>JAHSVA010000001.1:33535000-34785000 GCA_019915185.1 Eucalyptus camaldulensis
AGTCGTATACAAGAAGGCACATAGAATTGAACATAGGGGAGTCATAAATGCCCAAAAACCCGAGATATAAAGGACTCGAAAGCCCGACTTTAATACTATGTTATAAATTTCAACTAAAAGGTAAATATATCATACAGCGAGATAAAATGTAAATATAAGAGACAAAAGGAATCTCCCAGATACGCCAAGTGGTGACGTACTTTGACCGATCTTATCTTCCTCGGAGATAAATCGCTGTCTCTACGTATCTTGCGTCTTCTTATATTTCAAGGTAAACTTCTTCTCTTTCCAGGCGATCTTCTATGCACAAACAAGAACCAGAAAAGAATGAAAAGAGAAAAGAGGAAAGCGGCCCATCGACGTCACTGCTAGTGGCATCGCCGCCGGTCGAAGCTTATCGATGGAAGAATTTATTATTGCAGAGCTTGATTCCATACCGACGTGGGACCATATGGAAAGAGCAATATAATGTTTTCTTTTTCATATTTCCATTTGACTTTGGTGTTCCCAACAAAATCTGACCCTGACCCATTTCCGAAGATGACATCCGAATGCTGCAACAGTTTTGAGAACAAGTAAAAGAAAAAGAGTAGGCTAAAAGGAAGGCAAATATCTATATGATCGTGCTGTCGAGATGCGCGAGAACCCTTCTGTGACTCTCGTGAAGCGAAGCCGTCGAGATGCGCGAGAAGACCAGTCCTCACCACCCGACAGTGAAAACTATGAAAACTCTATTAATACGTGACTATCGAGGCGTCCTTCGTAAAACATAAATTAAGACCAAGAAGGAAGAAAAAAGGAAGTGAAGAACAAGAACGATGAAGATGTATTTTTGAGGCAAATTCTAATCTTCTTCTTTTCATCCTTGTACATGTGTAAATTTATAATACAAAATATAAAAATAGCAGAAAGAATAAACAAGATTACAATATGATTATAATTTCCTACTTTATCTCCGAGCATCTTTGATTGAATAAATTAAGATCAAGGTCAAGGATAAAATCGTATCTGTCTCCAATATTCCCTCTTAAGTTGGTGCATAGATATCTTGGATGCCCAATTTACCAAGTGAGCTGTAAAAAGCTCTATTTGATACAGCCTTCGTTAGTATATCCATCAATTGATTTTCCAATTTTACATACAAAAACCGAAGAACCTTGGTATCCAGGTTTTGCATAATGAACAGGATTATGAGATATACCTCAATGTGTTTTTTACGGTCATGTTGAATAGGATTATGAGATATATTGTTGGCTACGCAGAACAACCTCATCTCGGAGATAGGAGCATAACTTAATCTCTTAGGCCATAGAAGTTCGCAAAGACCTTTGTGCATTCCCCTAAATTCTGCTCTGCACTTGACAATGCTACCACCTTTTGCTTCTTGCTCCTTCAAGTAATTAAGTTTCCTCCAACAAAAGTGAAATATCCTGAAGTCGACCTCTTATTAGAAACACTCCCAGCCTAGTTAGCATCCATAAACCCCTCAATATCAAGGTGCCCATTCTTTAGAAAACGAGTTCCTCTTCCTAGGGGCCCCTTCAATTAGTGAAGTATTCTTATCACAGCATCCATATGAACTTCAATTAGGGCATGCATCACAGTATAAGCAATATTGGGTCAAGTATGCGACAAATAAATTAGTTTTTCTACCCACCTTTAATACCTTTCTTTGTTAGTCAGTACTTGATTTGGATACTCCCCAAATCTATGGTTTTGCACAATTGGAGTGTATGCAGACTTACAATCTAGCATCTCCACTTCCACTAAAAAGTCCAACACGTACTTCCTTTGCAAGAGAAATATTCCACCTTTAGATTGCGCCACTTCTATTCCTAGGAAGTACTTTAGTCACCCAAAATTTTTCATCTCAAACTCTGAGAATAGTCTCTTTTGGAGTTTAGATATTTCCTATGAATCATCATTGTAATAATCATATCGTTAACATAGATAATTAACACAGTTATCTTTCCCTAACAACATCTTAAGAACAATGTGTGATTTGCACCACTTCGAATGTACCCCCTTTTCTTCATCGCCACGTTGAACTGGTCGAACCAAGCACAGGGTGACTATTTCAACTTGTATAGAGATTGTTCCATCTTGTAGACCACCCCACGCTGTGAAGGAAAACTTTTGTGACACCCCTCGACGGCCCCCGATCGTTCGGGTCACCATACTTCTTTCCTTATCCTGGATGTCCTTTATTCTGATACCCTTGGATTTCGGTGAAGCCGTGAGTCTAGGGGTCTATCACATTTCTCATTGGTCCTTATGCAATAATGTGGCGGAAGCGGATCCAACAACTCCCTTCCTTAAACACTAAAATGATGCACACTAGATACACAGATAATAACTAGGCACTTTTTTTTATTGACATAAACTTGATAGACGTCTTTTGTCGGTACAACAAAAGCCAAAGTTTCCTATACTTGGCTATATCAAAAACTAGACCGACATTTTCCATAAGCTATATACAAGTCGTCTATCAGTGAGTGTCGGTGTCCAAAAATTTCGCTACTGACCTCGCGTCCTTCGTCACTCCATTATGCTTGAGCCTCCATCATTATCCTCTGGTGATGGTGACTTTATCACTCTATAATATGTTAGTCCCCACAATGGGTGAGTAAGACTACTCAACAGTCAAAATTCTACTAAACTATATTACGGAGCCTATCGTCATCCAATTCCACGCAATCCAAATCAATACCCATAATAGTAGTAATAAACATGCATTAAATCAATAGAATTTTCCAACAAAATGGCAAACGCAATTTAAAAATCGAAACATATCATTTCAATCACATGAATCTTGATTATAAGGCCAAACCGTTATGACATGTCCCATATTGTGCCACACAATTTTGTCCCATAATTAGGTGCAACTATCAAAATGGCGTAGCTTAGCAGAACAATCAACTTTAAAACTCAATAGATTTTTGATTCACTATCACTATCTCCCGGAGGACCAGTGTTCGCATCCCTCCAGGCATTCGCACCCAACCTAGCGTCATGAAAGCCTTCGGTTCCATATTTCAGTCACTAGGCATCCATAGCATGTTATGTTTCACCTCCAGGCATCTCACACCTAACCTAGCATCACGATGAATCGCTAGGGCTCACTATGTTACTAGTGTCCCTTACCCACCAGAATGTGTATTGTCATATGTCCAGGCATCCCGACACCCGAGGAACCTCTGGGGCTCACCACGATAATGATGTCCCACAGGCATCTAGAGGCATCATAATCACCATCCTCTAGGCAACTTGTCTCCCGAGGCATCGTCATCTTGAGGGTCTGACAATAGCAAATGACACAACCACCATGATGTAGCAGTTAAATAATTTCAAATGCCAAAATGTTTTCAAATCATGAATATGGAAAATCCTGTGGGCTATCGAAAATCCCACTTTATGATATCAAGTAATGCAAAATAGGAATTGCAAAGACAACAATACAATAACAATAGTCTTTAAAAATAGGTTAATCTCATATCGATGAAATCAATTCACGAAATCAAAAGCTTGATACCGAATCCATAAAATTCACTCTCATAGTTAACCCTCAAATGTTTTTCGAAATCCACATGAATAGCCTCAAGTTGCACTCGCGTCTTATGGCTTGAAATAAAAAGATTTATCAAGACCGTAAGTAATTTGAAATCGGCACATCGACAGTTGAGAATCTTAATTACGACCCTAAAGTTTTCAAAGTAGCACACACATAAAATCTTAGAGCTTTGAAATATCGGAAATTAGTATGTATGTGGCCTCAAATTCGGACTCGACCACAACAATTATAAAATCCTTTTCCATATAGTTCAAATCAACCCGATAACCTCTGAGTTCACAATTCAGCGCGAGTATACCAAAATAATCTTAATATACGGGACGGTTTCACCAAGCAACGACATCATTCATGTCTTATAGGTTAGTAGATATCGACTTGCTTTTGATTTGGGCCATCAACGACAAGGCAAATCCGAGAGCTATGGATCACGAGCGTAGTCGAGACAAACTGGATGATGAGCTGTAAGTTGGAGTCTCTTCGGGTCAGCGGCGGTTGGGGGTAATGGTGGTGAAGAAGCCGACCGTGTGATGGGGTGGCAAAGTGGTGCGGGTGGTCACCGGTGAACGGCGGAGAGAGCGGAACGACACCGGAACATTCACTGGAATTTCCTGAAGTTTGAGCAAAGAAGAGGGTCGACGGAAAATGAAGTGCCGAGAGGAAGCTTGCGGTGGTGGGCTTAGGTGTTCGACAATCCAAAGAATTCGTGGCGCTCGCTAGGGAATGCATGGGTGAACGTGTCGCCAGCAGAATTCTTCGTTTAGTTGACAATTCGGTCAAACACTTCTTGGAACTCCGCAGCAGCTCGAGCAAGGGACAAGTGGGGGGTGTCGTGGCCATCATTCGGTTCTTCTATTGCCAGCGCAAGAGGAGTTGATGCGTGGCTTCCATTTGGTCGAGATCCCCGGCGTCGCTGTCCAACTGAAGAGAAGCCAACCTTCATGCAGAGCACACGCCACCTTGCTCCCTCATGCAAGGACGTGGCAGCCTGGTCAACTCCTTTCCAATTGTTGACCCACGAAGAGGAGGGACGTGCATGGCTGCTGCATGGGTCAACTCCTCCGTTTATAAATCAACGAGAAGAAGGGAACGTATACGGGAATTCAGGGTCAATGGTCTTCATTCCTTGACTGTCCATGAAGAAGAAAACGTGGTGGTGGTGTGGCCAAGGTATTTGCATGGAACTGCATGGTCTAATGTGGCTGAAGTTTCGGAAGTCTACGTCTCCGCGTGTATGAAAGGCTCACTTAATAAGGTATCAATGCCGAAGATGTTAGCCTTGCGAGTGACGTTGCATGAAAAAATTCCTAGATGAGGTACTATCGCGAGAACGTGACGAAACGTGATGTTTCGATACAGTGAATGTGGTGACAAAACGGCATTCACAAGTGGTGCCAATGATGTAGTCTGATGACAAATTCGTCAATTTGTCTCAGACAGTTACATATTCAAGGTCCGGCAAAATACGGATGTCACAACTATACCCCGATGGAATGTCCATATAAATTTCTTCTTCCAATTTGCCATGAAGGAATGCATTATTGACATCAAACTGGTGTAATGGCTAGTCTAGGTTTGCCACTAGAGAAGTAAAACCCAAACAGTGTTGAGCTTTTTGATAGGGGAAAATGTCTCTTGATAGTCTACTCTATATTTCTTTGTGTATCCCTTTGCTACTAGCTTTGCTTTGTATTTTTGGATGGAACCATTTTCCTTATATTCAACCATGAAGATCCATTTGCACCCCACCATCTTCTTCCCTTCAAGCAACTCCACCAACTTCCAAGTCTTGTTCTTTTGCAATGCCTCCATTTCCTCCTCCTTCTCCTGAGCCCACTTTGGGTTTTCCAAAGCCTTTTGCATCCTAATTGGGATGTGAACTGAAGATACATTCAACACAAATGCTTTTAGTGGTTTAGATAGTCTCCTTGTCGAAACATAGTTTGCAATAGGGTACTTGGATCTCTTCCCCCAAGCATCCATTGAGTACTGCCTAGGAGGCTTGCCCTTATTATACCTATAAGGTAACTTATATCCCACAGATATATTAGAATCATCAAGCAAAAAAGATGTAATAGGAGAAGTCACCTCAAGGATATCCTCAAGAGATGAGTCAAATTCGGATGTTGAAGAGAGAGGGGGTTGTTCTTGTATATTCGTTTCTTATACATCCCCAATTGCCGGTTGTGAAGCTTGCTCATTTTCACTTTGCCGGTTGCTTTCCATTTTTCAACGGCATTCCCACCGGTTGCTCCTTATTTTCGGGTTACACCTCCTACGCTTCCTCCTGTCCTCTAGACATGGCACCACCAACTTGCCACCAATTCACAATTTCTTCCTATATTTCCCCTTAAAAGGAAGAATTGGTGCTTGGATAAAAAAAATCTAACTCAACAAACATGACATCTATTGTCACATAGTTTCTTTTGGTAGCTAGATGATAGCAGCGATAAACCTTTTGATGTGTACCATATCCCAAGAAAATGCATTGAACAAGACAATGATCGAGTTTGGTTTGGTGAATCTTTGAAATATGGTCATAAGTGACACACCTAAACACCCAAGGGGAAACAAGCAAGACATATGGCAAGATAGCATGTGGAGACAGTACTTGTAGAGGTGTCTTGAAATCCAGTACCTTGGATGGCATTCAATTTAAGAGGTGAATAGATGTTGCAATTGCATTGTCCTAGAAGCATTTAGGAATGTGACCTTCGGTGAGAAGGGCACAAGCGATCTCTAAGATGTGTTTGTACTTCTACTCTGCTACTCTATTCTATTATGGTGTTTGAAAACATGACGTCTCATGTAGTATAGGCCATGTTCCTAAAAATATTCCTTAAGTTGCGCATTGATGTACTCTCCACCATTATCACTTCTCAATATTTGTAACTTCCTACCAAACTATGTCTACACCATTTAATGAAACACTCGAATAAGATTAGCCACCTCATCCTTGTATTTCAAAAAATAGAGCCAAGTCATTATGATGCGATCATCCATAAATATAACAAACCAACAACTTCTTGAAAGTGTAGAAACGGGAGAAGGCCCCAAATATCAAATGGACTAAGGAAAACACAATACTACTGTTATTCAAATTGATTAGAAATGGCATGCGATGGCTTTTAGCCAAAATACAAGTCTGACATTGAAAAATTAAATCTAATAAATTAGAAAAATAATTGAGGAAGTAAATGTCTCAAATAGCCAAATGAAGGATGCCCCAATTGGCGACGCTATAGCCAAATCTACTTCCCCTTTCTATCAAATAAGCATCACACTAGGTGCACCCTCCCAAAACTGAAGTCGTTCAAGTAATAGAGCCCCCCACTTAGCATCACACCCCTTTGTGAAAATATCCCGAAAATGAAAAAAATGTGGACACATCATAATAGCATAATTAAGATCTTCAACTGCTTGCGCCATTGATATTAATTTTTGTGGACAACAATAACGTAAGTAAAGTGTTCAATAAAGATATAGAAGGGGAAATAGCAACAGTTCTAGCACCTATCATTGGATATATAATCCCATTAGCATTTGAAATATTCTGCCACATTGATTTAGTAAGATTGACAAAATCATCTATTGTGAATGTTATATGATATGTAACACTTGAATCAATAATCCATTGACTGCATTTATTTTGAGAGCTACTAATGAAAGCATGAGCACAATTACCTTCGCATCCAGTGGTTGACTTACTGTTTGATTCTATCTGTGGCATTAATGATAGCTGAGCCACCCTAGTCACAAGTGATGCTTTCCCTTTTCCACCATTTGCTACACTCTTTGCTTGTTTGTGTGCCTTCACCTCCTTTCACCAATCAGGATACCCAATCAATTTGAAACATGTTTCCTAGGTATGCTTCGCACTCCCACAATTGGAGTAGCCACCAATCGTTGTTGAGGAAGATTTGCTTCAAAGTGCTCCACCCGGTTGACCTCCTCCTATCAAACCACCCCGCTTTGTCATTTGTAAAGTCGGCATTTGCCAAGTTCGGTAAAGGGTCTGTGGTCCTACCTTGCCTCCTCAAGATACCATAGCTGTAGACGGGTGTGTGGTATCTTCGTGTGCCCGCATCACACTCTGTTGTATGTCCTCCTATCGAACACGAGCATAGAGGCTTGCTTAACTATGGGAAAAGGCTGCATCCGAAGCTCGTTTGCTTGAACTTTATCCAAGTAGTCATCCAACTTGTCAAGGAAGATATAGACCCGATCTTCCTAAATAGCTTAATTATATCTCTTGATATCAGTAGGGCAAACCATCGGATTTGGGAAGCCAATCTCTCGCCACTAACCTTGCAAACCGTTATAATAAGTCTTAGTAGGTCCTCTAGATGTCTCATCCTAGTCACACATTGTTTAAGATCATAAACCTTGGATGCATCAATTCCATCAAAAAAGGAGGTAGCAATTGAATCCTAACCTTTGCGGTTGGGAATCGGATAAAATTCCCAATCAAGGCGGGTTCCATCAAGTTTATCAACCATCCCTTCACTGTGGAGTCCCCATTTTCCATTTGCGAAATTCAGGATATCAATAGGTTCAAGTTGAGGAAGGTCCCCATTGATGTTCCACCATTTATCCTTCCTTGAGATGTACATCTCGACGACTTGGGGCCATAAACAATAATTGGTGCCATCCAACTTTATTGAAATCTATGGAGTAGATGACTCATTTAGTGGTGTTTGATTCTAGGTTTTATTTTGGCTCAAAATCTCTTTTATTTGATTCATCAAATCCTCCAAAATAGCAATAGTAGGATTGGAGGTCTCTCCTTGCCCCTGATGAGGCACTGCATCACCTTGGCTTGACATAGCGTCAGGTCACTCTCTTGGGCAGTTCTCCAACAGAATCAAGTTGCTACCGTCTACATTGGTGAATGGGAACTTGCAGATGAGTTGATAGTATTTCAAATGATAATGCATGAAGTAGTGATGATTTGGGTTGTGACGCTTTGGGCAGAGACGTTGCTACTTGTGACAAGTTGGAGTAGCGTTGGTCTAACATGGTGTTGGTGTGAGGATCAGAGCGATGTCAAACTAACTTCCCTTAGATCGACGTTGGTCAAATTGTGGCACAAGAAAGCTTATGATAGTGGCGTGACTCGAAAGTAAGTATGGTGAGTTTGGTCAGTAATGGAGGGGCAATTGCAACGGCACAGTAATTAGAACAACGCGGCAGCAGCGGTAACAGCAATGGAATCCTAGCCGTTAGGTCTGGTCGGTCTAATTAGATCTTGTTTGGGTCGATTTCAGAGTCCTTGATTCAACTCTACTTTGATACCATGTTAAAACATAAACAAGAACAAGAAGGAAGAAGAAAGGAAGTGAAAAATGAGAATGATGAAGATGGATTTTTGGGGCAAATTCTAATCTTCTTTTCATCCTTATACATGTATAAATTTATAATACAAAAGATAAGAATAATGAAGAACAAACAAAATTACAATATCATTACAATTTCTTACTTTATCACCGACTATTTGTGATTGAATCAATTAAGATCAAGGTCAAGAAAAAATTGTATCTATCTCCAACAGTACTTGCTTTCTTAGTGTTTCAAGAGTGTCATGAAATATCCTGTTTCAGTGCAGGGAGAAGCTTTTTCGCATTCTCAAGGTGCCACACGAATGACAAAAATATCATCTACCAAATTAGACAACAATCAGGCTCCTAGACCATATGGGCTTTTCTCTACCACATGGTAGTTTTTTCTCGATTCCTTTGTGTTGACGCCCTCTTCAGCGTTTCTTTCGTTCCAATCCTCCCCATCAATCTCAGTTCTCCTCAATGTGAAGATGCTGTCCCCAACCGACCCCCGTTCTACCTTCCCTAGTCGTATCCCTCACACTGTCAAACCCTATAAACTCTTTTAACCCTCTCGAGCCAATATCTCTTTATTAATTCCCCCTCCAAACCCTAAATCAATTATGGGCTCTATTTGCTTCTACTCGCCTACCATATCCTTCATCTTGCACGTCCCTTTCAAAACCTTAAACATCGGCCCCAAGTTATCTGACCCTTACAATAGGCCGAAACCCACCAACTACCCCTTGCTCAACCTCTTCATTCGTTTTCCCTAGCCATAGCCCAACCCCATCCACCTTTCCTCGCACCTCTCCCTGTCCGTCTTTCACCACTCCCTCCATGGTTTTGTCTTGCCTCTATTTACTTGGCCTAACTTCCCTCGTAGAAAATCAGTAAGTTCACCGAGAAAATTGATCTACTAGAGTTCCAGCCTTTTGCTACAATCATGCAACAAGGCTTTACTCAATGATGTCTAGTGACTCATTAGGCTTTGTCCTGGTAACTTTACGAAGTCTGGCCGAGTGCTTTTTGTGCAGAGGTATTCCTTTCTCCATATCATCATGCCTTCTAAAAGTTGGCCTTATGGTAGATCTTAATTTTGAAGTGAGCAGACTAGAGGTGTTGTGTAAAAGTTTGGGTAACTTATGGTCTGCTGATGATGTTATAGATGTTACAAATGGTATTTCCAATGAAAAGTTAATAGAATGCAGGCTAACATTATTTGGCAAACTATATTCTCGACCAAACGTTAACTTCTAGGCCTTTCTTAGCACTATGAAACAAGCATGGAGGACGGAGAATGTCTCATGTACCTTGTTAGAATCAAGATTTTTCTCTTTCTCTTTTAAATCAGAAGCCGAGAAGCAGAAAGTCCTTGATGCTGGGCTATGGTCTTTTTCTAGCAATCTCCTAGTGCTCCAACAATGTGATCCCGACATTCCAGATATTTGTTATGATTTCTCTCATTGTCCCTTTTGGGTGCATTTGTTTGGTTTTCCATTTGGGCAAAGTTACGATGGAGGTAGTAAGAGAGATTGCCTCCAAGATGGAGAAATTCTCGAGGTGAAACTAGAAGCAAAGGGAAACAGTAATTATAAGGTCGAGAAAGCAAGAATCAAGCTGAATCTAGCTACACCTCTTAAAACATGGGTAGTCATTAACTTGGGAAGCAAAAAGTTGTGGATTGAATTCAAATACGAGAGGTTGCCACATTATTGCTACTCTTGTGGTAGAATCAGTCATTATGCCACTGCTTGTAAAGAGATAGCTTACAAAAATACAAGGCTGGAGGAAGACCTACCAGGTAATTTCAATAATTGGTTAAGCACTAAGGTTTGGGAACTCAGCCCATATGGGAAATTTTTTTATGGCAAACAAGCCCAACTCCTTGAAGATGAAGAAATGTTGTTGGAATCTCCCTTGGTAGCGGATACTCACGAAACTTAGCAGGCAAAGAACGCAATAGTGCAGCCTCTCCTGCCTCTCCATGCCAGCACATCTCGGAGGAAGGGCCCAAATAGCAGGCTGAACATCTACTCTCATCTCGAGCTCTAACCATTATAGAAGGCAAAGCACCACAAAAGAGAGGCAGTAGCTGCTTAGATGCGGATTCCATGCTGACGCTGCACAATGAACAGCTTAAAAAGGTCGAAAAAGAGAGGCAACTTTATTTAGAGATAGAAAGAGGCCCAGCTAGGGGTAAAGCCAGATTTACCAAGCTCCCTTCATCAAAGAAAGGCAATCGATTTTGCTCGTATCGAGCTCAGTCCTCAAAGACAACATCTGCTGAAAACTTATAACTAGTGGAAATCCATATTGTAGAGGAGGACAAATCATCTCAATGGGCTTGGTGGTTAGCCCTAATAAGCCACCGGTGCACCCATGAAACTACTTAGTTGGAATTGTCAAGGGTTAGGTTCTCCCCTGAGAATTTAGGCTCTTCGAGTTCTAGTGACTCAGGAAATGCCAATCTTATATTTCTTATGGAAATTAAAAATAAAGAGCAAACAGTGCAACGATTAAGAAGACGGCGCAAAGATTAAGAAGACGGCTCAAGCTTTCTCACATTTTTTTGGTGAATCCAGAAGGGTTATCAGGGGGTTTGGCTCTTTTTTGGGATGACCAAGTAACTATTTCTATAGAATCGCATTTTGGATACCTTTATTAAGGGTATTGCATTGTTGATTAAATTTTAGTATTACATTTTTGTACTTTTTTGAGCTTTATCGTCGATTAAATTCTGACATAGTTCGGGTACATGTATTGCTGTGGAAGTGGTTGTACTTTCAAGTCTTGTCGTTGATTGAATTCTGACATGGTTTGTATGTATAATTTGATTCGAAGATTGATATAAATGTTTGCAATTATTTTTTATTTTCCTAGATATTTTTTGTTTGGAGTTACTACAAAACTGTTTTTGTCCCGTCAAAAGCCAAAGAACAACTTTCGGAAAAAGATATTTCAACGTAGATTAAATCTTTCGGAAAAAGATATTTTGGCGTAGATTAAGTTCCGGCGAAACAAAGCCAAAAAAAATTGCATACGTTTCGGTTAGGCATTTCATCAAACATAGAGGGTGTGTTAGCGGATGGGGGTTAGACATAGAAACAACGAGCTTGAGTTCAAGCCAAGGTTCAAAGCAAACGTCACCCGAGACGTTGCAAGTGCAGTCTGCACCTAGATGAGGTCGGAAACTCACACGAACAAAAGGACGGCAGCTCGAGCGACGGGCTAGAAACAGGGCACAAAGATAGGTAGAGGTGTCAAACGTGTGGATTGAGTCAGGTTTGGGTCGAGTCATTAATGGGTCAGCCCAAATTGACCCATTAACCCATTTAAGCCTAATGTAACCCATACCTGACCCAACCCATACCCGACCCGACCCACGTTAATAAAATATTTTCATATTTTAACCAAATTTAGAAAAACTTATTCTTATGATTCTTTTTTTAAAGATTATATTACTAAAAAACTTCCAAGCTTATTTCTTATCTATATATATATATATATATATATATATATATATATTTTGAAATAGTATTACTAAAATATTTTTATACACATAAATTTAATGGACAATTTTTATAATTTTTAAAATAATTATTTTAAAAAATCGAATTTTAATTATTTTTTATTTTAAAAATTAATTTTAAAAATTTTTAAATTATTTTTTATTTTTATTTTTAAAATTTAATTTTCTTTTTAATTTTTTCTTTTTGGTTCTACTTCTTCTTAGGCCAGCCGTTGGCCACGACGACGGCCGGCAGCTGGCCACAAGCGAGCCTTGAGCTCGCCCGATGCCGGCAAGCTCAAGGCTCACTAGATCGGCGAGGCTCGAGCCTTGCCCGATGTCGGCGAGCTCGAGTCTCGCCAAACGTTGGCGAGGCTCGAGCCTTGCCCGATGTCGGCGAGCTCGAGTCTCGCCAAACGTTGGCGAGGCCTCTGCCTCACCAGATTTGGCAAGCTCAAGCTCGCCTCTCACTGGATTTGGCGAGGCTTGTTAGCGTTAGTCAAGCTCGAGCTCGCACCTCGCCGAATCTGGCAAAGCTCGAGCCTCGCTCGATGTTAGCAAGTTTGAGTCTCGCCAAATTGGCGAGGCTCAAGCCTCGCCAGGTGTTGACGAGGCCTTCGCCTCGCCAGATTCTACGAGCTTGAGGCTCGCCTGGCTGGTCGCTGGCCATTGTTGTGCCGGCTACCGGAAGAAGAAGAAAGAAAGAAAGAAAGTAAAGAGCAGGAAAGAAAAAAGAAAAAAAAGAAAAGAATTAAAATAAAACTATTATAATTTAGGTTTTTATTATTAAAATATTTTTGTAAAGTTAAAGAGAGAAGAGAGAGATCGTGAGGTTTTGGGTGAAAATGGATTCTAAATCCAAACCAATTTAAGACCCATTTAAGACCCATTTAAGACCCACTTAAGACTTACTTAAAACTCACCTATCAAAGTAAAGCCATTTAACTACCTTTTATAAAAAATAAGTGACCCATACATGACCAATTTATGGTTTAAATGGGTCATATATGGGTTTAAGACCCATTTTGACACCTCTAAAAATAGGGGAGGTTTGCCCGGGAGTCCCTTCCCAGCTTGCTGTGTTGAATGGCAGATGAGCTCCATATATTGAGCTACGTTCGTCCGCCTCACGCGGCCCCGAGCTGAGATCCTTGGGAAGCTAACCTCGAGTTAGCACAACCAACAAAAACAAAAATCGAGAACAAACCCACCATGGGTTTGGTTCAGGAAGTGGGGTATCGTTTGCGGGCCATCAACTGGGTTTCACTTGCTCTCAGCCTCGCTCTCGGTTCTCTCTCTCAAATCTCACTCCTTGATTTCTCTCTCCTTGACCTTCCGTTGTTGAGCTCTAGAAGGCCCTATTTATAGGCTAGAGGTTCCATTTGATGGGGGGGGGGGGCATTTCCGCTGTTAGTCCTTGGCATGTCGACTGGCCTCCCTCATGGTCGGATCGACGTTCCATCTCGTCTTCTTCCATGGAGGCCTGCTCGGCATTGAACGCGTTCACCTAGATGTCCCCTCTGTTTGGGTTTCTTGCTAGATCTCGTGTTGCTCTATTTAGCAGCATCAATGGCGCCAGTGAGACGTTTGCTCTGTCGCCGGTCTACCCTCCTCTCTCTCTACCGTAGGTGTCCTTGCGCACGAGTTGCGGAGACAAAGGAGGGAGGGGGAGGACGAGGAAAGGGCCGGGCCACGGGGAAAAGAGCTGGGCGGGATGGGCCCGAGCCCGCTCGAGGGAAAAAAGAAGAAGAGTATAATAGGCTCGGCCCCGCACGAAGGAAAAAAAGGGGCTAAGGTACCCAAGCCATTTTTTTTTCTTTTTTCTCCTTTTTAAAATAATTTTTTAAAAATATTTTTATTTTTTATTTATCTGAAATAGGGAAAATTAAGGGAAAATAAAAAAAAAACTTAGTAAATGCAATTAACATTAATGCCTATATGATGTGAAAATCCTTTTTTTTAGGGCTGAATTGGTTTCTAATTTTCTTTGCAATTTAAATCTAAGTGTTTAGTCAAAATTTAGGTATCGATGATTATTTATGCAAGCATTCAACATGGAGCGTGACGGTGAGTTTTTATTTTATTTTTGGTATTTTTCCGTTCGCCCATCCGTTCTCTCTTGATAGTGGGCGTCTGCGGAGTCAATATGTGTCCATGTCACAATTGGAGTTTTCCTGACGTCATCTCAATAGTTTTGATCGGATTTTGTGCTGAACGAACTTGATTATGTGTAAGTAAACTGAATCGATTGGAAAAATTGATATTACATGCAAGAGTTTTTTTTTTTTTTTTTTGACACAAATGGAGGGTCATTGGGCTAGTGACTTCATAGCCCGTGACTAAATCTTTCTCTAAGATCTAGGTAAGCAAATAATTCACATTCTTTGCTTGTCACTTAGGGGGCAAAAACATCTTTAAGAGGAACATTTTCTATTGTTGGAGCAACCTGGTATTATCGCTTGTTTCTTTTCTTTTCACAAGAACAATATCAAAACAGACGCGACTCGCACCAATCATCAAATAACTCGCACGCACAGCACGTTCCGAGCAAAGTCAGAGATCTCCGATCGAAGATAACGTTTTTTCTGTTGATGAATTGTTATTCAGTTTCCGCAATTATACTCATTAATTTAGAAGATTTGTGAGTCAGTATTAATCAATTACAATATTAAAGAAGATAAAGCCAGAGTGGTCATCACCTTTGTGACTTCCAGGACGTGGCTTGTGTTCACCAACTCAAATAACGAATATTAGATAACTTAATTGTTGCAATTAACACCAGAGTGTGTATAGACGAAAGGATTTTAGTAAGAAATAAATTGCAAACATAAAACCTGAACGTAGTAGATTTGTATGGGTTCGGCGCTGTGCTTCCTCCATGCCTGAGCTTTGTAACGGAGCTTGTATGGTTTGCGAACCTATCGCGGCGGTCCACTGTCGGCCCTGGCGTTTGTGAGCTAGAGGGCCGACCTCATAGGGCCTCGGCGACCCCAAGCTACAGGCTCGGCTGAGCTCACTTGGCGTCTTTGTTGCGAGCCACGAATAATCTCGCTACAAACAAAGACATGTACGCAGGGAGAAGGACACGGGCGGTGGCCGACGGTGAGGATGTTGTTGTCAGCATAGAGGCGGCTGTGGCGTTGAGCGGCAGCTTATTGGATGAGGGTGGGTCCAATTAGATACATTGATGGGCTTGAATTTGAGCTCTTTCTTAGTGATCTACCTATATTAATGTATTGAAACTTTGTTGCATGCTCTCAATGATTAGTATGAAAGCCGATGGTAAATTAGTGAGCTCCCAATTTGTTTAGTGTTTGGTGAATATCTCACTGAAGAGACATTATATCCAAGTGGAAGGCATTGTGGTCTAGCAACACAAATCTAATAATTGTCTCATGGTTTGGTCTGGAAAAAGAGACTGGTTATGAAGGGATATTTGGATTAAGGAGAATCAGATTTAACATTGAGCTCATATATAAGGGAGATTGTTGAGATACATGTGTAAGTTGTGTTTTAAAAAAATCAATGTCTAGAAAATGGTGTGGTATAAAGTAGATAATATATCTAAATTGATTCTTAATTTATTAGCTTGAACATTTAAGTAAAAGTAATTTTAATTTGATATGTTGATGAGTCCACACTTAGATCTCTCCTAATAATATCTCTGGGTGAGAAAGTATTAGACTTCAGCTGTGTATTTTCAGTAGATAGTTGTTTTGTTATGTGTAAGGAGAGAGAAAGAGCAGGTGTAGAATTTGGTTGCGAGGGTTGATGAGTCTTTTTAGATTGGAAGATGAAAAATGCAGGTTTTTGAATAAGAAAAAGGATATTTGACATGGAGAGTAAAGTTGATGATGGTATTCGCAATTATCGCTTTGGGTAAAGAATTGGAAAACCCTGGTAACTGTAATGGCTAAAATCAGTGTTGCTCTATTACTAGCATGTGTTCCTTGGAAGCCGCTGGTGCATCCATCTGTTGCCCCTTGCTATGGACACGTCTGTTCTCTCCATAATGGATCATATAACACGTGCCCATCAACCATGGTTGTTATCTCGCTTGATCTCCGGTCGAGAATCGACCTTTGGAACGTGTCAGAAAAGCAAGTTAAGATGGAGAAACTCGAGTAGGAAAAGAAGACCAGTCCGTGCTAAAGCGGTACATGTATTCACCGGCCAGCTAGTCATGTTTACCTTAAGTGATAATGATTTGATTGTGAATACCTGATAGGACCCCACACGCTTTCTAATTATAGGGTAAGGAAAATTTGTTTGTGTAAAACCTTAACCAGTTCAAGTGTAATGTAGGTATACTTTTTGAACTTTTGATCAATATGTATGTGATATTATATATCTATGCCTAACGTATGAGCATGGGGTTTGTGTCAATCTATCATATTCGAGTGGAAGATGTTGGATTTAATTTGGACTTGGTCTGCTCATAATGGCTCGACCCAAGCCCTACGCATGTGTCCTTGAAGTTCCCTTGGTGAGAACAACTACGAATGAGAGAGAACTTCTCTTTTGCATACACATGCACGTAAGATACAAGGTAATTATACACAAGAAAGTGGATGGGAATGTTGGGTGTGCGCGCTTGACCGTGGAAAAGGAAGTGCTCGTGTGCACAGCGAGTACCGAGAGAGACGGACGATTCTCCAACAAAACCGAATGCACGGATGTTAATCCAAGGGCGTGATTACACTTTCGAAAAATTCCTTTCTTGTGTCAAAGAAAACCGGTTACACGAGCATTACGTAAAGCGACCTTGATTCTTGAGACATGAGGGGTGAGCACTCGAAACCCAACGCTACCGAACTTCGACTTCTCCTCCCGGTATTTGATAACAAAGAGCGGCTTGGCTTTAGGCTTTGGTTCTGGAGACCATCTCAGTTTCGTTGAAGTTTTGATCAATGTTGTGAAAAGGCCTTAACTCCTTTGAAAAAAGCCTACAAAACTCTAGTCTATCAATGATAGTTGGATCGCGTGGCCTAGGATGAAAGCAAAAAGTATGACAGTGCAAAGATATTCTGGATGTCTAAGTCGGTTATTAAGCCTATGTAAAGGTTTGGTAGTACTGGGGAGTAGCCTCCACCAAGAGTAGGAGGAGCTAAACTAAAATTCAAATCCCCTTTGCCCCTCCACCAATGCCTCATGTAAAACGCTCGCCATAAACCAATGAAACTACCTCCCATTGCCTTGAACACATCTATTTCCTGGTTCCCTTCTCATTCCTTTGCCAAATATATCCCACACATACATACTTGCACATCAATACCAATAACTAATAGTGGTATCAAAACCACTCTTCAGTAATACAACATTGTTATCACAGCTCAAAAATTCTACTTTAGTGTCAAAGCCATACACGTTTGGATGGTTGTTGTATGTTTGTCCTAGCCGTACTCTGTTAAAACCACCCAAAGGCAGAGCCTCATTTCGTTAGTATCAATCGTTTGTCCTAACCAACCTTTACAAAAAGCAACCAACTACATTTTACCCATCCATGGTGAGATAACTAGTATAAACACTTAGAGGGGGTGAATAAGTGCGCAAACAATGTATCGAGATATGGAAGTGATTCGTGGCAATCGATATAATGGAAATTTTCTCTTGATTAACAAAATGAAATATGATCGAGGTAGAGAGAGTAAGAGAGAGAAAATTGAACACAGGATTTATAGTGGTTCGGCTTATTCCAAGCCTACATCCACTCTTCCGCACTGACAGCCCACCGGCTGGATTTCACTATGATCAAAAGAGAAGTTACAGCACAGCTTTGCCTTGATTCCACAGTTTAGATGTTCTATCACACCCCCTCAAGGTTTCTCACAAATATAGACTCTCTTTTGTATACAAGTATTCGCTCAAAGGATTTGTCTAAACAAAAAGAGCTTCAGACTTTGGAATTTTTCTATCACGCACACCTCGAACAACTAAGAACGTCTTCCTTATATACTCCTTTATGCCATCATACCCGTTGGCACTTACCAAAGGAATTCCTCCAATCTACCCGTTGGACGGAATCAATTAGGAAGATTGTTTGAGCTATTAAAGGAACGTGTTGATAGCCCATCAATCCTGTTCGCCCATACAATCAGGATCTCGGTTTCCATAAGTAGAACCTTCCAATAATATTTAGACAATCATCGAATCTTCAATCATCAAATCAATCTTGATCAATCAAAGGATTCTGTTATGACTTCTCCAGCCACGAGATCTTCTCCAGATGATAAGGTTAAATCCTTAACGAAACATCCAGTTCTGGATAACCTTTCTTCAACGGATTAGAGACTGTCAATGAGGATAGACTTTGAGTCTTGAGTCTGGCTGTCCGGAAGTCTTCAGACTTTAAATAACAGAGTCTGCAAGCCTTCAGACTAGACTGATAGAAACGTTTTGTCAACTTCAAAACACTTCAAGAAGATTTCTCCAACAATCTCCCCCTTTTTGATGGTGACAAAACTTTCCTGCAGATTTGGCTAACTTTGACCTGCAAAACATTTCTCAAACACATATGCATATCTTATAGAGATAAATGGCTAAAAGAATAACACTAGAATCTGCAACCACAGAAAATAGGTTAGTCTAATATATGATTAAGCCATCCATAAGATATCAATACTAGTTAATAGAAGCAGTCAAGTCCAAGTCTAGTTCAGTTCTCATCCAGACACAAAACAAAGTCAAACAGAGTTTTAAACAACAAACAGTTAAAAGCTTAATGATTGAAAATTTAATCAAATCTTGCATCTCTCCCCCTTTTTGTCATCATTAAAAAGGATGAGATGAAGTCAAGATTGCTTAGGAACGCGAACAAGTTGGAAATCTTCCATAGACTGAACGATGCCTTCCAGCCTTTTGAAGTATTCCTTCAGATGTGCAATCTCCTCACTCTTGGCATTGGCCTGATTCTGAACAGAGAGGGCTTGCATTTTATCATTCAATGAACAGGAAGTAGCTTGACTTTCATTCTTCAAGCTTTGAACTTCGCATCCCAAGGCATAAATTTGACCTCTCATTTCTAAGAGAATATTCATGATTCTGCGAAAATCTGCTCCATTATCAGTCTGAGTACTTGCTTCGGCTTGATCTGATGGAGTAAATGCAGACGATGGTAGATCAGCATAATCTCGCAGGTTTGGCGATGAAGCTTCATGACCTTCCTCTGGAAATTGAGATGCATATACATCTTCTAGATCTGCAGGTGAGCGACTGACTCCTTCACTTGCATCAGGATATGAAGACTTCACTCCTTTCTCCTGATCTCCCCCTGTTTCCATGCCTACAGGTGGAGAAGAGATTTCCTCAGGTTCTCCTTCTTCTCTTCTTTCTTCTTCAGGTCTTTCTTCCTCTGCTTCTTTTTCAGCTTCTCTTTCTTCTTCTTCCTTCTCATATGCTTCTTTCGTCATTTGTTCCGATTCTTTTTGAGGAACAGGACGACTTAGATTCTTCAAAGCTAATGCAGAGATGGTGATGTCTTCCTCATCATCTTCATCCTCAACGAGGAGAGCTCTTCTTCTTTTGGATGGAGCAACCATGAGCTCCTTCCCTTTTCTCTTAGTTGCAGAAGAGATTGGATGAGATTTGGCAGGAGTCTTCTCCTTGAATTTCTCCAACTCCTTGCTCAGTTCCTTCAGACGCATTTTGGTCACCATTTTCAGTCCTACCACCATATGATCGCATGGTCGAACACAAAAGATTTGTGGAGGCTGAATATTCAAGTGTCTGAATAACTTTGTAACAAGGCTTGGGTAAAGAAGTTGACCTCTGTCCTTTATCACTGCTCTATACATGTGAAACATAACAGTATGAGGGAGAGAAAACTTTTTTCCATAGAGGATGGCATACATCAACTTTGCCTCTGAACTTGAAACATCAGTTTTGGAAGTTGATTTCGGTCGAAGGTTGTTAATCACAATCTTATGAAGCAAGATGTTGAATGCACTCATCCTTAAGTAAGTGATTTTCTCATCTGTTCTCCTGTCCTTCACCAGTTCCAATGTGGCCCGAGCAATGGAAACTTTGATTGGTTGATATTTGCCTCTCTCAACTTCTAACACATCTGCCAGCATATCCATATCCACAACATAGTCCTGATCTTTAACGCTAAAAGAGAATCTATTCGCATCCAAAAAGCTAAGATTTGAATAGAAATATGCAGTTAATCCAGCATAGGCCTCAGTAGAGTCAGAGCAGAACTTTTCAAGTTGAAGATAATTGAACTTTTCTCTCAAGTTCACATTCACAGCATCCAGAAAATCAAAATCCACACTCCTAGGGTTTATTACCCCACACTTCAGCAATTTCGAGTACAGATCCTTTTGTTCCTTTGATCTGAACAAATCTCCCATTTTTCCTTGAATTTCAGCCGCAATACCCATTTTCGGTTGAAATAGGCTATACAAATTATCATCATCATTCCCATCTACAGGATTCGGCCCACAGTCACGAAGATCACTTGGGATATTCGCAAGGGATTCCTCAGCCACCCCTTTACGAGCAATTCCCAAACTTTCGATTTTTCGCAGAAAGATATATTCGTTCCTATATCCTTTGTCTTTAAGAAAGTCATTAACATAGTTCAAAGGAGTATGAATTCCTTTTAAGGCACAATATAACTTGTAAATGAAAGCGAGCTTTTGAACTCTTACTGGGTCTGCATCCTCGATAATTTCTTCCTGTTGTTGATG
Source organism: Eucalyptus camaldulensis (assembly GCA_019915185.1). NCBI lineage: Eukaryota > Viridiplantae > Streptophyta > Magnoliopsida > Myrtales > Myrtaceae > Eucalyptus > Eucalyptus camaldulensis. The sequence goes on from JAHSVA010000001.1 coordinate 33,556,088, forward strand.
AACAACGCCTTGAGGACTAGATGGAGGAGAATGGCGCTGCTGAGAATGTTGTGGGCTCGCTTGCTGTTCTGGAGTCACTTCTTCTTCAGTAAGATCGAAGTGCGTAGGCCCCTCACTCATTTGCCGTGGTCCCCTGCTTGCGATTCTCGAAGACTTTCTTGAAGATGACATCTTTCTCAGTTTTTTGGAAGATTCCTTGCTTGACTTTCCCAGGAAAGATGACAACTTTTTGAAGATTAAACAAAGAAACCAAACGGGAATGGAGGATCGATGCTTTCTAGGGTTTTTTAGAGTAAAGTGAAGAGGAATCGACAGTGCCCGATCGGTTAAAAGAAAGATAAACAAACCGTCACAAAGGAAATAAAAAGATGCCTTTTCAAAATAACTGTCTTTTTCCACAAAAATAGTCATTTCAAAATTAACTTCCTCTTTGAAAATGAAACGATGCAATAATTACGTCGTTTAAATATATCAACAATTAAAACACAGTCTGACGATCGTACCTTTTCAATATGAGATTGAGAAGAGAAAGACTTACAGTCTGACGGTCGTACCAAGACTATCTTTCAGATAAAGTCTTGTAAGTCTGAGTCTGAAAGTCTTTAGACTTTGATATCCTCATACCTCAAAATGTTGAGTCTGGAACGTATAGATTCAAATTGATTTTTCTCCAAAGGCTTTGTGAATATGTCCGCCAGTTGATTCTTTGAGTTAACAAATTGAATTGAAACATCCCCATTTTGAACATGGTCTCTAATAAAGTGATGTTGAATCTCTATGTGCTTTGCTCTTGAGTGGAGAATTGGATTTTTGGTGCGGTTGATAGCGCTGGTGTTGTCGCAATTAATCTCCGTGCATGAGTCTTCAATTTCAAAGTCTCTTAGCTATTGTTTTATCCATAGAATTTGCGAACAGCAGCTTCCAAGAGCTACATACTCTGCTTCTGTTGTTGAAAGAGACACAGTGCTTTTTTTCCTAGAAAACCAAGACACTATCCTGCTTCCAAGCAACTGGCAAGTTCCCGAAGTGCTCTTTCTATCAACTCTGCAACCGGCCAGATCTGCGTCTGAATATCCCATAAGATTAAAGTCTCCCTTCTTAGGATACCAAAGACCGATGTTTGAAGTTGATGAAACATATTTAATAATACGCTTCGCAGCATTCAAATGAGATTCTTTTGGGTCTGATTGAAATCTGGCACAAATGTAAACACTAAATAAAATGTTAGGTCTAGAAGCAGTAAGATAAAGAAGAGATCCGATGATACTCCTGTACAGCTTTTGATCGACTTTCTTCCCTTCTTCATCTTTGTCTATCTTTAAGGAACTTGACATTGGTATGTCAGCCTTTTTGCAATTGTTCAGACCGAACTTTTTGACTAGATCATTTGCATACTTTTCTTGATAAATAAAAGTTCCTTCCTTCAATTGTTTTATTTGAAGTCCAAGAAAGAATGTTAATTCTCCCATCATACTCATTTCAAACTCATCCTACATAGTCTTTGAAAATTTCTTGCACAGACTTTCATTAGAGGATTCAAAAATAATATCATCGACATATATTTGAACAAGCAGAAAACTTTTACTTTCTTTTTTAATAAAAAGAGTAGTGTCCACTTTACCTTTAACAAATCCATTTTGAATTAAAAACTTACTTAATCTGTCGTACCAAGCCCAAGGTGCTTGCTTTAAACCATACAAAGCCTTTTTCAGTCTGAAGACTGAGTTTGGCTTCTTTGGGTCTTCAAACCCTGGTGGTTGTTCCACATAAACTTCCTTATGGATAAATCCATTTAGGAAGGCGCTTTTGACGTCCATTTGGAATAACCTGAAATTCTTATAACAAGCAAACGCAAGTAATAGACGAATTGCTTCTAACCTTGCTACAGGAGCGTAAGTTTCATCATAGTCTATTCCTTCTTCTTGCATATATCCCTTGGCCACGAGTCTTGCTTTGTTTCGTACGACTTTTCCTTTCTCATTCATCTTGTTTCTGAACACCCATTTAGCTCCAATAACAGTTTTACCTTTTGGTTTGGATGTCAATTCCCAGACATCATTAATGTTGAACTGTCTGAGCTCTTCTTGCATAGCTTCAATCCAGCTTTCATCAGATAAAGCTTCTTCAATGCTCTTTGGTTCAATTTTAGAAACGAGAGCCACAGCACTAGACTCTTCTCGCCTTTTGGATCTGGTGCGAATTCCTTCATTAACTTCGTCGATAATAAGATCTTTGGGATGACTAGACTTATGCTTCCAGTTACTTGTTGATTTGTCTGGTTGATGATCTTTCTCTTTGATTGGATCTTTATGAACAACCTAATGCTGATTTTCCAGAGTCTGAGATGCTTCTTGAGTTGTAAGCTTTGGAGAGTCTGGATCAGGTTCAGATTCTTCTTGATGAGTCTCGCTTGATTCATCTTGTGTTGAGTCTTGAAATTTGACATTCATTGACTCCTCCACAGACTGGCTCTTCTTGTTATAGACTCTGTAGGCTTTGCTTGATGTAGAATATCCAAGGAAGATACCTTCATCTGATCTTTCTGCTTTCCTAGAATACATGGAGTGCATGGATTAGTCTTTTGGTATGGCAATTTGGGTAGACCTCGAACAAGCTACTTTGATGAGATTTTGGCTAAGTGCTTCATGTTGACATGACCAAGCTTTTTGTGCCATAAGCTTGCTTCATCTTGAATTGAGATAAGACATTGCGATTCATTTGGTTTCACATCTAGAAGATAGATATTTCCATGTCTTCGACCCATGAAAGACTGAGTAGAGTCTTTATTGATTCCAGAATATGTTCCTTCTTGAAAGAAGATCTTGAAACCAGTATCACACAATTGACTAATGCTGAGAAGATTGTAATTGAGTCATTCCACTAAGGAAACATTACTTATTGTGAGAGTTCCAATTTTCACAGTTCCAAATCCCACAATACTTCATTTGCTGTTTCCTCCAAATGAAACTTTTCCACCATTTACTTGAGCAAGCTTTATAAAACAATTTGAGTCTCCTGTCATGTGTTTTGAACATCCACTGTCAAGATACCACTTTACCTTTTTCTTGACGGAGACCTGCATTTAAAATAAAGTCTCAAGCTTTTTTTGGTACCCAAATTTTCTTGGGTCCTTTGGTGTTAGTAAGATAAACAGAATTAGCCCATACTTTCTTAACAGGTTTCCAAACAATAGGACACTCTTTTTCAAAGTGATCCGGACTGTTGCACTTTGAACATCTAAGAGCATTTCTTCCAACAGGTTTTACAAAAACTTTCTTGAAATGATTTTTGTAAGCTTCTCTCGAGGGTCTTTTCTTAATTCTTTCTTTTACTTTAGGAAAATCAATCAAGGGAATTGTTTCTGATGTCATACCTAGACCGGACTTATTGAAGTAAGGTCTTTGAGCTGAAAGAATTTTTTCAAGTTTTTCAGACCCTATTGAAAATTTCTTTGAAGTATTTGATAAGTCAGTTTTTAAAAGAGCATTTTCTTTTAAAAGATTATATTCATTTTCTTTAAGAGTGGAAACAGTCAGGTTTAAACTTTTAACTCTTTCTTCTAAAACGTTTTCCTTTTGTTTTAGAGATGAGTTTTCCTTTTTAAGTTCGAAAATTCTTTTAAGAGAAGTCTTAAGACTAAAACACAGTTCATAAATGTATTTAGAAACTTTGACAGGAATTTTAACATTACTTGCCTCAAATTCACTGTCTGAGTCTGATTCAGAGTTTGAGTCTGATTGTGCCATCAGACATAGATTGGCATATTCATCATCACTTTCTTCACACTCTATATCACTCCAGGTTTCGGCTTTGAGAGCTTTTAGAAATTTTTCAGCTTTTCCTCTCTTCTTCTTCAGAAGAGGACAGTTGGGTCTGATGTGTCCCTTTTTCTTACATTCAAAGCAGACTACATCTTTGTTCGGTTCCTCATCATCAACAGACTTGGTCTGCTGTCTTTGAAAGTTTTGTTTCTTTGAGTTGAACCTTCTTCCTTTTCTATTCAGTTTTCTGAATCTTCTTATCATGAGAGCGAGCTCCTCATCGTCCATATCATCTTCAGAATCTGTATCATCAGAATCATCATTTGATTTTAATGCAATGGATTTCTTCCCTTTTGGATCTTCGTCTTCATTGATCCGTTCCACTTCATAAGACTGAAGAGTTCCAATCAGCTCATCTACAGATAGTGGCATAATTCTTTGCGTCTCTCTTATCGAAGTCTTTATGTGATTCCAATCCTTGGAGAGTCCACGCAGTAGCTTGTTTACCTTCATGGGATTAGAAATTGGTTGACCTTGATTTTCAAGACCATTCACAATATCTGTAAAACGACTAAACATGTCAGTTATAGATTCTCCTGGTTTCATTCTGAAGGCTTCGTATTGACCGAGAAGAATATTGATTTTTGTTTCCTTCACTCGGTCTGTTCCTTCATAGGTGATATGCAATCTGTCCCAAACTTCTTTTGCTGTAACACAAGAAGATATTCTATTATATTCAGTTGGTGACAAAGCACAATATAAAGAGTAAATTGTTTTTGCATCGAGTGCTTGTCTCTTGTTTATCTCTTCCTGAGTCATTCCGCTAGTCTCATCAGTTTCTTTCCCTCTTTCAGAGACTGATGCAGCTGTAGGAGTAATTGCTTTTTCTACAACGTCCCATTCCAGAGGATCCTTTGATCGTAGGAAAGCTTTCATCTTGTTTTTCCAGATGTTGTAATCCTTTCCATCAAAGTAGGGTGGTCTGGTATTGCTTTGCCCTTCCATCAGCCCTGGTGCTAGCATACTAGCCATGGATCTTTAACTCTGAAGTAAAACACTTCAAACAAGGTGAGTACACAGGCTCTGATACCAATTGAGATAGCTAGTATAAACACCTAGAGGGGCGTGAATAGGTGCGCAAACAATTTATCGAGATATGGAAGCGATTCGTGGCAATCGATATAATGGAAATTCTCTCTTGATTAACAAAATGAAATACGATCAAGGTAGAGAGAGTGAGAGAGAGAAAATTGAACACAGGATTTATAGTGGTTCGGCTTATTCCAAGCCTACGTCCACTCTTCTGCACTGACAGCCCACCGGCTGGATTTCACTATGATCAAAAGAGAAGTTACAACACAGCTTTGCCTTGATTCCACAGTGTAGATGTTCTATCACACCTCCTCAAGGTTTCTCACAAATATAGACTCTCTTTTGTATACAAGTATTCGCTCAAAGGATTTGTCTAAACAAAAAGAGCTTCAGACTTTGGAAATTTTCTATCACGCACACCTCGAACAATTAAGAACGTCTTCCTTATATACTCCTTTATGTCATCATACCCGTTGGCACTTACCAAAGGAATTCCTCCAATCTACCCGTTGGACGGAATCAATTAGGAAGATTGTTCGAGCTATTAAAGGAACGTGTTGATAGCCCATCAATCCTGTTCGCCCATACAATCGGGATCTCGGTTTCCATAAGTAGAACCTTTCAATAATATTTAGACAATCATCGAATCTTCAATCATCAAATCAATCTTGATCAATCAAAGGATTCTGTTACGACTTCTCCAGCCACGAGATCTTCTCCAGATGATAAGGTTAAATCCTTAATGAAACATCCAGTTCTGGATAACCTTTCTTCAACGGATTAGAGACTGTCAATGAGGATAGACTTTGAGTCTTGAGTCTGGTTGTCCGGAAGTCTTCAGACTTTAAATAACAGAGTCTGCAAGCCTTCAGACTAGACTGATAGAAACGTTTTGTCAACTTCAAAACACTTCAAGATGATTTCTCCAACACATGGTAGCGCAGATGGTGTGAGTGCTCTCCCTCATCGCCGAGGTCGAGAGTTTGAACCCTCTCGTTGCATTCCATGATTTAAGTGGGGTCCTAGGGGTGGATTACTAGGTCAGTCTTCCGAGGTTTTACGTCTAAATAGCGGCTTGTGGCAAGGCCCGACAATGCTACCGAAGCATCGGAAGGTTGTGTGATCTCTGAATGGTGATTTCCGGTGGTTCCTCGGTCATCAAAAAAAGAAAACCAACTACATTTTCAACACTTAAACTATGGCCAATGTTGCCTCACAAATATGGCCAATGTTGCCTCACAAAAACTACTCATCTCTATTTTCGGTGGGAACAATTATGATTATAGGAGCATTTTGATGGCCAAAAACAATGGGAACATCGTCGTTAAAACATATGCGACATTGAAGGATGGTGCAGGTGTTTCTGTAGAGCAACTACAAAAAGATGTGAGGGCTTTTAGAGTGAATATCGCAAAAAAGTCACGAAACACACTACAAGAAGAATTTCAGGTCAAGATCGAGACATGTCGAAGCATGCTCGAAATGTCACAGAAATTGATAAAGGAGGGGTAGTATTAAAAGTTATCATCAATTTTGTAAAAAGTACCTATAAAAATCTAGTCTATTAATGGTCGTTGGAGCGGGTGGCCTAAAATGAAAGTAAAAGGAGAATAACTAACAATGTAGAGATATAAGGCATTTCTAAGTCGGTTATTGAGTTCATATATAGGATATTCATTCAAGTGTGTGGGAAGTAATCCTCCACCAAGAGTGCTAGGAGCTAAACTAAAACCCATATCCCTCATGCTCCTCCACCAACACCTCATATGAGGCCCCTTCCATAAACTAATGAAACTATCTCCCATTGTCTTCAACTCACAATTATCTCCTTGTTGCCTTATCATTCCTCTACCATGGATGTCGCACACACGTACACAGTCGCAATCTAACATTGGCATCACAGCTCCAAAAATTCTAATAAGTTTCATAAAAAAACAGCACTGACATCCTGATCAAGCCAAAGATTAAACGCAGTAAGTTCAGGGCTAATTTGAAGATAATTGAGGGGCAAGCCTTCCCTTCTTTGAGTTGGTTTGAAGCCACCCAATGAAGCTCTTGATCCAAATTGCCAGGAGGTCCCCATAAGCCCTTAGACACAGAGGGGGGCATGACAAACCAGAATTTCTGTTCCAGAAACATTTTTTCTATTCAAAACCTGTTTCTGGAATAAAAATTTGTTTGATAAACCTATTCCGTTTTTCTATTTCTGGAATAGATTTATGTTTCAGAAATAGATTTTGATCAGAAATCAGAAATAGAAATTTTCTACCTCTCTATTTCTGGAACATAAATCAAAAATAATTTCTCCATGAAATTTTCTACTAAGATGAATATGCTTAGAAAAAGTATTGCCAATAAGATGGCAAGAGATCATAATATGCCGAAGATTCCATGAGATCGCGTTTTCAACTTTTGTAATGTATTTTTATTATTTTGTATTTGGGGATTCCCAATCTTTGCTTTTGTAATGTGATACTGTATTTGATGATTCCTATCTCAATTCTTGTAATGTGATATTCTACTTGAGGATTTCCCTTATTTGTAATGGTCCTTTATGACAAGTTCTATTACACTTCGTAAAATTCGCCGATTTTGTAAAATTTGCCATAAATTGCCCAATACACTTCTTTGTGTTTCTTTCTAAAACGATTGCTCGATATCATAAACCGTGGCAGTGATCGACATGGCATACTAGCATGAAGGGGATTAGAATATGGTTGCCCACCTTCATTCTACTAGAGTTTTGGGAACCTTCTATCATGCTCAATAGTAATGCATATTGATTTCTTTTTTCTATTATATGGAGACTATTGATAAGTATATTGTTTGACCGTAATTGCCTATCTAGGTGGATGCTAAAGAATTTTGTTTGAAAATTTAGAAAATTTGATATAACAACTCCTACTTTGTATTTTTTTTTTTCAAAAAAGGGAGACTTTACTAAAAAAAAAAAACTCTTACTTTGTATTTGGGTCAATGGGTTCATAAACATATGAAATTTGTAAGAATTGACATCTCATTTGCTCCAAAAAAAGAATTTTTTTTTTAAGAAATGCAAATTTTATACTGTTATCAAATGAATTTCTATTTCTAAAACAGAAATTTTGTATCGTTATCAAACAGATTTTTTTGCTCAGAAACTCGTCTAGAAATAGAAATAGAAAAATCTATTTCTGTTCTAGAAACTATTTCTGAAATAGAATGGTTGTCATGCGCGCCCAGAGCATCCATGCATCAAGTTGGTCTCTCGATTTTGGCATTAAAATGACAGAGAACACAAGTAACATCCAATGGGCATAGACCAACATATGCAATGTGCTCATGCTAACTTCTGTCTCCATAATTTGGAGATAATTTGTAAGTTATAGTTCGTCATTTTGACTTGAAATTTAAATTGTATTGTTATCCCGAGTGACCCGAAAATGCTCATTAGTAGAGAAATCAATGATTTTCCCTGAAGAATACTTATAGAGAAGCAATTCTATGTGCTTTTGATTTGACTTTTCTATTGCATTAGCCCTAAACAATTAGGCATACTGAGCATATAACTCATCTATTGCATTAATCAATTAGTGTCCAAAGTCATTTAAGACAACCCGATCTTCAAGACAACAAAGTTCTGGAATGACTCGTCCTCCAGGCTTGGGCGTGTGGCTCTCCCATTAATGAAGACTCTAAGGTGAAGAACAGTTTCAAGCAACTTTTGAAATTGGTGTCATTATCTTATTAAATAAGCTCGAAAAATTATTAAAAAAAATAATATGTTGTAACAAAAATATTAAATAACATTTTATATAAAAAGGTAAGTCTAATTCATTTTGTGGAAAGAGCAGCAAATCACTAAAAACAACCAAAAAGTTCGTCCATCAAATAGATTCAATGATCGTAGAGGAAAACTCATTTCAAAATCCAAATTTTTATAAAACATTTTGAAATCTGTATATGTAAACATACATGTCCTTCACAACTTTTATGAAGGAAACATGTCTAGATTCAAAAGGAAATTTTTTTTTATAAAAAATCAAGAAGACAACCGGGTCACTATTTTTACTACATTGGGCAGGTTCAGCACGGTAAATGAATAGGCTCTCGTACTAGCCATTTCACCTTAGAAAAAACTGAAATTAAAGTATGTTGTAGATCAAGATGTTTTGAACAATGTTTATGAAGGAATTTTTATCCACTTTGAACCACAAAAAGCCCTATAAATTTGAAAAACAGTGAGGGTCCAACAGTTTCAAAAACTGGAAATCAAAATCAGAACTTAAGAAACCAAAAGCCTATGGAGGAGAGGTGGCACTTTTAATGGTCTTCCAAGACCATCCTTCATTGAATTTTCTAGGCCAATGATTTACTAAGCATTTAAGGTTGGGAAGAACTTGTCTTCCAAGTCTTAAAATAGTGGAATCCCAGCCTAAGCTCTCTAAGGACACATAAGCTTGTGATTCACTTCCTTCATTAATGGCTTGTCATGATGACTATACTCCTAAGCTTATGATTCATCTCTTTCATCAATGCCTTGTCATGATGACTATAACACCTAACCTTATGAGTCGTCTCTTTCATTAATTATTAGCTTTTAAAAGTAATAAATGTATTGATGGGAAGGAAGCTAAATTGAAGGCCGTCTCATTAGATGGGAATTATTCAAGTTTAACCATGATCGACTACCTTATTTGCTCAGAAGTTCGTACATAAGTCATGATTGGACAAAGCCGGATGTAATTGAGCTTAATCGATGCAACTAAATTCAACATTCTCTTTTACACAGTAAAAGGGGCACTCGGTTGAGTCTGAGGTCCAATCCTTAGGCTTATCAACTAGTCCTAGGGTTGGTCCTGTCGCCAATCTAGGGTCTTGCGCCACACTCCGTGGTCAGTTCAAAATTGATCCACATTAAGTTTATTCGATCCATGGTCAATTCTTGATTTTCATGCAATCATGTAGGATTGATCGATCAACCTCGATACATGGTCGCATTGAATTGATTCATGGTCGTTCATGATTGGTACAATGATCATGCGGAATGACCCATGACGGGTATACGACTATGTGGAATTGATCCATAATCGTCCATTGATCGATCCATGACCATACGTGATCATCCCACAATTGATCCTTATGGTCGAATAACTTATTATGGTAGAATACTCTATCTAAGTACAACCGGTTCCTAGTTGCCTTTTTTGATCGGGCTAAATAGCCTATAACTAACCCTCGGGTCGATTCATGGCCTATTATCATTATTAGTGATCGATCCTTGGCCTACTAGTCATAACTAAATAAGGGTCAAAATTGAAGATGTTACACAATGTGTGAGGGGGACATTGTTGGGGTTTACCTTAATGGGTAGCTGATTATTTTATAAGTGTGAGGGAAAGGCTTAATCCTTGATCTGGCTTTTAGGATGAGAGAGATCCAAGACCGTCTGACAATTTTTGTCTTGCCCCTGCGCTCTTTCCATCATATTTAGTGAGGACATTTGTATCGGAGACTATTGCCCTCAATGCTTGTTTATATGTATGTCGCCTTCGATGCACGCTAGTATGTCTATAAGTGTTGCACATGTCACAAAAAAGTCAAGTACCTATTTTATCTTTTGGCGCTTTTGTACCATAAAACTGTAGCTTCCCTCATTTTGATAGCTGTACTTCACCTCCAATTACTATTTTTTTTGTTATCACTTTCTCGAATTTATTATTTCTGATTACAATAAACATGATTTCATATTCTTCCCCCAATATGATTCCTCCTTCTTCTCCTTCTCTATATTTTCCAACAATCTTAAGGTGGTTATCATTCTCATTATTTGTTGTGTTTACTAGAAAATTGAAATAACTGATAACAATGATGTTTGGAATGTTCTTGGAGAGATGCTCTTATGGTCATTTTGACCGGTGAGGTTCAAACCTCATGGCCTAGTATTGTGGCAGCAAATGCTATAAACCTTAGTGTTGAAACAATCTATGATGGTACGAGTACAAATTGCTCGATTGATATACTTAGGACTATTTTTTGAAATAGTACAAGCCATATGGCATTTTGGAGAGATGGTTCATTAGGGTTTGCCTAGTTTGATGGTAACATCTCTAGTAATATCAAATGAGAAACTAGAGAAATTCACTAGTTTGGGCTTTAAGCAGTGATAGAAAAAGATGTTCTTCTATTTGATTATGCTAAATCTGGTTAAGTCCTTATTAGAGGTGTGCCCAATAATTAGTTCAAATGTGCAAGATTTCACGAGCCTTGGAGTGTTGGAGGCTTGGAAGCACAAGGACTTCCTATGCCGAAATTGTATCCTTAACTGTTTGGTAGTTTCCCTAATATAAATTTTTATTGTAACATTGACAGTGTCAAACAGTTATGGGAGTCCTTAGAAAAGAAATACAAAACTGAGGAAGTGGGCACCAGCAAATTCATGGTTGCCAAATTCCTGGAATTCTAGATGGTGGATTCCAAATATGTCATGAATTAGGTCCAAGAATTGTAAATAATTCTAAACGACATCTTTGTCAAGGGAATGATACTTAGTGAATTATTCCAAGTGGTGGCTTTTATTAAGAAGTTGCCTTTGGGTTGGTTAGCTTTTAAAAATTATTTGAAGCACAAACGAAAAAAGATGAGACTTGAAGATCTCATTCTACGCCTCACAATTGAGGAGGAAAATAGGAGGAATGCAAACACTCCTATGGAGCTGAAGGTCAGCATTGTGGAGTTTTTCAATTCCAATCAAGATAGGAAGAGGAAGAAATCCTTTCAAGGAAAAGGCAAGCAAAAGAAATGGTCCCATAAAATTCTAAGGGACATTTTTTTGTCTGCCATAAACTTGGCCATCAGGCTAAGGATTGCAAGAAGCGCCCAAACAAAGGCAAGGGCGGTGGTGCAGCCAAGCAGCTAAATCTAATAGAGCAAGAACATGCTGAAAGATTAATTACTGCAGTAATGTCTGAGGTATCCTTTGTGTTGAATATTGATTGGTGGTTGAACACTATTGCAACAAATCATATTTGTAAGGATAAACATATGTTAATGTCTTAGAAGAAGGTTGAGGAAGAAGAGAAGCTCTATATGGCTAACTCTACAACAACAATATCGTTGGATGAAGAAATGTGATCTTGAAGTTCACCTCCGGTAAGGAAATCAAACTGCTCAATGTGTTGCATATACTGAAGATCAAGAGGAATCTCATTCTAGCCCCATACTTGTCAAGAAGGGTTTCGAATTGTATTTAAATTTGACAAATTTGTACTTTCCAAAGGAGGGATATATGTGGGAAAAGAGCACTTGTGAAGTGACCTATTCAAAGCTAATGTGGTTATCATTAATGTAAACTCGAAATGCTTGTACCCAGAGGCTAGTAATAAAGAAAAGTTTTCAATTTACATTGTTGTGTCTCGTTCTCATGGCATGATTGATTATGACATGTAAACTATGGTACAATGAAGAAGTAAGCAAACTTGGTGCTAATTCCAAAATTTGAGTTGGATGCCCATCACAAATGCGAGACTTGTGTTAAGGCTAAGTTTACTAAGAAGACTTTCAAATCTGGTGAAAGAATGAGTGAACCTCTACAATTTATCCATAGTGATTTTTGTGATTTTAAGTTCGTAGAAAGTAAAGGTGAAAATAAGTACTTCATCACCTTTATAGATGATTGTGTTAGATTTTGCTATGTTTATATGTTAACTAATAAAGATGAGGCTATGAGCATGTTCATCAAGTATAAAATTAGTTAGTTTTTTTTTTTTTTTGGTCTCTAAAATGAGGTTGAGAACCACTTTGATAGATGAATCAAAGTGCTTAGGTTTGATAGAGGAAGATAATATAGTTCTTCCAACTTAAAAGAGTTATGTGCTAGTTTGGGAATAATTCTCCAAACAACCAAACCTTATGCTCCATAGCAAAATAGAGTTGTTGAATAGAAGAACGAAACTCTAAAAGAAATGGCTAATGCCATGGCTCTTGAGTTTGAGTTTACCTTGAAACTTGTAGGGGAAGGCAGTTTTAACTGCAAACTATATTCTTAATAAAGTACTTTATAAAAAGACAGGTAAGACTTTATATGAGTTATGTAATGGAAAGTTACGATCCTACAATTTTTTTGAAGTGTGGGGGTGCTTAGCCGAAGTGGCAATTTCTCTTTCGAAATAAACTCAATTGGGACCTAAAACAATGGATTATATATTCATTGGTTTTACTCAAAATAACAACGCATAGAGATTTTTGGTTTACAAATCTAAAATTGTGGAAATCATTACTAGTGCTATCCTAGAATCAAGGGATGCTGGATTCTTTGATGATATATATCCTACGAAAAGAAATCAATATGAACCTTCTCAGAAGAGAATTAGAGAATTGGAAACTGAGAATGATGACGTTGGGTCGAAGAAGTTGAACTTCGAAGGAGCAAGAGGTTATGAATTGAAAAATCTTTCGGACCTAATTTTCTAACATACGTGTTAGAAGGTGAGCCTAAACGTTTCAAGAGGCAATGTCAACTCTAGATGCATCTTACTATAAAGAAGTTGTTCACATTGAGATGTATTCTATCATAAGTAATCTCAGTTGGCAATTGGTTAATCTTCCATCAGGAATTAAACCAATTGCATGTAAATGGATCTTCAAAAGAAAGCATAAAGTTGATGGTTCCATAGATAAGTATAAAGCACGGTTTGTTGCCAATGGGTTTAGACAAAGAGAAAGTGTAGACCACTTTGATACTTATTCACTTGTAATAAGTATAATATTAGTTAGAATGTTGATTTTTATAGCCATGCTATTCAATTTATAGGTATATCAAATGGATGTGATAATTACATTCTTAAATGGTGATCTCAATGAGAAGATTCACACGGAAAAAACATGAAAGATTCAAGGTCAAAAAACAAGAACACAAACTGTCTAAACTTGTCAAATCATTATATGGACTTAAACAAGCTCCTTATGGCATTAAAAGTTTGATGTGTGATGATCCAAAATGAGTATAGTTTCAATGAGTGTGACAAATATGTGTATACTAAATCCATGTCAAATAGATATATACTTATTTATCTATATGTCGATGACCTGCTAATTTTTGGAGATAACAATGAGGTTATTAAAATCACCAAGAATGTTCTTAAGAAAACCTTTGTGATTAAAGACTTAGGTGTTATGAATGTTATATTCAACATCACAATTCTGGTCTATATTTAACACAATTTTATTACATTGAAAAAGTAATTTAGAGGCTTAAAGGATTCCACATTAAAGATGTGAATAATCATTTTCTTTCACACCTAACTCTAAAAAAGAATATTGGAAATGGTATTAGATAGCTAAAGTACTCTTAAGTGATTGGTAGCATCATGTACATCATGAATTGCACTAGATCGGATAGTGCGTACTCAGTAGGAAAGCTAAGCTGATATACAAGTAATTTTGATCGTGAGCATTGAAATGCACTTTTGAGAGTGTCGGGTTATTTGCGAAGAACTAAAACTACGTTTTACAATATGACAAATATCCACCTGTTTTAGAAGGCTATTGTGATGGCAATCGGATTTCGAGTTTTGATGAATCAAAATCAACCTATGGATATGTTTTCATGGTAGGAGGTGTCGCGGTATCGTGGAAATCCTTAAAACAAACTCTAATAGCGTGCTCCATAATGGAATCAAAGTTTGTTGCTTTGGATAAAGCTGCTGAAGAAGCAAAGTGGCCTTGGCAACTTTTAGAGGATGTTCCGTTGTAGCAAAAACATATGCCTCTGATATGCATTTACTCCGACAATCAAGCAGTGATAGCAAGAGCATAAAACGTGATATATAATGGTAAGTCTAGATACATTTGTCGTAAACATAATACCATAACGCAGTTGATCTCAAATAAAATAATTTCTTTGAACTTTGTGATGTCAAAGGAAAATATTGTGGATCCGTTAACAAAAGATTTGTCAAGAGAGTAGGTAAACTACGCATTGAAGGGAATGGAGTCAAAAGTCTTAACCTAATAAAGAGGTTTCGTGGTGGAAGCCTAACATGGTGATTGGAGATCCCTAGACTAGGTTTAATAGGATAAGGCAAATTTTTTAAACTTTTGTGTGCACACTGTCTCTCACTCCTATGATGTAATAGCGCTTTTTATAGCATTTCAAGGGCACGCTATTCATTTAAAGATTCTCATAGCTAGGAATACAATATCATAGTGAGGCATGATAGGATATCTTTAATAGGAATGCACCTAGATGCGTGGAGCTGGTTGCATGAATTCTAAGAAGTTTAGGGCTAATAGAATTAACATAATTGAGAACCAATCTTGATTTGGGAATACCCAATGTGGGGTCTATTGTTTGGGCTTACACCAACAACTGGTAGTTTAAGGGCTAGTCCATCGAGTAATTGAGTATGTCCAACAAGTTTTCAGTAAAGAAGTTTTAAAGCAAAAACTACCTATCTTATTGTAGTATATTTCCATAGGCACATTTAGTATTCCTCAAATCAAAATGTTTTATGATTCATTAATGTGGGGGATTGTTGTAATTATGTTGGATTAATGGATCAATGAAAATGAGCAAAATGAGAAATGTTGCTTTTGTTCACATACCTCATTAATTTTTGTATCTCTCAAGTTCTTGTATCTCTTGGATTTGTGCATCTACTTAATTCATGGTTCATGTATCTCCTAAATTCTTGTATCCATTTAATTCATGTATCTTTTAGATTCTTGTATCTACTTACTTCATGGTTCATGTACCGCTTCTATATAGGAATTCAAAAACTCTATAAATGGATTTGAAATTCTTCATTCTGATAGAACCGAAAACACCTAGATCTTCTCTCTTCGAGTTTCTCTAAGCGCACTGATTTCATAAAGTGTTTGACGGACTCCTATATATATAGTGTTGATACCAACAAGTTGGAGGTGTTGTATTTTGGGAAATGAAATTTGTGAAGCTACTTAGCATTGTTGGCATGAACTAATCGTTTCAAGGAGGTTCGATTAGTCGTAACTCACCTCAAATTACTTTCTCGAATTTATTATTTTTTTGTTACAACGAACAGTGTTCTATATTCTTCGCCCAATATGTCTCATCTTCTTCTTCTCATTCTTCTCTATATTTTCAAACGATGTGTTTACACTCATGATTTTTTTCTTTATTCATTTTCCGCAATGGCAACATGCAATTTTCCTCTTCAATTTGAATCCCGGTTCCGGTTGCCTCTACAATGACTCAGGCATGTCTAACTAGGTTCTAGTGAGGACTAGATTTCTTCTTGTGGCTCATATGAGAAGTGCTTGACGATTTCAATTTCTTCTCTCCATCATACGTCTACACCTTTACTTCTTGTTACTGTCATGGAAGGATCAGACAACTTAAAGCGATGAAAACTTTAATTAAATCGTATCTCATTGCAGGAGTCGCTTTCAGATCGTAGATCAATGGTCGAAGCCACAAATTTAGGGCACACTAGAACTCTTGTGCTCCAAAAAAAGTTGGTCAAACAATCATAGATTATATAAGGGAAATTATGTCTTCTTCACGTCAGTAAGAGAAGGGAAAAAAATTGCCGAACCTGGAATACAAAGGGAAAAATGATGATGAGCACACAATTTATCTTCATGGAGAGACATAATCTGTTGGGCCATAAGGCTCAAACAATTCAGCAAAGAATCCCCCCTTTCTCTTTGGGTTCCATCCTATGTCTCTGCACAGTTGATCATTGTACCAAATGTGAAGTGCACCAATGCATGATCTTCTATAGTATTGACCTGAAGATCGCTTCATGTACTTGTTCCACTCTTCTATATCCTCCTCCATCTTCTTAATGGAAGGTAGCTTGAATGTACCGGCAAGAAGCTCGGCTAGCCACCTGCACCGTATCTCCGATGTGTACAAGTTTGCAACGCTTTCCGAGAACCCAATCACAGCTAATTGGGGAATTCGAGGATGAATGCATTCCCTGATTAGATGGAATCATATAATTTGAGTTGGAGCCAATAAATATAGAGAAATAACACAGGCTACTCATCTTTTTGCAGAATTTTCCATAGCAAAATGTGCACAATTTCATGCTTTGAAGTTTCCTAGCTGCAATTTTTTATCGAGAAAGGCAACTCGTAGGGAAATGCACTTGACAACTTACTCATGCTCCATCTGTCGGGAGCTAAAAACAATCAATACAGAAGAATTTGCGATTTTCCCAGTAAAACAAGAAGGAAAATGATATTTTGCAAGGGAGGTATCGGAATTTGTCTATTTATTCTACCAAAGCAAGACCAGAAGTATTGAGAATACATTAGGACACATAAGAAACCAAAGACAGTCCCAGGAAAAGTGTTGAGATGAGATGAATAATGAGAAACCAAAGACATTCCCATAAGAAAAGGTACAAATAAGTTAGACAAATTTTCACTTAAAATGAAGACCAAAAGCTTTCCCTAAACCAAATGCACCTAAATCTCTATAAGAACCCAGGACACAGGATCAGATTAACCTTTAGCAGGAGGGAGTTCTTGGGCAGTACCTGTATAGTGGAACTATTGAATTGGGAGATCCAGATAAGCAGTCCTTAAACAGTTGGGACTCAAACACATCTACTAGCTTCTTTTCGCCCCTAAACCCAGTCGCAAGGATGACCAAGTCTGAATTCAGCCGCTCGACCTCTCCATTGATCGAAATCCCATCCTCGCAGAACCTGAATGCGAGGGCCTTCTTCAAGATTATGCTTCCCTCTTCCACTCTGTCGTAGAACTTTTCGGGTACTGTTGAGATCGCGCAGGAGCTGATTTCTTGAAGGAAACTGTGTTTCGGCACCATCCCAAACTTCTTCAACGGAAGTTTTCGCTTAATGTCGCTTTCAACGAACTTGGAAACTGCCCATCTCTGTCATTGAAGTGGGTCATATTACATGAATAGCATATAACAGCTAATGAATTTAATCATATGATGCAATTAGTCTGAATAATTCTGAATCCAAGTTTATTACTCCATGTTAATAATTCCGAATCCAAGTTTCTGTGACCAAAATAACTGGCTCCATATTACTAAATGGCGAAAAAAAAATTCCCCTTGCAGCTCTAATTAAGAAGGCTCCTCCTGTATCACTGTAAGAGAACAAATTGACATATGTTTGGAATGAACAATCACTGTGATGAGAAGTTGCAAGAGATTTATCTCATCGTGTACCAAGGGTGATAAAAGCGTGGCCAAGAGGCTCAACAACAAGCCCTCTCTGGGCTTATGCACGAGGAGCTCCGAGAAGCGGGTGAGGTAGAGAAGTGCAAGAGGCACGCCCCACGGTAGATAATCGGGCACGTTCCAGTGTTCCGTTTTGTACAACACCGTACAGGGTCGCTCCACTCCTCAAGGACAAAAAATTTCGACAAAAACAAAGTCACTACGAATCAGCACTTGTCAAAACGATGAAGCCCGAGGAGCAGCTTGCACAAGGTCAAGAAAGTGTAACACGACGACGACTAGGATTCAGTTTACTAGAAGGGACGTCGGGATTCAGGCGTTTCACACTTACCGTTAACAGTTGAGCACTCCATGGCAATGTCCAATGCGGATTTCTGCAGCCCGACGACCACCACTCTCTTGCCACTGACGAACTCCTTTGCAGCTTGGTAGTCCATAGCTGCGTAGTCCATGGAGTGGATCACCTTGCCATGGAACGCCTCTGGGCCTCTGTTTGGTGGAAACTCTGGTATATTCGGAATGCCACTGAATCGCCCGACGCAAAGGATCACAAAGTCCACTTCATATGTCTGTCATTGTCATTAGATAGTCAAGCATAGAAACTAAGAAATCGCTACCGAGCAATCATTAATCCAAAATGGAAATAAAAATTGTTACGGATCGCTGGTCTAAATAGTTATTAGTATGAGACAGTTACATGAAATTGCATTTAGGAGAGCAACTGCCAGTTATACAATAACAGAAGGCAGATGCATACCTCAGTTTCAAGGCTCAGACAATCCTGCACTCTGATCTTCCACTTCCCGCCTGAGCGGAATGGCATGCCGTCGCCACCCCACAGGCTCCACGACTGCATCGCCTCAGCAGGTGGCCCGTCATACCCGATGCTGAGGACCCTGGTGCCGAACTTGACGTGCTTTAGCAGGTTGAAGTGGCGGGCGTATGACTCCACGTACTCCAGCACTTGATGTCCATTGGGGAAATCCTCGGTGACCGAGTCTGGCCACGGGAAGTCCGAGAACTGGTAGGCTGGTTTTGGGGTCTGGAGCTTTGTGGTCTCCACGGTCTTCGTCCAGACCCCTCCGATGCTGGTTTCGGACTCAAAGACGATGGGGTGGAGGCCCTTTGAGAGGGTGTTTTTGCAGGCAAGGAGGCCACTGATCCCAGCGCCAACTATGGCTATCTTTCTCGTCTCCATCCGACTTTTTGCTCAAATGGCTTTTCCTGTTCTGGGGAGAACGAGGTATATATAGTCAAAGGTCTAGTGATGTTGGGCGAAAATGCCCCTAAGAAAATTGATTTGAAACCAAGCCACCCATCTGTCAGTTGGCTTCTCGCGAAACAGATCTTCAGGGAAATGTGATTTTACGTGTTATACTTTGACTTACCAGTGCTCGGTCACGCATTAGCTTAGCATGGAGGTCAAGAGTAACTACCTCACTACATTTAATTAATTTCATCCAGAAAAGGTTTCATTATAAGTTGGGACGAGTGGCAATGTGGGATGGCACTTCACCTCACCACATCTAGGTAATGTGGAATTTGGTTTATTCCTAGCCTCACTTTCGCACTAGATGGATCGATTCGTTACAAGCTCATCAGCTTCCATGTAGTTCATCCTTAAACCTCACACTTTTGTTGGGCTTGGCTCTAATATCATAATGTTAAGCCAAGTCCCACTCATAACGATATTGTCCACTTTGGGCCAGTGCTCGCTTGTTTTGTTCTTGTGGGTTTCACCTAGAAAATATCTTGTTATAAGTTAGGACAAGTGTTATTACATATATGACGCTTCATCTCATCATATTCAGATGATGTGCAGTTGAATTCATTCTTGTATTTATCGACATCCTAGAGCTATAGCTGCACTTTGTCTGAGCCGCAAAGCCTCGGCAATCACTCTTGCCCTCGACGGATTGAGTCATTACAAACAAGTACAAAAAAATTAGGGGCTACATTGAACATAGTAAAATTTTATGGACCACATTGCATATTAAGCTAAAGTTCGAGAATCACTTTGAATAAATTAAAATGTTAAGAATCACATTACATATTAATTCATAGTTTATGGAACATTTGAGCCATTATAAATCAATGCAAACTTCGAAGCTAATTGAACACCGGATAGATGTTGACTTTTTCTGATTTGGGATGGTCTATTCCGATGAGCTAGATTTTAGAGCCTTATTAAATGCCTCGTGGTCCTCTTTCAGTTATTGATCCCGCAAGCGAAAAGCGACGCTTGTCGAAGCCATCACAAGACTTTGTTTAAGGCACAAGTGCCACGTCGCCAAGAAAACATGGCTCTTCTTGGGAATTTGTAGGCCCCGGATCGATATACATCCAAACTAGAAATGGCCGAAAATAGATTTATAAGAGAAGGGGGACTTGCACTGATATAGGTCGTGTTAGGTACCACCCTATAGGGGGGAAGGATATTGGGAACATTAGGTGCCTAAATTCAACGCATACTGGCAGCTATCGTATTTGAACCAACCTCTTGACTAACATCACTTTTATACCTTTAGAAAATCATCTTGAAACTGTAGAGTACATGGCAAGCTGTCTATTTCTTCCTTAATATAGTGCTTACCTGGATTGACTTAGACAGAATTGGACTTTCGAATGTATTGCCTAATAGTCCACAATAGTTTTTTTTAATAAATATTTTAATGAAAATGGTGTGTTTGTCTTGGAGAAAACTTCATATAAAATATAATGCCTATTGAGAAATCATATTCCAAAAAAAGTGATTTTTTCTAACTTTATTCATGTATATTTTCTTTAACTGTAAATGATTTTTTCTTAACTAACCATTTTTAGTAAACTAAATGTGCGAAGTTGTCAAAAATTAATTCGCCAAAAGTTCTTGCATTCAAACAGATAGACTTAAGTTATAATTCCAATATATGGACTCAATCATAACATGACACTTTTAGCTTGAATGAGCATGCACCTATATGGCTAACTAGCAATAAATCATGGATGAGTATACCATTTGGATCTTTAATGTCAAACAGTAGGAGGCTTTTGTTTCCTTGGTGCCACCCTGCTTGCCTAGTAACTTAGGTGAGTTGACGGGATTGCATGCCTTATTTTAATGTGCTAGTATCTGCATGCTCAATACCCCTCCAACTTCCCTTTGTATATTTGTCTTCCCTAGGATGAGGGGATACCCTCTAAGTATTTTATATCACTTCTGGAGATCTAAATTAACTAGGATGAAGCCTTTTAAAGACTTGCTTAGGTCCAATATATCATGGATGAGTACTTGCAAGTTATTAATCCCATGTCAATTTGGTAATACCCATGTTTGCTCTGCTTTTATAATTTACTCCAATACTGTTTGCGGAGTATTTCCTTTGCCAGGAGAAAAAAGTGACTCCATAAAGTGAAACCTTGAGCTCAAACTCTTTAAATAGAGGAAGACAATATATTTATAATGTGCAATTGAACTCACAAATCAAGTGATACAGGGTCATACTTTGACACCTCATTTCAAGTGCAAATCAAACTAGAATCGTGTGGAAGAAGGCACATGGAATTGAACAAAGGGAAGCCACACATGCCAAAAACTGAATGTATAATGGACTTGAAAGCCCGAATTTAATACTATGTTTGAAATTTCAACTAAAAAGTTAAGATATCATACGGCAAGATATCATATAAATATAAATATAAGAGAGAAAAGAAATCTCCTAGACACACCAAGCGGTGACGTACTTACTTTTAACCCATTCCTTCTTCCTCGGAAATAAATCGCTCTCTGCGTTTCTTCCGTCTCTTTATTTGTCAAGATAAACTTCGTCTCTTTCCAAATGATCCTTCTATGCACAAGCAAGAACCAGAAAAGGACGAAAACAGAAAAGGAAAGTGGCCCATCGACGTGACTACTAGTGGCATCGCCGCCCGCCCGAAGCTTATCAATAGAAGAATTTATTATTGCAGAGCTTGATCCCATACCCACGTGGGATCATGTGGAAAGAGCAAGATAATGTTTTCTTTTTCATATTTCCATTTGGCTTTTGTGTTCCCACCAAAATCTGATCCCGACTCATTTCCGAAGATAAGATCCAAATGATTGATGGGGGCGGTGCAGGGAGCAGCTGGTGTCGTGGGGGGAGGAGAGAGAGAAACGGGGGAGGGCAAATATTGGAGAAAATATTGTGTCCCCGGATTTTGGGGGTGGCATGGGGGATGGAGGGAGAGAAACGGGGGAGGGCAAATGATTTTTGGGGATGAGCGTATAGAGAGGGAAAAAAGAAAGAGGAAAATAATTTTGAGAGATTTTTTAGGGGAATAACATTTAAGTGGTAAAGTTATTTTTGTTATAAAAATAAGTAAATGAGTTAAAAAAATAATTTTAAAAAATAAAAAAATAAAATGTTAAATAATGATAAATTTTGATGATTATAAAAGATCATAGATTTATTTAAATAAAGTTGATTATATATTTTTGTTAGTCATTAGTTTTATCCATAATTTTTGTTAAAGTTAAAAATATATTCTCAAATATGGTTAAGCATTAATTATGAATATATCTTTCAAATTTTCTATGAATATATTTATTAATATTATTAGTGCAAATTCATTATAATTTCTTGTTATTTATTTATTTGTGAATTTGAATCAAATTAATTAAAACTAAAAATATTTATTCAATAATAACGTGTATCAACGTGTTGGAATTTTCTATTTTTGAGAAATGACGTATCGACGTGGCGTGTCATATTGTGTCGCGTGTCTATGATAGTGAGTCACTACCCAACTATGAAAATTTATAGGTTTGGCAAGAGCTCGAAGATGGTTTTTTTTTTTTTTCATGTGCCATTTTATTTTTAAGGATAAGTGTATTATGAGTCCGAAAACTTGTCACGAAAGTTCAATCAAGTCCTAAAATTTTTAAAAGATTCAATAAATTTTTAAAACTTGTCTCAAAAGTGCAACCGGGTTCTAAAAATTTCAAAAAGTACAATTAATAGGACTTCAATTGAACCATTTTGACAAGTTTTAGAACTTGATTGTATTTTTTGAAAGTTTTAGGATTTAATTGCACTTTGTGACAAGTTTTAGAATTTAATTGTAATTTTTGAAAGTTTTAGGATTTAATTGCATTTTTATGCCAAATTTTAAAACTTCCAATGCACTTATTTCTTATTTTTATGACATGATTAATGGCAGTCCTGGAGAGAAATTATCATTTTTCTACTTGTTTGCATTTAAGCATATCTCCCCTCAGAATTCAAAATATTATTTGACTTTCAAAGAATTATGAAAAAAATTATGTGTGAACTTACACGTGTCAACATTTAAGTAATGTGAAAATCTTAGCAGTTTTGACCTTGGGGAAGAGTCACAATGCAGGAGCTGCAATATTTAGATTAAACCAAAAGTGAAAAGGAAAAAGTCATTTCAAATAGACCTGGCTGTCGAGATCAAATCAATATTGCCTCCATGAAGATTTCTTATAATTATCAAATTTTGACCAACTCTAATTTTCTTCCTTGAAAATTATTTTCCAGTCCATCTTTCTTTTCTTATCTGCGATGTATTCGACTGGGAATTGCTATCGGAGCAAGGTGAAATATCAGCAATTGTTATATAAACGTATTTGAAAAAGCTTGTTTTCGTGTATTCTCTTGTTCTACATTGAATGGAAATTCCCTTGTTCATTTATTAATAAGTTCACTTTATCATCATGGTAACAACAAGAAAAAGATGTGTTTGTGTGAATAAAATTGAGCTGTACCAACTGTAAAGTTGAATTTCGTCACCTATGCACTCGAAACATACGTGAGGCCCGGTCTCTATCCACACTTCCTAACGAAGTGCACCGTGTTTGGAGGGGTTTTTTTTTTTTATATCCTCAAGGATAGCCAAGTTTTACCTTCTACAGTCTATGATCGGCAATTTATAATAGTCTTTGCAAACTTCAAAATTATGAACTTTTCATTTTCGTTCAGTGATAATAATAACTACTATTTTTTTTTTGTGTTGGTTTCGTTGAAATATTATAATTTATAACTTATTTAAAAAGAATGATCGCTCTTATGATTAACAAAAATAAATGAACAAAAACTATTTTTATTGTTCACAAAAATATTTAGATATAAACTCTCATTGATGATGAAAATATCATTTATTGGTTAATTATTTTAAGTCTATAAGCACTTATTTAAAAATAATATATATATATTTTTTTTTTCATGAAACAATCTTACCCTTTTATTGCAAATAAAAAAAGAGATTTCAATTTTTTACTAAGTTGACTTCTTAAGAACTTTATGATATCCCTGAAAAATATGTCTACTCCATTTTTATACATTTTCTCTTCTGCTGATTGTGACACTTGAGGCAGAATATATACATATATTTATGCTCTCTAGCATTTTATAATATTTATTGCATCCGATAGCCAGTATGCAATAGAAAACAGATTAAAGAAAAGAAGTTAATGGAAGAAATCAAAATCAAAATCTTAAATAAATAGATCCAGGTTTCACAGTCTTCACTCGCAAACATATTACAATATGCAAACTTAATAAGTTCCCTTTAGTTCTTCGATTTTCTCAAATCATGCATAGTGAATTTTTTGTTTAAGTTAGATGTATAGTAAACACAACAATAAGTTTTGAGACAAATTGAGAATTTTCTTTTTACTATTTTATTAATAAGTACCTCAGCAAACTTGTTTAAGCAACCACTTAAGTAAATATAGTTGTCAATCTATCGAGAGATCACATGTTATGCCCAATTAATAAATTGGACATTAAATTATTTCAAATGAAATATACTTAATAAGTGTTCAGAGATCATTCATTTATAATATCTTTTTGCAATAGCTTATTGTTTTGGGGTTTGTGTAATCCCAAAAATCGGTAATGAATATTCAATAGGCTATCTGCATTTACCATGTTCACTTTCATTCCTTTACTTTCATTACTTTTCTAATCAGGTATCAATACTTTCAATTTTTCTAACCAAACCCTTCTATACACACAAAATGTCTAATTAAGTCATTCCAATACAAAACTCAACATATCCAGCTGACGGGACTTTTGGCCGGCGCCTTGATTATTAGTTACGCAAGCATTCAACAATGGAGTGTGAGGTTCCTAGTGGCCACCCCTTCCATGTTGGAAGGGGGAGGTGAGGGGTTCAAAGCCACACATTCTCGGGGGGGGGGGGGGGGTGGGAACGAGTAAGTTTCGGGAGTGGGTTTCGACTCCCACTCCCTGCAAGAGGCAGGGCAAAAGTCCTAGAATGAGTGTAAAGTAGGCATAGAATAGGACTGACTAAAAAAAAAAAAAAACATGGAGCGTGAGGTTGATTTTTTTGTTTTTTTACTTTTCCATTTGCCCATCCGTTCTCTATTGATGGCAGGCGTCTGTGTAGGCAAACTGTATCCCATCCCACAATTGGACATTCCCCGACATCATTTTATTAGTTTTGATTGGATTTTGTGTTTGTGTTGAATGAACTTGATTAGACATTTTATATATGTAAACTGAATCAATCAGAAAAGTTGACATTGCGTGCAAGAATTGTTTTATTTCGACACAAATGGAGGGTCCTAGTGGTAGTCACTCCCCAGGCCACGACTAAATCTCCATCTAAGCTCTAGTAAAGCAAATTCATATTCTTGGCCTGTCATTTAGAAATAAAAACAACTCTTCAAAAGAAACATTTTCTGCTGTGGTACAACCCGGGATTATCAAAATAGACACGCGACTCACGCCAATCTTTAGAATACTCGCACTCGCAGCATGTTCCGAGCAAATTCAGAGATCACCGACCGAAGGTAACGTTTTTAATGTTGATGGACTGTTAATCAGTTTCGTGATTATACTCATTACTTTAGAAGATTTGTTGGGTCAGTACTAATCAATTAGTATATTAAAGAAGAGAAAGCCAGAGTGGTCATCACCTTTGTGACTTCCAGCTAGCATGGGGTAGTCATCCAAAGACGCGGCTTGTGTTCGCCAACTCAAATAACGAATATTAGATAACTTAATTATTGCAATTAATAACACAGTGTGTAGAGACGAAATGATTTAAGTAAGAAATAAAATATGAATACAGTGGATTTGCGGGATTCAGCATGTACCTACTCCATGCCTGAGCTTTGCAATGGAGCTTGCACAGCTTACGAACCTATCGCAGATGTTTACCGTCGGTCGCGGCCTTTGTGAGCTTGAGGCCTGACCTCTAGGAGCTCAGGCTGAGCTCACTTGCCGTCTATATTGCGAGCCACGAACAACCTCGCAACAAATAGGGAGAGGGACATGGGTAGTGGGCGAGGGCGAAGATCTTGTCATCAGCATAGAGCTTAGGCCATGACATTGAGCAATAGTTCATCATGTGAAGGTGAATTCAACTAGATATGTTAATAGGTTTGGACTTAAGCTTCCTTTTTGTGATCTCTTTATGTAAATATATCAAATTTTTATTGCACACGTCTAACAAATGATATCACAATTGATGGCAGATTGGTGGACCCCCAATTTGTTCCCGTGTTTAATGAATGTTTCGAGGAAGAAATCTTGTGATTCAAGTGGTAGGGCTTGTGGTGTTACAACGTGATTGTGATGGCAGCCTCATTGTAAGGAAGATTGTTGGAATGCACATGTGAATTGTGTTTTGAAAAAAAATCCATGTTCGAGAAGTGGTCTAGTATGGAGTAATTAATATCTCTAGGTTGACCCAAAACTCATTAACTTAAACTTTTGATTGAAGATGAATTCAGTTGAATATATTGATGGTTTCAGACATGGACTCTCTCCTTAAAATCTCCTCGGGTGAAGGTATTGGATGTCTGTTGCACATCTAACAAATAGTTGCCATCTTGGGATGTTTTGTGAGAGAAGAGAGAGAGGGAGAGGGAGAGGGTAAGCAAAGAGAGTGGGAGAGGGGTTTTGGCGGAGAATTTGGTTGTGCATGAGGGCTAATGAGTCTTTGTAGATTGGAAGATGCACAGTGTAGGTTTTGATAGTGAAAAGCGTATTTGATTTGAAGAGTAAAGTTGATGATGATATTTGCAATCATCGCTTGACCATTAGTCGGTGGAAAATCGGAAAACCCCAATAACTGTAGTATCTAATACTCGTATGCGTTCCTTGGAAAACACTGGCACATCCATCAGTTGCCCCTTGCTATGAACATGTCTGTTGTCTCCACGGTGGATCACGACACATGTCCATCAACCATGGTCCTCATCACGCTTGATCTCCGATCGAGAATGATATGACGTTCGGGACATGTTAGAAAAACAAATAGGTCAAGATGGAGAGACTCGAGTGGGAGAGGAAGACCAGTCCCTGTTAAAACAGTACATGGATTCACCAAGTAGTCATAGGTACCTTAAGTGGTAATGATTTGATCATGAATGTAAAATAATGATTTGATCATGAATGTAAAATAAAGTCTGGCACGGATTCCAATTATAGGGTACAATAAAATTGTTAGTTGGGGCATCTGTGTAGCTGTGACCAATGCAAGTTTAATGTAGGCATACTTCCTGATCTTTCGGCTAATTTGCCGGTGTGATTCATCTATGTAAAAATTGCTTGTGAATGATAGATATTATACATATGCTGGATGTATGAGCACCGAGATTGTGTCAAGTCCATCATGTTCGAATAGGAGATGTTGGAATTAATTGGGAGTTGGACCATTCATAATGGCTTGAACCAAGCCCTACGCATAAGTCCTTGAAGTTCCCTTCGTGAGAACAATTATAAAAGAGAGACGACTTATCTTTTTGCATAAACATGTTCGTAAGATACACGGAAGTTATACACAAGAAAGTGGATTGGAATGTCGGGTGTGCGCGCTTGATCGTGAAAAAGGAAGTGCTCGCGTTCGCGGTGAGTACCGAGAGAGACAAACCAATCTTCATTAATATTGGAAGCAAGTGTAAGACCAAATGCACGGATGTTAATCTAAGAGCGCGATTACACTTTTGAACGGCGCAAACGACAGGAGCATTACGTGAAGCGACCTCGGTTCTTGAGACGAGAGGTATGAGCACGCGAAACCCAACTCAAGGGAAGGCTCACCGGACTTCAACTTCTCCTCCCAGTAGGATAACAAAGATCGGCTCAGCTTTAGTCTTTATTTCTTGAGACTATGAGCTTCGTTGAAGTTTTGATCAATGTTGTAAAAAGCCTAGACTCCTTTAGAAGTACCTACAAAACTGTAGTCGATTAATGGTAGTTGGAGCGTGCGGCCTAGAATGAAAGCAAAAAGTTTGAAAATGCAAAGATATTCTGTATGTCTACGTCGGTTATTGAGCATATATAGAGGTTTGGTAAATATTCATTCATTCATTCTGTTACTGGGGAGTAGCCCTGTACCAAGAGTTGGAGGAGCTAGACTAGTTCATATTGCTTTTGCTCCTCCAACACCTCGTGTAAAACCCTTTCCATAAACCAGTGAAACTAGCTCCCATTGCCTTGAACAAAATTGTTTCCTACCAAATATATCCCCCACACATAGAGACTTGCACATGAATATCAAAAACTAATAGTGGTATCAAAACCACTCTTCCGCGATGCAACATGGGCATCACAGCTAAAAAATTCGAACATACTTTTAGAGCCACGCACATCCAGATGGTTTTGAACATTTGTCCTAACCATCCTCTATTAAGACCAAAGCTTAGACCCAGAGCCAGAGCTTTGTTTGGTTAGCACGATCATTTATCCTAACCAACCTCTGCAAAAATCAACCAACTACAATTCCAACACTTAAACTATGGCCAACGTTGTCTCACAAAAACAATTTATTTCTATTTTTTATGGGAACAACTATGATCATAGGAGCATTTCAATGCCCCAAAAAATTGGGACATCATTGAAAAAACATGTGGCGATGATGAAGAGTGCAAGTGTTTCAGCAGAGCAACTACAAAAAGATTCAAAGGCTTTTGGAGTGAAGATTGCGAAATAGGCAGGGAACACACTACAACAAGAATTTCAAATGAAGATCAAGACGAAGCATGCTCGAAATGTCACAAAAATTGATAAAGGAATGGTAGTGTTAAAAGTCGTCATGAATTTTGTAAAAAGCCTCGACTCCTCTATAAATACCTATAAAACTGTAGTCTATTGATGCAGTTGGAGCGTGTGGCATAGAATGAAATAATGCAGAATGTGTAGGTCGGTTAACAAGCCTATATTAAAGGCTTGGCACTCATTTATTCGAGCGTGTGGAAAGTAGTCCACCACCAAGAGTACTAGGAACTAAACTAAAATCCATATTACTTGTGCTCCTCCATCAGCAGCTCGGGTAAAACCACTTCTACAAACTAATGAAACTATCTCCCATAGTCTTAATCAAGCAATTATCTCCTTGTCCCCTTATCATTCTTCTACTAAATATATTGCGTACACATACACAGTCACGCATCAGTACAAAAAAAAAAAAAACCATTAGTGGTATCAAAATCGTACTTTCGCAATCCAACATTGATATCACAGCTCTGAAAACTCTAATAAGTTTCATAAAAAAACAGCACTAGCATCATGATCAAGCCAAAGATTAAACACATTAAGGTCAGAGCTAATTTGAAGATAATTGAGGAGATAGCCTTCCCTTCTTTGAGTTGATTTGAAGCCCCAAATGAAGCTCTCGATTCCAATTGCCGGGAGGTCCTCATACGCCCTTATGCAAAGCATCGAAACATCAAGTTGGTCTCCCGATTCTGGCTTTGAGAGATAGCCAACGCAAGTAATATCCACCTGGCATGGACCAACGTATGCAATAGTGGGTGCTCATACCCTCACTCCTTTCTCTATAACTTGGAGATAATTTGAAAGTTTGTAAGTAGTTCATCATTTTGATCTGACATTTGAGTTTTGCCCCATTAATCTTTCAAAAGTTAAAGAATATTGCCGAACTAAGAAATAGATAATTTTATGTATATTTCAATGTGTTTTAATGAAGGGTATATCAGCCTATTTATAGGTTTTGCAAGATGGTATAAAAATATTACACAATTAACTAGAATCAATCACGAAGGTATCCAAAATATTATGGATAATCTTGTGAAAATTCAAGAGAGATAGGTTTCGACTGAATATTGCCTTGAGGAAAGTTTTATTATATTGAGAACCATATGAATCTTTGTATAGAGGAACCAATGTATCTAATACAAAGAATGATTAATAAAAAAAGAGAGTATATTTTCCTATTCTTGGTCTATCAATTCTAATCCTAGATTGATTCAATTAATCACTATGAAGATTCAACAGAGATATATCTTGGGTGATCTTCCTTCGAGAGGAAGTTGTGGTGATTCTTGGGCGATTTTGGACTATTCCTCTTAGCTGGCAGTGCTTTCTTTGACACCCCCCGCAAGCTGATGTGGGTGAGCACACAGTAAGCTTGGCTTGTAGGAGACGAAAGCGATAGGTGGAGAGCCCTTAGGTGAAAATGTCAGCGGGTTGATTAAGAGTGCAAAATATTGAACATGCAACTTGCGCTGACTAATCCATTCGTGGACAAAATGGCAATCAATTTCCACATGGTTCGTGGGAGCATGAAACACTAGATTGCCAGTCAAATAGATCGTCGATATGCTGTCACACCATAAAACTAGAGCCTGTTGATATGGCACTTAGAGATCTTGCAATGGAGCCTCAAGCCAAATGAGTTCAACAGTAGTGTCTATAAGGCACTTGAACTCGGCTTCAGTGCTAGAGTGAGCCACAATGAGCTATTTGCGAGAGCTCCAAGAGACAAGCTTGTTGCCACGTGTCAAATGTGACATCATGATTTTCCAATTCTATTTTCAATAAATTGAGACGGGTATTTCGTTGGCACGTATATAGTTCTTTTCCTCGAGTCGGCCACTCATGTGAAAACTAGTCTATCAAGTGAAGCTGTTAAGAGATTTTAATGCATCGGACTCAAGAATTTGACCAAGAAGCGACCTTTTGACCAAGCTAATCTGCAAGGGTTATTACAGCACAGTTAAAAATTGATTAGTGACCGGAGATAGGCCGACTCAACAGAATGTGATAAGTGTGGGTGATTCCACTAGATTGCACAATTCTTGTTGATTGGCACTAGACTGACTCTTCTGTTGATTGGGTACCCTATGTTCATATTTGAAATCTTGAGATTACCTTGACAACCGAGAGTCGCCAATGTGTTAGAGATGTACATTGTGGCTTGAATAGATCAACCATAGGACAGATGCATGAGAATTTCTAAAAGCTACTCGGTAGATCATGACGCGCTAGTATCGTGCTAGAGTGAAATTAACTGTGAAATTGAGATTGAATTAAAAAATTGGAAGTCCTTTCGTGTCACAAATCATTTTAGGAACATTGACTTATCTCCGGAAGCAAACCAAGTTTTTCAGCAAAATAATCAAGGTATGATTAATTTGGTTCGGAAACTTGATAGGCTCGCTTTTGGTGGTATTTTTTAAATCAAGATGGTTCTATGGTCAAGTAAATATGTGAATTGAAGTGTGGTGACAATGGATTAATTTTATGAACTTCAGTCGGAATCAATTGGAATATAATTTAATGGAATTGAAGAAATTAATGTACAAGATTCCATGCCTCGGCGGAAAATGAAATTGAACCTATTGGAATATTGTTGTGGGAGAAATTGAGATAGTGGAGCATGACATCACTTGGTGATGCCATGGCGTGGAGCAAGAATGGCTAGGATGTTGACAAGTGGATGGTGGAGATTTGCCCTCTAAAATGTGACCCATCAACATCATCTTCTTCATTTTGAATTTGGGACAGAGAGAGAGAGAAGAAAGGGAGTGCCGTCCGACCCCCCCTCCTTGTGCAACGTCGGCCTTTGTTTGCCTCCTTCGCCGCTCATTCGTTGCCGCCGTTGCTGGTGCCGTCATCATCGCCCGCACACCATGCCTGCTCGCCGTCATCCCACTCGCCACTCTGCCCTTTCGTTCGCCACCTAGCATCATCGTCTGGAGTCACGAGCTACTGCTCACCGCCGCCAAGGTCGTTGGAGGTCCAGCTTGGACACCGGAATCGCCACCTCAACCTGCCTGACTAGCTGTTGCTTTTCGCCAGTCTTCCTTCACCTGACCAGCCGTCGTCTCTCCCTCCGTCAGCCTCAACTAGCAGCAAGCAAAAATGGGCTTCTCAGCTCGGTTTTGGCTCGTTTTGGCCAGCTTCTCGACCTTGGATGCTTGGCCCACTTTGAGGAAAGTTGTTCCCCGTTGCGTCCTCGTCGTTTTGGTCCGCTCAGTTCGTTAATCGGGTGAGTTTAACTCACTAAATCTTGATTAGAGGGTTAATGATGCCCTAAGTGTGCTTATTCTAAGTTAAGTAAGCTTAGGTGGTTACTTTAGTTTATTTAATTGTGATTTAGATTAAGATGTTTGTTTAATTTAAAGCATGTTTAATTACGACTATGAGAGTTTATTTAATAATAAACCTTGATGGGGCATAATAGGGTTTTATTTTTTATTTACTTAAATGTTTCGAAATTATGGAATTTTTAATAATATATTATATTACGAAATTATTAAAATATTATTATTTATAAAAAAAAGAACTGAAAAATTATTTTTGATCTGAATTGCTCAGAATTTTGTGCTGATCGCTGCTGTGTATTCGAATTTTGAAATTGATGGTTGGATATTATAAATCGAGTGTGGATTGTGATAAATATGGATATTATTATTTAATTAATTTTCGGAATAAATTTAATTATTTAATAAATTCCAAAAATTATTTCGGGACCCTAAACTCTCAGAATTTCGCGCTGATCGTTGTTGTGTATTCAAATTATGAATTTGATGATTAGATATTGTAAATTTAGTGATGATTTGTGCAATTGATTGCTGAATTGTGAAACTGAGTGGTAATTGTGAAAAGTATATAATTTCTTAAAAAAATCCCGGATGTCGTGTTTGATACCGAAAATGGATTTTAAGTATTATATCAAATAGTGGGGTTTGAAAAATGAAGGTATTGGTTTTTGGTTCGAAGTGATGTGTGCCCACGCATGACTACTTTCTCGAATGTTTTAATACGAAAGAACGAGGCCAGGATTACTATTTTAATCAGAGCACTGAGTGAAATGCAAAGCATCCGGGGGGCAATATTGAATTGTCGTGTGCTAGTTGAAAGACTTGGTCGCAATAGTGGCTACGCCAACTGGACCTTTATCCCTTTAGAAATGCCGTCAACATAGTGACGAGGCTCGGGTTGCAGTAGAGGCTAGGCCAACTGGACCCATACTCCTTCGGGAATGCCATTGACGTAATGACGAAGCCGCGCTCCATGGGGGGAGGTGATGCTTGGCATTAATGTCAGTAGATAGCCGAACTACGAGTAGGCTATGCCCTTGTGTGGCAGTGAATAACAATTGGAATGCATGTTGAGCGTTGTTGATGTGTCGGATTATGTGACGTAATTGTATGGCATGGAATTGGATGTGTCATAACAATTTAGTCTTATAATTAGGACCCCTGTGGTTGTCGGTTATATGAAAGCGAATGTGTTCTGGTTGTTTAAGTTTGTATTACTGTATGTGGTTGGATGATATAGACATGTGATTGAGTGATATGAATTGTGCTAACCTGCAGGAAGAAACTGAGGCAAGGTAAGTGCTCTATGTGGTGTGGCTAGGCCACCCTTGGAGTTTTTTTTTTTTTTTTTTCTAATAGGGGTTTATGGGGTTGAACTTGCTGAGACAATGTCTCACCCCATTGTGGGCCAAAAATTTCAGGCTCATAGATGGTGGAACCCTCGAAGGCTGATCAATCAGAAGTGGGATTGAAGAGTGAGTTCGACTCGTGGTCATACGACTGATCCCTTTTGTAGACTGCCCCTTCTCAGTATATGTGTAAACCCTAGTGTGGTTACCTTTGAAAGCATGTTTGTTTATGAATGAGTTGGTTTCCTGCTTTCCTATCCCGTAAGTTTTTGTCAGGGGTTTTATAATATGCTTCCGCATGTGCATTAAAGAACTGATTGGGTCGGCGACTTGTCCTGGGAACGTCACATTTGAATGACCATGGTGGGATGTTGGCGCCCGAGGTTCGGGGCGTGACACCAGAACCCCTAACTGAGCGGCGAGTGGCATGGTCTACTGCCCATCCGGCATTGGAGAAAGCATGAACAAGAAGATTGTAGCTCTGAGCGAACAGAATGCCATGATGAATGTTATCCCTGGTGAACTACAAAATCCGCTAGATGAATTGCCAGTGTCTAGTTGTAGGAGCATGCAAAAATTGGCAAGCTGTATTGACTGCATAAACAATGTTAGGCCTGGTGATGGTACAATATTGCAAAGCCCCTAAAACGACATGGTGTAAGGTTAGGGAATGCATCGCCATCGTTCACAGAATGATAGTCAATACCAACGAAGTAGGGTGTGGTCACTAACTGGGCATCGAACATCTTGGCTCAATGAAGAAGGTCCATGGAATACTTGCCTTGATAGAGGAGAAGGCCCTCTGCCTAATACTACAATTCAGTGCCCAAGAAATGATAAAGTGCCCCAAGATCCTTAATAGCAAACTCACAATGCAAATCAGCAAGAAGAGTAGACAACAGAGTAGTAGGTGATCCCTTAAGAATGATATCATCAACATATACCAAAAGATAAATAATGTATCCATCTCAATTCAATATAAAAAGAGACGAGTCAACTCAAGAAGTAGTAAATCTGAGAGATAGTATAAAGCCATTGGTGCTCCCAAATACCATTTGATCTTCTTTTTGATAGTGACATGTTGTGACATCCTGAAATTCTAGCCCTCTGAGTGATGAATGAACGTCAATGATCACTCCTGAAATACTGACCTTAAGAGGAAAGGCTAATGAGGACAGAACTCGTGCGACTAAAGAACTTGACTTGAGAAACCAACTTGACTGTGAGACTTACGTAAGGATGATCCTGTAGATAGGTAGATCGATTTCAAGGACGACTAGAAATCGATTCATGGACAGAACATAATGGAACGATGGGTGATTTCATTTACTGTTAGCGAGCCCGTGAACGACCCTAGGTCGATCCTTGGTAATCGTGTACTTTGAAATAAGAATCTATTATCCGCAATTTCATGTAGTCAAGAACGTCCATGTGTCGAGATGTCTTGAACGTGGTTTGGCACGAGTTGGTACGTGTGAATCCTCAAAGCCACCTGTCAGTCTAAGTTGTACCAAAAATAGCATTGGGTGAAATTGACATGTCATGAGAACTAGATTGAACTTCAAATTATCAGAAATTGTAATCATATTGTAATTGTATTATAAATTATACATGTATAAGGATGAAAACAAGAAGATTCGAATTTACCCAAAAAATCCATCTTCGTCGTTCTCATTTTTCACTTCCTTTCTTCTTCCTTCTAGTTATTGTTTATGTTTTAACATGATATCAAAGCAGAGTTGACTCAAAGACTCTGAAATCTGAGAGTGCTAGTATGAACACCTAGAGGGGGGGTGAATAGGTGTTTAAGATAAACCTTGGCAAATATATGCGGAATACAATAAACTTCAAACAAAGGAGTTAAGGAAGAGAATAAGAACACAGAAATTATAGTGGTTCGGCTTAATCCAAGCCTACGTCCACTCTCCCACGCTAACAGCCTTCTTGGCTGGATTCCACTATGCAATCAACAAGAGATTACAACTTTGAGTGCAAACACTTAGTAGATCACACTATCTCACTAAGTCACTATTTTGGTATTTCTCTCACGATCACAAACGTTTAAGCTCTTAAGAGACAAGTATATGAACAAAGATCGCTCGGACTTTGGAATTATAAATTCTACGCTCCGTCTCTCACTTGCTCATCGGTCCTTCATCTCCTTAAATACTCCTCCACTTCCAAACTACTCGTTGGACAGCATCCCGGAGAATCGTCTTCCAATATACCCATTGGACAGCTCTGTATCTAGAAGATTTGGTAGCCGTTGAGTGACAAAGGTAAAATCCCAAATTGATTCCGATCGCCCATACAAACGAAATCTTGGTTTCCATAAGTAAAGCTTCTTCGTATAGAAAGATCTTGTCTTCAACATCCAATTGTCAATCAATTAGATTGAATCAATCAAATCAATCTTGATGTGGAATCCAAACCAGATCACTAGCCGTTATATGATTGGGCTTGAGTTACGTTCTGTCGAATTCTGGATGTAAAATCTGAGAGCAATAGACTTTACAATCTGAGTCTGTAGACTTTACAATCTGGGTCTGAACATATCTGCTTCTGAACAGATTTAGCTTTAAGGTCTGTATATGCAGATTTGTAAACATACTTTTAAATCAAAGGATATCAGAAGATAGAAAATAATCGCAGCTCAATAATGTCAACCAATCAGCACATATGCATATTCATATCTTCTCCCCCTTTTTGTCATAATCAAAAAGCAATAATAATGAAAAGTATCACGTAGAGAATTATAACAAATATCTCGCATGAATCACAATTTCCAAAAATCAGCTTTTATAAAGCAAGTCGAATATTAAAGATATGCAATATAGCTCACTTCGATCATATATATATATATCAGCAAATATCCAATGAAAATCATGGATGCATTATAAAATGCACGTACCTTTTTTGTCATAATAATAATATCAATAAGAGATTTGTTAATGACAAAAGGTAATAAAATATGCACTAACAGGATTTTTTATAACAGATTCTGACACATTTACCTTTCCTTCCATCCATAATTAGATCACGATCAATTCAAAAAGATTTTTCCATAAATGGTCAATGCTCCCCCTCAATTTGTTGCCTTTTTGAGATGATTACGATTATTTTCCTTTTCTTTTGGATTTGCTTTCTCCCCCTGTGATCATGACAATATTTGCGAATAGAATTGTTGCTTGTGCACATTGAACAGAATATATTTCCAGTATTTCCTTTGTAGCAACAACATCCGCAATGATCACTTGCATTTTGAAATTCGAGGCAAAAATTTATTTTCTTCAATCAAGCTCTTCTCGAATTCAACCTGCATCAACTTAACAAACTTTTTCCACAAATAATATCCACGTAATATATAATGCCATTTCTTCAAATAAATATGTTGAATAGCATATATAAAATTATCAAATATTAAAATTCAGAACTATTCAACCTTCCGTACGACACATAAGGGATTTCCTCAACAATTTGCAAAAATTTTGCATAAGGAATGGAATCTTTGAACTTCCAAAAGATAATATAGAATCTCCATGGTTTTCTGATCGAGTTTTCCAAAATCCATATGGAAGATTCTTTTGTGACCTGCAAATTCTTATATAACAGATAATAATCTTTGCAAAAATGTCACGTAATATCTTCCTTTGATTTGCGGATCAAACTTGCTATATATAATAAATTTTCTAAGAATATAGCAAGAATATCCATGAATATGCAGTAATATCTTTCGAGATCAAAGAGATTTCCTTGAGCATAAATTTCAGATATGCATTTTGCAAAAGGAAAATAGATATTTCTGTCACGTGCCAAAATTGCAATATCTTATATTTATGACAAAAGATATTCGCAATATAATAAACAATCATCCAAAATGCACGTAGAAATTTGCAAGGCAGGATAAAAAATTTCTCTTACCCAAGGTATATATTTCAAATATACCATTGATTAAAAATCATTACCAATTGTCGCATGAGATACATTTTTGATTGCATCTTGATTTGCATAAATTTGCGATCATTCTTCCCTTAAAGAATTTCCTGCAATCAACTCATTTCCCTTTTTGGTATCCATCAATTTGGATCCTTCCATGACGTTAGAGCAGAATATATAATCTCCAAATATTCTTTCTTAATTCATCGTAACATAGTACTCAAAAAAAGAATATTATGCACAATGATATTTTGAAAAATAAATTCTCACTTAGTCAAAGCACAATAAAAACAGAGAGAATAAAATTCCTTGAGTATCAAAAATATCTTGCATCATCACGTAAAACAGATTTTCACTTTGCAAAATATGATAAAATTTGAGAGTATAAAATCAAACCAAATAAATTCATTTGTCTTTAAGCATGATATCAAAAATGATCACACGTATCAAATTAAATCTCAAATCACAAAAACAAATCATGTGATTCTTTCTTCAATAAAACAAATCAATGAATATGATCATTATAAAATCTCAATCAACCAAGGATATATTAAATATCAGAATTATTGCCTAAATCAAATTGAGAATAAAAAAAATTCCTTACCAAATCCTCTTTCTTCTTTCTTCTTCATATCTTCGATTTCCTCATCGGATTCTGAGTCTGTGTCCGAGTCAGACTCTGATTCTGAGTCTGTGTCTAAGTCAGACTCAAATTATGAATGTGCCGTCAAGCATATATTTCCTTGCTCATCAACTTCTTTCATTTTTCTTTTCTGTCCATTCTGCTGGTATTGTCTTCTTCCACTGAATTTGCTTCCTTTTCTACTTGACTTTTTTAATTTCTTGATCATAAAAGCAAGTTCTTTGTCGTCCAAGTGATTTTCTAAGTCTGTTTCATCAAAAACAGCATTAGATATTAAAGCAATGGACTTCTTACCTTCGGGATCTTCATCGTTGAGTTGTTCCACTTCATAGGATTGAAGAGTGCCGATCAATTCATCAACGGTGAGTGGCATAATCCTTTGAGTCTCCTGGATTGAGGTCTTGACATGGTTCCAATCTTTTGAGAGACCTCGCAAGAGTTTGTTGACCTTCATTGGAGAAGAAATAGGCTGACCTTGATACGCCAAACCATTTACAATTTCTGTAAAACGGCTGAACATATCTCCAATTGACTCTCCTTGCTTCATCTTGAAGGATTCATATTTATCGAGCAGGAAGTTTCCTTTTGTCTCTCTTACACGATCGATCCCTTCATATGTAACATGAAGTTTATCCCAAACTTCTTTTGTTGTTTCACATGAAGAGATTCTATTATATTCAGTAGGAGACAAAGCGCAATATAAAGAATAAATTGCT
Source organism: Eucalyptus camaldulensis (assembly GCA_019915185.1). Lineage (NCBI taxonomy): Eukaryota > Viridiplantae > Streptophyta > Magnoliopsida > Myrtales > Myrtaceae > Eucalyptus > Eucalyptus camaldulensis. The sequence goes on from JAHSVA010000001.1 coordinate 33,595,070, forward strand.
TTCGCATCAAGCGCTTCTCTTTTGGACATCTCCATCCGAGACATAGGAGCGATGGGGTTGATTCCTCTTTCCACAACATCCCATTGTAAGAGATCTCTGGATCTTAGGAATGCTTTCATTTTGTTCTTTCATACGTCATATTCCTTTCCATCAAAATATGGTGCCAAGATACTAGCCATGGATCTTTAACTCTGAAGTAAAACACTTCAACAAAAGTGAGTACACGAGCTCTGATACCAATTGAGAGTGCTAGTATGAACACCTAGAGGGGGGTGAATAGGTGTTTAAGATAAACCTTGGCAAATATATGCGGAATACAATAAACTTCAAACAAAGGAGTTAAGGAAGAGAATAAGAACACAGAAATTATAGTGGTTCGACTTAATCCAAGCCTACGTCCACTCTCCCACGCTAACAGCCTTCTTGGCTGGATTCCACTATGCAATCAACAAGAGATTACAACTTTGAGTGCAAACACTTAGTAGATCACACTATCTCACTAAGTCACTATTTTGGTATTTCTCTCACGATCACAAACGTTTAAGCTCTCAAAGAGACAAGTATATGAACAAAGATCGCTCGGACTTTGGAATTATAAATTCTACGCTCCGTCTCTCACTTGCTCATCGGTCCTTCATCTCCTTAAATACTCCTCCACTTCCAAACTACCCGTTGGACAGCATCCCGGAGAATCGTCTTCCAATATACCCATTGGACAGCTCTGTATCTAGAAGATTTGGTAGCCGTTGAGTGACAAAGGTAAAATCCCAAATTGATTCCGATCGCCCATACAAACGAAATCTTGGTTTCCATAAGTAAAGCTTCTTCGTATAGAAAGATCTTGTCTTCAACATCCAATTGTCAATCAATTAGATTGAATCAATCAAATCAATCTTGATGTGGAATCCAAATCAGATCACTAGCCGTTATATGATTGGGCTTGAGTTACGTTCTATCGAATTCTGGATGTAAAGTCTGAGAGCAATAGACTTTACAATCTGAGTCTGTAGACTTTACAATCTGGGTCTGAACATATCTGCTTCTGAACATATTTAGCTTTAAGGTCTGTACCCAGTTCAGCTTTAGCATAGAGTCTGTCTTCTGGTTCATCATTCACGTTCAGTTTGGAATTAGTCAGAGTGAGTAGACTTCTGATGTAGAACAGACTTTGACACTAAAGTCTGGCAGTCTTCAAACTTTGAGTCTTGATTCTGGCAATCTTCAGACTTTAACACAGAAGTCTGGAAATCTTCAAAATATACTCTAGACATATGTTACGTTCAATCTTCTGGCCGTCTTCTGACTTTGGTAATATCCTCTACATGTTCTAATATCTGCATGGTCTATTACTCAACCATCAAACATGTTAGTAGCCTTTGATTTATTTTGTCATCTTTAAAACATCATAAGGGATTTCCCTAACAAAATCGACCCAAACCAAATCTGATCAAACTAACAAGACCTAATAGCTAGGGTTTCGTTGTTGTTACCACCGCCGTAGCGCTGTTCCGATTACCATGCTGCTGCCATCACCACTCCATTATCGGCCAGACTCACCATATTTACTTGCGAGTCGTGCCACAATCATAAGGTTTCCAGTGCCACAATTTGACCAATGTCAATATGAGGGAAGTTAGTTCGATATTGTTCTGATCCTCACAATGACATCGCATTATTTGGAATGACTTTTTTTGTTTTTTTCACTTTTGGTTTAATCTAAATTTTGTAGCTCATGCATTTTGACTCTTCTCCAAGGTCAAAATTGCTAAAACTTTCACATTACTTAAACGTTGACACATGTAAATTCACATATGATTTTTTTAAGTTAAATAGTATTTTGAATTCTGAGGGGAAATTTACTTAAATGTGAACAAATAGAAAAAATATATCATTTGGTTTATCTCCAGTATTGCCATTAATTATGTCATAAAAATAAAATGGCACATGTTAAAAAAAACAGCAAATTTGGGCTACTTAAGACTACAAAAAGAAAAAAAAAACTATAGAAGCTATATTTTAAGTTATTTTCAAACGACCACGTCACTCATCTATGGAACTAACTAGAAGCACATAATTTAATATAAATCTTAATATTATCTCGTAATCCATGAAACGAATCGTGTGGCACCTTGAGAATGCGAAAGCTTCTCCTTGCACCAAAATGAGATATTTTCATGACTCTCTTGAAACCCTAAGAAAGCAAGTACGGCAGGAGATAGATATAATTTTTTCCTTGACTTTAATCTTAATTGATTCAATCATAGATACTCGGAGATAAAGTAGGAAATTGTAATCATATTGTAATTTTGTTTATTCTTTTTGTTATTCTTATCTTTTGTACTATAAATTTATACATGTATAAGGATGAAAAGAAGAAGATTAGAATTTGCCCCAAAAATCCATCTTCATCGTTCTCATTTTTCACTTACTTTCTTCTTCTTTCTTGTTCTTGTTTATGTTTTAACATGGTATCAAAGTAGAGTTGAAATATTTTTACCAAAAACAAAAAAAGTAGAGTTGAATTAGGGACTCTAAAATCAACCTAAACAAGGTCTAATCATACTCACTAGACCTAATAGCTAGAGTTTCGTTGCTATTACAGCTGCCGCTGCGCCATTTTGATTATTGTGCCGCTGCAATTGCCCCTCCGTTACTAACTATACTCACCATACCTATTTTCAAGTCACACCGCTATCGTAAGCTTTCTTGTGCCACAATTTGACCAACGTCGATCTAAGGGAAGTCAATTTGACATCACTTTGATCCTTACAGTGACGCGGCATTAGACCAACGCTAGTCCAACTTGTCACAAGTAGCAACGTCTCTGCCCAAAGCGTCGCGACCCAAATTGTCACTGCTCCATGTGCTATCATTTGAATTACTACCAACTCATGTGCAAGTTCTCCATTCACCAATGCAAAATGTAGTAGCTTAATTCCATTGGAGAACTGCAAGGTAAGTACACTATCAATGCCTACCTTAGTGCCAAAAGTTTATTTTGGATCACTTAAGTACCAAAAAGTTTGAAAAACGATCATTTTAGTGCCAACTCCGATCTAGTTGGCTAGAAATCCAACATGTTACTTTTTTATTAATTTTTTAAGCTGATATGGCTCTTTGGAGAGTACAGTCAGTATTTAAACAACAAAACAACACCGTTTGGTGTCTCTCCCCCAATTCAAAACCTTAATCCCCAAATTGAGAGAGAGAGAGAGAGAGAGAGAGAGAGAGAGAGAGAGAGAGAATATCTTCAACCACCCACATCCCTTGCCTCTACCTATGCTAGCGATGGGCTAGTTGCTATCCTCGACGGCCCTCGCGCTCGGCGGCCACGGCTCCGACCTCAACCCCGACCTCGACGACAGCCACTCAGCGGCCAAGTCGAAGGCCAAGATCTGGCCGGTGCTCAGGGAGGCCGCTGATGAGTGCGCCACCCTCAATCTCTCCCTCTCCATCTCAGATCTCCCTAACGAGTGTTTGGCCTACGTTTTCTAGTACCTAGGCTCCAGTGACTGGGGTCGGTGCTCCCTCGTGTGCTACCGCTGGCTCACAATCGAACACTAGAGCCGCCAAAGGTTCGCACTCCATGCCCACTCGGAGCTGCTGGACACGGTCCTGGCGCTGTTCACGCAATTCGACTCAATCACGAAGCTCGTGCTCAAGTGCAACCGCAAGTTGTTGAGCATCGGTGACGATGCGCTTGTGTTGATCTCGCTCAAGTGCAAGAACCTCACGTGCCTCAAGTTGCAACCGAGTGACAGCGGCCGTCGTTTGGCGAGGATCAAACAAAAAAACCCTAATTTAAATCTCCAAATTAAAAAAAAAAATCCCCAAACGAGTTGTGCGGCGTCGTTTTTGTGAGGCCATCCACTTAGGACGGCAAAACGACGTTGTTTTCTTAAGGATGACAAAAAACGATATCATTTAAAAGCCATGTCAATTTTATTTTTTTAAATATAAAGCCACATAATCATTTTGGCCATAATCTATTGCCGGTGGCACCAAAGTGATCGTTTTTTTTTTTCAATTTGGCACTTAAGTGATTCGACATAAATTTTTGGCACTAAAGTGAGCGCCGTACACAACTTTTGACACTGATAATGTACTTACCCCATAGCATTTAATATTCTAGAAATTACGGAGTGAGCTTTGAACTGGAAATATTTTTGAACAAGTAATTGTAGGGCTTTATTTGAAGGGAGCCCTTCCAGATATTCTCAATGGCTAAGACTTGAACCTAGGCCAAAGAGGGGCTTTAGAAATAGTTTTCCACTAGAAATAGGCATGCCTCGATTAGTACCTTAGTAACTATGTCATTGCCTCAAGTGGAAAGATGCTTAATCTTGTTTTTGGAGGACGATGTGGGACACTTACCATTCCCCTTGTGATTACACTTTCATGACAACTTTTAAAACTTCTCATACACTTTTCCCTTCAAAATAAACATATCAACTTGAAATGTTTTTGAAACGATCCGAAACGAAAATGATAACAACCAAGTTTCGAACTAGTAATTGTATGGCTTTACCAAATGAGCCATTCCATAAATATTTCAACTAGCAATAGATGCGGCTTGGTTAGTACCTCACAAGCTGCGTCATTGGCCCAAGGGCAAAGATGCTTCGTCTTAGATGAAATCCTTGGTTGAATACCACTACCTAGATCTTCCTTGTTCTTGGGAGATGATGTGGAACACTTGCCATGCCCCTTGTAATTATACTATGATGACAAATTTCGAAACTTCTCATACACTTATCCCTTCAAAATTGTAGGGATGTAATTCATACTCCCCTGACAAATTTTGAAACTTCTCATAATTGATACTCCCCATTAATAGTAAGGCACGGGATCTCATTCTTCGATAAAATCAACCTTACTCACACCCACGGAAGAATTCAGATCGATAAAATCAAAGAATTCAAAGTCACGAATTCTGGAGAGAAGCTTTGTATTGTTTTATGTTAGTGTCTAGATTTCTAGGTAATGAAATGTAAGAGAAGAACCCCTATTTATACATGGATCCCTCTCATTACAACCGTACATCTCCCATTATCCAACGGTGGATATCCATTTCCTTATCTACTCTAATTAGAAGGAATACTCTAGAATACAACTGTGAATTCGCATATCATCCTCAAGGATATTCTAGAGTGCACATGAAGTTCATAGACCCATAGAAACTTCAAGGCTTGGCCCATCATCTTGGCCATTTCCTTGGCCCATTGTGCCTCAAAAGCTTTAGTTTATGACACGTGCATGGCGGGACATTATACAGGTTCGGTGACGTAGGAGTCGATTGAGTCGAGATTGAGCGCGCCGTGCATCCTACTCACAAATAATGCATAATGCATCTATCCAGATTGCTGCTGTTTCAGTTCCCTCGAGTCAGCTCTAAGTCGCACTCACGCTTGCACTTCGGACCTTCTCGCCAAATTGGATTGAAAAAGAGCTAACATTGGCATCTGCATAGTCTTTTTAGCTTAGGAAACTTCTTGAGGTTTAATTTCATTGGCGGAAGAAGGGTCTGCATAATTTTAGTAAATTATATTTTGACTGTGCTTCTTTGGCACAATTGTCTGAAACAATTTTTTTTTCTTTCCTCTAGGTTCTTTTAAGTAAGAAAACAAGACGGATGAGCATGGAATCCAGCCAGCTATTGACGGATAATATAAAATTCCTTCTGTCTAGCCGATAGATTGAGGATATTAATTCAGGGTACGCATTCCTATGGTTTCTTGATGAATGGAATGCAAAGTCCCGGGGGTCGCAACTTGATTTTGGATCTGGCCATGAGGGTTTGAAAAATCAAACATTTGTTAATTTGTTCAACTTGGGGAGTCTAAAAAACATGCAATTGTTTTGGAGTCTAAAAAGTTTCAAGAGACTACGTAGGTAAATCTAATAACATTTTTTTAAATTTTTTTATTAGGTTTATTTAGGACTGATCAACTCCCGGTCCAATTCAATTCCGTGGTGGAACCGAGAATTGGATCAGGAGGACTAGTTCCCCAATTCTAGGACTGGGAACTGGACCGATCAGTCTTGGAATCGGGAACCAGACGGATCAGTTCCTTGATTCTAGGACTGGGAACTGGACCAACTAATCAATTCAGTCCAATGGAACCAATAATTTGTTATTTGTTTGTTGCTGTATTGGATGAGTTGGTGCTCGCGGCTTGAGGATGTTCCGATTGTGCAGTGAAGGATGAGGAGATAAGTGGTTGTTTCAGTTGGATCGGTCCTCTTTTAGTGACCCCATCTGGCCGATGGGCTGATGAGAGTGGATTGTTTTGTTGATACCTCTTATCTTTTTCTATAGATTTTCCAAAAAGAATTTTGTTCGGTGACTTCATGGCCTTGTTGTCAATTCATAAACTGCAACATAATTGCAAAGGAGCTAGTGTGATGCTAATAAGCGCTCATTCTTGATTCACCTTTTTTTTTTTCTTTTTTGGAGTGAATTAAATGAAATACTTTTGGTTTAGATGGAGTAAGTTAAGAGTCTTGCCTTCTAGGTAATGTCTAGTATGACTGAGCATTCCTTCTTAATATTATCGTTCCAGGGATATATTTCCCAAGTAGTTTCTTGCTTGTTACGTGAATTCCTTATCATCAAAAGGAAGGGGAAAGCAAAAAGGGAAGGTGCAGAAAGCATAAGAGAAAAGCAAAACCTAAAAAGGGAAGGAGGGTTTTTCTCAACTTTTTTTTTTTTTATATACATATTTCATATCAATCAGTCCAATCCTGATGGTTTGGTTCCCACCTTGGAACATGGAACCGAACCGACCGGCCAACAGTTCTCGATTCGAGCTGTTTCCGTTGCACACCCCTAGGTTTATTGTTGGTGTAAAGAAAATTTTTCACATGTTCACCATCGAAAGGATGAGCATGTGGATGAATGCGGTTACGCTAATATTTCTGAGTACACATGTCACACATCCAATGATAAATGTGTAAGAAGTTCTTTATATCAATAATGCATGCACTAATAATCATTTTTCTTTTTTACAAGAGTTTTGGAGCATGGAACTAGAGCACCACATCAATATGAGGGTTCAAACTAGCTGATAAATTATTTGTAGCACTTATCAATCCAGTCTCTCTAATTTTGGTCGACTAGGACGGGTATTTTATCTGTTACATTCGATTTTAGAATTTAAAACACGAATAAATTAAGGATACATAGATCTAGAAGAGGCCTAAGTGCAAATGTGATTTCAAAGTCGCACGTCCTAATAATTAAAACATATGAATAGATATTATGTGATATCTTCAATTTTCATCATGAAAGCTAACCCTATCGCGACGATCTCTTGTCCAGCCGCAATTGCATGATATCACAAAGACTAAAGGGCCGAGCGGCCCAAATAAACCTATCTTCGTGGGAATTTACACACATGATACATCCCTCTGGGTGTAGATCGGTCTTGAATTTTAACCAACTCGACTAATCTATAGAGTTGCACAAGATATCTTAAATTAAACAAGTCGACAAGTACACTTTTAAGAAACACAAGATTAAATTATATATATATATATATATATATATATATGTACATTCTTTGCTAGTACATAAAGGGAGGATTAAGATTAGTAGATGTGCGGATCCTTGAAGTGCCACAACTTTACACAAAGTGACACTTAAGTGCCATAACTTACGAAAGGTACACTTAAGTGCCAAAATTAGAGCAAAATGGATCACTTGAGTGCCAATCCAGCCAAAATCTGGCCAAACTGCATACGTGGCATTTTTCGGCGATTTCTGACGACTTCTTTTATTGATGTGGCAAATGTTTTTTTAAAGAAAAAAGCCGACATGGACGACAAAAATGATGTCGTCCATCCACATTAAGTGTGTTGACCTAAACGACGTCGTTTAGGTCATTGTGCGTTGACCTAAACGCCGTTCCTCCCCATTCGCGTTCACAATAGATCTCAAGCCCTTCTCTATGTTGCCGTTCATGCCCAAAGCTAGTCATTGGTCGCCGTCGTCAGTCGTCGTTGTTAGTCGCCGTTGCCGCTCACCGCTCATCATCGTTGGTCTTCGTCACCACTCACCATCATTGCTCGTCCAGGTTCGGCCCCTTCTCCCCCTCCCTTGTGATGAAATTAGGGCTCACTCGATTATTTTATTAGGGCTTGATTATTTTATTACAGCTTCGACGGAATTTGTGTTGATACACTTCAACTGAAACTTGCTGACATCACACAAAGAGACCAAATTTCTCATTATTTTCGTGAATTTTTCTTTCAAGCTAATGTCAGAGTATGCTTTGATTATTGAGTCACTAGCTATGCATCTCCTTAAGAGCATCCTAATAAAGCAGGTGACTAATGCATCTCCGAGAAGAAAATTAAGTCCTTGAACTACCCTACTTGTGAGGTTGTATATAGTATGTCCTTGAACCACCCTGCTTGTGAGGCTGTATAGGGTATGTTTATCAATCCAAAATCCTGAATGAGAACATAACAACTGTAGCTAGAATTTTATTGGTAAAGTTACAAACTAAGAAAAAGTTTCAAGCAGGAAGAATAAGAACTTGAAAGGGTATTGAAGCATGTTTTGGTGAAGCTATTTCCTTGAATTGGCTCTGTAGCTTGCGTCAGTCTTCTCTGAGAAAGGTATTGCCTGCTTGTCCAAATTTGTTATGGGTTAGGATAGTCTAAAACTTTGGAGTGATCTGTTTGTGCTTCATTTTCTCTTTGTTTTTCTTTAGCTTTAGTGACATAAAATGCTTCCAAGTTTAATTGTACTAATTTTAGTTTAAACTTCAAAAGGAATTTGTAGGAGTCAGCGGCTGTGATTTGATTAAGTTGATGTCAGAGTATGTTTTGATTTGCTTAAGTTGATGTACATTCTCTCTCATCGCAAGTTTAGTGTAGTAGACAAAATTGCTTGGGCTGTGATTATTATGGGGACATGTGCTTGTTGTGGGGACCTCTATTTTTGGTTAATATTTTAAGGGAAGGGAAGACAAATAATTAAAGTGCCGACCTCTTTTTTGGCTATCATGTAGGGGCATGTTGTTAGTGTAGTGACCTCTATTTACTAAAGTCCATGAGAGTGGAGGGACTTTCATGTGCAATTGTCTAGTGGTCCCAAAAACTAATGATTCTTTTTCTTGTACTTCGTGTCGTAATGGCTCATGACAAGGATTATGTCGCTGTAATAGTTTGCTATGATGGGGAATTTGTGATTGGGGAGGATGCGTGGGAGTATGAGGGTGGAAATGAGGGCACCATCTTTGTGGATATAAAGAATGCATCTTTTATAGGATTTCTTAGGGATATAAAGACTTATTTGCATTGTAAAGTTAAGAAGCTACTGTATTGTATTCCTGGAAAAGACTTAAGAGATGGTTTGAGATGCTTAGAAGATGATAATGGTCTTAGGGATGTTCTATACCATTATCTTCACGGTGAAGATGTAAAAATATTTATTGAGTACAATAGTGAAAGTGAGGATGAAGATGATGATGGAGAGAGCACCGAAGTAGGACAAGAAGGAGATGGTATTCAAGGTAGTACTGACGTTAGGGTCGAAGGAGGGCAGGATAGATATGATGGACATAAGAGAAGCGAAGATGCAGTTCACCAAAGTGATGATGACATAGGTGATGTCACAATCTCTAGATTAGATTGGGAAGTAGCTGAATCAACTGATGATGATGATGGAGGGTTGCTTGTTGAAAATCTTATAAGTGATGACAACGACGGAGAGCTTGTACAGTCAAGAATACAGTGAAGGGATTTTTTGACAGCTAAGGCTACGCATGACAAAATTTCTAAAACAGAAATTGTTTTCTGTCCAGAAATCAATTTCTTAATTTCTATTCCCCGGACAAGTTTCTGAGCAAAGGAACCCGTTTGATAACGACTCAAAATTTCTATTTCTGAAACAGAAATCCGTTTGATAACAGAACAAAATTTCTATAAAATATAGGAAATCCTCAAATACAAAATAATAGTTGAAATAATAGTAAAACAACATGGGAAATCCTCAAATACAAAATAGTAGTCGAAATAATACTAATACATTACAAAAGTTGAAAATACAATTTCATGGAATTTCCGGTATATTATTATCCCTTGCTATTTTATTAGCAATTGTTTTCCTAAGCGTATTTATTTGGTTTCCCTTCTCGATCAATGTATCGTTTGCAAGCTCATCCTGCGTAGGTTCAGACAAGTACTGCAGAAGCATGATTATGGGTGCCATCAATAGCGCCTATACAGCTTTGTCATTTTATTAAAAACTAGAATTATACAAGATTATCAACAAAATAAAATTAATGGTGTAAAGGAATATATGAGAATTTTACCTTAAAGTAATGTTTATGGTTAGGAACCAATCGGGGGAAGGTCGGTTTATTTTGATTCTCGAATTGAATCAGTCAAGTTGCTCATCCCTAATTTATGTATTGTTGCTCAATGAACCTTTAATGGCCTTTTGCATAGCAAAGAGAGAGATTCTCTTGAATCTCTTGCCTTTGAATTAAAATTCAAGATTGTGTAACAATCTAATTATTTTGATTTTGCAAGAATTTTGAATTCGTAAAAAAATAAGGTTAAATTTCTAGGCACGTTTTTTATTCATCTATTATGTCAGAATTTTTTCTTCAACTGGCTATGCGCGTGCCTTTTTTAGGAGGAAAGAGGCCCATTGTTTTTAAGTAAGCATTTAAGAACTTTGGTCATTTTTTAAAATTGGGGACCCATTCAATTGCCTTTCATCCTAAAGAGGAAGTTATAAAAAAAAAAAATTGAAATAAAAATGAAAAAAAAATGAAAAAAAACACAAGCAAAATAAGAAAAAGAAAATTAACAATAATTTGTAAAGTTGTGCTTATGAGTAAATTAAGTTAGCAAGAAAACGCAAGGTTCTTTTATATGATTTGATTTCAGTTTCTGATTTCTATTTCAGAAACTGAGAAGTTAAAAATTTCAGCTTATGATTTCTTCAATTTCTCTATTTCTGGAATAGAAATTTGTTTCAGAAATAGAGAAATCAAATTACGTTACCAAACGGATTTCTGTTCCAAACTTGTTATGGGGAACAGAGAAACAGAGAAATCGAGAAACAGAAATTTTGTCATGCGCGCCCTAAGTTTGCAGCTTTGCAAGTAGCCGATGAAGTTCCAAACAAACCCGAAGGCCCTACAGATGTTGGTGCTGCTGGTGAGGAGACTGACTATGAAGAAAGCGTCAAGAATGCTACTTCCTAGGATGAGCTTGAAGAAGATGAAGGATCTGTGCATAGAAGGAAAATGAAAGTAAGTTTCATTTTTACGATCCATCCGTTGCCTCTCCTGCTTTGTTGGTAGGCATGAAATTTCATGATGCGAAACAATTTAGAGAAGCTATACTGAAGAACTCCATTGCTGGACAAAGGTGAGATAGCTAGTATAATCACCTAGAGGGGGGGTGAATAGGTGCACAAACAATTTAAAGGAACGTGTCGATAGCCCATCAATCATGTTCGCCCATACAATCAGGATCTCGGTTTACATAAGTAGAACATTCCAATAATATTTAGGCAATCACCGGATCTTCAATCATCGAGTCAATCTTCGATTAATCAAAGGATTCCGTTACGTCTTCTCCAGCCACGAGATCTTCTCCAGTTGATAAGATTAAATCCTTAACGAAACATCCAGTTCTGGATAACCTTGCTTCAACGGATTAGAGACTGTCAATGAGGATAGACTTTGAGTCTTAAGTCTGGCTGTCCGGAGGTCTTCAGACTTTAAATAGCAGAGTCTGCAAGCCTTCAGACTAGACTGATGGAAACGTTTTGTCAGTTTCAAAACACTTCAAGAAGATTTCTCCAACAATCTCCCCCTTTTTGACGGTGACAAAACTTTTATGCAGATTTGGATAACTTTGACCTGAAAAACATTTCTCAAACACATATGCATATCTTATAGAGATAAATGGCTAAATGAATAACACTAGAATCTGCAACCACAGAAAATAGGTTAGTCTAGTATGCAATAAAGCCATCCATAAGATATCAATAGTAGTTAATAGAAGCAGTCAAGTCCAAGTCTTGTTCAATTCTCATCCATACACAAAACAAAGTCAAACAGAGTTCAACAACAAAACAGTCCAACAAACCACATGATTAAAAAAGTTTAATGATTGAAAGTTTGATCAAATCTTGCATCTCTCCCCCTTTTTGTCAGCATTAAAAAGGTTGAGATGAAGTTAAGATTGCTTGGGAATGCAGACAAGCTGGAATTCTTCCATAGATTGAACGATGCCTTCCAGTCTTTTCAAGTCTTCCTTCAGTTATGCAATCTCCTCACCCTTGGCATTGGCCTGAATCTGAATAGAGAGGGCTTGGATGTTATCATTTAATGAACATGAAGAAACTTGACCCGCATTCTGCAAGTTTTGAACCTCGCATCCCAAGGCATAAATTTGACCTCGCATCTCTAAGAGAATATCCATGATTCTGCGAAAATCTGCTGCATTATCAGTCTGAGTACTTGCTTTGGCCCGATCTGATGGAGTAAATGCAGACAATGGTAGATCAGCATAATCTCGCAGGTTTGGCGATGAAACTTCATGACCTTCTTCTGGAAATTGAGAGGCATAAACATCCTCTGGGTCTGCAGGTGAGCGACTGACTCCTTCACTTGCATCAGGATATGAAGACTTCCCTCCTTTCTCTTGATCTCCCCCTGTTTCCATGCCTACAGGTGGAGAAGAGTGTTCCTCAGGTTCTCCTTCTTCTCTTCTTTCTTCTTCAGGTCTTTCCTCCTCTGCTTCTTTTTCAGCTTCTCTTTGTTCTTCTTCTTCCTTCTCCTCTGCTTCCTTGTCCTCTGCTTCTTTCGTCATTTGTTCTGATTCTTTCTATGGAACAGGACGACTTAAATTCTTCAAAGCCATTGCAGAGATGGTGATGTCTTCCTCATCATCTTCATCCTCAACGAGGAGAGCTCTTCTTCTCTTGGATGGAGCAACCATGGGCTCCTTCCCTTTTCTTTTAGCTGCAGAAGAGATTTGATGAGTCTTGTCCTTGAATTTCTCCAACTCCTTGCTCAATTCCTTCAGACGCATTTTGGTCACCATTTTCAGTCCTACCACCATATGATCGCATGATCGAACACAAAAGATTTGCGGAGGCTGAATATTCAGATGTCTGAATAACTTCGTAACAAGGCTTGGGTAAGGGAGTTGACCTCTGTCCTTCATCACTGCTCTATACATGTGAAACATAACAGTGTGAGGGAGAGAAAACCTTTTTCCAAATAGGATGGCATACATTAACTTTGCCTCTGAACTTGAAACATCAGTCTTGGAAGTTGATTTCGGTTGGAGGCAATTAACCACAATCTTGTGAAGCAAGATGTTGAATGCACTCATCCTTAAGTAGGTGATCTTCTCATCTGATCTCCTATCCTTCACCAGTTCTAGTGTGGCTCGAGCAATGGAAACTTTGATTGGTTGATATCTTCCTCTCTCAACTTCTAACACATCTGCCAGCATATTCATATCCACAACATAGTCTTGGTCTTTAACGCTGAAAGAGAATCTATTCGCATCCAAAAAGCTAAGATTTGAATAGAAATATGCAGTTAATCCAGCATAGGCCTCGGTAGAGTCAGAGCAGAACTTTTCAAGTTGAAGATAACTGAACTTTTCCCTCAAGTTCACATTCACAGCATCCAGAAAATCAAAATCCACACACCTAGGGTTTATTACCCCACGCTTCAACAATTTCGAGTACAGATCCTTTTGTTCCTTCGATCTGAACAAATCTCCCATTTTTCCTTGATTTTCAACCACAACACCCATTTTCGGTTGAAATTGGTTGTACAATTTGTCATCATCATTCCCATCTACAGGATTCGGCCCCCAGTCACGAGGATCACTTGGGATATTCGCAAGGGTTTCCTCAGCCACCCCTTTACGAGCAATTCCCAAACTTTCCATTTTTTGCAGAAAGATATATTTGTTCCCATATCCTTTGTCTTTAAGAAAATCATCAACATAGTTCAAAGGAGTACGAGTTCCTTTTAAGGCACGATATAGCTTGTAAATATAAGCAGGCTTTTGAACTCTTACAGGGTCTGCATCCTCGATGATTTCTTCTTGTTGTTGATGATCAACGCCTTGAGGACTAGATGGAGGAGAATGACACTGCTGAGAATGTTGTGGGCTCGGTTGCTGTTCTGGAGCCACTTCTTCTTCAGTAAGATCGAAGTGCGTAGGCCCCTCACTCATTCGCCGTGGTCCCCTGCTTGCGATTCTCGAAGACTTTCTTGAAGATGACATCTTTCTCAGTTTTTGGAAGATTCCTTGCTTGACTTTCCCAAGAAAGATGACAACTTTTTGAAGATTAAACAAAGAAGACAAACGGGAATGGAGGATCGATGCTTTCTAGGGTTTTTTAGAGTAAAGTGAAGAGGAGTCGATCGGTTAAAAGGAGAAATAAATGAACCGTCACAAAGGAAGGTAAAAAGATGCCTTTTTAAAATAACTGTCTTTTTCCGTGAAAATAGTCATTTTAAAAATAACTTCTTTTTGGAAAATAATTACGACGATTAAATATAGCAACAATTTAAACACAGTCTGACGATCGTACCTCTTCAAGATAAGATTAGAGAGAGAAAGACTTACAGTCTCACGGTCGTACCAAGATTATCTTACAGATAAAGTCTTGTATATCTGAGTCTGAAAGTTTTTAGACTTTGATTTCCTCATACCTCAAAATGTTGAGTCTGAAACGGATATATTCAAATTGATTTTTCTCCAAAGGCTTTGTGAATATGTTCGCCAGTTGGTTCTTTGAGTCAACAAATTGAATTGAAACATCTCCATTTTGAACATGGTCTCTAATAAAGTGATGTTGAATCTCTATGTGCTTTGCTCTTGAGTGGAGAATTGGATTTTTGGTGAGGTTGATAGTGCTGGTGTTGTCGCAATTAATCTCCGTGCAAGAGTCTTCAAGTTCAAAGTCTCTTAACTGTTGTTTTATCCATAGAATTTGCAAACAGCAACTTCCAAGAGCTACATACTCTGCTTCTGTTGTTGAAAGAGCCACAGTGCTTTGTTTCCTTGAAAACCAAGACACTATCCTGCTTCCAAGCAACTGGCAAGTTCCCGAAGTGCTCTTTCTATCAACTCTGCAACCGGCCAGATCTGCGTCTGAATATTCCATAAGATTAAAGTCTCCCTTCTTAGGATACCAAAGACCGATACTTGAAGTTGATGAAACATATTTAATAATACGCTTCGCAGCATTTAAATGAGATTCTTTTGGGTTTGATTGAAATCTGGCACAAATGCAAACACTAAACAAAATGTTAGGTCTAGAAGTAGTAAGATAAAGAAGAGATCCGATGATACTCCTGTACAGCTTTTGATCGAATTTCTTCCCTTCTTCATCTTTGTCTATCTTCAAGGCACTTGACATTGGTATGTCAGCCTTTTCGCAATTGTCCAGACCGAACTTTTTGACAAGATCATTTGCATACTTTTCTTGATGAATAAAAGTTCCTTCCTCCAATTGTTTTTATTTGAAGTCCAAGAAAGAAGATTAACTCACCCATCATGCTCATTTCAAATTCATCCTGCATAGTCTTTGAAAATTTCTTGCACAGACTTTCATTAGAGGATCCAAACATAATATCATCGACATATATTTGAACAAGCATAAAACTTTTGCTTTCTTTTTTAATAAAAAGAGTAGTGTCCACTTTACCTTTAACAAATCCATTTTGAATTAAAAACTTACTTAATCTGTCATACCAAGCTCGAGGTGCTTGCTTTAAGCCATATAAGGCCTTTTTGAGTCTGAATATTGAGTCTGGTTTCTTTGGGTCTTCAAACCCTGGTGGTTGTTCCACATAGACTTCATCATGGATGAATCCATTTAGGAAAGCACTTTTGACGTCCATTTGAAATAACCTGAAATTTTTATGACAAGTAAATGCAAGTAATAAACGAATTGCTTCTAACCTTGCTACCGGTGCATAAGTTTCATCATAGTCGATCCCTTCTTTTGTGTGTATCCTTTGGCCACGAGTCTTGCTTTGTTTCTTACGACTTTACCTTTCTCGTTCATCTTGTTTCTGAAAACCCATTTAGTTCCAATAACTGATTTACCTTTCGGTTTTGGAGTTAATTCCCAGACATCATTAATTTTGAATTGTCTGAGTTCTTCTTGCATAGCTTCAATCCATCTTTCATCGGATAAAGCTTCTTCTATGCTCTTGGGTTTTATTTCAGAAATAAGAGCCACAACACTAGACTCTTCTTGCCTTTTGGATCTTGTGCGAATTCCTTCATTGATGTCGCCAATAATAAGATCTCTGGGATGACTGGACTTATGTTTCCAGTTGCTGATTAATTGATGATCACTTCCTTCACTTGAATCTTCAACAGTTACTTGTTGCTGATCCTTCAAAATCTGAGCTGCTTCTTGAGATTTAGACTTTGTTGAGTCTGGAGCAGATTCAGTCTCTTCTAGATGAGTCTGAATGGATTCATTTTGAATGGAATCTTGGAATTTGACATTCATTGATTCTTCCACAGTTTGAGTCTTCTTGTTGTAGACTCTGTATGCTTTACTTGTGGTTGAATATCCAAGGAAGATGCCCTCATCTGACTTTTCTTCAAACTTACCAACTCGATCATTTGCATTTTTCAATATGAAACATTTGCATCCGAAAACATGAAAATATGAAACAATTGGCTTCTTTTCTTTAAATAGTTCATAGGGGTTTTTTTTTTTTTTTCTAGAATAGGCCTTAGAAAGACTCTATTGATAATATAACATGATGTTGAAACTGCTTCGGCCCAAAATCGTAAAGAAATATTGCTTTCAACTAAAAGAGTTCTAGTCATTTCTTGAATAGATCTATTCTTCCTTTCCACGACTCCGTTTTGCTCTGGAGTATATGGAGAGGAGAACAAATGTTGAAAACCAGATTCATCACAAAATTTTGCAAAGTCTTGATTTTCAAATTCACCTCCATGGTCTGTTTTTATACTTGAAATGACATACCCCTTTTCATTTTGAACCTTCTTAGCAAATTTTTCAAAGTAAGAGAAAGTTTCAGACTTACTTGTTAAGAAATATACCCAAGTAAATCGTGAGTAATCATCCACAATTACTAGGCAGTATTTCTTACCTCCAATGCTCTGCGTTCTTGTTGGTCCGAAGAGATCCATATGCAAGAGCTGCAGTACACGGTTAGTGGAAACTTGATTTATTGGTTTAAAGGAATTTCTTACCTGTTTTCCTAATATACATGTGTACATAGATCGGACTTTTGATATGATAAATTGGGTAGACCACGAACAAGCTTCTTTGCTGAGATTTTGGCTATCTGCTTCATGTTGATATGCCCAAGCTTTTTGTGCCATAAGTTCGCTTCGTCTTGGATTGAGATTAGACATTGCGATTCATCTGGTTTCACGTTCAAGAGGTAGATATTCCCATGTCTTCGACCCATGAATGACTTAGTAGAGTCTTTACTAGTTCCTGAACAAATACTCTCTTGAAAGTTGATTCTAAAACCGGCATCACAAAGCTGACTGATACTGAGCAGATTGTAATTGAGCCCTTCAACTAAAGAAACATTGCTTATTGTGAGGTTCCCAGTCTTTACAGTTCCAAATCCCACTATTTTTTCTTTGTTGTTTCCTCCAAATGAGACTTTTCCACCATTCACTTGAACGAGCTTTATGAAGGAATTTGAATCTCCTGTCATGTGTCTAGAGCATCCACTATCCAGATACCATTTCACTTTTTTTTTTATAGTGACCTGCATTCAAAAAGAAACTCAAGCTTTCTTTGGTACCCATATTTTCTCGGGTCCTTTTGAGTTAGTCTAATATACGATTTTTGCCCAGACTTTATTGACAGGTCTCCAAACCATAGGACATTCTTTCTCAAAATGATATGCACTATTGCATTTTGAACATCTAAGAGCTTTGCGACCTACTGGTTTTACAAAGTTCCTTTCAAAATGATTTTTGTAAGCGTTTCTTGTGGGTCTTTGTTTGATTCTTTCTTTTACTTTAGGAAAATCGATTAAAGGAATAGTTTCAGCAGTCATTCCCAATCCAGATTTATTGAAATAAGGTATTTGAATAGAAAGTATTTTCTCCAGTTTTTCAGAACCTAAAGAAAATCTTTTGGAAATATTTGAAATATCATATTTCAAGAATGCATTTTCTTTTAAAAGATTATTTTCACTTTCTTTGAGAGAAGAAACATTATGGTCTAAGCATTTCACTTTTTCCTCCAAAGCATTCTCTTGTTGTTTTAAAGCAGAATTTTCTTTTTTGAGTTCGGAAATTCTTTTAAGAGAAGTCTTAAGACTAAAACATAATTCATCCATGTATTTTGAAACTTTAATAGGAATTTTGAAGTTACTTACCTCGAATTCACTTTCTGAATCTGAATCAGTCTCGGAGTTTGATTCTGAATCTGATTGTGCCATTAGACATATGTTGGCATAATCATCATCACTATATTCGCACTCTGTATCACTCCAGGTTTCAGCTTTGAGAGCTTTTCGATATCTTTCAGTTTTTCCTTTCTTCTTCCTTAGAAGAGGACAGTTGGGTCTGATGTGTCCCTTTTTCTTACATTTAAAGCAGACTACATCTTTGTTTGATTCTTCATCTTCAGCAGACTTGGTCTGTTGCTTTTGAAAACTTTGTTTCTTTGCATTGAATCTTCTTCCTTTTCTGTTAAGCTTTCTGAATCTTCTTATCATAAGAGCAAGTTCTTCATCATCCATGTCGTCTTCAGAATCTGTTACATCAGAATCATCATTAGATTTTAATGCAATAGATTTCTTACCTTTAGGGTCTTCGTCTTCATTGATTCGTTCCACTTCATAAGATTGAAGAGTTCCAACCAACTCATCGACAGACAGTGGCATGATTCTTTGGGTCTCCCTGATTGAGGTCTTTATGTGATTCCAATCCTTGGAGAGTCCACGCAGTAACTTGTTTACTTTCATGGGATCAGAAATTGGTTGGCCTTGATTTTCAAGACCATTCACGATATCTGTAAAACGACTAAACATGTCAGTTATAGATTTTTCTGGTTTCATTCTGAAGGCTTCGTATTGACCGAGAAGAATGTTGATTCTTGTCTCTTTCACTCGATCGGTTCCTTCATAAGTGATGTGTAATCTATCCTAGACTTCTTTGGCTGTATCACAAGAAGATATTCTGTTATATTCAGTAGGTGATAAAGCACAATATAGAGAATAAATTGCTTTTGCATCAAGAGCTTGTCTCTTGATTATCTCTTCCTGAGTCATTTCGCTAGACTCAACAGAGTCTTTTCCTTTTCTGAGACAGGAGCAGATTTGGGAACGATTCCTTTTTCTACAACGTCCCATTCCAGAGGATCCTTTGATTTTAAGAACGCCTTCATCTTGTTTTTCCATATGTTGTAGTCCTTTCCATCAAAGTAAGGCGGTCTCGTGTTGCTTTGCCTTTCTACCAGCCCTGGAGCCAACATACTAGCCATGGATCTTTAACTCTGAAGTAAAACACTTCACACAAGGTGAGTACACGAGCTCTGATACCAATTGAGATAGCTAGTATAATCACCTAGAGGGGGGTGAATAGGTGCACAAACAATTTATCGAGATACGGAAGCGATTCTTTGCAAATGATAGAAAGAAAGTTTATTATGATTAGCGAAAATGAAGTACGATCAAAGTAAAGAGAGTAAGGAAGAGAAAATTGAACACAGGGTTTATAGTGGTTCGGCTTATTCCAAGCCTACGTCCACTCTTCCGCACTGACAGCCCACCAGCTGGATTTCACTATGATCAAAAGAGAAGTTACAGCACAACTTTGCCTTGATTCCACAGTGTAGATGTTCTATCACACCTCCTCAAGGTTTCTCACAAATATAGACTCTCTTTTGTATACAAGTATTCACTCAAAGGAATTGTCTAAACAAAAAAAGGAGCTTCAGACTTTGGAATTCTTCTATCGCGCACACCTCAACAACTAAGACCGTCTTCCTTATATACTCCTTTATGCCATCATACCCGCTGGCACTTACCAAAGGAATTCCTCCAATCTACCCGTTGGACGGAATCAATTAGGGAGATTGTTCAAGCTATTAAAGGAACGTGTTGATAGCCCATCAATCCTGTTCACCCATACAATCAGGATCTCGATTTCCATAAGTAGAACCTTCCAATAATATTTAGGCAATCACCGGATCTTCAATCATCGAGTCAATCTTCGATTAATCAAAGGATTCCGTTACGTCTTCTCCAGCCACGAGATCTTCTCCAGTTGATAAGATTAAATCCTTAACGAAACATCCAGTTCTGGATAACCTTGCTTCACAGATTAGAGATTGTCAATGAGGATAGACTTTGAGTCTTGAGTTTGGCTGTCTGGAGGTCTTCAGACTTTAAATAGTAGAGTCTGCAAGCCTTCAGACTAGACTGATGGAAACGTTTTGTCAACTTCAAAACACTTCAAGAAGATTTCTCCAACAAAAGGAACATTGACTTCATTAGAAACAGTAAGACCTTTGTAAGAGTTAGGTGTTCACAGCAAAATTGTCCATGGAAGATCTACGACGCATTTGTTAGGAGAAGAGAATGTTTCTAGATTAGAGACTACCAAGAGGAACATACTTGTTCCATTAATTTTGAGAATAAAAGGGTAACAAGTTCATGGTTGTCGAAGCACTTCTTTGAATTGATTAAGCTGATGCCTCAGATGAATACTACTAAGTTCAGGATTCTGGTGAAGGAGCAGGTATGCATCAATATATCCAGGAATCAATGTAAAAGATCGAAGCAAAAGATGATGAAGATACTCATTGGTCAGTACAACGGTGAATATGGACAGTTGTAAGACTATGCTTGGGAGTGTAGGCTGCAAAATCCTGGAAGTAGAGTGTATATAGAGGTCATGGAGAGACCACTTCCTGATATTGGGATGAAGTTCGATAAATTATATATTTGCTTCAATGCATGCAAATGAGAATTTTTATTTGGTTGTAGACGAATTATAGGATTGGACAGGTGTTTTTTGAAGGGCTTGTGCAAGGGAGAATTGCTGGCCACAATTGGAAGAGATGTAAACAACCAAATATTTCCCCTGGCTTGGGCTGTTGTGAAGGTAGTGAATAAGAACAATTGGTCCTGGTTCCTCAAAAATTTGATAACTAATTTGGAGATAACAAATGGGGTAGGGTGGGTGTTCATGAGCGACCAACAAAATGTAATATTTGCTTTTTAAAAAATTTGGTCACTTGTTTGCTTTTTGATATCAACATGTCATTTGCTTACATTTTTTATGTTTTGAATTATTGTAGGGATTGGTTCCAGCAATAGCTGAGTTGTTGCCTTATACTGAACATCAAATGTGTGCGCGGCACATATACGCAAATTAGGCAAAGACCTATAAATGGGACAAGTTGCGGTCACAATTTTGGCAGCTAGAAAAGAGCACGAATATGGCTGACTTTAGGATGGCCAAAGAAGAGATGCTTCAATTGACAAAGGATAGTTATGATGCACTGTTCCAAACAAACTCGAAGCATTGGTGTAGGGTGTTCTTCAGTGAGGAATTCAAGTGCGATAGCATTGGTAACAACATATGTGAAACATTTAATAGGAGGATAATAGACGCCAGATGCAAACCAATTATCTTGATGCTTGAAGACATATGCATTTTGGTCATGACTCGACTGCACAGACAAAGAGATGACACTACGGAGTGGACTAAGCAATATGGTCCTAGGATTGCTAAGAAATTAGATGACAACTTGGCTGCAAGTAAGTATTGTCATCCCATTTGGAATGGGGATGAAGGATATAAGATAATGAAGGGTTCCGATAAGTATGTTGTCCATATAGGTACGATGAAGTGTTCATGTAGAGCATGTCAACTAAGTGGAATTCCTTATGCACATGCCATATGTGCAATTCAATTGAAGGGCCATAACACAGAAGATTACCTTGATGATTGGTACAAGAAACCGAAATATCTTACTTCGTATCAATTCATGTTGCATCCAATTAGAAGTAGCAAGTTCTATGAGCCAACAGATCACGAAGCACCTCAACCTTTGCCACTAAAGAAGAAAATGGGAAGACCAAAGTGAAAACGAAAAATGATAGAAGGAGAGGAGTCATGTCACCATAGGATGAATAGGAGAGGTGTATCGATAAAGTGCTCTTTTTGCCACATAGCAGGGCACAATATTAAGAGTTATCAATTTTAAAGAAGCAGCGGGAACAATTGAGGCCAGCCGAAGGGCCTAGTGAAGGGACAGTTGGAGAAGGAGAAACATAAAGGCGAAGTGAGTCGACTGTTCTTCAGTCAACGACAATAAACCCAATAAGTAATGACAATTGTGTTTATGTTGCTTTATGGTTTGTTTCGAATATGTATATAGATATAATAAACCCAGTATGTAATGTTTTTGTCTTTATTAGGTCACCGTGACAAGTGAAGAATTGGCCGAAGCTCCTACTATACTTGAAACTAAATGGCCTATTCAAAGAAGGGAAGGTAGAAGATAGCTAGCTGCAGGATTGGCTGAAGCAAGAGGCCAGTTAAGTCGACTATTCTTCAATAGCATAGGGAAAAACAATACTCGGTAAGTTCAATGATTTGGGTTTACTTTTCATTTACACTCTAATATGGCATGATATTATATTTATGATGTCCTTTGCATTTTTCTCAGGTTCGAAGAAGGCAAGCTAGAGCTCAGCTGCTAATAGAGTGCTCAGCTTAAGGGCCACCACAATATCGATCACCAAGGTCATCATAAAGGCCACTAGAAGGGTCATCACAAGAGTCACCACCAAATCCAACCGAAGGTGTCACTCAAGCTGAAGGCCTAACTAGAAAAGCAACTAGAAGAAAGCTAAATCAAGAGCCACCTACAAGAAGGCCATCTACAAGACGCCTAGCTGAAGAATTGGCCGAAGAAGCCCCTACTGTAACTGAATAGCTACAAGAAACCAAAAAATCACATGCGAGAAGAAGAGGCAACCAATCACAAGTACCTGAAAGTGACGCTCTCCTTTGAACAAGAGGGGCTCTTGGGAAGAAGCTAAAACAATATGGTTATAGCCTTTATACAAATGAGCATTCAGAAATAGTTATTCTTAATGTAAGTTTTATAGGCTGCATTTAATTTAATTTATAGTGCAAACTTTTGTTGATAATTGAGTTTTCTTTTTGAAGCCTGGGAGAAGTTTAGAGGTTCTTATTTCTTAAGGCCCGACTCAAGAATCAACAGCTGCGCCAACAAAGAAGAATACATTGCCTGTGCCAACAAGAAAGAAGAGTAAGAAGAACCCAGTTGCAGGTCCATCTGAATCAGTTCAGCCTAGGACAATTGCAGCTCCATCAGAATCAACGCATCCCAAGACAGTTGAAGAAGAAGTCTCACGTCCAGTTAGAAAAAGTACAAGGATTATGAATTAAGTGTGAGGTCCATCAAAATGAGCACGAACAGGAGGCATTGTGCATATTGATTTATGAAATGTCATGTGATATGGTTTGTGAGGTTGAGGAGTCAGTTGTAAACATCCGTAGATGTTTGTTTTTTTTTTTCTTATAATAGTTTGTCATTGAGTTAGTTGAGTTTGTGAGACTTCATTTGTCATTAAGTTTGTGAGACTTCATTTCAAAATCAATGGAACAGTTGGTGCTTGTCATTTTTGGAATGTCTTTTCATTTTTTATTTTTATTTTTACTTTTACTTATTGCTACTTCTGGTGATGAATATGGGGTGCTCGTGTGGCTAGTGGTGGCGGCTAGTGAAGCCTGTTGTGGTGGGTTGGGTTGGAGGTTTTTGCTGCACCTGGTGCAAGATGTAAGTGTGCAATATGCACAGCTTGCACCTATCTTGCACCAAGTAGTGTTGGTGCAAGCTGGCGTAAAACACCTTACACTAGCAACTTATGCAGCAACATACCATCAGCATAGTGGTGGCTGGTGGTGGCTCAAGTGGATGCCTAAGATGCTTGGTGTGGCTGGTGGTGGTGATGATGGATGGAGGCCAATGGTGGCCAGTGGTGGGCGGTGGTGGCGGCTGGTAGTAGCCGATGTGTACAAAAAAAATGGCACTTAACTAATCACATTCTAAAAAACCTAACACTTAAGTATTTACTTTTAACAACAAGTGGCACTTAAGTGATCCTTTTAATAATAACTTGACACTTAAATGACTCTTTTTTTTTAATCACGACTGGCACTTAAGTGATCAATAGATACAACTTATAGCACTCAAGTAATCACTCGTGTCTGTTCTATGTATATGGTGGTTTACAGCAAAACATAGAAGCCACTGGTTTATATATTTGTTGCTGGTTTACGTGCAATTCAAGTAAAATAGTCACCACAACACATCGACCTAATATACATTCTATCATCACCGATTTATATTTGAGAGTAAGCAAAAACATTGTACAAACAGTATTTGTCGAAATCATTCATTAATTCATTCAAAACAAGTACATTTCTCCACACATTTACAACTATGGCAGTCGGAGAAACTTCTTCTCATCTTCCGATACTTTACATTTCATTATAAAGTAGGATACACAAAAAAACAGCAACACAATAAACGCTTGGTAACACTTCCGTTCAATTTTCATTTTTGAAACTTCGTTCTTTAAATGGTTAACAGAAGATGCTTGAGCTTGAGCTTGCATTGAGTCAACATCGTCCAAGTCGTCCACAAGCTTAGATGGAGGTTGATGACATTCATCAAGTAGGTCCAATATCACCTCTATAAGTCGGTGAGAGAATTTCACATCGACCTATTTGAAGTATTTGCACTTCGAGCCTTCTTTGTATCGGGCACATCCATAGAATCTTCTATCGGGATTCGTTCGAGTCCACGATGTTCTTCTTGGAATTGGTAACCCACAAAAACAAAAATGCTCGTCTTCTCCTTTGCTTTGGTGAGAGAAATTTGAGCTGCTGTTGAAAGTCATGCTCTCCATTTCCAATATTCGGTGGTAGAATTTGGGGCAAATCGAATTAGGGTGTGGGATTAGGGCTCCAGTGCTTCAATGGAATTTTGCCCGATTTAGGGTTTTAGATTTAGGGCAAATGGGGAGACGACGGCGTTTTCACTGATTTAAGGGCTTTATTTTGGGCCAACACCCAAAACGATCTCATTTGGGGTGAATTCGAGCTGACTCAACTTTTCGGCGAGACACATCGGCGAGAAATATTAATATTTTAATGCCACATATGATTTCTAGCCAGCTTCGCCAGAGATGGCAATCAGGTGTCTCACTTTTCTTAAAATGTGGCACTTAAGTGTACATTTTGTAAGTTATGGCACTTAAGTGTCCATTTGTGCAAAGTTATGGCACTTGAAGCATTCTTTTGCCAAGATCAGCACCAAATACTTCCAAAGTCATTAAGTTAAATGCATGCATGAATTACTTATCAATATAAAGCGATAATTTGAGGGTAAGTACATTATCAGTGCCAAAAATTGTATATAGCGCTCACTTTGGTGTCAAAAGTTTATGTCGAATCACTTAAGTACCAAATCAGAGGAAAAACGATCACTTTGGTGCTATCGACGAGAGATTCCGGCCAAAACGATTATGTGGCTTTTATATTTAAAAAAAGAATTAACATGGCTTTTAAACGATGTCATTTTCCGTCATTCTTAGGAAAACAATGTCGTTTTGTTGTCTTAAGTGGATGGCCTCACAAAAACGACACCACACAACTCATTTGGGGATTTTTATTATTATTTGGGGATTGAAATTAGGGTTTTTTTGTCCGATCCTCGCCCAACGCTGGCCGCCGTCGCTCGGCCGCAGCTTAAGGTGTGTGAGGTTCCTGCACTTGAGCGAGATTAGCACAAGCACGTCGTTGCTGATGCTCAACGACTTGTGGTCGCACTTGAGCGTGAGCTTCGTGACCGAATAGAATCATGTGAACAGGGCCGAGACCACGTCCAATAGCTCCGAGTGGGCGTGGAGGGTGAACCTCTGGCGGCTTTGGCCTTCGATCGCGAGCCAACAGCGGCACACGAGGGAGCACCGACCCCGATCGCCGGAGCCTAGGTACTGGAAGACATAGGCCAGGCACTCGTCGGGGAGATTAAAGATGGAGAGGGAGAGGTTGAGGGCAGCACACTCATCGGCAGCCTCCCCGAGCACTGGCCAGATCACAACCTTCGACTTGGCTACCGAGTGGCCGTCGTTGGGGTCGGGGTCAAGGTCGAAGCCGTGGCCGCCAAGAGCAGGGGTCGTCAAGGACGGCGACTGGCCAATCGCCGGCGGAGGCGGAGGCGAGAGATGTGGGTGGTCGAAGATCCTCTCTCTCTCTCTCTCTCTCTCTCTCTCTCTCTCTCTCTCTCTCTCTCAATTTGGGGATTTAGGGTTTTGAATTGGTCCAGAGACACCAAACGGCGTCATTTTGTTGTTTAAATACTGACTATACTCTCCGACGAGCTACATCAGCTTCAAAAATTAATAAAAAAGTGCCATGATTTCCGGCCAATCAGATTGGAGTTGGCACTACAATGATCATTTTTCAAACTTTTTGGCACTTAAGTGATCAAAAATAAACTTTTAGCACCAAAGTGAGCGTCGTACACAACTTTTGACACTGATAGTGTTACTTACCCTGAGAACGCTTGGGAGAGCGACCTGAAGCTATGTTAGGCCAAGGTGACGTGGTGCCTCATCAGGGGCAAGGAGAGACCTCCAATCCTACGATTGCTATTTTGGAAGATTTGATGAATTGAATAAATGAGATTTTGAGCCAGAATCAAACCCAAAATCACACACTAAATGAGTCATCTACTCCATAGATTTCATTAAAGTGAAATCAAGTTGGATGAGAATAATTATTGTTTATGGCCCCAAGTCATCGAGATATACATCTCAATGAAAGATAAATGGCTGAGCATCAATGGAGACCTTCATCAGCATGAACCTATCGACATCCCAAATTTCACAAATGGAAAATGGGGACTCCACAGTGAATAGATGGTTGATAAACTTGATGGAACCCCTATTGATTGGGAATTTTATCTGGTTCCCAACCGTAAAGGTTGGGATTCAGTTGCTACCTCCT
Organism: Eucalyptus camaldulensis; assembly: GCA_019915185.1. Taxonomy (NCBI): domain Eukaryota; kingdom Viridiplantae; phylum Streptophyta; class Magnoliopsida; order Myrtales; family Myrtaceae; genus Eucalyptus; species Eucalyptus camaldulensis. The sequence goes on from JAHSVA010000001.1 coordinate 33,622,154, forward strand.
TTTTGTTGAAATTGATGCATCCTAGGTTTATGCTCTTAAACAACATGTGACTAGGATGAGACATTTGGAGGACCTACTGAGACTTATTATAATGGTTTGCAAGGTTCGTGGCGAGAAATTAGCTTCCGCCACCCAAATCTAATGGTTTGCCCTAGTGATATTGAGTGATATAATTAAGCTATTTAGGAAGATCGGATCTACATCTTCCTTGATAGGTTGGATGAATACTTGGATAAAGTTCAAGCAAATTAGCTTCAGATGCAGCCTTTTCCCATAGTTGAGCAGGCCCATGCTCATGTTCAACGGGAGGACACACGGCAAAGTGTGATGCTGGCACATGAAGATACCACACACCCATATACAATTATGGTATCTTTAGGAGGCAAGGTAGGACCACAAAACTTTTACCGAACTTAGCAAATGTCGGCTTTACAAATGACAAAGCAGGATGGTTTGACAAGAGGAGGTCAACCAGGTGGAGCACTGTGAAGCAAATCTTCCTTGACAATAGTTGGTGGCTGCTCCAAATGTGGGAATGCAAAGCATACCCATAAAATGTGTTTCAAATTGATTTGGTATCCTAATTGGTGGAAGGAGGTGAAGGCACAAAAACAAGCAAAGAGTGCAATGAATGGTGGAAAAGGGAAGACATCACTTGTGACCAGGGAGGCTCAGCTATCATTAATGCCACAGGTAGAACTGAACAGTAAGTCAACCATTGGATGTGAAGGTGATTAACTCTCAAAATAAATGCAGTCAATGGATTATTGATTCAAGTGCTACATATCATATGACCTTCACAACATATGATTTTGTCAATCTTACTAAATCAATGTGGCAAAATATTTCAAATGCTAATGGGATTATATATCCAATGACAGGTGCTTGAATTGTTGCTATTTCCCCTTCTATATCTTTGTTGAACACTTTACTTATGCCATCGTTGTCCACAAAAATTAATATTAGTGGAGCAGGTGGCTGAAGATCTTAATTGTGCTATTCTGATGTATCCAAAGGGGCATGATACTAAGTGGGGGGCTCCATTACTTGAATGACTTCAATTTTGGGAGGGTCCACCAGGTGCGATGCTTATTTGATAGAAAAGGGAAGCAGATTTGGCTATGGCGTCATCAATTGGGGCATCCTTCATTTGGCTATATGAGACATTTACTTCTTGAATTACTTTTCTAATTTATCAAATTCAATTTTTCAATGTCAGACTTGTATTTTGGCTAAAAGCCATCGCATGCCATTTTTAACCAATTTGAATAAAAGTAGTGTTGCGTTTTCCTTAGTCCATTTGATATTTGGGGCCTTCTCCCATTTTTGCATTTTCAGGAAGTTGTTGGTTTGTTATATTTATGGATGATTGCATCATAATGACTTGGTTCTATTTTTTGAAACACAAGGATGAGGTGGCTAATATTTTTTGGGTGTTTCATTAAATGGTGCGAACACAGTCTAGTGGGAAGTTACAAATTTTAAGAAGTGATAATGGTGGATAGTACATTAATGCGCAACTTAAGGAATATCTTTAGGAACACATGAGACGTCATGTTTTCAGACACCACGGTAGAATAGAGTAGCAAAGCAAAAGAACAAACACATCTTAGAGACTGCTTGTGCCCTTCTCACCGAAGGTCACGTTCCGAAATGCTTCTGGGACAATGCAGATGCGACATCTTTTCACCTTCTAAACTGAATGCCATCCAAGGTACTAGATTTCAAGACCTCTACAAGTACTATCTACACATGCCATCTATCTTGCTTGTTTCCCCTTGGGTGTTTGGGTGTGTCGCTTATGTCTATATTTCAAAGATTCACCGAACCAAACTTGATCATTGTCCTACTCAATGCATTTTCTTGGGATATGGTACACATCAGAAGGGTTATCACTACTATCATCTAGCTACCAAAAGAAACTATGTGACAATAGATGTCGCGTTTTTTTAGTTATAATTTTTTTATCCGGGCAACGATTCTTCCATTCAAGGGGAAACATAGGAAGAAAGTCTGAATTGGTGGCAAGTTGGTGGTGCCATGTCTAGAGGACAAGAGGAAGCGTAGGAGGTGTAGCCTGAAAATGAGTAGCAACTGGTGGGAATGCCACCAAAAAATGGAAAGCAATCAGACAAAATGGTGAAAATGAGCAAGCTCCGCAATTGGCAATTGGGGATGTATAAGAACCAAATATACAAGAACAACCCCCTCTCTCTTCAGCATCCAAATCTTACTCATCTCTTGAGAATATCCTTGAGGTGACTTCTCCTACTACCACATCTTATTTGCTTGATGATTATAATATATATGTGGGATATAAGTTACTTGACAGGTATAGTAAGGGCAGGCCTCCTGACCGGTACTCAATGGATGCTTGGGGGAAGAGATCCAAGTACCTTATTGCAAACTATGTTTTGACAAATAAAAGCATTCGTGTTGAATGTATCTTCAGTTCACATCCCAATTAGGATGCAAAATGCTTTGGAAGACTCGAAGTGGTTTCAAGTGAAGGAGGAGGAAATGGAGGTGTTGCAAAAGAACAAGACTTGAAAGTTGGTGGAGTTGCCTGAAGGGAAGAAGATGGTGGGGGTGCATATGGGTCTTCATGCTTGAATATAAGGAGGATGGTTCCGTCAAGAAATACAAAGCAAAGCTAGTAGTGAAGGGATACATAAAGACATATAGGGTAGACTATCAAGAGACATTTTTCCCCGTCGCAAAGCTCAACACTGTTCGGGTTTTACTTCTCTGGTGGTGAACCTAGACTAGCCATTGCACTAGTTTGATGTCGATAATGTGTTCCTTCATGGCGATCTAGAAGAAGAAATTTATATGGACATTCCATTAGGGTATAGTTTTCCTTCACAACGTGGGCTGGTATGCAAGATGGAAAAATCTCTATATGAGTTGAAACAATCACCCTGTGCTTGGTTTGACCAATTCAGCGTGGCGATGAAGAAAATGGGGTAGATTCAGAGTGGTGCAAATCACACATTGTTCTTAAGATGTTTTCAGGGAAAGATAACTATGTTAATATCTATGTTAACAATATGATTATTACAGGGATGATTCATGGGAAATCTCTAAGCTCCAAAAGAGACTATTCTTGGAGTTTGAGATGAAAAACTTTGGGGGGCTAAAGTACTTCTTAGGAATAGAAGTGGCACAATCTAAAGGTGGAATATTTCTCTTGCAAAGGAAGTACGTGTTGGACTTGTTAGTGGAAGTGGAGATGCTAGAGTGTAAATCTGCATACACTCCAATTGTGCAAAACCATAGATTTGGGGAGTATCCAAATCAAGTACTGACTAACAAAGAAAGGTATTAAAGGTGGGTAGGAAAATTAATTTATTTGTCGCATACTTGACCGGATATTGCGTATACTGTGATGCATGCCCTAATTGAAGTTTATATGGATGCTGTGATAAGAATACTTCGCAAATTGAAGGGGCCTCCAGGAAGAGGAATTCATTTTTTGAAGAATGGGCACCTTGAAATTGAGGGGTTTATGGATGTGATAGCCCAAGGAAGGGGAGGGTTTCTCTCTAGTCCCACATCACGTAGGGGGTCCTGGGGTTAGTTTATAAAGGCTTGGGGTCCCTTTAACTTGTGTGACGCGTTTCACGTACGCTTTCGATGCGCTGAAAACAAAGCCATGAGGGAGGGTGGGTCGGTGGGCCACGCCTCCAAAGCGGACAATATTATGGCTTGGGAGAGGGAAGGCCCGAGTGATGGCCCTATGCCCTTGCATGACGCGTTTTAAAGCCGTGAGGACTCAGTGTCCAAAGCGGACAAAATTACACAGTGAGGCTCGGGCTATTTACAAATGGTATTAGAGCCGACTCCCGACCACGTGTGGAGGCCACAGCGAGGACGCTATGTTCTTAAGGGGTGGAGAGTGTGACAGCCCAAGGAATGGGAGGGGTCCTCTCTAGTCTCACATCGCTTAGGGGGAGTCCTAGGGCTAGTTTATAAAGGCTTGGGGTCCCTTTAACCTATGTGACGCATTTCACGTACGTTTCCGCTGCGCTGAAAACAAAGCCGTGAAGGAGGGTGGGCCGATGGGCCACGCCTCCAAAGCGGACAATATCATGGCTTGGGAGAGGGAAGGCCCGAGGGATGACCATCTGCCCCTGCATGACATATTTTAAAGCCGTGAGGACTTAGCGTCCAAAGCGGACAATATTACACAGTGGGGCCCGAGCCATTACAATGGATGCTAACTAGGCTTTTGTAGGAGGAAATTTAATTACCTGGAGGAGCAAGAAGCAAAAGGTGGTAGCATTGTCAAGTGCAAAGAAAAATTCAGGGAAATGCACAAAGGTCTTTGCGAACTTCTATGGTCTAAGAGATTAATGATGGAACTCGGTTATGCTCCTATCTCCGAGATGAGGTTGTTCTGTACAAACATCAGTATATCTCATAATCCTATTCAGCATGACCATAAAAAACACGTTGAGGTATATCTCATAATCCTGTTCATTAAGCAGAACCCGGATACCAAGGTTCTTCGGTTTTTATATGTAAAATCGGAAGATCAACTGGCAGATATAATGAAGGCTATATCAAATAAGATTTTTTACAGCTCACTTGACAAGTTTGGCATCCAAGATATCGATGCACCAACTTAAGAGGGAGTATTGGAGATAGATACGATTTTATCCTTGACCTTGATCTTAATTGATATAATCAAAGATGCTCGGCGATAAAGTAGGAAATTATAATCGTATTGTAATCTTGTTTATCCTTTCCCCTATTCTTATCTTTTATATTATAAATTTATACATGTACAAGGATGAAAAGAAGAATATTAGAATTTACCTAAAAAATACATCTTCATCGTCTCGTTCTTCACTTCCTTTTTTCTTCCTTCTTGGTCTTAATTTATGTTTTACCAAGTACGCCTCGATAGTCACGTATTAATAGAGTTTTCATAGTCGGGTGGTGAGGACTGGTCTTCTCGCGCATCTCGACGGCTTCGCTTCACGAGAGTCACAGAAGGGTTTTCAGCAAGAATGCTGCTGGGTGCATGGACACATAGATATTTGCCTTCCTTTTAGCCTACTCTCTCTTTTACTTGTTCTCAAAACTGTAGCAGCATTTGGATCTCATCTTCGGAAATGGGTCGGTCAGATTTTGTTGGGAACACAAAAGTCAAATGGAAATATGAAAAAGAAAACATTATCTTGCTCTTTCCATATGATCCCACGTCGGTACAGGATCAAGCTCTGCAATGATAAATTCTTCCATTGATAAGCTTCGACCGGCGGCGATGCCACTAGTGGTGACGTTGATGGGCCGCTTTCCTCTTTTCTCTTTTCTTTCTTTTCTGGTTCTTGTTTGTGGATAGAAGATCACCTGGAAAGAGAAGAAGTTTAACTTGAAATATATATAATAAAAAAAAGAAAAAAAAAAAAGAACGAAAGATACGTAGAGACAGCTCGGTTAAAGTACGTCACCACTTGGCATATCTAGGAGATTCCTTTTGTCTCTTATATTTACGTGTTATCTCGTTGTATGATATATTAACCTTTTAGTTGAAATTTTTAACGTAGTATTAGAGTCGGGCTTTCGAGTCCTTTATATCTCGGGTTTTTGGACATTTGGGACTCCCCTTTGTTCAATTCCATGTGCCTTCTTGTATACGACTTTAGTTTGATTTGCACTTCAAATGAGGTGTTAAAAGTATGATCTTATATCACTTGATTATTGAGTTCAATTTCACATTATAAATATATTGTCCCTCTCTGGTTAAAGAGTTTGAGCTCAAGATTTCACTTTACGAAGTCAATTTTTTCTCACGGCGAAGGAAATACTCCGTAAACAGTATTATTTGAGTAAATTATAAAAGCAAAGTAAACATGGGTTTTACCAAATTGACATAAGACGTATAACTTGCAAGTACTCATCCATTATATATTGGACCTAAGTAAGTCCTTAAAAGGCTTCATCCTGGTTAAATTTAAACCTTGAAAAGGTATTCCCTCCTTTTACGGAAGACAAATATATAGAGGGAAGCTTGGGGGTGTTGAGCGTGCTCGCACCAGCACATTAAAATATGAAATGCAGTCTTGTTAATCCACCTGGGTTATCATTTATAATTAAGAAATATGCGAGTATAAAGTTAGAAAAAACACTTTTTTTTTCTAGAAAATGATTTCCCGCAAAGCATAATCTTTTACATGAATTTTTCTCTGAATCAAACACACTATTTTTATTAAAATATTTAAATAAAACTATCATGGATTATTAGGCAATACATTTCGGGTAAACACTATGGGGCTGTTTGGTAACGTGTCAAACGGTGCCTGATTCTGATTTTTTTTATTCCCAGAATCAGTTTGGGACAAGAATTGTGTTTGGTAAAAATTTTGTTCTCGGGAACAGATTGGGAAGAGAATTGAGAATAAAAAAAAATGTGATTCTCCGTCTGAGGATCAAAAAAAGAATCAAAACAGTAAAAGTCTCATTCTTCCCTTTCGTCATCTCGTGATTGTTGTCCACCATTGCCTACTGCCATCCGCCGTCACCGCCGTCCACAGTCGGTCGCTATCCGCCGGTCCGGCGAGCTCGCTAGGCTAGGGCAAGGTCCGGCGAGCTCGCTGGAGGCAAGCCTAGCCACTGGCGAGGCTCGGCCTCACTAGATCTGGTGAGACCGAGCCTCGTCGGTGGCCAAGCCGGCCTCACCTAGCCTTGGCAAGGCCGAGCCTCATCGGCAGGGCTGGCCGAGCCTCATCGGCAGCTGGGCAAGCTCGCTTGGCCACCGGCGAGGCTCGTCCAACCTGGCCTAGGCTCGGCCTTGCTAGATTGGGCGAGGCGGGCCTTGCCCAGCCCCGGCTTGGCTCGCCTGGCCACCGGCGAGGCTCGCCCAGCTGCCGACGAGGCTCAACCGCACTGAGGGCAAGTGACGCTCCGGTGAGCATTGCCAGCCCTCGGCCGGCCACATGAAGAAGAAGAAGAAGAATAGGAGAAAAGAGAAAAAAAGAAAAAAACTAAGGAAAAAAGTAAAAGTAAAAAGTAAAAAAGTAAAAAAGTAAAAAAAATTATTCAAAAGTATTTTAAAAATTAAAAGAAATTGATTTGAAATAGAATCAATGAGCACGGTATCAAATGCAATTTTATTTCAGGATAAAAAAATTTGGACAGTTACCAAACGCGTTTTTTTACTCATAATTAGTTCCCGGGAACAGAATAAAAAATAATCATTTTTGGTTAGAATCAATTTCCTGGAACAGAATCGTTACCAAACACGTCCTATATTGATGAAGAAATAGACAGCTTGCCATGTACTCTATAGTTTCAAGATGATTTTCTAAAGGTAAAAAAGTGAAGCTAGTCAAGTGGTCAGTTAAAAAACGATGGTTGCCAATATGCGTTGAATTTAGGCACATAATGTTCCCCAAGCTATGCTAATGCTGGACCGAGCATTGGTACACGTAAAATTATATTTCCCTGAAGAATTGTTTCAAGAGAAACCGACATATGGGTTATGATGCACGGACACGTTCTAGGAGCTTCCGTGTCGTGTTGGATACCCAACACGTGTCCGATACGCGTCCGATACGCTTGGACACACTCGGACACGTTCGGACACGTGATCAACGCGTGTTGAAAAATCCGACACGTGATCAACTTTTTTTCGACACACTTCCACTCGTGTGTTCGGAAATTGTGAGAAGCATGGTGGCATCAAAGGAGGGTCTACAAGTGCGAAGGTGAGAAAATTATTAGAGAAGGCTGCGGCTGCAGCTGCGAAGGAGGGAGGGCCATAGGCGCGGCGGCAAGCGATTGCAACGAGGTGACCGAGAGAAAGAGCAGAGATCAAGATGAAGAGAATGAGGCGAGAAGGAGGAAGAGGAGGCCGTGGGGGAGGGTTTTAACTTTAACAAGAAGAGTAGATGAAAAAAAAAATTAAAATGGGGATTCTGGTGCGAAGGGATGGCTGAGAGGATTATTTTAATTTTTAAGGGAAAATGACAGCAATGATGAGTGATGGGGGAAAGAAACGAGGGGGAGAAACAGGGGGTTTTGGGGGGATGGCGGTTTCTGTGAAGGGATTTTGGAGGGATGGCGGCTTTTGTGAGGGGATTTTTGTGTCTTGTGGGAGGGGGTTTTGGGGATGGCGGTTTTTGTTCTTACATATAAAAGAAAGGAAGAGAGAAAAAGAAAGGGGAAGGGGGAAGAACTGTTCAAGAGAACTATGTGTATATATACATACCTAGTTCTCTCCAGAACAGGAAAAGCCATTTGAACAAAGTGAGATGGAGACGAAAAAGATAGCCATAGTTGGTGCTGGGATCAGCGGCCTCCTAGCCTGCAAAAACACCCTCTCAAAGGGCCTCCACCCCATCGTCTTCGAGTCCGAAGCCGGCATCGGAGGGGTCTGGACAAAGACCGTGGAGACCACGAAGATCCAGACCCCAAAACCAGCCTACCAGTTCTCGGACTTCCCATGGCCAGACTCGGTCGCCGAGGAATTCCCCGATGCACATCAAGTGCTCGGGTACATCGAGTCGTACGCCCGCCACTTCGACCTGCTTAAGCACATCAAGTTCGGCACCAGGGTCCTTAGCATCGGGTACGAGGGGCCACCTGTTGAGGCGATGCAGTCATGGAGCCTGTTGGGCGGTGACGGCAGGCCATTCAGCTCGGGTGGGAAGTGGAAGATCAGAGTGCAGGATTGTCTGAGCCTTGAAAATGAGGTAGACGTATGCTTCCTGTTATTGCATAATTTGGGGGTTGCTCTTCTTGATGCAGTTTCATGTTACTGTCTCATGCCAATACCTATTGCTCCGTAGCAATTTCTTAGTTTCTATACCTTACCATCTAATGACAATAACAGACGTATGAAGTGGACTTTGTGATTCTTTGTGCCGGTCGATTCAGTGGCATTCCGAACATACCGGAGTTTCCACCGAACAGAGGCCCGGAAGCATTCCATAGCAAGGTGATCCACTCCATGGACTATGCAGCTATGGACTACCAAGCTGCGAAGGAGTTCGTCAGTGACAAGAAAGTGGTGGTCGTCGGGCTGCAGAAATCCGCATTGGACATTGCCATGGAGTGCTCAGCTGTTAATGGTAAATGCGAACCCCTGAATCCCAACGTTCCTTAAACTGAAGCCTAGTCGTGGCAGCATTACATTTTCTTCACCGTGTGCAAGCCGCTCCTCCAGCTCCGGCATTTTGACAAGGGTGGATTTGTGGCAACTTCCTTTTGTTTGAATTTTTTTCCCTGCAGGAGTGGAGCGACCTTGTACGGTGTTGTACAAAACAGAACACTGGAACCTGCCGGATTATCTACCATGGGGCGTGCCTCTCGGACTTCTCTACCTCACCCGCTTCTCGGAGCTCCTCGTGCATAAGCCCAGAGAGGGCTTGTTGTTGAGTCTCTTGGCCACGCTTTTATCCCCCCTGGTACGTGACGAGATAAATCGCTAGCAACTTCTCATCACAGTGATTGTTCTTTCCAAACAAATGTCGATTTGTTCGGCTACAGTGATATAGGCGCCTTCTTAATTTCTTTCACCATTTAGTAATATCGAGCCAGTAATTTTGGTCACAGAAACTTGGATTCAGAATTATTCGCATGGAGTAATATATTTGAATTCGAAATTATTCAGATTAAGTGAGTCATATGATTAAATTCATTAGCTGTTACATGCCGTTCATGTAATACGATCCACTTCAATGACAGAGATGGGCGATTTCCAAGTTTGTTGAAAGCCACATAAAGCGAAAGCATCAGTTGAAGAAGTTCGGGATGGTGCCAAAACACAGTTTCCTTCGAGAAATCAGCTCCTGCTTGATCTCAACCGTACCTGAAAAGTTCTACGACAGGGTGGAAGAGGGAAGCATAATCTTGAAGAAGGCCCCAGCATTCGGATTCTGCAAGAACGGGATTTCAATCGATGGAGAGGTCGAGCCTCTGAATTCAGACTTGGTCATCCTCGCGACTGGGTTTAGGGGCGAAAAGAAGCTCCTAGATTTGTTTGAGTCGCAACTGTTTCAGGACTGCTTATCTGGATCTCCTAATTCAATAGTTCCACTATACAGGTATTGCCCTAGAATTCCCTCCTGCTATAAGCTAATCTGATCCTGTGTCCTGGGTTCTCATGGAGATTTAGGTGCATTTGGCTTTGGGAATGCTTTTTGTCTTCATATTTAGAGAAAATTTTGTCTACTTATTCATCCTTTTTTCTTTCCCGGGAATGTCTTTGATTTCTCATCGTTCATCTCGACACTTTTTTTGAGAATGTCTTTGCAAAAATTATAGCTGGAAAACTTTTAAGCATGAAACTGTGCACTTTTTGCTTTGGAAAGTTCAGCCAAAAGATGAGTAGCCTGTGTTATTTCTCTATGGTTACCGTCACGGACTCAATTATGTGATCACATCCGATCAGGGAATGCATTCATCCCCGAATTCCCCAACTAGCAGTGATCGGGTTCTCAGAAAGTATTGCAAACTTGTACACGTCGGAGATACGGTGCCGGTGGCTAGCCGAGCTTCTTGCAGGTACGTTCAAGCTACCTTCCGTTAAGGAGATGGAGGAGGATATAGAAGAGTGGGAAAAGTACATGAAGCGATCTTCAGGTCCATACTACAGAAGATCATGCATTGCTGCACTTCACATTTGGTACAATGATCAACTGTGCAGAGACATGGGATGGAACCCTAAGAGAAAGAAGGGATTCTTTGCTGAGCTGTTTGAGCCTTATGGCCCAACAGATTATGTCTCTCCATGAAGATGAAATGTGCGTGTATCATCATTTTTCCCCTTTGTATTCCATGTTCAGCAAACTTTCTTCCCGTTCTCTCACTGATGTGAAGTCATATTTTGCACTAAATAATCTATGATCGTTCTTGGAGCACAAAATTCTAGCTTGCCCTAAATTTGAGGATTCAACCATTGATCTACGACCTCAAACCGACTCCTACAATGAGATATGATTCAGTCAAGTTTTCATCGCTTTAAGTTGTACAATCTTTCCATGACAGTAACATGAATTAAAGGTGTAGACATGTGATGGAGAGGAGAAATTGAAATAGTCAAACACTTCTCGTATAAGCCACAGGAGGAAATCAAGTAGTCACTAGAACCTAGTTAGACGAGCTTGAGTCATCGCAGGGGACAATTGGAATGGGGATTCAAATTGAACAGGAAAATCGCATACGTTGCCATTGCAGAAAATGAATAAAGAAAAAAAAAATCGCAAGTCTGGACACATTGGCGAGGACAACATCGAATTCTTGAAGGTGCAATAGAGTTTCAACATTGCACAACTCCCATATAAACTAGCAAACAATAATTCTAGCCATCTAAGAATGGAACCCAAAAAAGAAGAATCGAATTTTTCCATTGGAACAAGGGAAGCTACAATTCTGTGGTACAGAAGCGCCAATGGATAAAACAGGTACCTGACATCTCTGTGACATGCGCAACACTTACACAGACATACCGGCGTGCATTGAAGGCGAAGACATACAAGTAAGCATCGAGGGTGACAGTCTTCGATACAGACGTCATCACTGAATATGATGGAATGAGAGCAGGGGCAAGATCAAAATCAGGAAGAAGTTCCAGCTAAATGCCCGAAAACTGTCCTTCATGGCGAAGCTATTTGAAACTGTTTACAAAACAAGCCCCCAAAATATTAGGGAAGTATAGGTAGTGGACTACATATCACAATGAAAGACGTTCCAGTAATTTACAGACGAAAAAAGTATAAAAAGTAGACAATTCGACCTTATTGCTAACAGTCAGGCATAGGGGTAATCAACAATTCTATAAAACAATTGATTCCAACAGCAAGTTCTATCATTTTTAGCTCATGTGTGGAATTATAATTTATATTTTGGCAAATCTAAAGACATGCAGTGCATCGCAACAGAAAAACTTGTGGCCATGGTAAATATCCAAAACGATGCAAACAAAGCCCTAGACAGAAGGCTTTTGCATCATCTTGGGAAAAAGTGCAGTCCAGTATTTTTGTCGAAATATTTCAATTTTTTTCCAGCTTTTATAGTAAAAAATTATAGGAAAAATCAATGATCAAATTAAGAATAACAGGTACGTTAAAGTGTTACAAAGCTTTTAGTGGGCTATTCGAAACAAATGCATACTATGGGGTAGGTGAAGTGATCTCTTCATCAGGTTCATTACTTCACAGCCTTCATGAATTTCGAGTGTGTACCTGGACAAGTGTTATCGGTGACAAGCATTGTGAGAATAGTCTGGTTCATATAACCAGCATAGGCACAGGTTGTGCGGTTACAAGATGTCGAAGTTGAGTTGCCCAGGAATAAATTTGAACCCTCGCATTGCATTGAGGGGCAACCCGACTGATTAGATGGCTTAAGCTGGGATGGCTGGCAATATAATCTGTTCATGTATAGGGAAATGAATCATAAATTCTGACACCTATATTTATAATGTGCAATTGAACTCAAAAATCAAGTGATACAGGGTCATACTTTGACACCTCATTTCAAGTGCAAATCAAACTAGAATCGTGTGGAAGAAGGCACATGGAATTGAACAAATGGAACCACACATGCCCAAAAACTGGATGTATAATGGACTTTTTTTTTTGGTTGGTGATGTATAATGGACTTGAAAGCCCGAATTTAATACTATGTCAGAAATTTTAACTAAAAGGTTAAGATATCATACGGCAAGATATCATATAAATATAAATTTAAGAGATAAAAGAAATCTCCTAGACACACCAAGCGGTGACGTACTTACTTTAACCCATTCCTTCTTCCTCGGAAATTAATCGCTGTCTCTGCGTTTCTTCCGTCTCTTTATTTGTCAAGATAAACTTCGTCTCTTTCCAAGTGATCCTTCTATGCACAAGCAAGAACCAGAAAAGGACGAAAAGAGAAAAGGAAAGTGGCCCATCGACGTGACTACTAGTGGCATCGCCGCCCGCCCGAAGCTTATCAATAGAAGAATTTATTATTGCAGAGCTTGATCCCATACCCACGTGGCATCATGAGGAAAGAGCAAGATAATGTTTTCTTTTTCATATTTCCATTTGGCTTTTGTGTTCCCACCAAAATCTGATCCCGACTCATTTCCGAAGATAAGATCCAAATGAATGATGGGGGCGGGGCAGGGAGCAGCTGGTGGCGTGGGGGATGGAGAGAGAGAAACGGGGGAGGGCAAATGATTTTTGGGGGTGAGCGTATAGAGGGAAAAAAGAAAGAGGAAATAATTTTGAGAGATTTTTTAGGGGAATAACATTTAAGCGGTAAAGTTATTTTTGTTATAAAAATAAGTAAATGAGTTAAAAAATTATTTTAAAAAATAAAAATATAAAATGTCAAATAATGATAAATTTTGATGATTATAAAAGATCATAGATTTATTTAAATAAAGTTGATTATATTTTTTTGTTTTTTTTGGTAAAGGATTATATTTTTTTGTTAATCATTAGTTTTATTTTATTTTATTTATGAACTAGTATGAAATCATTTTTTGAGTTCTCTTTCCAAAACTACAACAATTGACCTTGAGAAAATACTAAAATTGTTATTGAGTATTCTTATTTGATAGTTTGGTGTATCTTAGAGGAAATTTACCGGTGACCATTAACAATATCATGAAGAAAAAATCATTTAAGAAAATGGCATCACGCCTTAAAATCTGACTTAATTACTTTAACGATCCAACTTCATTAATTTACTCAATTCAAAACCATATTTTCCAACAGCTATTTTCAAACCTAAAGAAGGAATGATCTTGGTAAAAGCGCCAAGCATTCATTACGGAATTCTACATTAGAATGGTAAATTTGCATGTAACGGGAATTGACCGGAATCTCAACACGGGAGAGACTATAAAACAAAGACAAAAGGGAGAAGAAACCTCCAACATGAGTATTGTAGCAGCATGAAATCACAAGTTTGGGATTATTTTCCTCATTATCTCACTAGTCACCGAACCGAAAAAGAGAAAAGAACATGGAAGTTGCACTTGACGGTCCATCTAACTAGTCGTCTCCATCCCGACTTTGTTCAAATGGGTTTTCCTGTATTGGGGAGAACTAGGTATATATAGTCAAAGAAGGTCTAGTGATGTTGGGCGAAGATGCCCCAAAGAAAATTGATTTGAAACCAAGCCATCCATCTGTCAGTTGGCTTTTCGCGAAACAGATCTTCAGGGAAATGTGATTTTACGTGTTATACTTTGACTTACCAGTGCTCGGTCAAGCATTAGCTTAGCATTGGGAACATTAGGTGCCTAAATTCAACGCATACCGGCAGCTATCGTATTTGAACGAACCTCTTGACTAACATCACTTTTATACCTTTAGAAAATCATCTTGAAACTGTAGAGTACATGGCAAGCTGTCTATTTCTTCTTCAATATAGTGCTTACCTGGATTGACTTAGACAGAATTGGACTTTCGAATGTATTGCCTAATAGTCCACAATAGTTTTTTTTAATAAATATTTTAATGAAAATGGTGTGTTTGTCTTGGAGAAAACTTCATATAAAATATAATGCCTATTGAGAAATCATATTCCAAAAAAAGTGATTTTTTCTAACTTTATTCATGTATATTTTCTTTAACTGTAAATGATTTTTTCTTAACTAACCATTTTTAGTAAACTAAATGTGCGAAGTTGTCAAAAATTAATTCGCCAAAAGTTCTTGCATTCAAACAGATAGACTTAAGTTATAATTCCAATATATGGACTCAATCATAACATGACACTTTTAGCTTGAATGAGCATGCACCTATATGGCTAACTAGCAATAAATCATGGATGAGTATACCATTTGGATCTTTAATGTCAAACAGTAGGAGGCTTTTGTTTCCTTGGTGCCACCCTGCTTGCCTAGTAACTTAGGTGAGTTGACGGGATTGCATGCCTTATTTTAATGTGCTAGTATCTACATGCTCAATACCCCTCCAACTTCCCTTTGTATATTTGTCTTCCCTAGGATGAGGGGATACCCTCTAAGTATTTTATATCACTTCTGGAGATCTAAATTAACTAGGATGAAGCCTTTTAAAGACTTGCTTAGGTCCAATATATCATGGATGAGTACTTGCAAGTTATTAATCCCATGTCAATTTGGTAATACCCATGTTTGCTCTGCTTTTATAATTTACTCCAATACTGTTTGCGGAGTATTTCCTTTGCCAGGAGAAAAAAGTGACTCCATAAAGTGAAACCTTGAGCTCAAACTCTTTAAATAGAGGAAGACAATATATTTATAATGTGCAATTGAACTCACAAATCAAGTGATACAGGGTCATACTTTGACACCTCATTTCAAGTGCAAATCAAACTAGAATCGTGTGGAAGAAGGCACATGGAATTGAACAAAGGGAAGCCACACATGCCAAAAACTGAATGTATAATGGACTTGAAAGCCCGAATTTAATACTATGTTTGAAATTTCAACTAAAAAGTTAAGATATCATACGGCAAGATATCATATAAATATAAATATAAGAGAGAAAAGAAATCTCCTAGACACACCAAGCGGTGACGTACTTACTTTTAACCCATTCCTTCTTCCTCGGAAATAAATCGCTCTCTGCGTTTCTTCCGTCTCTTTATTTGTCAAGATAAACTTCGTCTCTTTCCAAATGATCCTTCTATGCACAAGCAAGAACCAGAAAAGGACGAAAACAGAAAAGGAAAGTGGCCCATCGACGTGACTACTAGTGGCATCGCCGCCCGCCCGAAGCTTATCAATAGAAGAATTTATTATTGCAGAGCTTGATCCCATACCCACGTGGGATCATGTGGAAAGAGCAAGATAATGTTTTCTTTTTCATATTTCCATTTGGCTTTTGTGTTCCCACCAAAATCTGATCCCGACTCATTTCCGAAGATAAGATCCAAATGATTGATGGGGGCGGTGCAGGGAGCAGCTGGTGTCGTGGGGGGAGGAGAGAGAGAAACGGGGGAGGGCAAATATTGGAGAAAATATTGTGTCCCCGGATTTTGGGGGTGGCATGGGGGATGGAGGGAGAGAAACGGGGGAGGGCAAATGATTTTTGGGGATGAGCGTATAGAGAGGGAAAAAAGAAAGAGGAAAATAATTTTGAGAGATTTTTTAGGGGAATAACATTTAAGTGGTAAAGTTATTTTTGTTATAAAAATAAGTAAATGAGTTAAAAAAATAATTTTAAAAAATAAAAAAATAAAATGTTAAATAATGATAAATTTTGATGATTATAAAAGATCATAGATTTATTTAAATAAAGTTGATTATATATTTTTGTTAGTCATTAGTTTTATCCATAATTTTTGTTAAAGTTAAAAATATATTCTCAAATATGGTTAAGCATTAATTATGAATATATCTTTCAAATTTTCTATGAATATATTTATTAATATTATTAGTGCAAATTCATTATAATTTCTTGTTATTTATTTATTTGTGAATTTGAATCAAATTAATTAAAACTAAAAATATTTATTCAATAATAATGTGTGTCAACGTGTTGGAATTTTCTATTTTTGAGAAATGACGTATCGACGTGGCATGTCATATCGTTTCGCATGTCTGTGGTAGTGAGTCACTACCCAACTATGAAAATTTATAGGTTTGGCAAGAGCTCGAAGATGGCTTCTTTTTTTTTTTCATGTGCCATTTTATTTTTAAGGATAAGTGTATTATGAGTCCGAAAACTTGTCACGAAAGTTCAATCAAGTCCTAAAATTTTTAAAAGATTCAATAAATTTTTAAAACTTGTCTCAAAAGTGCAATCGGGTTCTAAAAATTTCAAAAAGTACAATTAATAGAACTTCAATTGAACCATTTTGACAAGTTTTAGAACTTTATTGTATTTTTTGAAAGTTTTTGGATTTAATTGCACTTTGTGACAAGTTTTAGAATTTAATTGTAATTTTTGAAAGTTTTAGGATTTAATTGCGTTTTTATGCCAAATTTTAAAACTTCCAATGCACTTATTTCTTATTTTTATGACATGATTAATGGCAGTCCTTGAGAGAAATTATCATTTTTCTACTTGTTTGCATTTAAGCATATCTCCCCTCAGAATTCAAAATATTATTTGACTTTCAAAGAATTATGAAAAAAATTATGTGTGAACTTACACGTGTCAACATTTAAGTAATGTGAAAATCTTAGCAGTTTTGACCTTGGGGAAGAGTCACAATGCAGGAGCTGCAATATTTAGATTAAACCAAAAGTGAAAAGCAAAAAGTCATTTCAAATAGACCTGGCTGTCGAGATCAAATCAATATTGCCTCCATGAAGATTTCTTATAATTATCAAATTTTGATCAACTCTAATTTTCTTCCTTGAAAATTATTTTCCAGTCCATCTTTCTTTTCTTATCTGCGATGTATTCGACTGGGAATTGCTATCGGAGCAAGGTGAAATATCAGCAATTGTTATATAAACGTATTTGAAAAAGCCTGTTTTCGTGTATTCTCTTGTTCTACATTGAATGGAAATTCCCTTGTTCATTTATTAATAAGTTTACTTTATCATCATGGTAACAACAAGAAAAAGATGTGTTTGTGTGAATAAAATTGAGCTGTACCAACTGTAAAGTTGAATTTCGTCACCTATGCACTCGAAACATACGTGAGGCCCGGTCTCTATCCACACTTCCTAACGAAGTGCACCGTGTTTGGAGGGGCTTTTTATATCCTCAAGGATAGCCAAGTTTTACCACCTACAGTCTATGATCGGCAATTTATAATAGTCTTTGCAAACTTCAAAATTATGAACTTTTCATTTTCGTTCAGTGATAATAACAACTACTAATTTTTTGTGTTGGTTTCGTTGAAAAATTATAATTTATAACTTATTTTAAAAAAATGATCGCTCTTATGATTAACAAAAATAAATGAACAAAAACTATTTTTATTGTTCACAAAAATATTTAGATATAAACTCTCATTGATGATGAAAATATCATTTATTGGTTAATTATTTTAAGTCTATAAGCACTTATTTAAAAATAATATTTTTTTATTTTTTTATTTTTCATGAAACAATCTTACCCTTTTATTGCAAAAAAAAAAAAAAGAGATTTCAATTTTTTACTAACTTGACTTCTTAAGAACTTTATGATATCCCTGAAAAATATGTCTACTCCAGTTTTATACATTTTCTCTTCTGCTGATTGTGACGCTTGAGGCAGAATATATACATATATTTATGCTCTCTAGCATTATATAATATTTATTGCATCCGATAGCCAGTATGCAATAGAAAACAGATTAAAGAAAAGAAGTTAATGGAAGAAATCAAAATCAAAATCTTAAATAAATAGATCCAGGTTTCAGAGTCTTCACTAGCAAACATATTACAATATGCAAACTTAATAAGTTCCCTTTAGTTCTTCGATTTTCTCAAATCATGCATAGTGAATTTTTTGTTTAAGTTAGATGTATAGTAAACACAACAATAAGTTTTGAGACAAATTGAGAATTTTCTTTTTACTATTTTATTAATAAGTACCTCAGCAACACTTGTTTAAGCAACCACTTAAGTCAATATAGTTGTCAATCTATCGAGAGATCTCATGTTATGCCCAATTAATAAATTGGACATTAAATTATTTCAAATGAAATATACTTAATAAGTGTTCAGAGATCATTCATTTATAATATCTTTTTGCAATAGCTTATTGTTTTGGGGTTTGTGTAATCCCAAAAATCGCTAATGAATACTCAATAGGCTATCTGCATTTACCATGTTCACTTTCATCCCTTTACTTTCATTACTTTTCTAATCAGGTATCAATACTTTCAATTTTTCTAACCAAACCCTTCTATACACACAAAATGTCTAATTAAGTCATTCCAATACAAAACTCAACATATCCAGCTGACGGGGCTTTTGGCTGGCGCCTTAATTATTAGTTACGCAAGCATTCAACAATGGAGCGTGAGGTTCCCAGTGGCCACCCTTCCAACATGGAAGGGGGAGGTAAGGGGTTCAAATCCCCACATTCTCAGGGGGGATGGGGGTGGGGACGAGTAAGTTTCAGGAGTGGGTTTCGACTCCTACGCCCTGCAAGAGGCAGGGCAAAAGTCTAAGAGTGAGTGAAAAGTAAGCATAAAGTAGGACTGACCAAAAAAAAAAAAAACATGGAGCGTGAGGTTGATTTTTTTTGTTTTTTGACTTTTCCATTTGCCCATCCGTTCTCTATTGATGGCAGGCGTCTATGTAGGCAAAATGTATCCCATCCCACAATTGGACATTCCCCGACATCATTTTAGTAGTTTTGATTGGATTTTGTGTTGAACGAACTTGATTAGACATTTTATATATGTAAACTGAATCAATCAGAAAAGTTGACATTGCGTTCAAGAATTGTTTTATTTCGACACAAATGGAGGGTCCTAGTGGTAGTCACTCCCCAGGCCACGACTAAATCTCCATCTAAGCTCTAGTTAAGCAAATTCATATTCTTGGCCTGTCATTTAGAAATAAAAACAACTCTTCAAAAGAAACATTTTCTACTGTGGTACAACCCGGGATTATCAAAATAGACACGCGACTCACGCCAATCTTTAGAATACTCGCACTCGCAGCATGTTCCGAGCAAATTCAGAGATCACCGACCGAAGATAACGTTTTTAATGTTGATGGACTGTTAATCAGTTTCGTGATTATACTCATTACTTTAGAAGATTTGTTGGGTCAGTACTAATCAATTAGTATATTAAAGAAGAGAAAGCCAGAGTGGTCATCGCCTTTGTGACTTCCAGCTAGCATGGGGTAGTCATCCAAAGACGCGGCTTGTGTTCGCCAACTTAAATAACGAATATTAGATAACTTAATTATTGCAATCAATAACACAGTGTGTAGAGACGAAAGGATTTAAGTAAGAAATAAAATATGAAT
This sequence comes from Eucalyptus camaldulensis, assembly GCA_019915185.1. Classification (NCBI taxonomy): domain Eukaryota; kingdom Viridiplantae; phylum Streptophyta; class Magnoliopsida; order Myrtales; family Myrtaceae; genus Eucalyptus; species Eucalyptus camaldulensis. The sequence continues at coordinate 33,642,015 of JAHSVA010000001.1, forward strand.
ACAGTGGATTTGCGGGATTCAGCACTGTACCTACTCCATGCCTGAGCTTTGCAATGGAGCTTGCACAGCTTACGAACCTATCGCAGATGTTTACCGTCGGTCGCGGCCTTTGTGAGCTTGAGGCCTGACCTCTAGGAGCTCAGGCTGAGCTCACTTGGCGTCTATATTGCGAGCCACGAACAACCTCGCAACAAATAGACATGGGTAGTGGGCGAGGGCGAAGATCTTGTCATCAGCATAGAGCTTAGGCCATGACATTGAGCAATAGTTCATCATGTGAAGGTGAATTCAACTAGATATGTTAATAGGTTTGGACTTAAGCTTCCTTTTCGTGATCTCTTTATGTAAATATATCAAATTTTTATTGCACACATATAACAAATGATATCACAATTGATGGCAGATTGGTGGACCCCCAATTTGTTCCGGTGTTTAATGAATGTTTCGAGGAAGAAATCTTGTGATTCAAGTGGTAGGCTTGTGGTGTTACAACGCAATTGTGACGGCAGCCTCATTGTAAGGAAGATTGTTGGAATGCACATGTGAATTGTGTTTTGAAAAAAATTCCATGTTCAAGAAGTGGTCTAGTATGGAGTAATTAATATCTCTAGGTTGACCCAAAACTCATTAACTTAAATTTTTTATTGAAGGTGAATTCAGTTGAATATATTGATGGTTTCAGACATGGACTCTCTCCTAAAAATCTCCTCAGGTGAAGGTATTGGATGTCTGTTGCACATCTAACAAATAGTTGCCATGTTGGGATGTTTTGTGAGAGAAGAGAGAGAGGGAGAGGGAGAGGGGTTTTGGCGGAGAATTTGGTTGTGCATGAGGGCTAATGAGTCTTTGTAGATTGGAAGATGCGCAGTGTAGGTTTTGATAGTGAAAAGCGTATTTGATTTGAAGAGTAAAGTTGATGATGGTATTTGCAATCATCGCTTGACCATTAGTCGGTGGAAAATCGGAAAACCCCAATAACTGTAGTATCTAATACTCGTATCTGTTCCTTGGAAAACACTGGCACATCCATCAGTTGCCCCTTGCTATGAACATGTCTGTTGTCTCCACGGTGGATCACGACACATGTCCATCAACCATGGTCCTCATCACGCTTGATCTCCGATCGAGAATGATATGACCTTCGGGACATGTTAGAAAAACAAATAGGTCAAGATGGAGAGACTCGAGTGGGAGAGGAAGACCAGTCCCTGTTAAAACAGTACATGTATTCATCAAGTAGTCATCGGTACCTTAAGTGGTAATGATTTGATCATGAATGTAAAATAAAGTCTGGCACGGATTCCAATTATAGGGTACAATAAAATTGTTAGTTGGGGCTTCTGTGTAGCTGTGACCAATGCAAGTTTAATGTAGGCATACTTCCTGATCTTTCGGCTAATTTGCCGGTGTGATTCATCTATGTAAAAATTGCTTGTGAATGATAGATATTATACATATGCTGGATGTATGAGCACCGAGATTGTGTCAAGTCCATCATGTTCGAATAGGAGATGCTGGAATTAATTAGGAGTTGGACCATTCATAATGGCTTGAACCAAGCCCTACGCATAAGTCCTTGAAGTTCCCTTGGTGAGAACAATTATAAAAGAGAGACGACTTATCTTTTTGCATAAACATGTTCGTAAGATACACGGAAGTTATACACAAGAAAGTGGATTGGAATGTCGGGTGTGCGTGCTTGATCGTGAAAATGGAAGTGCTCGCGTTCGCGGTGAGTACCGAGAGAGACAAACCAATCTTCATTAATATTGGAAGCAAGTGTAAGACCAAATGCACGGATGTTAATCTAAGAGCGCGATTACACTTTTGAACGGCGCAAACTATTGGAGAAATCCTCTCGAAGTGTTTTGAAGTCGACAAAACGTTTCCATCAATCTAGTCTGAAGGCTTGTAAACTCTGCTATTTAAAGTCTGAAGATCTCCGGATAGCCAGACTCAAGACTCAAAGTCTATCCTCATTGACAGGTTCTAATCCATTGAAGAAAGGCTATCCAGAACTGGATGTTTCATTAAGGATGTGGCCTTATCGACTGGAGAAGATCTCTTGGCTGGATATGACATAACGGAATCCTTTATTTGATCATAATTGATTCGAAGATTAAGGATCCGATGATTGTCAAAGTATACTTGGAAGGTTCCACTTATGAAAACCGAGATCCTGATTGTATGGGCGAACATGATTGATAGGCTATCGACATGTTCCTTTAATAGCTTGAATAATCTTCCTAATTGATTCCGTCCAATGGGTAGACTGGAGGAATTCCTTTGGTAAGTGCCAACGGGTATGATAGCATGAAGGAGTATATAAGGAAGACGTTCCAGTTGTTCGAGAGTGTGCACGATAGAAGAATTCCAAAATCTGAAGCTCCTTGTTCTTAGTCAATTCATTTGTTGAGCAAAATCGTGTAAACAAAAGAGAGTCTATATTTGTGAGAAACCTTAAGGAAATGTGGTAGACCATCTACACTATGGAAGCAAGGAAAAGCTGTGTGTAACTTCTCTTTTGTTCATAGTGAAATCCAGCCGATGGGCTGTCAGTGCGGAAGAGTGGACGTAGGCTTAGAATAAGCCGAACAACTATAAATCTTGTGTTCAAATTTCTCTTCCCTAACCTTTACTTTACTTTGATCATATTTTCTTTTATATCGTTTGCCTAGAATCGCTTTCGTATCTCGAGAAATTGTTTGTGCACCTATTCACTCCCCTCTAGGTGCTTATACTAGTTATCTCAATTGGTATCAGAGCCTGTGTACTCACTTTGTTTGAAGTGTTTTACTTCAGAGTTAAAGATCCATGGCTAGTATGTTGGCTCCAGGACTGGTAGAAGGGCAAAGCAATACCAGATCACCTTACTTTGATGGAAATGATTGCAACATATGGAAAAAAAAAAGAAAGATGAAAGCATTCCTAAGATCAAAGGATCGTTTGGAATGGGACGTTGTAGAAAAAGGAATAATTCCTAAAGCTGCATCTGTCTTAGAAAGAGGAAAATATGCTGTTGAGTCTAAAGAAATGACTCGGGAAGAGATAATCAAGAGACAAGCTCTTGATGCAAAAGCAATGTATTCCTTATATTGTGCTTTATCCCCTACTGAATATAACAGAATATATTCTTGTGTTACAGCTAAAGAAGTCTGGGGTAGATTACATATTACCTATGAAGGAACCGATTGAGTCAAAGAGACTAGAATCAACATTCTCCTCGGTCAATATGAAGCCTTCAAAATGAAACTAGGAGAATCTATAACTGATATATTTATTCGTTTTACAGAAATCGTGAATGGTCTTGAAAATCAAGGTCAACCAATTTCTGATCTCATGAAAGTAAACAAGCTATTGCGTGGACTCTTTAAGGATTAGAATCACATAAAGACCTCAATCAGAGAGACCCAAAGAATCATGCCACTATCTGTTGATGAGTTGGTTAGGACTCTTCAGTCTTGTAAAGTGGAACGAATTAATGAAGACGAAGACCCTAAAGGTAAGAAATCCATTGCATTAAAATCTAATGATGATTCTGATGTTACAGATTCAGAAAACGATATGGATGATGAGGAACTTGCTCTCATGATAAGAAGATTCAGAAAGTTAAACATAAAAGGAAGAAAATTCAATCCAAAGAAATAAAGTTTTCAAAAGCAACAGACAAAGTCTGTTGAGGATGATGAATCAAACAAAGATGTAGTCTGCTTTGAATGTAAGAAAAATGGATACATCAGACCCAATTGTTCTCTTCTAAGGAAGAAGAAAGGAAAAACTGAAAAGTACCGAAAAGCTCTTAAAGCTGAAACCTGGAGTGATATAGAGTGTGAAGAAAGTGATGATGATTATGCCAATAAATGTCTGATGGTACAATCGAATTCAGATTCAAATTCCGAGACATATTCGGATTCATAAAGCGAATTTGAGGTCACTATCAAGAAAAATGTTAAATGGTATATGGATAGTGGATGCTCAAGACACATGACAAGAGACTCAAATTACTTCATAAAGCTTGTTCGAGTAAATGGTGGAAAAGTTTCTTTTAGAGGAAACAACAAAGGAAAATTTGTGGGATTTGGAACTGTAAAGATTGGAAATCTCTCGATCGGCAATGTTTCCTTAGTGGAATGACTTAATTACAATTTGCTCAGTATTAGTTAGCTATGTGATACTGGTTTCAAAATCAACTTTCAAGAAGGAATATGTTCAGGAATTAGTAAAGATTCTACTTAGTCATTCATGGGTCGAAGACATGGAAATATCTACCTCTTGGATGTGAAACCAGATGAATCGCAATGTCTAATCTCAATCCAAGACAAAGCAAACTTATGGCACAGAAAGCTTAGGCACGTCAATATGAAGCAAATAGCCTAAATCTCAGCAAAGAAGCTTGTTCGTGGTCTACCCAATTTATCATATCAAAAGTCTGATTTATGTACACCATGTATATTGGGAAAACATGTAAGAAATTCCTTTAAACCAATAAATCAAGTTTCCACTAACCGTGTACTGCAGCTTCTGCATATGGATCTTTTTGGACCAATCAGAACTCAAAGCATTGGAGGTAAGAAATGCTGCCTAGTAATTGTGGATGACTACTCATGATTTACTTGGGTATATTTCTTGGCAAGTAAGTCTGAAACTTTCTCTTACTTTGAAAAGTTTGCTAAAAGGTTCAAAATTGAAAAGGGTATGTTATCTTGAATATAAGAACAGATCATGGAGGTGAATTTGAAAATCATGATTTTACAAAATTCTGTGATGAATCTGGTTTTTAGCATGTATTCTCCTCTCCATATACTCTAGAGCAAAATGGAGTTGTGGAAAGAAATAATAGATCACTTCAAGAAATGGCTAGAACTCTTTTAATTGAAAGTAACATCTCTTCACGTTTTTAGGCTGAAGCAGTTTCTACAGCATGTTACATTATAAATAGAGTTTTTCTAAGGCCTATTCTGGAAAAAACCCCATATGAACTATTCAAAGAAAAGAAGCCTATTGTTTCATATTTTCATGTATTTGAATGCAAATTTTTTATACTGAAAACTGCAAATGATCGAGTTGGTAAGTTTGAAGAAAAATCAGATGAAGGCATCTTCTTGGATATTCAACCACAAGCAAAGCATACAGAGTCTACAACAATAAGACTCAAACAGTGGAAGAATCAATAAATGTTAAATTCCAAGATTCTATGCAAAATGAATCCATTCAGACTCGTCTTGAAGAATCTAAACCTGCTCCAGACTCTACAAAGTCTAAAATAGCTCAGACTTTGAAGGACCAGCAACAAGTGACCGTTGAAGATTCAAGTGAAGGAAGTGACAATCAGTCTGACAAATTAACCAGCAATTGGAAACATAAGTCCAGTCATCCCAAAGATCTTATTATTGGTGACATCAATGAAGGAATTCGCACAAGATCCAAAAGGCGTGAAGAGTCTAGTGCTGTGGCTCTTACTTCTGAAATAGAACCCAAAAGCATAGAAGAAGCTTTATATGATAAAAGCCGGATTAAAGCTATGTAAGAAGAGCTCAGGCAATTAAGTATTAATGATGTCTGGGAATCGACTCCTAAACCAAAAGGTAAGTCTGTTATTGGAGCTAAATGGGTTTTCAGGAACAAGATGAACGAGAAATGAAAAGTCATAAGAAACAATGCAAGACTCGTGGCCAAAGGATACACACAAGATGAAGGGATAGACTATGACGAGACTTACGCACCAGTAGCAAGGTTAGAAGCAATTCGATTATTACTTGCTTTTGCTTGCTATAAGAATTTCAGGTTATTCCAAATGGATGTCAAAAGTGCATTCCTAAATGGATTCATCCATGAGGAAGTCTATGTGGAACAACCACCTGGGTTTGAAGACCCAAGGAAATCAGACTCAGTATTCAGACTCAAAAAGGCTTTATATGGCTTAAAACAAGCACCTCGAGCTTGGTATGATAGACTGAGTAAGTTTTAATTAAAAATGGATTTGTTAAAGGTAAAGTAGACACTACTCTTTTCATTAAAAGAGAAAGCAAGAGTTATCTACTTGTTAAAATATATGCGATGATATTATTTTTAGATCCACTAATGAAAGTCTGTGCAAGAAATTCTCTAAGACTATGCAGGAGGAATTTGAAATGAGCATGATGGGTGAGTTAACCTTCTTTCTTGGACTTCAAGTGAAACAACTGAATGAATGAACTTTTATTCATAAAAAAAAAAAATATGCTAATGATATTGTGAAGAAGTTTGGACTGGACAATTGCAAAAAGGCCAATATACCAATGTCAAGTTCCTTGAAGATAGATAAAGATGAAGGAGGAAAGAAAGTCGACCAAAAGTTATACATGAGTATCATCGGTTCACTTCTTTATCTTATTGCTTCTAGACCTGACATTTTGTTTAGTGTTTGCATTTGTGTTAGATTTCAAGTAGACCCTAAAGAATCACATTTAAATGCTGCAAAACGTATTATCAAATATATTGCATCAACTTCAAGCTTTGGTCTCTGGTATCCTAAAAGGGGATACTTTACTCTTCTTGGGTACTCAAACGCAGACTTAGCTGGATGCAGAGTTGATAGAAAGAGCACCTTAGGTACCTGTCAACTACTTGGAGGCAGGACAGTGTCTTGGTTTTTAAGAAAGCAAAGTACAGTAGCTCTCTCTACAGCAGAAGCAGAATATGTAGCTCTTGGAAGTTGTTGTTCACAAATTCTATGGATAAAGCAACAGCTAAGAGACTTTGGAATTGAAGATTCATGCACGGAAATTAAATGTGACAACACCAGCGCAATCAATCTCACCAAAAATCCAATTCTTCACTTAAGAGCAAAGCATATAGAGATTCGACATCACTTCATTAGAGATCATGTTCAAAATGGAGAAATTACGATTCAATTTGTTGACTCAAAGAAAGAACTGGCGGATATATTTACAAAGCCTTTGGAGAAAAATCAATTTGAAATTATCCGTTCCAGACTCAACATTTTGAGGTTTGAAGAAGTTAAAGTCTAGAGACCCTCAGACTCAGACAAATAAGATTTTGACTGTAAGTTATTCTCTCTCTCTAATCTCATCTTGAAAAGGTACGTTCATCAACCGTGTTTGATTATTGTTATCTCAACCGCTATCTTTAATTAATGAGATTATTGCATCGTTTTAGAAAAAGGAGTTATTTTGAAATGACCATTTTTCGAAAAAGGCAGTTCTTTAAAATAAAATAAAAAGGCATCTTTTCACTTTCCATTACGACGATTGGTATCCCCTCCTTTCGACTGTCTTATATACAGTCGGTTTCTCTTCGCTTAACTCCAAAACCCTAAAAAGCATCAATCTTCCATTCATGTTTTCTTCTCTTGTTTAATCTTCGAAAAAGTTGTCATCTTTCTTGGGAAAGTCAAGCAAGGAATCTTTCAAAGACTAAGAAAGATGTCGTTTTCAAGAAAGTCTTCAAGGATCGCAAGTAGGGGACCACATCGAATGAGTGAGGGGCCTACGCACTTCGATCTCACTAAAGAAGAAGTGTCTCCAAATCAGCAGCAGAGCCCACAACATTCTCAGCAGCGTCATTCTCCTCCATCTAGTCCTCAAGGTGTTGTTCATCAACAAGAGGAAGAAACCATTGAAGATGCAGATCCTGTAAGAGTTCAAATGCCCTATTTTATTTATAAGCTGTATCAGGCTTTAAAAGGGATTGGTACTCCATTGAACTATGTCGATGATTTTCTTAAGGACAAAGGATATGGAAATGAATATATCTTTTTGCGAAAAATGGAAAGTTTGGGAATTGCTCGTAAAGGGGTGGCAGAAGAAAGCCTTGCGAATATCCCAAGTAATCCTCGTGATTGGGGATTTAATCTGGTAGATGGAAATGATGATGACAAATTATACAGCCAATTTCAACCAATAATGGGAGTCACGGCGGAAAATCGAGAAAAAAAGGGAGAGTTGTTTAGATCGAAGGAACAGAAGGATCTATACTCAAAACTGCTGAAGCATGAGGTGATAAACCCTAGGAGTGTGGATTTTGATTTTCTGGATACTGTGAATGTGAACTTGAGGGAAAAGTTCAGTCATCTTCAACTTGAAAAATTCTGCTCTGACGCCACAAAGGCCTATCCTCAACTAACTGCATATTTCTATTCAAATCTTAGTTTCTTGGATGCAAAGAGATTCTCCTTTAGTGTCAAATATCAAGACTTTGTGGTGGATATGGATATGCTAGCAGATGTGTTAGGAGTGGAGAGAGGAAGATATCAACGGATCAAAGTTTCTATTGCTCGTACTACACTGGAATTTGTTAAGAACAGGAGAACAGAGGAAAAGATTTCCTATTCAAGGATGAATGCATTCAACATCTTGCTACACAAAATTGTAATAAATTGCCTCAAACCGAAATCAACTTCTAAGACTGATGTCTCAAGTTCAGAGGCAAAGGTAATGTATGCCATCATCACTGGGAAAAGGAAAAAGGAAAGGGAAGGAACCCATGGATGCTCCATCCAAGAGAAGAAGAGCTCTCCTCGTTGAGGATGAAGATTATGAGGATAACATCACCGTTTCTGCAATGGCTTTGAAGAATCTTAGTCGATCTGTTCCAGAGAAAGAGTCAGAATAGCAGACAGAAGAAAGAGCAGAGAAAGAAGCAGAGGAAAAAGAAACGGAGGAAAGAGAAGAAGAAGAAGAAAGAGATGCTGAGAAAGAGAGAGTTGAAAAAGAAGAAGAAGAGAAAAGAGATCAAGAAGAAGGAGAAAATGAGGAACACTCTCCACCTGAAGGCATGAACACAAGGGGAGACCAAGATAAAAGAGGAATGTCCTCAAATCCTGCAACCAGTGAGGGAGTCAGTCGATCCCTAGCAGATCCAGAGGATATTTATGCCTCTCAGTTTCCTGAGGAAGGTCATGATGTTTCTTCGCCAAATTTGCGCGATTATGCTGATATACCATCGTCTGCATTTACTCCATCAGATCGTGCCAATGCCAGTACGCAGACCGACAACTCAGCAGACTTTCGCAGAGTAATGGATATTCTCGTGGAGATGCAAGGTCAGATATATACATTGGGATGCGAAGTTCAGAACTTGAAGAATGCAGGACAAGCTTCTTGGGGTTCATTGAATGATCAAATCCAAGCCCTTTCTCTTCAGATTCAGGCTAATGCTAAGGGTGAGGATGTTGCACAACTGAAGGAAGACTTGAAAAGGCTGGAAGGCATCGTTCAGTCGATGGGAGATTTCCAGCTTGTTCGTGTTCCCAAGCATTCTTGACTCCATTTTCATCTCAATCTTTTTTATGCTGACAAAAAGGGGGAGAGTTGCGAGGACTTGAAAAACTTTGAACTTAAATTTGTCGAAGTTTTGGCTTGTTTGGTTTGTGGTTTATTTTGACTTGACTTGTGTGTCTAGATGTGGACTAAATTTGGGATTTGGATTTGACTACTTATTATTGATATCTTATGGATGGCTTTATTGCATACTAGACTAACCTATTTTCTATGATTGCAGATTCTAGTGTTATTCATTTAGCCATTTATCTCTATAAGATATGCAAATGTGTTTGAGAAGTGTTCTGCAGGTCAAAGTTTTCCAAATCTGCAGGAAAGTTTTGTCACCATCAAAAAGTGGGAGATTGTTGGAGAAATCCTCTTGAAGTGTTTTGAAGTTGAGAAAACGTTTCCATCAGTCTAGTCTTAAGGCTTACAAACTCTGCTATTTATAGTCTGAAGACCTCCGGACAGCCAGACTCAAGACTCAAAGTCTATCCTCATTGACAGGTTCTAAACCGTTGAAGAAAGGCTATCCAGAACTGGATGTTTCATTAAGGATGTGGCCTTATCGACTAGAGAAGATCTCTTGGCTGGATATGACATAACAGAATCCTTTATTTGATCATAATTGATTCGAAGATTAAGGATCCGATGATTGGCAAAGTATACTTGGAAGGTTCTACTTATGGAAACCGAGATCTTGATTGTATGGGTGAACAAGATTGATGGGCTATCGACATGTTCCTTTAATAGCTCGAATAATCTTCCTAATTGATTCCGTCCAACGGGTAGATTGGAGGAATTCATTTGGTAAGTGCCAACGGGTATGATGGCATGAAGGAGTATATAAGGAAGACGTTCCAGTTGTTCGAGAGTGTGCACGATAGAAGAATTCCAAAGTCTGAAGCTCTTTGTTCTTAGTCAATTCATTTGTTGAGCAAAATCGTGTAAACAAAAGAGAGTCTATATTCGTGAGAAACCTTAAGGAAATGTGGTAGACCATCTACACTATGGAAGCAAGGAAAAGCTGTGTGTAACTTCTCTTTTGTTCATAGTGAAATCCAGCCGATGGGCTATCGGTGCAGAAGAGTGGACGTAAACTTAGAATAAGCCGAACCACTATAAATCTTGTATTCAAATTTCTCTTCCCTAACCTTTACTCTACTTTGATCGTATTTTCTTTTCTATCGTTTGCCTAGAATCGCTTCCGTATCTCGAGAAATTGTTTGTGCACCTATTCACCCCGCTCTAGGTGCTTATACTAGCTATCTCACAAACGACAGGAGCATTACGTGAAGCGACCTCGGTTCTTGAGATGAGAGGTATGAGCACGCGAAACCCAACTCAAGGGAAGGCTCACCGGACTTCAACTTCTCCTCCCGGTAGGATAACAAAGATCGGCTCAGCTTTAGTCTTTAGCTCTAGAGACTATGAGCTTCGTTGAAGTTTTGATCAATGTTGTAAAAAGCCCAGACTCCTTTAGAAGTACCTACAAAACTGTAGTCGATTAATGGTAGTTGGAGCGTGCGGCCTAGAATGAAAGCAAAAAGTCTGAAAATGCAAAGATATTCTGTATGTCTACGTCGGTTATTGAGCATATATAGAGGTTTGGTAATCATTCATTCATTCATTCTATTACTGGGGAGTAGCCCTGTACCAAGAGTTGGAGGAGCTAGACTAGTTCATATTGCTTTTGCTCCTCCGACACCTCGTGTAAAACCCTTTCCATAAACCAGTGAAACTAGCTCCCATTGCCTTGAACAAAATTCTTTCCTACCAAATATATCCCCCACACATAGAGACTTGCACATGAATATCAAAAACTAATAGTGGTATCAAAACCACTCTTCCGCGATGCAACATGGGCATCACAGCTAAAAAATTCGAACATATTTTTAGAGCCACGCACATCCAGATGGTTTTGAACATTTGTCCTAACCATCCTCTATTAAGACCAAAGCTTAGACCTAGAGCCAGAGCCTTGTTTGGTTAGCACGATCATTTATCCTAACCAACCTCTGCAAAAATCAACCAACTACAATTCCAACACTTAAACTATGGCCAACGTTGTCTCACAAAAACAATTTATTAATATTTTTTATGGGAACAACTATGATCATAGGAGCATTTCGATGCCCCAAAACATTGGGACATCATTGAAAAAACATGTGGCAATGATGAAGATTGCAAGTGTTTCAGCAGAGCAACTACAAAAAGATTCAAAGGCTTTTGGAGCGAAGATTGCGAAATAGGCAGGGAACACACTACAACAAGAATTTCAAATGAAGATCAAGACGAAGCATGCTCGAAATGTCACAAAAATTGATAAAGGAAGGGAAGTGTTAAAAGTCGTCATGAATTTTGTAAAAAGCCTCGACTCCTCTATAAATACCTATAAAACTGTAGTCTATTGATGCAGTTGGAGCGTGTGGCATAGAATGAAATAATGCAGAATGTGTAGGTCGGTTAACAAGCCTATACTAAAGGCTTGGCACTCATTTATTCGAGCGTGTGGAAAGTAGTCCACCACCAAGAGTACTAGGAACTAAACTAAAATCCATATTACTTGTGCTCCTCCATCAACAGCTCGGGTAAAACCACTTCTACAAACTAATGAAACTATCTCCCATGGTCTTAATCAAGCAATTATCTCCTTGTCCCCTTATCATTCTTCTACTAAATATATCGCGTACACATACACAGTCACGCATCAGTACCAAAAAAAAAAACAAAAAAAAAAAAAACAAAACCATTAGTGGTATCAAAATCGTACTTTCGCAATCCAACATTGATATCACAGCTCTGAAAACTCTAATAAGTTTCATAAAAAAAACAGCATTAGCATCATGATCAAGCCAAAGATTAAACACATTAAGGTCAGAGCTAATTTGAAGATAATTGAGGAGATAGCCTTCCCTTCTTTGAGTTGATTTGAAGCCCCAAATGAAGCTCTCGATTCCAATTGCCGGGAGGTCCTCATACGCCCTTATGCAAAGCATCGAAACATCAAGTTGGTCTCCCGATTCTGGCTTTGAAAGATAGCCAACGCAAGTAATATCCACCTGACATGGACCAACGTATGCAATAGTGGGTGCTCATACCCTCACTCCTTTCTCTATAACTTGGAGATAATTTGAAAGTTTATAAGTAGTTCATCATTTTGATCTGACATTTGATTTTTGCCCCATTAATCTTTCAAAAGTTAAAGAATATTGCCGAACTAAGAAATATATAATTTTCTGTATATTTCAATGTGTTTTAATGAAGGGTATATCAACCTATTTATGGGTTTTGCAATATCAACCTATTTATGGGTTTTGCAATATCAACCTATTTATGGGTTTTGCAAGATGACTATCTATGGTATAAAAATATTACACAATTAACTAGAATCAATCACGAAGGTATCCAAAATATTATAGATAATCTTGTGAAAATTCAAGAGAGATAGGTTTCGACTTAATATTGCCTTGAGGAAAGTTTTATTATATTAAGAACCATATGAATCTTTGTATAGAGGAACCAATGTATCTAATACAAAGAATGATTAATAAAAAAAAGAGTATATTTTCCTATTCTTGGTCTATCAATTCTAATCCTAGATTGATTCAATTAATCACTATGAAGATTCAACAGAGATATATCTTGGGTGATCTTCATTGGAGAGAAAGTTGTGATTCTTGGGTGATTCTGAATTATTTCTCTTAGCTGGCAGTGCTTTCTTTGACACACCCCGCAAGCTGATGTGAGTGAGCACACAGTAAGCTTGGCTTGTAGGAGACGAAAGTGAGAGGTGGAGAGCCCTTAGGTGAAAATGTCAGCGGGTTGATCAAGAGTGCAAAATATTGAACATGCAACTTGAGATAGCTAGTATAAGCACCTAGAGGGGGGGTGAATAGGTGTACAAACAATTTATCTAGATATAGAAGTGATTCTTGGCAAACGATAGAAATGAAATTCTCTCTTGATTAACAAAATGAAATACGATCAAGGTAAAGAGAGTAAGGAAGAGAAAATTGAACACAAGTTTTATAGTGGTTCGGCTTATTCCAAGCCTACGTCCACTCTTCCGCATTGACAGCCCACCGGCTGGATTTCACTTATGAACAAAAGAGAAGTTACAGCACAGCTTTGCCTTGATTCCACAGTGTGGATGTTCTACCACACCTCCTCAAGATTTCTCACAAATATAGACTCTCTTTTGTATATAAGTATTCGCTTAAAGGAATTGTCTAAAAAAAAAAAGGAGCTTCAGACTTTGGAATTCTTCTATCGCGCACACCTCAACAACTTAGAACGTCTTCTTTATATATTCATTTATGCCATCATACCCGTTGGTACTTACCAAAGGAATTCCTCCAATCTACCCGTTGGACGGAATCAATTAGGAAAATTATCCGAGCTATTAAAGGAACGTGTCGATAGCCCAACAATCTGGTTCGCCCATACAATCAGGATCTCAGTTTCCATAAGTAGAACCTTCCAATAATATTTAGGCAATCACTGGATCTTCAATTATCGAGTCAATCTTTGATCAATCAAAGGACTCCGTTATGTCTTTTCTAGCCACGAGATCTTCTCCAGTTGATAAGGTTAAATCCTTGACGAAACATCCAGTTCTGGATAACCTTTCTTCAACGGATTAGAGACTGTCAATGAAGATAGACTTTGAGTCTTGAGTCTGGCTGTCCGGAGGTCTTCAGACTTTAAATAGCAGAGTCTGCAAGCCTTCAGACTAGACTGATGGAAACGTTTTGTCAGCTTCAAAACACTTCAAGAAGATTTCTCCAACAATCTCCCCCTTTTTTATGGTGACAAAACTTTCCTGCAGATTTGGATAACTTTGACCTGCAAAACATTTCTCAAACACATATGCATATCTTATAGAGATAAATGGCTAAATGAATAACACTAGAATCTGCAACCACAGAAAATAGGTTAGTTTAATATACGATAAAGCCATCCATAAGATATCAATAATAGTTAATAAAAGCAGTTAATAAAAGCAATCAAGTCCAAGTCTAGTTCAGTTCTCATCCAGACACAAAGTCAAAGTCAAACAAAACAATCCAACAAACAGTCCACACGATTAAAAGTTTAACGATTGAAAGTTTGATCAAATCTTGCATCTCTCCCCCTTTTTGTCAGCATTAAAAAGATTGAGATGAAGTTAAGATTGCTTGGGAACGCGGACAAGCTGGAAATCTTCCATAAACTGAACGATGCCTTCCAACCTTTTCAAGTCTTCCTTCAGTTGTGCAATCTCCTCACCCTTGGCATTGGCCTGAATCTGAACAGGGAGGGCTTTGATCTTATCATTCAATGAACATGAAGAAACTTGACCCGCATTCTGCAAGTTTTGAACCTCGCATCCCAAGGCATAAATTTGACCTCGCATCTCCAAGAGAATATCCATGATTCTTCGAAAATCTGCTGCATTATCAATCTGAGTACTTGCTTCGGCCCGATCTGATGGAGTAAATGCAGACGATGATAGATCAGCATAATCTCGCAGGTTTGGCAATGAAACTTCATGGCCTTCTTCTGGAAACTGAGAGGCATAAACATCCTTTGGGTCTATAGGTGAGCGATTGACTCCTTCACTTGCATCAGGATATGAAGACTTCCCTCCTTTCTCTTGATCTCCCCCTGTTTCCATGCCTACAGGTGGAGAAGAGAGTTCCTCAGGTTCTCCTTTTTCTTTTCTTTCTTCTTCATGTCTTTTCTCCTCTGCTTCTTTTTCAGCTTCTCTTTCTTCTTCTTCCTTCTCCTCTGCATCCTTCTCCTCTGCTTCTTTTGTCATTTGTTCTGATTCTTTCTGTGGAATAGGACGGCTTAAATTCTTCAAAGCCATTGCAGAGATGGTGATGTCTTCCTCATCATCTTCATCCTCAACGAGGAGAGCTCTTCTTCTCTTGGATGGAGCAACCATGGGCTCCTTTAATTTTCTTTTTACTGCAGAAGAGATTTGATGAGTTTTGGCAGGAGTCTTCTCCTTGAATTTTTCCAACTCCTTTCTCAGTTTCTTCAGACGCATTTTGGTCACCATTTTCAGTCCTACCACCATATGATCGCATGGTCGAACACAAAAGATTTGCGGAGGCTGAATATTCAGATGTCTGAATAACTTCGTAACAAGGCTTGGGTAAGGGAGTTGACCTCTGTCCTTCATCATTGCTCTATACATGTGAAACATAACAGTGTGAGGGAGAGAAAACTTTTTCCCAAAGAGGATGGCATACATTAGCTTTGCCTCTGAACTTGAAACATCAGTTTTGGAAGTTGATTTCGGTTGGAGGCAATTGATCACAATCTTGTGAAGCAAGATGTTGAATGCACTCATCCTTAAGTAGGTGATCTTCTCATCTGTTCTCCTGTCCTTCACAAGTTCCAATGTGGCCTGAGCAATGAAAACTTTGATTGGTTGATATCTACCTCTTTCAACTCCTAACACATCTGCCAGCATATTCATATCCACAACATAGTCTTGGTCTTTAACGCTAAAAGAGAATCTATTCACATCCAAAAAGCTAAGATTTGAATAGAAATATGCAGTTAATCCAGCATAGGCCTCTGTAGTGTCAGAGCAGAACTTTTCAAGTTGAAGATAACTGAACTTTTCCCTCAAGTTCACATTCACAGCATCCAGAAAATCAAAATCCACACTCCTAAGGTTTATTACCCCACGCTTAAGCAATTTCGAGTACAGATCCTTTTGTTCCTTTGATCTGAACAAATCTCCCTTTTTTCTTTGATTTTCAACCGCAATACCCATTTTCGGTTGAAATTGGCTGTACAATTTGTCATCATCATTCCCACTACAGGATTCGGCCCCCAGTCACGAGGATCACTTGGGATATTCGCAAGGGTTTCCTCAGCCACCCCTTTACGAGCAATTCCCAAACTTTCCATTTTTCGCAGAAAGATATATTCGTTCTTATATCCTTTGTCTTTAAGAAAATCATCAACATAGTTCAAAGGAGTACAAGTTCCTTTTAAGGCACGATATAGCTTGTAAATATAAGCGGGCTTTTGAACTCTTAGAGGGTCTACATTCTCGATGATTTCTTCCTGTTGTTGATGATCAACGCCTTAAGGACTAGATGGAGGAGAATGATGCTGCTGAGAATGTTGTGGGCTCGGTTGTTGTTCTGGAGACACTTCTTCTTCAGTAAGATTGAAGTGTGTAGGCCCCTAACTCATTCGCTGTGGTCCCCTGCTTGCGATTCTCGAAGACTTTCTTGAAGATGACATCTTTCTCAATTTTTGGAAGATTCCTTGCTTGACTTTCCCAAGAAAGATGACAACTTTTTGAAGTTTAAACAAAGAAGATAAACGGGAATGGAGGATCGATGCTTTCTAGGGTTTTTGAGAGTAAAGTGAAGAGGAATCAACAGTGCACGATCGGTTAAAAAGAGAGATAAACGAACCGTCACAAAGGAAATAAAAAGATGCCTTTTCAAAATAACTGTATTTTTCCGCAAAAATAGCCATTTCAAAAAATACTTTCTTTTTAAAAATGAAATGATGCGATAATTACGTCGATTAAATATAGCAACAATTTAAACACAATTTGACGATCGTACCTTTTTAAGATAAGATTAGAGAGAGAAAGACTTACAGTCTGACGGTTGTACCAAATCTTACAGATAAAGTCTTGTATGTCTGAGTCTGAAAGTCTTTAGACTTTGATTTCCTCATACCTCAAAATGTTGAGTTTGGAACAGATAGATTCAAATTGATTTTTCTCCAAAGGCTTTGTGAATATATCCGCTAGTTGGTTCTTTGAGTCAACAAATTGAATTGAAACATCTTCATTTTGAACATGGTCTCTAATAAAGTGATGTCGAATCTCTATATGCTTTGCTCTTGAGTGGATAATTGGATTTTTGGTGAGGTTGATAGCGCTGGTGTTGTCGCAATTAATCTCCGTGCATAAGTCTTCAATTCCAAAGTCTCTTAGCTGTTGTTTTATCCATAGAATTTGCAAACAGCAACTTCCAAGAGCTACATATCTGCTTTTGTTGTTGAAAGAGCCACAGTGCTTTGTTTCCTTGAAAACCAAGACACTGTCCTGCTTCCAAGCAACTGGCAAGTTCCCGAAATGCTTTTTCTATCAACTCTGCAACCGGCTAGATCCGCGTCTGAATATCCCATAAGATTAAGGTCTCCCTTCTTAGGATACCAAAGACCGATTCTTGAAATTGATGAAACATATTTAATAATACACTTCGTAGCATTCAAATGAGATTCTTTTGGATCTAATTGAAATCTGGCACAGATGCAAACACTAAACAAAATGTCAGGTCTAGAAGCAGTAAGATAAAGAAGAGATCCGATGATACTCCTGTACAGCTTTTGATCGACTTTCTTCCCTTCTTCATCTTTGTCTATCTTCAAGGAACTTGACATTTGTATGTTAGCCTTTTTGCAATTGTCCAGACCAAACTTTTTGACAAGATCATTTGCATACTTTTCTTGATGAATAAAAGTTCCTTCCTCCAATTTTTTTATTTGAAGTCCAAGAAAGAAAGAAGGTTAACTCGCCCATCATGCTCATTTCAAATTCTTCCTGCATAGTCTTAGAAAATTTCTTGCACAGACTTTCATTAGAGGATCCAAAGATAATATCATCAACATATATTTGAACAAGCATAAAACTTTTTCTTTCTCTTTTAATAAAAAGAGTAGTGTCTACTTTACCTTTAACAAATCCATTTTGAATTAAAAACTTACTTAATTTGTCATACCAAGCTCGAGGTGCTTGCTTTAAACCATATAAGGCCTTTTTGAGTCTGAATATTGAGTCTGCTTTCCTTGGGTCTTCAAACCCTGGTGGTTGTTCCATATAGACTTCCTCATGGATGAATCCATTTAGGAAAGCACTTTTGACATCCATTTGAAATAACTTGAAATTTTTATGACAAGCAAATACAAGTAATAAACGAATTGCTTCTAACCTTGCTACCGGTGCATAAGTCTCATCATAGTTGATCCCTTCTTCTTGTGTGTATCCTTTGGCCACGAGTCTTGCTTTGTTTCTTACGACTTTACCTTTCTTGTCCATCTTGTTTCTGAAAACCCATTTAGCTCCAACAACTGATTTACCTTTCGGTTTTGGAGTTAATTCCCAGACATCATTAATTTGAATTGTCTGAGTTCTTCTTGCATAGCTTCAATCCAGCTTTCATCAGATAAAGCTTTTTCTATGCTCTTGGGTTCTATTTCAGAAATAAGAGCCACGGCACTAGACTCTTCTCGCCTTTTGGATCTTGTGCGTATTCCTTCATTGATGTCGCCAATGATAAGATCTTTGGGATGACTGGACCTATGTTTCCAGTTGCTGATTAATTTTTCAGATTGATGATCACTTCCTTCACTTGAATCTTCAACAGTTACTCGTTGCTGATCCTTCAAAATCTGAGCTACCTCTTGAGATTTAGACTTTGTTGAGTCTGGAGAAGATTTAGTCTCTTCAAGATGAGTCTGAATGGATTCATTTTGAATAGAATCTTGGAATTTGACATCCATTGATTCTTCCACAGTTTGAGTCTTCTTGTTGTAGACTCTGTACGCTTTACTTGTAGTTGAATATCCAAGGAAGATGCCTTCATCTGACTTTTCTTCAAACTTACCAACTCGATCATTTGCATTTTTCAATATGAAACATTTGCATCCGAAAACATGAAAATATGAGACAATTGGCTTCTTTTCTTTAAATAGTTCATAAGGGGTTTTTTTCTAGAATAGGCCTTAGAAAGACTCTATTGATAATATAACATGATGTTGAAACTGCTTCAGCCCAAAAACATAAAAAGATATTGCTTTCAATTAAAAGAGTTCTAGCCATTTCTTGAAGAGATATATTCTTCATTTCCACGACTCCATTTTGCTCTGGAGTATATGGAGAGGAGAACAAATGTTGAAAACCAGATTCATCACAAAGTTTTGCAAAGTCTTGATTTTCAAATTCACCTCCATGGTCTGTTTTTATACTTGAAATGACATACCTCTTTTCATTTTGAACATTCTTAGCAAATTTTTCAAAGTAAGAGAAAGTTTTAGACTTACTTGCTAAGAAATATACCCAAGTAAATCGTGAGTAATCATCCACAATTACTAGGCAGTATTTCTTACCTCCAATGCTTTGCGTTCTTATTGGTCCGAAGAGATCCATATGCAAGAGCTGCAGTACACGGTTAGTGGAAACTTGATTTCTTGGTTTAAAGGAATTTCTTACCTGTTTTCCCAATATACATGGTGTACATAAATTAGACTTTTGGTATGATAAATTGGGTAGACCACGAACAAGTTTCTTTGTTGAGATTTTGGCTATCTACTTCATGTTAATATGCCCAAGCTTTTTGTGCCATAAGTTTGCTTCGTCTTGGATTGAGATTACACATTGTGATTCATCTGGTTTCACGTCCAAGAGGTGGATATTTCCATGTCTTCGACCCATGAATGACTGAGTAGTGTCTTTACTGGTTCCCGAACAAATACCCTCTTGAAAGTTGATTCTAAAACCGGCATCACAAAGCTGACTGACACTGAGCAGATTGTAATTGAGCCCTTCAACTAAAGAAACATTGTTTATTGTGAGGTTCTCAATCTTTACAGTTCCAAATCCCACTATTTTTCCTTTACTGTTTCCTCCAAATGAGACTTTTCCACCATTCACTTGAACGAGCTTTATGAAGTAATTTGAATCTCCTGTCATGTGTCTAGAGCATCCACTATCCATATACCATTTCACTTTTTTCTTGATAGTGACATGCATTCAAAAAGAAACTCAAGCTTTCTTTGGTACCCATATTTTCTTGGGTCATTTTGAGTTAGTCTGATACACGGTTTTTGCCCAGACTTTATTGACAGGTCTCCAAACCATAGGACATTCTTTCTCAAAATGATATGCACTATTGCATTTTGAACATCTAAGAGTATTATGACCTACTGGTTTTACAAAGTTCCTTTCAAAATGATTTTTGTAAGCATTTCTTGTGGGTCTTTGTTTGATTCTTTCTTTTACTTTAGGAAAATCGATTAAAGGAATGGTTTCAGCGGTCATTCCCAAACTAGATTTATCGAAATAAAGTCTTTGAGCAAAAAGTACTTTCTCCAGTTTTTCAGAACCTAAAGAAAATCTTTTGGAAATATTTGAAATATCATTTTTCAAAAATGCATTTTCTTTTAAAAGATTATTTTCACTTTCTTTGAGAGAAGAAACATTCTGGTCTAAGCATTTCACTTTTTCCTCCAAAGCATTCTCTTGTTGTTTTAAAGCAGAATTTTCTTTTTTGAGTTCGGAAATTCTTTTAAGAGAAGTCTTAAGACTAAAACATAATTCATCAATGTATTTTGAAACTTTAATAGGGATTTTGAAGTTACTTACCTCGAATTCACTTTCTGAATCTGAATCAATCTCGGAGTTTGATTCTGAATCTGATTGTGCCATTAGACATATGTTGGCATAATCATCATTACTATCTTCGCACTCTGTATCACTCCAAGTTTCAGCTTTGAGAGCTTTTCGATATTTTTTAGTTTTTCATTTCTTCTTCCTTAGAAGAGGACAGTTGGGTCTGATGTGTCCCTTTTTCTTACATTCAAAGCATACTACATCTTTGTTTGATTCTTCATCTTCAGCAGACTTGGTCTGTTGCTTTTGAAAACTTTGTTTCTTTGCATTGAATCTTCTTCCTTTTCTGTTCAGCTTTCTGAATCTTCTTATCATAAGAGCAAGTTTTTCATCATCCATGTCGTCTTCAGAATCTGTTACATCAGAATCATCATTAGATTTTAATGCAATAGATTTCTTACCTTTAGGGTCTTCGTCTTCATTGATTCGTTCCACTTCATAAGATTGAAGAGTCCCAACCAACTCATCGACAGACAGTGGCATGATTCTTTGGGTCTCCCTGATTGAGGTCTTTATGTGATTCCAATCCTTAGAGAGTCCACGCAGTAACTTGTTTACTTTCATGGGATCAGAAATTGGTTGACTTTGATTTTCAAGACCATTCACGATATCTGTAAAACGACTAAACATGTCAGTTATAGATTCTCTTGGTTTCATTCTGAAGGCTTCGTATTGACCAAGAAGAATGTTGATTCTTGTCTCTTTCACTCGATCGGTTCCTTCATAGGTAATGTGTAATCTATCCCAGACTTCTTTGGATGTATCACAAGAAGATATTATGTTATATTCAATAGGTGATAAAGCATAATATAAAGAATAAATTGCTTTTGCATCAAGAGCTTGTCTCTTGATTATCTCTTCCTAAGTCATTTCGCTAGACTCAACTGAGTCTTTTCCTCTTTCTGAGACAGGAGCAGCTTTGGAAACAATTCCTTTTTCTACAACGTCCCATTCCAGAGGATCCTTTGATCTTAAGAACGCCTTCATCTTGTTTTTCCATATGTTGTAGTCCTTTCCATCAAAATAAGGTGGTCTGGTGTTGTTTTGCCCTTCTACCAGCCCTGAAGCCAACATACTAGCCATGGATCTTTAACTCTGAAGTAAAATACTTCAAACAAAGTGAGTACACAGGCTCTGATACCAATTGAGATAGCTAGTATAAGCACCTAGAGGGGGGTGAATAGGTGTACAAACAATTTATCGAGATATGGAAGCGATTCTTTGCAAACGATAGAAAGGAAATTCTCTCTTGATTAACAAAATGAAATATGATCAAGGTAAAGAGAGTAAGGAAGAGAAAATTGAACACAGGGTTTATAGTGGTTCGGCTTATTCCAAGTCTACGTCCACTCTTCCGCACTGACAGCCCACCGGCTGGATTTCACTTATGACCAAAAGAGAAGTTACAGCACAGCTTTGCCTTGATTCCACAATGTGGATGTTCTACCACACCTCCTCAAGATTTCTCACAAATATAGACTCTCTTTTGTATACAAGTATTCGCTCAAAGGAATTGTCTAAAAAAAAAAAGGAGCTTCAGACTTTGGAATTCTTCTATAGCGCACACCTCAACAACTTAGAACGTCTTCCTTATATACTCCTTTATGCCATCATACCCGTTGGCACTTACCAAAGGAATTCCTCCAATCTACCCGTTGGACGGAATCAATTAGGAAGATTATCCGAGCTATTAAAGGAACGTATCGATAGCCCATCAATCATGTTCGCCCATACAATCAGGATCTCGGTTTCCATAAGTAGAACCTTCCAATAATATTTAGGCAATCATCGGATCTTCAATTATCGAGTCAATCTTCGATCAATCAAAGGACTCCGTTATGTCTTTTACAGCCACAAGATCTTCTCCAGTTGATAAGGTTAAATCCTTGACGAAACATCCAATTCTAGATAACCTTTCTTCAACGGATTAGAGACTGTCAATGAGGATAGACTTTGAGTCTTGAGTCTGGTTGTCCGGAGGTCTTCAGACTTTAAATAGCAGAGTCTGCAAGCCTTCAGACTAGACTGATGGAAACGTTTTGTCAGCTTCAAAACACTTCAAGAAGATTTCTCCAACACAACTTGCGCTGACTAATCCATTCGTGGACAAAATGGCAATCAATTTCCACATGCTTCGTATGAGCATGAAACATTGGATTGCCAGTCAAATAGATTGTCGATATGTTGTCACACCATAAAACCAGAGGCTGTTGAGATGGCACCTAGAGATCTTGCAATGGAGCCTCAAGCCAAATGAGTTCAGCAGTAGTGTCTGTAAGGCACTTGAACTCGGCTTCAGTGCTAGAGTGAGCCACAATGAGCTATTTGCGAGAGCTCCAAGAGACAAGATTGTTGCCAAGTGCCAAAACCCCCAACTGAGTGGCAAGTGGCATGGTCTACCGCCCATCCGGCATTGAAGAAAGCATGAACATGAAGAATATTGCTCTGAGCGAACAAAATGCCATGATGAATATTATCCCTAGTGAACCGCAAAATCCGATTGATGAATTGCCAGTGTTTAGTTGTAGGAGCATGCCAAAATTGGCAAGCTGTATTGACTGCATAAACGATGTCAGGACTGGTGATGGTAAGGTATTGCAAAGCCCCTAAAACGACATTGTGTAAGGTCAGGGAATGCATCACCATCGTTGACAGAAGGATAGTCAGTACCAACGAAGCAAGGAGTGGTCATCGACTGGGCATCGAACATCTTGGCTCAATGAATAAGGTCAATGGCATACTTGCCTTGATAGAGGAGAAGGCCCTCTGCCGAATACTACAATTCAATGCCCAAGAAATGATAAAGTGCCCCAAGATCCTTAATAGCAAACTCACGATGCAAATCAGCAAGAAGAGTAGACAACAGAGTAGTAGGTGATCCCTTAAGAATGATATCATCGACATATACCAAAAAATAAATAATGTATCCATCTCAATTCAATATAAAAAGAGACTAGTCAGCTTGAGAAATAGTAAATCTGAGAGATAGTAGAAAGCCATTGATGCCAAACCATTGGTGCTTATTTTAGACCATAGAGGGACTTGTGAAGTCAACATAGTTTGATTTCTTAAGATCAATAAATCTGAGTGGTTGCTCCATGTAAATTTCTTCGGTGAGATGATCATGTAAGAATGCATTTTTCACATCTAACAACCGAAGTTGCTGACCCTGATTATATGCAAAACAGAATAATTCGAACAGTGACATGCTTGACAACTAGACTGAAGATTTCATGAAAGTCCACGCCCTCGTGTTGATGAAATCCCTTTGCCACCAAATGAGTTTTATAATGCTTAAGAGTTCCATAAGCCTACAACTTAATACGGTACCCCCACTTACGCCCAATCGATTTACATTGTGGTGGGAGTGGAACAAGAGACCATGTGCGATTTTGCAGGAGAGCGGTATATTCTTTAGACATGGCCTGGCGTCGCTTAGGTGCTTTATTGGCTTGATTGAAGTAGGCAGGCGTAGGGGTATCCACGATAGACGTGTTCGAGGTGTATGTGTGATCAAAAATGAGGTAGCGGCGCCGCAAAGAAAACTTCGAATAATCATCAGTGAAATAAATGTAAAACCGATTGTTTTGACTTGACATTACAATAGGGGTCCCCAAACATCAAAGTGAACTAATTGTAATGGGCCATAGATTTATTCCCAGTAGGGGGTCAACTCTGACGATGACTTTTACTAGACACACGCAAAACATGGTGGAACGGACTCAACTGATTCCTTGAAAATGCGACAGACTATTGAAAAAGATGCGTGATCTAGACAATTGCGCCTCCAAGTGATGGATGATGCTTGAGAGACTTGATAAGCAGAAGGTGATAGCGAGGCAGATGAAACTAGAAGGGAATAGAGACTAGGGATGAGCATGGTTCAGGTTGGGCTAGTCCACCCCTTAACCCTAGGACTAACCCACACAATTCTGATCCTTAATTTTTGGGACCGAGGATCGACCCCATTGAGCTTGGAACTGAGGACCGGACCGATCCAATGGGTTCGGTCCTGTTCCAAGGTCAACCCGGGACCAAACGATAATTTTTTATTACATTTTTTGTATTCCTTAAAAAGGCGATTGATGACTAGATAAACCTAATGGGTGTGGTCCGGTTTCCAACCTAGGACCAACTAATAATTTTTTATTTCATTTTTTGTACTCCTTGAAGTGGTAATTGAGGACCGTACTGACCCAAGGGTTCGATAATGAACGAGGTCAGCTAAGAAAGGCAATCGGGTGAGGGTCAAGTGGGGTGAGCGTTGAACATAATGAGCATCGAATGTCAAGAGGGGAACAAGCCAAGCGAGTATCGAGCAACAAGCGGCATGAATGACCCAAAGCGAGCAATGCGAGTGTTGAGTGGTGAGTGGAGAAGTTATTTTTTTCGATTTTGGCAAATTGAAGACTAAGAGAACAAATAAGACAAAAGAGAACAAATACTAGAGAATGATGCCATAAGGAGCTGTTTATGCCTTTTTGGACGTCGTGAGGACTCCTCACAAAAACATTTTCATCATTCGTAAATTATTACTATTGACACTGTAAAAAACATTAAAAATCTAAGTTATTAAAGAATAATGCAAAATTACTTGAACTCCTCACTATTAAACGATTTAATGTTGTTGATGCTATTTATTTTAAGATTTTCTATATAAAAAAATATAAATAAGATTATATATATAGTTAGGGTTAGATCGACCCGAAACTCTCAAAATTGATAACCGACTTGCACAGAACTAGTCCAGGAATTATAGGACCAAGGACTGACCTAGTCTTCCCCAGATGAGGACCGACAAGGTTGGGCCGGTCTAAAGTCGATCTAGGGTTGACCTGGACCGATTCTCACCCCTAATAGAGACCCTGATCAAGTACTCCTTGGAGTAGAGTCTTCCCCGTACAAGGACACTTCACAAAAAGAAGGTAGGCTAGAAGATAAAATCACAAATGTTTTCTTCAGTAAATTGATGAACTGATGGTAAAGTTTTCTTAATGGAAGGAACAATAAGAACATGAGACAATCGAAAATTTGGGCAAAAAATCTACTTATGTGTGAAATAGGAAGGTTGGACCCATTACCTATGGTGACATGATTAGAATTAGTGTAAGGCTGAATTGTGGATAGAAGTAAATGTTTATTCATCATGTGATGAGTGGCACCCGAGTAAGGGTACCAGAATTCAGTAGAAAACACTGATGGTGGTGGAGGAATATTGAGTAGGTTGAGCTGTGGGTGCGACTGAGCTGCCGGTGCAAATGATTGTTGATGATAATGATCATGGCAAACACTAGCTTAGGTTTGTGACCTGGGCTATTGCAAATTTGACAGTGAATAGTGTCACGTCGTGGGCCACCAAATTGACATTTAGAGTCACATGGGTTTTAGTTAATTGGACGAGTGCGAAACCGCTGCTGCTGAGGGGCAGGTGAGAGAGTGATGTTGCGGGCTTGAGCAGCAAAGGCTGTTGTTGGTGTTGTGGCAGACTCCATTAGCTCCAATTGTGCTTCATGGGAGAGCAATAACCCATGCAAAGATTCACGAGTCATCACTTGATATTGACTCTTAACTGAAATTGCAACTGCAAGACTTTGAAGTTCAGTTCCTAAACCTCGAAAAGGATGAGTTTGATACTCCTGAGAAGAGAAGGTTTCATCGATGGATGCAAACTACAATAATTGCAGTAGCATGCCAGAGAAATTCCGTAACAGTCTGATTCCTTTTCACGTTGTTTGCAATTGCATGCGCAAATTTGTGGCTTTGCGCTAGTCCATGCGGCATAGGAAGTGGCTAGAAATCTCCATGCTTCTGCTGAGGTTACAAAATTGCAAAGTTGACCAATGGTGGCATCTGAAGTAGTGCTGAGGATCCATCTCAAAGCAGTTTGATCCCTTGTGCACCGAGTATCATATTCAGGATTGGGCACAATTGTGATTACTCCATCAGTTCGCCTTTGGGTGATCTGACTGGGTGGAGAAGGTACAGTCCCTCAACAATTGAAAGCAGTTTGTTTGGTCAAAGAAATGGGAGCAAATGGGCCTTCCACACAACATAGTTATCGCCTGTAAATTTAACACCAATTGCAAGACAAGTAATAGTGTTAGTTCAATTCCAGGTAATAGGAAGAATAATGTGTGTTTTAGGTGCCGATGAACCGAGTGTTGAATTACCAGAAGAAGCAATAGAAGGACAAGATTGATTTTCCATTGGATTGGAATAAAAAAAACTATGCTTGCACAATCAAGACTTTGATACCATGTGAAAATTCAAGAGAGAGAGATTTCGACAGAATATTGCCTTGAGGCTAGTTTTATTATAGTGAGAGCTATATGAATATATGTATAGAGGAACCAATATATATAATACAAAGAATGATTAATAAAAAGAAAGAGTATATTTTCCTATTCTAGGTATATCAATTCTAATCCTAGATTGATTTAATTAATCACTATGAAGATTTAAGAGAGATATCTCTTGGGTGATCTTCCTTGGAGAGGAAGTTGCGGTGATTCTGAAATGTCTCTCGGGTGATCTTCCTTGGAGAGGAAGTTGTGGTGATTCTTGGATGATTCTACTATTCCTCTTAGCTAGCATTGTTTCCTTTGACAAATCTAAATATATCTGACATTTCCCATCAAACTCAAGGTGTTAAAGAAGTAAACCAAGTTTGAAGAAAAGATCCCAAAAATGCTCAAGTGGATTTGCTTTTGTCAAAATATCAACAATCTACTTTGTAGATGAAGTGAAAACAATCGTACTGTGTCATAAAGCACATGATATCGTATGAAATGACATTCAATTTCAATATTATTAGTGCATTTATGGAAAACATCATTATGAACCATTTGAATAGCACTCTGATTGTCGTATTAAGTGACAGTTACACTATTCTGACAGACTTCAATATCTTCTAGTAACCATCGTAACCAAAGTAATTTAGATGTCGTATCAGCAAGAGCACTATATTTCGCTTTGGTGCTAGATCGAGCGATAATGGTCTGTTTCTTGTTATGCCATGATATAAGTGAGGTGCCAAGAAAGAAGCAATAGCCTATAGTAGAGTGATCATCAAAAGGGTCACCGGCCAATCATCATCAAAATAAGCCTTCAACTCTAAAATAGAGTCATTAGAAAAATGAAGGCCATGAAATAAGGTACCCTTGACATAGTGAAAAATACAGAGGACATTGGCAAAGTGAGTCATATGCATTGCTATCAGGAACTGATTGGCTATGTCAATGGCATAGTCAATATCAAGATGAGTAGCAATAGCTATATAAAAGATTGACAACCAATTGTCTATAAAGTGTAGGATTTGAAAGAGTAGTTCCATAGTTGGCATGAAATTTGGCATTTGCATCAATTGAAGTTGTAATAGTCTTGGTATTAGTGAGTCTCGCGAAAGAAGATCAGTGGCTTATTTTGCTTGAGAAAGATAATAGCCCAAGGAGTTTTAGGCAACCTGCAAGCCTTGAAAGTAACTTAATCGCAAGATCTTTCATTTTAAACTACTAATTGAGATACTACTAGAGATTTGTAATGCCGATACGATGATCGTCGGTGATAACCATGTTGTCCACATATAATAGCAATAGAATATGACCAAGAGATGTTCTTTGAACGAATAAAGCATTGCCATGGGGAGTAGATTTAAAGCGAAGATGTTCTATGGTGGAACTGGTTTTAGAATACCATGCACGAGGAGCTCATTTTAATTCATATAAGACTTTTTGTAAATGACATACTTTATTGGGAGTAGCAATGTACCTAGGATGAGGCTACATATATACTTTCTTGGTAAGATCGTTATTAAGAAAGACATTGTTAACATCCATTTAGAAAAGAGGCCATCCCTTAGTAGTTACTATATCAAGAATACTTTGATTAGAAGTAAGATGTGCAACTGGAGAAGATGTTTCATCATAGTTGATTCCATACTCTTAAGTGAAGCCTTTTGCTGCAAGTCTAGCATTGTCATGGTCCACTATACCATCTGCTTTAATCTTGACCTTATAGACTCATTGATAACCTATACTTGACTTTCCAAAAGGCAAATAAACCAAATCCCATGTATGCGATGAGTCTAATGCATGCAAACTATATGCCATAACTTGCTGCCAAAGAGGGTTAGTTCAAGCTTCTTTTGGTGCATGAGCTATTTGTATGTCATTTGTACCAACAACACAACAAATAGCAGACATTCTTACAAAGGGATTGTTTAGATCTAACTTCAAGTGTCACACCCCCCCTTTACTTGGAGGCCGAGCTGCGGATTATTTTTGCGATGTCCCAAGTTTGTCGCCATCCCAATTCTTTTTATCTCGTTATTATGCACATGCAAAAACGTGAATAAACAACTCCTCGGACGAACAACAGCTGAAAGACTAGGACCTATATCAAGCAAAACACACTAATTTATATTATAACAATATTTTTACATACCATTTATCTACATGCCTTCTTTTCTTTTTACATCACAATACAAGTTTTCCACATAGGCCAATGGAAATCCTATCTCCTCTAGCGTGACTGCAATTTCTAAAATTGAAATGAGACTTCCATGCCTACAAGATTGAAAGATGAGAGATGAGTTTTGGGGAAATTCAGTAAGTTAAATTTCTACTTCTCTACTAGGAAAACATCTCATCATCGGTAAAGTCTAACAAGTACAACACTCACAAACAATGTCGATGGCAAATCAATAGCAAACTTGTTGTTACCCTTAACTATATGCAAATGTCCATCGCAACATACTTTGATGTATACTTACCTTTGGCCTATCAATAAATATATCAATATATTACACTTATGTATATATCAGCACTCATGCAAATTCATTTATTGTCATCCTGGCTTGACTAGGTCCTCTCTGCTTGACCCAGGCTGCTAGCTTCTTGCTGGGCTTCCTGGCTTGACTAGGGCATCTTGGCTCGACCAAGGTTTCTCAAGGTTAGCTTCTCAAGGCTTCCAGGTTCAAGACCCGGGTATCTTGGCTTAATTAGGGCATCCTGATTCAACCGAGGCATCCCGTTCAATCAACAAGGCATTACCACCAATGCTGTGTGGTGACGGACGCTTTTTCCTCTTTAAGTGAATGTATAAATGCATCATACAAGCTGGCTCTTATCTTTTCTCTTAGCCAACACATGCATGGCTCGAAGGCATGCTCATTCATTCGTGTGTGTCATGAGTTTCTCATACTTCATTAACAAATATGTCGGGAATGATCTTTGGTCTGTAACTTGAATTAATCACGTAGCGCCAATCCCTACACTAAACAAGGCTCAGAAACGGTACGCCTCAATACTGATCCAAGACCTTGAGATTTAGGTACACCTTGCTTTAGTGATGATTCCAAGCTTGACGGACCTTAACTCCAACCTGATGTGAATACATATGCATCGAGAATGACCTTGGCTCACGGTTTGATTCAACACCAAGCACAAAGTCCCCGCATCCATTTGGACTATGGAAATCGACATGCTTGGTGCCTTATCACGAGCTCATAGATTTGGGTGATTCCCATACCAATCAAGGCATAAGATCGACATGCCTCAATGTTAATTTAGGACCTTGCAGCCTTGGGCAATTCCCATATTGAGCAAGACTTGGACCTGACATCCTATTTATGCCGAAACCAAGACTCTATGGCTTAGGGTGACCTTACCTTGTGATGAACTCAACTCAAACAAACCTCGGCCTCATTCCGAGCGTGAACAACTCAAGCATATGTTCAATCACAAACATGAGAAAAACCATACAAAAGATCCAATATTCCACCCACAGTTTGACGGGTGAGCACCTAACTAGACTCGACAATGGAGACCACCACCTTAGAGGAGACATAGGGATCTTACTTACCTGGGCAAACCTCGAGAACTAGCTTGGATAACTTGATAAGGCGATGGTGCAAGGCCAAGAGATATGAGAGAAAGGGGAGAATGGTGTGTGAATGGCAAAGGGGTTCCAACGATGGAAATGAATGGGGCCTCCATCTTTTTATAGGCACCAACCTCATCATTACTCATCCAAGCAATCCAATCACGTTTCTTAGAGCGGCATCGCTATGGAATTGAGGTGGCAAGCCTAAGTTGCAAGGTGTCATGCCTAGGATCCTAAGAGAACACTTGACATCTTCTTATTGGACCACTTATTGGCTTGCTCTTCAAGGCTCAACTTAGGCTCATGATGTGCCTATGGTCCTAAGGGACACATAAGCCCCTTTGATGCCTAATGTCCTCTCTTGATTGATTGGCATTTGCCTTGTTCACCAACGCTATCCTTTAGGCTCATCATAACCTAAGATTCTAAAGGACATTTAAGCTTATGAGTCACCAACTTCTTCTCCAAGGCAAATCTTGAGCCATCATTACCAAATCTTCAAGGGACACCTAAGCTTACGAGGTGGAGATCTAATGACCTAGTGTCATTAATTGAAGCCTTCTTTGTCTCCATTTCATTGGGCCACAAGAGCACTTTGCTCATTATTAAGAGACAAGTCATTATGCATAAGTGGCACTCTAAAAAGATGAGATAGCATCTATGCCATAAGCTAGCCATCATTTGCTCAAGATGTTTTATTTTTATTGGAACATTTGGCCTAGACTCCTTGCTTGATCTCCAAGGTAGATCTTTGGCGATTATGGCCAAATCTAGAAAAATCTAGATGGAATGATAAGTCAACCTCCTTCATGAAGAAGCTAAGGTGTTTTAGAGAATTCCATTTTATCTATTTCTTCATCAAGAAGATGGTATAGAGAATTCCGTTGTCTAAGTTGGTTCTAGGTCCGGGAAATAAATCATTAGGTACACCTAAAAAAATTGAATCATGTACACCCGAGGTTCGGCCATCATGTCCCATGCTTGCCGGAACCGTTTCTTTGGACGATCGGTCAGCCTAAATGGTGATCCTTAGTCTTTTGGTCAGTCAAGGCCAATCCCAAGGCTACCCATGGCCTAGCACTAAGCCAAGGTACTCATGGACCTTAGAATTAGTGGTGGAATAACTAGGTCTATCCTTGAGCTCATTTCAATTGGTATCCAATCCATCCATATGGTTCGTGGCCAGCACATTACCGATCCATGATTGGATATCACAAATTTGAGATTTATTTCCAATCACTAAGAATTAAATAGGGAATGATGCATTTTTGGTTGGAAGATGATTGCATTTGATCGCATCAGATCATCTGCGTATCGGTGCATAGCCAGGCAGAATCATCCGCAGCTAGGCACTATGGCCAATCATGACCATCCACCAATCCAAAATCATCCCATGACCAATCATTGTGATCAAAAGTTCTTATTATGAGTTGGTGATCTTAGCCCATCGGTATGGTTGGTAGAAACTCACGGTCGACACTTCAACCAATTCGTGACCGGTCGGTTAGTCGATCGGTCGGTTGGTTGGACCGTGACCAATCCGTGATTCATTGCCGATCGAACTGATCAATCCATGGCTAGTGGCCCATGATCGATCCCTTTTGGACCTTATGGTCAATTCTTACGGGTTCGAAATCGAGGATGTTATATCTAGTCTCTCATCGACAAGTTGGACATGATAGACATTTACACACCAACTTGATGAAGGATGTCCAAGAATTAGAAGAAAGACTCAGATATCATGAAGATAATATCGAGATACAAAATTATTTTTTTCCATTTATTTTATTTCTTTTATTCTTGAATCCTCGAATTAGAAAGTAAATCACTAGTATTAGGAAGTAGAGATATATTCCTATTTCTTGTTATTTTCTAGCTATCCTAGGCTATAATTATATGTTATGTTCTTTGTAATAACATATGTAACAAAAAACAAAAGAAATCATTTTTCTTCTTTGAAATCCACTCAACCATTAAAGGAGAAGTAAATATCAAAGCCAAGTTCATACAATTAACCCACATAGTCAGGCTTAAGGAGAATTTAGGAACCATCAAAGTGTCAGGTAATGACTATGTAGACATTTAAATGTTTTCTATGTGACTAATTGGCATCTGTGACTTATCAGTTGTATGAAGATTAAGTGTTTGTGAAAGCAAATACTTCGATTTAAACAAATTGGTGTTCAAAATAATGTGATTGTAGCAGGCTGAATTAAAGAACCATCGATAAAAAATCCCTAGAATCACAAACAATATAGAAAAGCTTGGGATTGAAGAGCTAGAAGTACTAGATTCTCGAAGAATGGAGTAGAGATCCTCTAAAGATAAAGCAATAGATGAGCTGTTAGGAGAACCCCTAATAGAAACAACAATGGTAGACAAGCATGCAAGTGGGCCCCTTTATCAAGACTGGTTGTTTGTCCTTATAGGTTGCCTAGGTTGTCGCTGATAGTCAATGGATGCAAGATGACTAGTTCGATGACAATATGCGCAATATTTGCTATGCAATGAGGAAGAGACAAGTGTGGCAAGTACAACGTCTAAAGGAATGGATAAGATGGGGCAGTGCGCCTTCAAAGTATAAGCTGAGTCTCGTTAGTCAATAATTTTGATACAATTGTCTAAAGATGAGAAAACGGATCTCGATGTAAAAGTGAAGCTTGTGTAGATTCAAAATCATCATTGAGTGCCATAAGAAATTGCATAACACGCATAGATCACGATATTTAGCAAACTTGCAAGCATAAGCATCAGCTTCCGATTGTGGCTTTGATAAAGCCAATTGATCACAAGCAACATGCATGGAGGGAAAAAAAATCGTTAACAGATTGACTAGTCTTCTGATGCATACGATGCAAAATTCCTAATAGTTGATACTGATGAGCAATATTCAAGGTGGAGAAATGGCCAAGAGACAGATCCACACTTCGTTTGCTATATTGAGGTGACCAAACTGTAGCTTGATGGAAGGAGCTGAAGTATTTTGAAATCATGTTAAAATCTAACTATTCTTGCTATTCCACTCCTCCAAACGTTCAACAAGTTTTTCCCCGATTTTTTCATCAATCCTTGCAGGAGTGCAAATTGCCAAAGTTTGCGTCCTCTAAAAAATATTGATATTTCTTGGGCGCATAAAATATAATTCAATCCACTCAATTAGTTTGAATGAGTATTGACATGTCCATTTTATCCATTGGAAAATACTAATTCATGTAATCACCAAGAAATGAGTACTAGGAGTGCGAATATGGAGAAATAACGCCAAAAATGGATCAGCACGTCGAAATACCTTAGGAATCGATCAATGTTCAATGGTCAGTAGTGATGTG
Organism: Eucalyptus camaldulensis; assembly: GCA_019915185.1. Taxonomy (NCBI): domain Eukaryota; kingdom Viridiplantae; phylum Streptophyta; class Magnoliopsida; order Myrtales; family Myrtaceae; genus Eucalyptus; species Eucalyptus camaldulensis. The sequence goes on from JAHSVA010000001.1 coordinate 33,675,908, forward strand.
GAGCTGATGTGTTGAATGACGTGGCAGGTGACGAGGAAATGACGTGGAGGTGACATGGCTTGGAAGCAGCAGCAGATGACATCAGGATGATGCAATAGTGATGTCAGCAATCCACAGCCGGCCTTCTAATCGCGTGCGACGCACGTGGGCTTGTGGATCTAATGCGCAAAATCTGTGAGCGCGCGTGAGGGCTCGCGTGACGTCCTTTGGGCGGCGTTTGGATTGTTGGATTCATTGAGTGACGGAGAACCTAAAGTCTTTTATGGTAAATATAACCAGCTTGGACCTGAGCAGGTCCTTAAACTGCTTAAGGAGAAGCCCCCCAATGGAGGGAGAACCTCCCAGGGGTGAGAGTCCCTAAAGTGGGGTCCCAGTATCCTGCCTCTCAGGGGAGAAACAGTACTGAGAGGAGCAAGGGGTCTACAGCTGCTGGGGTAACAACAGGTCACCTGCAAAGGTGACGGTGGTTTGGATACTAACCAATTAAATTCGAGGCTCTCCAAGGACCACGTAGAGGTTAGCCGCAAGCTAACCCGGGCTGTAGCTGGCTTGAATGCCAAGTTCCACCAACTGAACGCTACAGCACGCCCTGAGTTGGCGGAACTTGGCATTTAGATTCATTGAGTGACGGAGAACCTGCCTAAAGTCTTTTATGGTAAATATAATCAGCTTAATGAGTCCAAAATCGACTTATAGTTGACGGTTTTGATGATCCGACACGGCGGCTGGTGGCAACTCGTGGCAGCGGCGTCCGTTGACAAGAATATAAGTCTAGCGATACCGGCAAACAAGATGTGGAAGACTCTTTACCAGCCACTGAAGTTGCAGACTTGGTGGAGAAACGAGAGTGACGCAACCTACAGGACTAACATCTTAACGATTACGTGGAGTGAACTTAGCCTATTGCGCAAACTTCTAAGGAACTAGCTTTTCAAGAAAGAGGCTCTAATACCAAATTAAGAATACTATGGAAGAAATAAATAGAGAATTTTGTGTATATTTCGATGTATTTTGATAAGGAGTATAAGAGCTTATTTGTAGGCTTTATAAGATGGTTATCTATAATGACAAAATATTACACGATCAATTACAATCAATTACGAAGATATTCAAAGTAATATAGATATTCAGAATTTCGTGAAGATATTCAGAATATTATAGATAATCTAAATATATATGACATCTAAAATACACATGCTGCGGCATTGTCTACTATATGATAGGCATTGGAATTAGCTTGGAATCTCGGCTTCAGACTTGTCATGCTAGAATGAGACGAGCTGGTTCGATTCACTTTCAACGACCAACTTGTCGGATTCATCCTTGTATCATCATATATAATGATCCGAAAATGCTCTTTGGTAGGGAAATCAGCGATTTCCTCTGAAGCATACTTACGAAGAAGCAACTTTATCTACTTTTGATTTGACTTTTCTCATGTCATGACCTCTTCGTACACCACAAAAAGGAAAAAAGAAAAGTTTAGATGTGCATAAGATCTGGAATCCGGGGATCTCGAATCAAGATCGATACTCGATCGTGTTTGATGCAAGTGCCGCCTAAAGCGACTGCTAGTTCCATGACTCCGAAAGCTCTACGTTAACGCCATCTTTAAAACCAAGTATGGGATTGCGATAAACATTTCCTATCTTGATTTCCGTCCACGTGTAAATAAGTAGACAGAAAAGATCGTGGGACAACCGCCATAAAATCTCGGCCACATTTTCTTGCCAGAGACAACCAATATATTCGCAGAAGAATTGAGAATTTGTCTACCTTAACTTTGTGACCAACACATGAAGAAATGCACATGAGAAGGCTCGAGTGTATTCTGCTCCAACACGTTGTCTCATTCCTCCTCCGAAAGGGATAATGCTCTTCAATACTGTGCCCGAATCAAGATCCTGATAGGCAATGGACATCAAGTTATGCCAAGAAGACAGGAAAAAATTCAGTCAATGAAGACGTATTGAAAAGAGAGATCAAGAAACATCCGCTAGTTAAGTTTCAAGGCACGCACCTTCCAGCACCAAGGGTTAAATTCTAGAGGATTCTCAAAACACATTGGGATTCGTGTGAAGAGCAGTAGTGACGACCATCATCGACCACCCTTTTGGGATCATAAATCCTGCAAATGCATAGTTTGTGACAGTAGATTGCTAATTAGAGTTTCAAAAGTGCGAACATTTATCGAGACCACTCACCGTTCATTGGGATATCTCAAACTGCTCTTCGGAGTAGCCCTGGAGCAGTATTTGCCAGCCTGAGTGTTTCATTTATTACCTGAAGGTTTTTTTTTCATAGAGTACTCTTTACATGTTGGAACATGATTCTTCTTTGAAGTATAGAAGGCATAGATATAAAAATGCCTATGAAGGGATTCCGCGTCACCTGCATCGTGAAAGTCATCGACTTGTATTCATCCCAGCAACGTGCAGTACTTTGCCCCTCTCTCCTTTCAAGGATCAGTTTGTGCTTGGCCTACGATGTAATTGTTGCCATTATTGAACAATTTTTTACAATATGGCATAAGAGAATTTTTTAGATATTGTTAGTTCATACACATTAGGTAAATCCTCTTACCCTTAATTCCTCTAGGACTGTTGGGGTCTCGGACAGTAGCTTGAAGATCATAGCCAGCATTGACGAAATAGACTCAGAGCTTGCAAAGATGCCTTAAAACATCATCTGAACTATGAAATCCTCTGACAGAAACTCCCGATCATGCATACTGTCAATTGCCTGATCGAGAAAATCTACATTGCTTGCTTTCCCTGAATTGAGTCTCTTCCTTAGGCTACCTTTGAGCATATCTATCAATTTCCTGTGTTCCTGGAGTAAAACGATGAATTGTCAAAAGGATTAAGATTCATGTATTTGGCTCAAAAGTTTCCAAGGTTTTCCCTAAGCTAAGTTTCTACTTCATAGCCCATGCTTTCCACCTCCCTAACGCCTATTCTATCAGTCTTCTAAGGCAAAAGAAAAAACTTAGATATACTATATTTTTGAACAATTTAGCTTGTAAAATTGGCACTAAATGCAATTTTGACTGCAGGGGAAAGTGAAATGGTGATTGAGATTTTCTTCTGACGAAACAATTTAAGAAAACATAAGAGGTGTTGCAAGTTTTCAAATACCTATAGGCACCTATGGTATGTAGTACCCGGGACATTCAGAGGGAAGGCCATGAAACCTCTTCTAGTCCACAACTCCAAAGGAAGTTAATAGAACAACTTTGGTAGAAATATGGTATTGTATGTGAAAGGCTGCTTTCAAAGCGCCACCTCATAGAAAATAAGGTAAATTGATCATACTAATCATGCTTCTCATCATGGCAATAAGGGTACAATTAAAACCCCTTCGAAGACACCATTTTGTTCAAGATTGTTGATACCTAATTTTGGCAACCCTAAGTAAATAAATAAAAAAACACAACATAACCAATAAAAGGAAAAAAAAATGGAGAAAATCAATCCAATTAATTATGCATGGAAGTTGAGAATTCTGAAGAATATTCAATTCTTGGTAAATGTGAAAGTAAATTCTCGGTCAAAGAAATTAAATGAATAAAAAAAAGTAAGGAGTTTGATAAAATAAAAAGAATTAAAATATTTAAGAAAAAATCAAACTGATTGCAAGATCGTATGCTCCAATTTGCAAATCATGAAGGGATGCAGGCGTGAGAGACAAAAAAAAAATTAATAATAATAATAATAATAAAGGGAGAGAGAGAAAAGAAGCCTTCGTCCATTCAATCAGTCAACAAGGGGAGTCTTGCTTACTGAAGGAGTACAGAAAAAGTACAGAAAGGTACAGTGAGAGAGACGTGGGAGCAGAGAGAGGGAAAATAAAGAAGAAAAAAAAAAAGAAAAAAGAAGGGGAGTCTTCTTCTCCACCAAACCGGCGCTCGACGTCCACGCCCCTGCAGATCGTGCCTCTGCAGCCGTGAGCACCGTCGCGCTCGGCGTCCGGCGACCGCGCCTCAGACCGCCCATCGTTCGCTGGCGTCCTCCGCTCCTCCGCAGCTTCCCGCAGGAGCTTCGCCGCAGCAAACAGGCGACCGACGCCCCCTCAGCCCAATCGACTCCTGCACCTCCGCCTCGTCTGCAAACCCGCGTCACCGCCGTCGCAGCCTTCCGCCCGGCGCCCATAGCAGCCCGCTCGTTCCCCCGCGAAAACTCGCCACCTCTGACCCCCGAAGCTCTGTCGCCGTCGCTCTTGCCCCCGTGAAGCTGCTGCTGCCCGACGCCACTGCTCACCACCGCCGCTGAGACCCGCGACCCAGCTGCTGCTCGCCGGTCACCGTCGCCCCGCCAGCGCCCGACGCCTGCTGCGGCCTCGACGACCCAGACGCTCACCACTGCTGCTGTCGCTCTGCACGACGCCTCCGCCGCTGCTGCTTTCCCTTCGCCGACGCTTCCGCTCGCCGTCTGCAGGACCTCCGCCGCACCTCTGCCTGCCTTCCTCCGCTCGGAGCCCGACGCCGCCGCGCCTCCGCAACCCGCAACCCCCCCGCCCCCTCGCCGAGCCTCTGCCGCGTCTCCGCTCACCACCGCGCCTCACCCGCGACCTGCAACTCGCCCCGCTGCAGCCCACTCGCCACCGTCATCCTTCCGGCGCACCACCGCCACCCTGCCGGTCCCGCCCGCGACGTGCAGCACCGTCGCCCCGCCGCGCCTCCTCCACGAGCCGCTGCCTGCACCCTCTGACGAACGCCTCCAAGCGCCGACGCCGCCAGCAGCCCGCAGCAACCAGCCCGTCGCCGCTGCTTCTGTTTTCCGTTCTTCCGCTGGTCGCCGTGCCGCACCTCCGTGCCAGCCCGCGCCACCGACGCCGCAAACGCCGCTTCGCCCGCTCGCCCAAGCCGTCGCCGGTCCACCTGTCAACGCGTTTGCCGCGCGTCGTGTTGAGTTCCCCCTTAGGTAGTTTATTTTTATTTTTATTTTTATTTTTCATTTATTTTGCTTTATTATTATTATTTTTTGAAGTTTAGTTATTTAAATTGAAACATTGGGTCAATGTTCATTTTACGAATATTGTAGACATTATCCGCAGGATTTTGTCTAAAATTATTGTAATTATTAATTTGATCCGTAAAACGTCGGATAAATTTTTAATTATATTATTTTTTTGGGCATTTTAATAGTGTTTTGGTTATTAAATCATTATAATTGTTAATTTGACCAACAACTTTGGATCAAATTTTTAATTATTTTGAACTTTCTCATATATTGTGATGTTTAGGATTAAAATAATCGTTAATTTAATCTGTGAGACATTTTTCGGTTATTTTAATCCTTCGTTTGATGAATATCTCGATTAGTTTAGATATAGTGTTTATCTAGTAATTGCTTGTCTTGAAAAATACTAAAAATCAAAAATCAAAAATCAAATCTTGCATCAGAACATGTTGGTTTCATAAATTAGAATTGCATTTTTAGATTTCACGTTTATATAATTTTTTGGAATAGATTAGGCTTGGATTTAAATTTTTTTTATAAGGGCTTAGATAATCTCTGTACATTTTAATAATCTCATTTTTCTTAAGAAAATAGTTTTCTAAGATAGGATAGGGTTTAAGTCAAATTAATCCCTAAAATAAATTAGAAAAATATTCATTTTAGATGGTTTAATTAGGTTTCCTTTTTATTAAGAAATTTAATTAAAAAATACAAAAATATTAGGTGCATGGCAATTAGTTTGCATGTTAGGTTCACTTAATTAGAAATAGCTTGTTAGTAAAATTAGGTCATGTAGTTAAAGTGCATATTTTAATTTCGAGATAAAAGAAAATCCAAAAAAATTGTTTGTTTTGTGTGTTTATTTATTTTGATGCAATTTGTTTGATTCATTGAGTGTTTAATAATGATTGAGCACTCGTGTGATCACCCTTTTGCATAATAGAAAATTAGATTAAAATTAAACCAAACCGCCTATAAAAACATTTTTGAAAATAAAAGAAATGGTACCGAAAAGACATTAGAGAAATCTAGTGTAACCAAGTCCCCGTATCCAAAATCTCTGATTCGTAGGAGTAAAATAATTCTTTCATTATTTTACTTAAGTGTCTAATCGCTTTACCACAAACTGATTAGTGATGATTCCTAGATAAAATCTATTTGCATATTAAAAATTTGAACCTAAGTCACAAATTGGTATGAGCTTAGGAGAACCGAGCTAAGTTTAAAACTTAGTAGTCCATTAGCCTAAACCTAAGTGATGCACCCGAAATTTAGGTCATGACAAAGACTTTTAGGCATAGTAAACTAAGCAACTATCCTAGGATCCTCCAACAATTTGGCAAATGACCTTTTTAAGTTATCTAGCATTATCATGCCTATCAAAATATTCACCACTATAGTTAGATTTGATTACTTTTAAGACTTTTACCAACTATTTCTTGATTTCAATTCGAAAACACTTGAACGTGTCAAAAGACTTGGATTTTTTCTTAATCAAGTATAGATAACTATATCGAGATTAGTTGTTAGTGATTGTGATGAAATTATAATTTTCTACACAAGGTTTATGTATAGGGTTTACTAATATTAGTGTGATTGACCTCCAACAAGTAAAAATTATGGATTGCAATTTTCTTCTTTATCTTAATCATCTTACCTCTACAATAGTTTACACAAATCTCTAAATCATTTTTAAGAGTAGAGTAGGCAGGATGTCGGCCTTTCTACTCTTTCTCAAGAGATGTGACTAGGACTTTATGCCATAATGCATAAGACAATTTCTTAGTTAGAGATTTTTTAGAAACGACCTTTTTAGCCATGTACGTGACATATATCAGTGGGAGTTAAACATAATATGTACAATTTATTAGACATATTGTAGCACACAGCCGTATTTGAATTAAAGAACATAGAAATAATATTATTTTTTATTTCAAAAGAGTAGCCACACATGTCTAAATAAGATATTGAAACTAAATTCCATCTCAAGAAATGTACACCAAATGTGTTTTTTTAACATCATACTAAAACCATAATGTAGAATTAAAATGATATCTCCCACGAGCTCATCGTTGTATTTATCATTGTTCTTCATGGTGAGTTATGATTCATCCTTGTTTGGCTTCCTTCTATTTATGAATCTTCGTATGGTAAACGCAACATGATTTATAACACCACTATCTAGCCACCATAACTAGCGGTGGCAACTAATAGGTTGGACTCATAAACAAATGCAAAGAATTATTACCTACAGGCTCACTCTTAGACAATCAAGTTTTATTTTTGTTGCAATTTCTTCTTTAAATGAACTTTCTTCTTACAAAAGAAGCAATGGTCGCCATCCTTCTTGAATGATACTTTATTAGATACCAAATTATCAAAATGACCAGTGATATCATGAGTTCCTCTATGAATATGATTCTTAGATTTTAGATTTACCATCTTAAGAACGTATTCTCAAATCCCACAAGAACCATCATACCTTATGTTAAAGAGTCTTTGTAAATGTATAACAATCTCAACATTAGACGAGGCACAGTTTGAAACCACCCAGGCTTTCATTATTTGTCTAGCAGTACAGTCAACTAGCAAGCTAATCTTCAAGTGTTCCCGAATGAATTACTTCTTAAATAACAAACAAATCCAATTGCTCTTTTCCTAAGTAGCCAAGTGCACTTTTAAGGGTTCCATATTGTCAATAGTGAGATTTGTCGGCTTATCCCAATAAGAGCAATATAAACATTCGCCAATTCCATCGTAAACAAAAATCCTCTTTCCATTTCTTGAAGTTTGAACCAATAAAAACCTCAATTGTAATGGAGTTGTTGTTTACAAAGAAGATGACCAAAATAACAAACAATGTTTGCAATTAGCATCATGTGAGTATTGTATAACTTGAAATCATATAAGTATACATTCTAAGAATACATGCATTATCATATACCTAGGCAGAAGACATGACAACAAACATAAGTATATATTCCTACCTTCGTGAATTCACCACATTTGGATGTATAAACTATTAGGATCATTGATTCCTCAACCATATATTATTCACGCATCATTCCATAAACCAATACACAATCATCTCCTTTAGAAGTATGATTACGCATTAGAAGATCCTACTAAAATATGAGATCGATAGTTCTCAAACCAATTAAATCATTGAAACTCTCTCATGTTAGGAATATAAACCTTATGTCATTTATCATATACATGTCTTTTTAGACTAAATGACGGGGGTAATTTGTCTCTAAAATTACATGTCAAATTAATTACATTGTTCCATCCACTAATACATATTAAATCTTATATATGCAATCAATGAATCATGCTCTACCCATTATTTATGTGATGATACATGTGAGCTTCCAATTGTATTTTCGAAACCATAAAAAATACAAGAAAATACACAAAAATACCCTAAAAAAATACATGTATTATGGGTTTTATTATGCAATTTCACATCTTTAAAAGCATCAAACACGTAAAATTAATATACCACAATGTGGAGAATCTCAATACGAGAACACGAGTACCAAAAACACTCCAATCGCAGCTCAAACGCGCTCATACATGCCATCAGAATGCACAATGCATGTAATGCATGCACAACATGCTTGAACTAGCTGAACCTCTTCAATCCAACCAGTTTGACCTGTTCAACTAGTCAACTACACTAATCTTATGACATTCGGAAATTTCAATTATGTTTTCAATTAGATAAATTGAGTCTTTCATCGACGCGCCTATAGTGTTATTCTCTGAGCTGACTCCTAAGATAACTAGACTATCTTGGAAAGTCATTAAGGGATTTTAATGCAATAGACTTGAGAATTCGACTAGGAATCGACTACTCGACTGTGCTCATCTGCAAATATCACTACGACACAATTAAAAATTGATTAGAGATCAGAGATAGGTCAGTTCAACTGAGATGTGTGGCTAAATGTGGGTGATTCCACAAAATTATAAAATTCTCATTAATCGGCACTAGACTGCTTTTTCTGTCGTTTTGGTATCCTATATTCGTATTTGAAATCTCGAGATTTTCATGACCACCGAGAGTTGCTAAGGTATCGAAAAGGTTCATTGTGGTTAAAAAAAAAAAAAAATTCGACCACGGGTCATTTGCATCAAAAATTTATAAAAGTTACCCGGTAGGTTATGTCACGCTAAAATCACGCAAGATTGAAATTAACCGTGATTTTGAATCCGATATAACTTTTGTCACGTCATAAGTCATTTTAGAAACGTCGACTCATCCTCCGAAAATTTTTCTGCAAACCAAGATTTTTGGCGAAAACTCAATATAGGATTGTTTTCGACCAGAAAATTCAGGGGACCGTTTTTTATTGTGTTTTTGGGATGCAAGTTGATTCTATTGGTGATGGAAAATGTCAATTTGATCGAGGACTCGATGGTGGAATTTTTTAGGGCTAAATTGAATCAATTCAAGAGAGAATTGGAGAGGAATTGAGGGAAATGTTGCAAAATTCATAGCCCCCCTTAGACCACCACCTTTGGACCCTCTCATTTGCTTCTAAGGGAAGCTTTGGGGCTAGAAAATGGCTAAGGAAACTAGCTAGCCATGGTGGGACCATTCCAAAGAGACAAGAGGATAGAAGAGGAGCATGAGTGACCCTCCAAGAATTTTTGTTCCCTCCTTTCTTCTCCATCCAGCCAACTCCCACATTTGCATACTAGAAGAACTCAAAAAATTGCAGAGAACCGGCCTGCAAACCCCCCCCCCACCACTGTAAGCCGTCGCCATGCCATCTAGCTCGCCGTCGCTCTGCCCAAGAGCTTCGCCCGCCAGCCACTCGTCCTGCTCCAATCACGACTCTAGCTTGCTGTTTCGCAACCCCTAGCTCATGTTTGAGCCCCTTTGTCATCGCCCTGGTCGCCATCGTCCCTATCTAACCGCCAGAATCCCCTGCCAGCCCGTCTAGCCACCCGCTTGGCCCTGTCTCGTCGTTTCCAGCCAACCGAGCCACCAAATTTGCCTTCTCGACCAACAAGTAGAAGCAGAAAGACCATAAAAGGTATCCCCGCTTTGAAGTTTGTGAACCATCTCCACGTCCTCGTTGAAGTGAACTCACCGGTTCGCAAATCTAGTGAGTTTGCTTTTTAATCTCCGCTTAGGGAGTTAATAATGCTTAAGGATTGATTAGTTTAGGTTAAGTATGGATTAGATGGTTCATTAGAACATATTAGCAATTTAAGCATTCGATATTGCATGTTAGGTGGTTAGAGTAGTGCAATTAGCAATTAGATAGGTCGTAGTATTTATCTAAATAGGTTCAGAATTTTTCTAGGCCCGTTTCGGTATTTAATTAGGCTTCTCCGGCCTAAGTTGCATTTATTGGTATTTATTAATTAATTTCGGTAATTATTTAATTAATTATTATTTTTCAAAAATTAGACCGGGGTAACCGGTGATCGGAATTTTGTATTGATCACAATGGTGTGGTTGGTTTCTTTATCTGGATGATAGTTTGTGCAATTTGTGTGTTAAATGTAATTTTGGGTATTTATCCCAAAATTTATTAATTTCTGTATTTAATTATAAAATTATCAGGCGTCGAATTACAGTGCAAAAAATGTTTTTATTGACTATATAATTAGTGAGATTTTATAAAATAAAGATATTATATTTTTGGCTAAAGGCTACCGTATACCCACACACGATTATTTTATCGGGTACCATGAAAATAGTGAAATGGTTAGTGGATAAACATAATATCTACGAATCAGTTTCAGTGAGTATAAATCAGCTTCGATGAACTATACTATCTATCATTGTCAGCTTAGGTGAGCATTCTTTCATAACAGCTTAGGTGAGTAGTGATCGTTTCAAGGAAACGACTTGATAGATAGTATTGATTGATAAATAGTATTGAATAGGTTGATCGAGAGATGGTCCTGATGACATGAAATCGACTGGATCGATTAATCAATGGCTCAATCTGACTTGATTTTTTTATTTGTTGAAGTGATTCAGTGAATATATGAATTATACAAACTTACAAGAAAGGACTGAGACAAAAGTAAGTCTTCTATCACATGCGTGACTAGATAGCCTTTGGGCGTATTTCCTTCTTAGTCGGGTCTTAGGGGATGAACTTGTTGAGATATCATCTCACCCCGTTGTGGGATAACATTTTTAAGTTCTTAAATGGCAGCTCCTCTTGAGCATTTTGGCCAACCAAAGAAGGTTACTGAGCAAAGGTGTTATATTCCGCTTCATGGGAACCAAAGGGGATGAGTCTATGAACTCGTGAGGTTCGTGGTCTATGTTGATGCGGGTCTACCCCATAAGGTACCCCATCAATACAAATCATGGTATCGTCGTGAGCGGAATGGACAGAATGAAGGTCCCATACCGGAGTCAGAGATCCTTATATTGGTGCTGGAGGTTACTTTTGGAAAAGGCACGGTAGATCCTCCTTGTGGTTTAATGGTAGACTCGGATCTTTTAGATCCAGGGACCCCAGAGTATTCAATCGAAGACTCAACTGATTAGAGGATCTGTAGCCCGCCCCCTTTTTGTAGAGCTTGTATATAGTCAGCTAATATTGTATATGACATAGCTTGATATGTATATAAAGGTGTGGGTTGGTTTTAGAAAATTGTGGCCCTACTTTTCTATCTCATCTTCATATTGTCTGGGGATTAATTATTCGCTTCCGCATTGACATTAAAATGAATGGGTCGGCGACGCGTCCTGGGACGTTGCAATTTAATCGACCACCAAGAGATGGGCACGTGCTCGGAGAATCGAGGTGTGACAAATCCACCCAATCAACGTCAGGTCTAGTACAATCAACAAACAACTCAGTCAACTCGGGACCTGGGTTCGGGCCAGGTCGACCCATTTCCCAACTTCGTTGACATAAGCCCTAGCGAGAGCCCGCCGAGCACATGCAACGCACGCACTGCTACAATGTGCAGATGGCCATGCATGGAAGCACATACAACGTCCCCTAGTATCTTGTGACCACTCAAAATGCTTGTCTCAATGAGCTCTTTCCATTTATGTGATCAAATTTGATTTTTACCGCACAAAAAATCATGAAAAATGCTCGAATCCGTACGTTCAAGTTATAGATTATGGTTGTTCTAATGCCACATGTAAGTTGCGAAAGCGCACTAAAGATCTCCATAATTAGAATCAAGAACGTATATAAATAAGTAAAAAGATCTGTGTGCTTGATTTAAAATCCATCATTCTTGATACGAAACAACAATGATTCAAAGCTCAAGTGCTTCTCCTCTATTGTTTTCTGTATCATTGGCTTAATGTGACTACCCTCACCCTTACTGTTCCGTAAATGCTTCTTATATGAGGATATTTGTGTGTTAGGATTAGATGAGAGACCTGATCATTATTTATAGGGTTTTCGGCTAGACCCGGCTAAGCTCAACTTGGCCCACATTAACCGGCTCAATATTAAACTAATTAATAATATCTCACTTTATTAGATTAATCCTCTAGAATAGTAAATTACAGTATCAATTAATGTAACCCACATCAGAAAAATTCTGACGATTCATCTTTATATTGTTATAATGAATGACCCCAAAATGCTTATCGGTAAAAATCATCAATTTTCCTGGAAGCATACTTATAGAGAAGCAATTTTATGTGCTTTTTATTTAGACTTTTCTCATGTTTTGACCTCTTCGTACGCTGCAAAAAGGCAAAAGGAAAAGTTTAGATGTGCATGATATCTAAAGGCTGGGGATCTTTAATTCAGATCGATACTCGATCATAATATCCTAGTTCCATGACTCTGAAAGCTTTACGCTAACACCATCTTTAAAACCTAGTATGGGATTGCGGTAGACATCTCCTATCTTGATTTCTGTCCACCTGTAAATAAGTAGACATAAAAGAAGATCATGAGACAATTGCCACGAGATCTCGGCCACATTTTCTTGCCAGAGACAACCAATATATTTGGAAAAGGATTGATAATTTGTCTACCTAAATTTTGTGACCAACACATGAAGAAATGCACATAAGAAGGCTCGAGTGTATTCTGTACCCACACATTGTCTCATTCCTCCACCAAAAGGCGTGAAGTTCTGCGATATTGTGCCTGAATCAAGATCCTGATAAGCAATGGACATCAAGATATGCCAAGAAGACGGAAAAAATTCAGTCCCATGAAGATTTATTGAAGAGAAAGGTCAAGAAATATCTGCTAGCTTTTCAAGTGTCGCACCTTCCAGCGCCAAGGGTTAAATTCAAGAGGATTCTCAAAACACATTGTGATTGGTATGAAGAGCGGTCGTGACTACCATGATCGACCACCCTTTTGGGATCGTAAATCCTGCAAGTGCATAGTTTGTGAGAGTATATTGCTAATTAGAGTTTCAAAAGTGCGAACATCCATCGGGACCACTCACCTTTCACTGGGATATCTCGTAATGCTCGGCGGAGTACCCCTGGAACAGTATTGGCCAGCATGAGTGTTTCATTTATTACCTGAAGTTTTTTTTTTTTTTTTCAAAGAGTACTTTTACTTGTTGGAACACGATTGCATAGAAGTCGTAATTATAAATATTCTTGTGAAGGGATTCTGCGTCACCTGCATCGTGAAAGTCATCGACTTGTATTCATCCCAACAAAGTGCAGTACTTTGATGCTCTCTCTTTTCAAGGATCAGTTTGTGCTCGGCCTACGATGTAATCGTTGCCATTATTGAACAATTTTTCACAATAGGGCAAGTTCATACGCGTTAAGTAAATCCTCTCACCCTTAATTCTGCTAGGACTGCTGGGGTCTCAGACAGTAGCTTGAAGATCATAGCCAGCATTGTCGAAATAGACTCAGAACTTGCAAGGATGCCCGCAAACATCAACTGAACTATGAAATCTGAGATAGCTAGTATAAACACCTAGAGGGGGGGTGAATAGGCGCACAAACAATTTGTCCAAATACGGAAGCAATTCTTAACAAAATGAAATACGATCGAGGTATAGAGAGAGAATTGAACACGGGATTTATAGTGGTTCGGCTTATTCCAAGCCTACGTCCACTCTTCCACACTGACAGCCCACCGGCTGGATTTCACTATGATTAAAAGAGAAGTTACAGCACGGCTTTGCCTTGATTCCACAGTGTAGATGTTCTACCACACCTTCTCAAGGTTTCTCACAAATATAGACTCTCTTTTGTATACAAGTATTCGCTCAAATGAATTGTCTAAACAAATAGGAGCTTCAGACTTTGGAATTCATCTATCATGCACACTTCTTAAACAACTAAGAACTTCTTCCTTATATACTTCTTTATGCCATCATACCCATTGGCACTTACCAAAGGAATTCCTCCAATCTACTCGTTGGACGGAATCAATTAGGAAGATTGTTCGAGCTATTAAAGGAACGTGTTGATAGCCCATCAATCCTGTTCGCCCATACAATCAGGATCTCGGTTTCCATAAGTAGAACCTTCCAATAATATTTAGACAATCAACGAATCTTTAATCATTGAATCAATCTTGATCAATCAAAGGATTCTGTTACGTCTTCTCCAGCCACGAGATCTTCTCCAGATAATAAGGATAAATCCTGAACAAAACATCCAGTTCTGGATAACCTTTCTTCAACGGATTAGAGACTGTCAATGAGGATAGACTTTGAGTCTTGAGTCTGGCTGTCCGGAAGTCTTCAGACTTTAAATAACAAAGTCTGCAGACTTTCAGACTAGACTGATGGAAATGTTTTGTGACATCCCAAATTTCTGATTCTGTTTTCAATTAAATGAGACGGACTTTTCATCGACGCGCTTATAGTTCAATTCTCCGAGCTGATCACTCACGAGATAACTAGTCTATCTGGTGAAGCTATTAAGGAATTTAAATGCAATAGGCTTGAGAATCTGACCATGAACCGACTGCTCGACCGTATAAATCTGCAAGGATCAATACGACACTGTCAGAATCAAACAGAGATCAGTAATAGGTCGATTCAACTGAGATATGTAATTAGAATGTGGGTGATTCCACCTGATTTCAATATCCTCGTCGACCGGCACTGAACTGATTATTCTGTCGTTTTGGGTACCCTGTGTCCGTATTTGAAACCTTGAGATTTTCACGACAATCGGGAGTCGCTAATGTGTCGAAGATTTATGTCGTGGCTTGAAAATAATCAACCACGGTCAATTGCACTGAAAATTTCCTAAAAGCTACCCGGTAGATTAGGACGCGCTCAAATCGCGCCAGATTGAAATTAACCGTGATTTTAAACCCGGATTCAGAAATTGAAGGTTCTAGCATGTCACAATTCATTTTAGGAACGTCGACTCATATTCAGAAGATTTTTCTACAAACCGAGATTTTTGGCGGAAAAGCAAAGTAAGGCCGTTTTTGTTCGGGATTGTCAGAGGGCCGTTTTGAATCGAATATTCGGGATGCAAGTTGGATCATTTGGCGGGGAAATGTCATGAGAAGGCCGAGGACACATGGACCAATTTATTTGAACTTCAATTGAGCTTCAATTGATTGGAATTAAGAGAGAATTGAATGGATTGAATGGGGGAATGTCCAAAATTCGTAGCTCCCATGGCACACCACATTTTTGCACCTATTGCCAAGCTTGTAGAGGAAGATTGGAGGAGAGAGAGTGGCTGAGGTCATGTGGTGTCATGGTGGGGGCAAAGCCAATGAGAAGGTGGCAAGTGTTGAGCTCTAGAGAGCCCAAGGAGACCCCCACTCTTCAGCAGCTTCTTCTTCCTTAATCTAAGGCTTTCTCCATTGTTGTTGTCCATCTTGAACTTCAAAGAACCAGAGGAGATCAGCCCTCAGCCGCCCAAGACCGTCGCTTGCCCGCCGAACCTCTTTTTCCCCTTGTTTTCCCCTCGTTCCAGTTTCTGCTCCAGCCGACCTTTCGCCAAAGATCCGAGTAAAAAGTTAACTTCCCGGTTGAATCAGAGAACTAGCCACCCATCGCCGCGAAGAAGACATCCAGCCCGTTCCGGAGCACCTCACCGCTCGCCGGAACGATTCTCCGGCTGTCCCGTACGGCCGCCCGAAGCCGCCGCTCGCCGGACCGTCTGGACTCGCCTGGTTCAGCCTGTTTCGCCCGTTTCGCGGTTTTCAGCCATTTTCTCCCCATTTCTACCCTACCTCCACCCATACCAACCTCCAATAAGATTTCCTAGACCCCCGGGAGCTGCCGGTTGCCAGCCACCCGCTCGCCGGAGCTCCGATCAGCCCGTTTTCGCCGTTGAAGTTGCTGGTTTCTTCTCTGCAGTTCAGTCCAGCTCAGAAGCAGAAGACAGCGAGAAGTTCCAGACTTCGAGGCCCGTTTTCAGTGTCTTCCCGGCCTCCGTTGGTGTCGCCGCTTTGGGGTTTATCGACCGCCTTGGTGTCGTGGTCGCCGTGAACTCACCGGCGCGCAAAACTGGTGAGTTTATCCTCTAAACCTTGCTTAGTAAGTTAATCATGCTTAAGGGGTGTTTAGATTAGTCTAATTAGGTTTAGGTGGTTAGATTAGATTATTTTAATGTAAATTAGATTAGTTGTATGATTAGTTTATGGATGTTTAATTAGGGCTAATGGTATGTTTAAATTAGTGTAATCTAATTTAAGCCCTAATTAATTATTTTTAATTAAATAATTATTTCGATTTTTTAAATATTATTTTATTATTTTATATTATTATAATATAATATTTAACTATTTAATTTTCGGAATTAAATTTAATTATTTAATAATTTCGAAAATTTTGCCGGGATGGCCGGTCGTTAGAATTTCGCGCTGATCGCAGCAGTGCGGTCAGTTTGTATCAATTGTATGCGTAATTGCGAAATTGAGTGAAAATGATGATTATGGTTAATTATTCCAAAGTGAGGAATTAAATGAAATTGGAGAAGTTTTGGTATTTAACTTGAAAATACCCGGTGTTGGCTTTTGGCACCGTGATTGGTTTGTATGGCCAATTTGAATCGATGGGATTTATTGATTGATTTATTTGAGGTTTGGATTAGTTTATTATTGAATTATCAGCTTTTGAGAGCTATTATATCAGTTACAGCTTTGGCGAGCTATTATAACAGTTACAGCTTTGGTGAGCTATTATATCAGTTACAGCTTTGGTGAGCTATCTATCTATACAGCTTGAGCGAGCTATCGTCTATATATTACAGCTTTGGAGAGCATTTGTCGTATTAACGACTGGTTTGATAGACGGTATGGAAAGATAGATAATATGATTGATTTGAATCACTGTGAATGATCGGATTTGGTGGAATTATGAAATGTACTGACGTGCAGGAATGGACTGAGGCGAGGTAAGTCCTCAATTCTCTTTGTGTGGCTAGAGCACCCTGGGGCTTATTTTCTTCCTAATTGAGTTTTAGAGGGTAGGACTCGCTGAGACATCGTCTCATCCCGGTTGTGGGATAATATTTCAGGTCCCTAGATGGCGGATCCTCCGGAGCTTTTTGGTAGACCAGTGAGGGTCACTGAGAGGATTTATGACTATGCCGATCCCGGAAGTCATTGGGTCTATGAGCTTGTGGTGACTACCATCTGGGTTGATGAGAACCTTCCTGGTAGGGTCCCTCATCGATTTAGAGCGTGGTATCGCTATAGACCTGATGGATTCCTGGATGGCCCTCTCAGGTGTTTTGATATTCCCCCTGGTATTATAGATGCCGCTCTAGGTGAGAGTGCTGTTGATCCTCCAGATGGGTTGATGGAAGACCCGATGCCCCCGATGCCCGTGGAGCCCGAAGAGCTGGCGAATGGACCTGTCTAGCTGGTCTTAGGACAGCTTTGTTTTTGAGGACTGATCTTCTATAGATCTTTTGTTAATAGCCTAGTCCTGTAAATTGACTGGTTTGATATGTATAAAAAGTATGTGGTTGGTTTTAAAAATGTGATCCTGCTTTTCTATCCCAATTGAGTTTTGTCTGGGGATTATTTATCCGCTTCCGCATCTGTAATTAAAAAGAATGGGTCGGCGACGTGTCCTGGGAAGTCGCATTTCTATCGACCGCAGTGGGATGTGCGCGTGCTCGAGGTTCGGGGCGTGACATGTTTTGTCAACTTCAAAACACTTCACGAGGATTTCTCCAACAATCTCCCCCTTTTTGATGGTGACAAAACCTTCCTGCAGATTTGGATAACTTTGATCTGCAAAACATTTCTCAAACACATATGCATATCTTATAGAGATGAATGGCTAAAAGATTAATACTAGAATCTGCAACCACAGAAAATAGGTTAGTCTATAATAAAACCATCCATAAGATATCAACACTTGCTAATAGAAGCAGTCAAGTCCAAGTCTAGTTCAGTTCTCATCCAGACACAAAACAAAGTCAAAGTCTGTCAAAAACAGTTAAACAACACAATCCAACAAATAAAAGTTTAATGAAAGTTTAATCAAATCATGCATCTCTCCCCCTTTTTGTCATCATTAAAAAGGATGAGATGAAGTCAAGATTGCTTGCGAACGCGGACAAGCTGGAAATCTTCCATAGACTGAACGATGCCTTCCAGCCTTTTGAAGTCTTCCTTCAGCTGTGCAACCTCCTCACTCTTAGCATTGGCCTGATTCTGAATCGAGAGGGCTTGCATCTTATCATTCAATGAACAGGAAGAAGCTTGACTTTCATTCTTCAAGCTTTGAACTTCGCATCCCAAGGCATAAATTTGACCTTTCATTTCCAAGAGAATATCCATGATTCTGCGAAAATCTGCTCCATTATCAGTCTGAGTACTTGCTTCGGCTCGATCTGATGGAGTAAAAGCAGACGATGGTAGATCAGCATAATCTCGCAGGTTTGGCGATGAAGCTTCATGACCTTCCTCTGGAAATTGAGATGCATAAACATCCTCTGGGTCTGTAGGCGAGCGACTGTCTCCTTCACTTGCATCAGGATATGAAGACATCACTCCTTTCTCCTGATCTCCCCCTGTTTCCATGCCTACAGGTGGAGAGGAGATTTCCTCAGGTTCTCCTTCTTCTCTTCTTTCTTCTTCAGGTCTTTCTTCCTCTGCTTCTTGCTCTGCTTCTCTTTCTTCTTCTTCCTTCTCCTCTGCTTCTTTCATCATTTGTTCCGATTCTTTCTGTGGAACAGGACGACTTAAATTCTTCAGAGCCATTGCAGAGATGGTGATGTCTTCGTCATCATCTTCATCCTCAACGAGGAGAGCTCTTCTTCTCTTTGATGGAGCAGCCATGGGCTCCTTCCCTTTTCTCTTAGCAGCAGAAGAGAGTTGATGAGATTTGGCAGGAGTCTTCTCCTTGAATTTCTCCAATTCCTTGCTCAGTTCCTTCAGACGCATTTTGGTCACCATTTTCAGTCCTACCACCATATGATCGCATGATCGAACACAAAAGATTTGCGGAGGCTGAATATTCAGATGTCTGAATAACTTCGTAACAAGGCTTGGATAAGGGAGTTGACCTCTGTCCTTCATCACTGCTCTATACATGTGAAACATGACAGTATGAGGGAGAGAAAACTTCTTTCCACAGAGAATGACATACATCAACTTTGCCTCAGAGCTTGAAACATCAATTTTGGAAGTTGATTTCGGCCGAAAGCAGTTAATCACAATCTTGTGAAGCAAGATGTTGAATGCATTCATCCTTGAGTAGGTGATCTTCTCATCTGTTCTCCTGTCCTTCACCAGTTCAAGTGTGACCCGAGCAATGGAAACTTTGATTGGTTGATATCTGCCTCTCTCAACTTCTAACACATCTGCCAGCATGTCCATATCCACAACATAGTCCTGATCTTTAACGCTGAAAGAGAATCTATTCGCATCCAAAAAGCTAAGATTTGAATAGAAATAAGCAGTTAATCCAGCATAGGCCTCAGTTGAGTCAGAGCAGTAGTTTTCAAATTGAAGAAAACTGAACTTTTCCCTTAAGTTCACTTTCACAGCATTCAAAAAATCAAAGTCCACACTCCTAGGGTTTATTACCCCACGCTTCAGCAATTTCGAGTACAGATCCTTTTGTTCCTTTGATCTGAACAAACCTCCCATTTTTCCTTGAATTTCAGCCGCAATACCCATTTTCGGTTGAAATAGACTGAACAGATTGTCATCGTCATTCCCATCTACAGGATTTAGCCCCCAGTCACGAGGATCACTTGGGATATTCGCAAGGGTTTCCTCAGCCACCCCTTTACGAGCGATTCCCAAACTTTCCATTTTTCACAGAAAGATATATTCGTTCCCATATCCTTTGTCTTTAAGGAAGTCATCAACATAGTTTAAAGGAGTACGAGTTCCTTTTAAGGCACGATATAGCTTGTAAATAAAAGCGGGCTTTTGAACTCTTACGGGGTCTGCATCCTCGATGATTTCTTCCTGTTGTTGATGATCAATGCCTTGAGGACTAGATGGTGGAGAGTGACGCTCCTGAGAATGTTGTGGGCTTGCTTGCTATTCCGGGTTCTCTTCCTCCTCAGTAAGATCGAAGTGCGTAGGCCCCTCACTCATTTGCCATGGTCCCCTGCTTGCGATTCTCGACGACTTTCTTGAAGATGACATCTTTCTCAGTTTTTGGAAGATTCCTTGCTCGACTTTCCCAGAAAAGATGATAACTTTTTGAAGATTAAACAAAGAAACCAAGCGGGAATGGAGGATCGATGCTTTCTAGGGTTTTTGAGAGTAAAGTGAAGAGGAATCGACAGTGCCCGATCGGTTAAAAAGAGAAATAAACGAACCGTCATAAAGGAAATAAAAAATGCCTTTTCAAAATAACTGTCTTCTTTCGCAAAAATAGTCATTTCAAAAATAACTTCCTTTTTGAAAATGAAACGATGCAATATTTGCGTCGATTAAATATAGCAATAATTAAAACACAGTCTGACGATCGTACCTTTTCAAGAATAAATTAGAGAGAGAAGGACTTACAGTCTGACGGTAGAGCCAAGATTGTAGATAAAGTCTTGTAAACCTGAGTCTGAAAGTCTTTAGACTTTGATATCCTCATACCTCAAAATGTTGAGTCTGGAGCGTATAGATTCAAATTGATTTTTCTCCAAAGGCTTTGTGAATATATCCGCCAGTTGATCCTTTGAGTCAACAAATTGGATTGAAACATCTCCATTTTGAATATGGTCTCTAATAAAGTGATGTCGAATTTCTATGTGCTTTGCTCTTGAGTGGAGAATTGGATTTTTGGTGAGGTTGATAGCGCTGGTGTTGTCGCAATTAATCTCCGTGCATGAGTCTTCAATTTCAAAGTCTCTTAGCTGTTGCTTTATCCATAGAATTTGCGAACAGCAGCTTCCAAGAGCTACATACTCTGCTTCTGTTGTTGAAAGAGACACAGTGTTTTGTTTCCTAGAAAACCAAGACACTATCCTGCTTCCAAGCAACTGGTAAGTCCCAGAAGTGCTCTTTCTATCAACTCTGCAACCGGCCAGATCTGCATCTGAATATCCCATAAGATTAAAGTCTCCCTTCTTAGGATACCAAAGGCCGATGCTTGAAGTTGATGACACATATTTAATAATACGCTTCGCAGCATTCAAATGAGATTCTTTTGGGTCTGATTGAAACCTAGCACAGATGCAAACACTCAACAAAATATCAAGTCTAGAGGCAGTAAGATAAAGAAGAGATCCGATGATACTCCTGTACAGCCTTTGATCGACTTTCTTCCCTTCTTCATCTTTGTCTATCTTTAAAGAACTTGACATTGGTATGTCGGTCTTTTTGCACTTTTCCAGTCCAAACCTTTTGACAAGATCATTAACATATTTTTCTTGATAAATAAAAGTTCCTTCCTTCAATTGTTTTACTTGAAGACCAAGAAAGAATGTTAATTCTCTCATCATACTCATTTCAAACTCATCCTGCATAGACTTAGAAAATTTCTTGCACAGACTTTCATTAGTGGATCCAAAAATAATATCATCCACATATGTTTGAACAAGCAAGAAACTTTTGTTTTCCTTCTTGATAAATAAAGTCGTATCTACTTTACCTTTAACAAAACCATTTTGTATTAAGAACTTACTTAATCTATCGTACCAAGCCCAAGGTGCTTGCTTTAAACCATACAAAGCCGTTTTCAGTCTGAAGACTGAGTCTGGCTTCTTTAGGTCTTCAAACCCTGGTGGTTGTTCCACATAAACTTGCTACTGGAGCGTAAGTCTCATCATAGTCTATTCCTTTTTCTTGCGTATATCCCTTGGCCACGAGTTTTGCTTTATTTCGTACGACTTTTCCTTTCTCGTTCATCTTGTTTCTGAACACCCATTTAGCTCCAATAACAGTTTTACCTTTTGGTTTGGATGTCAATTCCCAGACATCATTAATGCTGAACTGTCTGAGCTCTTCTTGCATAGCTTCAATCCAGCTTTCATCAAATAAAGCTTCTTCTATGCTCTTTGGTTCAATTTCAGAAACGAGTGCCACAACACTAGACTCTTCTCGCCTTTTGGATCTGGTGCGAATTCCTTCATTAATTTCGCCAATTATAAGATCTTTGGGATGACTGGACTTATGCTTCCAGTTACTTGTTGATTTGTCTGATTGATGATCTCTTTCTTTATTTGGATCTTCACTAACACCCTGATGCTGGTTTTCCAGAGTCTGAGATGCTTCTTGAGATGAAGACTTTAAAGGGTCTGGAGCAGGTTCAGACTCTTCTTGATGAGTCTGACTTGATTCATCTTGCGTTGAGTCTTGAAATTTGACATTCATTGACTCCTCCACAAACTAGCTCTTCTTGTTATAGACTCTGTAGGCTTTGCTTGATGTAGAATATCCAAGGAAGATACCTTCATCCGATCTTTCTTCAAACTTACCAACTCGATCTTTTGCATTTTTCAATATAAAACATTTGCAACCAAATACATGAAAGTATGAAACAATAGGCTTTTTATCTTTGAATATCTCATAAGGGGTTTTCTTTAGAATAGGTCTTAAGAAGACTCTATTAATGATATAACATGCTGTTGAAATAGCTTCAGCCCAAAATCGTGAAGAAATCTTACTTTCAATTAAAAGAGTTCTAGCCATTTCTTGAAGAGATCTGTTCTTTCTTTCTACAACTCCATTTTGCTGAGGAGTATATGGAGAGGAGAACATATGCTTAACGCCAGATTCATCATAGAATTTTGTAAAATCTTGATTTTCAAATTCATCTCCATGATCTGTTCTTATACTAGAGATAACACATCCTTTTTCATTTTGAACCTTTTTAGCAAATTTTTCAAAATACGAAAAGGTTTCGGACTTACTTGCAAGGAAATATACCCAAGTAAAACGGGAGTAATCATCAACAATTACTAGGCAATACTTCTTACCCCCAATACTCTGAGTTCTGGTTGGTCCGAAGAGATCCATATGTAGCAGCTGTAATACATGATTAGTAGAGACATGATTTATTGGCTTAAATGAATTTCTTACCTGCTTTCCCAGAATACATGGAGTACATAAATCAGTCTTTTGGTATGGCAGTTTGGGTAGACCTCGAACAAGCTGCTTTGATGAGATTTTGGCTAATTGCTTCATGTTGACATGACCAAGCTTTTTGTGCCATAAGCTTGCTTCGTCTTGAATTGAGATCAGACATTGCGATTCATTTGGTTTCACATCCAGAAGATAGATATTTCCATGTCTTCGACCCATAAAAAACTGAGTAGAGTCTTTACTGATTCCAAAACATGTTCCTTCTTGAAAGAAGATCTTGAAACCAGTATCACACAATTGACTAATGCTGAGAAGATTGTAATTGAGTCCTTCCACTAAGGAAACATTACTTATTGTGAGAGTTCCAATTTTCACGGTTCCAAATCCCACAATACTTCCTTTGTTGTTTCCTCCAAATGAAACTTTTCCACCATTTACTTGAGCAAGCTTTATAAAGCAATTTGAGTCTCCTGTCATGTGTCTTGAGCATCCGCTGTCAAAATACCACTTTACCTGTTTCTTGAGACCTGCATTTAAAATAAAGTCTCAAGCTTTCTTTGGTACCCAAATTTTCTTGGGTCCTTTGGTGTTAGTAATATAAACAGTATTAGCCCATACTTTCTTAACAGGTTTCCATACCATAGGACACTCTTTTTCAAAGTGATCCGGACTGTTGCACTTTGAACATCTGAGAGCATTTCTTCCTACAGGTTTTACAAAACTTTCTTGAAATGTTTTTTGTAATCCTCTTTCGAGGGTCTTTTCTTAATTCTTTCTTTTACTTTAGGAAAATCAATCAAGGGAATTGTTTCTGCTGACATACCTAGACCAGACTTATTGAAGTAAGGTCTTTGAGCTGAAAGAATTTTTTCAAGTTTCTCAGACCCTATTGAAAATTTCTTTGAAATATTTGATAAGTCTGTTTTTAAAAGAGCATTTTCTTTTAAATGATTATCTTCATTTTCTTTAAGAGTGGAAACAGTCAAGTCTAGACTTTTAACTCTTTCTACTAAAACATTTTCCTTTTGTTTTAGAGCTGAGTTTTCCTTTTTCAGTTCGGAAATTCTTTTGAGAGAAGTCTTAAGACTAAAACACAGTTCATCAATGTATTTAGAAACTTTGATAGGAATTTTAAAATTACTTGCCTCAAATTTACTATCTGAGTCTGATCCAAAGTCTGATCCAGAGTCTGAGTCTGATTGTGCCATCAGACATAGATTGGCATACTCATTATCACTTTCTTCACACTCAGTATCACTCCAGGTTTCAGCTTTGAGAGCTTTTCGAAATTTTTCAGCTTTTCCTCTCTTCTTCTTCAGAAGAGGACAGTTGGGTCTGATGTGTCCCTTTTTCTTACATTCAAAGCAGACTACATCTTTGTTCGGTTCTTCATCATCAACAGACTTGGTCTGCTGTCTTTGAAAGCTTTGTTTCTTTGAGTTGAACCTTCTTCCTTTTCTATTCAGTTTTCTGAATCTTCTTATCATGAGAGCAAGCTCCTCATCGTCCATATCATCTTCAGAATCTATATCATCAGAATCATCATTTGATTTTAATGCAATGGATTTCTTACCTTTTGGATCTTCGTCTTCATTGATCCGTTCCACTTCATAAGACTGAAGAGTTCCAATCAGCTCATCTACAGATAGTGGCATAATTCTTTGCGTCTCTCTTATCGAAGTCTTTATGTGATTCCAATCCTTGGAGAGTCCACACAGTAGCTTGTTTACCTTCATGGGATCAGAAATTGGTTGACCTTGATTTTCAAGACCATTCACAATATCTGTAAAACGACTAAACATGTCAGTTATAGATTCTCCAGGTTTCATTTTGAAGGCTTCGTATTGACCGAGAAGAATATTGATTCTTGTTTCCTTCACTCAGTCTGTTCCTTCATAGGTGATATGCAATCTGTCCCAAACTTCTTTTGCTGTAACACAAGAAGATATTCTATTATATTCAGTTGGTGACAAAGCACAATATAAAGAGTAAAATGTTTTTGCATCGAGTGATTGTCTCTTGTTTATCTCTTCCTGAGTCATTCTACTGGTCTCATCAGTTTCCTTCCCTCTTTCAGAGACTGATGCAGCTGTAGGAGTAATTCATTTTTCTACAACGTCCCATTCTAGAGGATCCTTTGATCGTAGGAAAACTTTCATCTTGTTTTTCCAGATGTTGTAATCCTTTCCATCAAAGTAGGGTGGTCTGGTATTGCTTTGCCCTTCCATCAGCCCTGGTGCTAGCATACTAGCCATGGATCTTTAACTCTGAAGTAAAATACTTCAAACAAAGTGAGTACACAGGCTCTGATACCAATTGAGATAGCTAGTATAAACACCTAGAGGGGGGGTGAATAGGCGCACAAACAATTTGTCCCAATACGGAAGCAATTCTTAACAAAATGAAATACGATCGAGGTATAGAGAGAGAATTGAACACAGGATTTATAGTGGTTCGGCTTATTCCAAGCCTACGTCCACTCTTCCGCACTGACAGCCCACCGGCTGGATTTTACTATGATCAAAAGAGAAGTTACAGCACGGCTTTGCCTTGATTCCACAGTGTAGATGTTCTACCACACCTTCTCAAGGTTTCTCACAAATATAGACTCTCTTTTGTATACAAGTATTCGTTCAAAGGAATTGTCTAAACAAATAGGAGCTTCAGACTTTGGAATTCATCTATCGTGCACACTTCTTAAACAACTAAGAACGTCTTCCTTATATACTCCTTTATGCCACCATATCCGTTGGCACTTACCAAAGGAATTCCTCCAATCTACTCGTTGGACGGAATCAATTAGGAAGATTGTTCGAGCTATTAAAGGAACGTGTTGATAGCCCATCAATCCTGTTCGCCCATACAATCAGGATCTCGGTTTCCATAAGTAGAACCTTCCAATAATATTTAGACAATCAACGAATCTTCGATCATTGAATCAATCTTGATCAATCAAAGGATTCTATTACGTCTTCTCCAGCCACGAGATCTTCTCCAGATGATAAGGATAAATCCTGAACAAAACATCCAGTTCTGGATAACCTTTCTTCAACGGATTAGAGACTGTCAATGAGGATAGACTTTGAGTCTTGAGTCTGGCTGTTCGGAAGTCTTCAGACTTTAAATAACAGAGTCTGCAGACCTTCAGACTAGACTGATGGAAACGTTTTGTCAACTTCAAAACACTTCACGAGGATTTCTCCAACAAAATCCTCTATCAGGAACTCCTGATCGCGCATGCTGTCAATTGCCTGATCAAGAAAATCCACATTGCTTGTTTTCCCTGAATCCAGTCTCTCCTTCAGGATACCTCTGAGCATATCTATCAATTTCCTGTGTTCCCGGAGTGAAACGATGAATTGTCAAAGAGATTAAGATTCATGTATTTGGTTCAAAACTTTTTTTGTTTCCAAGGTTTGCCTTAAACTAATTTTCTACTTCATAAACCATTCTTTCCTACTCCTTTAAGCCTATTTTCTTAGTCCTCTATGGCTAAAGAAAAAACTCAGATATACTATCTTTTTGAACCATTTAGGTGTTGAAGTTGGCACTACGGGCATTTCCTAACTGCAGGGGAAAATGAAATGGCAATAGAGATTTTCTTCCGTCGATAAAAATGTAAGAAAACATAAGAGGTGTTGCAATTTTCAATTACCTTTAGGCACCTACGGTACGCAGTACCAGGGAAATTCAAGGGAAATGCCATGAAACCTCTCAAGAACCTGTTGAACCTCTCATTGGTAGCGTCTGCTGAAGCCTCATCAGCATCATAACTAAAAAGTTGCTTCCCCGCGAAATCGAACATCATCTAAAAGATGGTTAGTTCAACAAAATAACTTGTAAGCTCAATGAAAAATTTCAATGCTGTAAATTTTAAAGGAAACATGCCCCAAACGGACAAACTAGAGTTTTACAGCAGAAGCAGCTTGTTTCACTTCGATGCACGGTTGGCTAGACCACATTCTTAGACATCTCTCAACCCATTCCTCTATTTTCTGAAGCAGCTTTTCTCTGAGGATGTCGGAGCCAAAGTGATTTAGAAAGATTCTTCTTATGTACTTGTGAACAAGACCTACTCTGCTCAAGCGGGATTCGCCCTCCATCGCAAGTATCTTGACAAAGGTGTCAAAGTACCACATTTCAACGAGCCTCCCTTCTTGCTGAAGGATGTGATTATTAAATTATGGGTTTACAGAAAAAATGATTGGCCGACCTGCTAGACTGGTTCGGAATATTGGCCCATACCTGAAACTAGAATACACTGATTATCACGTTAATTCTTTCAGGGAGCAAGAGAACCTGTTTCCTTTGCGGCAATCTCTATTAAGCAAACATCGTTGAAAGAGTTTAAGAATGGACTCAAGCGCTTTCTCATCGTTCAAGCTTCTCAAAATCCTTTTATATATATATATATATATATATATATATATATATATATATATATATATATATATAGATTCAACGTTAAAAGAAGTTCGAAAGGTCGTTATGGGTTTGGCCTCGACATAGAAAAATTTCAGTAGTTCAGAAACCAAAGAATGTTACCAGTAGAAAAACTAAACTCAACCTGACAGATTAAAAACATAGAATACTCGATTTGTAACTATATAGTTGAACAGATAATCTTTTAGTGCAACACCATACCATTACAACTTGACGCACACGTGATATTCACAATAAGGTTGAAACCCAAGCCAATCTAATCGGGTTTTCAAGAGTCAGGCCACACAAGACCAAATTAATATGGACCCCGCAATCTACAAAGCATTGGGTGGAAGGATGTTACCTCTGAACTCTCTTTCTAATGAACGGATGAAGGTCAAGAGAGTAGCTGGGAATCAAGATCTTAAGAGTCTCCCCAATGAGAGGCAAACCCATTGAACCTGGAGGCAAAACTCCATTCCATCTGGGTTTTCTCCACTTGTAGACCCAACGAACATAGTACAATAAAGTCGCTACCGCAAGGCACAATGAAACGACCCACATTTTTCTCTTCAAGTTTGCGATTCTTCCAATCCTGCAAAGAGACCATATTTATAGATGTCCAACATGTGCATGAACTGTGCCACCCCGAATCCCAGCAGAAAGGGAGGATGACACGACTATTCTTCTACCCAAATGATGCAATTTCTAACCATCTGAATTCAACTTCCAAAAGTCTGTTGATATCACTCTCGCTCTATAGGCCGCTAACCAAGAGACCTGAAAATATTGGGAATGAGAGGAGTGAGCAATCACAGCTCAGTGAATAATACATCTCTTATTAGTAAATTGAGCAACTTATCGAAACTTCATAATCCAAACTCAAAGTATAAGATACATGGTGAATCACATATAAGTTGTTTCATTTCAAAAAAACTTTGTATAAATCAGAAATACTGATTTAAATTCACCATCAAAATTCAGATATCAATGGTCAAATCCATTAGTTAATCTCTATAAATAAAAAAAAAAAAAACAATGTCAATAGTCCATTCTATTGTCCAACTCGTACAACATTACTTCTCAATGTCCTAGAAGTGGCTTCCACAAGGCTCATGACATCATATAGTATTTAGCCCTTGAGTAGTACAAGGCCTTGGAGGTGGTTTCCACAAAATTCGTGTAGCACCTAGCCCTTGATCAACACATATCAATGGTACAAGGCCTGAAGGTAACTCTCACAAAGTTACATGAATTTTGTCCCATAGTCGCATGTGAGTTGCACGTGCTCATAAGCATGCGAAGATTTGGCCGGCCAAGAGAGATTAAAGTTATCCATTTCCAGCGGTGACATAAGACTCCACGCCTAAAGTTTATCTAAGAATGGATCTACTCTAATGACTCTTTTGAGAAAATAGGGCCTATTTGAAAATTTCCCAAACATAGAACACGCGATTCCTATCTTGCTTATGCAGTTGAACAGATTATCTTTTAGTGTGACACCATATTATTACAATTTTATACACACATTGAAACCAAAGCCAAGCTAATTGAGTTTTTCAGTGCCAATTCACTTTGGTTTGCTTTCGTTCCCCATATAAGACCAAATTGATATAGACTATATTTCATCAACTCATGCACTCCCCTCGGAACTACAAAAGAAAATTGGAGGAAGAGATGTTACCTCCATTTGTTTAGCAGAAAATGAGTGATTTTGAATATATTTTTCTGAAAATAATCGTTTGTGGCACTGACAAAAATAAATAAATGAAAAATATTTTCATCGTGCACGAAAATATTTATGTACAACGAAAATATTTTTCATTGATTAAATATTGGAACAATATAAGTTATCATTTTTAAGAAAATGTTTTCCAAATCGTTCATTTTTCGCGAAACAAATGGACACTTTAATGGGTTTTGCTTTGGGCCGAGTATGGAATCTAGATGGACGGTATCCCAAAAAACCGAACCAAACTACTCATACTTAAAAAATACCATTAATCTCAAGCAATTCGCCACTTCTATAGGCAATTATCTTTTATTTTTGTATTAATATGTCTTTTATTTGGATAGTTAAAAGAATGACATCAATTGAGTTTCATATTCCCAATTACTTCTTAGGCCAGCTTTAGCACTTCCTCTCAAAAAGCAATCGGGTTAGCAACAACGTCATACATCACGTCATACGTCCCAAACCCGCCCGTTGTCCTTTGAACGTATGATAGGACTATTGAAATCTAAAAGACAAATGGAAGACTAATGTGGAGAAACGGCATACTGGTTGAGGAGCGTTTATCTATGAACCTTAGCTTCTATTACAATTGTTTTTCAAAACATATTGGTCCAAGAACCAGCGCATCTAATGGTACAATGGTTCAACCGGTCTATATAATTAGACCAGGTGAACTGTCCAATTTAAGTTTAGAAAGGCATTCTAGAATAAAGGGCTGATATATAGAAAACAATGCACTTTTTTAATCACAAAGCTGCATTGGTTGTGTGCACCTTTTTTTTTTTTTTATATATAGGGTTGTTGATTTGAGTTTCCATCATCACATGACACATGTTGGCCCTAATTTTTATAAGAAGTCATTTAGATGCTTTGCTATTAGAGGACGAAAGAGTTGGTTCTAAAAGCAAAAAAAAAAAGTACTAGAATTTTCAGAGGCAAGTGATCAAATTCTACCACCACCAAGGAGGATTTTCCTTCTGAGAAATCTGCAGATTGGTTCAACCAATGGAACTGGGTCACCTCCATCCTTTTACTGGTTCCAAGTCCAAACAGCGTAGGGTGCTGAGCCAGACCACAAAGTCACTGCCACAACACACACAGATATATATATATATATATATATATATATATATATATATTTCCTTCAAGCTAGAGGCTCTTCTCATCTTGCAAGGAGACCATCTTTAGATGGATGCCCAACAAGTGTATGAACGATGAAACAAACACCCAC
The DNA here is from genome assembly GCA_019915185.1 of Eucalyptus camaldulensis. Taxonomy (NCBI): domain Eukaryota; kingdom Viridiplantae; phylum Streptophyta; class Magnoliopsida; order Myrtales; family Myrtaceae; genus Eucalyptus; species Eucalyptus camaldulensis. The sequence continues at coordinate 33,706,664 of JAHSVA010000001.1, forward strand.
TCGTGAGAGCGTACTTCTGTTTTGACCATTTGAACTACTGCACCCACATCCGAAGTTCCCCAATTGAATTTCTCTTGGTTCAGCAAAAGCGATGCCTTGCACTACTAAAACCTCAACTTCTGATTGAGCAATGGACTTTTCTTGTTCCTTATTTTTTACTAAATAGCAAGCTTTACACCAAAAAAGTAATTTGCAATTAACATTGCAGGCATTCCAAAATGGTGTTTGCGTGAGCATAAGAGTTAGCACTAAGTAGTTGGAATTATAAAATATTGCCTAAAAAGTAAACACGAATGAACAATTTTTTGGGATTATTGTCTGTCAAAAATTATTTTGATACAAACTAAATTTGAGATATATATATATATACATATATATATAATTGATTTATATTTATAACTATTTCTCAATTTTTTTTTTTTGAGTAGTCCTATTCTATCCAATGCTAACTCTCGTTCTCAGAACTATATTGTCTCTACCCTAACGTCCCCACCCCAACCTCCTGAGAAAGTGAGGATTCAAACGCCCACTTCCTCATTCCATGTTGAAAATGTAGCCACTAAGACAAACCAAATGAAGTACCAAATAAAATACCAAATATAGTTATGGCCGTTTCCAAAATATCTTGTAGAATTAAACTTTTTGTATTCCTGTGCCATCTTATATATAATAAAAGATAACAGTCCGGCCCAAAAAACAAACAAGAAAGATTTAAGTCCTCCTTAATTCGCATTCCAGACCTTCCATGAGCCAAGCCTTATATCAAAATCAGACAAATAATTTTGTTTTTCTCCTGTTTCAAAGAGGGAGTTCCTTTGGCAGCGGCAGCAGCAACAAATAATCAACATCTTTAAAGACAATTTTCCAACTGCGACTATGAAAATTCAAGGTCAGACTCGAAATTCAATGATAAAATTGCCCTCGTGAGAAGATTCCAAATTCAAGAATGGCTGACAAGATGCTAGGGGTGATAAACGGTACATCCTCAGCACTCTTGTCTGATTAGAAAGGGAAAATTGCATCTTAAACCCATGAAGTTAAACATGACTTTTGAAGGCAAAAATTTGCCACATTCAACAGATGATAAAGTTGTAAACCTTTGTAAGGAATCAAAACTGGAGAAACATGTAAAGGCTAACTCACAAACAACGAAAGGTGTTCGATAAGCGCAAATCACGTGAGTACCTAAGGGACACCAGAATGTCTCTTTTCTCGACAATAAATGCTTGCATATCGAGTAAAACAACCTACAGAGAGAAAATGATATACAAGTATCTTGAGAAGCACAAGGAGGCAGAACTCTGGGATTGCTCAAGAAGGTATTTTGTAACCACCCACTCTTTCCTGGATGAGTTTCATGCAGAAGATACACCGTAAATCTGCTTGTCCAGTTGCCAATCTTTCATCTACATTTTCCGCCTTTGTTTCTGTCGTTGCAGTCATCAGACATCTAAGGTTGCATCAAGGGAGATCCACCATCAAGATGTTGACATTTTCACTGAGCGACACCTGGAAACATATAGGATACAATGTCTGAGTGGAACTGCCAGGAGAAAATGCATTTCGGCTTTCATTTCAGCACGAAGGGACTAAAGAAAGAAAAATGTTCATTCACAGAACTGATTGAACTAAGATAAACATTGACCGATCTGTCCTCAAAATTTAGAGTGGCTGCACAAACCTTTTAGGTAAAGAAGGAATTGCAACTGCATTTTAAGTAAACAAATATTGGATCCTTTGTAGCTGAAAACAGGCATACATGAACGATATTCCAGCATCTTGTTATAATGATGGCTGTCATCTTAGAATGACACCATCTCCACCCAGAAATTTTCCACTATTTCCAGAACTTACTTTCATTGGGAAAACATATGTAAACCATGTATTTATCAAACAATATCAAGCTCAAAATAAAGAACCAGGCAGCCACTCTCCTTCCCTAGTCTGTCATCTCGTGCGACACAAATACCCCAAAATCCAGCCTCCCCCAATCCTAGGTGCTAAGAATGGAAGCGCATTGAGTTCGGGTTCAAATCCTAGCCAAATCCTCCTATGGGATTATAATGGCATTTTGGAAGAGAAAACCCTATGGGGTTTTGGGGTTTGTTTTGGGCTGAGTTTGGAATCTAGATGGACGGTATCCCAAAAAACTGAACCAAACTATTCATACTTAAAAAATACCATTAATCTCAAGCAATTCACCACTTCTATAGGCAATTATCTTTTACTTTTGTATTAATGTCTTTTATTTGGATACTTAAAAGAATCACATCAATTGAGTTTCAGATTCCCAATTACTTCTTCAGGCCGGCTTTAGCACTTCCTCTCAAACAGCGTAGGGTGCTGAGACATTCTGCACGCGCAAAAAAAGATTACGAATCAGATTCGCCCCGTGGCAAACGCCTACCGATGGAAAAGGAGCACAGCTCGGTCGCTGACGTACCTGTTTGCTTCTGGCGGAGGTTGAGCGCCATGGCTGCCGGAAGCTGCGTTCAGCTCGAGCTTACGAGATGGAGAAGAGAGTGGAGATTCGCGCAGGAGATCATTCGCCGCCCCGGCGGTCGCTTCTCCCGAGCTTTCGGCCTCGATCGCGATCTGGAGACAGTAGCAGCGTCCATGGGAAACGTTGCCGACAAGATGACGAGCCGGATTTGCAGTCGTGCTTTCGTAATGGGCTCGATCGGTTCGGCCTGATTTGGGCCGAGCAATTCGTCCGGCCCATTTTGCGGCCCAAGTGAGAGATGGCCCGTTGAGCAGTGATTTCGGTAGACCAGATAAATTCCATCATATCTATGGTTTGGCGACATCTCTAGATGGGATGAACCTGGATAAGGCCGGATGATACTCGAGATAACTTAACTGGGACTAAGATATGGGATTGATTCAAATTAGATAAGAGAAAAGAAAATGGTTAAAAACAGAATGGGACTACTGTCAGAATTACGATGGTCGTTGGCATTGGATATGATCTCATTATCGTTATATTCTAAATTTTTCCAAACAAAGTATAGGATATGAGCAATTCGAAGTTATCTTACCATATTTGAATCATATACGTTATGACGGTTCAGGTCAAGAACGGAACCAGCACGTTTCTTCCGAAAAAGGTCAATAGGAAAGGGCCGAGAAAACTTTAGGTGTTTCCATAGCAAGACATCCTCGTCTTTGAAAGCTAATTAGTGGGTATCAAGTGCTACGTACTTTTCTATTTCCCAAAAATATCATACTTGTAATGCGATGACTAATTTGGACATATGAGATCATTATTTTCGTTAAGCATGGAACAAAAATTACTCTCTGAGGTTCGAATTAGAGGTCCTTAGAACAAACCAAATGTACAAAATGAAATAAATTGATTTGACCTAATGTACAATCACACTTGACTTGAAGTTGAGGTTTCATTTTCCTAGGGCTTTATTTTTGAACTTTCAGCTTGAGCTTAACTCATTAGGTATTATATGTCTCAATACCACCCTATCTAGACACGACTCAGTTATTAATTTCTATAATGAAACTTAAGCTCTAGCTCGAATTTCATCATAAAATGAAAACTACAACTGATATGATTTTTTCTTTGTCATATGGAAACTCATTCGTGTATTTAACATAGAACGTATTTGAACGAATGAAATTAAGCTTTATAAGTTATTAAAAATAACTTATTAGGAAGTTTGGGGCCAATTCGATTTAAATATCAGAGCCAAATTAGGCTAGGGAGCTCTTGAGCAATTCAAGTAAAGCATAATCAATCTCATTTTGACTCCATCTGATCCTTGAATCACTTGTACTCAGGTCAAACTTAGCAAGAGCTGAAGAATCTCCGTTCGTTATTACGTCGGGACAATAGTGATGATTGGACCTTGGATTTCTTTCTAAAGTTTTGGCTCTAGTAACTAATGTTGACAAATGAATTTTGTTAATATCTTTATTTGGCGAACAAGAATCAATGATTGTTACTGCTTGTATCTCTAGTTGGAATAATCCCATAAATAGTTTCCTCTATTCAATCTGCAGTTTCATAGTATTGTTTGGATGCCTTCTTCTACTGGAAATTTTACTATAAATAAGGTGTGGGGGGTAAAAATCGGATCTTCACCTGCTAAAGTGCTGGCATAAGCTGGTTTTTTTCGATTCAGACATACCAATACACAGTCTTATATGCTGGCCTGTTATTTCAAATATGCTGCCTACTGGATTGATCGAAGGTGGAGAATCCTAGGAAGGGAATCCTTTTTTAATGATGTTTGCCTTCTCTGTGGATCTTTCCCTGAATGTAGTAGGGGTCACTTGTTTTCTGTATGTGATATTTCTTTTGAAGTCTGGAGCATGGTCTGTACTTGTTGTGGTATTCAAAGAATTAGGCAGAGTTGGCTTGAAGAGTGGCAGTGGATTTGGGTTAGTTGGAAGCGGAAAGCTATATCTAATGTTTCGTGTAAGATTTCATGGTGTCCTGTTATTTATCACATCCAATATATGAGGAATACGAGGTTTCATGATGATAATTTTATTGTTTCTAGTAGTGGTTTTATGTTCAAAATTTAAAGATCTTGCCCTTTTTGTTTTGATTGACCTTTCATGGATAATTTGCATTGACAAGTCCATCCTTCACATGAAAAGAGGTCTCATAAAAGACAAAGATGTGCTGACAATAATGATAAGTATGCAACACTTCCAAAACAACTTGGAGAAATAGAAGTCAATGTTGATTACTCCAGACTCTACGATGTGGTGATGAAAGTGAATGGATATGATGAAATTACCCTTCATTGGTTTTTGACTATCTAGTTGAGAATGACAAAATGGGAAAGGCATTCATGGTGAAAAGTGCAAATCTTCAAAAGGTGTGGATTGAAAAATTCCTAAGCAAAGGAGAATAAGCTTTCATGTCATAAGACTTATATGTGTTCTATCTTTTTATTTTGTTATTGCTAGTATTATGACACTATTTTTATAGCATGGATATTTTTGGGCATGTATTTTTGGGAATTTTAGGGGGCAATGTCTATGCATCAAATACATGAATAGGAAGGAATGTCTTGTATATATACACACAGAATGAGAATGTGTTGTGTCCACTTCTTCCTTCCGTTCTTTGTTGTTTTGAACATTTTTACTTGTTTCATATTTGTCATGGCCAACCTTTCTCTTGTGGCGGATGGAAGATCTCTCATACACTTGTCAAATTGTCTATATGTTTAGGTGAAGAGATGAATTTTAACGTCTGTGCATATCAATTTACTCATAGACCAACTTTCTTATGATTAAATGGGGCTTGAATAATTGAAATCTAACAACTTTCTACAAAAAAGTTGTTTAGTGTTGCTGGGCTCAGGACCCTGATAATGTTTTGCGCTATGGCTCAACGAACCTCGGGCCACGGTGCATGGAGGCATGGACGCGGGGTTTGGCGCTTGACTTCGATGGACCTGAGCTCAAGCTTGGCCTATAGACTTGGATCCATAGAGGGCGGGCTTAAGACCCTTGTGCCCATGCCCTGTCCTCCTCCGGTATCTATCCATTCAAGCAAAAAAAAAAAGTATTTTCCTTTCCAAACAATGGAAATTTTTTTCTTTCATTTTCAGATTTCAATCAAACATCGAAAAATATGGTCATTTCACTAGAAATTGACTTTTAGAAAAATATTTTCAGAAATGTCACATTTTCAGGGAAACAAAATGGAGCCTAAGATGGCAGTACTTAGTCAATACCAAGAAAACCTTATCACATATGAGATGGTTTCATCACAGAAGGTATTACTCGTGAGTCGTGACCGAGCACGGGTCTCCTAATTGCACCGAAGTTTCCTTAGATTGTGAAGAACTCAACACACGAAGACGGCAACGACTACAACTCTACAACGAATGTCTGAAAGTGCTCTCGGTCAATTGGTTAACTTAAATAAAGACCTGCTTTATTAGATTTTTTTAACATACTTTTGTCGTTTGTCCCAAACAAGGAAAGTCTCAACAATGAGTTCGTAGGCATGGACATCTCATGGACTTAGGTTGTGTGAAGAATTGGTACATGTTTCCTTAGCAGATTCAAAATTGCGTACGTCTACTTAGTCAATAATTAAGTAGTTTCTTGCAGCTGAGGGCAAAATTCTATTGTTCTATGCCAAAAGTTTGACTTCTCATCTTGATAAATTTCAATAAGTGATGATAATAGGGTCAATGATTTTTCAATATGACATGACATGTAGCTAAATTGTTTAAGTTGAGTTTAAGTAGATTCATACTTATGCCATTTAAATACAATAAATATACGTATTGTTTGCGAGTTGGACCTTTCAATCCATTTATGATATGCCAAGACACATTTAAGATATGATAGGTCAGAAAAATTGTTGACTTTTTTTTTTTTTTAAATTTTAAAATTGGGCTTTGGGCTCTTTCAACCTAGCTCTGACCAAACCAATTGGTTTTTGATCAGGCCTAAGGACCGGGTCTAAAAACGTCAAGGCTCGTTTTGTTTGAAGACCCCTCGAGAACTTGCCTTCTGACACACGAATTTCGCTTTGACAAATCAGGGAGATTCTCATGCACTTCGAGGATAAAGTATAACTCACTACGGTCGTAATTGTTGGGTGCGGGTGACTGGGGATTCATGCTGTTGCTGCGACCCTCGCGATCTTCTAGTCAAATCTAGACTTTATCCAAAATGTGTTTGAAAATTGACTCTTATGAAAATTTTATAGGATCACTATCGAATGATATAAATATTTAAATTAGTAGATAAATACATGATTAACATTTAATTTATCCAATTTTAGCATCCAACACAAAATGGGATTGACATCCCCTCACTTTAACATTTCACAAATATAAGTGATTTATTATTGGAATAAGTATACTGTGAATTCTAAAATTTGTCACAAAAGTGTAATTAAATTATAAAACTTTCAAAAAATATAATCAAATTCTAAAAATTTCAAAAAATATAATCAAATTCTAAAACTTGTCATAAAAGTGCAATTGAATTTAAAACTTTCAAAAAGTGCAAGTCCTAAAATTTACCAAGTTAGTCCAATTAAGTCCTTCCGTTTATTACCGTTTTTGAAAGTCTTATGACTTGGTTGCACTTTTCAAAAATTTTAGGACTCGATTGTGCTTTCGTTAACAAGTTTTAGAACTCCCATTACACTTAACCCTTTATTATTAGTATCTAGTAGTGTTGTTATGTATGCGAGAAGGAAAGAGTGCAGTGACTGGGTTATTATTATCAGCCTGCATTATCAAGCTCATACTGCCTTCGTGAATCCCTGTGTTCCTTCCCCATTCCAGAAACATTTGAACGAGTATAAAAGGCAAGTAGTAAGTTCTTTTTATTTTATTTTATTTTTTATTAATTCTTTCTAATTCTTTAAGGTTCCGTTCAGTCACCTGGCAATCTAAACACAAAAGATGAGGTATGATGATTTCCATGACCCTTGGAAGCTCCAAAACTCTATCATTAGGGACTGGTTGCAATCTCCTATGACGCGTATAATTGATTCTCAAGAATTTGAGGTAGCCAAAATTTATGAGTTGCGGTTTGCGGAACTCCAAATAAAACCACAATGACATACAAAAGCTTAAGTGTCTCAGCTTCAGGTTTGATTGGGCCACTCCTCTACTTTCATCGACATTACAATTTATACTACGTAGATTCAGATGTTGACACCTATCTTTTGTGTTTCATTTGTTTGTATGTGCTTTGCATAAGCTGAAACCTTGTGCATGCTTGGTATTTTTGTATGCCATTTATGTATAATTATATTTATCCATATGCTCTATTGGTGAATGAGATAGGTTTATTTTATTTTATTTTATTGGTCTTACTCTACTCCTATTTAAACTCTAACTCTCACTCTCACTTTTGTCCTACTTGCTTGCAGGACGTGGGAATCAAAACCTATACTTGAAACTAAATCATCCCCATCGCAAATTCCCTAAGAAGGTGGAGATTCGAACCTCCCACCCCCCCTTTCATATTGGAATGGTGGCCACTAAGGCAAATTTCAGTAGTTGATTATATAGGATTTCATTTGGTAGCTAACTACAAAAATTCATGGTAAAAGCGATAACTTTGTTCAATGGAATGGTTCAGACAGAATAGTGGTTGACAGTTAATCTGTTGACGGGAGAATAGATGTGATTTGGAAAGTTTAGGTTTGGAAAGTTTAGGTTGTTTATTTTTCTTTTTTTGAGTGATTTTGACATGTTTGTTCTTTCTAGAATTAAATAATGTGGCTCGGTTAAATGGGGTAGTTGGTGCATGTGAACCAAAGCAAGTTATCTTGTCTAACAAGCAGAGCCAGGGGGACTCACATTTTAAGGGCATGGGTTTGAAAGTTTGCTTTTGTCTTTAAACGAAAGCAGAAAGGACAAGATTCGAATGTCACCAAACATTATGCAATTATACAATGAATAAGTAAGGAAATTCCTAAACATTGAATTCTCGTTAAAGGATACATGTGTATAAAAATTGTTTACACCTAAATTTTGGCGATCTAATCATTCCTTCATTGCATTGAAAATAAGGGACTAAAATTTAGCCCTTAAGCAAAAATATTAAATTAAATTGCTTAGAATATAGATATTAGGGGCATATTTCATTTAAGTACACATTTGTCGAGCTTTGGATGGGGATGCAACTATGCAGAATGAGGAGTTTGAAGCCAATGGAGATGTTTCTGGGTAGGACAATTTAAATCAGGATCTTGAAAGGACAGAAACCACAGTGCTTGCTTAGGTCATTGCGGAGTCCCATCTTTGCTTTGTGCATAAATAGGATGAGCTAAGCTTCTAAAATTATAAGCAAACGAATTCCTATGGATCCTAGGCTCTCCAAAGTTATCCAGTATGAAGATGTCACCTCTCTCCGGGCCTTGTTGGCCGAAGATCTACTGATTCTGAGACCAAAGTAGTGTTGAGACCAATGGTAAAGACTCCTCTTCCTTTGGCTGTGCTTGCTGGAAAGAGCGAACTCGTGAAGGAGATTGTTAGCATGAAAGCCCAATTTTGCAAGGGAATCGAATCACGATGGCCTTACACCGTTACACATTGTGTCAGCCATGGGGAATTTGGAAGTCATGAGGGAGCTTCTAATAGTAGGCCTTGATCTTGGCATGATCGAGAACAAAGGTTGCTGGACACCGCTCCACTATGCAACCATCAAGGGCAGGGTCAAGGTAATCGAGGAGTTGGTCTCTTAGTGTCCTCCAGCCCTCAAGGAACGCACCACTCACTTCACCTGGCAGTGAAGAACAATCAGTCCGATGCGCTCAAGAAGCTAGTGGAAAAGGCCAATGAAGATGGAAATGCAGACGACCTTGTGACTACCAAGGATGATGATGAGAACACAATCTTGTAGCCAGTTGTGGCTTCGAAACAGCTCCAGTCCACTGGGCAGCAAAACGGGGCCAAGCCCATTAAAAAGCTATGACGACCGCACCCTTTAAATGCCGGAGTTCTAATTATGTTAAGTGAAAGTTTTGACCCATTGACCCATGCAGAAATTCTTTCAATTTTGTGTGGGCACAAGATCTTCAGTAATTAGGGAAAGAAAACAATAAAGTATGGTTGATTTGGTGAGTCACAAGGAAATAAAATAAAAAGGGGAGATTGGCAAAGAGCAAGAGGCGTGTGCATCATGAAATAAAAGAAACAAGAAATAAAGAAGAATCAGCTTATATATACATGATATGCAAGGATTAGAAGAAGGAAAGTGGATTTTGGGCTTTCCTTTTACCAGCCTTAGCCGTTCCCTATAAAAAAGAGAAGACCCTTTTGATCAGTGGGGGGGGGGGGGGGGGGGGGGGGATCACAGAATACACAAAAAAGAACACACTTGAGAGAGAGATCCAGTCCAGCTCTTGGCCGAGGTAACCCTCCAAGCAAGCGCCCACTCCACGGCCAGACCTATGGCCGTTCCTCTATCGCTATCACTGCTACATCATGTTGCTACCCTACTGAGGTGTCAACGATGGCCAAGCCACTCCCTGCACATGTGCCACCTGAGAAGTCAACCGAGTCCGAGCTGTTGCACCCAACCACATTGCTGCTTTGGTTCCATTATTGCTGTGCGTGGGGGTCGTTGCTTCCTAACCACCATCGAGCCTCCACCGTTGAACGCTACCCCACTGACTTGTTGGTCTTTTGTGCTTTTATTTTCAGGTTCCCGCAAGTCCCAGTGTCACTTGCGTACACCTGAGTTACATTGGTGACCAACCCTGGATGTTCAAATCTTCATGCCAACAACCCTCCTCAGATGTCCTTTTGCTGTGTTGGTCAAGTTTATGACCTTGTCAGGCCAAATCAGTGAAGTATTAACCACCATTCAAAATTCGCTATTACTTGTTGAGCGAGGTATCATCATTGAGCAGCACGTCACCTTGAACCGCCACCCATGAGTCATCCCGCAATCCGTCATTTGACCGAACTTGACAACATGGTCCATGTGACACGAAATATTAAGTAAGAATCTCTTTTAATTCGATTTTCATATATCCTTATTGCCTAATTTATGGGATTATCTCGTATGAATATTTGAATGATACCATCATATCCACAAAATATTGATTAGCCTTTTAAATTGGGAAATCTTCCTAATTTCGCAACATACATATGATTGACGGTCCGATTTTACGCTCGAAATACGACCCGCAATCGTACGGAAAAATCACCAATCCGATCTCACGTTCAAGATACGATTCGTAATTTTATTTAAAAATTGGCCAATCTGATCTCATGCGTAAGATACGATTCGTCAATTTATTTCCCAAAATTAAATGGACATGGATGATATATTGCTTGATTTGGTGCTGTATTGTTCTTGATGCCTTTATTTGATTGCTCCCGTAAAAGAAAAACCCAAAAAAATATATATTTGAGTTGGATTAGGTTCATGTTAGAATATTACTTGTTTTAGGGTTATTTTGCATGTTTAGAATAGGAAATTTATTTATCTTGAATTCCTTAAATAAAAATCCAAAAAAGATGCATTCAGTTAGGATGTTAGTTTTTTTAAAAAAAATAAAATTAAATTGCATGTTTAATTATTTGGCAATTTTAATTTCTAATTTTATATTAAAAAAACACAAAAATCACCATGCATAAGTCATGTAGAATAAGGGCATTCTTTGTACGTCATTGCATATTAGGATAAAATTGCATATTTCATATTGAGTTTAGATTGACTTTTTAGATAGACTGCATCTTAAGTTAGAGATTACTAAGTTAAAATAATAACTTAGTTTAAATTAGGGTTTAGCCTAACATAATCCTTAATATAAGTTGGATAGAATCTTAATATAGCTAGATAATTTTCACAATCTTCTAATTCCGAATTTCATGAAAATTACAAAAAATATCTTAGGATAAATTAGTTTCAATCTCTAGGATAGGTTGCATGCTTTTTAAGAAAACAGAAATGTCATGTGGATGTCATATAAGATTAGGTTCATGAAATGCATGTTACTTAGTGATTGTGGTTAGGTCCATTTAGCTAGAAATTGCCTGTCATTAGGTCAGATTGAATTGCATTGCATTGCATGACTCTCACTAAATAAGTGAAAACAAAAAAAGAAATTGTGTGTTAATTGAAAATCATATATATGGTTGTTGATGTGAATTCTGATCTAACAACACAGATGCTTTCGTTGTTATAAGGCAAGTCCCGTAATTTATTCATTGCTTTCTTGGGTGTTAAATTAGTAGTTTGCGCATTCGTATGATCACCTCACATATTAGGGAAATATATTTAAAATCAATCTAAACTGCCTGTAAAAACATTTTTAATAAAAAGAAATGGTACCGAAAGGGCATTAGAGAAATCTTGTATAACCAAGTCCCCATATCCAAAATCTCTCATTCGTAGGAGTAAAATAATCCTCCAATTATTATACTTAGGTGTCTAATCGACCTACCATAAACTAATTAGTGACGACTTCTAATTAAAAAGATCAATTGAATATTAAGAACTTGAACCTAAAGTCGCGAATTGGTATGGGCTTAGGAGAGCCTGAGCTAAGCCTAGACTTAGTAATTCATTAGCCAAATCCTAGGTGGATCACTCAAAAATTTGGTCGCGACAGCTTGGCAACTCCGCTAGAGACTTGAGTTGAAACTCTTAATGGACTTATGTCAATTTTATTTTTTGAAAAATGTTTTTGTTTGGCGGTGAGGATCCTAGGTACGTCCCTAACATTTAAGGTGTTAAATGTTCTTGCAAGAGGGGAGGTATAAGGGGAGTAGTGATTGTTAACCCTTGTCTTGCAAGTTGGAGTTGGGGATGAATGTTTTGAATTCAAATTATTGAAGTGTTGTTTGATATAAACTATTGTGCATGCCTTACATTTACATTACACTCTTGCACACATAACCTGCCGTCAAACCTAGGCCACATAGGATCATTTAGGATGGTATTGAGATGAATACCACTCCGACCGCATGCCCGCAGTACGAGTCACCTATCTCAATCCTGAAGTTTCTTTTATTTTTTTATTTTTTTATTTTTTTGTCTAGAGTACCCACCTCGGTTTGCATGCTCGCAACCCAGGTTGGCTCTTTGACCAAGCAGGAGTCATGAGGACTCACTTTAGTCCGCACGCCTGCGGCTAGTCCGACCATCCTTGTGGCTCCACTTCGTTAAGCCTTATAGAGTAGAAATCGAGCAACATACCATGTGCATGTCTATGTGATTGCCCCCATTTATTGGTAAAGTAAGTTCTCTAAATTCTCATATTTGCAATCTACTTACTTTATTGTATCATTGTCGCGACCAATTTTTTTCGGGGGTGAACCACCTATGGTTTGGCTAATGGACTGTTAAACCTAGACTTAACTCGGGCTCTCCCAAGCCCATACCAATTCACGACTTAGGTTTGAATTGTTAACATGAAAAATTTTTAATTAGGAGTTGCCACTAATCTATTTTTGGTGGGTCGATTAGAAACCTAAGTAAAGTAATGGGAGATTTACTTTACTCCTACAAACCAGAGATTCTGGGTTCGGGGACTTGATTACGCTAGATTTCTCTAACGCCCTTTTGGTACCTTTTTCTTTTATTTTGAAAAATGTTTGGCAAGCAATTTGAATTGATTTTAATTCCCTAACATGTGAGGCAATCATGCGGGTGTGCAAACCATCAATTTAACATCCAAGGAAAGCAATGAATAAAATGCAGGGACTTACCTCATAGCAATAAAAGCATCTGCGTTGTTAGATCAGAATTCACATTAACAACCCTAGATATGATTTCTAATTAATACGCAATTTTTTCTTTTTTGTTTTCACTTAATTAATGAGAATCATGTTTTATGCAATGCATGTCACTAATTTAACATGAAATGATACGACGTGACTTAGCTATATGACCTAAGCGATATGACATAAATAAGCATGTAATCTATCCTGAAGCATGAGATGGATTTATTCTAAAAAATGATTTTTTTTTTTGTATTTTCCATGAGATTCGAAATTAAAGAAATGCAACACTTAATATGCAATCTAAATTAATCTAACGATCTAATTCTAATGACGGGCAATTTCTAATTAATTGCATCTAACAAAAATCACTAAATGACGTGCATTGTATGAAACTAATTCTACATGACGTGCACATGATTTTTATTTTCTTAATAAGCATGCAATCTATTTAGGAGAAATTATCTAAACCTATAATATGCAATCTTAACATGCAATGACATGCAATGACATGCAAAGAATGCCATAATTCTACATGACATATGCATAATGACTTTTTTTGTGTTTTTCCTTTTTTTCCCTTTTCAAATTTCAAAATTAATAATTGCCAAATAATTAAACATGCAATCCAAGTTTAAAAAAAAAAACTAGCAACCTAAATTAATTGATTTGATTTTTTTTTAAATTCGAAATAAAATACCTATTATGAACATGCAAACCCTAAAACTACATTTTTTTTTATTTTTTTAAAGAAAGCTAATTTAAGTAACACCACAGCAAATCAAGCCATATTGATACCCAAATTGACGAACCATATCTCGAGCATGAGATCGGGTTAGCCAATTTCAAACAAAGTCACAAATCATATCTCGAGCGTGAGATTGGATTGGTGATTTTTCCGTGCGATTGTGGGTCGTATTTCGAGCATGAAATCGGACCGTCAATCATATGCACGTTGCGAAACTCGAGTTGCGAATATCATGGCATATCGGGAATTTCCATTATGTGCACTAATGAATATATCAAATAAGGAAGCAAAATTTTCAGAAATTAGAATAGACAATTTTTACCTATCCCAAATATTGCTTCCAAATTTGGTCTTCGAACGGCGGCCGGTTCGTGATGACCAACTGTGCTTCAGAGCAAGCCGGCAAGGCATCTCAGCTTGGGATGCTCGAGCTGGTAATTCACGGTGTGGTGCTCGGTTGACTGCAAAATCAAAGCAAGTGTGCGGCAAGGACCAACGCAATATAAAAGATTAAAGAATTAGACCCCAAACCCTCGAATCTCCTTATTGTCAGTGTTTCCCCTGCTGCCATGCACCCTTATAATTCTATTTTTTATCAACCCCCCTCTCCCACCGAAAACCAAATTTCCACCACCTCAGGCTACACAGAGGCCAATTCTTTCCCATGTGTTTGTCCTTTGGCTATAACTTTTCGGGAACTTCATGAGTGGCCGTGAATTCAAATATTCCATCGAGAATTCTCGTATGTTTCTTCTTTGATTTCAACCGGTAGCGTCGTGACTTGATGGACGCCGAAGTGTGAACACGAGTGAATTTCTTCACGGACGATATACTCAAGAATCATAGGGACATGGCCACCTAGTCACCAGCGCACAAGTCAGCCTGCAAAACAAAGAAATTCAACGGCACAATCTGAGTAGCGAGTTATGGAGGCCGGGGTCATTGATGAGGGTAGCCACTAGTCGTCCGGCTCTTCTGGACGGCAGGTCTTCGCTGGTGCTCAGCCCGGAGAGATCACGGGGCAAAAGTCGGTGATGGATCGCAACAAGGCTTTTTTGCGGTGATGCTTCTCAGCGTGATGAAACAACTCCTGGTGGTGTGCTCACGGTTGGGATTAAAATCCGTCAGAGCAATTCACTAGAGATTCCACAAACCAAGAGCTTTAAACGTGATGAGGGCAGCACATTGGGGAACTCAGACACAACTCAGGCACGTCAAACCATGGTGTCGGCAACAGCTCAATAGGGTAGCACTCATTAACAAGGCCTTGCGGATGAAGAATTGAGGCTGCACAACGCCAAAAAGACGGCTGGAACGGTATTTTGACTTTGCTTTATCGCCACCTTCGTGAAAAAGGAGTCTTCCCCTCGGTATTTCCTCTCTCTTCGTGGATAACGTGAGTTTTCTTTTCTTCTTTTTTTGCGGCCGTGTGTTCTCAATTGTGTGGCCTTCCTTCAAACCCTACGCATTTAATCTATTTATAGGCCGCAAGTAAGGGTTTTAATTTTTCCAAATCCATATCCACGAAAATTCCTTTTTCCAAATGTAATATTTGCTTTTGATATGATTTAGGATTGCAAGAGGATTCTTTTAAAATTTGAAATCTTGCATAAATCAATCCGAAAAATCTTTCCAAGGATATGGGCTTGGGCCAATTTACTCCCTTTGTGGGCTTAGTCCAATTCACTAAATTAATATTCTGAACTATCAATTTGAACCCACTTGTCACCGGCCCAATGTAAATGCAAATTAAGAAATAAATGCACCTAAAACTATATGCTATGCAATTAATTATTTTTTCAGAAATAAAATTAACCCCTAATTTTTTAATGCAATAAATGACTAAGCGGGTCGCCAAAATTTAGGTGTCAACAATCATTTTTTCGATCCATGGTATTAGGATTGTTCTAATTCTTGGTCAATATACAATGGGAATACCAAACATTCGAATTATTCTCCCTCTAATGGAATAGCTTAACAAGTGGTGGGACAAGTTAGACCAAGCTGGCCATGAGTTTGTTGAGTCACACATTAGTCAACTACTTCCGCTATTGCACATCAACATTCATGGCGGCCTCATCCAAGCACCAAGCACTTGCCCACTGTTGATGCCCGGAGACCTCTACTTTCATCTTTGGCAGTAAGCATGAGCTCACTCCCACCTTGGAAGAGTATAGCATTTCCATGGAAAAATCTTTGAAAGCTTAATTAATTAGTCCGCCTATCGGAATAGATCCCGTTGTGGCTTTATCCAATTTTTTGAGAATTAAGGAGGACAATATAATAAATGTTTTAAAGGCTCACTGCAATACATGTCTTTTATCTTTTTCTAAAAGAATGTTTTGAAAATGGCACTTCAATTCAAATACGTAGAATTTTCCTTTAGCTTTCTTTGGGTTTATACTTTTTCCTTACTGCAAGAATGCTATTAGCCATTTGATCGCTCAATTAGTTAAACAAGTGTTGGAAGGAAAGAATTTTGTAAACACTGTTCTAACTGAAACTTTCCTTTCCCTCACTCAATTTAAAGAAGGTGGTGATAAGACTTTCCATTCCTCTCCTGAGCTTTTGCAAACTTGGTTTCTTTCTCATATAATAGGATTTGGTGGTTTAATGACTATACATGATGTTAATAACTCTAATAATCCTATTATGAGATTTGAGAACAATCAAGAACATGCACTGGATTACCATTATTCTAGGTGGCTAGCTTTCATGAAAAAATCAACTTCCAAGGGTTTCCTATGGCATGCTAAATGGTTCCAAGTTCATGTGGCAAGACTCTCATGTGGAGGTGTTGGCCCAGTCCCTCTACTAGGATTCACTGGAGCATTGGAGTACTATCCGACTAGAGTGACTCGTCAGTATCAAGTCATGTAAGAGCTTCCCCTGGCATTGCAAGCAAATACACTCCAAGTAAGCTTCGTTGATGGAGATCGAGACCATGAAGATTCCGTTCTCTTGATCAAATCAATGTGGGACTTGTGCCATCCACAAAAACTCAAATGGCCTGAGGAGCTGAAGGGTAAATAAAGGAAGTACTATGCCTCAACAAAATACATTCAACAACACAAGGTTCCAAATAAGCTACTTCCAAAGATACCGGAGGTGCCGCTGAAGATCACCAACCGCGCTGAGAATAAATGCCTCAAAAGGGTTGCCGAAAAATCTCAAGAGGAGAATAAGTGATTGTGCCTAGTGATGTCCCGAGTGTATATTGATCAAGCTAGATGAAGTCTTGAATCAATCTCATTATTTTCATTTCTAAATTAATGTTTAGAAAGTTGAGTCATTTACTTCCCTAGTTCATTTGTTTAGGGCATTTCGAGTTTCTATTTGTAGGCTTGTCAAAAGCTCCATTGATGAATAAAAGTTCAAGACTGTTGCCATGGACCGGCGTATTTCATATGAGATACTTATTTTTGTTCATTTCTTCAATTTAGGTGATAACGGATCCGCCACGTTCGCCCATCATCACTCGATCAAGAGCTAAAATGGCTGAGCAAACCAAAATGCGTGATCATATCTCCACTATGGAAGGACAACTCCAATAGTTAGTCACCTCCATGCAACTACTGACAACTCAAATCAAATCCCTCCGAGCAAATCCAACTCCTACACCTGCTCTTCTCGAGATAGTTGTCCCGAGGCAAGCAAGCGAGGCTCAATTGGGTGATGCCGACATGCCTGACCTGGAAGATGACTCATCACCGATCAATGTGTGAAAGCCTAAGCTTGACAACGTCCCTAAGGTGGAGCATGATGAATGCTTCGCAAAGCTTGAAGAGAAAGTGAACCAACTATAAGAGTCACAAAGTTCACTCCCATTTGACTTGTCAATCTATGAGAAGGTCAAGATGCCAAAGAAATTTAAAATGCCAGACTTTGAGAAATATGATGGTACTTCCTGCCCAAAAGCTCATTTGTAGATGTATCACGTATGTATAGCTTGATATGTCAACAACGAGCCCCTCATGATTCAATCATTCCATGCGAGTTTGACCGGGCCTACACTAAGCTGGTATGTCATGAAGAATGTGAACCTTCTTGACACCTGGAATGAAGTGGCCGACACGTTTCTCAAACATTACAAGTTCAACATGGACATTACACCTTCCCGAGAAGACCTTGAGAGAATGGAGAAAAGGAGAAGCAAGTCGTTCAAGGAGTATGCCGTGAGATGGCAAAATCTAGCAGCTCAAATCACTCCTAAGCCTACTGATAAGGAGTTGATGAAGTTCTTTGTCAAGACTCTCCTGTCTGAATTCCGTAACCGAATGGCCAACACATATGTCAAGAGCTTCAATCAACTTGTTCCTATATAAGAACAAATTGAGATGGGGATAAGGGAATGATAGTTTATTGAGCCATCAAGTAAAAGATTCTCCGCCAAGAAGGAGAAAGAAGCCGCAGTTGATGTAAATGTGGCTTATAGCCAGGAAAGTGCCAATCCTACCCCAGCTATCCAGATGAATTCAAGGCAACAACAAACCACTGGTTATCAATCATTTGCCTAAGCAAGTAATAGAAGACATTTCTCTCCTCTCCCTAAATCTCTATCCCAAGTGTTGGCAATCCTCCGAAAGAAAGGCTTGCTTACTAGCGAACTGAAGCACCCTAACTGCAAAAGCATTCATTGTTACGATTCAACGAAGAAGTGTGACTACCATAGCGGCAAATTGGGGCATTCAATTGATGAATGTTTTACCCTCAAGCACAAGATCCAAAACCTCTTGGACACAAAAGCCTTTTCGTTTCAAACTGCTCAGTCGAACGTCCAGAAAAATCCGCTACCGGAGCATCAAGGTATGGCCAATGCTATCCTGGAACCTGAAGTCGGTCGAATCAAGAACTTGAAGGTACATGTGGCAGATGCTTACAATGACCTAGTGAGAGCTGGATATTATCCAGATCGTGAGGATATTCCCCTATCACTGATGAGGGAAAGAGTTGCCAAAATGGTGGATGACAGCATCATCATGTATACTAATCATAATTGTATAGTCTCCACTATTTCCCATATCATTATTAATTGGGATGAGGAGCAAGCTACGCTCGATGCCAACAAGGAAGGAATTGATCCTTCACTCGTGGACATGCCTCCACTAGAAGATGCATCCGATGAGGAGATGGTGATTGAAATGCCTTAGTCGTGTGAATATGTCAATAATAAGGTGGTGCATTGGTCCTATGACAGAGATGTTGGCCTCGTTACAAGGTTCGGTCGGACTTATGCTCCAGCTAGCTCTCAACCTACAAAACTTGTCACTGATGAGAAGGCTAAGAAATTTCTGGCTGTGAAAGCAAGTGAATATAACGTGGTTGATCAGTTGCGAAAAATGCTCGCTCAGATATCTTTGCTCCAACTCTTGTTAACATCTCCCGTGCATCAAAAGTCGCTGATGAAGGTGCTAAGTGAAATTCGTGTGCCAGAGACGATTGAGGCGGACAAGCTGGAGGAATTTGTGGGATTAGTCCTTCTCAAGGACTTGATTGCTTTTTCCGATGAGGAATTCTCTCTTGAGGGTAGGGGGCATAACAAGGCATTTTACATATCTATCAAGCACAAGTCTTCTTATGTGTCTTGGGTGCTTATTGATAATGGGTTCGCCCTAAACATATGTTCATTAGCCACTCTTCATCGCCTCAAGATAAACCCATCCAAGATACATGCTGCAAAGACTTTCATGCGAGCTTTTGATGTGATAAAGAAGGAGGTGATCGGGGAAATCCAACTCGACGTACAAATAGGGCCGGTCATCTTCAACATTCCCTTTCAAGTGCTAGACATCCCCACCGCATTTAATATTTCTTGCTAGGTTGTCCCTGGATACATGCTGTTGGAGCGATGCTTTCAAGTTTACATCAAGTTGTGAAGTTCGTGATCGAAAGGAAGCTAGTCACTATCTATGGCGAAGAAGATCACCAAATTTATCATTAGATAGCTATCCCTTATGTGGAGCCAGACTTTGAGTTTGAATCAAGCTACCATTTGTTTGAATTGGTGTCCACCATTCATGTTTCTCAAAACTCATTGCCACCCACTCCTGAAGTTTCAAATACTACATTCATGGTGGGAAGAGTGATGGTTGGGAATGGTTTT
Organism: Eucalyptus camaldulensis; assembly: GCA_019915185.1. Classification (NCBI taxonomy): domain Eukaryota; kingdom Viridiplantae; phylum Streptophyta; class Magnoliopsida; order Myrtales; family Myrtaceae; genus Eucalyptus; species Eucalyptus camaldulensis. The sequence goes on from JAHSVA010000001.1 coordinate 33,726,702, forward strand.
GTTCCCGATAGTGGTCTTGGAAGAAATGGTGAAGGCATCCAAAACCCCATTGAAGCCCCTCAGAGGTCCTGTTTTGCTGGATTAGGGTACCATGGAAGAGGTGGACAAAGTCCTAGAGGACGAAGACAGGAAAGGCAGAACCCGCCACCTAACCAAGGGCGAGGGAGGCAAAACTCACTACCCCCAAACATTCACAAGACATTCCTTGGTCCTCTGATAATGATGCAAGATGAAGAAGAAGTGATGGACACCTTAAGACAACCAAGCGGCAAATTCGACTATCTGGTGAAATATTCGGCTCCTCCTAGCTTTTACATCGACTCTCATGACATAGTTCCAGATGGATGGGGTGGCATGGATGATTCGACACCCTCGGAGACAGAGAACCCTAATGATGCATTAGAAGGAATCACAAGCCTGTTCAATGATGTCTTCATAGGAGCCATTGACGAAGGACCTCTAGAAGAAATGGGCCTTGGCCCACAAGAGTAACTCGTTTATTGCCTTGCCATATTCCCTTGCATGGGAATCTTTATTGCTCTCTAGGAATTGTTTTTGATTTCTTCTTTTTCGCTTTATTTTGAGGGCATAATGAGGTACACCAAACTGGCTCGGTGATGATATCTAGCCGATAAAAAAAGAAGAAATATCCAAGGAGAATTCTGAGGCTTGGGCTTCATTATGCTTCCTCGTGTCAAAATGTTTCAAAAATGCTTTTGCAAGTGCTTTTCAAAAATCCTTCAAAAATCTTTCATAAAACCAAAATAAAAACAAAAGATGTAATTTACTCTGTTTGTCTTTCTAATTTATTTACTTCATGTTTCAAGAACAGTCTTACAGCATACAAAGGTGTGAAAATGGTCCAATTCAATACAACAAATGCTGATATTGACGATCTCGAAGATTCCATTAAGGTGTAGTGTAGATGGGAACAACATGAAAAAGCCAAGGCCCTTACATTTGAACAGACCGTCACTGTTAATTTAGGTGACACCGAAGAAACCAAAGAGGTGAAGATTGGGGCAAATATCCCCGAAGACAAGGCCGAGTGCCTAATTTAGCTACTAAAGGAATATCATGATGTTTTTTGCATGGACCTATGCTAACATGCCTAGTTTAGACCCGTCAATCGTGGAACACTATTTACCTACTAATCCGGATGTGCCGCCTAAGAAACAGAGGCTGCGAAGAACTAAACCTGGCCTCTCAAAGAAGATAGAGGAAGAAGTGATGAAGCTGTTGAAGGTGAGATTCATCGAAGTCTCACAATACCCTGAATGGGTGGCTAACATTGTACCGGTAATGAAGAAGGACGGTCGAGTTCGTGTTTGTGTTGACTATCAAAATCTGAACAAGGCTAGCCCGAAGGATGATTTCTCGTTACCTCACATAGATGTTCTTATGGATAGTACTATCAAATTTGAACTATTCTTATTTATGGATGGTTTTTCTAGGTATAACTAGATAAGAATGAAGGAGGGAGACAAGGAGAAGATTGCATTTATCACCACGTGGGGAACCTTTCATTATCAGGTCATGCCCTTCGGACTCAAGAATGCAAGGGCAACTTACTATCGAGCCATGGTAGCATTGTTTCACAATATGATGCATGAAGAGATCGAGGTCTATGTTGATGATATGATTGCAAAGACCCGACCTGGGAAAAGCCATGTTGAAACCTTAAAGAAGTTGTTCGATCGAGTCCGTGAGTTCAAGCTTCAACTAAATCCCGTTAAATGCGTGTTCGGAGCAACATCCGATAAATTATTCAGATTTATTGTGAGCAATAAGGGGATTGAGATTGACTCCTCCAAGGTTAAGGCCATATGCGAGTTGCAACCTCCATCGATGATGAAAGAAGTCCGGAGCCTCTTGGGGAGATTGAATTACATTGTGCAATTCATTTCCCAGCTTTCGAAAACTACCAAGCCGTTCTTCAGGCTTTTGAAGAAGAATGCACAAATCAACTGGGATGATGAATATTGAGAAGTGTTCGACAAGTTGAAGTAGAATTTGATGAATGCACTAGTGCTTGTCCCGCCATCACCGAGGCATCCTTTGATTCTCTATCTCACCATTTATAGTGAATCATTGGGCGCAATGTTGTCTCAGTAAAGCCCTATTAATAAAAAAGAACAAGCCATCTATTACTTGAGCAAAAATTTCACTGTTTCAGAACTGAAATATTCTGATGCTAAAAAAACCTGTGCTGCATTAGTGTGGGTATTGCATAGATTGCGATAGTACACGCTACATTATCAGACTTTTCTCGTGACTGAGAACAATCCTATCATGTACTTGCTTGATCGGCCAGCTTTGGTTGGTAAGTTGACTAAGTGGCAAATTTTAATCTCATAATTTGATGTGCAATTCATGCCACAAAAGTCAGTTAAAGGTCGAGCGATCACTGATATATTGGCCGAGAATCCAGGAGTCTCAAATAATGATGACAATTTCCAATATGACCGTGTCTTGAATGTAAGAGAAGATTCATGGACAATGTTCTTCGATGGAGTTGTAAACCTAACAAGCTCTGGTACTAGGGTAGTTCTGATATCCCCAGACAGACAACACCATTTGGTAGCTGCAAAATTGATATTCCCATGCACTAATAATGTGGCTGAGTATGAAGCTTCCATTCTTGGGCTTCAAATTGCAATTGAGATGGGTGTGGCCAAGTTAAGAGTATTCGAAGATTCTGCGCTAATCATATTGCAGACTATAGGTGAATGGAAGACCAATGATGCCAAGTTGCTCCCGTACCACAAGTATTTAGAAGATCTGGTAAAGGAGTTCGAAGAAATTTTGTTTGAATACTTGACAAGGTCTCATAATCAATTTGCAGATGCACTCGCAACTTTGTCTTCCATGTTGCAAGTCACTAACGAATTAGAAGTCAAGCCGTTGAAAATAGAGGTTTTGCCAAAGCTGGCTTATTGCATGATCGTGACTGGAGAACCTGATGGAAGACCATGGTATTACGATATCATGAATTATATTCAGAAACAAGAATTCCCTGAAGGAAGTACTCCAGCCGATAAGAAGTACATCATGAAGATGGCCTTAAAATTCTTTGTCAGTGGTGAGAATTTGTATAAGAGATCTTATGATTCAATCTTGTTGCGGTGTGTGGGTGCAGCTGAAGCCACTGAAATCATGCAAGAAGTTAATGAAGGAGCATGTGGCCCTCATATGAACAGGCACATGTTGGCTAAAAAGATTATGAGATTAGGCTACTACTGGATCACGCTAAAAATTGACTGTGTCCAGCATGTTCGAAGTTGTCATTGTTGCCAAATCCATGGTGATAAGATAAATGTTCCTCCAACTGAGCTACACCAGTTTTCCGAGCCATGGCCTTTCTCAATGTGGGGCATTGATGTGATTGGTCCAATAAATCCAAAGGCTTCAAATAGGCATCGATTCATTTTGGTGGTGATAAACTATTTCTCCAAATGGATCGAAGCTACATCCTTTGCAAGTGTTACTTCCCGCAATGTTGCGAAGTTCCTCAAACATGACATAATTGCTCACTATCGCATTCCTGAAGCAATCATCACTGATAATGAGACAAATTTGAACAACAAAATTGTAGATAAGTTGTTTAGCGAGTTCAAGATCAAGCATTTGAATTCGTCACCTTACTGCCCTCAAATGAACGAGGTTGTTGAGGCAACCAATAAGAACATTAAGAAGATCTTGGCTAAGACAACTGAGAATTATCAAGATTGGCATGATAGATTACCCTTCGCACTAATGGCGTACCGAACATAAATCCGTACTTCTACTGAGGCAACCTTTTTTGCTATAGTGTATGGCATGGAGGCAGTTTTGCCTGTGGAAGTGGAGATTCATTCTTTAAGAGTTTTATCCCAAGTGGAGTTGTCTGAGGCTGAATGGTCGCAACAAAGACTTGAGCAATTAAACTTGATTGATGAGAGGAGACTGAAGGCTCTCTGCCATGGCCAAACTTATCAACAGAGAGTGGCCAAATCCTTCAATCGGAAGGTATGACCGAGACATTTTGAGGTAAATGATCTTGTTCTAAGGAAACTGTTCCCAATTTTTCTAGATCTTGAGGGGAAGTTCGCTCCAAATTACAGTGGCCCATATGTGGTGAAGAAAGTACTTCCTGGAAGTGCTTTGATCCTAGCAGAAATGGATGGTCGTGAGTTTTCCACTCCAATTAATTCTAATGCTGTCAATAGGTATTACCCATGATTAAATTTGTCATGCCATGCTTTGAACTGCAAGCATTTTTATGATGAATAAATTGCCTCAATGAGTTAAATTATTCAAATTTGTTGCAAATCTTGCATTTTTTTCCTTGATGAATTGTGTGAGATTAATTTAATGTGTCAAATGGGATAACTTGGAATGACGAAAGGCAAGCCTTATTTCATACACTAATCTCCAGTGAGTTATGTGAAAAATTCCTTGCCTGCAAGGAAAAAGGTGATCTCACAAAGGGTTTGTAAATCGAAGTGATGAGAGACAGTTTCTTCTTCTACCCGAAACACTACAGGTATACCCATTATTTAGCTCCTTTGAGCCCACAGACAAAAAGAGCTTTTTAAATTATCCCTGTCAAGGATCATCCCATACTGGGGCAAAATTTGAAATGAATGATAGGAATTTTCTTACTCACACTTGTATCAATATTCGAGTATTGCTTTCGCAATCTAGCTTATACGGTAATTGAAGTGCTTTAGGATGACGAAGAGCAGTTCTTTCTTTATCCCACACACTTTTATCTATTACATAACCCATTTGAGCCTATGAATTTATTTCACATTAAACCTAGTTGGTGATCATCCCCCACATTGGGGCAAGGCCAGAAAAAACAAACCACTCAAATAGCATGGTTTACAGTGTTGATAAAAGATGAAGGCTGTGTGAGTCCAAAGAAAGTAAGTGCAAAAAAAATAAATGGCATGAAAAAACAGTACGCCTGGTAAAAGTAAGCCCAATGCCCAAAGAGAAAAATCAAACACTTAATGTAGTGAGTAGTATCCCCAACAAGGCTGTACTAAAAACTCAAATGTTGAGATGTTGCAATTAATGGAGTTGTGATGTGAAGAAAATTTTCAATGGTGAAGAAGAAAGTTGGTGGAGATGTCAAGATGATCACCAACTTTGACTCCTAAACACTTTTTGAGCCTAATAATCCTTTCGTTTCACAATCCATGAACCAAGTCTGCGTTACGTCCTTTGTAAAGTCTCTTCAGATTATAGCACTTGAATTAACGTAAAAGTTCATATATTCAAAAGCATCGCTCGAAGAAATGCAAGTAAGGCAATTTCTACCTCATTTCACATGTTTCTTGACTTATAAATCCTAAGACAATTGCGAAATGTCATTTTTCAATAGCTTTGACTCAAAGAGTCCCCTTTGTTAAGCCATTAACCAAGCCGACATTACAGTCCCTATTAAAGACCTCTTAGATTGGTAAGGTCGTACCACTTGTGAGATTGCTCGAACCCTTGTTTGGCATGGCAATGGTGAAGATAGAGTGATTGTCAAGATCTTGCGTCAAATGTCAGGATGAAATGACCCTTTTTAATGAGGATGAGAGAAAGGTCATTTCAAATCAAGAGGTCCCTCATTTGACACATCCATGACACTCATGTGTTCATATTGGAATATTCCTTTGAAATCTTTCCCAATGGAAATTAGGTGATCATCATGAACCTCCATTGAATTAATGCATGTTTGCGATTACAAATGCATGTTGCCTCTCATACAACCATGTTTTGCAGGAGACATATCCCCAAGGATCAGAGATGTTACCAGGTAAGCATATCTCTATTCATACCTTAAATATTTATCATTACACATGTATTCTCTTTTAAGTATACCGACACTCAATTGAGTTGTCCTCCCAAAGATTTTTCTCCAGATTCAGTCTAATTAAGGCGACCGAAGAAAGGTTTGGATCCTTGTTAGATGATCTCTATTGCAAGACTGGGTGACCAAAGAAAGTTTCGGGTCCTAGCCAAGCAAAACCTTAGTTTAGGCAACCGTAGAATGTTATGGGTCCTAGACAACGTTTATTGCTCTAATAGGCGACCGTAGAAAAGTATGGGTCCTAGAAAAGCAATTTCCCCATTCAAGTGACCGTAGAATGGTACAAGTCGTAGACAACATCTATTTCCCTATTCAGGCGACCGTAGAATGGTACGAGTCCTGGAAAGTGAATCCCCATTTAGGCAACCATAGAATGGTACGGGTCCTAGACAATATCTATTTTCCCATTCAAGTGACCGTAGAATGATATGGGTCTTGAAAAATCAATTTCTTCGTCAAGGCTACCGTAGAAAGATACATGTCCTAAACACAACCAAACACTATCATATTGGGCGACCATAGAAAGGTATGGGTCTTGAAAAAGCTCTTACAAAATCTTACTGTCATTTTGGGCGACCATGGAAAGGTACAGGTCCTGGAGATGTAACACCAACTATCTCAAATTATGTCATCCTCCTTCAAGGTAAGTTATTCCAACTAGGTTCATTTATCATTTGCATTACCATTTCCATGCATCATGTAAATTTCATTTTAAAATGGAATTTATTTCCAACAAAAAAAAAAATCATTCAATGCATGTATGATCAAAATTTAGGTCTCAGTTTGTCTTTAAAGGCAATCTCTATGAGCTCACCTTCAAAGAGGGGCAGCTGTTGACACCCAAATTTTGGTGACCTAATCATTCCTTCATTGCATAGAAAATAAGGGACTAAAATTTAGCCCTTAAGCAAAAATATTATATTAAATTGCTTAACATATAGATATTAGGGGCATATTTCATTTAAGTACACATTTGTCGAGCCTTGGATGGGGATGCAATTGTGCAAAATGAGGAGCTTGAAGCCAATGGAGATGTTTCTAGGTAGGACAATAAATCAAGATCTTGAAAGGACAGAAACCACGGTGCTTGCTAGGTCATTACGGAGTCCCATCTTTTCTTTGTGCATAAATAGGATGAGCTAAGCTTCTAAAATTATAAGCAAACGAATTCCTATGGATCCTAGGCTCTCCAAAGTTACCCAATACAAAGATGTCACCTCTCTCCGGGCCTTGTTGGCCGAAGATCTACTGATTCTGAGACCAAAGCGGTGCTGAGACCAATGGTAAAGACTCCTCTTCATTTGGCTGTGCATGCTGGAAAGTGCAAACTAGTGAAGGAGATTGTTAGCAGGAAAGCCCAATTTTGCAAGGGAATCAAATCACGATGGCCTTACACCGTTACATATTGTGTCGGCCACGGGGAATTTGGAAGTCATGAGGGAGCTTCTAATAGTAGGCCCTGATCTTGGCATGATCGAGAACAAAGGTGGCTGGACATCGCTCCATTATGCGGCCATCAAGGGCAGGGTCAAGGTAATCGAGGAGTTGGTCTCTTAGTGTCCTCAAGCCCTCAAGGAATGCAACACTCATGGTGAGACCGCACTTCACTTGGCAGTGGAGAACAATCAATCCGATGTGCTCAAGAAGCTAGTGGAAAAGGCCAGTGAAAATGGAAATGCATACGACCTTGCGACATCCAAGGATGACAATGAGAACACAATCTCGCAGCCATCTGCAGCTTCAAAACAGCTATAGTCCATTGGGCAGCAAAACGAGGCCAAGCCAATTAAAAGGCTATGACAACTGCACCCTTTAAATGCCGGAGTTCTAATTCTGTTAAGTGAAAGTTTTGACCCATTGACCCATGCAGAAATTCTTTCAATTTTGTGTGGGCACAAGATCTTCAGTAATTAGAGAAAGAAAACAATAGAGTATAGTTGATTTGGTGAGTCACAAGGAAACAAAATAAAAAGGGGAGATTGGCAAATAGTAGGAGGCGTGCACATCATGAAATAAAATAAAGATGAAACTCGATTCTCACAATTCGAAGTTGGAGCAATATTCAGTCAATAAAAGAAACATGAAATAAAGAAGAATCGACTTATATATGCATGATATGCAAGGATCAGAAGAAGGAAAGTGGATTTTGGGCTTTCCTTTTACCAGCCCTAGTTGTTCCCTATAAAAGGAGAAGACCCTTTTGATCAGCGCGGGGGTTCGCAGAATACACAAAAAAGAACACACTTGAGAGAGAGAGAGAGAGAGAGAGAGAGAGAGAAAGAGAGAGAGAGAAGGAAATCCAGTCCAGCTCTTGGTCAAGGCAACCCTCCAAGCAGGCACCCACTCCACGGCCAAACCTGTGGCTGTTCCTCTATCGCCATCACTGCTACATCATGTTGTTGCCCTACTGAGGTGTCGACAACGGCCAAGCCACTCCCTGCACATGTGCCACCTGAGAAGTCAACCGAGTCCGAGCTATTGCACCCAATCACGTTGCTGCTTTGGTTTCGTTATTGCTATGCGTGGGTGTCATTGCTTCCTGACCACCGTCGATCCTCCACCGTTGAATGCTACCCCACCAAGTTGGTGGTCTTTTGTGCTTTTATTTTCAGGTTCCCACGAGTCCCAGTGTCACTTGCGTACACCTGAGTTACATTGGTGACCAACCCTAATCCAGCAAAATTGGATGAATTAAGCCCAAGTCCAAGTTTGTCAAGCCCAAACCCAAACCTTAATGAATAGTGTGCGTGAATAATAACTCACGTGAATAGTAACCTAACCTCTAGAAGACTAATTTTAGACTTGTCTTCAAGGTCTTGATTCATTAATATCCTCTAGAAGCCATGATTACAAGAGACAAAGACTTTGGTATTGCAAGAAGACTTGCCACCCTTGGTTTCTTAAATTCTACTATGATTCCAGTTTTCGAAATTCCTAGACCCTCACTATTTTCCGATTTTATAAAACTTCTCGTGGTTTGAATTTGGAGAAACTTTCTCATGAAAGTCATTCAAAACATCTTGACATATAACATAATTTAATTTTAGAATTTTCTGAGGTAAAATGGTTGGTATGAGAGCCTAATATTTTACTGTGTGAAAACTGTCCAGTGTAGTAAAAATAGTGACCAAGTTGTCTTCTCGAATTTTTATAAACTCTTCCCTTTGGAATCTGAACATGCTTCCTTCACAAAAATTGTAAAAAAAAATCCATATCTACAACATATAAAATTTCAATGTGTTTTATGAATATTTGGACGTCAAAATGAATTTATTTCTGCGGTCGTTGAATCTGTCCGACCAACAAAATGTTGGATTGTCTTTGGTGATTTTATGCTCTTTATACAAACTGATCTAGTTATTGCTTCCTTCATGAAAAATGTTATTTAAGACCATTTCTACAACATATTCAATTTTCATAATTTTTTTAATCCATTTGATAAGGTAATGATATTTATTTCAAAAATTGCTCGAAACTGTTCTTTACAGTGGAGGGAGAGGGCCACAGGCCCAAGCTTGGAGGACAAGCCTAGGCAATTGTATGGTTGAGATCAACCCTTGCTCCCCAAGCTTAGACTATTGGATGGCCAAGATTGCCTCTTACTCCCTAAGTTTAGCAATTGTGTACTCCCCAAATTTAGGCAATGGTGTAGTTGAGATCTATCCTTGCTCCCCAAGTTGGAATTGAGGATCAAGATGTGCTCTTGCTCCCCAAGTTAGGACTTCAAGTCAAGGAGTGTTAATAGGCCAATTTCTTCCTCAAGTTTTCCTCTTTTTTCCTCATTTCTCACTTTCTCTCTCTACCCCTCCCTTTGGACGAATTTTCCTTCATTTCTCTCTCATCTCATACCCATTCCTCTCTTTCTCTCTCGGTTTGCTGCCCTACATCATCGTACCGTGCCGCCTTACTGTTTGCCGTCCCCCAAGCCATGAGCCACCATCACTGCCAGCCACCACCAAGCCACCAAGCTTCCTTGGCCATGAGCTCAAGCTATTGGTGCTGCTGTGGTGCCACCGTTCGAACCGTGAGCTCAACGTTCTTGCCATCATCGCACTGCCATCGCCGTTAGCTCACCGTCGCCATAAAACCGTGAGTTAACTTCCTAATCTTTTATTATGACGTTAATTGCGTATAGGGGTGGTTTAGATTAAGGCTAATGGTAGTTAGTATGGTTTAGGTGATAGGTTATCGTGATAGGTGATAAGTAGCCTTCATAGTTTATCGTGATAGGTGATAAGTGAACTTGATAGGTTATCGCAAGAGGTGATAAGTAAACTCGATAGGTTATCAAGAATAGATGTTAAGCTATCACCGAAGGATGATAAGCTATTGAGAAATTGGAGATAAGCTATCACCAAAGGGGTAATAAGCTATCGGAAAATAGACGATAAGCTATCACTAAATGGATGATAAGCTATCGGTTTAGGGTTGATAAGCTATTGCAATAGTGCGATAAGAGGTGATTTTTATGTGTTTTATACTTGATTTATGGGGTTAATCTATGTATGTTTTATGTTGGTTTAATCTTGTGATGCCATGAAAATTTATTGTCCAAGTTAGAAACCTTGTATACTATTTTTAAAGAAGGTTTTACTTGCAAGAAAATGGCAAATTTGAGGTGTTGTGCTTGGATGCCGTGTTTTATGTGTTAAATGGCGCAATTGGGGCTTGAAAACGAAAGTATGCAAAATTTGATGGGTTGACTTCAAGTACATAACCACATGTGATTATTTTACCGGAATTTTAAATGTAAAGATTTTCCAAGATTTATTATTTGAGCACGAACTCTTTACACTAGGCTAATTGATGGCAGATAAAAAAAAATTGGCTTGAGTGTTGGCGTGCTTGAGCGGTCACTTAATTGAACTCATCACCCAACAGTAGTTTGGGGGCAATGCCCGATGTTTATCCGATGGCTAGCGAGGGTCTGGATGCTAAGTCGCAATTGAGGCCGAACCGATGCTCTTTTATAGAATGCCGTCTAGGTGGGGAATCTAGACATTACAGTGCTCAATGGGGCGAGACGATGCCCGATCATGCCAGAAGACCCCAACCCTTGTGGTGGCCGTGGCTCGAGAGGTCGTAATAATTGGAACACGTGTGTTTGCAATGTGTATGGGTACTATGAAATGTGTTCTGATTATTAGTTATACTTAATGCATTGAAATTGGCCTATGTGATTAACTAATGTGCAGGATGCGCCAAGGCGAGGTAAGGATGCCTACGGGTTACTTGACAGCTTTAATATTTGTCTTTAGGGTTGGTTGCTTGACCATGTTCATAGTTAAGGCAAAGCAAGGGTTGCATTGCTATTCATGTGCCATCGATATAGCGTCCTAGTTGAGGTTTAGGTCATTAATTTGCAAAGATGTTTATATCATACCTTGTTGTTGTTTAATATTTTTCAGGCCCATAGTATGGAGAACCGTTGTGCTCAGTTCGTGGTCCCTTTGGAGACCAGAGATTTGGTATGGCGTTAGTGAAGTTTAGATTAACCCCGACCTACTGTTGGTTTTTGTTGGTTGGTTGGAAATTGCCAGTGTAAGGGCTTGTAATCACTAAACTTCCTAGGATTAACAGTAAATTTGTAATTGAAGTGTTTGGTTTAATGTTGTGGTATTTTCCATGCTATTCCTATTATATTTGATATGATTGACCAGGTATTGTTTATATCAAATGCTTCCACTTGTATTTAATTGAAAGATTAAAAAAAAAAAAAAAAAAACAGGAATGGGTCCACGACACATCCTGAGACGTTGCAAATTTATCAATCGTGGTGGGATGTTCGCATGTTGGGGGTTCGGGGCATGAAATCATCAATTTTCCCGGAAGCATACTTATAGAGAAGCCATTTTATGTGCTTTTTATTTAGACTTTTCTCATGTTTTGACCTCTTCGTACGCTGCAAAAAGGAAAAAAGGAAAAGTTTAGATGTGCATGATATATAAAGGCTGGGGATCTTTAATTCAGATCGATACTCGATCATAATATCCTAGTTCCATGACTCTGAAAGCTTTACGCTAACACCATCTTTAAAACCTAGTATGGGATTGCGGTAGACATCTCCTATCTTGATTTCTGTCCACCTGTAAATAAGTAGACAGAAAAGAAGATCATGAGACAACTGCCACGAGATCTCGGCCACATTTTCTCGCCAGAGCGACCAATATATTTGGAAAAGGATTGAGAATTTGTCTACCTAAACTTTGTGACCAACACATGAAGAAATGCACATAAGAAGGCTCGAGTGTATTCTGCACCCACACATTGTCTCATTCCTCCACCAAAAGGCGTGAAGTTCTGCGATATTGTGCCTGAATCTAGATCCTGATATGCAATGGACATCAAGATATGCCAAGAAGACGGAAAAAATTCAGTCCCATGAAGATTTATTGAAGAGAAAGGTCAAGAAATATCTGCTAGCTTTTCAAGTGTCGCACCTTCCAGCGCCAAGGGTTAAATTCAAGAGGATTCTCAAACACATTGTGATTCATATGAAGAGCGGTCGTGACTACCATGATCGACCACCCTTTTGGGATCGTAAATCCTGCAAGTGCATAGTTTGTGAGAGTATATTGCTAATTAGAGTTTCAAAAGTGCGAACATCCATCGGGACCACTCACCTTTCACTGGGATATCTCGTAATGCTCTTCGGAGTACCCCTGGAACAGTATTGGCCAGCCTGAGTGTTTCATTTATTACCTGAAGTGTTTTTTTGTTTTTTTTCAAAGAGTACTTTTACATGTTGGAACATGATTGCATAGAAGGCGTAATTATATATATTCTTGTGAAGGGATTCTGCGTCACCTGCATCGTGAAAGTCATCGACTTGTATTCATCCCAACAAAGTGCAGTACTTTGCTGCTCTCTCTTTTCAAGGATCAGTTTGTGCTCGGCCTACAATGTAATCGTTGCCATTATTGAACAATTTTTCACAATATGGCAAGTTCATACTCGTTAAGTAAATCCTCTCACCCTTAATTCTGCTAGGACTGCTGGGGTCTCAGACAGTAGCTTGAAGATCATAGCCAGCATTGTCGAAATAGACTCAGAACTTGCGAAGATGCCCGCAAACATCAACTGAACTATGAAATCCTCTGTCAGGAACTCCTGATCGGGCATGCTGTCAATTGCCTGATCAAGAAAATCCACATTGCTTGTTTTCCCTGAATTGAGTCTCTCCCTCAGGATACCTTTGAGCATATCTATCAATTTCCTGTGTTCCTGGAGTGAAACGATGAATTGTCAAAAAGATTAAAATTCATGTATTTGGCTAAAAAAAATTTTGTTTCCAAGGTTTGCCTTAAACTAATTTTCTACTTCATAGCCCATGCTTTCCTACTCCTTGAAGCCTATTCTGTCAGTCCTCTATGGCTAAAGAAAAAACTCAGATATACTATCTTTTTGAACCATTTAGGTGTTAAAGTTGGCACTACGTGCATTTCCTAACTGCAAGGGAAAATGAAATGGCGATTGAGATTTTCTTCAGTCGAAAATAATTTAAGAAAACATAAGAGGTGTTGTAATTTTCAATTACCTTTAGGCACCTACGGTATGCAGTACCAGGGACATTCAAGGGAAATGCCATGAAACCTCTTAAGAACCTGTTGCTCCTCTCATTGGTAGCGTCTGCTGAAGCCTCATCAGCATCATAACTAAAAAGTTGCTTCCCCGCGAAATCGAACATCATCTAAAAGATGGTTAGTTCAACAAAATAAACTTGTAAGCTCAATGAAAAAATTTCAATGCTGTAAATTTTAAAGAAGACATGCCCCAAACGGACAAACTAGAGTTTTACAGCAGAAGCAGCTTGTTTCACTTCGATGCACGGTTGGCTAGACCACATTCTTAGACATCTCTCAACCGCTTCCTCTATTTGCTGAAGCAGCTTTTCTCTGAGAATGTCGGAGCCAAAGTGATTTAGAAAGATTCTTCTTATGTACTTGTGAACAAGACCGACTCTGCTCAAGCGGGATTCGCCCTCCATTGCAAGTATCTTGGCAAAGGTGTCAAAGTACCACATTTCAACGAGCCTCCCTTCTTGCTGAAGGATGTGATTATTAAATTCAGGGTCTACAGAAAAAATGATTGGCCGACCTGCTAAACTGGTTCGGAATATTGGCCCATACCTGAAAACAGAATACATTGATTATCACGTTAATTCTTTCAGGAAGCAAGAGAACCTGTTTCCTTTGCGGCAATCTCTATTAAGCAAACATCGATGAAAGAGTGTAAGAATTGACTCAAGCGCTTTCTCATCGTTCAAGCTTCTCAAAATCCATTTATTTTTTTATATTCAACCTTAAAAGAAGTTCGAAAGGTCGTTATGGGATGAAAGCCAAAGAATGTTACCAGTAGAAAAACCAAACTCAACCTGACAGATTAAAAACATAGAGTACTCGATTTGTAATTATATAGTTGAACAGATAATCTTTTTTTTTTTTTTTTGAACAGATAATCTTTTAGTGCAACACCATACCATTACAACTTGACGCACACGTGATATTCACAATAAGGTTGAAACCCAAGCCAATCTAATCGGATTTTCAAGGGTCAGGCTACACAAGACCAAATTAATATGGACCCCGCAATCTACAAAGCATTGGGTGGAAGGATGTTACCTCTGAACTCTCTTTCTAATGAACGGATGAAGGTCAAGAGAGTAGCTTGGAATCAAGAGCTTAAGAGTCTCCCCAAGGAGAGGCAAACCCATTGAACCTGGAGGCAAAACTCCATTGCATCTGGGTTTTCTCCACTTGTAGACCCAACGAACAAAGTACAATAAAGTCGCAACCGCAAGGCACAATGAAAAGACCCACATTTTTCTCTTCAAGTTTGCGACTCTTCTAATCCTACAAAGAGACCAGATTTATAGATGGCCGACATGTGCATGAACTGTCGCACCCCTAATCCCAGCAGAAAGGGGGATGACACAACTATTCTTTTACCCAAAGTATGCAATCTCTGACCATCCAAATCCAACCTCCAAAAGTCTGTCGATATCACTCTCACTCTATAGGTCGCTAACTCTCACGAAGTTACGTGAATTTCGTCCCATAGTCACATGTGAGTCACATGTGCTGGTAAGCATGCGAAGATTTGCCCGGCCAAGAGAAATCAAAGTTATCCATTTCCAGCGGTGATGTAAGACTCCACGCCTAAAGTTTATTTTAAGAATGGGTCTACTCTGATGACTCTTTTAAGAAAATAGGGCCTATTTGAAAATTTCCCAAACATAGAACACGTGATTCCTATCTTGCTTATACAGTTGAACAGATGATCTTTTAGTGTGACACCATACTATTATAATTTTATACACACGTCTGAAACCAAAGCCAAGCTAATTGAGTTTTTCAGTGCCAATTCACTTTGGTTTGCTTTCGTTCCCCATATAATACCAAATTAATATAGACTATATTTCATCAACTCATGCACTCCCCTCGGAACTACAAAAGAAAAATGGACGAGGAGATGTTACCTCCATTTGTTTTGCAGAAAATGAGTGATTTTGAATTTTTTTTTTTAAATAATCGTTTGTAGCACTGACAAAAATAAATAAATGAAAAATATTTTCATCGTCCACGAAAATATTTAGACATTGTCTACAACGAAAATATTTTCCATTGATTAATTATTATCCTTTTTAGGAAAATATTTTCCAAATCGTTCATTTTTCATGAAACAAACAAACCCTTTGATGGGTTTTGCTTTGGGCCAAGTTTGGAATCTAGATGGACAGTATCCCAAAAAACCAAACCAAACTACTCATACTTAAAAATAAAAAATAAAAATCATTAATCTTAAGCAATTCACCACTTCTATAGGCAATTATCTTTTGTTTTTGTATTAATATTCTTTCATTTGGATACTTAAAAGAATGACATCAATTGAGTTTCATATTCCCAATTACTTCTTCAGGCCAGCTTTGGCACTTCTTTTCAAAAAGCAAACGGGTTAGCAACAACGTCATACATCATGTCATACATCCCAAACCCGCCCGCTGCATTCCTATGCCATTTTATATATAATAAAAGATACAGTCCAACCCAAAAAACAAACAAGAAAGATTTAAGTCCTCGTTAATTCGCATTCCAGACCTTCCATGAGCCAAGCCTTATATCCAAATTAGACAAATAATTTTGTTTTTCTCCTGTTTCAAAGAGGGAGTTCCTACCACCCACTTCGGCGGCGTAGTTGGCTTGAGCTTTGTATCTCCCACGAAAGGTGCCAAGTTCGAATCCTAGCGGCATTACTTAGTGACTTAACTGCTGGCGTGAGCGTGGTGGCCAGCTTACGTTAGCCCTAGGTTCTTCCCGTCAGCTGTCGGCTTTCAAGGTTTCCTGGGTCATTAAAAAAAAAAAGAAAAAAAGAGGGAGTTCCTTTGGCAGCGGCAACGGCAACAAATAATCAGCATCTTTAAAGACAAATTTCCAACTGCGACTATGAAAATTCAAGGTCAGAGTCGAAATTCAATGATGAAATTGCCCTCGTGACAAGATTCCAAAATTCGAGAATGGCTGACAAGATGCTAAGGGTGATAAATGGTACATCCTCAGCACTCGTCTGATTTGAAAGGGAAAATTGCATCTTAAACCCATGAAGTTAAACATGTGTTGGTCGAAAGTTAAACATGACTTTTTGTTGAAAATATATTTCGAGTTTGAGCCCGTTAAAAAAAAAAAAAAAAAAAACTAGACTAACGAGAATACGTGAACTCGACCACATGTGAGTCAAAGCAACGCATGTGAATTGATCAGCCGAAATTGTCAAAAGAAGATTGCATGTTGATATACTGAAGTGCAAGAGAGAATAGTGCTCAAGTTGGACTTCTTCAAGAAAGTTTGGGGAGTTGGCATGCATGAAGAAAAGTGCAATGATGGCATTCATTGCATGGGTCAAAGAAAGAAGAAAGAAAGCTTCATACGTCCATTTTCTCCCCTCCTTTAATGCATGCATGGACGCCCATGGATTATGGTGGGCTTGCTTTGTCCTTTCTTTCTCTGAAGAAGACTTCCTCACGTTGCAATAAATAATGGAGACTCTCTTTTATATTATAAAAAGGGAGATGTCCAACGGAGAAGAGTGCGCCCAATTTCTGTGGCCGAGAGAGAGCTCCTAAGGAGTGTAGAGAGTTCTCTTATGTGAGGGATTTTCTCATTGTAATTATACCCGAGTATTTTAGCCAGTTAAATTATTGTGAGTAGAATTTGTTTAATTCCTTGAGTGAGGTTTCACTAGGAATTGTAAAGGGCTAAACACTGTGAGTTATTTTGGTGTAATTTGGGGCTGGGAAACACTGAGAGTGTGTTTGAGTACTCGAGTGATTGTAATCTCTGGTGTATCGTTTGTTTCTATAGTGGAATTCCGTACCGCTCTCCTCGTGGACGTAAATTCCAATATTCGGACAAAACCACGTAAATCTAATGTCTGATTTCCTTTCCTTCATTCCCACTATTTTATCCGATTCGCTTGATCCATATTCTGTGCGCACAACAAGTGGTATCAGAGCTTGGTTTGGCTGACGTGAAGTGAATTGGTGACTAATGGAAGATGGAAATGTGAGAATCGATCGATTTGATGAGAATGATTTTGCTTTCTAGAAGATATAGATTGAAGATTGTTTGTACCAGAGAAATTTGCACTTGCCATTATCTGGGGAGAAACCAGACTCGATGAAGGATGCCGAGTGGGAATTGCTAGATAGACAAGCAATGGGTGTTATTCGGCTAACGTTGGCTCGTAACGTTGCATTTAACATCATGAAGGAGAAAACCATTGCGGGACTAATGAAAGCCCTGTCGAATATGTACAAAAAACCCTCTACAATCAATGAGGTCTATTTGATGCGACTTCTATTTCACTTAAAGATGGGCGAAGGTACGTCAGTAGCTGAACATATCAACAAATTCAATGAGGTCAATAGCCTATTGAGTTCGGTTGAGATTAACTTTGAAGATGAGGTACGTGCGTTGATTTTATTATCCTCATTGCCTGATAGTTTGAATACTATTGTTACTGCTATTAGTAATTCCTCTTGGCCACGAAATTTGACATTTGATGAGGTTCGCAATTTGATTTTAAGTGAAGACATTCGTAGGAAAGAATCTAGCGAACCCGTGTCTACTACTTTAATAGGTGAAAGTAGAGGAAGAACTAGTACGCGTGTTAGCAGGAACATGAACAAATGTAGTCAATCTAGGACTAGTAGAGTTGTCTGTTGGAATTGTAGCAATAGTGGGCATCGTAGAAGAGACCGTTTTAAGCTGAAAAATGAAAATTGTAAGGGAATTAGAGTTGATTCTAAGATAATGTTGCAGCTGTAGCTGAGAATGATTCTGATGGTGTCGATTTATCTTGTCTGTCACTGAGGATTCGTCATTTGATGGATGGATAATTGATTCTAGTTGTTCATTTCACATTACACCAAATAAGAACTAGTTTATCACTTATCAGTGCATGGGTAGTGGTAAGTCCAATTAGGGAACAACGCTAAGTGTGATGTGTTGGGTGTTTGTAATGTTAAAATTAGAATGCATGATGGTATTGTGAGGATATTGACTGGAGTAAGACACGTTCCAGAATTGAAAAAGAACTTAATTTCCTTGGGTACCCTAGATTTAGCTGGTTGCAAGTATTCTTCAGAAGGTGGAGTTTTGAAGGTTGTTCAAGGTGCCCTGGTGATAATGAAAGGAATTAAGCATGGAGGCCTGTATAAACTTCAAGGTGAGACAGTGACAAATTTAGCCCCGGAGACGTTGGATGCATCTGTTCGAGAGTCTTTTGACTACTCGAGGAAGACCTAGGTGTTTGTGCCAATGCACAAGTTTGATATTAGTGTCAGGATCACATGATTGAGAGCTTTGATTGAGACGGAGACTAATAAGTCGATCAAGCATGTGTGGACTAACAATAGCATGGAGTTCTACTCGAAGCTGGCAAATAAATTCTACATGACAGAGGGCATAGTGAAACACCGCACTAGTGCCAATAAATCACAACAATTTGCAAAATTGATGAGCAAAACATTACTAGAGACGGTCCGTAAAATGATCTCTAGTACTAGTGTTGCTAGGAGAATCCTAGCTGATGTGCTTAGTACGGTAAGCTACTTGGTGAATAGATCCCCATCAATTGCTATTGAATGGTGGACTCCTAAATAAGCATGATCAGGTAATGTTGCTAGTTATTCTATTTTTAGAATATTTGGTTACCCATGTTATTTTCGAGTGAGTGATGGTAAGCTTGATGAGAGGGCAAGGTGCATATTCCATGGCTATGCACAAGGTGAGTGGGGCGATCAGTTGTGGTGCTCAGATATAAATTCACATATTGACTGCAGAGAAGTTACCCTTGACGAGTCTCAGGTACTTCTGGCTAGGAGTGTTTATGGCAATGTTAATACGGATCTGGACGGTATTCAGCTCAAGGTGGAGTTGCAACCAGAAACTCTTGAGGTAGTAGGTACTAGCAGAATAATCGACATGGATGATACTTATAGCAAGGTGGAGCCAATAGAGCTAATGGTTGCTGTAGCTGCTAAATTTGACAAGGTGCGTGTTCGACCTTCTGTTAGATATGGAAGCAATGATGGTTTTGTTTTATCTGTTATACAGAAGTTATGTCAGAAAATCCTTGTGGAGTAGTTAATTATGCAGGTGGAGTTGGTGTCTTGATTAGGTCCACAGTTATGGGAAAGTTTAAGCGCGGCTTGAACTTAGAAGCACTCTGTGGCAGTTGAGCTCGTTGGGGCTGTAGGAGAGTAGTAGCGAGGTGTCCACTAAAGTGATTATGACTTGGCTGAAACGTCGAGCCAAGGTGGAGATTGTTGAAAATATGTCTCGAGTTTGAGCCCATTGAATAAAATCGAACTAACGAGAATACGTGAACTCAACCACATGCAAGTCAAAGCAGCACATGTGAATTAATCAGCCGAAATTTTCAAAAGAATATTGCATGCGGATCTACGAGCCGCAATCGTGAAGAATAGGCCAAAAGGGAGCGTGCAGCCGCGAGAGGGAAAGTCCAAAATTGCTACTTATATTTAATTCAAATAGAAGCTCTTTGTCTTTTGTTGTTCGGCTGAAGTGCAAGGGAGAATAGTGCTCAAGTTGGACTTCTTTGAGAAAGTTTGGGGAGTTGGCGTGCATGAAGAAAAGTGCAATGATGGCATTCATTGCATGGGTCAAAGAAAGAAGAAAGAAAGCTTCACACGTCCATTTTCTCCTCTCCTTCAATGCATGCACATGCATGGACACCCTTGTATTATGGTGGGCTTGCTTTGTCATTTCTTTCTCTAAAGAAGACTTCCTCACGTTGCCATAAATAATGGAGACTCTCTTTTATATTATAAAAGAGAGAGATGTCCAACGGAGAAGAGTGCGCCCAATTTCGGTGGCCAAGATAGAGCTCTTGAGAAGTGTAAAGAGTTCTCTTATGTGAGGGATTTTCTCGTTGTAATTATACCTGAGTATTTTAGCCATTTAAATTCTTGTGAGTAGAATTTGTTTAATTCCTTGAATGAGATTTCACTAGGAATTGTGAGGGGCTAAATACTGTGTGAGTTATTTGGATGTAATTTGGAGCTGGGAAATACTGAGAGTGTGTTTGAGTACTCGAGTGATTGTAATCTCCAGTGTATCGCTTGTTTCTATAGTGGAATTTCATATTGCTCTCCCCGTGGATGTAGGTTCTAATATTCGGACCGAACCACGTAAATCCGGTGTCTGATTTCCTTTCCTTCATTCCGACTATTTTATCCGATTCGCTTGGTCCATATTCCGCGCGCACAACACTTTTGATAGCAAAAATTTGCCACATTCAACAGATGATGAAGTTGTAAACCTTCGTAAGGTATCAAAACTGGAGAAACCTGTAAAGGCTAACTCACAAACAACGAAAGGTGTTCGATAAGCGCAAATCACGTGAGTACCTAAGGGACACCAGAATGTCTCTTTTTCAACAATAAATGCCTGCATATCGAGTATAACAACCTACACAGAGAAAATGATATACAAGTATCTTGAGAAGCACAAGGAGGCAGAACTCTGGGACTATTCAAGAAGGTATTTTGTGCCCACCCACTCTTTCCTGGATGAGTTTCATGCAGAAGATACACCGTAAATCTGCTTGTCCAGTTTCTGTCGTTGCAGTCATCAGACATCTAAGGTTGCATCAAGGGAGATCCACCATCAAGATGTTGACACTTTCGCTGAGCAACACCTGGAAACATATAGGATACAATGTCTGAGTGAAACTGCCAGGAGAAAATGCATTTCGGCTTTCATTTCGGCACGAAGGGACTAATAAGAAAGAAAAATGTTCATTCACAGAACTGATTGAACTAAGATAAACATTGACCGATCTGTCCTCAAAATTTAGAGTGGCTGCACAAACCTTTTAGGTAAAGAAGGAATTGCAACTGCATTTCAAGTAGTCAACAAATATTGGATCCTATGTAGCTGAAAACAGGCATACATGAACGATATTCCAGCATCTTGCTATAATGATGGCAGTCATCTTAGAATGACACCATCTCCACCCAGAAATTTTCCACTATTTCCAGAACTTACTTTCATTGGGAAAACATATGTAAACCATGTGTTTATCAAACAATATCAAGCTCAAAATAAAGAACCAGGCAGCCACTCTCCTTTCCCAGTCTGTCATCTCGCACGACACAAATACCCCAAAATCCAGCCTGCCCCACTCCTAGGTGCCAAAAATGGAAGCACATTGAGTTCGATCCTCCTATAGGATTACAATGGCATTTTGGAAGAGAAAACCCTGTGGGGTTTTGCTTTGGGCCGAGTTTGGAATCTAGATGGACAGTATCCCAAAAAACCGAACCAAACTAGTCATACTTAAAAAATACCATGAATCTCAAACAAATCACCACTTCTATAGGCAATTATCTGTATTAATATGTCTTTTATTTGGATACTTAAAAGAATGACATCAATTGAGTTTCAAATTCCCAATTACTTCTTCAGGCCGGCTTTAGCACTTCCTCTCAAAAAGCGTAGGGTGCTGAGACATTCTGCGCGCGCAAAAAAAGATTACGAATCAGATTCGCCCCGTGGCAAACGCAAAGAACAACAAGAACCCAAAATCACAATCCATTTAGCAGGATTAACTATTAAGACTCCTCAGTTCCTACTCCAGAATCCATCCACATTCAGACCAAAACACACGAACAAAAAACGAGAATTCCGCCTAATCACAAACATCCCCGGCCCTCACTTTAGCAAATGAAAACAGGCAAAGCACGCGCAGCAGAACTTAGGGTATCGGATTCGGCGAAATAAGTGCTGCGACATTACATTGTTCTCGCTCGGAGCATCGCTTTCACTGCCGAATCAATCGATCGAGCACAAACGCCTACTGACGGAAAAGGAGCAAAGCTCGGTCGCCGACGTACCTGTTTGCTTCTGGCGGAGGTTGAGCGCCATGGCTGCCGGAAGCTGCGTTCAGCTCGAGTTTACGAGATGGAAAAGAGAAAGTGGAGATTCGCGCAGCAGATCATTCGCCGCTCCAGCGGTCGCTTCTCCCGAGCTTTCGGCCTCGATCGCGATCTGGAGACAGTGGCAGAGTCGATGGGAAAACGTTGCCGACAAGATGACGAGCCGGATTTGCGGTCGCGCTTTCGTAATGGGCTCGATCGGTTCGGCCTGATTTGGACTGAGCGATTTAACGATCTGATCATCGTTATATTCTATATGTTTCCAAACATAATATAGGATATGAGCAATTCGAAGTTGTCTTACCATATTCGACACATGTACGTTATGATGGTTCAAGTTAGGAACAGGACTAGCACGTTTCTTCTGAAAATGGTCAATAGGAAAGGGCCGAGAAAACTTTAGGTGTTTCCATAGCAAGACATTCTCGTCTTTGAAAGCTAATTAGTGGGTATCAAGTGTACTTTTCTATTTCCCAAATATATCATACTTGTAATACAATGACTAATTTGGACATATGAGATCATTATTTTTGTTAAGCATGGAACAAAAATCACTCTCTGAGGTTTGAATTGGAGGTCCTTAGAACAAACCAAATGTACAAAATGAAATAAATTGATTTGACCTAATGTAATCAAACTTGACTTGAAGTTGAGGTTTCATTTTCCTAGAACTTTATTTCTGAACTTCTGGCTTGAGCTTAACTCGATAAGTATTATATGTCTCAATACCACCCTATCTAGACACCACTTGGTTATTAATTTTTATCATGAAATTTAAGCTCTAGCTCAAATTTCATCATCAAATGAAAACTACAACTGACATGATTTTTCTTTGTCATATGGAAACTCATTCGTGTATTTAATATAGAACATATTTGAACTAGTTAAATGAAGCTTTATAAGTTATTAAAAATAACTCATTAGGAAGTTTGGGGCCAATTCGGTTTAGATATCAAGGCCAAGTTAGGCTAGGGAGCCCTTGAGAAATTCAAGTAAAGCATAATCAATCTCATTTGGACTCCATCTAATCCTCGCATCACCTGTACTCAGGTCAAACTTAGCAAGAGCTGAAGAATCTCCGTTCGTTAACAAGTCGGGACAATAGTCATGATTGGACCTTGGATTGCTTTATAAGACTTTTTACCTAGACCTGATTATGTGTCTAGTGATTCACCTAGCCATCTAGACCCACTAGATCTGAGCTTTAAATTGGGTAAGTCAAGACAAGCAATTTCTTTCTAAAGTTTTGGCTCTAGTACCTAATGTTCACACATGAATTTTGTTAATAATATCTTTATTTGGTGAACCAGAGTGACTGAGCACTGGGGAAAATAAAAAAATTTAGAGTAAATGTATCATATATTTACAGGTTATATTTTTTTATATGATAAAAAAGTTTAGAATAAATGTGCCATAATAAGTATAAAGTTTAAAATGAATGTATCATCAATGCACGTTGTTTATGATCTTTTATGGTTTTTTCTCTTTTACTTAAGGCTATATTTGTTTCACGGAATATTTTCCATAATTTTTTGTGTTTGGGGGGTAAAAAATGAATGATCAAAGAAAATATTTTCCGATAAAAGAAAATAGCTTCTTAAAATTGGGAAAATGATGTCCATTTTTAAAAAAGAAAATCATTTTCTCCCCCGCCTCTTGTCCTCGTCTCCTCCTCCTCCCTCTCGTCCTTTCTTCAGAGCTTCTCCATCTTTCTCCCACGAGTCTTTCTCTCGTCCAATTCTCCGGAGCTTCTTCGTCTCGTCCCTCGTCTCCGGACCTCCTTCTCCTGCGCTGCCACTGCGTGCTTCTCTTCTAGATAGCAGAGTAGAGAGGGCGCCCCCGCCGTTGTTTAGTCATCCTTCAGTCCTAAGTAGATCATCGGGCGATTTGCTGAAGTTTCGCGTCCACTGATATCTTTGAAGTCCAAATTGTAGATTCAGGTCAGTTTCCACCCCCCTCGTCTCTGAGCAATTCTCCAATGTCGAGTGCAGTTCCGTCTTCATTCATGTCAAATCGGCTGTGTGTTCGTTGTTTATCGCGGTACTTCACTTGCTCTCTGGTGGGGGTTGAGTTGAACGCATTCAACAAGAAGTAAGTTACAAATGATTCAGAAGTAGTCGCCTGTTGGGGCATACTTTCTAGGTCGCCACATAGGGCAACCGCGTGAGAACTCCGGCATTTTCACGATGAGACGAATGATGGACATGCAAATCTTTCTCCTCAACTTAAAGCCGGAGTTCACTGCATCTGGCCTATGGAAGATGATTCATGCAATGACTTTCTCAGATGAAAATAATATGTCACGGTGATTTCATTTCCTGGGATGGTGCAAATCACCGAGCCACCTATTGAGTCATTAACTTCAACTTTTGAATCTTGAGGGAAGAAGGTGAATATGTTCACATTTGACAGAGCCCAGTGCAAGGTTTTCTTTTTGAAAAGAAACGTTCAGCTCTTCTCTGATCAATGAAAACTTAACGCCCGCCGAAGCAATGGAGTAATGGTCCACTTGCACAGCACGGAGTTTTCTAATACCATTGTGGTGCAAAGTTTGTTGATTATTATTTTGGTTGGTTGGGTTATTGTTCGCTTTGTTTGCACGTTTATTTATGGTCTAAGGTGGCAGATGGTAATTGTGAAACTTTTTAGCTATGAAAGCTATTGAAAGCATTTGTTCGGCGTACTTATAGGTGTTCACATGATTAAAGGTTGAAGTTTGTGATGCAAGCCTAGGGTAGGCTTTCTCAAACAATAGGATCGGGAGAGTGACTCGCACACGGAAACAGAACAAATAGGAATTTCAGCACTGCGCAAGCTCAGGAGAACAGTCGTATCTTTGTCGATACAGATCGGATTGACCTGATTTCAAAGCCAATTGAACAAAGACTTCTGGATCTACAATTTCTCTGTTTTGAATTTTCTGAAATAAGCACTGTAGGATAGTCGAAATTGGGTTGAAAGTAACGAACAGAACAGGAAAAGATAGGAACTTCGCTGGTTGCTCTTCCAGGCCTCCAAGGAAGTTGAGGGGGGCACCGATTCTTCAAGATCAATGACTGCAACTCTTCAAGGATGCAGATTTCAAAAGCTCCGACTCTTCAAGGACGGAGTGAAAACTCTTCTAGGTTTTCAAGGGTTGAACTCTACAAGGTTCACAATACTTGCTTCAAGCAAAGTTTTTCATTCATCAAAAGCTGTTCGTCTTCTACAAGAAATTGGGCTTATATCGTCAAAGAAATAAAGACGGAGCATTTAAACTAGGAGAAATAAAGACGGAACATTAAAACTAAGAGAAATAAAGACAGGACATTAAAATTAGCATAAATAGTAAAAGCATAACGTCTTCGTGGCAAGGTGTCTTTCCAACTTCCGGGATGGACTCAAGATGTCGTTATGGCTTCTCGGTTTCGTCGAGTTTTGATGCGGGCCGATCTTATTGGTCGAGAGAGCCGGTCTTCAATGTGGGCTGCATCAGTTTGTTTGTGGGTTGTGTTTGAGTTGAGTGAGAGGTCAAGAGGGTTTGAAGGCATAGGGAGGGATTGCTAAAGTGGCTGAAACAGAAATGAGGAGCTGCACTTTCCCAGAGCTTAGCTCCATTCACCAAATTCATTGGCACGAACTGGCTCTCTTATAGAGTGCCAGTCATAACCGAGCAGGTAAATTTGAAAAGCAATTTTTGGTAGAAATTGATATTTCTTGGTCGTTTCTGGCTCTTATTGAAAAGCAACTACTTTGTATAATCATAAGCAAATATATTTGTAGAAATTGATGTTTGCTGGTTCATAAGTTTAGTTCCACCTTCGTGTATGCTTTGCATACATCTTTGAACCTGACCACCCAATTCCTGAGTGCATAATGCTTCTCAATTTGTGAATTGATGATTCGCAAATATTCCCAAATGCTGCTCTAAATTGATAACTCTTAAACATGGCAACTAGAGTTTGTGAAACAATCTTCTCAGTTTTAAGTATAGTTGTGACTTGGCAATCACGTTTCTATCAATGTGTGTTAGAATTT
Organism: Eucalyptus camaldulensis; assembly: GCA_019915185.1. Classification (NCBI taxonomy): domain Eukaryota; kingdom Viridiplantae; phylum Streptophyta; class Magnoliopsida; order Myrtales; family Myrtaceae; genus Eucalyptus; species Eucalyptus camaldulensis. Next base: position 33,753,026 of record JAHSVA010000001.1, read on the forward strand.
AATAGGAACATGGAACTTACAATTCATTGTGCAGATGGATAATGATAAAATCCAAGTGGCAGTAGCGGGTGCCGCTGCAGCAGCAATCATGACTGTTATCACACTAGTCATGGATGATTATAATCATTTTGAGATGGTCATAGCTGAGAAAAACGAAATCTATCAATATGTGACGGTAAGTTTTTCATCACTTGTCATGGGCCATGTAAATGCAATTCTTTTTGTCTTCTTGTTTTCTTTTTTCTAGTGAAAGCAAAAGATTTCTAGTTCTTTTCCTTTCGTTTTTAGCTCAGAGTGAGAAGTTCCTGCAATTTTAGTTGAATGCTATGGCACCGCGATTGTTACTGCTTGTATTTCTAGTTGGAATAATCCCATTAATAGTTTCCTTTATTCAATCTGCAGTTCCATAGTTTTGTTTGGATGCCTTCTTATACTGGAAATTTTACTATAAATAAGGTGTGGGGGGTAAAAATCGGATCTTCGCCTGCTACAGTGCCGGCATAAGCTGGTTTGGTTCGATTCTGACATACCAATACAGTCTTATAAGCTGGCTTGTTATTTCAAATATGCTGCCTACTAGATTGATTGAAGGAGGGGAATCCTAGGAAGGGAATCCTTTTTTAATGATGTTTGCCTTCTCTGTGGATCTTTCCCTGAATGTAGTACGGATCACTTGTTTTCTGTATGTGATATTTCTTTTGAAGTCTGGAGCATGGTCTGTAGTTGTTGTGGTATTCAAAGAATTAGGCATAGTTGACTTGAAGAGTGGCAGTGGATTTGGGTTAGTTGGAAGCGGAAAGCTATAGCTAATGTTGCTTGTAAGATTTCAGGTTATCACATCCAATATATAAGGAATACGAGGTTTCATGGTGATAATTTTCTTGTTTCTAGTAGTGGTTTTATGTTCAAAATTTCAAGATCTTGCCCTTTTCGTTTCGACTAAGTTATCATAGATAATTTGCATTGACAGGTCCATCCTTCACATGAAAAGAGGTCTCATAAAAGACAAAGATGTGCTGACAATAATGATAAATATGCAACACTTCCAAAATAACTTGGAGAAATAGCATCAACAATTAAGTCGTTGGGTCAAGTCAATGTCGATTACTCCAGACTCTACGGCATGGTGATGAAAGTGGATGGATATGATGAAATTAACCTTTATCGGTCTTTGACTATCTAGTTGAGAATGACAAAATGGGAAAGGCATTCACCGTGAAAAGTGCAAATCTTCAAAAGATGTGAATTGAGAAATTCCTAAGCAAAGGAGAATAAGCTTTCATGTGAGAAGACTTATATGTGTTCTATCTTTTTATTTTGTTATTGTTAGTATTGTGAGACTATTTTTATAGCATGGATATTTTTGGGCATGTATTTTTGGGAATTTTAGGGGGCAATGTCTATGCATCAAATACATGAATAGGAAGGAATGTCTTGTATATATCCACGCAGAATGAGAATGTGTTGTGTCCGCTTCTTCCTTCCGTTCCTTGTCGTTTCGAACACTTTTACTTATTTCATGTTTGTCATGGCCAACCTTTCTCATGTGGTGGATGGAAGATCTCTCATACACTTGTCAATTTGTCTATAGGTTTAGGTGAAGGGATGAATTTTAATGTTTGCGCATATCAATTTACTCACATACCAACTTTCTTATGATTAAATGGGGTTTGAATAAATGAAATCTGACAACTTTCTACGAAAAAGTTGTTTAGGCTGCGTTTGGTTCAGCATTTGCAATGGGCTTTGAGTCCAATGCAAATGCTGAAAGCCCAAAGCTACTTGGGAAAAATGCAATAGTGTTTGGTAAAAAAATTTTGCAAATGAGCTTTGTGTTGAATGTGTGTTTGGTAAGAAAAACATTTATAATGAGCTTTTGATGGGTATAATGTGTATATATATTTTTTCTTTTCTTTTCTTTTCTTTTCTTTTTGAAAAATCAGCTAAACCCTTCGCCGGCCGGCGAAGGGCTGCGGCCGCCGACGAGCCAGATATGGCACTGGCGGCCGTCGGCTGAGGTCGCCCGAGGTCGAGCGACCTCTGGTGAGGGTCGCGCCAGCCGACGGCCGTCGGCGCCAGATCTAGCTCGCCAGCGGCCGTCGCCCTTCGCCGGTCCGGCGAAGGCTGCTCCTTTTCATTTAAAAAAAAATATATAAATACAGGGACAATAATGGAAATATGAAAAATCAATGAGGGTAGTTTAGGAAAGAAAAAAATGTTTTCAACATTTCCAAGGACTTCACTTTCATTTGAAAGCTCCTTGGGAGGGTTGCCAAACACCCTCTCTTTGGCTGAAGGGGCTTTAGGGGCCGGATGGGCTTTCTAAATGCCCATCCAAACGCACCCTTAGTGTTTCTGGGCTTAGGACCCTAATAATGTTTTGCGCTATGGCTTAATGAACCTCGGGCCAAGGTGCATGGAGGCATGGGGGCGGAATTTGGTGCTTAGCCTCGATGGACCTGAGCCCGAGCTTGGCCTATAGACCTAGATCCATAGAGGTCGGGCCCTCATGCCCATGCCCCATCCTCCAGCTATCTAGGCATCTAAGAAAAAAAAGTATTTTCCTTTCCACACAATGAAAAAAAAAATTCTTTCATTTTCAAATTTCAATCAAACATTGAAGAATATGGTCATTTCACTAGAAATTGACTTTCAGATGAATATTTTCATAAACGTCGAATTTTCAAAGGAACAAAATGGAGCCTAAGATGGCAGTACTTAGTCAATACCAAGAAAACCTTACCACTTATGAGATGGTTTCATCACACAAGGTATTACTCGTGACCGAGCACGGGTCTCCTAATTGCACCGAAGTTTCCTTAGATTGTGAAGAACTCACAACACACGAAAACGGCAACGACTACAAGTCTACAACGAATGTCTGAAAGTGCTCTCGGTCAACTGGTTAACTAAATAAAGACATGCTTTATTAGACTATCTGAACATTCTTTTCTCGTTTGTCCCACGGGTTCGGAAAGGCGCGCCATTTTTATTAAATTACGTGTGAAACAAGGAAAGTCTCAACAATGAGTTCGTAGGCATGGACATCTCATGGACTTAGGTAGTGTGAAGAATTGGTACATGTTTCCTTAGCAGATTCAAAATTGCGTACATCTACTTAGTCAGTAATAAGTAGTCACCTGCAGCTGAGGGCAAAATTCTATTGTTCTATGCCAAAAGTTTGACTTCTCATCTTCATAAATTTCAATAAGTGATGATAATAGGGTCAATGATTTTTCGATATGACATGACATGACATGCAGCTAAATAGTTTAGGTTGAGTTTAAGAAGGTTCACACTTATACCATTTAAACACAATAAATATATGTATTGTTTGCAAGTTCAACCTTTCAATCCATTTATGATATGCCAAGCCACATTTAATTTATGATAGGTCAAGACAAATTGTTGACTTTTTTTTATTTAAAATTGGGCTTTGGGCTCTTTCAACCCAGCTCTGACCAAACCAATTTGGTTTTTTTATCAGGCCTAAGGACCGGGTCTAGAAACGTCAAACCTCGTTTTGTTTGAAGACCCCTCGAGAACTTGCCTTCTAACACACGAATTTCACCTTGACAAATCAAGGAGATTCTCAAGCACTTCGAGGAGAAAGTATAACTCACTACGGGCGCAATTGTTGGGTGCGGGTGACTGGGGATTCATGCTGTTCCTGCGACCCTCGCGATCTTCTAGTCAAATCTAGACTTCATCCAAAATGTGTTCGAAAATTAACTCTTATCAAAATTTTATAGGATCACTATCGAATAATATAAAAATTTAAATTAGTAGATAAATACATGATTTAACATTAATTTATCCTATTTTAGCATCCAGCACAAAATGGGATCGACATCCCCTCACTTTAACATTTCACAAAGATAGGTGATTTATTATTGGAATAAGTACACTTAAAATTCTAAAATTTGTCACAAAAGTGTAATTAAATTCTAAAACTTTCAAAAAGTATAATCAAATTCTAAAACTTATCATGAAAGTATAGTTGAGTCTTATAATTTTCAAAAAGTGCAAGTCCTAAAACTTCCCAAATTAGTTCAATTAAGTCCTTCCATTGATTCCAGTTTTTGGAAAGCTTTATGACTTAATTGCACTTTTCAAAAATTTTAAAACTCAATTGCACTTTCATTAACAAGGTTTAGAACTCCCATTACACTTAACCCTTTATTATTAGTATCTAGTAGTGTTGTTATGTATGCGAGAAGGAAAGAGTGCAGGGACTGGGTTATTGTTATCAGCCTGCATTATCAAGGTCATAGTACCTTCGTGAATCCCTGTGTTCCTTCCCCATTCCAGAAACATTTGAATGAGTATAAAAGGCAGGCAATAAGTTATTTTTATTCTTATTTTATTAATTCTTTCTAATTCTTTGAGGTTCCGTTCAGTCACCTAGCAATCTAAACACAGAAGATGAGGTATGATGATTTCCATGACCCTTGGAAGCTCCAGAACTCTATAAGTTACCTATTCATTCGTTAGGGACCAGTTGCAATCTCCTATGACACGTATAATTGATTCTCAAGAAGTTGAGGTAGCCAAAATTTACGAGTTGCAGTTTGCAGAACTCCAAATAAAGCCACAATGACATACAAAAGCTTAAGTGTCTCAGCTTCAGGTTCGACTAGGCCACTCCTCTATTTTCATCGATGTTACAATTTATACTGCGTAGATTCAGATGTTGATACCTATCTTTTGTGTTTCATTTGTTTGTATGTGCTTTGCATAAGCTAAAACCTCGTGCATGCTTAGTATTTTTGTATGCCATTTATGTATAATTATATTTATCCGTATGCTATATAGGGTTTTTTTTTATTTGTTGATCATACTCTACTCATATTCTAACTCTGCTTCCTTGCAAGGCATGAGAGTCAAAACTCACACTTGAAACTAAACCATCCCTATCCCAACCCTTAGTGGACTTTCGAACCCCCCACCTCCCTCTTCCATGTTGGAAGGGTGGCCACTAGGGCAAACCACAATGGTTGAGTATATATGGTCTCATTTGGTAGCTAATTGTGAAAATTCACGATAAAAGTGGTAACTTTGTTCCATGGAATGATTTAGACAGAATAGTGGTTGACAGTGAATCTATTGACGGGAGAATAGATGTGATTTGAAAAGTTTAGGTCGTTTCTTTTTCTATTTTTAAGTGATTTTGACATGTTTGTTTTTTTTTTTTAATTAAATAATGCAGCTCGATTTAATGGGCCGGTTGGTGCATGTGAACCAAAGCAAGTTATCTTGCCTAACAAGCAGAGCTAGGGGGACTCACATTTTAAGGGGATGGGTTTGAAATTTTGCTTTCGTCCTTAAATGAAAGCAGAAAGGACAGGATTCGAATGTCACCCATCATTATGCAATTATACAATGAATAAGTAAGGAAATTCCCATACATTGAATTCTCGTTAAAGGATACATGTGTATAAAAATACATTGTAGAAGGAAAGAGACTCTTATTCGAATTATTTTAATTAGGAAAAGAATTAGAACAATTGGGGATGATTTCATTAATCCTAAATTTGGAATCTTGATAAATTGATGTAATATCTGTTTTTTGAGCTGGTATAATCCATTCTAATTTATAAGGTAAAGAGAACCTCCAACTTTTAGGGGAACTTAATCTCTCTTTTTTTCATCCTAAAATATCATTAATTACTTATATTGTTCAGATGTTGACTCCATGATTAGATCCGTAAGTTAGTAATCCTATGTAATCTCTCATATATTTTAACATTAAAATTTGAATCTTTTCTGTCTAACAACAACCTCACTAAAAAATATTCTAAATCTTGAAATATGTATGTTTCTTTGTATATTTTGCATGTCTAAACAATAATTTCTTTCCATTATGTAATAATTCGAATATTTAGTAAAAAAAATGGTTTTACTTAGTCTTTAGATTTTAATTTTTCGTATACACGTGAAGTGTTTGCTATCGATAGTAGTTCTGGTTTTTCTATATATATATATATATATATATATATATATATATATATATATATATATAAAGAAAAACAATTATTGGCCGAATGTAATGCTATTGGTTGCTCTCTTTTGGTCCATAGAGAATCCAATAATTCCTGTGACTGGATGTGCGATGAAGATAGGGCAGTCGCTTAAATAAATAATGTCGTAATTTCTCAACATGATGATTATATTTGTTGGGTAGTTTTTGCCGCTTCCGGTATCTTAAAAGATCAAAGAAACTCTTCTTTCATTACATTTATATTGAAATCCTCCATTTGTAACAATTTTAATACGATCGACAGAAAGAATGCTTCTTAGAAAATAGATTGAAAGGATTAATGAAAAGTTAAGCCAATTGCAGAAACTTTTATTCTTAATGGGAGCAAGCTGATATAAAGAACTTGAATGGTAAAATTAGAAACTCATGGAGAATCTAAACGAATATTTTACATTTTTAATGTTGTCAGAAGAATATTGGCCAGAAATGATGACCTAAAGCTCACGGTCAATGCACTTTCTTGACCCATTAGAGGTTGGGTCTATTTTTGTCCAAACCTGTTTTTTTTTTTTAAGAGATTGAACCAACATGAAACTCTGTATTATTTGCCAAGAATACAATGGGTGTATCTACTTAAAGCCATACCTTTTATATTTGAGATGGGTTCCTTCTTTTTAAAATTTGGCGGCCTTTCTCACTCATATCGCCGAATCCCATATGCCATTCATCAAGTGTTGCTTCTTCATACTTCACCTAGGAATTTTGACACCTAGGTTGCTTTTGGCAACTAGGATAGCCAAGAAAAGATTCAGGAGATGATAAAAGTTATTTTATCTTGCATTTAGTACCTACTTAAAATAGGATAAAGTCAGATATAAGGGGAATATAAACTAGATGGAAATGTGGAATAAAGTTTGATAAGATTTTTAATATATATATTACAAAAGTTACTTTTGTTGAATAATAAACTTCTTAAATTAATAAAATTAAAATTACTTGACCAAATTTAAAAAAAAATTAATAAAAGTATATTTCAATATTATAAATAATATTTGAATTCTAATACAATAAATTCAAAATAAAAAAAAATTATTATTTTAATTTAATCATATTTTATCTATATAGTTGAATTTAATTCTATTTTAGAATATAGATTCAATATATTTATTACATATTTTAGGTATTTTAGTATTTTTGATATATTAGTATAGCTTACTATTTAATAAATTTTTATTAGAGAGTGATGGAAGGGTAAAAAAGAAATAACAAAGAAATCAATTAAAAATAGAGGGGAAAATTAAATTTAAAAAAGTAAATAATAATAAAGTAGGCAAAAGTATCGCCAGAGACTTTTACCATCTTCCTTTGCAAAATATTTGGTTCATTTATACTAATGTACTGTTTATATTAAATAATGTATATGATATAATATAAATATATCCAATTACAATCACCAAACAGTTGATCGGATATAGTAAAATTCGTGGATTTTATATCCTATCACATTCAGTTATATCATAATTAGAAATCTGAACAACCAAACATAGCCCTAGTGCCCGCCAAACCAAGCTTTTGATGCCACTTGTTACAAAGCAAAAGAGTCATATATGAGAGTAGGATGTCCAATGATTAAACAAAAAGAAAAAAAAAATGCCACGTTGGAAAATTATACCATGTCGAGATTAGGTGCAATCAATGAAATAAGCATTCCATCAATGACATTTTCCATAATTAAGGATGCCGGAATGGTGCCTATCTTTTACCTTTTCTTTTAGTTGCTTTCGTTGTTTCTGTTTTGCAAAGAAATTTCCCGAAGCTCTTTCTTGGTGTCGCCTTTAGATTCCGTTGTGCGTTAGAAACATCAACAGCTATCATAAGCTTATGGCTAGTGCTGCTGGTCAGTAAAGTCTTAGTAAATTAAGGAACGTTTAAATTAAGAAGACTGTAGTCTATTGGCTTATATAGTCAATAGTAGAGAATAGTAACATATTATGCACTGGAAAAATGACACAAATATTTTTTAAAATTTTAATTCAATGTGTAATGCCGTCCCTTAATTTTTAATATATTCAATATGATCTATGAACTTTTGGCATATATTTACTTTAGTCCATGGATTATATAAAAATGTTCAATATTACTCAACTTGAATTGATGAAACAATAACGTTGCATGTTTTCATATAACTTAGGGATTAGTTTGAACAATTACCAAAAATTCAGGGATCACACTAAACAAATTAAAAATTCGAGGATGATGTTGCACGTGTAGCTAAAATTCAGGAACCACATAAAACAAATTAAAAATTTAGGGATAACTTTGCACATCAACTCAAAGTTCATGAACCATTTATGTAATTATCCATAATTAGATAGACGTACCCTTTTATTGGTAAAAGCGTGCTCCCTATCATCTCCTCACCTTTTTAATTTAAAGATATGTGTTAATATTAAGTCAAAATGAAGTCAAAATGGTTTAGCTTTGAGGTGGATTCGGTCAAAAGAAAAGGGAAGAATAGTTGGGAGAAAGAAATTAATTTACCCACTTTTCAAAGCAATCATGCACTTGGTGAAATTCTTTAGTTGTCCTTACGGAGTAATAACCAACTTCACGCTTGCACTATATGTCAGAAAATCCAAAATGCTTTCAATCTATGTCTAATTAAAAAGCTGGATAGAATAAGATCAGTCAAATATATATATATATATATATATATATATATATATATGTTAAGACTCATAAGTAATTTCTTAATTTTCTAAAAAGATAAAATCGAAAATATTATCGCTTTCATTCGTAACTCGAGAGTTTATTTTCCACCTAATGCAGAAACATCATTGATCTACTTGAAATCGGTAAAGCACATAAATTAAAATTTACTTATATGGTGACTAACTAAATTAAAACAAATAAGAAACTGGAAATCCCAGAATTTGAAATATCATGTAATATGTTCTAATTTTCAATAAATAATTATCCTCGAGAAGAAAACTTATAAAAAAACTTATTTGTCTAATTTAGTATTTGAATTATCATACTCTCATAGGTAGCCCTATATTAAGTATGTCACGGAAAAATAAATATGAAATCTTATTAATATCCAAAAACTCAATAGTACTGTACGGTTAATCGCAATATTCCAATACTTCTATTTGTGTATTTTACCAAAAGAAATATCAAATTGCAAGAACAGGAAAAGCAAATATAATTTGATTTATACTATTTAGAGATACATTCATTCATTTATTGACTAATTGAGATAAGTCATAAATGTTGACAGTTGAGATGGTACGGTGTTTTGTTTTCTTTTACTTTTTTTGTCAAAAAAAAAAAAACCTAATCTCCATTCAAATCTGAATGACGAGAAAGATGCCCCTGAACATAAAAAGGGCTCATAAGGTTTGAGGGGGCCTTCGATGATATGGCGTTTTGTATAAAAATGGAAAAAATAAATAAAATAAAAGCAGGTAAGCTACCTTTGTCCAATCACATCCATTTTCTAGTTTCTTTTGTCTTTCTGTAATATTTAGGGTAATATTTATATTTAAAAAGAAAAAAGCCAAAGCCCATGCTTTTCTCTAAGTCAAACCTAAACTCGTTCTTATTTACTTCAGCTCTTTTGGCGAGTCAATTTTCCTTCGTTTAGCAACGCACTATAAATTTGTTATCCCTTCGTTGAGCAGCTACTCTCTTTAACAACATCAAACTCCAGAAACTTTATTATCTGTAATTCCACAATTCTTATACCTCTATTAAGATAATAAATTTGTTACCCCTTCAAATGATTTGGGTAAGATGCGAAGTAATACTAAGAAGTTCTAGATTCCAACTTAATTTTAGATTATATAACTTTACTTCTGTAGGACACTCCAAACTTTAAGATGATTCAAGCTAAGTTAATGTCCAGTCCATAACTCCAAAGGAAGCTAATAGAACAACTTTGGTAGAAATATGGTATTGTATGTGAAAGGCTACTTCCAAAGTGTCACCTCATAGAAAATCGGGTAAATTGGTCCTATTACTCATGCTTCTCATCATGGCTATAAGGGTACGATTACACCTTTCGAAGACACCATTTTGTTCAAGACTTTTAGGCATAGTACACTAAGCTACTATCCTAGGATCCTCCAACTATTTGGCAAATGACATTTTAAGTTATCCAGCATCATCATGCCTATCAAAATATTCACCACTACAGTTCGATCTTATTACTTTTAAGACTTTTACCAACTATTTCTCGATTTCAATTCGAAAACACTTGAACGTGTCAAAAGACTCAAATTTTTCTTAATCAAGTACATATAACTATATCAAGATTAGTTGTTAATGACCGTGATGAAATTAAAATTTTCTACACAAGGTTTCCATATAGGGTCCACTAATATCAATGTGATTGACCTCTAACAGATAAAAATTATGGACTACAGTTTTCTTGTTTATCTTAATCATCTTACCTCTACAGTAGTCTACACAAGTCTCTAGATCATTTTTAAGAGTAGAATAGGCAAGAATGTTAGCCTTTCTACTCTTCTCTAGAGACGTGACCAAGACTTTATGCCACAATGCATAAAACAATTTCTTAGCTAGAGATTTTTAGAAACAGCCTTTTTAGCCATGTAAGCGACATATATATCATTGGGAGTTAAACACAATATGTACAATTCATTGGACATTTTGTAGCACACAACCGTATTTGAATTAAAGAACATAGAAATAATATTGTTCTTTATTTCAAAAGATTAGCCACACGTGTCTAAATAAGATACTGAAACTAAATTCCGTCTCAAGAAATGTACACAAAATGTGTTTCTTAACATCATATTAAAACCATAATGTAGAGTTAGAATAATATCTCCCACGAACTCAACATTGTATTTATCATTGTTCTTCATGGTGAGCTATGATTCATCCTTGTTTGGCTTCCTTTTATTTATGAATCTCCATATGGTAAACGCAACACGATTTATAACACCACTATCTAGCCACCATAACTAGCGGGGGCATCTAATAGGTTGGACTCATAAACAAATGCAAAGAATTATTATCTACAGGCTCACTCTTAGACAATCAAGTTTTATTTTTGTCGCAGTCTTTATTTATATGAACATTCTTCTTACAAAAGAAGCAATGGTCGCCATTTTTCTTGAATGATACTTTATTAGGACCCAAACTATCAAAATGACCAGTGGTATCATGAGTTCCTCTATGAGTATGATTTTTAGATTTCAGATTTACCATCTTGAGAATGTATTCCCAAATCCCACAAGAACCATCATACCTTATGTTAAAGAGTCTTTATAAATGTATCACAATCTCAACATTAGACAAGGCACAGTTTGAAACCACCAAGGCTTTCATTATTTGTCTAACAATACAATCAACTAGCAAGCTAATCTTTAAGTGTTCCTGCATGAATTACTTTTTAGATAACAAACAAATCCAATTGCTCTTTTCCTAAGCAACCAAGTGCACTTTTAAGGGTTCCATATTGTCGATAGTGAGATTTGTCGACTTATCCAAATAAGGGCAATATAAACATTCGCCAATTCCATCGCAAACAAAAATCTTCTTTCCATTTCTTGAAGTTTGAACAAATAAGAACCTCAATTGTAATGGAGTTGCTGTTTACAAAGAAGATGACTAAATAACAAACAATGTTTGCAATTAGCATCATGTGAGTACGGTATAACTTAAAATCATATAAGTATACATTCTAAGAATTACATACATTATCATATACCTATGTAGAAGATATGATGACAAACATAAGTATATATTCCTACCTTCATGAAATCACCACATTTGGATGTATAAACTATTAGGATCAGTGATTCCTCAAACCATATATTATTCACGTATCACTCCATGAACCAATACACAATCACCTCCTTTAAGAGTATGATTACGCATTAGAAGATCCTACTAAAATATGAGACCGATATTTCTCAAACCAATTAAATCATTGAAGCTCTCTCATACTAGGGATATAAACCTTATGTGTCACATTTACCATATACATGTATTTTTAGACTAAATGACAGGGGTAATTTGTCTCTAAAATTACATGTCATACTAATTACATTGTTCCATCCACTAATACATATTAAATCTTATATATGCAATCAATGAATCATGCTCTACACATTATCTATGTGATGATACATGTGAGCTTCCAATTGAAAATACAGGAAAATACACAAAAATAGCCTAAAAAATACATGTATTGTGGGTTTTATATGCAATTTCACATCTTTAAAAGCATCAAACACATAAAATTAATATACCACAATGTGGAGAATCTCAATATGAGAACGCAAGTACCAAAAATGCTCCTATCGCAGCTCAGATGCGCTCGTACGTGCCACCGAAATGCGTAGTGCATGTAATGCATGCACAGCATGCTTAAGCCAATTGAACCTCCCCAATCCAATCGGTTTGACCAGTTCAACCAGTCAACTACATCAATCCACCCAGTCAATGTCGGGTTAGGTACAATCAACAAATAACTAAGTCGACTCGGATCCTGGATTCAAGCCGGGTCAACCTATGTCCCAACTTCATTGACATAAGCCCTAGCGAGAGCCCGCCTAAGCAAATGCAATGCATACACTGCTATGATGCGCGCATGGCCATGCATGGAAGCACGTACAACGTCCCCTAGTGTCTTGCAACCACTCAAAATGCTTGTCTCAATGAGCTATTTCCATTTATGTGATCAAAATTGATTTTTACCACACAAAAATCATGAAAAATGTGACATTCTAAATTTTCTATCTTGTCTCGATAAAATGAAATGGGCTTTTCATCGACGAATCTATGGTTCTTTTTCTCTAAGCTAATCACTCATGAGTTAACTAACCTATTAGATGAAGCCATTAAGGGATACAATTGGGATAAAATCCTAAAGGCTACCCGGTAGGTTAGATTGGACTACAATTGTATCCGGTCAATTTTAACCACGAAATTAAACTCGATTTCGGGAATCAAACATTCAAGCATGTCAGAATTTATTTTTAGGACCTCGTCTCATCTTTTGGGAAATTTCTGTCAAGCTGGGAATTCGGTGGAAAAATCAATTTCTGCAAATTAGAATTTATGAAATTCAGATGGGCAGCTTGGGAGGCATTTTTGGGCTGCCAAAATGGTTTAATTGGGAGAATTTGAAACTTAATTCTTCATTGGTTGATGCTTGGATTTTGTGGGCTGAATTAGAGGAAATTTGGATGTCAATTTGGTTTAATTTGTGGAGAAAATAGATGGAAATTCGTAGGGCTACTACATGGGCCTTTTTGGGGTGCCAATTGGGTTTGCTTTGTGAAGGTGTGAGAGAAAATCAGCCATTGGAGGTTGCCTTGACTTCAAGGTCAGAAGACTTTGAGGCACAAACCACTCCTGTGCTAGATATTTGCCTTGTTGACCCTCTTGGCTTCTTGTCCCCCCTCCCCCCTCCCTCCTTGTTGTGCGACCAGCCCTAACAGAAGTCAACTCCAACTTCTTCTTCCTCAGCTCTTCTTCTTCATTCCTCCATTATTGTAGCTACCTCCATAAAACTAGTAACCGACCACCAGAACACCAACCTAAGGCCAACATCGAACCAACCACTGCTAGAGACCAGCTCCGCCTGAGCTTAGCCAGCTCCGGCCGCACCACCTGCCTCTTCACCTCACGCCCTCCGTCTCATCCAGCCCGTGACCAGAATTGCTCGTTGTTGCTATCCAAGCTGCGCCGCTGTCCAACTGGTCCGCCACCGGCCCTAGCTCATTTGGCTGCTCATCCCCGTCGCCGCTTGCCCCCATCTGGTTCCACTAGCCACCTCAACCCCTCAGCTAGCTTTAGAACAGAACTGACTTCCAGCAATAAGCTGTGAGCTTGCTAGGCCACTTTCAGCGTCTTTCGGGCCTCTGTTAGAGATGCCGTAGACATGGGATCTCACCATCGCTGCGCCGTCGTCGCCGTTAAACCGTTTTCTCGCTAATTCGGTGAGTTAATGCCATAATCTTGGATTATGAAGTTAATTGCACTTAGTTAGGTGGATTAGTGTTAATTAAGGATTAGTGCTAATCCTTAGTTAGTTGAACTAGTTAGTTAGGTTAATTAGTTAGGCCAACTAGTTAGTTAGGTGGTTAGTTAGGTTATTTAGTTAGCTTAATTAGATTAAATTAGTTAGCTTAGTTAGATTAGTTTAGTTAGCTCAATTAAGTTAGTTTAGTTAGCTTAATTAAATTAATTAAGTGCATTAGTTTAAATAATTTGCAATTTATTTAAATTATCGTAAATTGTGCTGGGATAGCCAATTATCAGAATTTTACGTTGATCATCGTGCATGTGTTGGTTTGTACAATTGATTACTAAATTATGCAATTGGGTGCTTTGTGATGATTTTTGAATTATTATTGCAAAAATTGAATTTATGAGTATTTAATTAGAAAAATACCGGGTGTCAGTTTTTGACACCAAAAATATTTTATGTACTATATAAAATCGTGAAATTTTTAAATGGGAGAGTACCACGTTTTATGGCCCAATTTAAATGTGTGACCACGCACAACTATTTTACCATGTATTTTTAATATGAAGAAAATTGGTCAAGTCCATTATTTGAAATTGAAGTATTGGAGTGCAAAGCACGATGTTCTTGGCCAAGCATGGATCTGCGTGTGGTCATTATCGAAACCATCACCAAGTGGGAGTTTGGAAACGATGCCCAATGTGTATCGGATGCTCGATGGGGGTCCTAATACTAGTTGAGTGAAGACTGGACTGATGCTCCTTTATGGAATGCCATCTAGGTGGAGGTGCTAGGCGTTGCCGTGCTCGATGGGGCGAGACGACGCCTAGTTATGCTAAATGACCGCCGACCGATGAGTTGGCCATGGCTATTTGGGTCGTAATTAATTGGGACACACTTGAGTGATTGAGATAGCCGCGCCTGTTAGAGAAAACTCCTCTGATATTTTGAAGCTGAAAAAACTTATTTAAAGTCTATTCTAAAAAATTCCAAAATTCTGTATCAAAGTCTGAAGATGCTCAAAACTCTATGTCAAGTCTGAGGGCTCCCAGACTTTAGGTTTAAAGTCTACTCACACTGACAAAATCCAGACTGAATGCTACTGAAAAATAAAGATTTATCCAGATGCGAGATTTTGTTTGTTTCTTCAGGAGTTCGGTTCATGTGGCTTATGGATGGCTTTTTCGTTTGATATATCACCTACATGAGTGATTATCTTTATTAGAATCAATTTAGATAAATCATATCTTCTTGGATTTCAAATAAACTTGGAAAGTATCTACTTATGGAAACCAAGATCTTGATTGTATGGGCGAAAATGATTGACAGGCTTTCATCTCAATCTTCAAATGACTCGAGATCTCCTTGATTGATTCTGTCCAATGAGTAGATTGGAAGAATTCCTTTGGAAAGTGATAATAGTCGAGAATGCATAAAGGAGTATTTAAGGTAGATTCTCCAGTTGTTCAATAATGTGCGTGGAAAAGAAATTTCAAAGTCTGAAGCTTTCCATTTGCTTGTTACTCCAAATACTAAGCTCAAAGTTGTATACAAAAGAGAGAAATACTTAGTGTGACTTCATGAGAGACTAGTAGAGACTCTTCACTATGAAGTCAAAGATCGAAAGGCTGTAAAATCTCTTTTGATTCTTAGTGAAATCCAGCCAGTAGGCTGTCAATGTGAAGAATGGATGTAGGCTTGATCTAAGCCGAATCACTATAATTTCTATGTTCTCATTCTCTTCCCTGAACTCTTTTATTTTGTTTGTAGTTCTATTTAATTGCTAAAATCTGAATTTGCTCAAAATATGTTGTCTTTCAAACTCTATTTTAAAAGCGAAATATTTCTACTATTCCTAGCGAAAAATTATTTTCACACCTATTCACCCCCTCTAGGTGTTCATACTAGTGCTTACAATTGATATCAGAGCTTTTGTGCTTATTATATTGAAGTGTTTTACTTCTAAAGCTAAATATCTATGGTTAGTATTTTGGCTCTAGGTTTGATTGAAAGCCAAAGCAACACCAGACCTCCTTACTTTGATAGGAAATAGTACAATGTGTGGAAAAACAAGATGAAGGTATTTATAAGATCAAAATATCCCCTAAAATGAGATGTGGTAGAAAAATGGATCAATCCCAAAACTACATCAACCTTAGAAAGAGGAAAGGAAGTTGCGGATGCTGGCGAAATGACACCAAGTAAAAATAACCAAGAGATAAGCTTTTGATGCTAAAGCTATCTACTCTTTATACTGTGCTTTATCTCCTACTGAGTATAACCAAATTTCTTTTTGTGAAACAGCGAAAGGAGTTTGAGACAGATTGCACGTTACCTATGAAGGAACTGATCGAGTAAAGGAAACAAAAAATCAACATTCTACTTGGACAGTATAAAGCCTTCAAGATGAAGCCTGGATAATCCATCACTGATATGTTCAGTTGTTTTACTGAAATTATGAATGGATTGGCATATCAAGGATAGCCAATCTCAGGACCAATTAATGTCAATAAATTGATGTGTGGACTCTCCAAAGATAGGAATCATGTAAAAACGTCAATTAGAGAAACTTGGAGGATCATGCCTCTCTCAGTAGACGAACTAGTAGGCACACTTCAATCATATGAAGTTGAGCAAATCAATGAGAAAGAAGATCCTAAAGATAATAAGTCAATTGCTTTAAAATCTAATGATAACTCTAATTATACAGATTCAGAATATGATATGGACGATGAGGAACTAGCACTTATGATTAAGAAGTTTAGAAAATTGAATATGAAGGGAATAAGATTCAACTGGAAGAAGCAAAGTACTCAAAATTTCTAGAAGAGACTAGCTAAGGACAACGAAACCAGCAAAGATGTAATATGCTTCTAATGTAAGAAAAATGGGCATATCAGACCTAACTGTCCTTTATTGGAAAAAAAAAAAGGAAGAACTGAGTAGTACAAGAATGCTCTCAAAGCAGAAACCAAGAGTGACACTGAGTGCGAGGAAAGTGAAAAAGAATACGCCAACATTTGTTTGATGGCTCATTCCAATTCAGACTCGGAATTAAATAAAAAAAAAAAAAAAACAGACTCTGATTCAGACTCAAACAAAGAACTTGAGGTTAGCAATTTAAAAGTTCATGTTAAAGTCTCAAAGTATATAGATGAACTCAGTCTCAATCTCAAAACATCTCTTAAAAAGATTTCCGAACTAAAAATAGAGAATTCTAAACTGAGGCAACAGGAAACTTCTTGGAGAGAAAAGTTTGAAAGTTTGGACAAAATTTTTGTTGATTTGAAAGTAAATTCTGATTTTCTTTCAAAGGAAAATGCCTTTTTGAAAGAAGATGTTTCAAATATCACAAAAAAAATTCAAAAGGATCTAAGAAGTTGGAGAAAATTCTTTCAGTACAAAAACCTTAATCTAACAAATATGGTTTGGGTATGACTTCAGAAACTATTCCTTTAAATGATTTTTCCAAAGTTAAAGAAATAATCAAACAAAGACCTACAAGGGTATTTTACAAAAGTCACTTTCAAAAGGATTTTGTAAAATATATTGGTCGAAGTGCTCTCAAATGTTCAAAGTGTAACAGCTCATAACATTTCGAGAAGGATTTTCCTAAGGTTTAGAAACTTTTTAAGAGGAATTGGGCAAAGGCTATTTTTCAATACTAACTCTCATGGACCCAAGAGAATATGGGTACCAAAGAAAACTTGAGTTCTTCGTATAATCGTAGGTCACTATCAAAAAGAAGATCAAATGGTATTCGGATAGTGGTTGTTCGAGACACATGACAGGAGATTCAAGTTGCTTTATAAAACTTGTTCAAGTGAATGGTGGAAAAGTTTCTTTGGTAGAAATAGCAAAGGAAGAATTGTTGGATGTGGAACCGTAAAGATTGGAAGCTTAACTATCAACAATGTCTCCTTGGTGGAAGTCTAAATTACAATCTACTCAACATAAGTTAGCTTTGCAATAATAGATTCAAAATAAATTTCCAAGAAGGCATCTATTTGGGAACAAGCAAAGACTTCTCTCAATTTTTCATTAGAAGAAGGCATGGGAATATTTACCTTCTAGATATAAAACCAGAAAGTTCTCAATGTCTTATATCTATTCTAGAAGAAGCAAATCTTTGGCATCAAAAGCTTGGTCATGTTAACATGAAGCAAATTGCCAAGATTTCTTCCAAAAAGCTTGCTCGTGGTCTTCCCAATCTGAATTACCAAAAGTCTAAATTATGTATTCCATGTGTTCAAGGAAAACGGATTAGAAATTCCTTTAAATATGTAAATCAAATTTCTACCAATCGAGCTTTGTAGCTTTTACATATGGCCATCTTTGGACCAACCATAACTCGAAGTATTGGTGGAAAGAAGTATTGCCTAGTAATCATGAATGATTACTCTCACTTTACTTGGGTTTACATTCTGACAAATAAGTCTGAAGCATTCTCTCACTTCTCAAAGTTTGCCAAGAAGATTCAAAACGAAAAATGATATGCTATTTCAAGCATACGAACAGACCATGGAGATAAATTTGAAAATCAAGATTTTGCGAAGTTCCATGATGAATCTGATTTTCAGCATTTTTTCACTTCTCCTACACTCCAAAACAAAATGGGATAGTTAGTGGAAATGAAAAATAGATCTTTACAGGAGATGGTAAGAACCCTTTTAATTGAGAGCAATATATCTTCTCAATTTTGGGCAGAAGCCGTTTCTACATCTTGCTACATCATCAACAGAGTGTTCTTGAGGCCTATTCTAGAGAAAATACCTTATGAAGTGTATAAAGGGAAGAAGCCAAATATTTCTTACTTCCATGTATTTGGCTGTAAATGTTATGTCTTGAAAAATGCAAATAATCGAATCGGAGAATGTTTCTCTCGAGTGTCAGAAGATTGAGGAAGCAATTTAGTCGGTGGGAGATTTCCTAAACAAACCTGATTTCATTTGACTTTTATCTATTTTTTACTTTCTCCACTTTTTGTTATAGGGAGAGAACGTGCAGATTTGATTTATTTGACTTGTTTGACTTTATCTTTTGAATTTTGTTGAACTTCTGAATATTTTGTTATTCTATTTAACTTTTGCAAGCAATTTACTTTTGTGGTAATGATTATGGATGGATAGTTGTTTAAGTCTTGATGTTTGTCTTATCTTTTCAAGATTAACATATTATCTGTGGTTGCAAAATTGATACTATCCAAATCTTAATCAACTTATTTTTATAAGACATCATGTATTACTTTAAAGTTGTTTTGCAAATCAAAAGTTCTTAAATCTGCAGGAGAGTTTTGTCACCATTAAAAAAAAAAATGGGAGATTGTTGGAGAAAACTCCTCTAATATTTTGAAGCTGACAAAATTTGTTCAAAGTCTATTATGAAGAATTCCAAGATTCTGTGTCAAAGTCTAAAGACGCCGAGACTCTATGTCTAAGTCTGAAGACTCCCAAACTTTAGGTTCAAAGTCTGCCCACACTAATAAAATCTAGACTGAATGTCATTGAAGAATGAAGACTTATCCAGATGCGAGATTTTGTTTGTTTCTTCAAGAGTTCAGTTCGTATGACTTATGGATGGCTTTCTAATTGGATATATCACCTACAAGATTGATTATCTTTATTGGAATCAATTTAGATAAATCAAATCTTCTCGGATTTCAAGTGAACTTGGAAAGTATCTACTTATGGAAACCAAGATCCTGATTGTATGGGCGAAAATCTCAATCTTCAAACAACTCGAGATCTTCTTGATTGATTCTGTCCAACAGGTAGATTGAAAGAATTCATTTAGAAAGTGCCAACGGTCGAGAAGGCATGAATGAGTATTTAAGATGGACTCTTCAGTTGTTTGATAGTGTGCGTAAAAGAGAAACTTCAAAGTCTGAAGCTTTCCATTTGCTTGTTACTCCAAATACTGAGCTCAAAGTTGTATACAAAAGAGAGAAATACTTAGTGTGACTTCGTGAGAGACCAGTAGAAACTCTTCATTGTGAAGTCAAAGATCGAAATGCTATAAAATCTCTTTTGATTCTTAGTGAAATACAGCCAGTAGGCTGTCGGTATTGAGAGTGGATGTAAGATTGATCTAAGTCGAACCACTATAATTTATGTGTTTTCATTCTCTTTCATGAACTTTTTTTATTTTGTTCGTAGTTCTATTTAATTACTAAAGTCTGAACTTGCTCAAAATTTATTATCTTTCAAACTTTGTTTTAAAAGTGAACTATTTCTACTGTTCCTTACGAAAAATTGTTTTTACACCTATTCACCCCCGTCTAGGTGTTCATACTAGCACTTACAGTGTTTGATTATGAAACAAAATTGTGTAGCACAAAATGGGACGTGTCATAACGGTTTGGCCTTATAATTGGGACCCCTGTGAATATTTAATGAATGTCATGAGGTGTTCCAGTTATTGAATACATTTACTGTGTGCATATGATATATGAGATATACTAATGTGCAGAGAGGTGCTGAGACGAGGTAAGTCATATATGATGCATGTTTAGGATGTCTCTGAGTGAATTCTCGTCCAAATCGGGATTTAGGGTGTTGACTCGCTAAGATTTTGTCTCACCCCGTCGCGGTTAAAATTTTCAATTCCGTAGACGAAGGTGCGCCACGTCCATTTTGGGTGGCCACGAGAGGCAGAGACTGAGCGTACCCTTCTCCCTATCCATGGGACCACCTGGACCCTTGAGCTCGTAGTGACAATCATTTGGGTCGATGAGGGCGTACCTCAATTGGTACCTCATCACTTCAAAGCGTGGTTCCGTAATGGGCCTAACGGGGTTCTGGAGGGCCCCTCGGATGGTTTCAACGGACCTGCCGTCGATACCGAGTTTGAGATAGTACTCGACCCCATCGTGGATGTCGATATTTTGGAAGATATTGTGGCGAACCAGGGGCCCAAGGCTAAAGGGCCCGAAGTAAAGGTAGCTGATCCGTTAAACATTGACATCCCAGACGGTGTTGTGGTAGACCCAGATCTCGAGTAGGTAGGGTCCGGGGTAGGATTGGCTTAGTAGCTTCTTTTGGATATAGACTCCTATATATAAACCTAATATGTTTATAAAGTGTGTTTTGTGAAAATTGGCTGTCTTCCTTTTCTATCCCATGTTTGATTGATGTCTGGAGTTTATTAGTTCGCTTCCGCATATACATAAATCGATTGGGTCAGCGACGCGTCCTGGGAACGTTGCATTTTAGTCAACCGCCAAGGGATACATGCCTGAGATTTGGGGTGTGACAAAAAATACTTGAATCCGTACGTTCAAGTTCTAGATTATGGTTGTTCTAATACCACATGTAAGTTGCGAAAGCGCACTCAAGATTTCCATAACTAGAATCAACAATGCATATAAATAAGTAAAAAGATTTTTGCACTTGATTTAAAATCCATCATTCTTGATGCGAAACAGCAATAATTCAAAGCTCAAGTGCTTCTCTGCTATTGTCTTTTGTATCATTGGCTCAATGTGACTACCCTCACCCTTAGTGTTCTGTAAATGCTTCTTATATGATGATATTTGTGTGTTAGGATTAGAGGAGAGACCTGATTACTATTTATAGAGTTTTCAACTAAACCCTCTTATTACAAGCCAAGTTCAACTTGGCTCACACTAATAAGCTTAATATTAAACTAATTAAGAATATTTTACTTTACTAGATTAATTCAGTAAAATAGTAAATTATAGTATCAATTAATTTAGCCCATGTCAAAAAAATTCTGACAATTCGTCCTTATATTGTTATAATGAATGATCCCAAAATGCTTATCGGTAGAAATCATCAATTTTCTGCGAAGCATACTTATAGAGAAGCAATTTTATGTGCTTTTTATTTAGACTTTTCTCATGTTTTGACCTCTTCGTACGCTGCAAAAAGGAAAAAAGGAAAAGTTTAGATGTGCATGATATATAAAGGCTGGGGATCTTTAATTCAGATCGATACTCGATCATAATATCCTAGTTCCATGACTCTGAAAGCTTTACGCTAACACCATCTTTAAAACCTAGTATGGGATTGCGGTAGACATCTCCTATCTTGATTTCTGTCCACCTGTAAATAAGTAGACAGAAAAGAAGATCATGAGACAACTGCCACGAGATCTCGGCCACATTTTCTTGCCAGAGACGACCAATATATTTGGAAAAGGATTGAGAATTTGTCTACCTAAACTTTGTGACCAACACATGAAGAAATGCACATAGGAAGGCTCGAGTGTATTCTGCACCCACACATTGTCTCATTCCTCCACCAAAAGGCGTGAAGGTCTGCGATATTGTGCCTGAATCAAGATCCTGATATGCAATGGACATCAAGATATGCCAAGAAGACGGAAAAAATTCAGTCCATGAAGATTTATTGAAGAGAAAGCTCAAGAAATATCTGCTAGCTTTTCAAGTGTCACACCTTCCAGCGCCAAGGGTTAAATTCAAGAGGATTCTCAAACACATTGTGATTGGTATGAAGAGCGGTCGTGACTACCATGATCGACCACCCTTTTGGGATCGTAAATCCTGCAAGTGCATAGTTTGTGAGAGTATATTGCTAATTAGAGTATCAAAAGTGCGAACATCCATCGGGACCACTCACCTTTCACCGGGATATCTCGTAATGCTCTTCGGAGTACCCCTGGAACAGTATTGGCCAGCCTGAGTGTTTCATTTATTACGTGAAGTGTTTTTTTTTTTTTTTTTCCAAAGAGTACTTTTACATGTTGGAACATGATTGCATAGAAGGCGTAATTATAAATATTCTTGTGAAGGATTCTGCGTCACCTGCATCGTGAAAGTCATCGACTTGTATTCATCCCAACAAAGTGCAGTGCTTTGCTGCTCTCTCTTTTCAAGGATCAAATTGTGCTCGGCCAACGATGTAATCGTTGCCATTTTTGAACAATTTTTCACAACAGGGCAAGTTCATACGCGTTAAGTAAATCCTCTCACCCTTAATTCTGCTAGGACTGCTGGGGTCTCAGACAGTAGCTTGAAGATCATAGCCAGCGTTGTCGAAATAGACTCAGAACTTGCGAGGATGCCCGCAAACATCATCTGAACTATGAAATCCTCTGTCAGGAACTCCTGATCGCACATGCTGTCAATTGCCTGATCAAGAAAATCCACATTGCTTGTTTTCCCTGAATTGAGTCTCTCCCTCAGGATACCTCTGAGAGTATCTATCAATTTCCTGTGTTCCTGGAGTGAAACGATGAATTGTCAAAAAGATTAAGATTCATGTATTTGGTTCAAAACTTTTTTTGTTTCCAGGGTTTGCCTTAAACTAATTTTCTACTTCATAAACCATTCTTTCCTACTCCTTTAAGCCTATTCTGTCAGTCCTCCATGGCTAAAGAAAAAACTCAGATATACTATCTTTTAGAACCATTTAGGTGTTGAAGTTGGCACTACGGGCATTTCCTAACTGCAGGGGAAAATGAAATGGCGATTGAGATTTTCTTCCGTCGATAAAAATGTAAGAATACATAAGAGGTGTTGCAATTTTCAATTACCTTTAGGCACCTACGGTATGCAGTACCAGGGAAATTCAAGGGAAATGCCATGAAACCTCTCAAGAACCTGTTGAACCTCTCATTGGTAGCGTCTGCTGAAGCCTCATCAGCATCATAACTAAAAAGTTGCTTCCCCGCGAAATCGAACATCATCTAAAAGATGGTTAGTTCAACAAAATAAACTTGTAAGCTAAATGAAAAAATTTCAATGCTGTAAATTTTAAAGGAAACATGCCCCAAACGGACAAACTAGAGTTTTACAGCAGAAGCAGCTTGTTTCACTTCGATGCACGGTTGGCTAGACCACATTCTTAGACATCTCTCAACCCATTCCTCTATTTTCTGAAGCAGCTTTTCTCTGAGGATGTCGGAGCCAAAGTGATTTAGAAAGATTCTTCTTATGTACTTGTGAACAAGACCGACTCTGCTCAAGCGGGATTCGCCCTCCATCGCAAGTATCTTGGCAAAGGTGTCAAAGTACCACATTTCAACGAGCCTCCCTTCTTGCTGAAGGATGTGATTATTAAATTCTGGGTCTACAGAAAAAATGATTGGCCGACCTGCTAGACTGGTTCGGAATATTGGCCCATACCTGAAAATAGAATACATTGATTATCACGTTAATTCTTTCAGGAAGCAAGAGAACCTGTTTCCTTTGCGGCAATCTCTATTAAGCAAACATCGTTGAAAGAGTGTAAGAATTGACTCAAGCGCTTTCTCATCGTTCAAGCTTCTCAAAATCCATTTATTTTTTTATATTGAACCTTAAAAGAAGTTCGAAAGGTCGTTATGGGATGAAAGCCAAAGAATGTTACCAGTAGAAAAACCAAACTCAACCTGAAAGATTAAAAACATAGAATACTCGATTTGTAATTATATAGTTGAACAGATAATCTTTTAG
This sequence comes from Eucalyptus camaldulensis, assembly GCA_019915185.1. Classification (NCBI taxonomy): domain Eukaryota; kingdom Viridiplantae; phylum Streptophyta; class Magnoliopsida; order Myrtales; family Myrtaceae; genus Eucalyptus; species Eucalyptus camaldulensis. The sequence continues at coordinate 33,777,431 of JAHSVA010000001.1, forward strand.
TGCAACACCATACCATTACAACTTGACGCACACGTGATATTCACAATAAGGTTGAAACCCAAGCCAATCTAATCGGGTTTTCAAGAGTCAGGCCACACAAGACCAAATTAATATGGACCCCGCAATCTACAAAGCAATGGGTGGAAGGATGTTACCTCTGAACTCTCTTTCTAATGAACGGATGAAGGTCAAGAGAGTAGCTTGGAATCAAGAGCTTAAGAGTCTCCCCAAGGAGAGGCAAACCCATTGAACCTGGAAGCAAAACTCCATTGCATCTGGGTTTTCTCCACTTGTAGACCCAACGAACATAGTACAATAAAGTCGCTACCGCAAGGCACAATGGAACCACCCACATTTTTCTCTTCAAGTTTGCGACTCTTCTAATCCTGCGAAGAGACCATACTTATAGTTGTCTGACATGTGCATGAACCGTCGCACCCCGAAAGGGGATGACACGACCATTATTCTACCCAAAGGATGAAATCTCTAACCATCCAAATCTAACTTCCAAAAGTCTGTTGATATCACTATCGCTCTATTGGTTGCTAACCAAAAGACCTGAAAATATTGGGAGTGAGAGGAGTGAGCAACCACAGCTCAGTAAATAATACGTCTCTTATAAATAAATCGAGCAACTTATCAAAACCTCATATTCCAAACTCAAAGTATACGATACATGGTGAATCGCATATAAGTTGTTTCATTTCAAAAAAAAAATTACATAAATCAGAAATAATCATTTAAATTCACTATCAAAATTCAGATATTAATGATCAATTTCATTAGTTAATCTTTATAATTTAAAAAAAAAAATGTCAATAGTCCATTCTATTGTCCAACTCGTACAACATTACTTCTCAAGGTCCTAGAGGTGGCTCTCACCAGGCTCACGACATTATAGAGTATTTAGCCCTTGAATAGTACAAGGCCTTGGAGGTGGCTTCCACAAAATTCCTATCACCGTATAGCACCTAGCCCTTGACCAACACATATCAATGGTACAAGATCTAAAGGTAACTCTCACAAAGTCATGTGAATTTTGTCCCATAGTCACATGCGAGTCACGTGCTCGTAAGCATGCGAAGATTTGGCCGGCCAAGACCTGAGGGTGGTTTGAGATTAAAGTTACCCATTTCCAGCAGTGATGTAAGACTCCACGCCTAAAGTTTATCTAATAATGGATCTACTCTAATGACTCTTTTGAAAAAATAGGGCCTATTTGAAAATTTCCCAAACATAGAACACGCGATTCCTATCTTGCTTATGCATTTGAACAGATTATCTTTTAGCGTGACACCATACTATTAAAATTTTATACACACATCTGAAACCAAAGCCAAGCTAATTGAGTTTTTCAGTGCCAATTCACTTTGGTTTGCTTTCGTTCCCTATATAAGACCAAATTAATATAGACTATATTTCATCAACTCATGCACTGTACTCACAACTACAAAAGAAAATTGGAGGAAGAGACATTTGTTTCGCAGAAAATGAGTGATTTTGAATATATTTTTCTGAAAATAATCATTTGTAGCACTTACCAAAATAAATAAATAAATAATATTTTCATCGTTCACGAAAATATTTAGACATAAATTGTTGTCTACAACGAAAATATTGTTCATTTATTAATTATTTTGAACAATATAAGTTATCCTTTTTAAGAAATATTTTCCAAATCGTTCATTTTTCGCAAAACAAACGGACCCTTTAATAAGTTTTGCTTTAGGCCGAGTTTGGAATCTAGATGGACGGTAACCCAAAAAACTGAACCAAGCTACTCATACTTAAAAAGTACCATTAATCTTAAGCAATTCACCACTTCTATAGGCAATTATCTTTTATTTTTGTATTAATATGTCCTTTATTTGGATACTTAAAAGAATGACATCAATTGAGTTTCAGATTCCCAGTCACTTCTTCAGGCCGGCTTTAGCACTTCCTCTCAAAAAGCAAACAAGTTAGCAACAACGTCATACATCACGTCATACATTCCAAACCCGCCCGCTGCAATCCCAACCTCCCCCAATATAAGCTCATTTGAACGCATGATAGGACTATTGAAATCCAAAAGACAAATGGAAGACTGATGTAGAAACGGCATACGGCTCCTATTACAATTGTTTTTAAAAAAACATATGGGTGCAAGAACCAGCGGATCTGGTGGTACAATGGTTCAACCAGTCTATATAGTTAGACCAGGTGAACTGTCCAATTTAAGTTTAAAAAGGCATTCTAGAATAAAGGGTTGATATGTAGAAAACAATGCACTTTTTTTAATCACAAATCTACACAAAGTTGCATTGGTGATGTGCACCTTTATATATATATTTGAGTCTCCATCATCACATGTTGGCCCTTTATTTTATGAGAAGTCATTTAGATGCTTTGCTATCAGAGGACGAAAGAGTTGGTTCTAAAAGCAAAAAAAAAAAAAAAAAAAAAGCGTGTGAGAATTTTCAGAGGCAAGTGATCAAATTCTACCACCACCAAGGAGGATTTTCCTTTTAAGAAATCTGTAGATTGGTTCAACCAATGGAACTGGGTCACCTCCATCCTTTTACTAGTTCCAAGTCCATACAGCGTAGGGTGCTGAGCCAGACCACAAAGGCTGCGTGTGGGAACTGTTTTCCCAAGGGACTTTGGGGATAAAGGCCTTTGGGCTAAACATTTAGTATTTGACAAAAAAAATTTTACTCGCCTTCGCCAATCCTAAGGCTGAAAGCCTAAGGTAGGTTGGGAGCTGCCTTAGGCTTTCTCGGCATGCCACCTTTGAAGTTACTAAAAATTTTCTTTCAAAATTGTCCTCTTTAATTTTTTATTTTTCTAGCTTTATCCGACAACTGTTCATCATCTTCATCTTCTTCTATTCTCTCTACTAAACACGACCAACATCTACGCATGGTTGTTGGCGAAGGGTAGGTGGTCCGGCAAAGGGCAAGCGATGCAGCGAAGGACAGGTGGTTCAGCTAGGGTCCCACAACCCTCCGACAAGGGTCGCCGCATGGAGGATGCCGGCAACCTAGATCACGCTCAAATCTAGTCATGCAGATTTGGGTCGCAGTGACCAAATCGCAGGCGTTGGCGACCTCCACAACGTAGTGGGTTGCGTGACGACTCAACGGGTCATGTGACAGCTTGGCGAGGGTCGCCGCAACCCTTGCCATGCCATGTCCTCTGCATGATGACCCTAGCCAAATGCTACCCTTCACCGCACCGCCTCCCCCTCATTGGACCACCTACCCTTCGCCAGCAACTGTTAGCTCTTAACCGACAATAACCAGCGAAGCCTTTGGGCAGCAAAACTCTCCTTTTTTTTTTTTCCTTTTTTTTTTTAACAACAAAAGTCTTTCGCAAATTTAATTTATTCAAACACTATTTTGCTCAAAGATACTTCACAATGGACTTTTGCAAATACGATTTACCAAACACAATTTGCATTTTGAAAAACTCATTTAACCCAATGGCATTTACATTTTCTTAAGGACTTTCCCTAAAAGCCTTTCCAAACACACCCAAAGTCACTGCCACAACACATAACGAAACAACCCTCATATATATATATATATATATATATATATATATATATATAATTTTATTTTTTCCTTCAAGCTAGAGACTCTTCTCAACTTGCAAGGAGACCATCTTTAAATGGATGCCCAACATGCGTATGAACGATGAAACAAACACCCACTCGAGAGAGCGTACTTCTGTTTTGAAAGTTTGACCTACTGCACCCACATCTGAAATTCCCCCATTGAATTTCTCTTGGTTTACAGCTCAAAAAAAAAAAAAACAAAAAACAAAAAATCTCTTGGTTCAGCAAAAGCGATGCCTTGTACTACTAAAACCTCAACTTCCAAATGAGCATTGGACTTTTCTTGTTCCTATTTTTTTACTTAAATAGCAAGCTTTACACCAAAAAGGTAATTTGCATTTAACATCGCAGGCGTTCCAAAATGGCGTTTGGGTGAGCATAAGATTTAGCACTGAGTAGTTGGAATTATAAAATATTGCCTAAAATGTAAACACCAATAGACAATTTTTTGGGTTTATTGTCTGTCAAAAATTATTTTGAAACAAACTAAATTTGAGAGATATATGTAATTGATTTATATTTATAACTATTCCTCAATTGAAATACCAAATAAAATACCAAATGGAGTTATCGCCGCTTCCAAAATATCTTGTAGAATTTAACTTTTTGCATTCCTGTGTCATTTTATATATAATAACGGATACAGTCCGGCCCAAAAAACAAACAAAAAATATTTAAGTCCTCGTTAATTCGCATTCCAGACCTTCCATTAGCCAAGCCTCATATCAAAATTAGACAAATAATTTTGTTTTTCTCCTGTTTCAAAGAGGGAGTTCGTTTGGCAGCGGCAGCAGCAACAAATAATCAGCATCTTTAAAGACAATTTTCCAACTGCGATTATGAAAATTCAAGGTCAGACTCGAAATTCAATGATAAAATTGCCCTCGTGAGAAGATTCCAAATTCAAGAATCGCTGACAAGATGCTAGGGGTGATAAACGGTACATCCTCAGCACTCGTCTGATTAGAAAGGGAAAATTGCATCTTAAACCCATGAAGTTAAACATGACTTTTGAAGGCAAAAAATTTGCCACATTCAACAGATGATAAAGTTGTAAACCTTCGTAAGGTATCAAAACTGGAGAAACATGTAAAGGCTAACTCACAAACAACGAAAGGTGTTCGATAAGCGCAAATCACGTGAATACCTAAGGGACAGCAGAATGTCTCTTTTTTCAACGATAAATGCCTGCATATCGAGTAAAACAACCTACACAGAGAAAATGATATACAAGTATCTTGAGAAGCACAAGGAAGCAGAACTCTGGGATTGCTCAAGAAGGTATTTTGTGCCCACCCACTCATTCCAGGATGAGTTTCATGCAGAAGATACGCCGTAAATCTGCTTGTCCAGTTGCCAATCTTTCATATACATTTTTTGCCTTTGTTTCTGTCATCGCAGTCATCAGACATCTAAGGTTGCATCAAGGGAGATCCACCATCAAGATGTTGACACTTTCACTGAGCGACACCTGGAAACATATAGGATACAATGTCTGAGTGAAACTGCAAGGAGAAAATGCATTTCGGCTTTCATTTCAGCACGAAGGGACTAATAGAAGTTCTAGATCCGAAAATTATCCTGATGTTCATAAGGCAAATGTGGAACAAGCATGAGATCAACCCCCCCGCCCCAAAAAAAAGTAAAAATAAAATAAAAATAAAGGAGAAAAGATATGGATAATGACCAAACCTGTATCAATGGGACCCAGAAGGAGCACCCACGCTGCCCAATCCCATCTTCTGTCCTAAAACCGTAAGTTGCTCAATAAATTCCACTCCAGTGAGAATCTCCGTTGTTCCGTAAATTACATGCTTGACAGGTTGCTGGCGTTTTGCAAGTTCTTGCAAGCTTCCATACTCCACATAGTTGCCACCACCAATCATGAAAACAATAGCCTCCTTAAATGGACCTTTCAGATGGCTGCCACTTGTCCCAGCACCGGATTTAGGAGCACGAGGATCAAGCAAAAGGTAAGAGTCAATTTCTGGATTCGGTTTCCCCTCCATCAAGGCCTCCACAGTTCTTGTCATCACCAGCTGCTGGTCACTAGACAACAGATTCTTCACTCCTGCAGTAACTGCACTTATAGACTGCCCATAAAGTTTCTCAGCCCAATCAACAATGTTGCTTCTGCTGGCAGAATTTGCTGATGCCAAGGAAACATTCAGTGACTTGATCTTCTTTACATATTGAAATGCAGTAGTATCAACCTCTGATTCCTTCAGTGCTGCTTCAACTGATTCGACTTCCAACTGATTAATAGTTTCTGAGGAAATAAGATAGATGATTGCAAATCGCAGCTTATCCATCTTTGTTCCTTTCCCTTTGAGCACAGCCAGCAGTTCAGCCCGATCAACTCCCCCTCTGACCATCATGTCATTCTCTTTTTTGGCATAAGAATCCAGAGATCTCTCCTTGATCTCACCCAGCAACACTGTCGCAATGTTTGTGTGCTTATCAATCACCTGCTTTCTCTCTGTTAGTTCGGGCAAGGAATTGACAGCATTCATCAAATGCTTCGTGTTTCCCATCAAATCGGTTCCATCAAATTCAGCACCTCCACTTCCACCAGTTCTTTTATTTACCTCATCCACATCCTTCTTATACTTGTTCAGCTGGTTCTCAATTTCAACTGCAACTTCAGGAAATTCCAGTGAACCATTGGTCACCCAAAAAGGATCCGAACTATCCAACTCAAATGACTTCATCCCGCCCTTCTCACCTTGAACATTCAATCTGTTAAGCCTCAACCCGAGGACATCGTGAACAAGTGGCCTGTACCTAAAATCATGCTGTATCCCTACTGACAATTCAAAGTTCCTATCAAATAAACATAAAATTGGACGCTGAAACGAGCTAACAAAACCTCCACCCTCAGTAAATAAATTGTTCTTCGACAACAAGTGATCCCTCAGCCTCTGATCAAGAGCCATGGCAACCATCTCAGCAGGTCCACCACGAGGGCACCTAATTATGGGAACCACCGCAAGTGTGGCCAGAACACAGAACAGCCCACTAACAATCCTCTCCACAATCTCTTCAATCTCCCGATCCCCTGCCGATGGGTCATTCAACTGAACATAACATGACTTCTGGGCCAAAGAAAACAAGTCATCCTCCAACGTCACGAACTCCAGGTACTGATCATGAACCTTTGAGATCCGATCTAATGAATTTGAATTCAATGTCCCAGAAGCCAAATCCTCCAAAAGCGGGCGTGGAATCGAAGACGAGAAGTTGAGGTGGAAACTATCATATAAAGAGCGAGAAGCATCGGCGACGATCCTCTGGATATTAACTTGACTCGCTTGGACGAAATACACTGCGGGCACATCGTGGACCGGCTTCCTGTCCTTATCAATGAGGAAATAGAGGGTCACACCGTGCTTCCTAAGATCCTTCACGTGGATCAATGGGGAGAGTATGTTTTGGCAAAACTTGTCATAGATCAAGATCTTATACACTTCCTCATTCGCAGTCCCGGACGGATTCACAGGTTGGTTCAGGTTCAGCATCCGGATTATACATTCTGTGCAAGCAAAAAAAGATAATGAATCAGATTCACCCCATGGCAAACGCAAAAAACAACAAGAGACCAAATTACAATCCATTTCCGGGCCATCAAGAATAGTAAGATCGCGATCCCCATCATCTCCAAAAATTATGTGGGCAGTAAATCGTGCCTCGGCGAACTCCGCCAGATGATGGAATGCCACGCAGAGAGGGGCCAAGTAGTCCTCCCTGTATTGCATGACCTGGATATCTCTCATGTACGTGACCAAACTGGGGAGTTTGGGAAAGGAGTTTTGTGAACTGGCGAAACACCATCCGTTAAAAGTAGTGGAAGAATGGAAGGAAGCGCTGAGTTCTGTGACGAGGATTACAGGATGGTCATCACGGGAGGTTGCTGATGGGTATGTATGTATATGTATTTATCTACAATTTGCGAATATATATTTGTCAGATTCGTCATAAATCTGCATATGAAGCCTGAAGCCTGAAGCCTGTGCACTTTTGGATGGGAATGACCGATTTGCAATCAATAGAGTTAGGGAAACGAAGGGATCAAACTGTACCCTAATATTGCTTTTGTACATATATATGAGCAGGCGTCTGGATATGGTGGTTGAAAAGGTTTCCAGTATACTGAGTCCGCCGTGGATCGAACAAATCCCCATGTTTCGTAAGTACTCTCATGTAATGCAATGTTCATCATGTGATGGCTTTGGCCTCCCTAATCAATCGATCAAGCACAAACGCCTACCGACGTACCTGTTTGCTTCTGGCGGAGGTTGAGCGCCATGACTGCCGGAAGCTGCGTTCAGCTCGAGCTCACGAGATGGAGAAGAGAGGGTGGAGATCCGCCCGCGCAGGATCCGATCTAGCAATGGAAACTCGACAACGAATCGAAGCAAGAACGAGAGAGATCACGAAGCGAGATCGAGAGGCCGCCGGATGGATCTGGCGCCGATTGCGATCGCTTCGCCGTCGAATCGGAATGCTTTATGCTCGCGATTTGCGAAGCAGCGACCTTCTGCACCGCATCGAATCGCTGCGAATTCCAGAGCCCTCTTCCCCGTCGCTGCAGGCTGCAGCATCTCTGATCTGCAACTTCGAGCTTTGAATGGGCCCATTGGCCAATGGGCCTACGAGTTTCTCAGTTTGGGCTTTTCTCATGGGTTGGGCCTACCCGAATTTCTTTTCCATCTTTTGAAACAGTTGCAGAAATTGTGTACAGCAATAGCGATTTTCACAGTAACAAAAAGTGTCAAATGAGCACGTTAGCGACACTCTTATGATGGTACTGCCCCTAAAACATTTAATGAACATGTTGAAAGGATGGGCATTATTAAACGTCATTAATAATTATATTATGGTTACATTAGGTTCATGATTGGACCTTGGATTGCTTTATAAGACTTTTTACCTAGACCTGTTTATGTGTCGAGTGATTCACCTAGCCATCTAGACCCACTAGATCTTAGCTTTAAATTGGGTAAGTCAAGACAAGCAATTTCTTTCTAAAGTTTTGGCTCTAGTAACTAATGTTGACACATGAATTTTGTTAATATCTTTATTTGGTGTACCAGAACCAATGATTTTGGTAGTGACTAAACACTAGGGAAAAGAAAAAAGTTTAAAGTAAATGTATCATATATGTACAAGTTATATTTTTTTTATCATAAAAAAATTTAGAGTAAATGTGTCATAATGAATATAGAGTTCAGGATGAATGTATCATTGATGCGCATTGTTTAGGATCTTTTATGGTTTTCTTCTCTTTTACTTAAGGCTATATTTGTTTCACGGAATATTTTCCATAATTTTTGGTGTTTGGGGCGTGAAAAATGAATGATCAAAGAAAATATTTTCCTAAAAAAAAAAAAACACCTTCTTAAAATTGGGAAAAATGATGTCCATTTCTGAAAAAAGTCATTTTCTCCCCCGCCTCTCATCCTCGTCTCCTCCTCCTTCCTCTCGTCTTTTCTTCAGAGCCTCTCCATCTTTCTCCCACGAGTCTTTCTCTCGTCTGATTCTCCGGAGCTTCTTCGTCTCGTCCCTCGTCTCCGGACCTCCTCCTCCTGCGCCGCCACCGCTGCCGCCGTGTGCTTCTCTTCTAGATAGCAAAGTAGAGAGGGCGCCCCGCCGTTGTTTAGTGATCCTTCACGGTCCCAAGTCGATCATCGGGCGATTTGCTGAAGTTTCGTGTCCACTGATATCTTTGAAGTCCAAATTGTAGATCCAAGTCGGTTTCCACCCCCCTCGTCTCTGAGCAATTCTCCAATGTCGAGTGTAGTTCCGTCTTCATTCACGTCGAATCAGCTGTGTTTGTTGTTTATCTCAGTTTTTCACTTGCTCTCTGGTGGGGGTTGAGTTGAACGCATTCAACCAGAAGTGAGTTACAAATCATTCAGAAGTAGTCGCCTGTTGGGGCATACTTTCTACGTCGCCACGTAGGGCAACCGCGTGAGCACTTCGGCATTTTCATGATGAGACAATGATGAACATGCAAATCTTTCTCCGCAACTTAAAGGCGGAGTTCACTGCATCTGGCCTATGGAAGATGATTCATGCAATGACTTTCTCAGATGAAAGTAATATGCCACGGTGATTTCAATTCCTGGGATGGTGCTAATCACCAAGCCACCTACTGAGTCATTAACTTCAACTCCTCCCCAGGTGTTTTGAATCTTGAGGGAAGAAGGTGAATATGTTCACATTTGACAGAGCCCAGTGTAGGGTTTTGTTTTTGAAAAGAAATGTTCGACTCTTCTCTGATCAATTAAAACTTAACTTCCACCGGAGCAATGGAGTAATGGTCCACTTGGTCAACGTGGAGTTTTCTAGTACCTTTGTGGTGCAAAGTTTGTTGATTATCATTTTGGTTGGTTGGGTTAATGTTCACTTTGTTTGCTCATTTAGTTATGGTCTAGGGTGGCATATGGTAATTGAGAAACTTTTTAGCTATGAAAGCTATTGAAAGCGTTTGTTTATCGTACTTATAGGTGTTCACATGATTAAAGGTTGAAGTTTGTTTGTGGGTTGTGTTTGAGTTGAGTGAGAGGTCAAGAGGGTTTGAAGGCACAGGGAAGGATTGCTAAAGTGGCTGAAACAAAAACGAGGAGATGCACTTTCCCAGAGCTTAGCTGCATTTAGGTCAAATTCATTGGTACGAATTGGCTCTCTTATAGAGTGCCAGTCATAACCGGGCAGGTAAATTTGAAAAGCAATTTTTGCTAGAAATTGATAATTCTTAGTCGTTTCTGGCTCTTATTGAAAAGCAGCTACTTTGTATAATCATAAGCAAATATATTTGTAGAAATTGATGTTTGCTGGTTGATAAGTTTAGTTCCACCTTCGTGTATGCTTTCCTTACATCTTTGAACCTGACCACCCAATTCTTGAGTGCATAATGTTTCTCAAGTTTGTGAATTGATGATTCGCAAATATTCCCAAATGCTACTCTAAATTCATAACTCTTAAACATGGCAACTAGAGTTTGTGAAACAATCTTCTCAGTTTTGAGTATAGTTGTGACTTGGCAATCATGTTTCTATCAATGTGTGTTAGAATTTAATAAGAACATGGAACTTACAATTCATTGTGCAGATGGATAATGATAAAATCCAAGTGGCAGTAGTGGGTGCCGCTGCTGCAGCAATCGTGATTGTTATCACACTAGTCATGGATGATTATAATCATTTTGAGATGGTCATAGCTGAGAAAAACGAAATCTATCAATATGTGATGGTACGTTCTTTCATCACTTGTCATGGGCCATGTAAATGCTATTCTTTTTGTCTTCTTGTTTTCTTTTTTCTAGTGAAGGCAAAAGATTTCTAGTTCTTTTCCTTTCATTTTTAGCTCAGAGTGAGAAGTTCCTGCAATTTTAGTTGAATGCTATGGCACCGCGATTGTTACTACTTGTATCTCTAGTTGGAATAATCCCATTAATAGTTTCCTTTATTCAATCTGTTGTTTCATAGTATTGTTTGGATAACTTGTTCTATTGGAATTTTACTATAAATAAGGCGTGGGGGGTAAAAATCGGATCTTCACCTACTAAGGGCCTGTTTGGAAACGTGCCAAACAGTGCCAGATTCTGATTTTTTGTTCCCAGAATCAGTTTGGGACGAGAATCGCGTTTGGTAAAATTTTTGTTCCCGGGAACAAATTTGTTCCCGGGAACGATTTTGGACAAGATTTGAGAATAAATAAAAAAATTGATTCTACGTCCGAGAATCAGAAAAAGAATCAAAACGTAAAACCCTTGTTCTTCTCTTTCATCATCTCGGTTGCCATCCACCATCGCCTGCCACCGTCCGCCACCGCCCGCCGGTCGCCGGTTTGCCGCCAGTTGCCGGTCCGACGAGGTCGCCGGAGGCTCACCAGGCCAGGGCGAGGTCGCCGGAGGCTCCCCAGGCCAGGGCGAGGTCCGGCGAGCTCGCCAGAGGCAAGCCCAGCCACCAGCGAGGCCGGCCTAGCCACTAGCGGGGCTGGGCGAGCCTCGCCGGCAGCTGGGCGAGGCTCGGCCTCGCCAAATCGGGCGAAGTCGAGCCTCGCTGGTGGCTGAGCGAGCCTCGCCCAGCTGTCGGTGAGGCTCGCCTGGCCACCGGCGAGGCTCGCCCAGCCCCGCCGGTGGCCAGGCTGGCCTCGCCGAGGCTAGACGAGGCCAGCCTGGCCACCGGCGAGGCCGAGCCTCGGCGGGGCTGGGCGAGCCTCGCTCAGCTGCCAGCGAGGCTCAGCCGACAAAGGCCGACCTCGCCGAGGGTCGGCGACGCTCCGGTGAGCGTCACTGGTTCGGCGACCAGCCAAATGAAGAAGAATAAGAAGAATAGAAAAAAAGGGAAAAATAAAATAAAAAAGTAAAGAAATTATTTAAAATTTATTTAAAAATAAAAAATAATAATTTGTAACATAATCAATTAATACGATACCAAACGCAATTATATTTCAGAATCAAAAATTATAAACAGTTACCAAACGCGCTTTTTTACTCAGAATCAGTTCCCGGAACAGAATTAAAAATAATCATTTCTAGTCAGAATCAGCTCCCGGGAACAGAATCGTTGCCAAATGCGCCCTAAAGTGCCAGTATAAGCTAGTTTGGTTTGATTCAGACATACCAATACAGAGTCTTATAAGCTGGCTTGTTATTTCAAATATGCTGCCTACTAGATTGATTGAAGGAGGGGAATCCTAGGAAGGGAATCCTTTTTGAATGATGTTTTCCTTCTCTGTGGATCTTTCCCCGAATGTAGTAGGGGTTATTTTTTCTATATGTGATATTTCTTTCGAAGTCTAGAGCACGGTCTGTAGTTGTTGTGGTTTTCAAAGAATTAGGCATAGTTGGCTTGAAGAGTGGTAGTGGATTTGGGTTAGTTGGAAGCGGAAACCTATAGCTAATGTTGCTTGTAAGATTTCATGGTGTCCTCTTATTTTTCACATCCAATATATGAGGAATACGAGGTTTCATGATGATAATTTTCTTGTTTCTAATAGTGGTTTTATGTTCAAAATTTGAAGATCTTGCCCTTTTTGTTTCAATTGACTTTTCATATATAATTTGTATTGATAGGTCCATCCTTCACATGAAAAGAGGTCTCATAAAAGACAAAGATGATAAGCATGCAACACTTCCAGAACAACTTGGAGAAATAGCATCAACAATTAAGTTGTTGGGTCAAGTCAATGTTGATTACTCCAGACTCTACAACGTGGTGATGAAAGTGGATGGATATGATGAAATTGCCCTTCATCAGTTTTTGACTATCTAGTTGAGAATGACAAAATGGGAAAGGCATTCATGGTGAAAAGTGCAAATCTTCAAAAGGTGTGGATTGAGAAATTCCTAAGCAAAGGAGAATAAGCTTTCATGTCAGAAGACTTATATGTGTTCTATCTTTTTATTTTGTTATTATTAGTATTGTGAGACTACTTTTATAGCATGGATATTTTTGGGAATTTTAGGGGGGCAATGTCTATGCATCAAATACATGAAAAGGAAGGAATGTCTTGTATATATCCACACAGAATGAGAATGTGTTGTGTCCACTTCTTCCTTCTGTTCTATGTCGTTTTGAACACTTTTACGTGTTTCATGTTTGTCATGGCCAACCTTTCTCCTATGGCGGATGAAAGATCTCTCATACACTTGTCAATTTGTCTATATGTTTAGGTGAAGGGATGAATTTTAACATCTGTGCATATCAATTTACTCACGGACCAACTTTCTTATGATTAAATTGGGTTTGAATAAATGAAATCTGACAACTTTCTATGAAAAAGTTGTTTAGTGTTGCTGGGCTCACAACCCTGATAATGTTTTGCGCTATGGCTTAATGAACCTCAGGCCAGGGTGCATGGAGGCACGGGCGCGGAGTTTGGCGCTTGGCCTCGATGGACCTGAGCCCGAGCTTGAACTGTAGACCTGGATCCATAGAGGTTGGGCTCAAGACCCTTATGCCCATGCCCCGTCCTTCGGCCATCTATCCATCCAAGAAAAAAAAGTATTTTCCTTTCTAAACAATGGAAATTTTTTCTTTCATTTTCAGATTTCAATCAAACATCGAAAAATATGGTCATTTTACTAGAAATTGACTTTCATATGAATATTTTCAGAAAAGTCACATTTTCAAGGAAACAAAATGGAGCCTAAGATGGCAGTACTTAGTCACATATGAGATGGTTTCATCACACAAGGTATTACTCGTGATTGAGCACGGGTCTCCTAATTGCACCGAAGTTTCCTTAGATTGTGAAGAACTCACAACACACGAAGACGGCAACGACTACAACTCTACAACGAATGTCTGAAAGTGCTCTCGGTCAATTGGTTAACTTAAATAAAGACCTGCTTTATTAGATTATTTGAACATTCTTTTTGTCGTTTGTCCCACGGGTTCGGAAAGGCGCGCCGTTTTTATTAAATTACGTGTGAAACAAGGAAAGTCTCAACAATGAGTTCGTAGGCATGGACATCTCATGGACTTAGCTTGTGTGAAGAATCGGTACATGTTTCCTTAGCGGATTCAAAATTGCGTACGTCCACTTAGTCAATAATTAAGTAGTTACCTGCAGCTGAGGGCAAAATTCTATTGTGCTATGCAAAAAGTTTGACTTCTCATCTTGATAAATTTAAATAAGTGATGGTAATAGGGTCAATGATTTTTCAATATGACACGACACGACATGTAGCTAAATAGTTTAGATTGAGTTTAAGTAGGTTCACACTTATGCCATTTAAACACAATAAATATACATATTGTTTGTGAGTTGAACCTTTTAATCCATTTATGATATGTCAAGACACATTTAATTTATGATAGGTCAAGACAAATTGTTGATTTTTTTTTTTTTTAATTGGGCTTTGGGCTCTTTCTACCCAGCTTTGACCAAACCAATTTGGTTTTTGATCAGGCCTAAGGACCGGGTCTAGAAACGTCAAGGCTCGTTTTGTTCGAAGACCCCCGTCGAGAACTTGCATTCTAACACACGAATTTCGCCTTGACAAATCAGGGAGGTTCTCACGCACGTCGAGGAGAAAGTATAACTCACTACGGTCGCAATTGTTGGGTGCGAGTGACTGGGGATTCATGCTGTTGCTGCGACCCTCGCGATCTTCTAGTCAAATCCAGACTTCATCCAAAATGTGTTCGGAAATTGACTGTTATGAAAATTTTATAGGATCACTATCGAATGATATAAAACTTTAAATTAGTAGATAAATGCATGATTTAACATTTGATTTATCCAATTTTAGCATCCAGCACAAAATGGGATCGACATCCCTTCACTTTAACATTTCACAAAGATAAGTGATTTATTATTGGAATAAGTATACTGTGAATTCTAAACTTTGTCACAAAAGTGTAATTAAATTCTAAAACTTTCAAAAAGTATAATTAAATTTTAAAACTTGTCATGAAAGTGCAATTGAGTTTTAGAACTTTCAAAAAGTGCAAGTCCTAAAATTTGCCAAATTAATCCAGTTAAGTCCTTCCATTGATTATAGTTTTTGAAAATTTTATGAATTGGTTGCACTTTTCAAAAAATTTAAACTCAATTGCATTTTCGTTAACAAGTTTTGGTACTTCCATTACACTTAACCCTTTATTATTAGTATCTAGTAGTGCTGTTATGTATGCCAGAAGGAAAGAGTGCAGTGACTGGGTTATTATTATCAGCCTGCATTATCAAGCTCATACTACCTTCGTTAATCCCTGTGTTCCTTCCCCATTCCAGAAACATTTGAATGAGTATAAAAGGCAAGCAGTAAGTTCTTTTTATTTATTTATTTTTATTAATTCTTTGTAGTTCTTTGAGGTTCCGTTCAGTCACCTGGCAATCTAAACACAGAAGATGAGGTATGATGATTTCCATGACCCTTGGAAGCTCCAGAACTCTATGAGTTACCTATTCAATCGTTAGGGACCGGTTGCAATCTCCTATGACGCGTATAATTGATTCTCAAGAATTTGAGGTAGCCAAAATTTACGAGTTGCGGTTTGCAAAACTCCAAATAAAGCCATAATGACATATAGAAGCTTAAGTGTCTCATCTTCAGGTTCGATTGGGCCACTCCTCTACTTTCATCGACGTTACAATTTATATTGCGTAGATTCAGATGTTGACACCTATCTTTGGTGTTTCATTTGTTTGTATGTGCTTTGCATAAGCTGAAACCTTGTGCATGCTTGGTTTTTTTGTATGCCATTTATGTATAATTATATTTATCCATATGCTCTATTGGTAAATGAGTATATAGGTTTTTTTTTTTTTTTGGTCGGTTCTACTCTACTCCTACTCTAACTCTCTCTTTCAGACTTTTGTCCTGTCTCTTTTCAGGGCATTAAAATCGAAACCCACACTTAAAACTAAATCGTCATTACCCCAATCCCCTAGAGAATGTGGGATTTCGAACCCTCCACCTTCCCCTTCCATGTTGGAAATGTGGCAACTAGGGAAAATCTCAGTGATTGAGTATATAGGGTTACGTTTGGTAGCTAATTGCAAAAATTCACAGTAAAAGCAATAACTTTGATCCATGGAATGGTTCAGACAGAATAGTGGTTGACAGTGAATCTGTTGACAAGAGAATAGATGTGATTTGGAAAGTTTAGCTCGTTTCCTTTTCTTTTTTTCTTTTCTTTTTTTTTTTGAGTGATTTTGACATGTTTGTTCTTTTTAGAATTAAATAATGCGGCTCGGTTTAATGGTGTAGTTGTTGCATGGGAACCAAAGCAAGTTATCTTGTCTAACAAGCAAAGCTAGGGGACTCACATTTTAAGGGGATGGGTTTGAAATTTTGCTTTCATCTTTAAAAGAAAGCGGAAAGGACAAGATTTGAATGTCAACCATCATTATGCAATTATACAATGAATAAGTAAGGAAATTCCCATACATTGAATTCTCGTTAAAGGATACATGTGTATAAAAATACATTGAAGAAGGAAAGAGACTGTTATTAGAATTTTTTTTAATGAGGAAAAGAATTAGAACAATTGGGGATGATTTCATTAATCCTAAATTTGGAATCTTGATAAATTGATGCAATATCTGTTTTTTGAGCTGGTATAATCCATTCTAATATATAAGGTAAAGAGAAGCACCTACTTTTAGGGGAACTTAATCTCTTTGTTTTTTCATCCTAAAATATCATTAATTACTTATATTGTACAAATGTTGACTCCATGATTAGATCCGTAAGTGAATAATCCTATGTAATCTCTCATATGACATTAAAATTTGAATCTTTTCTGTCTAACAACAACCTCACTAAAAACATTCTAAATCTTGAAATATGTATGTTTCTTTGTATATTTTACATGTCTAAACAATAATTTCTTTCCATTATGTAATAATTTAAATATTTAGCAACAAAATGTTTTTACTTAATCTTTAGATTTTAATTTTTTGCATACATGTAAAGTGTTTGTTATCGATAGTGTTCTGGTTTTTTTCTATATATATAAAGAAAAACAATTATTGGCCGAATGTAATGCTATAGGTTGCTATCTTTTGGTTCAAAGTTCATGAACCATTTTATGTAATTATCCATAATTAGATAGACATACCCTTTTATTGGTAAGCGTGTGCTCCCTATCATCTCCTCACCTTTTTTAAGTTAAAGATATGTGTTAATATTAAGTCAAAATGGTTTAGCTTTGAGGTGGATTCGGCCAAAAGGAAAAGGAAGAATAGTTGGGAGAAAGAAATTAATTTACTCAAAGTCACTTTTCAAAACAAACATGCACTCGGTGAAATTCTTTAGTTGGCCTTACGGAGTAATGACCAACTTCACGCTTGCACTATATGTCAGAAAATCCAAAATGCTTTCAATCTATGTATAATTAAAAAGCTGGATAGAATAAGATCAGTCAACTATATATATATATATATATATATATATATATATATATATATATATATATATTAAAACTCATAAGTAATTTCTTAATTTCCTAAAAAGATAAAATCGAAAATATAATCTCTTTCATTCGTAACTCGAGAGTTTATTTTCCACCTATATGCAGAAACATCATTGATCTACTTGAAATCGGTAAAGCACATAAATTAAAATTTAATTATATGGTGACTAACTAAATTAAAACAAATAAGAAACTGGAAATCCCAGAATTTGAAATATCATGTAATATGTTCTAATTTTCAATAAACAATTATCCTCGCAAATAAAACTTATAAAAAAAATGCCTTATTTTTTCTAATTTAGTATTTGAATTATCATACTCTCATAGGTAGCCCCATATTAAGTATGTCACAGCAAAATAAATACGAAACTTATTAATATCCAAAAACTCAATAGTACTGTACAGTTAATCGCAATATTCCAATACTTCTATTTGGGTATTTTACCAAAAGAAATATCAAATTGCAAGAACAGGAAAAGAAATTCTAATGTGATTTATACTATTTAGAGATACATTGATTCATATATTGACTAATTGAGATAAGTCATATGTTGACATTTAAGTCGATACGGTGTTTTGTTTTCTTTTATTATTTTTGTCTGAAAAAAAAACTAATCTCCATTCAAATCTGAATGACGAGAAAGATGCCCCTGAACATAAAAAGGGCTCATAAGGTTTGAGGGGGCCTTCGATGATATGGCGTTTTGTATAATAAAAATGAAAAAATAAAATAAAAGCAGGTAAGTTACCTTTGTCCAGTCACATCCATTTTCCAGTTTCTTTTGGGGTAATATTTATATTTTTTTTTTTAAAAGCCAAAGGATGCTTTTCTCTAAGTCAAACCTAAAGTCGTCCTTATTTACTTCAGTTCTTTTAGAGGAAACAAAAGAACACTGCACAGAGACAGAGAGAGGTAAGAAGCGTTCGTCCAAAGATGAGAGAGGCTGTCTTTGCACGCTCCCTCAAGGAATTTTGGCGAGTCAATTTTCCTTCGTTTAGCAACGCACTGTAAATTTGTTACCCCTTCGTTGGGGAGAAGTACACTATTAGTACCATAAATTGTGTACGACACTTATTTTGGTACCAAAAGTTTTCATCCGATAACTTAAGTGCCAAATCGGGGAAAAAACGATCACTTTGATGCCACCGGCGATAGATTCTGACCAAAATGATTACGTGGCTTTTATATTTAAAAAAAAATCGAAAAACCTTTTAAACGACGTTGTTTTCCATCTTCTTTAAGAAAACGATGTTGCTTTGCCGTCCTACGTAGATGGCCTCATAAAAAGGACAACGCACAACTCATTTGGGGATTTTTTTTTTTTGAGGATTGAAATTAGGATTTTTTTGTCCGCCGTCACTCGACCACCGTCACTCGGCCATCGTCCCTCGACCACCGTCACTTGGCCGCCGTCCCTCGACCTCCATCGTAGTTGCTTGCCACAGCAAGACAAAAGGAAAAAAAAAAACGAACAGAAAGTCCCGAGGGAGAGGGAGGTGTCGACGGCGAGGGTAAAGGAGGGGATGGCCTCATCATCGCAGCTGGCTTCGCTGACGACCTCCATGTGTTCCAGATCTTCTCGACTACCATTGGCCGGATCGCTTGTGCTTCTGGAGATTCTTCGAGCTCGCGCTTCCTTTGCACTCGGCGATATTCCTTGGGAAAAGGCGGTGGTGGGGCTGAGATTCGAGGATTTGAAAGGTCGACAAGGTGATAGAAAATGGGGGAAAACTACTAGAGGAGGGCGGAGGCAAGTACGTGGCTTCTTTTTTGGAAAACTATTGGTGTTGTGCTGGTGCGCTGCTGGTGTTACTGGTACTATTCTTCGGTGATGCTGGTGTTGCTAGTGCTGTTCTTTGGGAAAGAAGACGACGCCTTCTCTCTCTCAATTTGGGGATTTAGGGTTTTGAATTTGGGGGAAAGACACAAAATGGCGTCATTTTGTTGTTTAAATGTTGATTATACTCTCCAACACGCCACATCAGCTTAAAAAATTAATAAAAAAATGTCACGTCGGATTTCCGGCTAACCAGATTGGAGTTGACACCAAAATGAGTATTTTTCAAACTTTTTGGCACTTAAGTGATCTGACGGAAACTTTTGGCACCAAAGTGAGTGCCATACACAACTTATAACACTGATAGTGTACTTCTCCCCCCTTCATTGATCATATATTCTCTTCGACTACATCAAACTCCATAAACTTTATTGTCCGTGATTCCACAATTCTTATACCTCTATTAGGATAAGATGCAAAGTAATATTGAGTAATTCTAGATTCCAACTTACTTAATGTTAGATTATACAACTTTACTTCTGCAAGAAACCCCAAACCTTAAGATGGTTCAATCTAAGTTTACGTCCAGTCCACAATTCCAAAGGAAGTTAATAGACAACTTTAGTAGAAATATGTTATTGTATGTGAAAGGCTGCGACTAAACAATCGAGTAAATTAGTCCTACTAATCATGCTTCTCATCATGGCTATAAGGGTACGATTACACCTTTCGAAGACATTATTTTGTTTAAGACTTTTAGGCATAGTAAACTAAGCTACTGTCCTAGGATCCTCCAACTATTTGGCAAATGACCTTTTAAGTTATCTAGTATCATCACGCCTACAAAAATATTCACTACTACGATTAGATTTGATTACTTTTAAGACTTTTAAGAGTTTTACCAACTATTTCTCGATTTCAATTCGAAAACACTTGAATGTGTCAAAAGATTAAGATTTTTTTCTTAATCAAGTACAGACAACTGTATCAAGGTCAGTGTGAATGACCTCAAACGGGTTTAAATTATGAACTTCAATTTTCTTCATTATCTTAATCATCTTACCTCTACAATAGTCTACACAAGTCTTCATATCATTTTTAAGAGTAGAGCAGGCAGGATGTCGGCCTTTCTACTCTTTTTCTAGAGATGTGACTAAGACTTTATGCCACAATGCATAAAACAGTTTCTTAGCCAGAGATTTTTTGGAAACGACATTTTTAGCTATGTAAGCGACATATATATCATTAGGAGTTAAACACAATATGTACAATTCATTGGACATATTGTAGCACACAACCGTATTTGAATTAAAGAACGTAGAAATAATATTGTTCTTTATTTCAAAAGAGTAGCCACACATGTCTAAATAAGATACTGAAACTAAATTATGTCTCAAGAAAGGTACACAAAATATGTTTCTTAATATCATATTAAAACCATCATGTAGAATTAAAATGATATCTCCCACGAGCTCAACGTTGTATTTATCTTTGTTCTTCATGGTGAGCTATGATTCATCTTTGTTTGGCTTCCTTCTATTTATGAATCATTGTATGGTAAACACAACACGATTTATAACACCACTATCTAGCCATCATAACTAGCAAAGGCATCTAATAGGTTGGACTCATAAACAAATAGAAAGAATTATTACCTATGGGCTCAATATTAAACAATCAAGTTTTATTTTTGTGGCAATTTTTCTTTATATAAACCTTCTTCTTACAAAAGAAGCAACAATCATCATCCTTCTTGAATGATACTTTATTAGGACCCAGACTATCAGAATGACCGATGGTATCATGAGTTCCTCTATAAGTATGAGTTTTAGATTTCAGATTTACCATCCTAAGAACGTATTCTCGAATCTCACAAGAACCATCATACCTTATGTTAAAAAGTCTTTATAAATGTATCACAATCTCAACATTAGACAAGGCACAGTTTGAAACCACCAAGGCTTTCATTATTTGTCTAGCAGTACAGTCAACTAGCAAGCTAATTTTCAAGTGTTCCCGAATGAATTACTTCTTAGATAACAAACAAATCCAATTGCTCTTTTCCTAAGCAGCCAAGTGCACTTTTAAGGGTTCCATATTGTCGATAGTGAGATTTGTTGGCTTATAAGAGCAATATGAACATTCGCTAATTCCATTGCAAACAAGAAACCTCTTTCCATTCCTTGAAGTTTGAACCAATAAGAACCTCAATTGTAATGGAGTTGTTGTTTACAGAGAATATGACTAAATAACAAATAATGTTTGCAATTAGTATCATGTGAGTACTGTATAACTTGAAATCATATAAGTATACATCCTAAGAATTACATACATTATCATATACCTACGCAAAAGACATGACAACAAACATAAGTATATATTCCTACCTTCATGAATTCACCACATTTGGATGTATAAACTATTAGGATCGGCGATTCCTCAACCATATATTATTCATGTATCACTCCATGAACCAATACACAATCACCTCTTTGAGGAGTATGATTATGTATTAGAAGAGCCTACTAAAATATGAGACCGATATTTCTCAAACCAATTAAATCATTGAAACTCTCTCATACTAGGGATATAAACCTTATGCTCACATTTACCATATACATGTATTTTTAGACTAAATGACGGGGGTAATTTGTCTCTAAAATGATATGTCACACTAATTACAATGTTCCATCCACTAATACATATTAAATATTATATATGCAATCAATTAATCATGCTCTACACATTATATATGTGATGATACATGTGAGCTTCCAATTGTATTTTCGAAACAATAAAAAATACAGGAAAATACACAAAAATACCCTAAAACATACATGTATTGTGGGTTTTATATGCAATTTCACATCTTTAAAAGCATCAAACACGTAAAATTAATATACCACAATGTGGAGAATGTCAATACGAGAACGCAAGTACCAAAAACACTCCAATCGCGGCTCAAACATGCTCGTACGTGCCATCGGAATGCACAGTGCACGTAATGCATGCACAACATGCTTGAACCAGCCCAATCAACGTCAAGTCCGGTACAATCAATGAACAACTAAGTCGGCTTGGATCTTGGGTTTGGGCCGGGTCAATGCACGTCCCAACTTTGTTGACATAAGCCCTAGTGAGAGCCCGCCTGAGCACGTGCAACGCACGCACTGCTACAATGCGCTCATGGCCATGCATGGAAGAACGTACAACATCCCCTAGTGACTTGCGACCCCTCAAAATGCTTGTCTCAGCAAGCTATTTCCATTTATGTGATCAAAATTGATTTTTACCGCACAAAAAATCATGAAAAATGCTCGAATCCATACGTTCAAGTTCTAGATTATGGTTGTTCTTATGTCACATGTAAGTTGCGAAAGCTCACTCAAGATCTCCATAACTAGAATAAAGAACGCATATAAATAAGTAAAAAGATTTGTGCGCTTGATTTAAAATCCATAATTCTTGATGCAAAACAGCAATGATTCAAAGCTCAAGTGATTCTCCTCTATTGTCCTCTATATCATTGGCTCAATGTGACTACCCTCACTCTTAGTGCTCCATAAATGCTTTTTATATGAGGATATTTGTGTGTTAAGATTAGAGGAGAGACATGATCACTATTTATAGAGTTTTTAGCTAGACCCTCTCATCACAGATTGAGCTCAACTTGGCCACACTAACCAACTCAATATTAGACTAATTAAGAATATTTCACTTTATTAGATTAATCTTGTAAAACAGTAAATTATGATATCAATTAATATAGTCTACATCAGAAAAATTCTGACAATTCATCCTTATATTGTTATAACCAATGACCCCAAAATGATGATCGGTAGAAATCATCAATTTTCCCGGAAGCATACTTATAGAGAAGCAATTTTATGTGCTTTTTATTTAGACTTTTCTCATGTTTTGACCTCTTCGTACGCTGCAAAAAGGAAAAAGGAAAAGTTTAGATGTGCATGATATCTAAAGGCTGGGGATCTTTAATTCAGATCGATACTCGATCATAATATCCTAGTTCCATGACTCTGAAAGCTTTACGCTAACACCATCTTTAAAACATAGTACGGGATTGCGGTAGACATCTCCTATCTTGATTTCTGTCCACCTGTAAATAAGTAGACAGAAAAGAAGATCATGAGTCAACTGCCATGAGATCTCGGCCACATTTTCTTGCCAGAGACAACCAATATATTGGGAAAAGGATTGAGAATTTGTCTACCTAAATTTTGTGACCAACACATGAAGAAATGCACATAAGAAGACTCGAGTGTATTCTGCACCCACACATTGTCTCATTCCTCCACCAAAAGGCGTGAAGTTCTGCGATATTGTGCCTGAATCAAGATCCTGATATGCAATGGACATCAAGATATGCCAAGAAGACGGAAAAAATTCAGTCCATGAAGATTTATTGAAGAGAAAGCTCAAGAAATATCTGCTAGCTTTTCAAGTGTCACACCTTCCAGCGCCAAGGGTTAAATTCAAGAGGATTCTCAAACACATTGTGATTGGTATGAAGAGCGGTCGTGACTACCATGATCGACCACCCTTTTGGGATCGTAAATCCTGCAAGTGCATAGTTTGTGAGAGTATATTGCTAATTAGAGTTTCAAAAGTGCGAACATCCATCGGGACCACTCACCTTTCACTGGGATATCTCGTAATGCTCTTCGGAGTACCCCTGGAACAGTATTTGCCAGCCTGAGTGTTTCATTTATTACCTGAAGTGTTTTTTTTTTTTTTTTTTCAAAGAGTACTTTTACATGTTGGAACATGATTGCATAGAAGGCGTAATTATATATATTCTTGTGAAGGGATTCTGCGTCACCTGCATCGTGAAAGTCATCGACTTGTACTCATCCCAACAAAGTGCAGTACTTTGATGCTCTCTCTTTTCAAGGATCAGTTTGTGCTCGGCCTACGATGTAATCGTTGCCATTATTGAACAATTTTTCACAACAGGGCAAGTTCATACGCGTTAAGTAAATCCTCTCACCCTTAATTCTGCTAGGACTGCTGGGGTCTCAGACAGTAGCTTGAAGATCATAGCCAGCATTGACGAAATAGACTCAGAACTTACGAAGATACCCCCAAACATCAACTGAACTATGAAATCCTCTGTCAGGAACTCCTGATCGTGCATGCTGTTGATTGCCTGATCAAGAAAATCCACATTGCTTGTTTTCCCTGAATTGAGTCTCTCCCTCAGGATACCTTTGAGCATATCTATCAATTTCTTGTGTTCCTGGAGTGAAACGATGAATTGTCAAAAAGATTAAGATTCTTGTATTTGGCTCAAAACATTTTTTGTTTCCAAACTTTGCCTTAAACTAATTTTCTACTTCATAGCCCATGCTTTCCAAATCCTTGAAGCCTATTCTGTCAGTCCTCTAAGGCTAAAAAAAAACTCATATATACTACCTTTTGGAACCATTTAGGTGTTAAAGTTGGCACTACGTGCATTTCCTAACTGCAGGGGAAAATGAAATGGCGATTGAGATTTTCTGCCGTCGAAAAAAATTTAAGAAAACATAAGAGGTGTTGCAATTTTCAATTACCTTTAGGCACCTACGGTATGCAGTACCAGGGACATTCAAGGGAAACGCCATGAAACCTCTTAAGAA
Organism: Eucalyptus camaldulensis; assembly: GCA_019915185.1. NCBI lineage: Eukaryota > Viridiplantae > Streptophyta > Magnoliopsida > Myrtales > Myrtaceae > Eucalyptus > Eucalyptus camaldulensis. The sequence continues at coordinate 33,802,377 of JAHSVA010000001.1, forward strand.
CGTGTTGCACCTCTCATTGGTAGCGTCTGCTGAAGCCTCATCAGCATCATAACTAAAAAGTTGCTTCCCCGCAAAATCGAACATCATCTAAAAGATGGTTAGTTCAACAAAATAAACTTGTAAGCTCAATGAAAAAATTTCAATGCTGTAAATTTTAAAGGAAACATGCCCCAAACGGACAAACTAGAGTTTTACAGCAGAAGCAGCTTGTTTCACTTCGATGCACGGTTGGCTAGACCACATTCTTAGACATCTCTCAACCCATTCCTCTATTTTCTGAAGCAGCTTTTCTCTGAGGATGTCGGAGCCAAAGTGATTTAGAAAGATTCGTCTTATGTACTTGTGAACAAGACCGACTCTGCTCAAGCGGGATTCGCCCTCCATTGCAAATATCTTGGCAAAGGTGTCAAAGTACCACATTTCAACGAGCCTCCCTTCTTGCTGAAGGATGTGATTATTAAATTCAGGGTCTACAGAAAAAATGATTGGCCGACCTGCTAAACTGGTTCGGAATATTGGCCCATACCTGAAAACGGAGTACATTGATTATCACGTTAATTCTTTCAGGAAGCAAGAGAACCTGTTTCCTTTGTGCCAATCTCTATTAAGCAAGCATCGTTGAAAGAGTTTAAGAATGGAGACTCAAGCGCTTTCTCATCGTTCAAGCTTCTCAAAATCCATTTATTTTTTTATATCCAACCTTAAAAGAAGTTCGAAAGGTCGTTATGGGTTTGGCCTCAACATAGACAAATTTCAGTAGTTCAGAAACCAAAGAATGTTACCAGTAGAAAAACCAACTCAACCTAACAGATTAAAAACATAGAATACTCGATTTGTAATTATATAGTTGAACAGATAATCTTTTTTTTTTTAACAGATAATCTTTTAGTGCAACACCATACCATTACAACTTGACGCACACGTGATATTCACAATAAGGTTGAAACCCAAGCCAATCTAATCGGGTTTTCAAGAGTCAGGCCACACAAGACCAAATTAATATGGACCCCGCAATCTACAAAACATTGGGTGGAAGGACGTTACCTCTGAACTCTCTTTCTAATGAACGGATGAAGGTCAAGAGAGTAGCTGGGAATCAAGAGCTTAAGAGTCTCCCCAAGGAGAGGCAAACCCATTGAACCTGGAGGCAAAACTCCATTGCATCTGGGTTTTCTCCATTTGTAGACCCAACGAACATAGTACAATAAAGTCGCTACCGCAAGGCACAATGAAAAGACCCACATTTTTCTCTTCAAGTTTGCGACTCTTCTAATCCTGCAAAGAGACCATATTTATAGATGGCCGACATGTGCATGAACTTTCGCACCCCGAATCTCAGCAGAAAGAGGGATGACACGACTATTCTTTTACCCAAAGGATGCAATCTCTAACCATCCCAATCCAACCTCCAAAAGTCTGTTGATATCACTCTCACTCTATAGGTCGCTAACCAAGAGACCTGAAAATATTGGGAAGGAGAGGAGTGAGCAACCACAGCTCAATGAATAATACATCTCTTATAAGTAAATCGAGCAACTTATCAAAACTTATAATCCAAACTCAAAGTATAAGATACATGGTGAATCGCATATAAGTTGTTCCATTTCATAAAAACTTTGTATAAATCTGAAATACTCATTTAAATTCACCATCAAAATTCAAACATCAATGGTCAAATCCATTAGTTAATCTCTATAAAAAAAAAACAATGTCAATAGTCCATTCTATTGTCCAACTCATGCAACATCACATTTTAAGACCCTAGAGGTGGCTCTTATGAGGCTTACGACATCATATAGTATTTAGCCCTTGAATAGTACAAGGCTTTGGAATTGGCTTCCACAAAATCCGTATCACCGTGTAGCACCTAGCTCTTGACCAACACATATCAATGGTAGAAGGCCTAAAGGTAACTCTCACGAAGTTACATGAATTTTGTCCCATAGTCACATGTAAGTCACACGTGCTTGTAAGCATGCGAAGATTTGGCCGGCCAAGAGCTAGGGGTGGTTTGAGATTAAAGTTATCCATTTCCAGCGGTGATGTAAGACTCCACTCCTGAAGTTTATCGAAGAATGGGTCTACTCCAATGACTCTTTCGAGAAAATAGGGCCTATTTGAAAATTTCCCAAACATAGAACACGCGATTCCTATCTTGCTTATGCATTTGAACAGATTATGTTTTAGTGTGACAACATACTATTACAATTTTTTATACAAATCTGAAACCCAAGCCAAGCTAATTGAGTTTTTCAGTGCCAATTCACTCTGGTTTGCTTTCGTTCCCCATATAAGACCAAATTAATATATAGACTATATTTTGTCAACTCATGCACTCACCCGCATAACTACAAAAGAAAATTGGAGGAAGAGATGTTACCTCCATTTGTTTCATAGAAAATGAGTGATTTTGAATATATTTTTCTAAAAATAATCATTTGTAAAACTAACAAAAATAAATTAAAGAAAAATATTTTTCATCCACGAAAATATTTAGACAATTTTACAACGAAAATATTTTTCATTGATTAATTATTTTGAACAATATAAGTTATCATTTAAAAAAAAATATTTTCCAAATCATTCATTTTTTCGTGAAACAAACCGACCCTATAATGGGTTTTGCTTTGGGCCAAGTTTGGAATCTAGATGGACAGTATCCCAAAAAACCGAACCAAACTACTCATACTTAAAAAAAAAAAAAAAAACCATTAATCTTAAGCAATTCACCACTTCTATAGGCAATTATTTTTTTATTTTTGTATTAATATGTCTTTTATTTGGATACTTAAAAGAATGACATCAATTGAGTTTCAAATTCCCAATAACTTCTTCAGGCCGGTTTAAGCACTTTCTCTCAAAAAGCAAATGGGTTAGCAACAACGTCATACATCACATCATACATCCCAAACCCGCCCGCTGCCATCCCAACCTGCCCTAGTATAAGCTCATTTGAACGTATAATAGGACTTCCTCTCAAAAAGCAAACAGGTTACCAACAACATCATACATCACGTCATACATCCCAAACCCGCCCGTTGCCATCCCAACCTCCCCTAGTATAAGCTCATTTGAACGTATGATAGGACTATCGAAATCCAAAAGACAAATGGAAGACTGATGTGGAGAAACGGCATACTGGTTGGGGAGCGTTTATCTATGAACCTTAGCTTCTATTACAATTGTTTTTAAAAACATATTGGTGCAAGAACCCACACATCTGGTGGTACAATGGTTCAACCGGTCTATATAGTTAGATCAGGTGAAGTGTCCAATTTAAGTTTAAAATGGCATTCTAGAATAAATGGCTGATATTTAGAAAACAATGTACGTTTGTTAATCACAAATCTGCACAAAGCTGCATTGGTTTTGTGCACCTTTTTTTATATATAGGGTTGTTGATTTGAGTCTCCATCATCACATGTTGGCCCTAATTTTAAAAGAACTCATTTAGATGCTTTGCTATCAGAGGACGAAAGAGTTGGTTCTAAAAGCAAAAAAAAAAAAAAAAAAAGTGTATGAACGATGAAACAAACACCCACTCGTGATAGCGTACTTCTGTTTTGACCGTTTGAACTACTCCACCCACATCCGAAGTTCCCCAATTGAATTTCTCTTGGTTCAGCAAAAGCGATGCCTTGCACTACTAAAACCTCAACTTCTAATTGAGCAATGGACTTTTCTTGTTCCTAATTTTTTACTAAATAGCAAGCTTTACACCAAAAAGCAATTTGCATTTAACATCGTAAGTGTTCCAAAATGGTGTTTGCGTGAGCATAAGATTTAGCACTAAGTGGTTGGAATTATAAAATATTGCCTAAAAAGTAAACACGAATGGACAATTTTTTGGGATTAATTGTCTGTCAAAAATTATTTTGAAACAAACTAAATTTGAGATCTATATATATAATTGATTTATATTTATAACTATTCCTCAATTGAAGTACCAAATAAAATACCAAATGGAGTTATCATCGCCGTTTCCGAAATATCTTGTAGAATTAAACTTTTTGCATTCCTGTGCCATTTTATATATAATAAAAGATACAGTCCGGCCCAAAAAACAAACAAGAAAGATTTAAGTCCTCGTTAATTCGCATTGCAGACCTTCCATGAGCCAAGCCAAATATCAAAATTAGACAAATAATTTTGTTTTTCTCCTGTTTCAAAGAGGGAGTTTGGCAGCGGCAGCAGCAACAAATAATCAACATCTTTGAAGACAATTTTCCAACTGTGACTATGAAAATTCAAGGTCAGACTCGAAATTCAATGATATAATTGCCCTCGTGACAGGATTCTAAATTCGAGAATGGCTGACAAGATGCTAAGGGTGATAAACGGTACATCCTCAGCACTCTTGTCTGATTAGAAAGGGAAAATTGCATCTTAAACCCATCAAGTTAAACATGTCTTGGTCGAAAGTCAAACATAACTTTTGAAGGAAAAAAATTTGCCACATTCAACGGATGATGAAGTTGTAAACCTTCGTAAGGTATCAAAACTGGAGAAACATGTAAAGGCTAACTCACGAACAACGAAAGGACAATTATAGCACTAAGTGGTTGGAATTATAAAATATTGCCTAAAAAGTAAACACGAATGGACAATTTTTTGGGATTAATTGTCTGTCAAAAATTATTTTGAAACAAACTAAATTTGAGATCTATATATATATAATTGATTTATATTTATAACTATTCCTCAATTGAAGTACCAAATAAAATACCAAATGGAGTTATCATCGCCGTTTCCGAAATATCTTGTAGAATTAAACTTTTTGCATTCCTGTGCCATTTTATATATAATAAAAGATACAGTCCGGCCCAAAAAACAAACAAGAAAGATTTAAGTCCTCGTTAATTCGCATTGCAGACCTTCCATGAGCCAAGCCAAATATCAAAATTAGACAAATAATTTTGTTTTTCTCCTGTTTCAAAGAGGGAGTTTGGCAGCGGCAGCAGCAACAAATAATCAACATCTTTGAAGACAATTTTCCAACTGTGACTATGAAAATTCAAGGTCAGACTCGAAATTCAATGATATAATTGCCCTCGTGACAGGATTCTAAATTCGAGAATGGCTGACAAGATGCTAAGGGTGATAAACGGTACATCCTCAGCACTCTTGTCTGATTAGAAAGGGAAAAGTGCATCTTAAACCCATCAAGTTAAACATGTCTTGGTCGAAAGTCAAACATAACTTTTGAAGGAAAAAAATTTGCCACATTCAACGGATGATGAAGTTGTAAACCTTCGTAAGGTATCAAAACTGGAGAAACATGTAAAGGCTAACTCACAAACAACGAAAGGACAATTTTAGCACTAAGTGGTTGGAATTATAAAATATTGCCTAAAAAGTAAACACGAATGGACAATTTTTTGGGATTAATTGTCTGTCAAAAATTATTTTGAAACAAACTAAATTTGAGATCTATATATATAATTGATTTATATTTATAACTATTCCTCAATTGAAGTACCAAATAAAATACCAAATGGAGTTATCATCGCCGTTTCCGAAATATCTTGTAGAATTAAACTTTTTGCATTCCTGTGCCATTTTATATATAATAAAAGATACAGTCCGGCCCAAAAACCAAACAAGAAAGATTTAAGTCCTCGTTAATTCGCATTGCAGACCTTCCATGAGCCAAGCCAAATATCAAAATTAGACAAATAATTTTGTTTTTCTCCTGTTTCAAAGAGGGAGTTTGGTAGCGGCAGCAGCAACAAATAATCAACATCTTTGAAGACAATTTTCCAACTGTGACTATGACAATTCAAGGTCAGACTCGAAATTCAATGATATAATTGCCCTCGTGACAGGATTCTAAATTCGAGAATGGCTGACAAGATGCTAAGGGTGATAAACGGTACATCCTCAGCACTTTTGTCTGATTAGAAAGGGAAAATTGCATCTTAAACCCATGAAGTTAAACATGTCTTGGTCGAAAGTGAAACATAACTTTTGAAGGAAAAAAATTTGCCGGATGATGAAGTTGTAAACCTTCGTAAGGTATCAAAACTGGAGAAACATGTAAAGGCTAACTCACAAACAACGAAAGGTGTTTGATAAGCGCAAATCACGTGAGTACCTAAGGGACAGCAGAATGTCTCTTTTTTCAACAATAAATGCCTGCATATCGAGTAAAACAACCTACACAGAGAAAACGATATACAAGTATCTTGAGAAGCACCAGGAGGCAGAACTCTGGGATTGCTCAAGAAGGTTTTTTGTGCCCACCCACTCTTTCCTGGATGAGTTTCATGCAGAAGATACGCCGTAAATCTGCTTGTCCAGTTGCCAATCTTTCATATACATTTTTCGCCTTTGTTTCTGTCGTCGCAGTCATCAGACATCTAAGGTTGCATCAAGGGAGATCCACCATCAAGATGTTGACATTTTCACTGAGCGACACCTGGAAACATACAGGATACAATGTCTGAGTGAAACTGCCAGGAGAAAGTGCATTTTGGCTTTCATTTCAGCACGAAGGGACTAATAAGAAAGAAAAATGTTCATTCACAGAACTGATTGAACTAAGATAAACATTGACCGATCTGTCCTCAAAATTTAGAGTGGCTGCACAAACCTTATAGGTAAAGAAGGAATTGCAACTGCATTTCAAGTAGTCAACAAATATTGGATCCTATGTAGCTGAAAACAGGCATACATGAACGATATTCCAGCATCTTGTTATAGTGATGGCAGTCATCTTAGAATGACACCATCTCCACCCATAAATTTTCCACTATTTCCAGAACTTACTTTCATTGGGAAAACATATGTAAACCCTGTGTTTATCAAACGATATGAAGCTCAAAATAAAGAACCAGGCAGCCACTCTCCTTCCCCAGTCTGTCATCTCGCACGACACAAATACCCCAAAATCCAGCCTGGCAGGTGCGACGGCCACTCTGGTCCTCCGGAGCGGAGGCGTGGAGGAGAAGTTGGTCGAGAAGGCCTCTTGGTGCGTGAGCAAGTCCTCGAAGAAGACCCCAAAATCGTCCGCTTTGTGCGGTAAAGAATTGGAGGCCTTGGACGGTGTTTCAGGATGGTGTTTGGATTCCTTCACGAGGAAGGTATCAGATTTTTTTTTCTCCTTAGTTTCCTTTTTCCCAACACTCTTATTTTTATTTTTTTTTTAATTGAGAAATACGATATACTATTGATTACTTAGTCACTATTTGAGACGATTACATCAAGAGAATTGGTGCATAATAAGTCTAGAAAAGCAGGTGGGGGGTGGAACAACCAATTGGGGGGAAGAAAATTACACCGGCAGGCCTTTGCAAGCCAATCAGCGGGCCGGTTTGTTGTTCGACCATAGTGAGCCAGAGAGATGTCCCTGAATGTCTACATTTTCGCTCGGGCCCGGTCCAGGAGAGGTTGGATTCGCCAGTTCACTTCCGTCAAAGTTGTAAGTCCTTGCACGAGTGAAGTGCAGTCAGTTTGTACTTCCAGAGAGAGTTCCACATGGGCTGCAAGTAGATCTAGGGTTTCAAGCAGAGCCAAAGCTTCTGCCTGTTCCGGCAATGTCGCCTCCACCACTTTCGTGAATCCATCCACCAAACATCCTCTGTAATCCCTGCAGATGCACGCAACAGCAGCTCTGTTTTGTGATTTTCCTCCGGTCTCTATTTCCGCGGCGTTGGGCTCAGCGAAGGAGGCGTCTATGTTAACTTTCAACATATGAGGGGGCGGTGGTAGCCATCGATCAGGTTTGTCGGTGAGCCTCCTTTCTTTCTCCTGTTGTTGGGTCACGGAATTGAGAGTGTCGTGGAGGATTTGCGCCTGAAACACAACCTGCTGCGGATGCAGGGGACGCCGCTCGAAGAGGAACAGATTTCGCCCCTTCCAAATGCTCCAGAGGATAGCCACTACCTGTTCGGACTTCTTCGCATGGTGAGGGTCGGTTTTAAGTTTAATGAGCCAATCATCAAAGTGAGTTAACCCATATCTTGATATCTTGATCTGCAGAGGTACGGAACTCCAAATCAGGGTTGTCCATGGACAGAGTAGAAGATGTTCAATGGTTTCAGCCTCTTTGCTACAGATGGGGCAGATGGGATTCGGTACGATCTTTCTTCTATATAAGTTTTCCCGTGTAGGAAGAGCATTATGAGAAGCTTGCCAGAGAAAAAATCTGATTTTTGGGAGGGTTTTTACTTGCCAAATTTGTTTCCATAGATCTGGATTAATGTGATGCGATGAGGTTGCTGTTTGGCTTATACTTGCCGGATGTTTTCTGACTGTGTGATAGCCACTTTTCGCTGAGCAGATACCGGATTTGCTATGCATCCAGACTAGTTTGTCTGTTGAATCTGGCCCTCCAATAGGTGTAGCAAGTATTTCCTTAGCGATTCTATCATCGAACATCGACTCCACCAGCTGGGTTTTCCATTTGCTATTTCCAGGTTCAATTAGAGCCACCACATGTTCTGATTCGTTTTTTGTTGCTGAACCTCCAATTGGACCACTTGTTATCCATTTATCTTCTCTGATTGATAGATTTTTGCCGTTCCCAACTGAGTACATAATGTGTGGCCTGATAGAATCCCTACCCCGAGTTATACTTTGCCAACCCCATGAAGGTCGGGATCCATGTCCAGCTTTCCAGAAGTCTCCATGAGGGTAATAGAGGCCTTTCATCACTCTACTCAATAAGGACTGAGGATTTTGTGAGATGCGCCACGCTTGTTTGCCCAACATAGCTGTGTTGAAAGCGATTAGGTCTTTAAAACCTAGGCCTCCCTCCTTCTTTCTGATTTTCAAAGCTTCCCAACTCTTCCAGTGAATTCCAGCGTTTTTACTGTTTTTTTTTCCACCAAAAGCTTGCAATCCTCCTCTCAATAGCTTTGCATATAGAAACAGAGATCTTGAATATGGCCATGGCATATTGAGGGATGGCCTGTACAATTGATTTTATCAAAATTTCCTTCCCTGCTTTTGATAACAAATGTTCCTTCCAGCTTTCTAACTTTCTATTTATCCTTGCAAGTATCCACGCAAACATGTCTTTTTTTTAGCAGCCCCAATCCGTTGGGATCCCTAGATATTTCCCTGTTTTTTCAATTTCTGGAACTCTCAGTTCATTGGTCATATTGCGCCTCAAGGTTGGTGGACAGCATTTACTGAAGTATATACCATATTTGTTTAGATTGATGGCCTGACCAGAAGCATAACAATATTCATGTAGAATAGTAGCCAAGTTTTGACACTCTAGGATTGAACCATGGAGGAAAAAAATTAAGTCATCCGCAAAGAGTAAATGTGAGAGGGTGGGACATCTACTATTCAGCTGGATTCCTCTAATAGTGTCATCTTCAACTGCTTTACCCATCATATAGGATAGAACATTGGCTACTAATATGAATAGATATGGGGAGAGAGGATCACCTTGTCGGATTCCACGTGTAGGCTTGAAAGATGGTAGAGATTCCCCATTAAAATTCACACTGAAAGTAATAGTTGAGACGCATTGCATCACCCAATGTACCCACTGTGCGCAGAAGCCCATTTTGGTTAGGCATGCACTAAGAAAATCCCATTCGATCCTGTCGTACGCCTTCTGCATATCTAGCTTTAAGAGTGCTTGAAACTTCTTTTTTCTCTCCCGGGTTCATAATCTGTGAAGAACTTCCTGTACCCAGCAATATATTATCTTGTATCAGCCTTCCTTCCACAAATGCACTATGCTCTTCAGCAATTAGAGTTGGTAGCAGGGGTTTTAATCTATTTGTCAACACTTTTGAGATAATTTTGTAAACAAAATTACACATGCTAATGGGGCGAAAGTGTTCCAACTTTTCTGGATTTGGAACTGTCACGCCCCGATCCTCGGGCACGCACACACCCTTCTACCTTGGTCGATTTTAATATGCGATATCCCAGGACAATGTATCGCCGACCCTTTTAGATTATTAAGCACATGCGGAAGCAGTTAAAATCCCCAGACAATAAAACGATGGGATAGAAAAGCAGGGCCATATTTTTCATATTGAAATTTATAACCACACTTTTATACAAACCACAAACCCTTTCATAACTATTCACATCAAAACGGGTATCTCAAAAGAAGACAGAAACTTAGATGAACTAGGCCGTACTCAAGGCCCCTCTTATAATTGTCTTCTTCTTCCAAAAATCCTTTTCTTCAGATCTCCCTTCCGAGTTCTCCTTCTCGGATTCCTCCTCCTCAGCTTTTCAGCGGGGTCCTGAAATGGTTTCCCCAAACTGGGATGAGACTACGTCTCAGCGAGTTCTACCCCACTAAGCCCGATTAGATAAGCTATTATACTACAGGCTGCCTAAACACGCACAGGGCAGAGGACTTACCTTGGCCTCTGATCCCACCTGCAAGTCAGTATAATTCACAATAAACATCCATTTACTTCAAACAAATTGAACCAGTCGATTACATATCATACAGATCAATCCCCACTGTGGGATATTTAAAAGCTAGGCCACGTGCATTCTCCAGGACGACCTTCCAAGTCTCCGAGTTCACGTGCCTTGAACCTTGGGCCCACGTGCATTCTCTCAGGCGACCCTTTTCGCCAAAGTGATGCATCAAGTCACCGAGCCCACGTGCCCTTTTAGATGCCTGTACTTAGTCACAGAGCTCCATCAATGCTCTCGGGCGTCGATTCGCCAAGGTGACGTACAGTGAACACTTTACTATGCTCTCGGGCGTCTTTTTCGCCATGGTGATACACTGATCACAGAGCCAACATAAACAATTCAATATGCTCTCGGGCGTCTTTTTCGCCATGGTGATACACTGATCACAGAGCCAACATAAACAATTCAATATGCTCTCGGGCGTCTTTTTCGCCATGGTGATACACTGATCACAGAGCCAACATAAACAATTCAATATGATCAACCACTAAACTCACGTGCATTTTCCAGGTGATATTCCAATTCACCGAGCCCACATGCTTCCTTTCAGGTGATAACCAATACCCAACGATTTCTCAATCAATTAATTAAATCAACTCAACAAAGCATTATAAATGCTAAATAACACACTTGGCCAACTCAATCTCAATCAATTCCAATCAAATTAGGGTAAATCCCTAAAATATCACAATTTATTCAATTCCATACAACGTGGAGCTCAAATAAATAAACGGGCTGCGCCACGACGATCAGCACGAGATTTCGGTCGTCGGCCATAAAAATCTTAATTTCCGAAAAATAATTAATTTATTTATTAATTTCGAAAATTAAATAATTATTATTAAAAATTCAAATTTAGCTCAAAATAAAGCCCGATTACATAAACGGACTTCACCACGATCATCAGCACAATTTTCCGGTTCCAGACCATCTCAGTTAAATTTTCGGAAAATAAATAATTATTTAATTAATTTCGAATATTCAATAATTAACATTAAAAATCCCATTTAGCTCAAATTAAAGCCCGGTTAAATAAACGGACTTCACCACAATCATCAGCACACCATTCCGGTCCCGGCCATCTCAGTTGAATTTTCGGAAAATAAATAATTATTTAATTTAATTCCGAAAATTAATATTTAAATACTAAAAATATCCACTTAGGCCCGAAAAGCCTAATTGGAGCCCACTAAGGGTCGGGAAAATTCCCGAGACACTTCCAATAAATAGTAGACCATGTCTACTTGCTAATTACATAATCAATTTATCTAAATCGCATCACAATTAACTAATAATTGCTAATTTACTCTAATCTAACAACCTAAACATGATTAATTAAATCTAAACCAACCTTAAGCATAATTAGCCAACTAATCCTGGATTAGTGAGATTACTCACCAAATCGCACGCAAATCGGATCAATCCGACGGCGGCGACGCGAGGAACGATTGTTCCCAAAGCGACTCGCGGATCCGGGGCCGGGAAACGGCCCAAAAGCGGGCCCGAAGTGGCTGAAACCCACTTCGTGGGTCTGCTGGTCGCGGCCGAACGGAGCTGCTCCGGCGGCTAGGGTGGCGGGGGAAGACCGGCGGAGGGCGAGGGGGTTGCGGGGAAGGTCCGGCGAGGCTGGCGGTGGCCGGAGGCGGCCAGAGATGGGCGGAACAGCAGCGAACGGGGCTGGTTCGCTCGGCCTGGGCGCGCGGACGAGCGGCTGGGCGCGCGGGCGCGGCGCGGCGGTGCGGCGGTGCGGCGGCGCGACGGCGGGACGAGCGGCTGAGGGGCGGCTGGTTTTGGTTCGGCTCCTGGTTTTTGCTTGCTGTACGCGCAGAGGAAGGAAGAAGAAGAAGAAGAAGAGAGAGAGAGAGAGAGAGAGAGAGAGAGAGAGAGAGAGATAAGGTTGGACCGGTCAAAGAAGGAGAGAGGGAAAGTGGGCGGTGGGGGCAATTCGCACGGATGGAAGGGGAGAGAAGAGAGGAGAGAGAAAGAAAAGAGAGAAAAAGAAAGAAAAGAAGGAAAAGAAAAGAGAGGGGGAGAGAGAGGAAAGAAAAATAAAATGCATATTTCCTTTATGCAAATTTTCCTTTTCTCTTTTCCTTTTCCTCTCTATTTTCTTTTGGTCTTCAAATTTCTTCCGATAATTTCTTTATTGAAATTTCGGACTCGTCAATAAATTGACGAGCGATGAGACAGGATCCTAAAAATAAGAATTATGACGAGCTTAAAATTCGATTCCTGAAATCGAGTTCAATTTCGTGGTTAAAAATCGATCAGACGTGATTTTAGCTCAATCCAACCAATTAGGTAGCTTTTAGGGATTTTACGGCCGATACATCCCTTAACGGCTTCACCCAATAGGTTAGTTAACTCATGAGTGATCAGCTCAGAGAAAAAGGCCATAGGCACGCTGACGAAATGCCCATTTCACTTTATCGAAACGGGGTCAAATTTCAGGATGTCACAGGAACTTTGGGAATAAGGATGATAAGCGTGCTGTTCATAGCTGGATTGAGATAGCCCGTGTTAAAAAAACCTTGTATCTCTGTATAAATATCCTAAGAAATGTCTGGCCAGTGAGTTTTGAAGAAGAGACCATGCATACCATCCGGTCCTGGGGCTTTATGGGCTCCTGATTGTTGCATAGCTTGCGTGATCTCTTCCATAGAAACAGGTTCTACTAGTAGTTGGTTCATTCCTGCATTCACCGAGGCTGGTATTTGTTATAGAAGGGGCTGAAAGTTGCGTGGCCCTACTGATTCATACAACCTTTTGAAATATGTATTTGTCATTTCTTTCGGTTGCTGTTCATTTCGCACCCATTCATCTTCTGAATTTTTCAGCAGCGCAATCTAGTTTCTGGTTCGTCTTTGAATGGTTGTAGCATGGAAGAATTTGGTGTTTTTATCTCCCCAAGCTAACCACATAATTCTAGAACGCATCCCCAGTACATTTCTTCTTGTTGCCATAACTGTTCAATTTCTTTTGTTAGTTCCTTAGCTGCCTTGCTTTCTTGAGGAACCCCTGTACCATTCATTAGTTTTTGTAGTTCACTATTCAGCCAAGTTAGCCTCTTCTTTGCATTAGTAAATTTTCCTTGGCTCCATTTTACCAACTTTTTTGCCACATTCTGCAGTTTCTCAACCACATTGAGCTGATGGGAATCAGGATCAGCCCAGGTGTTCCTGACAAGGCTCTTACATTCCTCCTCCTCTGCCCAAAAGGCTTCATACTTAAAAGTCTTCCTCTTCCTTCTTTTTTTTGGTGGACAAGTAGATAGAATAATTGGAGTGTGATCAGAGCCAATTGCTGGTATGGCTATACATTCTGCTTTGGGATATTTAATTCGCCAATCTGAGTTGCATAATACTCTGTCAAGACGTTCCTTGATCAGATTTTCTCCTTGTCTCTTGTTTGTCCAGGTATATGCGCACCCCTTGCATTCCATATCCAGCAAAGAACAGTGGTTAAGGAAATCCCTGAAAGCTACAATTCGGTAATTTTCAACTCTTTTCTTGCCCACTTTTTCCCATTAATATAGAATTCCGTTGAAGTCCCCCATACACAACCATGGCAGATGATAAAGATTACTCTCTCTATTAATATGCTCCCATAATAGTATTCGCTCCTTAAAATCATTCGGAGCATGTATAAAAGAGATATGCATGCGCTGGTTGCTAGTTGGCAGATGGCATTGGGTGAAAATAACATGTTCTGTGAAGGAATCTATGGTTAGGATTACCTCATCGTCCCAAAATATTGCTAATCCCCTTGCTGTTCCCTCTAGATTTACTATAAAACAATGCTGAAAGCGGAGTCTCTGCCTCAAATTTAACACATTTTGCTCCTGATTTTTAGTTTCCATAATAAATATAATATTGGACCTTTCTTGAGTCGTTAAGACCCTTAACGCTTGAACTGTCAAGGGGGTGCCCAGCCCTTGACAGTTCCAGCTCAGTATCTTCATGGATGAGTTGGTGGCTTATTAGGGCTAGCCACCAGAGCCCACTGAACAGATTTTTTTGCCACACGAATAAGAGTTTCAACTAGCTGGGTAGTGTCGACCATTACTGATTTTGATGATTGAGCACCATAGGGACAGAATCTTTTTCCTTTTTTTGAGGAGGACAGCTTAGTACTTCTTGCTTTCTCCCTTGTTGGGCTTTTTTCCTCAGCTATCTTCTCCACCATTTATGCTTCAACTTCTTTTAACTGTTCCTGATATATCACCATGACAGATTCATCATCGAGGCAGCTACTACCTCGCTTCTGGGGGCCCTTCTCTGCAAAGAGTACTAATTCTTGTGAAGAGATAGTGTGGTGGTATTCCTGTAAGTTGAAGGTTTCAATATTGCTCAAATTGCCAAGTGGTTGGGTTCGCTGCATTACATTCTGATGTTGATCTGGTTCAAAGGTTGGCTGAATGGGAGTCTCAGGCACACTTTCCTCCTCCTCTAGCTGTATTTCTTGCTTACCATAGAAAATTTTGCCATATGGACTCAGCTCGCGTACCTCTGCACGAAGCCAGTGTCCAAACCTACCTGGTAAGTTCTTTGCTAACCCTGTCTCCTCATATGGAATTTCTGGACAGTTGGTTGCATAGTGCCCGATCTTCCCACATGAATAACAATAATTCGGGAGTCTTTCATACTTCAATTCAACCCACAGTCTTTTGCTATCAAAATTCACCAGTACACCTGTTTTGAGAGGAGTTTCTAGATTCAACTTTACTCTAGCCCTGCCCACTTTGTAGTTACTATTCCCTTTAGCTACTAATTTGATATCTATTACATCTCCAATTTTTTATGCTATTTCTCTGATGACTGCTTCTGTTACTCTCCCGATGGGTAGGCCAAATAAGTTTACCCAGAAATCACACTTGTTAAAGTCGTAGCAGATATCAGGGGTGTCGGGATCACATTGCTTTAAGACTAGTAGATTGTGCCCAAAAGACCACGGCCCTGAATCAAACACTTGCTGTTTTTCATCCTCTGATTGGAACGAGAATTGCAAAATAACCCGGTTCAATAACAGCACAAGTGAACGTTTCATTTCTCCATGCTTTTTTGCATTGTGCCCATAAAAGCATTGAAGTTTATGTTGGTCTTATTGAAAAACTTCCCAAACAGAGTTCTTCGGCAAGTCTGCAAGTTTTCCTCAGGAACATCACCTGTAATTTCTACTGCATCTTCATCTGACCAAAGATTGCCCAGACTCTTACAAAGGGCAGCCACTCGCCTTTCTTCTTCATATTGATTGGCCATCTCTTGATTACAGGAACAGGGTCACGGTAGGGTTTCAAAACTGACCTAATGGTGTGACGAAGCCACCAAGGACGTGACGATGAATCCTTTATGATTGAAGGGAGTTCTGGTTCGATCGACGGGGAGAACTAGAAATCAGCACCAGCTGGAAGAAATTTGCCTGAAGAGTGAGATGACGCGCGTGGAAGAAAACTAAGATGAGATGAGGATGGGTTTTGGTGTAGACGGAAGAGGAATAAAATTAGGGTTTTTCAACCCATCCTCTTATAAACGCGATTATGTGGGACTGGGAAATATGAAGGTGGAATGCAGTAGTGATGGGTAGCAAGGAGTTGATTTAGAACTGGGAAAAACCTACCCGTAAGGTAGGAGGAGACTACTCAGGTGGTAGAGAGAATCCTCCATTGCAGAGAGGTTAATTTGTATGAACTTCGGTTCACTCGGGGTGAGTGAAATTAAGAAGCTTTGAAAGTGTTCTGAAAACATATAAGATAGGTCACCCCTCCCACTTCCCAACACTCTTAGAGTGGGTATGATAATCATTCAATTTTTATTCTAGAACTACTTTTTTTTATTCCAGACTTATTTCTGGAATATACATTCATTTGGTAAAACTATTTCATTTTTCTATTTCTAAAATAGATTTTTAATCCATAAATAAGTTTGGAATAGAAATCAAAAGTAAAAATATATTTTTTTTTTCTCTTTTTGGAATAGAAATAAGAAATAAAAACTTTTATCATTATTTATCTTCGCTATCAGTTGGTTGCTCATCCTTCGTTGCCGATTTTGCCTTCATCGTCCATTGCAGCCACTCCTCCCGCCATCGCCGTCACTGGCCGCTAGCCATTGGCAGTTGCCAATCGCCAGCTGTCGCCGCCGGTGCCGATCCCCACTGCTGCCACTGCTTGCCAGTCACTGGTGGATGCTAGAAAGAAGAAATTTTGGTCATTATCAAAAAAATTTCTATTTTGAAAATATAAATTTTGAATCGTTATCAAACGCTTATTTTTACTTAGAAACTCATCCAAGAATAGAAGTAGAAAAATATATTTCTCTTCCAGAAATTAATTTCTAGCTGAAATCAAAAGTAATATATATATATATATATATATTATTTCTGGAATAGAAATGAGAAATAAAAACTTTTATCATTATTTATCTTCGCTATCAGTTGGTTGCTCATCCGTCGTTGCCGATTTTGCCTTCGTTGTCCGTTGCAGCCACTCCTCCCGCTGTCGCCGTCACCGGCCGCTGGCCATTGGCAGTTGCCGATCGCCAGCCGTCGTCGCCGGTGCCGATCCCCACTGCTGCCACTGCTTGCAAGTAACTGGTGGATGCCGGAAAGAAGAAATTTTGGTCGTTATCAAACAAATTTCTATTCTAAAAATAGAAATTTTGAATCGTTATCAAATGCTTATTTTTACTTAGAAACTCATCAAAGAATAGAAGTAGAAAAATCTATTTCTCTTCCAGAAATTAATTTCCAACTGAAATCTTATCGTTCGCGCCTTTAAACGTTAAGAAGGCGGAGATCGGGAACAAGTGGATATGAGTGATGGGAGGAGGACGAGAGAGACTGCATATGGTTGGTGGTGGGCGCCACCTCCGAAGACAGTGCTGTTCAAGGTGTGGCCACGGCTTCAATCTCTACAGGCAACGATCCTCGAAGGTGTGGTGGAGATTGGGTGGGTTACCATCCACGGCCGACGTGCCACGGCCGTTGTGCTGACGACCACAACAGCCGATTGCAAAACGACTGCTTCGATTGTCAAAGTCGAAGTGGGTCGAGTCAAGAAACTTGGTTATTAATAGATAATAGAGGTAAAAGGAAGTGCTGTCCTGTTATGGGTATTTCGATGGGAAGTGAAGGGGCTTGGAGGTGATGGGCCACTCACGATTCCCGGTGAAACCTATAACTTGGAATTTACAGATCTTCATTTTATGATCATGCATACTCTAGAACTCGAAATCTAGGTTGGTTCTAGAATTTGTTCCAAGTTCGTTCTAGATTCCACTTTTAGTGTTAATTTGAACAATTATAAATAATCACCGCTTGCCATTATAATTCACTGAGTATAATTTATATTTGGACACATGAAAAATACGAAATAGTAATAAATTAAAAATCTTAGTCATAAGATAGAAGTTTGGACGAGTGGTTCTAGATTATATATTCATTATCGAATATCTTGGAGTAGTATAGGATCGCGCGAATATATAGACCAAGAAAAAAAAAAACTTATTCCATATTTTAGGACCCTTCGAAACAGGTTTATCAATCTAGTATGTCTTTCTCTTAGACTGATCGGGCCATTTCAGGTCTTTATTTGTAATAATATCTATCTTAAGCTCTTTTTTGAGAAAAATAATATCAATTCAGGGTTAAGTATGAAATTTTTTTCTAAATGATAATGACTAAAATTCATTTGTGATTATTAGGGCACGTTGTATAAAAGGAATGGGAAGAGAGGAAGAAAAGTGGGGAAAGGTGAGGAAAAATCTAATCACGGTTTCTTGACCGCAAAAGAGGGGGAAAGGTGAGAAAACAGGAAGCCCCGGACGAACAATAGGTCTCATTTGATCTCTCTCAAAGAAAAACACGCCTCACACAGAGAGAGAGAGAGAGAGAGGTGGGAGAAGACAGTGGAAAATAGAGAGGGTTGTGGATCGCAGCCCGTCGAAAGGATCGAGCTATTAGGTAAGAGATTGTAGCTCTATTCCGCACGAATTTGGTAGTCTTGTTCTAAAAGTCAAAATTTCGGACCCATTTAGGATTTTGCTTGGCCGGCAACGATTAGCCCAAAATGGCCACTAACACCTAAGTGATGTTTTGATTCCCCAAATCTCTACATAGAATTTTATAGAAGTCGAGTTGGAGTCACGGTTCGAGAGAAACGAGCTCTCGAAATCCGCTCTGAACTGCGGGTGAACAGTTCGCCCCGCCAGACTTCTTGACCAGACATCGGCCACTTTTTTGGCCGACAAACTGTCGACTGTTGTAATTCGATTCGAGATCTTTCCAATGATGTATACAGCTGTAGGCGCTTGCTAGTATGATAAATAAGAAGTCATACATCTTCATTTGAGAAGGTACTCTGCAAATTCCAGGTTGTCTAATTCTCAAATCATTCCGTGATTCATTCCCTTTTTAGATCCGTCTGAAAATCTCACCAAGTCATCTGATTCGTGTGGGTTCTTGCATATCGATCTACCGCTTGGCCTTCCCCATCTTTCAACAGGTTCAGTACTTGTGAGAATATTGCAACGCGAGCTAAGAAAATATACAGAACGTCTGAAAATCTCATGGAGACATCTGATTCGTGGGTTCTTGAATATCAATCTGCCACTTGGCTTTCCCATCTTTGAACAGGTTTCGTACTTGTCAGAATAATGCAATGCTCGAGCTAATAGAATATACAAAATATTTATATACTGTATAAGATGGATGGCATGTGCTCTCTCTTTACGTGTAGGTTGATAACCAAGACGACAAGATGCCACGAGATGAAGATAAAGCTTGGGAATTCGTGGAGAGACTGGAGGGCGGAAAATGGCGTTGTCCTCACTGTCCGAAAGAAAGCAGTGGGCAGGTTACAGGAGTGAAATGTCACTTGCTTGGAATCAAAGGCAGAGGGATTGGCATTTGCACCAAAGTCCCTAACGATAAAAGAGATCAGTTGCTGTCCTTACTAAAGAATGAGGGAGATCCATTGCTGTCCTTACTCAAGGAGGAGGCGTGTAGTGGAGAAGCCAATCGTCACTCCTCCACTGGGGGGGCTGCTGGTACATCTTGTCAACAATCACTAGGAGAGCAGCATCAGTTTCATCAGAGTTCAACTTTGCCGTCGGTCGCACAAGATAAACACTTCATTGCAAATGGTATGTCCATTTGATGTTTCTAGACAATGCGGGAAAACACATCTTTAATTTTTCAGAGCAAGGTCATCGTCCTTTTTCACCAAGGCCATCTAATTCAATAGTGAACTAGGGAGAAAAGTTACACTTAACTTGTCAATTCATCTCCAACACAAAGAACGAAGTCATGATCATTGCCGTTTGTTACCAAATTTCTCACGTTTCGCACAAAAACGAAAAGGAATTTTATTTTTGGTCGAGATTAATGTGGCTCATAGTGCACATCAGTATGATGAGCCGCGTAGGATGAAGCGTGGCATTGAATAGTGAGAATGGACAAAATTTGTAACGTGTGTCATTTTTTACTGCGACTGAAAGGTTGAACTTTTTCTTGAAATGTTTATGTTATTTTTGTCCCATCTCAAGTGCTGAAGGTAGACTTTCTGTTTTTGGATTTGGCCTGCTTGTTGTGGTTGCAAAAATTGATTTATATTCAAGTTTGAGGTTTATTCATTATACTGTTGATTGATCCTAGTGTCAAGTCTGGCTTAGCTCTTATGTTGGAAATGGGAATGTCTAAACATCTGTTCAATTGATGTGCCAGAGCAACCAGCTTCAGTACACGCTCCCCATTACCAGGATGTGTCTTCTGACAAATTACTTGCACATTCCGACCCACAGCAAGCGAGTACAGTCAACATGGCAAACCATCCATCATGGATGCCTCCTCAACTTCAGATAATTTCCCAGTCCAGC
The DNA here is from genome assembly GCA_019915185.1 of Eucalyptus camaldulensis. Taxonomy (NCBI): domain Eukaryota; kingdom Viridiplantae; phylum Streptophyta; class Magnoliopsida; order Myrtales; family Myrtaceae; genus Eucalyptus; species Eucalyptus camaldulensis. Next base: position 33,822,653 of record JAHSVA010000001.1, read on the forward strand.
CACACCGTACCTAATCAATCAATTAATTTCGAGGCAGGGGACCAGCAACAGAATCAAAGAATGTCATCTTCATTACAAAATGATCAGTTCCTCACCAACGGTGCATCAGATGGGTTGCTGGAGTCAATTCAAACTGGTGTTTTAGCAACAGATCCTCTCAACGACATACCTACGACCAACATTCGGAAGGATTCCTATCAACCAAACCACACCTTCTGTGGACAACATGGAGGTGAAAGCTTGTCATCTTCGCCAATGTATTCAACAAGCTGGCCATTTTCCATTGAGGATATCCCAACTAATGATGCGATGGATCCGGCAGAGATATCATCGTTAGGAAATGAAAAATCCCTTCAGACGGGTACTTCAAGTTTTTTGCAGGACTGCCGTGAGCCTTATGCTTTGGAAGTGGTTAACACTGCCCAGCACTCTAATCAACCCCATCCAAGATGTGATGGAGAAAGTGGAATTGAAACCAATTTGTTTCCTTCGCAAGATTCGGTGGGAGTAGATCCCCAGAGTGCATTGCAGCATTCTAGTGATCCACACGTTTCTGAGAAATCAAATGTCAATTTGCAGGGCCCAACGGATGGAATAAATACGGCAGCCCAATCAATACCATCTCTGGGTATGGTTTGATCTATCTAACTGATGCTGTTGTACCAATTGAACCGCAAATAACCCCATTTGCCTTATTTGAGGGAGCACGATGCTTTTGTGTATGACTAACTCATGAATTTCTTGTTGTTTTTATTTTTATTTTTATTTTTATTTTAGATATGAACAGAGGCTCACCAATGTTGAACCAGATAAGCATTTGCGCCAACCATGAGAAGATGCAAAGTCTAAAAAGAAAAATTGAACCACTTGAAGGCAGAGGAGCTGACATAAAGAAGAAGATGAAGCTAGAATCTGCCAAGTCATTGCCTCAGATGAAGCCGAAGACAATGGTTACGAAATGGTTGAAGAAAATAAAAAAAGCAAAAAATAAATTCAAAAGCATTAACGAAGCGAGTGGGGAAAATATGCCATTGAAGGAACAGGTGGGGAGATTGACAAGAGAAGTGGAAGAGCTTAGAGAGGAAAAACTTCCACGAACGCTATTCACTCAGGCAGAACCTGCCAAAAGACCAGCACTATTAGAACATAAGCTAATAGGTGAGGCAATTCAGAGGAACATAGAGTTGATCTGGGGCTGTCTAATGGAGAATCGTTCTTCAAATTTGGGTATTTCTGGCATGGGAGGGGTCGGGAAAACGACAATAGTGGAGCGCATACATAATAGACTCCTGAAAAATGGGAACTTTGACGCTGTAATTTTTTGCACTGTGTCCCAAAATTTTAGCATTCATAAGTTGCAGAGTGATATTTGGAAGGAACTAAAAGAAAGTGACATGGAGGAGGAGCGCGTGATGAAACGAGCAGCGAAGTTGTCCACAGACTTATCAAAGAAGAAGAATTTTGTACTGATTCTTGATGATGTGTGGGAGCATTTCGAAGTCCGGGATGTGGGAATTCCCAATAGAGCTGATGGATGCAAGCTGGTCTTAACAACTCGATCTTCTAAAGTATGTGCTCAAATGGGTTGTAAGGAAATTGAAATTAGACCTTTATGTGAAGAAGAAGCATGGAACTTATTTGTGGAGCATCTTGGGTATAATGGGGTACTGGAGGAAATTGAAAAGGTGGCAAAGGCAATCGTGGAGAAATGTGCAGGTTTGCCACTTGCCATCATCACAATGGCAAGAAGCATGAGGGGGGAGGTGAGAAGATTTGTCTGGAAGGACACTTTGGAAAAACTGAATGACCCCAAAAGGGATCATACAGAGATGGGAGACAGGGTTTTGCCAGTACTTAGACATAGTTACACACGCCTGTCTGACCCTCAACTTCAACAATGTTTCTTACACTGTGCACTTTATCCTGAAGATGCATCAATTAAGAAAATGGAGTTGATTGAATTTTTTATTGATGAGGGATTGATTGACGAACTGCATACTAGGGAGAAACAACATAACAGGGGTCTTACCATAATAAGCAGACTTCAAGATGCTTTCTTGTTGGAAGACCCTAATGGGTGGATGGAAGACTCTAATGGGTGGATCAAGATGCATGATTTGCTCAGAGATATGGCACTACACATAATGAGTACAACGTCTGTTATAGAAGTAAGCAAGAGTTCGCAAAAGATGCCTGATGAGGAACGTTGGACAAGTGATTTAGAGAGAGTTTCTTTGATGAATAGAATCAACGAAATTTCTCCAGATATGTCACCAAATTGTCCTAAACTGTTGACTTTGTTATTAAAAGATAGCCTTTTGAAGCATATCCCGGATTCTTTCTTCAAGCAACTGCAGGGGCTGAAGGTTCTAAACCTAAGTGGAAGTAAAATCACAGAACTTCCTAGTTCCGTGTCGGACTTGGTAAACTTGAGAGCTTTAGTTCTTTGTCGGTGTTATCAATTGTGCGACATTCCTTATTTAGGAAAGTTGAAATCATTAAGGAAGGTGGATGCCTCGGGATGTATAAAGCTGGAAGCAGTTGAAGGTTTGCAAATGTTGGCGAACTTGAGATACCTTGACCTATTTCACACAGGTGTAAAAAAATTACGGGAAGGAACATTAAGGAAATTGGTAAAATTGCAACATCTTAAGATTCAGGGAAGGGTGAATGCAGAAGAGATGACTGAGTTGAAGGCACTTGAATTATTTCAATGCCATTTTGATACGGTGGACGAGCTCAGCTTGTCTGTGAAAATCCTTGGGGAGATTGACTACAATGATTTTGAAATCAAAGTGGACCAAGCAAAGTCATTGTTTTATGTAAAAATGGCTCATTATGATCCCAAAAATTGTATTCGTGAACATTCAAGTACTGTAGAAGTCCGTTACTGCAGTGATCCTATTGTGAATGCGGGAAGAAATGATCCTAACTTGAGTGTGGGTAGGCAAAGCAGTTCTATTTTGATTCCAGGAGATGTGCAGCAGTTGAAGGGGAGTAACTGCGGTGGCATGAAAAATCTAATGGATTTGAGCCCACTTCTAAAACTCGAGCTTCTAGAGATTTTTGAATGGGAGAACTTGCAGGTGCTCTGTGGAGCAGCGGATGAACAAGAAGTAATCAACGGGCATTCCTACTCTCTCTCCTTCCCCTGTCTTAAGAAGCTAAATATCCAGAGATGTCTGAAACTTAAGTATCTGTTCGGCCACGGGTGTGAACACTCCTTTCCAGACCTACAGGCGATTGTCATCCAGGGTTGTGAGGAAATAGAAGGGATAACTGCAGCGGCAGCTGGTTCACCGGTTCCTGCTTTCCCCAGTCTAGAAGAGATCGATGTGAAGTCTTGTGGCAACATGAAGAGGGTAGTTGAATCTGAGTGGCTTCTCCATTTCCCTAATCTGAAGAAGGTTAAAGTACGGGGATGCAAGAAGATGGTCGAGATAATAGGACGGCCACCTCCATGCATGCCAGTGGATACGGCCCTTTTGGATGTGAGCTCATTTCAAAAACTCGAGCTTCTAGAGATTATTGAAGGGGAGAACTTGCAGGTGCTCTGTGGAGCAGCAGATGAACAAGAAGTAATCAACGGGCATTCCTACTCTCTCTCCTTCCCCTGTCTTAAGAAGCTAAATATCCAGAGATGTCTGAAACTTAAGTATCTGTTCGGGCACGGGTGTAAACTCTCCCTTCCAGACCTACGGGTGATTATCATCTACGGTTGTAAGGAAATAGAAGGGATAACTGCAGCAGCAGCTGGTTCACTGCTTCCTGCTTTCCCGAGTCTAGAAGAGATCGATGTGGCGTCTTGTGGCAACATGAAGAGGGTAGTTGAATATGAGTGGCTTCTCCATTTCCCTAATCTGAAGAAGATTAAAGTATGGGGATGCAAGAAGATGGTCGAGATAATAGGACGGCCACCTCCATGCATGCCAGTGGATACGGCTGTTTTGGATGTGAGCCCACTTCCAAAACTCGAGCTTCTAGAGATTGTTGAAGGGGAGAACTTTCAGGTGCTCTTTGGAGCAGCAGATGAACAAGAAGTAATCAACGGGCATTCCTACTCTCTCCCCTTCCCCTGTCTTAAGAAGCTATATATCACGAGATGTCTGAAACTTAAGTATCTGTTCGGGCACGGGTGTAAACTCTCCCTTCCAGACCTACAGGCGATTGTCATTGACGGTTGTGCGGAAATAGAAGGGATAACTGCAGCAGATGAACAAGAAGTAATCAACGAGCATTCCTACTCTCTCCTCTTCCCCTGTCTTAAGAAGCTAAATATCCAGAGATGTCTGAAACTTAAGTATCTGTTCGGCCACGGGTGTAAACTCTTCTTTCAAGACCTACAGGCGATTGTCATCAAGGGTTGTGAGGAAATAGAAGGGATAACTGCAGCGGCAGCTGGTTCACTGCTTCCTGCTTTCCCCAGTCTAGAAACGATCAATGTGGAGTCTTGTGGCAACATGAAGGGGGTAGTTGAATCTGAGTGGCTTCTCCATTTCCCTAATCTGAAGGAGATTAAAGTACAGAGATGCAAGAAGATGGTCGAGATTATAGGACGGTCACCTCCATGCATGCCAGTGGATACGGCCCTTTTGGTAAGGCATCTTCAAGTGGAACATTGCAACATACAGAAGTTGCTTCCGCTGGAATTGTTGCCACATCTTCGGAATCTTCAACGCATCCATGTAAATGACTGCACAGGAATGGAGGAAATTGTAAGCAGAGGAAGTGCAAGCACTCCTGAGCACATCCCCTCCTCCTCCTCTCCATGTCCATTTCATTCTCTCCCACAGTTAGAGCACTTGCATCTAGAGAACCTACCTGACCTGGAGAGAGTATGTGAAAGCACCATAAGTTGCCATTCAATAACATTGCTTCGTGCGTTGGGTTGTCCAAAACTGGAGAGAATATCTCTGCAACTGAAACTCGCTCATCGTCACGGGCTCCTTCCAGAGATTAATTTGGGTCACGAGGTACTGTGGGATACACTGGAGTGGGACGGTCCCAATCAGGATCAATTGGTTTTGAAATTTGTAAAAGCTTATAGTCTGGGTAAGAATCGTAATCCACCGTCCTTTGATGGAGCTGGCTAGCCACAGAGAAGGAGAATTCTCCATAAGAATCGTGATCTACTGTCCTTTGATGGAGCCGGCTAACCACAAAGAAGGAGAATTCTCTGTGTCAACCACAAATAGCATCGACTCTTCACTATCTTCAGCTCTTTTCTTGTTTTCTTCTTCTACTTGCACTGCTGACCATCTTTAGGTTCATTATCTTCAGCTCTCTTCTTGTTTTCTTCTTCTACTTGCACTGCTGGCCATCTTTGAATTCAGTGTAGGAGAGGAAAGAAAATTATCTGTTGTAGAAGTAATGAGTGAAGTCAAGGGACATAACCCTAAATTGTTCCAATGAAGTGTTGAACCTGGAAAGATGATAAAACTAGACATTTTGTATACGAAACTGACTTTATGTGGGTGATTGAGTATATTCATATGTTAAGATGCTTAAGCACGAGTTCATCCTGCGGTTCTAGTAAAAATGTGTCGTTGCAAAAGTAATTCTTTAATATTTGACTCGACTCATAGAACACATAATGGTTAGTGATGCTTACAGGAGTCCCTGAATCATGAGATGATTGTGCGTTCCTTTGAAAAAGTGGTTCAGTTCATCTGAGAACTGGTTTTTGCAGGTAGTTGATTTGAGTTTCATTGGAGTGTGTTCCTCTTGTTCATTATAACTATCTTTACCAACATGGCTAACTTGGAAGTCCACTCTGCATAAGAGTAGTCTCACGAAGAGTTCCATAGACAAGATTGGGCAGATGCTTTTACAGGACAAGTATCTCAAAAAGTTGTCAAATGTAGTTCTCTCGCATCCGAAAACTGGAGTATGTTGAGGAGGTTGGTCTCCCTTTTCCCCTCTGAACTGGAGTATGGTGATTACTTCAGTGCTGTTACGGGTCGTTGCATGAGATCTAGCGGATGAGCTTACACAGGTTTTGAGGCAAGGTCTCTTGTTTCTACAAGTTATGTTAAAGTGAGTGCACACTAAGTGGTTGTTCAAATACTCGGTAGAAAGCTGTCTGAGATTTGTGGCTTTGGCGGTGAGGAGTAAGTCTGTTTCTGTGGGTAGTGGATAAGGGGGGCTGGCAAATCTATGCCCCATCGTTGCAATAAATATTATAGCCTCAAACTGTTGAGGCATTGTAGGAAACTCCACAGTGAGAGTTGACGGCTCATTGCTGTTTCTGTGACCCGGATATTGTATTTCTATCAAGACAAAATGTGATATTAGTTGGATAGAGACTCTTACAAGACGTAAATTCCTATGGATAATACACCAGGAGGATTAGCTGTCATTTGGAAAGATCCTGTGGTCTTATCCATTTCCTTTGCGGAGAAAAACCAAATTCATGGAGAGGTCTCTTAACAGTGAAAATCCTGAACAACTGTGGTGGCTTTCTATGGTGTACTTACCAACTTATTTTAGTCTTAAGCAAGCATTTTACGATGATTGCAAAAGGCGGGTTCAGGACTTGGGAGAGGACTGGGTTGGAATTGGAGATTTCAATGATACTATCTTTGACTCGGAGGCGTCCAGAAGCGGCCCGGGCCCATTTCGTCGCTTCCTAGCAGACTTTGTGGATCTAGTGGGCTGTGTTGATCTTGGGTTTAAAGGCAAAACCTTACACTTGGACAAATGGCAGAGGGGGCTCTGCAAACGTTCGAAAAAGACTGGATCGAGCAATCTGTTCGACTTCGTGGTGTGAGAAATTCCCTCAGGCAGGGGTTTGTCCACTTACCGATCGTCAATTCAGATCATTCTTCTATTTGGCTTGAATTCTTCTTCTATTGAGGATAAGTTGCAACACCCTTTTAAATTTGAAGCAATTTGGCTGCAGGACTCGACTTGTATTAATGTAGTGGAAAAGGCTTGAAAAAACGAGGTGGCAGATTGTTCAAGGGCCTCATGGCATAGGAAACTAAAATTGACAGCCATAGCTCTGAAAAAGTGGAATAAGGAACATTTTGGCATTTGCCAACAATGCCTTAAGGATTTGATTTCATCACTTGATTCCATTTAAAGGGATGATCCCTTGGACGAGAATAACAGGAGAGAAAAGGAAATCAATGAGGCTATTAATGAGCAACATGAGAGATTGGAAATGATCTTGAAGCAAAAATCAAGACAATTATTGCTGCAAGAGAGTAATCGAAATACCAAATATTTTCATCTCTACTCCTATTAGAGGGCGCAAAAATTATATCCTAGCGGTGCAAGAAGATGGAGGCCGATGGATCACGAATATGGATGAGATTAGAGTTTTTTTTTCCCTAACAAAGTGGCGATTTCAACGGAGGATGAAATCTATAGCATTCTAAAAGCGATGGCCCCTATAAAATCACCAGGCCTAGATGGATTTCATGCCATCTTCTATGTGAAATGCTGGAAAGTGGTGAAGGCCCAGGTCAATCAATTTGTGCAGCACTTCTTCCACACAGGTCAATTGCCCCACCTCCCCAATCATACTTTCCTAGAACTTATCCCCAAAACACATAATGCATATGCTTTTACCCAGTTTTGCCCCATAAGTCTGTGTAATGTGAGCTACAAACTTATTTCTAAATTGTTAGCTAATACATTGAAGGGGTTTCTCAGCCGTATAATTTCACCTCAATAATCCGCTTTTGTTTAGGGTAAAAGTATCCTGGAGAACTTAGTAATGGCACAAGAAATCACAAACTCCATGAGAAAGAAACAAAATGAGAGGGCCTTTGTGGGAATCAAGTTGGATATGTCCAAAGCTTATGATAGAGTTGATTGAAATATTCTTGACACGATACTTTGCAGCATGGGATTTTAATATCACTTTTGTGAATTCATAAAACTAGTGTATTTCAACAGGTCGCTATACTCTACTCATCAATTGTGGACCAACTAAAGGTTTTACACCTCAAAAGGGTCTCAGAAAAGGAGATTCTATCTCACCATATTTGTTTGTAATCTATGGTGAACTTCTCTGTCGAATACTCATTCAAGTAGAGGATTTGAAGATGATCGCAAGGATAAAAGCAGGACGGGATGGTCCATCTTTAACATACCTTCTGTATGCTTATGACTTGCTGTTATTTGTTTAAGCCAGAAAGAAACATTTGAGAGCTCATGCCATAATATCATGTTAAAATGTTCAACTCAAAATCTTTTATATTGGACCATCTAACGTAGTATTAGAGCCCGTTCAGCCTCGATTTATTTCGCATATGTGATCTACGATTTGACAAATTCTCCATGTCATTTCTAATCTAGCTTACATATGATAGGGGTGTTAAAATATTTCACGTGGCTTGTCTACGAGGCTTGTCTACAAGTCCCCTGACAAAGCCATCATTTGGTTTGACTAAAGTTGTTGCTCAAAGACTAGCATTTATTTGCATTTTCTCAGGGGCAACTAGTTTTAATCTCAAGAGCCCGTTCACATATTAACAACTTCAAAGCTCAATGTCTATTTATTATGTCTTTCTTGTTACATCATACAATAAACTAAATGGTTAATATCCTGAAAAATTCCAAACTAGTACACATGTGACATATTTACCAAAAACTATTTTTTTTATTATGAAAAACCCCAAATTAGTACACCTGTGACAAATTTAACCCAACTGACCATAAAAAATCATAAACTGGTACATTTATAACAAATTTACCAAAAACTAATTTATTTGATCGCAAAAGACCCAAAATTGGTAAATTTGTGATAAATATACCTTTCGCTAAATTGAATTAATACCACAAAAAAATCACAAAAATTGTAAACTGTGACAAACAGAAAATAAAATCCCAAATTGTTATACCAGTCAACTGTCACGTGTCATTTGACTTAATAATTTGATAATAAAATTTAACGAAAACTAACATAGAGTAAATTTGTCACAAGTGTATCAGTTTGGGGTAAATTTGTTAAAAGTATACTAGTTTGGGATTTTTGATGGTAAAAAAAATAGTTTGGGATAAATTTGTCACGTGTACCAATTTAGGATTTTTTGGGGTATTAACCCTAAACTAAACTAACCGAACGAAGAATGAACACATTTTATATCTAAGTATATTGGTATTACTAACTTTTCAACTAAAAGTTACATTATTTGATGTAATCATTTAAGTATTTTTGCTGGGCTCATTTTCCTTCTTTAGTCACGGTACTATCATAAATCAAAATCAAAGTGGTTTAATATAACTGATACAATATCTTCTTCTAAGTCTATTCCTTCGTTTAGTCAAACCATCTTAAGTTATTTTCATATTTAATATCTAAAAGTGCAACCAGCTTTGATTGGAAAAAAAAAAAAACCATTTGCGGTGCGAAGAATGATGAGCACTAGGACGACTTCCCAAAATAAAGTAAAAATGAGTCATTTAAAGCATAACCGAAATACATTTAGAGCCTCACTTCTTGGATATTAGTGAGTATACAGTCAAATAGAAAAGAAAAAAAGCACAATCTTTTGCATCTAATGTACCACAACCTTAAAAAATGCTAAAAAGCAGCCCAATCTTTTGAATGTGAGATGAAAATAACACAACCTTTCGAACTTCCTAGATAAAAGCCTAACACGTTTAACTCGTGTGACAAAAATGGTATCCGATGCAAATTATGCCTAATCTCCTATTATATCACCACGGGTCGAACATGACTTCAAACGACTATTTCTAACAAAATGCTTCAATTTTCATAATTTAGAGTTGACTTTGGATGCTTAATAATTAATCGTATTTATATTAAATGAAAGTTATTGAATTGAGACTATGTTTATTATACTTGCATAATTCAATTATTCATATTGTAAATAATTTATAACATACCAAATTGTAACCTATAATCAAATTATAATTTATGCTAAAATAGTAAGTTATAGAGAGCTTGAATATAATTGATATTATTATCTTAGTACTCATAATTATAAAATTATTATTAGTAATATTCGAAGTTGCCATTCATAAGATGATAAATCACAGGATATTATGATAATTACTATCCCAAGTTTAGTTACTTATAATTAGTTATTGTGCAAATGGAAAAAAGAAGAAGCAAAAACAAGTATATGGTTTTTTTTTTAATTAACTGCGTAACTAGCGTAGTCAAGGAATTTTGCACTGCGTAACTGAGTATACGATACTCATAATTTTGAAACTATCTTTATTTAAAGAGAAGTTTGTTTTGTCCAATTGCCACAATTATTACAATGACTACGTCTCCATGTGATTTGAGTTCATTTAGATATCTAATGATAAAATTGCGGAGAGAAAACATATTTCTATTAAAATTGATCAACTCAACTCTTAATTTTGCACTTTGTAATTTAATTGAATCTCATGGGGAAAAGGACACTAGAATTATCAAAATTTGTGTACAGTACTCACTTTAATGCCAAAAGTTTATTTTGGATCACTTAAGCGCCAATATTTTGAAGAATGACCATTTTAGTGTCAACTCCAATCTGTTTGGCTGGAAATCCAACATGGCCTTTTTCATTAGTTTCTTAAGCCGACATAACTTGTCGGAGAGTCTAGTCAGCATCTAACCCTAAAATGATGCCATCTAGTACATTTCTACCAAATAAGAACCCTAAATCACCAAATTGAAAGAGAACTCCAAATATCAAGCCCTAAACCAGCCATTGAATGCAAATTCACTCCTTATTTTAGTTTGCTCCCAAAATTAACAACTCAATCTTGCAAATAAAGAGCATGAGCTTTAGTAGCAGCTTGCAACACCAATTTTTCCTCTTGTGAGTCCTAATTTTCTCTCAAGAACCCTAAAATGATGCCGTCTAGTACATTTCTACCAAATAAGAACCCTAAATCGCTGAATTGAAAGAGAACCCCCAAATTTCAAACCCTAAACTGGCCATTGAATGCAAATTCACTCCTTATTTAGTTTGCTCCCAAAATTAACAACTCAATCTTGCAAATAAAGAGCAGGAGCTTTAGTAGCAGCTCGCAATGCCAATTTTTCCTCTTGTGAGTCCTAATTTTCTCTCAAGAACCCTAATTTTTCCCTTCAAGTGAGAACTAAAATTATTAGCTCGCTCGCCACTTGTAAGAACCCATCTAAGAGATAAGAGCAAAACAAGAAATCCTTCTTGTTCTTAAGCCAAATGCTAAATGAATTATCACTCAAAATAAGTCTACCTTCTTATTTATCATTGCATGCTTATATAGATAAACTTGGAAAGCATGAGTAATTACTAGAACTCTTTGGAAAGATAAAAGGACTCATAGGGAAGACAAACTAGAAAACAACGAAAATTAAAAAGGGACTTTAAAAACTTTAAATGTCCATTTAACGTTTCTATACAATGCGGGAAAACAAATCTTTAATTTTTCAGAGCAAGGTCATCGTCCGTTTTCACCGAGGCCATCTAATTCAATAGTGAGCTAGGGAGGAAAATAAACTTCACTTGTCAATTTATTTCCAACACAAAGAACGAAGTCATAATCATTGTCATTCGTTACTAAATTTCTCGGGGAAAAGTGCCAAAAAAGTCATAAACCTTTTGCCTTTGTGCCAATTTAGTCCTAAACCTTTTTTTTTTGTGCCAATTCAGTCCTAAACCTTTTTAAGTTGTGCCAATTCAGTCCTTTCCGGTAATTTTGACCGGATTTTGCTGACTGGATGCCGGCCGACTGACGTGGCTTGATCGGCGCTGACGTGGACAATTTTTAATAATATTTTAATATTTTAATATTTTTAAAATATTTTTTATTTTTTTATTTTTGTCTTTTTCCTCCAGCCAGTCGCCAGGGTCCGGCGACCGGCCAGAGGCGATCGCCGGCGAGGGTGAGCCTCGCCCATGGCCGCCTCACCGGATCTGGCCATGGGCGATGGGTGAGGCTCGCCTCGCCGGATCTGGCGAGGTCGAGCCTCACCGGCCCTCGCCCAACCTCGCCAAATCAGGCCATGGGCGAGGCTCGCCCTCGCCAGCCTCGCCGGATCTGGCGAGGCGAGCCTCGCCCATGGCCGGCGAGGGCTAGCGAGGCTCGACCTCGCTAGATCAGGCCATGGGTGAGGCTCCCCCTCGCCAGCCTTGCCGGATCTGGCGAGGCTCACCCTCGCCGGCCCTCGCCAGATTCGGCGAGGTCAGCCTCGCCCTCGCTAGATCCGGTGAGGTCGGCCTCGCCCTCCCCGGCGGTCGCTTCTGGCCGGTCCCCGGACCTCAGCGACCGGCTGGAGGAAAAAAATAAAAAATAAAAAAATATTAAAAGTATTTAAAAAATATTAAAATATTAAAATATTATTAAAAGTTGTCCACGTCAGCGCCAATCATGCAACGTCAGCCAGCCGGCGTCCAGTCAGCAAAATTCGGCTAAAATTGGCCGGAAATGACTGAATTGGCACAACTTAAAAAGGTTTAGGACTGAATCGACACAAAAAAAGGGTTTATGACTAAATTGGCACAAAAGCAAAAGGTTTAGGACTTTTTTAGCACTTTTTCCAAATTTCTCGCGTTTTGCACCAAAACAAAAGGGAATTTTATTTTTTGTCGAGATTAATGTGGTTCATAGTGCACATCAATATGATGAGTCGTGTAGGATGAAGCGTGGCATTTAATAGTAAGAATGGACAAAATTTGTAACGTGTGTCATTTTTTACTGCCACTGAAAGGTTGAGCTTTTTCTTGAAAGGTTTATGTTATTTTTGTCCCATCCCAAGTGCTGGAGGTAGACTTTCTATTTGTGGATTTGGCCTGCTTGGTGTGGTTGCAAAAAATGATTTATATTCAAGTTTGAGATGTATTCATTATACTGTTGATTGATCCTCGCGTCAGAACTGGCTTAGCTCCGGGTATGGTTTGAATTTGATCTATCTAAACTGATGCTGTTGTACCAATTGAACTGCAAATAACCCCATTTGTCTTATTTGAGTGAGCACAATGCTTTTGTGTATGACTAACTCATGAATTTCCTTTTTTTTTTTCTTTTTTATGTTAGATATGAACAGAGGCTTACCAATGTTGAACCAGATAAGCATTTAGTCCAACCATGAGAAGATGAAAAATCTAAAAAGAAAAATTGAACAACTTGAAGACAAAGAAGCTGACCTAAAGAAGAAGATGAAGCTAGAATTTGCCAAGCCGTTTTCTCGGATGAAGATGAAGACAATGGTTACGAAATGGTTAACGAAAACAAAAACAGCAAAAAATGAATTCAAAAGCATTGAGGAAGCGAGTGGGGAAAATATGCCATTGAAGGAACTTGTGGAGAGATTGACAAGAGAAGTGGAACAGTTTATGGGGAAAAAACTTCCACAAACACTATTCATTCAGGCAGAACCTATCAAAACACAACCACTATTACAACATAAGCTAGTAGTTGAGGCAATTCAGAGGAACATAGAGTTGGTCTGGGGCTGTCTAATGGAGAATCGTGCTTCAAATTTGGGTATTTCTGGCATGGGAGGGGTTGGGAAAACGACAATGGTGGAGCACCTACATGATAGACTCCTGAAAAACGGGAACTTCGACAGTGTAATTTTTAGCACTGTGTCCCAAAATTTTAGCATTTATAAGTTGCAGAGTGATATTTGGAAGGAACTAAAAGAAAGTGACATGGAGGAGGAGCGTGTGAGGAAACGAGCAACGAAGTTGTCCAAACACTTATCAAAGAAGAGTTTTGTACTGATTCTTGATGATGTGTGGGAGCATTTCAAACTCCAGGATGTGGGAATTCCCGATAGAGCCGATGGATGCAAGCTTGTCTTAACAACTCGATCTTCTAAAGTATGTGCTCGAATGGGTTGTATAGAGATTAACATTAGACCTTTATGTGAAGAAGAAGCATGGAACTTATTTGTGGAGCATCTTGGGTCTAATGGGGTACTTGGTATGAACAAAATTGAAAAGGTTGCAAAGGCAATCGTGGAGAAATGTGCAGGTTTTCCACTTGCTATCATCGCAGTGGCAAGAGCCTTGAGGGGGGAGGAGAGAGGATTTGTCTGGGAGGACACTTTGGAAAAGCTGAAGGACCCAAATAAGGATCATACAGAAATGGGAGAGAGGGTTTTGCCAGTACTTAGACATAGCTACACACGCCTGTCTGACCCTCAACTTCAACAACGTTTCTTACGCCGTGCACTTTATCCTGAAAATGCATTAATTGGGAAAATGGAGTTGATTGAATTTTCTATTGATGAGGGATTGATTGACGAACTGCATGCTAGGGAGAAACAATATACGAGGGGTCTTAACATAATAAGCAAACTTCAAGATGCTTTCTTGTTGGAAGTTTCTTATAGGATCAAGATGCATGATTTGCTCAGAGAAATGGCACTACATGTAATGAGTACAACGTCTATTATACAAGTAAGCATGAGTTCGCAAGGGATGCCTTATGAGGAACGTTGGACAAGTGATTTAGAGAGAGTTTCTTTGATGAATAGAATCGACGAAATTCCTCAACATATGTCACCAAATTGTCCTAAACCGTCGACTTTGTTATTAAAAGATAGCCTTTTGGAGCATACCCCAGATTCTTTCTTCAAGCAACTGCAGGGGCTGAAGGTTCTAAACCTAAGTGGAAGTAAAATCACAGAACTTCTTAGTTCCATGTCGGACTTGGTAAACTTGAGAGCTTTAGTTCTTTGAGTGTTATCGATTGTGCCACATTCCTTATTTAGGAAAGTTGAAATCATTAAGGAAGTTGGATGCCTTGGGATCTATAAAGTTGGAAGCAGTTGAAGGTTTGCAAATGTTGGCGAACTTGAGATACCTTGACCTATTTCACACGGGTGTAAAAAAATTACGGGAAGGAACATTAAGGAGATTGGTAAAATTGCAACATCTTAAGATTCAGGGAAGGGTGAATGCGGAAGAGATGACCGAATTGAAGGCACTTAAATTCTTTAAATGCTGTTTCGATACTGTGGACGAGTTCGGCATGTCTGTGAAATTCCTTGGGGAGATTGGCTGCAATGATTACCAAATCAAAGTGGACCAAGAAAAGCCGTCGTGTTATGTAAAACTGAGTCATTATTATGATCCTGAAAATTGTATTCATGAACATACAAGTACTGTAGATGTCCATTGCTGCAATGATCCTATTGTGAATGTGGGAAGACATGGTCCTAACTTGAGTGCGGTTGGGCAAAGCAGTTCTATTTTGATTCCAGGAAATGTGCAGCGGTCGATGGGGAGTTACTGCGGTGGTATGAAAAATCTAATGGATGCGAGCCCACTTCTAAAACTCGAGCTTCTAGAGATTAATGAATGGGAGAATTTGCAGGTGCTCTGTGGAGCAGCAGATGAACGAGAAGTAATCAACGAGCATTCCTACTTGTTGGGGAGAACTCGGGTACAACAATTCACCATGGCCAAACTCAATCCAGGATCAATTTCTCCCCCGAAGCTAAATCAACTAAAATTTTCTTAACCCCTAGCAACAACCAGCAATGTATAGCCTCACAAAATGCAAATATAACGCCGAAATGATAAGTAGACAAAGCAAATAACGACACCAAGGATTTAACGTGGAAAACCCGATGCGGGAAAAACCACGGACCGCCCAAAAACATCCACTAATCACCAAGAATAGCAGGATACACAAAGTACTCTTCTCTAGTCACACACTAGAGTCTCAACATCAACATTACAATCATCTTCTTCTCACCACATAGGTAGACAAACAAGTTTGGAGCAAGAAAACCTTAACTGCAACTGGAGAATTTGGAGACGGTTCTCGTAGCCCTCGGTCTCACGAACAACATACTGAAATTTGAGCCGATTCCGACAATATTTGGCCTTCGAATCAAAGCCGCAAAGTTGCAGCGCTCTTCCTCTCTTCTCTTTCTCCTTTGTGCAGTTTTTTTTTTTTTTGTTTTCTCTCTCTCTCGTCACTTTTCCAGGCGCACACTCCACGTACGATAACTCCCCTTCTTTTTATTCTTTTTCTTTTCTTTTGTTCTTTTTTTTTAATGCTGGCTGGGCCCCACATGAAGGTTGACCCAGCCAACAAATCTCCCCCTCCACCTCATGTGGGAAGATTTGTCATGCCCACTTTTCTACGACAAGCATCAAGCTTCATCACGGGCAAGGCTTTGGTCATCATGTCGGACTTATTGTTGTCGGTATGAACTTTCTCAAGTAGGAAGAGCTTCTCTTCTAGCTTTTCTCGGATCCAATGATACTTCACATCAACATGCTTCGATCTTGAATGAAACACCGGACTCTTGCTAAGATGGATGGCACTCATGCTATCGCAATATAGAACAAACTTCTCTTGCTTCAAGCCCAACTCTTGGAGGAATTTTTGCATCCACAAAAATTCTTTACCTCCTTCTGTAATAGCAATATACTCCACTTCAGTTGTAGACAAAGCGGTACATTTTTGCAATCTCGATTGCCATGAAACAGCTCCCCCTGCAAAGATTATTATAAAACCTGATGTGGATTTTCAAGAATCAACATCATCGGCATAGTCCGCATCTGAGTAGCCACTCAACTCAGGCTTTGCATTTCCATAACACAAGCAAAGTGTAGAAGTGCCTCTAAGATATCTCAGAATCCATTTAACAGCAATCCAATGCTCCTTACCTGGATTAGAGAGAAATCTACTCACAACACCAACTGCATGAGCAATATCCGGTCTTGTACAAACCATGACGTATATCAAACTACCCACGGCCGATGCATAAGGAATTTTCATCATCTAAACCTTCTCTTTCTCACTTGAAGGACACTCATTACTACTCAACTTGAAATGGCCTGCAAGTGGAGTACTCACCGGTTTACATGTGCTAATGTTGAATCTTTCAAGCACCTTCTCAATATACTTCTCTTGAGATAACCACAGTTTCTTATTCTTCCTATCACGAGTAATTCTTATGCCTAAGATTTGCTTAGCTAGGCCTAGGTCTTTCATTGCAAAAATTTTACTCAACTCATTTTTCAAACTCTTGATTTTCTTGGCATCATGCCCAACAATCAACATATCATCCACATAAAGTAGGAGAATAAGAAAATCATTATTTGAGAATCTTTTCATAAAAACACAAGAATCGGAATTTGTCTTACCGTATCCTTGTTCTTCCATGAATGACTCAAACTTCATATACCATTGCCTAGGCGCTTGCTTGAGACCATATAAGCTTTTCCTCAATCTACATACAAGGTGCTCCTTGCCTTCAACTTCAAAACCTTCTGGTTGCTCCATGTATATCTCCTCTTCTAGGTCTCCATGAAGAAAAGCCGTCTTTACATCAAGTTGTTCAATTTCTAAATTTAAACTGGCGGCCAACCCAAGAACAACTCGAATAGAAGACATCTTTACAACCGGTGAAAAAATCTCTTCAAAGTCTATGCCCTTCTTTTGACGAAAGCCCTTCACAACAAGTCTAGCCTTGTATCGTGGTTGTAAACTATTTTCCTCCATCTTCAACTTATACACCCACTTATTTGTGAGTGTTCTCTTACCCTGAGGCAACCTCACCAATCCAAATGTGTGGTTCTCATGCAAGGATTTAAACTCCTCTTGCATGGCTTCATGTCACTCATTCTTTCTTTCACATGATATAGCCTCTTCATAAGTTTCTGGCTCCCCTGCATCAGTGAGTAACACATACTCATGTGGCAAATATTTTTTAGAAGGCCTACGCTCTCTTTCAGATCGTCTAACTTGAGGTAGGATAAATTGCTCTTCCTCAGCTATTTCACTTGTGTCAGTTGAAGAATCAACATTATGTGAGGACTCACCATCTTCATGACTTCCTTGCACTTCTCCCCCATAATTTCTATCAACATTAGAAGGATTTGGGCTGAAACTAACTGAACGTTGAGCTGTATTCTTTGGTCTCTCCACTTTGTCAATGTCTTCAATAGTTTGATACTCACAAAACACCACATCTCGACTTCTAATGACTTTCTTTGCAACTGGATCCCATAACCTGTAGCCAAACTCTTCATGTCCATAACCTAAGAAAATACATTGTTTAGACTTGTCATTAAGCTTGGATCTTTCATCTCTTGGAACATGCACAAATGCCCGACAACCGAACACTTTTAGATGGTTGTAGGAAACATTTTTGCCACTCCAAACTCTTTGCGGAACATCCCCCTTAAGAGGAACCGATGGAGAAAGATTTATCAAGTCTACTGCTGTTCTCATTGCTTCACCCCAAAATGACTCAGGCAACTTCGCATGAGAAAGCATACACCGAATTCGATCATTAATTGTCCGGTTCATTCTCTTTGCCACTCCATTATGCTGTGGTGTTTTTGGAACAGTCTTCTCAAGCTTGATACCATAATCCCTGCAATAGTGTTCAAATGGGCTTTTATATTCACCACCGTTGTCAACCCGAACACATTTCAGCTTCTTCCCGGTTTCTCTTTCCACATTGACATGAAATTGTTTGAAAGCCTCAAGTACCTGATCTTTAGATTTCAAAACAATAGCCCACACTTTTCTAGAACAGTCATCAATAAATGTCACAAAGTATAATGCACCTCCAAAAGTTCTAGCATCCATGCAACAAACATCAGTGTGAACTAAATCAAGTACATTTAATTTCCTGTGGGGAGAGGAACTCTGAAATGAGAATCTATGTTGCTTACCAGTCGGACAATGAGTGCATTCCTTTAGATTTTTCTCTTTCAAAGGTAAAAGGTTCTTTCTAGCAAGAGTTTCAAGTCCTTTCTTGCTAAGATGACCCAACCTCATATGCCATAAATCAACCAAGGAATCCTCCACTGCATTTACCTCTTCTTTAATCAAGTCAGCTTGCATTGTGTAGAGAGAGCCTGTCTTCTTACCTTTTGCCACTACCATGGAACCTTTAGTCAACTTCCATTTGCCATCAAAGAATGAATTACAATAACCATCATCATCCAAGGCACCCGTAGAGATCAAGTGAAGTCGAATATCCGGAACATGTCTCACATTTTTCAAAAACAAATTACATCCGACATCAGTTTTCAAATAAACATCTCCCCTGCCAATAACCTTGGAAACATCACTATTTCCCATCCTTATGCAACCGAAGTCGCCGCTGCGATAAGAAGCAAAGTAATCACGCCGTGAGGTGACATGAAAAGAAGCTGTGGAATCAACAACCCAAATAGAGTCTTGGCATGTAAAATTCACATATCCGTCATCACATACAAACACAATATCGCCATCGGATGCAACCGCCGTTGTAGCTTGTTTCTCTTCTTTCTTTTGATATCCATTTCTATCATGGAATCTATCTCTCTTTGGCAACCAACACTCTTTTGCATAATGTCCCATTTTGCCACAATTATAACACTTGACACTCCTTCTTGATCTTGATTTCGACCTTCCTCTTGACTTGCCTTGGGTATCATTTCTTTGAAACCTTCTTGATTGACTTCTCCCCCTGTTTTCTATAACAAGAGCATCCGATGTAGAGGCATAATTCAAGCATTTTCTTCTTGTTTCTTCGTTGAACAAGCTTTCTTTAACCATACTCATAGAAAGCACACCAAAAGGAGCCGAGTTATTTAATGCCACAACCAAGGTATCCCAACTATCAGGAAGAGTACCAAGTAATAAGCATGACTGCAATTCATCACCAAGATCAATCTCAAGATTTGTCAATTGATTTACAACATCTTGAAATTCACTCAAGTGTTCCGCCATGTTACTCCCCTCATTGTATCTCAAATTCACAAGTCGCTTAACTAGAAGAGCTTTATTTTGTGGAGTTTTTCTCTCATAAAGATCTTGTAATTTCTTCTACAAAGTGTCTGCCCTCGTTTCTTGAGCAACATGATGAAAAACACTATCATCAATCCATTGTCGGATAAACCCAACTGTTTTCCGATTCATTCTCTCCCATTCTTTGTCTTCCTTATTTCCTTTGGCTTCATCACCCTCAATAGGATCAAATAAGTCTTTGCAATATAACACATCTTCCATCCGAGGCTTCCAAATAGAATAATTCGAGGCATTTAACTTAAACATGGTGCTGCTGGTTTCTTCCATTTAACACTAAAATTCAACCGTGCTCTGATACCACTTGTTGGGGAGAACTCGGGTACAACAATTCACCACGGCCAAACTCAATCCAGGATCAATTTCTCCCCCGAAGCTAAATCAACTAAAATTTTCTTAACCCCCAGCAACAACTAGCAATGTATAGCCTCACAAAATGCAAATATAATGCCGAAATGATAAGTAGACAAAACAAATAATGACACCAAGGATTTAACATGGAAAACCCGATGCGGGAAAAACCACGGACCGCCCAAAAACATCCACTAATCACCAAGAATAGCAGGATACACAAAGTACTCTTCTCTAGTCACACACTAGAGTCTCAACATCAACATTACAATCATCTTCTTCTCACCACATAGGTAGACAAACAAGTTTGGAGCAAGAAAACCTTAACCGCAACTGGAGAATTTGGAGACGGTTCTCGACGAACAAAAACCATCAACTCGTAGCCCTCGGTCTCACGAACAACATACTGAAATTTGAGCCGATTCCGACAATATTTGGCCTTCGAATCAAAGCCGCAAAGTTGCAGCGCTCTTCCTCTCTTCTCTTTCTCCTTTGTGCAGTTTTTTTTTTTTTTGTTTTCTCTCTCTCTCTCTCGCCACTTTTCCGGGCGCACACTCCACGTACGATAACTCCCCTTCTTTTTATTCTTTTTCTTTTCTTTTGTTCTTTTTTTTTAATGCTGGCTGGGCCCCACATGAAGGTGGACCCAGCCAACACTACTCTCTCCTCTTCCCGTGTCTTAAGAAGCTAAATATCCAGAGATGTCCGAAACTTAAGCATCTGTTTGGCCATGGGTGTGAACTATCCCTTCCACGCCTACGAGCGATTGTCATAGATGGTTGTGAGGAAATAGAAGGGATAACTGCAGCAGCAGCTAGGTCACCGCTTCCTGCTTTCCCCAGTCTAGAAATGATTGATGTGAAGTGTTGTGGCAACACGAAGAGGGTAGTCGAATCTGAATGGATTCCCCATTTCCCTAATCTGAAGGAGATTAATGTATGGGGATGCAAGAAGATGGTTGAGATGGTAGGATAGCCACCCCCATGTATGGGGATTAATGAATGGGAGAACGTGCAGGTGCTCGGTGGAGCAGTAGATAGACGGGAAGTAATCAACAGGCATTCCTACTCTCTCCTCTTCCCCTGTCTTAAGAAGCTAAATATCCAGATATCTCCGAAACTTAAGTATCTGTTTGGCCACGGGTGTAAACTCTCCCTTCCATGCCTACGAGCGATTGTCATAGATGATTGTGAGGAAATAGAAGGGATAACTACAGCAGCAGCTAGGTCACCGCCTCCTGCTTTCCCCAGTCTAGAAAAGATCGATGTGAAGTTTTGTGGCAACATGAAGAGGGTAGTTGAATCCGAGTGGCTTCTCCATTTCCCTAGTCTGAAGGAGATTAATGTATGGGGATGCAAGAAGATGGTTGAGATAATAGGACGGCCACCCCCATGCATGCCAATGGATACGGCCTTTTCTGTAGCGCATCTTCAAGTGGAATGTTGCAACATACAGAAGTTGCTTCCGCAGGAATTGTTGCCGCATCTTTGGAATCCTCGACACATCCATGTAAATGACTGCGCAGGAATGGAGGAAATTGTAAGCAGAGGAAGTGCAAGCACTTCTGGGCGCATCCCCTCCTCCTTCTCTCCATGTCCATTTCGTTCTCTCCCACGGTTGGAGCACTTGCTTCTAGAGAACCCGCCCCACCTGAAGAGTATATGTAAAAGCACCATAAGTTGCCCTTCAATAAAATAGCTTCATGCATTAGGCTGTCCAAAACTGAAGAGATTTCTCTGCAACTGAAAGTAGTTTGTGTTGGCTGTTGCCTTCTGGATATTATTTTGGATCATGAGAAACTGTGGGGTACGCTGGAGTGGAACAATCCCATTCAGGCTCAATCGTCTCTCAGCTATTAGAAGCATATAATGTGTCTAAGATTCGCAAGAAACAGTCCAATAATGGAGCTGTGTAATGACAGTTTATGGAGCCAGCTACATACAAAACTTAAGAGAATTCTCTGTGTGAACCACAAATAGCATCTGATGGATCATAGACTCTTCGCTATCTTCAGCTTTTTTCTCGCTATCTTCAGCTTTTTTCTTGTTTTCTTCTTTTACTTGCACTGCTGACCATCTTTAGGTTCAGTATCTTCAGCTCTTTTCTTGTTTTCTTCTTCTACTTGCCCCGCTGGCCATCTTTAGGTTTAGTGTAGCAGAGTAAAAAAAAGTATCTATTGTAGAAGTAACGAATGAAGTCAAGGGACACAGCCTTCAATTGTTCCATTGAAGTGTTGAATTTGGAAAGATGATAAAATTAAACATTTTGTATATGAAACTGACTTTATGTGGGTGATTGAGTATATTCATATGATAATATGCTTATGCACGAGTTCATCCTGTGGATGATCTAGTAATGTATTGTTGCAAAAGGAATTCTTTTTATATTTGACTGGACTCATAGAACACATAATCAAGCATGGTTAGTGAATACTTGCAGGGGTCTCTGAATCATGAGATGATTGTGCGCTCCTTTGATAAAGTGGCTCAGTTCATCTGAACTGGTTGTTGCAGGTAGTTAATTTGAGTTTCATTGGAGTGTGTTCCTCTTGTTCATCCCAACTATTTTAACCACATGGCTAACTTGGAAGTTTACTCTGCATAAGAGTAGTCTCATGAAGAGTTCCATAGACATGATTGGGCAGATCCTTTTACAGGACAAGTATCTCGAAAAGCTAGCAAATGTAGTTCTCTCGCATCTGAACTTGAGTATGGTCAGGAGGTTAGTCCCTGTTTTCCCCTCTGAACTGGCGTATGGTGATTATTTCGGTGCTATTACGGGATTGCTGGATGAGTTTTAATGGATCAGTTTACACAAGGGTTTTGAGGCGAGGCCTCTGTTGTTTCTACATGTTAAAGTGACCGTACAACAAGTGGTTGTTCAAATGCTCGGTAGAAAGCTGTCTGAGACTTGTGGCTTTGGCGGTGTTATGCTTGAGGAGTAAGTCTGTTTCTCTGCTTAGTGGATAAGGGAGGCAGGCAAATCTATGCCCCATCGTTGCAATGAATATTATAGCCTCGAACTGTTGAGGCATCGTAGGAAACTCCACAGTGAGAGAGTTGAAGGCTAATTGCTTTTTATATGACCTGGATATTGAATTTTTTTTTTAAGACAAAATGTGATTTTAGTTTGATAGAGACTCTTACAAGATGTAAATTCCTACGGATAATACATCAGGAGGATTAGCCGTCATTTGGAAAGATCCTGTGGTCTTATCCATTTCCTTTGCAGAGAAAAACCAAATTCACGGAGGTCTCTAACATTGAAAATCCTAAACAACTGTGGTGGCTTTCTTTGGTGTACTCGCCGACTAATTTTAGTCTTAACCAAGATGATTGCAATAGGTGGGTTCAGGACTTGGCAGAGGACTGGGCTAGAATTGGAGATTTCAACGAGGCATTTGACTCGGAGGCGTCCAACAGAAGAGGCCGGGCCCATCTCATCGCTTCTTAGCAGACTTTGTGGATATAGTGGGCTGTGTTGATCTTGGGTTTAAAGGAAAACCTTACAGTTGGAGAAATTCCCTCAGTAAGGGGTTGTCCACTTACCATCGTCAATTCATATCATTCTTTTATTTGGTTGAATTCTACTTCTATTGAGCATAAGTTGCAACACTGTCGCGACCAATTTTTCGGGTGTAAACCACCTAAGGTTTAGCTAATGGATTGTTAAGCCTAAACTTAACTCGGGCTCTCCCAAGCCCATACCAATTCGCGACTTAGGTTTAAATTCTTAACATGCAAGTAGATTTTATCTATGAGTCGCCACTAATCTATTTTTTGGTGGGTCGATTAGAAACCCAAGTAAAGTAACGGGAGATTTACTTTACTCCTACGAACCAGAGATTATGAGTACGGGGACTTGGTTACACTAGATTTCTCTACTTCCCTAACATGCGAGGCGATCATGCAGGTGCGCAAACCACCAATTTAACACTCAAGAAAGCAAATAAATAAAATGCAGGACTTACCTCATAGCAACGAAAGCATCTGCAATGTTAGATCAGAATTCACATCGGCAATCCTAGATATGATTTCTAATTAACACGACATCACTCAAACTTTTTTTGTTTTCACTTTTTAACGAGAATATAATCCATATGCAATGTAATGCTTCTAATATAATATGAAATGATATGGCATGGCAACATGTCCTAAACTATATGAATGAGTAAATTTTTTTGTGATTTCTTAATGAACATGCAATAATTAAATATGCAATCTAAATTAACCAAAATGACTTAATTCTAATGACGTACAATGCAATGCAATGACGTACAAAATTATTTCAACTAAAAGACATGCAACGTGCAATTTAATATGCGAGCTATGACATTTATTAAATGACCTAATCTAATGATGGGTAATTTCTAATTAAATGAACCTAGCAACAATCTCTAAATGACATGCATTTCATGAATCTAATTCTATATGACATATGCATGATGATTTTTTTTTTTGTTTTCTTAATAAATGTGCAATCTATTGGAATTAACTTATCCTAAGGCATTTTTTGATTTTTTTTTTTTTGAAATTCGAAATTAGGAAAATGTGAAAATTATCTAGCTAGATTAAGATTCTATCCAACTTATATTAAGGATTAGGTCAGACTAAACCCTAATTTAAACCAAGATATTATCTTAACTTAGCAATCTCTAACCTAAGATGTAGTCTATCTAAACTTATAAAATATTATCTAGAATTAAACTATTCTAATATGCAATGACGTGCAAAGAATGCCATAATTCTAATTTTTATTTTTGTTTTCTTTTTTATGAAAACGAAATTGGTTCAAATGACACAATAGCAAATCAGGCAAGATAAGATCGATATCCACAAATTGACGAATCATATCCCGCGCATAGGATCGGATTGGTCAATTTTAAATAAAACCGCGAATCGAATCTCGAGTGTGAGATTGGATTGGCGATTTTCCTGTGCAATTGCGAATCGTATTTCGAGCGTGAAATCGGACTGTCAATCGTATGCACGTTGTGAAATTAGGAAGATTTCCTAATTTAAAAAGATACTTTATATTTATGGATATGATATCATCATTTAAAGATTCATACGAGATAGCAATTTCACAAATTAGGCAATAAAAATATATGAAGATCAATTTGATGAAAATTATTACCTAAATTGCAATATCACTCGGATACCGTTTCCAAACTCGGAGAGACAACGAATCATGCGAATTGTGGTGGTGATGGCTCTGAGCTCGGTGGAGGACTTGCCGGAGCATCGAGGATCGTCAATATCACCGGACCAATCGGGTGGTGTCGGGCAATGATGATGGGTCGATAAATTTTTGATGGATGCCTGAAGTTCCAAGAGATGGGCCTAGCTCACGAAGGCTCTCTTGGACTTCAAACTGACATGTCCTTTTGACCGGGTTCACGTGTCCCTCTAACCCAAATAACCTGCACGCACGTAAATTCCACACCGCAAGCAATGGAAAAGAGATCTTCAAATTTAAAGCCAGACCTTCGCCGAGAATCCTTCGGTTTGTTGCCGTAATTATGTGAATTTTGAGGCTCAGATGGCGGTGGGCAGCGTGCAGCAATGTTGACGACAGCAAACAGCGACCGCGTCGACGGCGAGATGGACCTGCAAAACACAAACTTCGATGGTGGTTCTTGACCGAGTGAACGAGTAGGCCCGATGGACGCCGCAACTTGGCTAGAGCAAAAAGAAGAAAGGACCGCAATGAATTTGTGGACTATCCCTCTTGTGATGCTTTCTCTCTCCTTCAAGATCTACACTTCACTTTCTTCTTCTTGGATCCAGATCACATTTTCTTCGCCTGACTCCCACCACTTTCACAATTTATATTTTTTATTTTTTCTTTGCACCATTGCAGAGTCTCCACCGAATGGACTTCCTTTCAAGGTTGATTGAGAG
The DNA here is from genome assembly GCA_019915185.1 of Eucalyptus camaldulensis. NCBI lineage: Eukaryota > Viridiplantae > Streptophyta > Magnoliopsida > Myrtales > Myrtaceae > Eucalyptus > Eucalyptus camaldulensis. The sequence goes on from JAHSVA010000001.1 coordinate 33,848,632, forward strand.
CAAACTTCTTCTAGCGGCAAAAGTGAAGCGTGGCCCAAACGCTTGCTGGAACTTGTCGGGACAGCTTAAAACGTTGCGGAGCAGGCTCCGAGCAAGCTTGGATCACAGCTAGTTTTGGACGGGAATTTCAGAGATGCTCTCTGTTTGAGCGTCGGTGCTGGTGGCACGTCCGAACAGCAGCTTCGTCATTGAGGTTGGAGCTCGCGGCGGCAGGTGCTTAATGTCGCTGGGCTCCGTGGCGGAGGGATAGCACGAGCGGTGTTTCGACCAAGGCTTGGCCGAAGGACCTCTCCTCTCTTTCTCACGTGTTTTGTTTCCCTCAGTTCAGTGTATGGCCATGTCTTCAATTGTGCGGCTTCTCTTTAAAACCCTACGCGAACAACATTTTTATAGGCCAACGATTAGGGTTTCAATTTCCTTTTCAAATCAACATCCGTGAAGATTTCTTTCTTATTCTTGCAACTTTTCTTTTTGCCCACATCAATGGATACGTGAAGACTACACCCCACTTTCCCTTTTTCGTTGATTTCCTTTGAACGAAGCTGATCCTCCTCCTTGCATTACGGTCAACATAATTGTCTAAGGATTTTGAGAATATTGACTCAATTTCATGGGTGCTCAAGATAGTCTCTCTTGTGGCCAAATCTTTGTCCGCACGCTTTCATCTTTTTTCTTGGAATATATCATTTTCTATCCTTACGCAGATTGAATATTCTCTGACCAAATAATTGCCCGCAAATTGGTCGAACATTAGGCTATTGTAATAGAATCCTCTCAAATTCCGAGTCTTGCAAAGATGAGCTCGCAATCCACCGTGATATCGTTGAATATTGGAATAATAATACAAATCTTTTCCGAAATGTACCCATCTCCCAACTTGTCAAATTAAAGCTTATTTGTCATCGGTCCATGCAAATCCGATAAAATAAATAAATAAAAACACCCTTAAAACTATATGCTGCGATTAAATATTTTTGTTTAGGGGTTAAAGTTCGGTCCCTAATTTTTTAATGAATAAATGGATCGCCAAAATTTAGGTGCCTTTTAAATTTGAAGCAACTTGGCTGTGGGACTCAGCTTGTATTAATATAGTGGAAAAGGCTTGGAAAAACGAGGTGGCAGAGAGGGCCTCCTGGCATAGGAACCTAAAATTGACAGCCATAGCTCTGAAAAAGTGGAATAAGGAACATTTTGGTATTTGCCAACAACACCTTAAGGATTTGACCTCATCACTTGATTCCATTTAAAGGGACCGAAAGGGTTTCTCATCCGTATAATTTCACCTCAACAATCGACTTTTGTTTAGGATAGAAGTATACTAAAGAACTCAGTAATGGCACAAGAAATCACACTCTCTGACAAAGAAACAAAATGGGAGGGCCTTTGTGGGAGTCAAGTTGTACATGTCCAAAGCTTATGATAGAGTCAATTGGAATATTCTCAACAAAATACTTTGTAGCATGGGATTTTCAAATCACTTTTGCGAATCCATAAATCAGTATATTTCGATAGGTTGCTATACTCTGCTCATTAATGGTAGACCAGCCGAAGGTTTTACACCTCAAAAGGTTCTTAGACAAGGAGATTCTATCTCACCATATTGTAATTTATGGTGAACTTCTCTCTCAGATACTCATTCAAGCAGAAGATTTGAAGATGATCACGGGGATAAGAGCAGGAAGGGATGGTCCATCTTTAACATACCTTATGTATGTTTTGAGAGCTCATGCTATAATACTATGTTAACATGTTCAACTCAAAATTTGTACCTTTCAAAAATTCAAGGCTTTGAAGAATCTAGATACTCCAAATTGCAAAAATTTAGTTGAAATTCAAGGCCTCGATAAATTGGAATTATTGGAGGAGGTGAATATCTTTGGGTGCACATCAATTGAAAGGTTAGACCTTTCAAAATCCGAGGGTTTGAAGATATTAGATGCTGGAAATTGTAAAAGCTTAGTAAAGATTCGAGGCCTCGATAGGTTGGAATTACTGGAAAAGCTATATATCACTAGGTCCACCTCAATTGAAAGGTTGGACCTCCAAAAATTCGATTCTCTAAAGGTATTACACACTAGAAATTACAAAAACTTAGTCGGAATTCAAGGCCTCAATAGGTGGGTGTTAATAGAAGAGCTATATATTTATGGGTGCACTTCAATTCAAAGGTTAGACCTTCCAAAATCCAAGGGGCCAAAGAAACTATATTTTGTAAATTACAAAAACTTAGTTGAAATTCAAGGCCTCGATAAATTGGACTTCTTGAAAGTACTAAAAATCTCTATGTGTGCTTGAATTAAATGGTTGGACCTTTGAAAATTCAAGGCTTTGAAGATACTGGATACTCCAGATTGCGGAAATTTAGTTGAAATTCAAGGTCTCGAAAAATTGGAGTTCTTGGAAGAGGTGAATATCTTTGGGTGCACATCAATTGAAAGGCTGCACCTCTCAAAATCCAAGGGTCTGAAGATATTTGATGCTAGATCTTATAGAAGCTTAGTTGAAATTCAAGGCTTCGATAGGTTGGAATTTTTGGAAAAATTATATATCACTATTTGTGCCTCAATTGAAAGGCTGGACCTCCAAAAATCTGATTGTCCGAAGGTATTACACGTTGGAAATTATGAAAACTTAGTCGAAATTCAAGGCCTTAATAGGTGGGGGTTCTTAGAAGAGCTATATAGAAGTGCACTTCAATTCAAATGTTTAACCTTCCAAAATCTAAGGGTCTAAAGAAATTATATCTTGAAAATTGCAAAAACTTAGTCAAAATTCAATAACTCAATAAATTGGAGTTCCTGGAAGTGCTATGTATCTATGGGTATGTCTCAATTTTAAGGCTTGACCTTCTCAAATCCGAGCGTGTGAAGATATTAGATGCCCAAAATTGTGAAAGTTCAGTGGAAACGCAAGGCCTCAATAGCTTAGTGCTCTTGGAAGTATTGAACATCTATTGGTGTTTTTCTATCGAAAGGTTAGACCTTCCAAAATCCGAGTGTCTTAAGATGTTAGTTGTTGAAAATTGCAAAACCCTACTCGAAATTCAAGATCTTGATAAGTTGGAGTTCTTCAAAGATCATGCTAGACCTTCCAAAATCCATGTGTCTAAAGAAATTAGCTATTGGAAATCATGCAAACTTAATTTAAGGTCTTGGTAGGCAAGAGTTCTTGGAAGTGCTGAGTGTCTCTGGATGCACCTTAGTTAAAAGGATGTACCTCCAAAAATCCAAGGGTCTAAAGATGATTTTTTGTTGAAAACTGCATATACCTAGTTGATGTTGACGGTCTCAATAGATTTGGCACTTTTGGAAGAGCTAAATATCTCTGGGTGCGCTTTAGTTCATGAACTAGACGACGGCAAGCAAGGCAGGCATGCGACGACAAAGGGAGAGATGCGACGAGGCTAGCCTTTTTACTCAAGTTCAAATGACGTTGCTTTTGCCCTTGACGGCATGTGACATCATTTTCTTCTTACCCAACCATGTTGGACTAAACAACATCATTTTGCATGTCTATGTGGACTAGGTTTTTAAAAATATAAGATATGGCACTTAAAATTTTTATTTACAAATGTCACGTAATCAATTTAGCTAGAAGTTCTCACCAGTGGCACCTAAGTAATTGTTTTTTTTCCCCAATTTGGCACTTAAGTGAGTTGGCGAAAACTGTTGGCACTAAACTGCGTATTGTATACAAGTTTTGGCATTTCTAGTGTTCTTCTCTCAAATCCCAAGCATTGCTTGTGCATCCCAACTATAATAGTAACAAAGCTACATCACAAGAAAGAAGAGGATATACAAGTTGCAAAATTTACCCTATGTGAGCCAAAGCAGGTTTATAATATGTATGAGAAACTTTAAATAATTACATAATATAATATAAAACAAAAAAATGAAAAGAAAAGAGAGCATCATAACTCATTTTAGGATTTGATACTTATGTCCAAATTTCAAAATCAAAGTCGACATCCATAACTTTGTAAGTCTATTCCTATTGCACGAACGGCTCATTCCTATTGCCATGCCACGAAATAATATAAAACAAAAAAATGAAAAGAAGACAAAATTAGATTTGACCTTGATATGGCACGAACGGCTCATTCCTATTGCCATGCCCATTATCACCTTTACAAAGTCCCTTATTTGTACATTGGTGTGGCTCATTTTGTCACACACAAAAATTAATCTAAATGAGAAAAAGTCATTGTTCGAAAACCTTCAAAAAAAAAAAAAAAAACGATTCATCAAATTTTGACTCGTATATTACACGATCTGTGACGTTAGATGGGCTATTTTTATTATAATCACCCAATGGCTAAATAATAATATCTATTTAAATAATTAAAAAGTTAGTGATTACCTAAATGTTATTTTAGTGAGGGAAACTTTTTATTTCTAGTGAAGAATTGACTTTTCTTCTTGGTTCCAACTTTAATACTATGTAGACTCCATAATAGGTCTAAAACATCTTTTTCCTATTCAATTATTTCTCTTTGTTGAGATGTGGCCCCACTATAAATTGCACATAGGTCCCACCTTTCCCCCCTTTTTCCCCATCTCGTACCCCGTCCCCGTCCCCCGTCCCCCCTCCTTGGGTCCTCACAATCTCTAATCATTCACTACTTGGGCCTGATCTAGTGGCCCATGACATAATATCGTGCAAAATTGATTTGACTTGTCTAGTGATTCGATGCCAATGAGACTCAAAATTTACCAAAAAGGAGATGATGCACCAATTTTAGTCTTTTTCTCTTTGTGAAGCCTTTTATCCCTCGTGTTCGTCAATCGTGGAAGGTTGACTTGCACACACCTTGCACGCATTGCCCAAACCGCATATATTCAGCAAAGACAAAAAGGTTGCTCGACAGCAGGCATATGATTTGTAAGTAATTGTTGGTTCCTTATTGCATTGTTCTTGAATGGGCAGCTGGTTTGCCCTATTCTACTAGCTGTTGAGCTTCCCTCGGATGGGGACATGGAGCATTATGCTTCTCTTGGTGCCTCGGCCCATCCCACCTCCAGATTTGGCGACTAATTTATTCCCCACTAATTGTGTGCACCACCAACTTCTTACAATTATGGAGGACCTTGATTTCGGATGTCTTCCAAGTAGTGGATATTTATTGCTGAGAATTTTACGTGAAATCGTTTAGGAGTTACTTGTTGTCTAGGAAAGGGTTTTGCCGAGTAAAGGGGTGTCAATGTCGCCTTAGCAAGGGAAAGCAGCCCATTGTTGCCATTCCATTTCTGCGTGGTCATCTGGCTATTGTATATTGTCATTATAGGCATCATGGAATTCTTGTTATTGCTCGAGTGAAGTGGCCACGTAGGCAATTCCTCGCGTCACTAGGGCAGTGAAGGAGTGAAGCTATCACTGTTCATTTAGAGGTACCGGCTAGCCATCTAGAAAGAAGTTATAATTTCGGTCGCAGTCCTTTGCAAGATCTAAATAAAACGAGGAAATTGTGTATATGAAGTAGCAATTGGTTACAAAATAGAAAAAAAAATTGTGGATTTATGAGAGGGTGAGAATTTGTCTCGGATGTATGAAGGGGAAACCAGAGAAAGAGACCATTATTAGTTCAAGGGGAAAAAGCTTGAATTCTTTTGTAATTGTGGCCGAAGCCCGGACAGGGCCTTTGATGTCCCAAATCACCTTTGTATCTTTGTGGATCGGGCTTAGTCCAAACTACTTGGGCCAGTACACACGTTCGCCAACTCTAACACGCGCGAGAGTTACCAAAAAAAATTCTATTTTTAGGGTCTGTTTATTTTACAAAAAAACAAATGATTTACTAAATATTTTTTTTTGAAAAAGTTCGCTTGAACGTTTTCATGGACGAAATTTTTTTTTTGTTTATTTATTATATAAGCAATATAGTCGATCATCTTAATTATTTATTTCTGCAAAACAAACCTACTCCTACTGTATTTAGATATTCATTCCTGCCAAATTTCAATCGCTATCATTTTATTGGTAAGAAAAGTTAATAGGAAAGTAAATGATTAATATCATAAAAAAAATCTTAAATTGATACAATTATGATAAATTTATTAAAAACTAATTTTTTATCACTGAAAAACCCAAATTAATAAACTCGTGATAAATTTACTCTTTGTTATTTTTCGTTAAACTTTACTGTTAAATTGCTAAAGTTGGATGAGATACAATAATTAATGGATGTATTAACTTGGGGTTTTATTCTCCATTTGTTATAGGTGTGTAGGTTTGTGATTTTTCGTAATATTAATTAATTTAAAAATTAACGAAATATAAATTCATTATAAATGTACTAATTTTAGAGGTTCTTCGTGATAAAAAATAATTTAAGATAAATTTATAATAATTATATCGATTCGAGATCTTCTATATATAACATCATATTAATATGTATTTTTTCGTGGTATTAAGTAGGAAGTAAAGGAAGCGAAAAGAAAGAAAAAGGGAGAAAGGAGGAGAACATCACCATCTGTCCTTTTCTCATTTCCTGCAGAAAAACCTCTCTCCCTCCGCATCCGACAAAAACTCTCTCTCTCTCTTTCTCTCTCTTCCAGCGACAATCGCCCAATCCGTATCGCCCCCATCGCCCCCATCGATCCGGAGCTCCGATCGCCGTCTCGTCGGGCCTAGGGTTTCCGCCGGCCGGATCGCAGCGCGGCCCCGATGGGCTCGGACGGAGGAGATCCCAGCGGCGCCCGGGCGCCCCCCGCCGCGGAGGGGGAGGGCGGCGGCGGCGCGGCCGGGGCGGCGGCGGCGGTCGCGATCAACGTCCGGTGCTCCAACGGCTCCAAAATCGCGGTACGGGCGAGCCCGGAGTCCACGATCGGGGCCTTCAAGGCGGCCCTGGCCCGGGACTGCGACGTCCCCGCCGATCAGCAGCGGCTGATCTACAAAGGCCGGATTTTGAAGGACGACCAGACCCTGGCCAGCTACGGTACGTTGAATTTCCATCCCGTTTGGTGCTTCGCGTCGGGCCGTTGTCATCGATTTTCGCGATGCTTCTGTTGGCATGGCGCGTGATTGTTGAGCGCGTTTAGCTGTCTGGGTAAGCTCTTCGGAAGGTTGGTTGCGGTTGGGTTCTGATGGTTACGCGATGCCCGGTTACTGAATGTGGAGGTTTGGGTTCTGCGTGTTAATGATGCGCGATGTTCTCATTCTAAAGCCCCTCCCATATTACTGAATTTGGGTCGGTGGCTGATGATTAGAGTTCAAAGGGTGTCTCGTTCGGGATCATCTTGCTTTTCTTTTTTTAATTTTGCAATAGTGAAGAAACAGCTGCATTGCATGGATCTTTGATATGGCCTCCTAATGAATTGAATGTTGATGATGATGCCTTTTGTTTTCGCCCCCCTGACTGCATAGACCACTGAAGAAAGTGGTTTCCTGAATTCCATGCTCTAATCTTCAAACAATGCATGATGAGTGGGTTCTTTTGGTGCTGCGATATAGAAGAAGTGCGTCTTTGTGCGTACTTTTTCCCTTCTTTTTGTTCCATTGCAGGTATTATGCAAATCATAACTTATATCCCTTCTACACGGCTAATTAATGAGTTGGCCTAATCCGAGTTAAAGAAGAACAGAAGTATTATCCAGGAAACGGATTACTATATTTTATTGGAATCCTTTGTCCACTAATACAGGCAAGATGAAAAACATCTCTGGCAATTTATCTCAACAGCTAAGCTCAAACTATCAGTTGAGAGTGATCTGGAACAGTTAATAGATCACGTTCTAAGCATATATTAAGGGTGGAAAAATCAAAACGAACTAAACCAGGGAAGTTCGGTTTAATGTTTTGTTGGGATGGGTTTTTTTTTCCTTATTAATTTATCGGTTCATCAACATATGAAGCCAATGAAATCAAGGAGTTTTAGAAATAAGGTAATGCTTTTAGTTAGTCGCAAATTGCAGTATGAACCATCCTGTATCTAAGATGTTTAGGAACTATCTAATGAGAGGCTGCATTTATCTGATTGGTAATTCTTTATTGATCTTGAATTATTGAGATAGGCCAGGAAGGAGTTTAGTTGGTAGTTTTATGTTTTTATGTACAATAATTGAACTTTTTCTGAAGTTTTGGATTATTACATCGATTTGATGGTGATTTACCATTGATCTTTTTCATTTTATGGAGAAAAATGCGTTCACTTTTGTTGATTTCCATCAATAATGAAAGTACGTAGTCTTAAATAAGTTAAAGCTTCTTATCTGTTTCAGCTTTGTGTCATGGATTTGAAAAATCAAATTTTAATGCTGTAGGTATCAGTTTGGTTGTTTGGTTTGGGTGGAGAATGCTGCAACCGAACAAAACTGAACCATGAACCCCGGTCAATATTGTTTGCTTCCCATATTTTTCACTAATTTTTTGGTCTAGCAGGACTGACAAAGTCGTAACTCTTCTAAAATAACGTGTTGATGAAAACAAAGATGTATTGCACTTGGCCAAAATGATTTAAGAGATTAAGAACAATCCACAACTAGGTCCTCAAGTTGAATGTGGAGATGTAGGTACATATGTGGTTCAAATAAATGACGATGGTATTGCCATACTCCATAGATCTAGAGATAATCATGATATGTACATATTCGAACTCAGTTGTTCAAATAAGCTGATTGAAGAAATTAGCTAATTAGTCCTTGGGAAAATTAGTTGAGCAGGACAAGGAGACATGATCCGGTGATCCAAAAAAAGCAAAGGTGAGAGGTATTTGGCCACAATGGTCCCAAAGAAAGGGGTAAAGATAAGATGTAAACATGAAAACAACTTTGATGTTTTGACTCTGTGAATTATACATCTCTATTCGACCAAAAAAACAAAAAAAAAAAAATATACATCTCTATGTTCCATATCTGAAAAGTCATCCTGTTTCACATTTGTATTATGATGGCTCAAATGGATGGGAGCTAGTTGATGATATCTGCGTTAATTCATTTGACAGAGTTGGAGTTAGGTGATGTCATGGTAAAAATTAATCTGCAATAGTGCTCTCTTCACTGGAGCGAGGATCATGATATGATGAGTCTTGACAGAATGGTTGACCTTTATTTAGACTGGACAAAAAAATGAGTCAGATGAGTTTTGGAAGGGTTTGTATTTAGTTGAGAACCGGCTAAACAAATTACTTGCTCCTCTTCTGTGGAAGTTTAGACATAAGTTATGGGAGGTTCCTTTAGCAGAAACAAATTTGTTATGTTTCATCATCTTGTTAACACTATGATATAAACTATGGACATAAGCATTTGTTTGGGTTATGTGCTATGGATCATTTAATCTGCTTTGGTTGGAGGTACAGAGTTTCTAGCCTTCTGCCCTTCACGGTGCGTGTGGATGTATGCTAGTGAAGGGTGTCTTTTAGAATATTTAAATAATAAACCATGCCTTCATCCAACAGCTTAAGCTTTTAGAATAATTGGTGGTGATCTCACAAAATCTGACATTGCGGTTAGTGGGCGATTTGTTTTCTCTAGTGTTTATGCACATTGCACTTTTATTTTTTCTTATTTACGGAATCCTATGTCTAACTAAAATCTATTCAGGTGGCTTGCTATATCCTTCTATCAAATGCATCACGTTTGAATAGTTTTATGATCTGATGGAATTTTTTTGTTTGCTGCTTTTAAAGGTCTGCAGGCTGATCATACTGTGCATATGGTTCGAGGTTCTCCCCCATCAGCAGGCATGCCTCCTTCTGCTGCTCCTGGTGCTGGAAGCATTAACCCTGGATCAGGTGTTACAAGCGGTGTTGCTTCAGATGAAGGTGTGGGTGCTGGTGTTGGGGCAACTTTTTTTGGAGAACCTAATTTATTAGGAGCTGGTTTTCCGGAAATTGAACAAGTTCATCAGCAGCTTAGTCAAAATCCCGATATGATGAGAGAGATCATGAACACACCTTCCATGCAAAGCCTCATGAATAATCCTGATTTAATGCGCAGCTTAATAATGGGCAACCCTCAAATGCGTGAGATCATTGACCGGAATCCGGAGCTAGCACATATTCTTAATGATCCTGGCATTCTTCGGCAGACTTTAGAAGTTGCAAGGAACCCTGAACTTATGCGTGAGATGATGCGAAACACAGACAGAGCTATGAGCAACATTGAAGCTTCTCCTGAGGGATTTAATATGCTGAGACGCATGTATGAAAATGTTCAGGAACCTTTCCTGAATGCCACAACCATGGGAGGGAACGGTGGAAATGACTCGAGTTCAAACCCATTTGCTGCTCTTTTGAGGAGCCAAGGCAGTTCACAAGTTACAGATGGGACCAATCCTCCTTCAAGTGACTCTTCTGAAACAACTGCAGCACTTGCACCAAATACAAGCCCGTTGCCTAATCCTTGGGGCAATACTGGTGGTAAGAAGCTTCATCTTCTTTTTTATTTTCGTAATATTTTTGCTCGATGTGGTAAGTTGTCCTTCCCTTGTGTTTAGATTCCTTTCTTTTGGTTCAAGCTTGAATCCTCTTTCCTCTTTAGAGCGTGGTGCTATTGAAAAAAGCAGGTTCATCAATGAATAATTGAGTGTTACACTTATGTACAGGCCGATATGTGGGACTAGGATATGCCTTTATTGCAGCCTCCACTGACCACTTATTCAATATGTAATTGTCTAGATGGTGAAGCGATGAAGATGCTGATTTCTTTTGTTCTTTTCATTGCTTTATTGGGTGCTTTTCCTCTGCTGTACTGATCCACCCTATTATGAACTTGGACAATATTGGGTTGGAAAAGCCAAAATATGTAGTTGAAAGATGGTTTTCCAGCTGCAGTTAGGAACAGGAAATAAGTTGACTATTAATTAGGAAACTGTTTTATAGCACAATTTTCCTCTGATTTCTTCAGATGTTCCCATGTATATGAAAATGCACTTTAGTTTGGGGAATTGTTTTGCAAGACTTTTAACATAAATTTGCTTGTGTTGCATGACATCAGGAGGGACTCATACAAGCAATACCACTAGGTCAAATACTGCAACCAATACTCAACCACCTAGCATTGCTGGATTGGGAAATCTTAATTTTCCCCAAATGGATGAGATGTTTTCGAGTTCAGCAGATGTTGCTTTATTGAATCAGTTAATGCAAAATCCTGCCCTATCGCAGATGATGCAGTCTTTTTTCTCGAATCCTGAGTATATTAATCAGGTAATGATGGTTTTGTCAAAACTCCTTAAAAGTGAGTGCTGATGAGATTTTAGATCGATCAACTACTGAAAAAGTCCTCTTAATTTAGATTATCAATCTCAACCCCCAGCTGCGCAGCATGGCTGATATGAACCCTCAAGTAAGAGAAATGTTGCAAAATCCAGAACTCCTTCGCCAGCTTACTTCCCCTGAAACAATGCAGGTATGTTGCTGATGTAATGTATGGACACATCTCTCCACATGCTCTGCTGCTCCACAAAACCGACCCAGTGCTCTCTCTCTCTCTCTTTTTCTCTAAACCATGCCTCGGTGAATAGGTAAAACAGAAACAAAGCCTTTGGCATGCTTTGCACCCACTTTCCTTGCACAGAATCAATATAGCAACAATGTACCTTTTCATGCATCTAAATGCATCAGGACAATATTTTTTGACATCCAGCGACAGGGTTGCTACTAATACTGTCCGTCTTTTAGCATGGAGGAAACTTTTCACTCTTGGGTCAGTAGATTTACATTATTCAGAATATGCCTTTGTAGTTTCATTACATTCTTGCTTCCTGTAAAGCATTTTCCCAACTCTCCTCTTGGTTCTGCAGCTACCGTTAATTGGCATAATGATCAATTGAGCAATTTTGGGTGTGCATGAGTTTTTGTGTGGTTTAGATAATACTTTTGCATTAGTGCCATTCCTTTGTCTAGTCATATCAGGGTTGATGCTATTGTGTGCTAGTCAAGCTCGGTAACAGGATGAAGTCTGGCTGGCCTGTGCATGTTGTCATTGGCATTAAAAAAACTGTACCTTGATCCTTATGTTGAGGTTAATTTGACTGTGTTTTCTCGCAGCAAATGCTAGCTCTCCAACAGTCAGTTCAATCAATCAGTCGACCACAATCAAACCAGTAAGTGGAAATGCATGAGAAAGCACTTCTTTTCCTCAATTATAGATTAGCTCATTGAACAAACAGTGAGATCTCTTGATCTCTTAATCTGCTAGTAGTTTTTATGAGTTACCTACCCAGTGCTGGACCAATGCTCTTTGTTGCTAATATTTTGCATCTCCTTGCAGGGGGCAGGGTCAGACTGGTGAAACTGCAGGTAACTTGATGAGTTGTTATATTCCATCATTCTGAATCTCTTTATGAATCTCTGTTTCAGTATTGCCTTAATCCTGGTTTGCTGGCTTTTGTGAAAATGCTTGCATACAGCAGGTACTCCAACAAATGCTGGAATTGAGCAGCTGATAAACATGTTTGGTGGTCTTGGAGCTAATACTTTAACTCCAAGTGTGCCTGATGGTTGGTTCTTTTTTTCCTGACTCTTATTTATCCTGTTCATCATCACTATATTGATTTCTTTAACCTATGTTTTGTAGTGCCGCCAGAAGAACTTTATGCCACTCAGCTGTCGCAGCTTCAAGAAATGGGCTTCTTTGACACCCAAGAGAACATTAGGGCCCTGCGTGCAACATCTGGAAATGTCCATGCTGCTGTTGACCGACTTTTGATGAATCTACGTCTATAATGTTAAGGGCTCCTTACTTCTCTTTACAACAGAGAAATTCATGATCACATTAAATTAATCAACCGGGATGTGCTAAAAGATGCAATATTGTGTCCTTGGCGTATAGACAAGTGCAAAGTGGTAGAGCTCTGAAGCTGGGGGTCGGCTTGTGCAACAAGCTATATTTACACTTCCTTTACCTCACACATCTGTACATACATATGCACATTGATAAGTATTATGTCTTGAAGTCTCGTCTGCTCATAGAATGTAAGATTCTTCTGCTCGTGGAGGATGGAAGCAGTGCACTTGCCATGATTCAAGTTGCCAGCCAATTTTAATGTGTGCTTCTTTTTCCGCTTTCTTAAACTGCTCGGTCCATTCTTAATCACGTTGTCTGTGCAGTTTGTGTTGGATATGTTGGATCTAGATCAAATCTAGAACTTTTTCTTTCTTCCTTTCAACTCCTGGAAACTATTATTTAAGTTGCCAGGCTCGTTAACATATTGAATTGATGGGGCGTAGAGGTGACTGTAACAGACCAGTGCGAACTATCTCGCTGGGTTGATAGCTTTCATGAAGGGAGAGAAATTTCCTGTTAAACACCCTTTTCATTGCCCTTACCGCGCACCATTTGCCTAATACAAGCCTCGTTTTGGCAATTCTACTTAAAGTTGTCATCCTAGTCCAAGGTAGTGCCGCATTGGTATCAAAAGACTTGAGCTACGCAGCCGTTCTTCGAATTTCTGGTTGGTCCAGACTGCAATTGACACAATAGGTATGGCCTGAATTGAACCAACTTTAGTTGATCCTATAAAGTTTGTTATTTCCCACGCGGGCTGTTTTGTTATTCATACTTTTAGGTATTTGAACGAAGAACTGATTAACAGAATTGGAGTAGGGATTGGTACATGGTTGTGTGCAGTGCCGTAAGGCGCACTAGCTCTGCAGTGGGTAAACTCACCTCTACTCACCTTAAGTGTGGGTGGTTACTATACCAGCTACTATACCAGCCTATCTAGTGGTAGCCAAAGCAAGCTCTGAGGTGGAGTCTACCTTCCCCACCGTAGAGCTCTCAAATTCCCTGTCTATCTTTGTCTTCTATCTAGAAGACAGAGGGAATACGGAGGATGTTCTAGGTATTTGAACGAGGAACTAATTAACAAAATCTAAGTAGGGATTGGTGTTTTCCCTGTTTTGTTCGGGTCTAGGACTTTCAATACTAGGTTCAGGTTGGTCTATTTTGGGCTAATGAAATCTAAGTTCACAGTCGGATCTTTTCACTTCAAAACAAAACGGATATGATTCAAATTGGTCTTCCCTCAACAGCTCGACGGTGATTGCCGCTTCCTAATTCTAAAGAAGGTTGCCATAGAAATTGGATGAACGTAAGATCGTTGGTACTTGTACCTGAGTGTTAGCAAACATCATTTCCAGTAACAGAAGTGGATTGAAATACAGCGACTTGTCATGAACAGCTTGTAACCGGTCAGTGTAGTAGATGAATGAAGCAATCTCTCATTGATTTCAGTTCACATGTATTCTGTTTTACACAATTGGAACATCAGGTGAAGTGAGGAATTCTCATTGGCTATCGAATATGACTCGCTCCTTTAAATTTCCTTGTACTTTGCCGACGTTCCTTTAACATACAACTTTGCAGACAAATTATAATACCGGACATTGCTCTCACAGTTTCATTTAGGGGTGTGCATTGATCCAATCTAACCTGGAAACGGCACAGGATCAAACCAGCTGGTTCCAACTTCCAGGTGATTCGCAGTTGCAATTTTGGAACAAGGAATAACCATTCCGGTTCCTGGATCCACATAAGGAACTGCACCAACTGGACATGCCCGTATTATTTGATTTCTTTACTTCATCTTTTATATTGAAATAAACCCTTAATTGGTAAATTACATTACATTTTAAATTTTCATTGAAATAGAGCAATGAATTCCACACACACATATATATGCCTTTGGAACTGAGGTTGGGCTTTGAAGATTATTCTTTTGATTCTTATGTTTCTTCATACTTGCTGTTTAAAATTTAAGGCTAGTAGAGTCTAATGTGGAAACGTAACTGAAACCTTCGGTGCTAATTTGTCAAATCTAGTATGCATTGAGACAGTTTAAGCGCCTAGCCAAGTGCACTTTTTCTTTGCATATATGTTATGTAAAGGAGGAAATAAGCCATGAATAGAGAGGTTCATTGATCAGAAACATCATCAGTGTATAGTATTTCTAACGACTGACGGAAGGCAAAATTCCTTTTGTCCTATCTTTCTTCTGTGTAGAGTAAAATTTATGTCGACAAGTATGAAGGGGAATGATCAAAAGTTGGTGCTGAAAAACCAAGCCGCTACTGTAGAAAAGCAGAAATGGAAGATGGTTGAAGAACAGTTTAAAGCTGGCATCAGCTTTGCCTCTTTACTTGCTGAACTGAAGGATCGAATGTTGTCCTCCTAGTACTTGTCAGTCAAGTGAGTGGCTGAAAGATGTCGTTTTGAGCTGTCTCTCAATCTCAATAAAGCTGCTTCAATGAGAGACATGAAAACTTCTTTCCTTGAGTAATCCTTGTGTGTATCCATGTAGTTCTGGGTCCTAAAAGTCAAACTTCAGTCTGAGATCTGTGAACTCAAAGGTCTTCCATGTAAAGTCAGAAAAATC
Organism: Eucalyptus camaldulensis; assembly: GCA_019915185.1. Classification (NCBI taxonomy): domain Eukaryota; kingdom Viridiplantae; phylum Streptophyta; class Magnoliopsida; order Myrtales; family Myrtaceae; genus Eucalyptus; species Eucalyptus camaldulensis. Next base: position 33,863,947 of record JAHSVA010000001.1, read on the forward strand.
TCCATTGGTTCGAGCTCTTCCACTGCAACCTCCAACGGAGGTCACATGATTTTGTCCTTTTGTCAACTAGATAAACTCTGCGATACCATCCCCTGCATTGAGTCGTTGATGCTAAATATTGCCTGAGAAGCGTTACTGTCAATGGGGACTAGAGATGCATGTACTTAGAAACAGACAGCTGGGTATCATGCGAAGAATGAATTCATTCAAACTTCTACTCAACCGTGATGATTCCATATTGTATGGAGAAGAATATCCATTGAAATCTGTATCCACGATAAAAAGAACAACTACCACATCTAAGATGACATTAGATTCCTTCATTTTTACTTTATGGCATTAGCTGGCCTAGTCATTAGGTTATATGACCAGGTCCCGTGTTAAAGCCACGGATTTTCAATGTGCAATGTGCATTTCTTTGACTTAGACATCTCAGAATGTTCAATGATCACTTCGTTTCATTGGTCCTTGGATCTGAAACGGATGATATTTTCCCGTGTTTTAGAATTCAAGGCCATATGACCTCCTCGCTTCGTAAAATGATGTAGTTTCTGTCAAATTTTCAGCTAACACCATCTCACTAACATATGGATGCGTACTGCTCTTTTTGCACTGCTTATTCAGCTCATCTGAAGATAATATCAAGGGCAAGGATCGATTTCCTCCAACTCGAATCTCCGTTAGCTATCTCTTAATTGGTACCAGTGGCCTCCTTTCAACAGCAGCTAAAGATGGCAGTATTGGACTCTCCATGTTTAGTACAGGACACCTTAGAATCTTTCTACTCAATCTGTGCAAATGCTGAATCTTTCTTGCTATTAGAAAAATGAGTTTGACGGAACCCATCACGAATCCAGTTGGCACATTCGATTCTATTGGCTCGTGTATTGCAGAGCGACATAGAATATTACTAGAACCAGAATAATTCACTAGATAATTGATTTTTGACTTTATTAATTAAAGCATTTAACATTTGTCCGGTGTGCTGTATCGTTTACAGGGCATTTACGGATACATTGACAAGTGAAATCTGGCTTGAGAAAGTCAGATTATGTTCCGGTTAATGTGGAACTCTACTGATAAGAGTGCAGCAATTCCTTCATATTCTCATGATTAGGATAAATTAATCGACAAGTGAAAATTGGCTTTAGAAATTCTGATCGTGTTTGTCTGGTTAACGTGGAATTCTACTGACAAAAATTCAGCGATTCCTTCATATTTTCATATTTCGGACAAATCATCCTCAAGGTGGTATTACCTCACACGAGCATAAGTACTGAAAGGAGCTGAATCTTCTTGATTATGCATCCGGACGAAATCTGCATGACCTGCGGTGCATTGAACCCAGGATGATATTGTGTCAGCTTACGAGATAAAATTTGAGATGATGGATGATGAAAGAAAGGTTCAGTCCACATAGAATGCAGTTTTCCTATTATCACGACAGAATCAATCCTTTTCCAACTTGAACAGTTAAAGAGGATTCCAGACCCCACACGCGTGCTCAAGACTGCCATTGAAGAACGTAAGCAACTAGATTCTCAAGTTTTTATTTCTTAAAAAAAAGAAATGGCTGCATTCAACCTAATAGAACACCGGGTTTGGCTTCCAATGTGTGAATGAGGAGCGACAGTTTCGCATCCTGGCGTGCCGCCGGTGTCCGCGAGAAGCAGCGATTGGTTGAGAATCAGGCTTGGAGCGGTGCAAGTGGGACATTCAGCCTCAGAATATTCTTCATTGACCAGAGTATAATGCCGGGTGCTAGCACGCAAGGGCCATTTCATTACTCTACTATTGTCAGCTAAAAACTGATTGCATTCCAACCTGTTCTCCCTTATTTAAATAAAAGTTCGCGGTCAACAAGACGTCAGCTGACATATACAGGCGAGAAAAGTAACAAAAGGTCCGATTCTTTTAATCCTTCAACGTAAAATATTATCGGTTGGCTTTTAGCTTTTGATGAATCGGATGCCGTCCAGATTCTCGTGAATATTTAAATCGGATCGTGTAGGCTATTGGAAGTGAATTAGACCTCCCAATCAAGACGCGTCTTTCTGATACTGATACTGATACTATCTCTTCGATTTAAGAACAGAGCAGTCAGGTCATAGTCTAATCATCTTATCGGCAAAATTTGTACAAATTATTCACTGACTCTCATTGCTAAGAGCATCGATTGCTCAGCTTAAAATTGAAACTACTTCTTAGGGTGTGTTTGTTTCATGAAAAATATAACGTTTTAGGAAAATGTTTTCTAGAAAACCCTTTTCTAGGAAAACGGTTAGTTTTTTTTTATTTGGTGATACGTGACTAAAAATAGTTTTTGGTGTTTGGATTGCATTTGAAAAATGATTGAAGGTGTAGAAGACACCAATGAAGAGGAAGAGGAGGGAGCGAAGCTAATGAGAGCGTAGGAGGGGTTAGGGTTGGAGGAGGTGGTAGTGACGAAAGGGAGGGGGTGAAGGAGAGAGAGAGGGGAGGAGGAGTTAGGGTTTACGTTCATAGGCAAAGAAAGAAAAGAGAAAAAAAGAAAAAAGAAAGAAAAGAAAAGATATAATAATAACAAATTCAAAATTTTTAATTAGAAATTCTTTTTAATAATAAATTTTTCATTAAGCGATGACCTTAAAATATTTTGGAAAACGTTTTCGGGTTCTTTCAAAGTGAAATTTTTTTTTATAAATTTAATTTTTAAAAGGAAAACATTTTCCGTTGACTTATTTTCCTAAATGAACCAAACTCTGGAAAATGAGGAAAAATGAGGAAAATGTTCTTCCGAAAATTATTTTTCGCAAAACAAACACACCCTTAATCTACTTACCAAATGAAACTTTGCTGATGAAACTTTAATGGGGACTGCCAGAATCTGTAGACTACTCAATCAGTAACAACTCAAGCAGCATCAATTTTCAGTCTGTTTAGTTTTGGTGCTTCCTCATAAGCAACACCTCATGCTCTGGAACTTATCAAACTTCGGGCGGCTCCACAAGCCAGTATCATCAATCAGGCTCAGCACTCAGGTTTCTCTGAAAACAGGCAACAAGATGATCGACCTCAAGTCATTTCGACTGGAAAGATCCTAATGATCTCAGTATTTATGTGAGATATGGAATATATTAGGCCCCCAGATGCATCCGACCTGCTCTGTTGGACGCTGGGATAGCGGGTGGGTGAGCGAGCAGGCATCACCGAATGACGATGGAACTAGGAACAATTAAAAAGGAAAAATGGCAATAGAAAAGCCATCTTTTGGTTTGCTGGGGACAAGCAGGACAGATAAAATAATGAGAAGGGTGGCTGATGAGGCCATCTACTTGGAGATGCGGCAAGTCGAGCAAGAGGAGTTCAAGAAGAGGCCCTTGGCCTCCCAACCAATTTGAGAGGCAAACCACATGTAATGTGGCCAACATGCGCAGCTGCAGGAGTGACCCCAGAAAAAAAAGTAGAGGTTTCCTCGAGCGTGTGAATTGGTTGAGGCTTTTCAATCTGATGCGATTTGAAAGACGTGCCGAGAATTGATTGCGACAACTAGCGCTTTCATCGGGTCGTCATGAAATTTTGACATTGTTGCATCAAAACTATGTTATACTGAAAGCAAATTCTTATCCTTATCGTATTGTCTGTAATTTCTTTTTTTCTTTTTTTCTTTTTTGCATTTTTCACTAGTCAATGCTTGAATTACAATACATACTCTTCTCATTTGAGAATCCTGCGGTGTCCGTCGTAAACATAATTTATCATCGATGACACACATGAGAAATAAAAATTCGATTAATTCTCTTTCCTTATAGGAATTCTAATTAATACTAGTTTTCCAAGATCGTGAAAGGAAAACGGAGAAAATTCGTGGGGCATTAGAAAATAAATCATTGATCGTGGGCTTGGTCATTAATAATCCTCTTGCCTCTACCATGGAGAACGTTAACAAACCCAATAGAATAAACAAGAACTGCACAGACCTCTGTTTTAGACAATTCATTTAAAGTAAACTGCTGGGCTCCTGCCAAAACTAAAGCATCTTCCCACCTTCATCTGGATAAGTGATTTCACCTTTTGAGCTAGCCAGTGAAATGGCTTGTCTATGCTGCTTAAGATGGATTTTAGTCTAAAGACGGGAAAGAGGGCCCGCCCCGTGGGGGTGGGGGTGGGGGGCTGGGGTTGGAAGGAAAGAAAAGGAAAAGTAAAAAGCAAAACTTACTCATATGCTGAACTATCCACTAGGAAATACTAAGGAATCTTCCCTTGAACAGCACCAGTTCACCGAACCCGGTCGGAACCGAATTTACCTTGGAAATCAACTTCACATGACCGAAAGAAGAAAGAAAAAACGTGAACAGCTGTAGCCCTTGGCACGAGGGGGAAAAAGAGAGCCGTCGTTAGAAACCCTCTCTCTCTCTCTCTCTCACGGAGGAAGGGTACACTTCAAACAATCGAAAGCAGAAGAATCTGACGAGGCCGTGTGTTTGTTTGGTGGGTCAAGAGGTCTGGGATATTCCATGGCGATGGAAAATGTCATGACGTCATATTCCAACACTTTCTGAGGGGAGTAATAGCTCTTCTTCTCTTTCTTGCGTGTTCGCGGTTCTCTTCTGGTGACGAAAGCCCTTTGGTCTGAGACTCTCTGACTTAGCATCTGCGGGTGAAGTGCTGCCTCTGAGTTTTTGTCTTGCTGGTGGGAATTGAGATTCTTTTGGGTGGTGGGTGAGTTGCTTGGCTGGACTCAGCACTCTTTCATTTTGTCTCTTTCTTTTAACCCATTTTCAGAAACTGATTGCACCCTCTCTTTTCTTATTCTTTTCATTTTGTACTCGGGAGTCCCATTTTTGGGAAATCAAGTTTATTTGAGTTAAATCTGGCATTCGAATTGGTAGCTTATCTTCTGCAATACATTTCTATCTGCAGTTTCTTAGCCCTTTTAGCTTCCAATGTTTCTTTGAATTTAACAGATTGAGAATCGGGATTCCGGGCTAAATCCTCGGTGGAAGATCATCCTCCATCTCGACTGTAGTTTTCTTTCTTGGATCATAATCGCGCCTGTGACGATTTGAGTGTCTACTTGACTCAAGGGACAAGCTCCGATGGAAGATGGTCCCCCCACTCCCAAGTCTCCCTTTGAGAACATTTCTGATGATAAAATGGACTTGGATTTATTAGATGAATTCTTTCTTGATGGTTGCTGGGTAGAAACAGCTGCTGCCTTCAGCCTCTTCCCACAGAGTCCGACTTTTGCTGCTCCAAATGAAGCCCCGAACCATTCGCTCTCAGAGGAGACTCTTACTGGGATTCCAAGTACTGACTCATATCAGAATGCATTTCAAGAAGAAACTAGAGGAAATACTGCGCCAGGAATTCCACCTTCGGCTGATCCCCAAACTAGTGAACTCGCAGAATCTCAGATTCAAGATGTGAATTCTGTTGGAAACGCCACATCTCTGGGCCAAGTTGAAGGCACCGAAGTGAGTCAAAGTCTCTGGGTTGCGCCAAAGAGCACTCTGGGTTTATCTTCATCTATAAAGCTGAGATTAATGCAGGCTATTAGTCACTTGAGCGAATCCAGCAAAGGCAAAGATATGCTTATCCAGATATGGGTGCCAGTTGGGAGAGAAGGCAGGAAGGTGCTTACTACAGATGACCAACCCTTTTCTCTCGGTCTCAGCTCAAGAAGCCTTCAGAGATACAGAAGTGTGTCTAAATCCTACCAATTCCAAGCTGATGACGGTTCGAAAGACCACCTTGGATTGCCAGGCCGTGCTTTCCTGGGGAAGCTTCCTGAGTGGACTCCTGATGTCCGTTTATTCAGTACTGAAGAATATCCACGCATTAATTATGCGCGGCAGTACGATGTTCGCGGGTCTCTTGCGGTTCCCGTCTTTGAACGTGGGAGCGGGACATGCCTGGGTGTTGTTGAGATTGTGACCACGTCTCAAAAGATCAATTGCCGTCCTGATCTGGAGAATGTTTGTAAAGCTTTGGAGGTCGCTTCCTTTCTCCTAGTCTCGGTTGTCTTGAAGTTCTCAAAGTTCCACCGAGGAAAATTGCAGTAGTGGTATCTTTTCATCGAAGGTCTAATAGTAGTACAATGAGAAGGACATGGGAAAGCCAAAATCTGCATGGATAAAACTCATCAAATGGTCTTTCCCCCAACATGTGCATTTAACTTTTTGAGTGTTCAATGTTTCATTTATCTGCATTTCATGATAGCTTCGAATTTCTGATGTCAAGGTATATAGTGCTGGGTTATTACATCACACCTTAGCAAATTCATATTTTAGACTTAAAATAATACTTTCTTGTATGTTTCATTTGGCAATTCTCCTTGGAGGACCATACATTATTTTGGTACATCAATTCATTTGAGTGAGTCAGTTATCCCGCATGGTTTCTTTTAAAAAGCAGAAACCTTTCAAAACCACCGAAAGGTCATGCTTAAGTCCACTCATTTATAATATTGAGTTGTCAGTTGTCACCTGTGAACTTAAATAAGAACTTGCCTTCTAGGTCTCTCAAAGCTATACATATTTGCAGGCTGTTGATCTTAGAAGTACCCAAAGCTTCAGCCCCTCTATTGTGAAGGTACCACAATATCTCTACCTTCTTAAAGCAGGGAATTTGCGTTTCCATTTCTCACGTATGGTTTACCTTTCAGGTTGATGTGTTGTATGAAGCAGTAATACCACGAATTCTAGAGGCTTTGAAGTCTGTGAGCAAGACATACAATTTACCACTAGCCTTGACTTGGGCCTCCTGCATCAAACAAGGCAAGGAAGGATGCCGGCATTCAGACGAGAATTATTCTCTCTGCCTCTCCACCATGGACTCCGCTTGCTTGGTTGTGGATCTCGAAATGCGTGGGTTTCATGAGGCATGTTCTGAGCATCACCTTCTAAAGGGCCAAGGAATTGTTGGAAAAGCATTCACAACAGATAAACCCTCTTTCTCAAATGATGTAACTGCCATTTCCCACACCGAGTATCCACTCTCCCACCATGCTAGACTGTTCAGGTTACAATCTGCCTTGGCTATTCCTGTGATAAACATTTACACGGGATTGACTGAATTTGTACTGGAGCTTTTCTTGCCAAAGGATTGTGGAGACATGGAGGAGGGAAAGCGGATGCTGAACTTTCTGTGTGCTGACATACATCAAGCATTTCAGAATTCTCAGTTTTTTACTGAGAAAGATTTAAGTGGGGCAATTGTTTTGCCTTTTAAAGAGACAGAAATTGCCACTGAGAAGAAACTTCAGAAGAAAGAAACTGAGGTAGCATCCTCTTCAAGGAAACGAACCTCTTTGGACGAGTCATCCTGGATGGCTCACATGGTGGAGACTCAGACGAAGGGCAATGGAGTCTCAATTTCATCAACTTATGACATGGGAACCAAAGAACCATTCAACATAACAACGCAACATCAGGAGTTTTGGCACCTTCAGCAGGATTCTGAGCACATCACTGGTGTTGAGGGCAGGAGCGATTCTTTATCTTTGAGTCAACACTCAAGAGGTAGTGGAAAAGATGGCCAGAAGAGACAAACTAAGATGGAGAAGACAATTACTGTGGATGTCCTCCGACAATACTTTGCTGGAAGCCTCAAAGATGCTGCAAAAGAACTAGGAGGTAGCTTTTTTCTGTTTCTAAATACTGCAAGATTCAAAATCTTGTTTAGATTCTCTGGAGATGAGTAAGTTTAATCACTCAATTAGGTACTCTTAAACGACTGATTCATAAATTGCGCAAGCATGCATTAGCCTCAGCAGGAAACTGCATTCTTCTTTAGAACCTAAATTGGGGTAAATGGTCTCATATCCATCGAACAGTCCATTTAACTGAGCGCCAGTTCAACTAATCCAAGAAAAATAAATTCTTAGGCAAAGGTATTTCTGGGGTTGCTTCATGTTACGGTTTAACCTTAAATAGTTTATGCCAAGGACATTTAGACATCAACAGAGATTCTCAAGTTCCAGATTTCACTTGACTTTTCTCTTTGAAACTTATGCCCGTGCAATGCTCCAGTATCAATGTTGCAAATGTCACATGACCCTCCAGGCACTCAGAATTGCAAATCAGTTGCTTACCTTCCCATTATCCGCCTCATTCAAATTTAATTTTTCTTCTACCAGTTCTTATAAACAGCAATACTCTTTGCAGCATTCCTCCTTGTCGTGAGCTTAAGGAGAGAATCTTCTGCAAATATTTTCAGAGTCATCTCAATCACCCTAAGTGTCTAGTAAAATGTTGAGCCAATTTTACTGTTCACACCTTCGTGCTCGATCTCCATTTACTTATTAACCGTAAAATTGCTCTTTTGGATCTTTTCTCTTCTACCGGATACAAATCCTCAACAGTTTGCATTTTCAGTTACTGGTGACTTTGGAGCAGCGATAAGATTTCTGGTGACGGCAGATGACCATAAGCAGACTTGTTCATTTCTTTCATAGAGATATGTTCTCTTCCACACTGTCACTCCTTAACCGTTTCAGTTTATATCATGCAGTGTGTCCAACGACTCTCAAAAGGATATGCCGGCAGCATGGAATAGCCCGGTGGCCTTCACGAAAGATCAAGAAGGTAAATCATTCCTTAAAGAAACTCCAGCATGTGATTGACTCGGTCCAAGGAGCCAAGGGTACTATCAAGCTTGGGTCCTTTTATGAAAGCTTCCCTGAACTAAGTACAGAGATCTCCGGAGAAGGACCCAGCTCATCAAAGCAGAGTGATCCTCCGAAAAAAACAGATCACCAGCCTGATATTAATATAGATAATTCTGCGGCCACCATTTTGAAATCTCCATCTGCATCATGTAGTCAGTGCTCCACTTCAACCACTTCTGGCTCCAACGAAGCAAATGTGCATTCTACCACCATCCTAGCCTCAAGCGGCAGAAATGATCAGATAATTGAAGACCCTTTTAAATTACTAAAGAGGGCTCGCAGTCATGCAGAATTACATGAACCCCAGATTCTCGCGAGATCCCATAGCCACATGTCATTTGACCAGCATCCCTTACCAAACATTCAGGGGCATCATCTTCAGGATGGACTAATTTTCAGAGTGAAAGCCACGTTTGGGGAAGAAAAAATCCGGTTGGTCTTGCAACCAACATGGGGTTTCGCAGATCTGCGACAAGAGATTGCAAAGCGTTTCAGCATAGATGATGTTGGTGGAATCGACCTAAAATATTTGGATGATGATGGGGAATGGGTTCTTTTGACATGTGATGCTGACCTTGAAGAGTGCATGGATGTGTATAGAACATCTCAAGGCCACACCATCCGTATGTCCGTCCATCCGGCTTCACATCCACATAGAAATTCGCTGGGAAGCAGCGGGCACACAGATAAGCGTTTTCTATGAGCCAAGCGTTCCATGTATTTCTTTGGTAGGATTGCATTGATTTTCTAAGGTCTGGGCAGACCAGTCAATGTACAGTGGAAACAGACGGAACGATCATAAAAACAAGTATTTGTCTCTTCCCCATGGTGACTGGTACAGCAGCAATGAGACTCAACTTTGTAAATAAAAAATGATGTTAGTTGTTGAGAGATATTGAGTAATAAGGGTAAAATAGTAACTGAGTTATGAGTAGGGTCAAGCACATATGAGCATATATATATATATATATATATATATATATATATATATATATATATATATTTGTAACCATATTTTTGTTTTGATTATTAGAAAACAATTATCACTTCACATGGTATTAGAGCCACACTTAAAAAAAATAAAAACCCTAGCAACCAGATTACCGGAGACCACTGTTCTGTCATCGAAAAAGGTCGTGCCTTTGGGCGGCGACATTGATCTGTCATCGGAAAAGGCTGTGCCTCCAGCCGGCGACATTGATCCGTCATCGGAAAAGGCCGCATCTCCAGCCGGCAACCCACGAACTCCTTGACCGATGCTTCTTGATCCATGTTCTGGCGATTATCCTCTCTCCTTCTAGTTTTGTGCTTTAGAGACGGTACCCCCAGTTGTAATCGTTCAAATCCTACGTGCTACGACCCACGATGCTGACCCCAGCTATCATTGTTCGAGTCCCACCTTGGGATCACATCAACCGGCCTTGTGGTTGCTGCCGCTTAGCCTTCGCGAACATATCTAACTCGGGAAAACTATAAAAAAAAAAGTCATAAACCTATTGTAATTGTGTCAATTCAATCATAAACTTTTTTTTTTATTCAATTTAGTCCTAAACTTTTTACAATTGTGCCATTTTAGTCCATCTGGCCAAAATTGGCCTGCCGGCGCTGACGTGGACACCGGCCATCCGGCGAAAGCTGCCATGGCAATTTTTTTTTTTCCGAATTTTTAAATATTTTTTTGAATTTTTTTTTTCAGCTTCTCTTTCCTCTGGCCGACCTTGCCGATGGACGGCAAGGTCGACCGTCACCTTGGCTGGGCGAGGCCAACCCTCGCCTTGGATTTGGCAAGGCTCAGCCCCACCTAGCCATGGCGAGGGTCGATCTCGCCAGTTTCGGCGAGCTCGACCCTCGCCATGGCTGGGCGAGGCCAAGCCTTGCCAAATCTGGCAAGGCCTCGCCCAACAACGGCGAGGCCGGCCTCGCCAGCGACTTTTGTGAGCATGACCAGCGCCCTGTTCGCTGCCTCCATTGTCGGAGCTTGCCGAGGACCCAAGGATTTTTCGACTCGTTTTGCAAAGGGTGGATTGGAGAAGACGACGACCCAACTCGGCTTCTGCAACAATGAACTGTGGAAGCCGGAGCTGCCGGAAACATGGAGCAGCGGGTGGGACCATTACCTTGGCTAGGCGAGGCCGACCCTCGCCTTGGATCTGGCGAGGATCGGCCCCTCCTAGCCATGGCGAGGGTCGATCTCACCAGTGTCAGCGAGCTCGGTCCTTGCCATGGCTAGGCGAGGCCGGCCTCGCCAGATTTGACAAGGCCTCGCCATTGGTTGGCGAGGTCGGCCTCGCTGGCCCTCACCTACGCCGGTCGACCAGAGAAAGGAGAAGCTGAAAAAAAATTCGAAAATTCAAAAAAAAAAAACTTAAAAATTGGAAAAAAATAATAAATTTTTTTTGCCATATCAGCTTTCGCCGAACAGCTGGTGTCCATGTTAGTGCCAGCCAGCCAATTTAGACCGGATGGACTAAACTGACACGATTATAAAAGATTTAGGACTAAATTGGCTAAAAAAAATATTTAGGACTAAATTGGCACAATTACAATAGATTTATGACTTTTTTTGTAATTCTCCCTATCTAACTCTATGTAACCCATTCCAACGTCGCTAGATCTCTTCAGACCTAATGTAGCTCAAATTTGGCAATGTCCAACCAAGATGGGACCTGAAAACCCTAAAAATCTTCTAATGAGGAGCGATCTTGGCGATGCCAAGGAGAGTGTGCTCAGTGTTGAGGTCTTTCAACAGATCCACCTTTGAATTTTGTTGCGACTTGTGAGCCCTTGGTCAATGTTGACGGTTCTTCGTTTTCTCTGTTTGTGAACGGGTGTTGAGATTTTGCTTCACGCTTCCTTGGGTCTTGCTCGTGAATCCTTTCTTTTTTTTTTTTAGAAGGAATCCCAATTAAATTTACTTCAAGGTGGGGAAGATTCAAGGCAACCATCTAGCGTGACTTCTGAAATTGTGGAACTTGAATAGTGGTGAGTTACTGGACAACTTTGTCGCTTAATAATTAATGTTAAAGTGGTTCTTCCAACTTTGGTTTTGGCTATGGGGTGCTGGAAAGGCTTCTGGAAATAGCAAATGATGGGATACTTTATGGTGGTGGATGGTAACCCACTTTATTATTTGTACTGCACAAAATTTTAGATCCATTATTGAGGATAGATTTGATGGCTATTATAGAGGATAGAGTTGTTGTTTTGCACTTGAAAGTGATGTTGCATTGAATCAATGGAGATATTGAGAATAAGTATATTGGTGCTTTGGTGATTCGTATGGTGATTCGATTGAGGCCTTTTTGTTTAGCATTTTTTTGTGTGTATTTGATTGAATTATTGGAATTAAATATTGGCAACTGTGAAGTTCATTTCTTGGGCTCAATCATTATTCATTAATGGCGACCAATTGATCAACTTTTGGATCTCCTTTTGGTCATTTTCAATTAACATCTGTCAAGTTAGATGAAACTAATATCCATCTTGGTCTAAAGCGGTCGAGGTCTATTTTACTACCACCAAACAACTGGACTATCTCATATCAACAATACCGTCTGACAAGAGTAAAGCTGTCGATTGGATTGCAGGAGATGCGATGATTCGAACCCTATCGTGGAATAGCATGGACCCTAAGGTCAATCCTCACTTTATTCAATGTGACTTCGCTAAAGTAGTTTGGGATAAGTGCACACTACTCTATTCAGGGCAAAATAATATGATGTGAGTATGTGACACATGGGAAAAGTTATTTGATGTTCAGTATGGAGATCAATCTTTGTTTGATCATTATGCTCGGTTCACCACTCTCTGCCAACGATTGGATACTTATTTTCTTGCCTCGAACAATCCAAATGTTTTGGCTAAACGCCAAGAGGATTTGAGGGTAATATTATACCTCAAGTCATTGGGGCCTAAGTATTCATCTCTTCATCAACATATTACATCTCAGAGTTCTCTTCCTACAGTAGATGAAGTCTTCTCCTAGGCTCTTCGTTCTACAATTTCTGAGAAGAGTTCTTCCGCGCTAGAGGTGGAGATTAGTGCTATGCTTTCCCATGGTTCTAATGGACGTGGAGGTCAATGTCGTGGTTATCAAGGTCGTGGATGTGGTGTTGTTCGTAGTGGAAGTCATGGAGGCCGTGAAGGTGGAGTTGGGACTCATGGTACCATTAATTCTGGAAATAGTTGTGGTTCCCGTTATTGCCATCATTGTCAAAGAGTTGGACATACATAATTTTATTGCTATACACTTCACCCAGAGCTCAAACCCCCTCTTGCTATATATGTAGAGGTTGAGGATTCTCTTGGTCCTCCCTCAATGGCTCCACCAAGTTCAACTCAAGTTCTGAAAACAGGGGATTCAGTTACATTAACACGTGCTGAGTATGATACATTGGTTTGCTCCCAACAAGTGACAAGATCTTTAGCTCCTATTGCAACTCTGGCACAAACCTCTAAAGGTAGTTCATCGTGTTTGTTGTTTGCATGGTCTGATTCTAAGGTTATAAACTTTGGAGTTACCAATCACATGACTAGTAACTCTAACCTACTATCTTCTTTTCAGTCTACATCTCATTCATTATCAAATTCAGTTATATTAGCAAATGGTTCACAGTCTCAAGTTACTAGTATGGGAGTCGCTCATTTGAGTCCCTCTCTTTCTTTGTCATCTGTCATTCACCTATCAAAATCTCATTATAATTTGATTGTCATTAGCTAGTTGTCCAAAGAACTAAATTGGTCTGTGACCTTTTCCTCTTCCCGTTGTGTTTTTTAGAATATGAGGATTAGAAAAATGATATGTGGGGGACATGAATCAAATGGCCTGTACTATCTTGATAAGAAGGTGTTAGCTATCGTAGTTGTAAAACAGATATCCGCTGATGTATATCGGATGCATTGTCATGCTGGTCATCCACCACCAAACCTACTTCGACGTCTATATCCTGAGTCTAAGTCTGTGAGTTCCTTTTAGTGTGAAGCTTGTCAGTTTAGTAAACATGATAGAGCTTCTTTTCCTTCCCATTTTTAGAGTCGTGTGTCTAGTCCATTTGAGTTGGTTCCCTCGAATGTATGAGGTCCATGTCGTGTGTCTGATGTCTTTGGATTCATATATTTTATTATATTCGTGGATGATTTTTCCCAAATGACTTGGTTATTCTTAATAAAAGATTGTATAGAGATTTTTTGTTGTTTTCAATTGTTCTATTTCGAAGTGTTGAATCAATATAATATCTCTGTCAAACATTTATGATCAAATAATGCTAGAGAATACCTTGCAACAACTTCTGGTTTCCAGCCCTTTTTGGAATCTCATGGTATTATTCATCAGACGTCCTACTCATACACTCCACAACAAAATGACGTAGTTGAACATAAAAATCACTATCTTCTTGATGTCGCCCATTACCTCATGTTTCATATGCATCTACCTAAATATTTTTGGGGCCATGTTCTTCTTACGACATGTTATTTAATTAATAGGCTTCCAACTTCTATTCTTCAAGGGAAGACACCGTTCTCACTTTTACATCCAAATCATCCTCTCTTTTCCTTACCTCTTCAGGTCTTTGGGTGTGTTTGTTTTGTACATAGTCTTACTCCAGGTCTTGATAAACTGGATCCTCATGCTGAAAAAATATGTCTTTGTGGGATACTCTCAAACTCATAAAGGATACAAATGTTACAGTCCTACTTGTTGTCGTATGTTTGTGTCTATAGATGTGACGTTCTTTGAAGAATAGTCATATTTTTCTTCTCAGAATGTTCCATAGACACATGGTGATAGTGATGATCTTGTACTACCAATGCTTCCACTACCTTCCATCTCTCTAGCTACCTCCAAAAAATTTCAGTTTGTTGACCGCACCTATCATTGACGAAGTACAGTTCCAACTATGACAGTACAGTCTTCATCAGCACTTGATTCATCTGTTCCCTCTTCAGTTGCAGTGCCAGCCTCTGATTTTGATCCGCCCATTGCTTCTCGAAAAGGTACACGTTCTTGTGTTGGTCGCCCTATTGATCGTTATTTCGGTCTTTCTAATTGTGTTAGTACGCGTCATCCTATTTCAATTTTTTTGTCCTATGATCATTTATCTCCTACCTTCTCTGCCTTTATCTCATCATTGTCTTCTATTTCCGTGCCTAGCAGTGTTGCTGAAGCTCTTGCTCATTCGGGTTGGCGTCGTGCCATGGAAGATGAAATGCAGGCACTAATTCGGAATAAAACTTGGCGACTCACTTCCTTACCTACTGATAAGAAACTTGTTGGTTGTCGTTGGGTTTTCACTGTTAAAGTTCACTCGGATGGTACTCTTGATCGATTGAAGGCACGATTAGTTGCGAAGGGGTATACTCAAACTTATGGTGTCGACTATAATGACACCTTCTCTCCTGTGGCCAAAATTCCCTCTGTTCGTGTCTTTATTTCATTGGCTATGCAATTTGGTTAGATCCTTCATCAATTGGATGTGAAAAATGCCTTTTTACATGGTGATCTGGCTGAGGAGGTCTACATGAAGCAACCGCCTGGGTTTATTGCTTAGGGAAAGAATGTGGTATGTCATTTACACAAAGCTTTATATAGACTTAAACAATCTCCTCGTGCTTGGTTTGATAGATTTAGTGATGCAATTATCAAATTTGGATTAAAGCGGTGTCAGGTAGATCATTTAGTTTTCAGCTCTATGTCTTCAACTGGTTGTATCCTTCTAGTTGTATATGTGGATGATATCATCATTATCAGCAACGATTCAGGTGGTATTAAAAAACTTAAGCAATTTCTGCATAAAGAATTCAATACTAAAGATCTGGGACATCTTCGATACTTTCTTGGTATTGAAGTATCCTATTCACATGCCAGTATCAACTTATCGCAATGAAAGTATGTACTAGACATCCTTGGCGAGGTTGGATTTCTTGGAGTAAAGCTAGTCGATACCCCTACGGATCCCAATATGAAACTTAATGCAGAACATGGAGAATTACTACATGATTTAGTAAAGTATCGAAGATTAGTTGGTAAGTTATATCGAAGATTAGTTGGTAAGTTAAACTATCTTACTATTATAAGACTTGATATATCCTTCCAGTTAGTGTAGTAAGTCAGTTCATGAGTTCTCCTCGTACCACTCATTGGGATGCTTTACTTCGAATCATCAAATATTTGAAGGGAGCGCCAGGTAAATGACTATAGTTTAAGAATTATGGCCATCTAAACACTGCAAGCTTTTTGATGCCGATTAGGCTGGATGTCCTATGGATAGGAGATCTACTTCAGGCTATTATGTGTTTGTTGGGGGTAATTTAGTTGCATGGAAAAGCAAGAAACAACATGTAGTTTCAAGAGCTGAAGCTGAATATCATGTTGTGGCACATGTGACAAGTGAATTACTATGGTCGAGAATATTACTATCAGAGATTGGAATGTCACCATCAAATCCATCAATGATGTATTGTGATAATCAATCCGCTATTCATATTGCATATAATCCAGTCTTCCACGAGCGAACTAAGCACATTGAGGTTGATTGTCATTTTGTGCAAGAAAAAGTTCAGAAAGGTGATGTTATTCTTCAACACACAAAGTTGGAGGATCAACTTGCAGACATTTTTACGAAATCTCTATGGGGGAATAGAGTGAGCGTCTTATGTAAAAAGTTGGGATTATTTAATATCTATATCCCAACTTGAGGAGGAGTGTTGAGAAATATTGTGAGTAATAAGGGTAAAATAATAACTAAATTATGAGTAGAGTTAAGCACCTATGATATATATACATATATACATATATATTTGTAACCATATTTTTATTTTGATTATTAGAAAATAATTATCTCTTCACATTAGTAAATGAGGAACTACCTGTTATATAAAGTTGCAATATGGAGACATGCCTTCAATCGTTTCAAAAAGTACATTGTCTAATCTTAGTGGAGAAATTTAATCATCATAACTATCATGCTAAGACAAAGTGATTGCTAGACATGAATGAGGATATTCCCACTGTTTGAATCAGGAAGCTTATCTTAAGTCCTCGAGTTTTATTTGCCCACCTCTATTTCTTGTCTCTTAAAAACTTGTCGTGAGATCTAAGAAAAATATTAGTAAGGGTAAAAGCCCAAGCCCCTGATTTAAAATTAACAATGGCAACACGTTTTTATTTTTTTTTTTTATTATTATTATTATTATTATTATTATTATTATTATTATTATTATTATTATTATTATTATTATTATTATTATTATTATTATTATTATTATTTTTGTATAAAAGCGGGCCGCCACAGCAAATTGTCTTTACATCAAGGTCCCATTTCCTATAGTTCATGTTCAGATTCCTAGACATAAGCCAAGTCAACTAGATTCAAATGCGCCACTCTTTGAAGAAATTCAATAGGAATATGCATAAGCTGGCAATTTTCCATCATGCAAATCAAAAGGTTCCATATTCGTGCTAGTGAGAACTCAATCTTTTCATGGAACTTGAACAAGAAGATGCGCCAAAATGGTCATTCCCGAAGGAACTACCTTAGACACTAAGATATCCCGTGATAAACAGAAAAGGAGAATATATAGAAAGATTTGAGTATGTAATATTGCCCTTCCATTGGGTTTAAGCAGGAACTGCAAAAGAGCCTCTAAAATGTACCAAACACAAGGGGGAGGCATTAGTCCACCCACATTCATCTGCTAACTGACGGGAGGAGAAGAAAGCACCAAAGGGATGCAACTAAGCATACCAAACGGTGGGACTAAATATCAACCTCCAGACCTTCAGCTATAAGGACCCGGGGCTATCATTATAACATTGTCCATTTTGGGCCTCTAACCCTCACGACTTTAAAAGTCGTTATACAGAGTAGAGAACCCAAGCTTTCCTTTGGAGCTACCACTGTCTAATATTGTTGGGCTTCTAAGCTTTCCTTTGGGGCTATCACTGTGTAATATTCTCTCACGACTTTAAAAGTCATTATACAAAGTAGAGAACCCAAGCCTCTAAAAGTCGTTACACAAAGTAGATAATCCAAGCCTCTAATACCACCTATAAAGATCCAGGGCTACCATTATGTAGTATTGTCTACTTTGGGCCAGTTTTAAAACACATTATATAGAGTACACAACTCAAGTCTTATCAACTAGTTCAACACTCTCCCCTTAACAATGTGGAACGGGAGATATGCACTTAGGTATTGCTGAGGTTTTGCACTAGACCGTCCCTTCATACTTCCCGAGTCTAGATTTTCACATCAGTGAAGATTCGAAATCGAGTGTTGTATATTAGCTATCGTAACAAAAGAAAAATGAAGAGGGAAAGATTCTTCATTTTCTGTATTTGCACTTTGGACGAAGGTTTCAACATAACAGAGGAAATATAAAAGAAGAGTATTCCCAATTAAACCGACAACTCGGAAAAAAGGGAGGTAGCGCCTAAAAGCTTTCTTGCAATTTTGTGATAATTCATTTTACGTGTCCGCGGAAGCTTCCAAGTCATTCAATGTCGTATATTCCAGCTTCTACGAACCTCCTACTATTATAGAAGGCACGGACTGATCTTTATGTGGTCTCTAGTAGGGAAGCATTCCATTACCAACATCATATGCTTCGAAATAATAACAACAAGCACAAGATATTTGTATTATCCAGACCTTCCAGTTTTGTCTGACTATTAGGCAAAGCTTATTGATTCATGCGTGTACATATTAAACAATTACTCCGGGAACGATGATTTAGCATAGGGGGTCAAAGCGAGAGTAGCTAACCGTGCCCGAGAATGTTAGATGAGTATTCCTTCAAGTGTTCAAAGTGTGTACTAGGCAGTCGATTGAAAACAGGACTTGAAATATCTCAGATTACCATTTACCACCCCCACCGTAGAAATTACTTGATACGTTCTGCCGCTATCTGAAGAATCTTCTCTGCCCCTGTAGTTATGCACCATAACTGTAACCATCTCCAATGAATTCTAGCATATCTCCCAGTAATCCATAGGTCGTGGATGTTTTCATTTTGTCCTGTGGAGACATCCACGACATTGCCACACAGGAGAGCCCACACATGGTTCCTACTAATTATCCTAGGAATGTTGCCTCCGTTCTCCAATATGTAGTCCTCGTGCAATCCTCAAACGAGACCTCTCTCTATATGTCTCCATAAGTGAGTACGATCTGTTTAATGCATCTTCGAATTCGCCTATCAACAAGCCCTCCATTTTATCCCAACAGAAACAAAACATGATTCCTTGTTTTCCCCTCCCCAATATTTCGCCTGATAAGATCATGGGAAGAAGAAACAGTAGGAGGAGAACCCATCTCTTTAAACTCGATGATTATGTTGCTGCTTTTTTTCCCTCTTTCCTTTTCAAGTTTGTTGGGAAAAACAGATTCCCTAAAACCAATCCGATATTCAATCGAACCCCTAAAACGAACGCGGAAGACGAGCCAAACACATGTATCACTGATCAAAAAGTATATTATGGAATTGAATGTACCTTATCTTTCACAGATTAAACATCAAGGTAGAATCCTGATCCTGTTCTACCGCGAAGCGTACTGTTCTTTTCAGGGGGAGAAAATTCTGTTTGAGAGGGTATTGTTCTTTTGGTTAGAGGGAGAGAACATCTTCAGAAAACACATGTACGTACGTAAAAGTACGTTCCCTTTTTCTTTCTATCTCTTAAAATGTCTCCTATAAGAGATATAACCTCTCAACGTAAAACGCTTCTTTCAAAAGAGGCAACCCTTAACGTACCTTTTCATATCTCAACTCTTCCTTTATGGGCCCTTAACTTGCAGGCCGAGTTCTTAGGCCCAACATGGGCGGATGGACCTACTTAGGCCCATCAACATATAGAAAAAAACCAACCATTAAAGTTATTTCAGAACCTAAGAATACATTTTATGATTTCTCAGGTAAAAAGAAAGGAGGAATCATGGATAGCTAAAAAGAAACAAGGATTCTTCTCAGCTTCCCAAGCTCTCTGAATTTGCCGAAGACTCCACTTGTGAGTAAAATAAGAGACCAACAGCTTGCTTCCTTTTTTCGGCTGACGGACATCGAACAAGGCCAGATGATGAATGCTCTTCAGTTAATTGAATTCCATCACTCAAACAATGCTCAATGATGGATCCATATTGTTCACAATTTTTATCTGGATACTGGGGAATTTCGAGCTGCATCATAAGTTGGTTCAACAAGAAGCAGATCACAGCATCTATCTACTCTTCATCAAATATGAACTTCTCCCCCACTGAATAGACCCTGCTAGCAAAACCAGTGATAGTCGATGCGAGAGTGGGGCAACGAGTAATTTTTCCAGCAACTTAGGTGAAAATTTAAGCCTCCTTCTACATATCCATGAGCTTGAAGAACCCAGCTGAACTGTGCACCATGTTCACTCGCCCCATTAAATAAGTAAGATCACTTTCAGAAATCCTTCGGTTACTCCAAACCACGCTGAAGTGATTGAACAAACATGTAGCAGGATTATGAAGGACCACAGGGTTGAAAAAACATATCTCGTGATGCCTGTCCACCAGTCCCAAAAAGTTTCTTTAATTATTCACCGTCTTCATCCAGAGTCTTGGTAACTTCAATAGTCACCCTCTGTATCTTCACCCATTGGGTACATTCGACAATCCCCTTCAACTAGTTCAACATTTTAACAGGATCTCCAACAGCAACCGAACTTTTCGTTTAATCAGTTCATACCTTCCAAAACTACAGAAAGAAAAAAGAGAGACAAATCATAAGGTCTACAAGGGTGGTCCAAAAACCCGACTAACCCGACCCAAACACAACCCAACGCGAACCAAACACGAAACAAGTTGAGCACACGTTTCGGGTCTTAAAATTGTTCGGGTAATTATAGAAACAAGAAAACAAACATGTTTTGGGTCGGGTTAGGGTCAAAACATTGTTCGACCCGAACTGGTCTACTGCCATTTGCAAGATACAACATCTGTCAACAGACTAGACACGTGAAATGCAGAAAATCCTGACCGACAAGTCCATGACAAACGTATTACCACACAACCAGGACTTTCGAACGATGAAATATGAATCAAGCACGATTTCCGAGGATTAACTGCGAATAAGGAGGATGAAATGACGAGCAATGGTGATCTTGAGACGACGACAATGGACATGTAGGGATCATTCCATTGAATTCGATGGTGAAACTGTATTGTGAAAACGAGACGTTTCCCACCAAATTCGCGTTTGATGACCGCTGGAGCTTTGTTTGATATGGGCGAGCGAGACACTCCGGGAAATTTTCAGTTTGGCCTCGGGAAGTTTGATCTTATTCCCATTTTGTCCCCTCTTAAAGTTATTCACTTCATTTCACTCCCTTGTCCTCCCTATTTCAGCAATTTGACTCTAGTGGGCGAACTACGTTTTTTTGCCCGGTCCCCCTCCCATGTTTTGGAGACCGTGGCAAGTTGCCCCTAACGTTTCCACTTTTGAATTTGCCCCATTACTTTAAAACTGGTTGCAATGTGCCCCTAGTGTCGACTCCAACCAAATTTCTCTAACATATCTAACCACATGACGGCACGTGAATAGTTACGGAAGGTAAGCAAGCAATATATCATTTATGTGAGAAAAAAATATAGTAATTACTCAAAAATATATTTCACAACTACATATCGATATGCATTTGGTGTTAACTCTAATCAAATTCTTGATGGAACTTTTGTTACATGTTCTAATATTAGATATGATTCTTATTTTTTTTTCATTGTTTCATAAGTATGTACTTTTATAATGAATTTGTCCCCCACAATCAGTCAAGTGCTATCACGTGGTTGGAGCTCCAAGTAATATTTGGTCGGAGTTCCAACACAAGAGGACACATTATGACCAATTACTAAAATTTAAAGGCAAATTAAGAAAATCAAAACGTCATGATGTAAGGATGTGAATTGGATCTGAGGCTTGACGAGTACGGGGTCAAATTGATTGAATTGGTCAATTTTATTTGATTTTTAAATCACTGATGTTGAGCGTTTTCGCCCCATTTGCCTAATCTATTGAATAAGATCGCCGTGACATAATTGCTAGGAAATTTCTTCAATGCGTTGCACTTTTGTATTGGGATTGTTTGTAGAGGTGATTTAGATGACAAGGACCCGCTGGCAACTAAGAAAATGTTTTAAAAGGATACATGTTAACAGAAGAAAGTGCACCCGCATCTCTTCCGAAAGATCCTTGCCCTTTTTTCAATGGATGGATCTTGCGCATGCTTGTGCCATTCTTGGCAGTCAGAGAAAGTGACCTTAGCTCATCTCCAACCACCGACAAGGGCATGCGGGCGCATCTCCACCTAAATTACCATGGCAATTGAAGTTGCACGACAATCCCAACTGTTGTCGTGATTAGGGTTTGAAAACCCTCGCCGGCGTCGAATGAGGGCTGGTTTGGGTAGGGCCGGCCAGGTGATGGTGGCCCAACTCCTACCTCTGTCCGTTTCACCACTTTTTCTCTTTCTTCACTAATTGTGATTACCTTTTTCGATGTTGACGGCGTCCCGATTGCTTTAGAATTTTTGCACCCACTTAGTATTTTGATGAGATAGTTTAATCGAAGGACTCATAGTGGATCTTTCAAATAAGTTACACCTATTGTACGCCAGAGAAGTGCAAGGATAATAGTGCCATGATATACAAGATCTTCGGTTGTGTTTGGTTGAATAGAATACCCACTTTTTATGCTTTTGTTTGGTTTTTGTTCTTTCAGGTGATTTATGATTAATAAAGTATCAATTGTCAAATGATACTTGCCGATCCATGATGAATTAGAAATCATATTGATGTCCTTAATCACATGTGGGCTTCACAAGGTTTTCGTATCATTCACACATCGGAATCTTCCATATTTAAATGGATAATTTACATATTATATTTATCATCTTCTGAGGTTTAGACTTTGATATATTGCCTATTTAATGGATGAGATGTATTATTTTTTTTCCCTTTTTTCTTCTTCTGCCCCAATCCCCACAGCTCCACACCATTTCTCAGAAGATGGTAAATATAATGTGTAAATTACAATAATTGAATAAGGTTGTAGTGTAATTACTATTTCATTGTAAATAGATATTACACTACAATGCTATAGAGTTGTGATTTCTATTAAACTATTTGGTTTAAGTAATATAATACCTGATATATTATTTGGTTTCGTTAATGACATATATTATAAAAGGGGAATAGAATCATAATTTGCTTAATAGCCCTAAATTAAATTTAAAAAATAGTAGGGAGTATATTAATTATCAATTAGAGGACCACACATATAAAATTAGATATATTATTTACCATGTAAAATACTTAATTTGTTTTAATAATCTATCTATGATTATGATAAAGAGTTAAACACATAACATGAGATTATATTTGAATAAATATTATATTGATAGTAAATATCACTTTAATAGCCAATCATGAGTGTAATAATTAATTGATGATTTTGATTTAAACTTAGTCAAATGATATGTGATCATATTAAAATAAATATTATTTCTTATATATGATTGGAATAATAATTATGTAACGATTTGATCATTACGCAATATAAGTAGTAATTAAGATAATCATTATTTTCATTCATGAGCATTTAGATGATATAATGAAAAAGTAATACTATGCTGAATATTTTAGTATGAATAATTACTAATATAACAAATTGTTATGTATTACGGTATCATATTTGTTATAACATCAATCATTTACCTATTATTTTATATTATAATTATTAGTAATAATGTGATTAAGTCAAAATAATTATGAATTGGTGTTATTTATATATATAATGTGATTATGTCAAATTATGTAAATTATAATTACTGACAATAATCAAGCGTTGGAAGAGTGAATTGGGAAAAAAAAGGCAAAGGTTCTTTGATAATAATTGTAACAATCAGGCTATAAGGGTGATTAATTTCGGTATGTCTAGTTCCGTTGTTAATTCTAGGAACCACATCAAAAAGGACAATTTCCAGTTTGAGGAACTAGGAATCGGCCCACTTAGTTGTAGACCCACCAAGAACCTGAGTGGGTCTAGCAACCAGTTACATCTCCTTTTTTTCTATTCCTTACAAGACTACAAGTGTTATTGCATAGTTTAAACTATCACATGAGTGACAAGCTCATAATAAGCTAAACATGCCGATCATCTCCATGAACAAAGCTATAATGATCATCAAGAGTCAAGTTTGAGAGGCATTGAGCCACAAAGGAGGCATGAGCAGTGCATAATTGAGATTGAGAAAAGTGAGAGTGAGAGGTATGAGTGACGAGCGTGTGTGACTGAGTTTGAGTGAGAAAAGAATGGAAATTAGATTTTTAGAAATTTGGAATAAAAAAAAAAATCGGGCCAGCTTAGGTGGGTGAATCCACACCTGGAATCAGGAAACAAACTGATATTCAATAGTTCCAAATTTTAGGAATTGAGAATTGGCTGACCGACCAGTTCTCAGTTCAATTCATTTCTTTTGCTTACTCCTTGGTCATATTTATTAGTTATTAGTTGGAATAGTAATTACACTACAATATATTGTTGCAAACAAACACCGTAGTAGGCAGTCAATTTGTAATAAACCCATCTATAATAACCATTAAAGGGGCCTTGCCAACAAGATTTCGTCATTCTTCCTCCATTGTGAGCACTCAATTCGGTTACTTATGTTGACTAATTTGTATGTTAATATAGCCCCAAAATTTAAAGGAGCTCGAACTGTGGTTCCATTGCATCGATGGTCGATGAGCAATGCAAATATGCCTCATTAAGTATAATCGACTTTGATCTTGCTTTTATTAACAAGAGAGTAGACAAACACGCATCACTGCAGAGGCCCATGAGACTCCAAATCAGTGTAAGCTGACAAGGGCAAGCTCCGGCTGATCCTTGGTCACCAAAGGAAAAAACAAAAACAAAAAAACACGTATTATCTATACTCATTTAAAAGGATTGAGTAATTATCGAGCACGCTCGGATCATGTAAGCCCCTCACGTTCATCGTCAGATCAAGGAGACGTCACGCGGGGTTCATCTTATTCAACGCTGTTCGTGAGCTGAGCTCACGTATACTGGGCGCACCTAAATTGTTTTTTTTATAGCACCAATCTTATGGACGATACACATCATTCCTAGTCGGAGCACCAGCCAAATAGGATTCTTTTCCGTTTTCGGAAAGCAGTAGTTGCGAAGATATTTTTTATCCCAACTTTCTTTGAGATGAATGGCCTCTATCGTCTCTTCTTTCTTTTCTTTTTTTGATCTTATTTCATCCGTGTCGAGTTTAAAGAATCTGTCAAGAATTAATTCTCAAATAGTAACTCAAATTCAAATGTCAAGACTAGATATGAATATTGCACATCTACTAGGACTCACGAGTCACATGGACAACCCCGTTCGGAGAAAAGCATCGAAATGGAGCGAGTCTTTTCATGGAGTAAATACAAGTCAACTCTCGCTGGTGAGTGACATGAATGGCAATGCCCCTACTTCGAAGCTCGAAAATGTCAAACTCTCTTTAGTGCTCTCAAAACGCCAGACCCCAAGCCCGGAGGCAGAAACAAGTGAGTCCATCACCCCACTTCATTCCTGAAGTTGGAGCGACCACAGGGGATAAAAAGGATCATGATATGCCCAAATCCAAAGTTCTCAGTGATTTCCCTGGGGCCAGAAAACCATACTTCCCTCGGAATGGTGGATTCACCATCGATCTCGAGCGTTCGTTCTATTCGCCGTGAGATAGAATGTTCTTCGGAAGGACGTCAGCTTCTTGCCATGTGGCCAATTACTTGATTGTGGGATGAGCATTCAGTGGAAGACCGACTTCCGTGATCATTAAATGTTGCGCGCATTATTGCCCTTGAGAATCACACATGAGAGCAGTTCCGCTTTCGTTGGCCGGTGATGGAGATGGGAAGACGTACTCTTTCGGCTTCGTGAGCAAACAACACAAGCAGCATTCACTTATTCTCTTCTAGGAGCCAAGGCACGGTAAAAAGAAGTAAAGGAATGTACATTTTTCCATCAGGGAATTCAGCACTAGGATTACATTAGTACAGCTCTCAGACTCTTCTTTTTCCCAGGAGACGAAGGGAAAACCTCCATGTCTCCAATGAAGTCTCACTACAGTGGTACAACAATTCACAAACAAAGCCTTTTCAATGGACTACTCAAGGGGGATGATACGGTCCTGTGCGAAAATTTTCGGTACAAACCTATCTCCATAACATCGAACAATCACTATGCTATTTGACAAATCCACTTGAATAGAGATGAAGAAGGTCTTTACCAATCGATGTCATGACCTGTGGGTCCAAAACAGTTTTACCTTGCCAAAGGCGAAAGTTGGCTAGCTCGATCCTTTTCCTGCCTCTGGTGCAGAGGGGACCGGTAGTGCAAGGGCACTTGGCCACGCCGATGAGCCATAGGATGAGAGGAACGAGCCCTGGGCTCATTTGCTCTCTCGCTCGAAGCTTCAAGACGTTCTAGCGTCTCCACAACTTCTTTCATCGATGGACGGCATTTTGGCTCAGGGGCAAGGCAACGTAAGGCGAGCTGAGCCACTTGGAATACGGTTTTCGAAGGATATTTTCCCTCAAGGTTAGAGTCCATAAGGGTCTTCAGCTTTCGCCTATCAGCTAAATACGGCTTGACCCAATCCACAAGATTTTGTTTTCCACTTGGGCGATTGAGATCAAGCGCCCGCTGCCCTGTAAGCATCTCTGCCAATACAACGCCAAATCCATACACATCGCTCTTGACATACAGATGCCCTGCCATTTCATCAATCCACACAGGGTAAGATCACGGTGCGCGGACAAAGTCAAGCATATGTATGATCACAACAATGGGAACACAGCTTTAAAAGAAATCATTTATCAATTTACCTGTGGCCACATACTCTGGCGCGGCATACCCGTATGTTCCCATGACACGCGTAGTTACATGAGATTGACTTGCAGAAGGACCCAACTTTGCCAATCCAAAGTCCGATAACTTCGCATTATAGGACTGAAAATGACGAAAATTTAGTCCAAGTGAAAATGTGTCTGATAAATGTGTCATGGGAAAGTTCTTCATTGTTAATGCAATGTCGAGGGAGTATTTGACTACTCGCTGATGGGTTTCTCGAATCTAGTTCAATATAAAATCTCTCTTACCCCGTCAAGGAGTATATTTGACGCCTTAAAGTCTCTGTATATCACATGCTTGTCCGATGTATGTAGAAACGTAAGGCCTCGAGCTGCTCCAAGGGCGATTTTGATCCTTATTTCCATTGGAAGAGGCTGAACAGCCGAACCTCCTACAAAGATGCATTCCCATGGTTAACTAGTACTTGTGGTTCATTAAAATAACATAATCTCCTCATTAAGGCAATTTTGCAGCGGTAGAAAGCTTTCTACTTTAAAAGGTGCTTACTTCCAAATAGATGGTTCTCTAAGCTGCCCTTCTGCATGAATTCATACACTAGGAGCAGCTCTGTGTCTTCATAGCAGTAACCCAATAATTTCACGAGGTTTGGATGAGAAAGCCGCCCTAAGAAATTTATCTCAGACTGCACAACAGAACAACCAAAAGTCATAAGGAACGATACCAGTTGCACCTATAAGTAGGAACTAAATGAGGGCCACAAAATTTTTCTTGTTTGCTGGATAAACTAGTTTGATCTGCTTGCTCTGCAATAAACATCTTATCCTATTCTGCAACTGAATTGAGTTCGCTAGGTGACCCACAACCAAGAAGGCAGAACCCTCCCACATGTTAGCAATTCCAGTCCCTAAGTCTTTCCCTACTTAATTTTGTTCTGGAATCAATTAAGAAATGCAATATTTTAGCACATAAACAGCCTTATCTTTGGGGATAAAAGGCCAAAAGGGTGGGAACAACTCCAGACAATTAAAAGGTACATTCCACCTACCAGGTACATATTATAATCAAGCATATGAAGCAACGAAATCGTGCAATGAGACCAAATGACATTAACAAACTATGCGACAAGATAACAAAGAAGCACAATCCAAAAGATTACAGGAAAAATAGCATCAAATCATTACAGAACATAAAGATGCCATATTGTCTTTCTGAGTTTTGGAGATTAACCTGCCATTCCTCAACACCCTGCAGGCTTTCAGAGTTCAATTTCTTAACTGCGATCACAGACCCACTGCCGCTTCTTGTCGATGGCTTCTCTTCAAGCCATCCTTTGTACACTTTGCCGAATCCTCCTTCACCAAGCACCATATCGGATTTGAAATTCTTGGTTGCTGCCTTCAATTCCGAGAAAGTGTAAATCCTCAGATTTGGGTGCTGCAAGATCTGCCCATTAGGAAAAGCCTCGTCCCCACTTGACACGGAGAAGAGGCTGTTCCGTGAAATATTGCTGCCTCCTGAAGATGTCGTGTTACTAGTTGTCTGGGAGATGACCCCTGTAAGCACATAAGTCCGAGCAAGAACCCCGAGGATAATTAGAAGTCAAGAAAGGGTAGTTGCATCATTATGAATTGAGACAATCAAGCATAAGTAAAGACAGCCCAATCAGCCAATTGCTGGCTAAGGAAGGACATTTAAGAAACTACAGGGGCAAGAACCACATGCACAGTGAAATTGAACAGACTCTGGCACAAACCGTGCAAGAATAAGTCGCTTGAATAGGACGGATGAACGTGTTCTAACTATAAGGAAAAACAGAGAGAAGGCACAAACCCTCAAATCATAGGGTGAAACAGAAGAAACCCAGATGAACAAATCGGATAGACCAACCAAATTCGCACAGAAAACAAAAAGATCAGCGGCAGTAATTCACGGTGGGCACCTGAAGTGAGATGATCAGGAGTTACAGAGGTCGGCTGTTCTGCTGGAGTGCCCCAGCAATTCCCCATCTGAATCTACTTCTTCTGTTCCTCCCCACGTGCCTTCCTTCCTTCCTTCCTTCCCTCCTTCCTTCCCTCCTTCCTCGGGATCCTATGCAGGCCGTGAGCTGAAAAGACCCTTCTTGTATCCAGGTTCAAGCAAAAGAGAAAAAGCTACCCAACTCAGAGACACACAGAGAAAGAGCAAAAGCGGCGACCTCCCTCCCCAGAGAAAGGTGGTCTTCTTCAACCAAATTGCGGTGCCTCTCTCCCTCTTTTTCTCACCGGTCTTGTTTCCTTTCCATTATTCAATGTGTTTTATTTATCCTTGACTCTCCAACCCCTCCTCCCTCTTCCCACTCACTCTGGTTTTTTATTGCATCCGGTGCATGAACCATTTCACATTCCCCCAGTTTCATCACCCCGCAGTTAAAAAGAAGACCGGGTCTTCGTTTTTTGGGGTTACGCAAGATGAATTTTAATTCATGGGCAGGAACAGGGACAAAAAGAAGGAATGAAGAAAGGAAAGAGGGGGTGGGGCGCGTTCTGTTCTTGGGCGGGCGGGGTGAGGAGGCTTTGAGAGTCAAAGTCAACTTGCCGTGTCAGAGAAATTGCCCGGTCAGACGCGACGAAATTCAAGCCGTAAGAAAGCGACGCTGCTGAAATTAAATCGAATCAATTAAATAGATTAATATTTGGCGGGCCAGCTGGAGCGTTGAATTGGAAATTGGAAACCCACCGGGGTATATCGTTTTTTTTTTTTTTGCCTTCTTTTTTTCTTCTTTCTTCTTTTTTGACTCACCGGCCAAATGAAAAGTCGTGTTGGCTTTCCAATTGACTAGCAAAATAATCGAAAATTATTCGGACCATAAAAGAAAAGTACAAAAGAATATTTGCGTGAGTGAGTCTTAAATTAAGGAAGAGAAAGTTATTGACGATGTGAATGCGATAGTCTAAATTGAATTGAAGAGACTCTATAATAAAAGGAGACTTTTTACGGGATTTTATAGTTGCTACCTAATTTATCTTCTTTTTTTATTCAATGGGAAAAAAAAAACACGATGTCATATCTAAATAATCAACGAGATCAAGCATGGAAATTATTAAAGATAAGTACTATGCTTTGTATGATCCTAGTACTCTAACTATTAGTCAACCACATTTAATTGATCAAGTAGGATTCACATTAAAAAAATGCACGAGAAAACATTGACAAAGAAAGATTGCCCATCTTGATTAATTTTCTATATAGCATATAAATATTGCCCGAACTGGACTTTGTCTATCTTCTTTATCAAGCTGTTCTACTATTTTCCCCAAATCCTAAACCCTGAATTGGATAGAAAGCTCAAACAAATGATTTTGAGTATGAATAATTCTGAATATGCTAAAATTTGTGTATGGGGATTATGCACTTAATCGTATGGTAACAATTGAATATAACTCATCTATATGTACTAGGATAGCAAATTGCAAATGGGATGATCTTTCGAGTTTAACGTCATTTCTTGCCATTTGTCTTAGTTGGTAATAACGGAGCCCTTCTCTCCCATAAGATCATTAATTATTGCCCCTCCTCCTTATCCTCTCTCATTTAATTGTAAGTCATTCTATTCAAGTAATATTATTCATTTAAAGAAAATAATGTGATTTTCCCTATTTTACTTATTCGCAAAAGCTTCTAGTGTTGTATGTGCATTTGACAAATAATATATGGTTGAAAGATCTAACGCGTTGCCAACTCAGCGTTTTTAGTCTTTTTCTTAGGCTCAAGTTTGTTGTCATTCAGATTGCTACATTCATGAAGCAATATTCTTATTGTAAATAATGTAGTCATCTTTTTGTAGCAATATTCTTATTGTCATAATCTCTCTCTTTGTTGTAACGATAGAAGTGCTGAAACATTAATAATTGAAATTTAAGTGTTGACAAATATAGGCACGGAAAATGGGGAAAAAAGTTGTTTGATAACGATGACTAGATCTTACTAATTTCTTAGTATTTATAGGCTTACGATCATTATTGGTATCTTGACTCTTGAAAGAAGAATTAATGTCTTCAAATTTAAAGAATGTGGAGAATTCGAAGATCATAGAATGTGGCAATCGGAATTTTTGACTTTCAATACTAGCATTTAAGATGGTTTTCTGTGATTGTTATTACCCTGAGTCTGATGAGTTAAGCTTAAAATGATATATGTTGACATGTCTGTGGATGGTATTGAGTGACGGTAATAATTTTATCATTATATTAGTTTTAGTCCTCAAATTACATATTTAATGATATTCAAGTTTTAAATTTACTAAATCGGGATTTTTCCTAGCATCCGGTATCTTTCACTATTTAGTGGGTTCAAATTTTTTTCAGATTTATCAATTTTTAGAACCGACATTGTTTTCCTTGTTTTTGTAATGATTTACTAGATATCTTGGTAACTTAACAAAACATCACCTATTTCAACTTTAACTCATTAATCCCTTAATGACTCATTCATTTCGCTTGGACGAGAAGAACTCTCTCAAAATATCTCCTATTGGCTACTCTCTTTGGACCACTTGAAGCTTTTGTATTGCTACACCAATCTTTCTACCTACACTTAGCATAAGGCCATCATTACTTCAACCTTGATTATTTGCCCTGGCAAATCATAAGCCATCCGATCTTCACAATGTGTCTTTTAAACTCAAAGTCATCACTTCCTTTGAACTTGGTTACTCGATCTCATCTCTCTTGGCTATATAAATGGGTCTTCGAGCTTTAAAGTGGAAGTCCCCCACCTCACTAACTTCCAATTTCCAGCTTTCTTCGTCTACTTTCGTTTTCAAATCTTGCAAGTAAAAGCGAAGGTCCACACACTTGTGTTATTAAAGTTTTTATCTCGAATCTTTCAAGAATGGAAAAGGTAAATTATTGGATTCCACTACCTTCTACTAATGGTTTTGTCATTTTAAAGACAAAAATTGTTAACTTTCTATTTTACTTACTCGAAGGCAATTAAGGCTTTGAGATACTCAAGTCTTTACTAAGGTAAGTGAAATCTCTAGAAGTGAGGTTATGTTGATCTACTTAGGGGCTGTTTGGTTGGGCATTCCCAAGGGGCTTTGGGCCCTCAAAGCCTCTTGGGGAAAAATTTTAGTGTTTGGCAAATTTTTTGGAAGCTCCTTTGCCCAAATATGAGCATTTGGAATGCTCAATGCTCAAAGCTGGGGAGGGGCAGCATTGGGCATTCGGCATTTGGGAAATGCCACAATTACTGTTCATCGTTTTTTTTTTTTTTTTTCCCGTTGTCTTCTTCTTCTCGTCTTCTTCTTCTTCTTTCCGGCCACCGAGCTTCTCCGCAACCACCGCCGCTACCGCCTGAGGGTCGTGCATCGCCGACCACCGTCTGGGGGTGCCGCGACGCGCAACTCAGGTGGCGCGGACCTCAGGCGGCGTAGTTGTGTTTTGCTTAAAGGAGAAGTATATGTAAAAACTCATGCAATGTCTTGTGTGGGATGTTGTTGAAAAAATAAGGGGTGAGTCAAAATCTAGTAAATGAAATCTCTAAATTTAAGATACGATATACTTATGTTGGGAGTTCTTGTGTATTTTGATTGTGAATACCTATACTTATACCTAGATTGACAATAGTATGTACCAAGTGTAGTTCCACCTTGTGGGTTGACAGGGAGTTTGTTGGACCACTTTGGGGTTTTCTATGGTCCCCTTGGTTTTGGCAGTGTTTGCTTGTTGATGGGCAAGGCTGTCGATATGTAGTGAATAACTTGATCTCTGGGGGGGGGGGGGGGGCGGCATAGGACGATGATGGTGATAGGTGACCCCGACCCTTCCCAAATTTACATTTTGTAGTTGTGTTTTGCTTAAAGGAGAAGTATATGTAAAAACTCGTGCAATGTCTTGTGTGGGATGTTGTTGAAAATTTTTGTTGTGCTTTCCCATACTATTAATATTTAAATGATAAAATTAGAAAATGACACGTCCCATGTCACATTTTGGGGCGTCACATAGAGATCAAGAAAACCTCATTGAATCAAGCTTCCAAACCCCGTAGTCTTCCTCAAAACACATTGAAGTCAGTTTCGTCGAATGAAGCTTCCCAAGCCCCAGAGTCTTCATCAATATCATCGAGGTTTCGCCTGATCACGCTCCAAAACTATGTTGTCTTTGTCATTGTTCATCTAGATTCAATCAAATCAAAGCTTGAAAGCCCCCACGATTTCAAGAAATCAAGCTATCTATCATTTTATTCAAGATCAATTGCTTAGAAATTCAATTGTGAAACTGTAGATTCTATCCACTTCATTCAATATTGATAAATTTGGCACCACCTTTTCTTTTATGTAATTTAGCTTCAAAATTTATTCGTGTTCAGTTATATATATGTAGTCACTATAACTGAACACGAATATTGAATGAAGCTTCCCAAGCCCCAGAGTCTTCATCAATATCATCGAGGTTTCGCTTGATCACGCTCAAAACTATGTTGTCTTTGTCATTGTTCATCTAGATTCAATCAAATCAAAGCTTCAAAGCCCCCACGATTTCAAGAAATCAAGCTATCTATCATTTTATTCAAGATCAATTGCTTAGAAATTCAATTGTGAAACTGTAGATTCTATCCACTTCATTCAATATTGATAAATTTGGCACCACCTTTTCTTTTATGTAATTTAGCTTCAAAATTTATTCGTGTTCAGTTATATATATGTAGTCACTATAACTGAACACGAATATTGAATGAAGCTTCCCAAGCCCCAGAGTCTACATCAATATCATCAAGCTTTCGCCTGATCACGCTCCAAAACTATGTTGTCTTTGTCATTGTTCATCTAGATTCAATCAAATCAAAGCTTCAAAGCCCCCACGATTTCAAGAAATCAAGCTATCTATCATTTTATTCAAGATCAATTGCTTGGAAATTCAATTGTGAAACTGTAGATTCTATCCACTTCATTCAATATTGATAAATTTGGCACCACCTTTTCTTTTATGTAATTTAGCTTCAAAATTTATTAGTATTCAGTTATATATATGTAGTCACTATAACTGAACACGAATATTGAATGAAGCTTCTCAAGCCCTAGAGTCTTCATCAATATCATTGAGGTTTCGCCTGATCACGCTCCAAAACTATGTTGTCTTTGTCATTGTTCATCTAGATTCAATCAAATCAAAGCTTGAAAGCCCCCACGATTTCAAGAAATCAAGCTATCTATCATTTTTTTCAAGATCAATTGCTTAGAAATTCAATTGTGAAATTGTAGATTCTATCCACTTCATTCAATATTGATAAATTTGGCACCACCTTTTCTTTTATGTAATTTAGCTTCAAAATTTATTCGTGTTCAGTTATATATATGTAGTCACTATAACTGAACACGAATATTGAATGAAGCTTCCCAAGCCCCAGAGTCTTCATCAATATCATCGAGGTTTCGCTTGATCACGCTCCAAAACTATGTTGTCTTTGTCATTGTTCATCTAGATTCAATCAAATCAAAGCTTCAAAGCCCCCACGATTTCAAGAAATCAAGCTATCTATCATTTTATTCAAGATCAATTGCTTAGAAATTCAATTTTGAAACTGTAGATTCTATCCACTTCATTCAATATTGATAAATTTGGCACCACCTTTTCTTTTATGTAATTTAGCTTCAAAATTTATTCGTGTTCAGTTATATATATGTAGTCCCTATAACTGAACACGAATATTGAATGAAGCTTCCCAAGCCCCAGAGTCTTCATCAATATCATCGAGGTTTCGTCTGATCACGCTCCAAAACTATGTTGTCTTTGTCATTGTTCATCTAGATTCAATCAAATCAAAGCTTCAAAGCCCCCACGATTTCAAGAAATCAAGCTATCTATCATTTTATTCAAGATCAATTGCTTGGAAATTCAATTGTGAAACTGTAGATTCTATCCACTTCATTCAATATTGATAAATTTGGCATCACCTTTTCTTTTATGTAATTTAGCTTCAAAATTTATTAGTGTTCAGTTATATATATTGAGTCACTATAACTGAACACGAATATTGAATGAAGCTTCTCAAGCCCTAGAGTCTTCATCAATATCATCAAGGTTTCGCCTGATCACGCTCCAAAACTATGTTGTCTTTGTCATTGTTCATCTAGATTCAATCAAATCAAAGCTTGAAAGCCCCCACGATTTCAAGAAATCAAGCTATCTATCATTTTATTCAAGATCAATTGCTTAGAAATTCAATTGTGAAACTGTAGATTCTATCCACTTCATTCAATATTGATAAATTTGGCACCACCTTTTCTTTTATGTAATTTAGCCTCAAAATTTATTCGTGTTCAGTTATATATATGTAGTCATTATAACATCATTTTGACTCAATTTTCTTCGTCGGTTTTTTTTTTTTCCCTTTTACACTTTTATATCTTATGGAATTCCATGGATAGTTCGGGTTAACGACCATGAAAACATTATATTCATAAATCATATATATTTGGAACATAATAAAGAATGCATAAAATGGGTCATCGCATTATGTCCATGATTTTATTTGTATTTGGTGCTTCAAAAGTCGTTTTTATTTTCTTTGGTTAGATATTTGGCCACATGGACCTTATGCCGTAGGTCTATAAATATTTTTGAATTTCATGAATTAGTAAATGAGACAGTTGTGTGATGTACTTGTATTCCACAAGTGAATCTAAATTAGCATCCAAGTTAAAGACTCCATTTGACATGGAAATGAATAATTTTAAAAATATTTTTCTAAAAATGATCATTTGTACCTTTTACAAAAATGAAAGAAAGAAAAATATTTTTATCATCCACAAAAATATTTAGGTATAAATTATTATTGATAATGAAATTTTTTTTATTAACTAATTATTTATAATGATATATTTTCATTATCTACAAAAATATTTAGACAAAATTTGTTGTTAATAATGAAAATAAAATTATTAACTAATTATTTCAAGTGATGCATGCAATCATTTTTATGAAAATGTTTTCGAAATTATTCATCTTTTGCGAAACAAATGGAACCTAAATTAATCATCATTTTCCTATAGATATTGAAATATAATTTTTTTTTCCAAGTACTATTGGAATTGACTTAGGTTGCGATCTAATATAATAGGAAAGGTACTGTAAATGGGATGATGTGAGTGGGCAACATTAGAAGCTTCTCCCGGATAAGCCCACTAATATATTGCCCTCCACCTTATCCTCCCTTTTTTTCAATTTACCATCTAAATGTAACTCATTTATAATTATAATTTTTTTTTATTTACCAAAGTACTTCCATTTAAACTTTTTCCTATACTAGTTAGTAGACAAAAGCTTCTATTGTTTCATGTGCATTCGAGAAATATGAAAGATAATATGTCATATGGTTGTTTCAGACTTCTATAATTTAGTCTTACGCGTATCCTTTACGATTAACAATTCCTTAAAATATCGTGGAATCTGTACTTATATTTTATTTTAATTCTGTTTGCAATTAAATTGTATTTCAATTCATATATGTCACATTTTTTGTTATATTTTGCATGACAATCTGCGCAATCCGCGGGTAAATGTCAGACTCGTCAAAACTCTATTTACACAAGATGATTTGCTACATTATTTGGAAAGTTAATTTTGTGAACTAATTCTAGAATGCCCTCCTCGAGTATCTGGGCTATCTTGAAGACAGCTTGATGCTAAAAGTAGTTCACTTTCTGGATATTTATGAACATTGCGACGTCATTGATTACACAGAAACATACAAAGTCACACAGTGCAATGACACTTCATAGTCTCTTGACTTGAGCTAAATAGTTGGTGGAGTCCGAAATTTTTTTTTTTTTTGCATCATCTACAAATATATTTAAGTATAAATTGTCATTTATAAGGAAAACTTATTTAATTAATTAATTATTTCAAGTAATATAAACGATTATTTTTAAATTTTTGTCAAAATCATTGATTTTCAGCAAAAACAAACGGAGTCTAAAGCTCTAATTCATTGTCAACTCAGCGCTTTTAGTCTTTTTCTTAGGCTCAAGCACATTGTCATTTAGATTGCTACATTCATGAAGTATTGACCGTTATGTTTATTTTCAATTAATTGCCTCCTTAACCTGTGGTAATTTATTTCATTGGTTTGTTGCCTTCCCTATTAATCTCCACTAAGATGCTAATCTATATATCTTTTTGTAGCAACACCCTTATTGCAATTATATCTCTCCTCATTTTAATAACTGAAACTCAAGTGTTGACAATTGTAAGCACCGAAAATGGAGGGGAAAAAAGTTGTTTGATAACGATCACTAGATCTTTTAAGTTTCGTATTATATATCTACTTATGATGATCATTGGTATCTTGACTCTCGAAAATCTCGAAAAGAACAATCAACGTCTTCAAATTTAAAGAAAACTCAAAGACTTTGAAGAACGCGTAGATCAACGAAGCCTTGTCGAATCAAGCTTCCACATCCTCATCTTCCTCAACACCAAAGTCTCGTCTAATCGAACTTCAAAATTCTGTGATTATCGTATATCAAAGTTCGGTCAAGTCAAGCTTCCAAAGCCCAACAATCTCCGTCAACATTATTGAGGTTTTGCTGGGTCACGCTCCAAAACCTTGTTGTCTTTGTCATTGTTGCTCTAAATTCAATCAGATCAAAGCTTCAAAGCCCCCAGGACTTCGAGAAATCAAGTTATCCATCCTTTCATTCATGATCCATTGCTTAGGAATCCAAGTGTGAAGCTAACATTGATTAATTTGGCACCAATTTTTATTTTATGTAATTTAGACTCAAAATTTATTGGTGAACAGTTGTATAAATGTAGTCAATGTAACATCATTTTGACAAAATTTTGTTCCTTGCTTTAAAAAAAATAAAAATTCTTTCATATAGAATTTCACGGATAGTTTGGGTTAACGACCATAGATACATTATATTCATAAATCATATGTTTTAAAATTAATAAAAGGATACATAAAATGGGTCACCACATTAGGTTCGCGAGTTTATTTTGTATATGGTGCTTCAAAATTTGATAATTTACTTTCATTTTGCAAAATCTTATTTTACCGAGTTGTTTTTCTTTTTTAGGTTAGATATTTTGCCATATGGGCCTTATGCCTTTGGTCCTCTATAAATATTTTTAAGTTTCATGAATTAGTAGTTGAGACGGTTGTGTAATGTATTCGTATTTCACAAGTACATCTAAATCAACATCCAAGTTAAGGCACTGTTTCTTTTTCTTAATTTTTTTCACGAATAATAAATGACTTGAAAATATTTACTTAAAAAATTTGCTAGCATCTATTGAAAAATGAGTTAACAAATAATATTCTGATTGTCTACGAAAATATTTAGATATAAAATAATGAAAATATTTTGTAGTGACTAATTATTTCAAGCGATATATTTTTATTGTCTATGAAAATATTTATACATATCTTTTGATCAATAATGAAAATATTTTTCATTGACTAATTATTTCATTCGACACGAGTGACCATTTTCAGAAAAAATATTCTCTAAATTATTTATCTTTTACAAAATAAACAGAGCCTAAATCAGTTAATATAATTTTTGTTTCAAATATAATTGGAATTTACTTAGGTTGCGATCTAATAGGAAAGGTACTGCAAATGGGATGATCTTAGAGTTTTGGAGGTTTCATTTTTTGGCATTGTGCTTAGTTGGCAACATTAGAAGCTCCTCTTTTTTTTTTTTACCATTTAATTGCAACTTATTTATAATTAAAAATTATGTTTTTATTTACCCAAATACTTCAACTTAAACTTGTTCCTATGCTAGTTAGTAGATAAAAGCTTCTATTGCCTTATGTGCATTTGAGAAATATGAAAGATAATATGTCATCATGGTTGCTTCAGACTTTCATAATTTAGTCTTACGTGTACCTTTTATGATTAACGATTCCTTAAAATATCGTGGAATCTCCGCTTATAGTATATTTTAATTCTGTTTGTGATTAAATTGTATTTTAATTCATATACGCCACATGACGATCCCCGCGATTCCCGGGCAAACGTTGGACTTGTCAAAGCTCCTATTTACCCAAGACGATTTGCAACATTATTTGGAAAGTCAATTTTGTGAACTAATTCTAGAATACCCTCTTCAAGTTTCTGCACTTTCTGGAAGACAGCTTGATGCTAAAGTAATTCACTTTTATGAACACTGGAACGTCATTGATGACGTAGAAACATACGAAGTCCCACAATGCAATTACACTTTAAAAGTCCCTTGACTTGAGCAAAGTAGTTGGTGGAGTTTCCGACTAATTCATGTCGGGCTTTCTATCTTATCCATATTGATGGGCGGACTCACCAGCTTCTAGTGTTCTGAAAGATTATCGACGTGAAAGACGTTAGCTAGAGACGGCGAAGCTTAGTTTATCTTAAGAACGTCGCCGGAGAAGCTTTTTGCTACAGGTATTCACTACGGTGCCGAATAGGACTCGTGTCATGCGTGGCCAAAGTTATTCCAACCGCACGTCCAACTCAATGTATAACGATCCAAATTTTGATAGAGCATGTACCAATGAGCAATGGAGGGTGAGTTCGTGGGCCCTCATGCTTCAAGAGGTGTTTCTAGTGACCAATTGCCTAATTAGCTAAAGCTTTTGCGGCAAATAAATCTTGGCAGGGTCTCTTTCGGCTATAGTTCAGCAAAGGAATAATTACCAAATCAAATCCTAAATGTTTTGTACGGATGCTAATTTAGTTTTATTATGAAATTTCAATGTACTTAATCAGATCAATTTTTACCGGAAATCACAAATGTAGAGGTTAAACTTTTTGCTAGTTGTCAACATGGGAGGTTGCCATGTTAGCTATTTTTGGCAAAAATTAGCTAAATTGACTACATTGGCATTTCATGTAAAGATTGAGGATTGAATTGACAAAATTAAAGACAATAAGTTTAGGACAAATTGAGTAATTTTCCTATTCCACAAACCCTAGAATATACCACAGAAACACGTGTTGAATGAGGAACATTACATGGCTGTTGTTGTATGTGTGCCGTGGTAAATCTATAACATCCAAAAGCGATAGGGTCGCGGGTCTCGTGTGCGCCCCTCCAGCCCCCTTGGTTTAGAATGGACTTAGTATGCAACACTGAGTTCATTGAATAATTCTCCATGGCAATTAAGTGTGAACATCGCAATTGATTCCACGACCTTTGTTTTTTTCTTCTTCTTTTTTTCCGCATTTGAGACGTCTTTGGTGGTAAAAATTTGGTTGATCGGGTTTGGTTGGGGTGATGGAAACCGATGATGAAACGGACCTGAACATGGTCAATTCAAGGAAAGGAGATTATAACAAATTCAGGCACGAAAGTTACATTGGCTTCCGGCCATTTAAATAGATAAAGCCACCATTCAAGGTCGAGAAAAAGTCAACAGAGAAGCTTCCGAGACATTAAAGAAGAAAGGGCAGGCCAAAGCTGAACCTCGAAAAGAAAAGTCCACGGTCAAATTTGGAACGTAGGGGAGAAACAATGAGTTCAGCCCAATTGATAAGTTTATCGCCTCCAAGAACGAATCAAAACCATAATGAAAGGTTACATGCATCAATTTAATAATAATTCCCATAATAATCATGACCACGATGAAGATTATGTAAATAAACATTTCGGAGGCATTTATTAAATGACATTTTAATAAATTGGCCAA
The DNA here is from genome assembly GCA_019915185.1 of Eucalyptus camaldulensis. Lineage (NCBI taxonomy): Eukaryota > Viridiplantae > Streptophyta > Magnoliopsida > Myrtales > Myrtaceae > Eucalyptus > Eucalyptus camaldulensis. The sequence continues at coordinate 33,904,147 of JAHSVA010000001.1, forward strand.
AAGCCCTCTAAAACCCTAAACTATATTTACTGTGACACATTTACCCTAAACTTTATTATATAACACCAAAAATCCCTAACTTGCACATGTATGACACATTTACCCTCCATAAAAAATCTGTTAATGAGACTATTAAAATTTTGCCTACATTGATGTCAGAAAGTAAACAGTGTGGACATGGTGCCCATGCGATTTTAACAAAATAAAAATAACCTTTCTTAAGTTGAATAATCATCTAACGGAAAAGTAAATATATCACATAGGTATAAGTTTGGATTTTTTTATTCTATACGACAAATTTTTTCTTAGAATAAAAATGTCACGGTGAGCATAGTTTGGGAGTTTTTGATATTATCAATGACAAAAAAAAAAAAAAAACTCAAGATAAAGGTGTCACAATAGGCATAATTTGAGTATTTTTTGTGACTTTTTGCCTAAAAAAAACTCCCAGTTTCTAAAGCTTTATCGTCTGATGCACGATTAGTTTTTGGGTATTTGCATCGCTGGAGAGTTGTGAACCATTGAGTCGGTCAAAGGAGACATTGTTAGTCACTTTGGAGTTTGAAACAAGTTTGTGACCCTGAAATTCCGGATCCTGACGACGGTGTTGCTTCCGCAAACTAATGAGCTCATCCAAGCATAGAGTGAGAACCCTTTTCTATCAGTATCAAAAAGCGCAAAAATGGCCAGGAAAAGTTTTGAAAGATATTTTTATTATAAGAAAGATTACGACAGATATATACGCAATTGTTAATAAAAAAAAGGAGAAAACATTCACATTTTCCCTTCGGATCCTTTGCCTCATATGGTATTTTCTTTTGATGCAGTGGGTAATTGATTTCAAAACTAATCTCTTTCGCATGAGTTGATAGTTGAGATGTTGGATATACCGAAATCGGGGACATGAATCGTGATAGAGAAAGCTAAACTTTAGGTACTATTTGGAAAATAATTTGCATGCGGGGTACTCATTACTTGAGCATCAATTCTTGAATTGGAAATCAAATGTCAGATTCGCTGTGAAATCATGACCTTCGTTGGACTAATGTTTCCATTTCTCTCGGATCTGAACTTTGGCTCACATCTTACTAAGATCATGAAATTGGTAGGGTATTTCAAGGATCAGAGTTTACCTTAAACAAAATATGGATTTATGTCAGTTATGGACCCAAGAGTTAAGGGGGCGTCGCCTTTGGTACTCAAAGCGTTTCATCGGCATGTATGTTCTAATGTTTATGTTTTACTTTTATATCTCACCCTCCTTGGTTAGGTTCTTGCAAACATTTGTCTTGTTCTTTAAGTTAAATTTATGTTTTTTCTCATAATCATCAGCATCTTCATCATTATTGTAACAGCCTTCAACACGTCACTTTTTTTTTTAGGCATAGTCAAGTTCATGAATTCAAAATGATGTTGCACATAATATAGTTTATCGCCTCCAAGAATGAATCAAAACCCCAATGAAAGGTTACATGCATCAATTTTATAATAATTACAATATTAATCATGACGATGACGAAGATTTTGTGAATAAATGTTTTGGAGGCATTTGTCAAAACCCTATTAAAAAATGGGCAAAAACCCTAAATTATACTAAATGTCATATTCATCCTAAACTTTTTCTGTGAAGCTAAAAAGTTGAAATTTGTGTCATGCACAAGTAATTTCTTGGTATTTGCATCATTCTAAATTAAGCATACTTACCTAGTTTTTCGGGACACTCGTCAGCGTCACCCTAATAATAATTATAATAATAGCAATAACGAAACTGCTGTTGATATTGCACAGAACTAGACGAGATGGAGAGTTGTGAACGCTTGAGTCGGTCAAAGAAGACATTGTTAGTCAATTAGGAGTGTGGAACAAGCTTGTGACTGAGTCTGGAACGAGTCTGTGACCCTGAAATTTCGGATCTTGATGACGGTGTTGCTCACACAAACTAATGAGCTTATCCAAGCATAAAGAGAGAACTTTTCTTATTAGAATTCGTTTGATAATCATTCCTTTCTCGAGAATTATTTTTATTCAAAAATAGTTTCTTCAATTTTGCTCTTTGAGCAAATTTTTAAGCATTTGAACACGTTTGGTAATTGTACAAAATTTTTATTCCTAAAAAAATAATGGGAATGCGTTTGGTACAACTCTCAATTTTTTTACATAAAATTTCTTTTAATTTATAATTTTGTTTTTCTTTTTATCTCTCTTCCTGTTCCTCCTCTAACTAGTCACCAACGAGGGTCTAGCGAGGTCGCCAGACCTCATCTTTGGCCGGCCGCTAGCTAGAGGAGGAAGAAGAAGAAAAGAAAAAATAAAAGAAAAAAGAAAATGGCTTGATTCTAGAATTGTTGCCAACAACATATGAGTAACTTTTTTCTACTTCTTGGTTTTGTTCCACATATATTCCTAGGAACATTGTTCCCAGGAATAGAAAAATTTGCTAATGTTACCAAATGGATTTCTTTTATTTATTTATTTATTTTTATTTTTGCTCCTAAGAACAAAAGAGCAAAAATAATCAACAATTAGCTAGTTATCAAACGGGCCCTTGGTATCAGAATGCACAAAAATGGCCAAGAAAGGAGTTTTGAGAAAATTATAACCAGAATAATGTTTACAGCAAATATATAGGCAATTGTTAATTAAAAGGAAAAGAGAAAACATTCACAAGTCATCTTTAGATCCTTTATCCTAGGAAGCATGGACACTATCTAGGAGTTTGTGTCGTGTCAGACAAATGTGATCAATAGATGTCAGAAAATCTGATATCTAGTCAACTCTCTTGACATGGTCCAACACAAAAGTTCAGAAATCTGACACCCTATTCTAACACACACAAGTCAATTTTAAATTTTTTTAATAAACAATGAGTCAAAATTGTGACATCCTAGATTTTTTGTTTTGCTTTCAATTTAATAAATCGGGCCTTTCATCGATGCATCTATAGTGCTATTCTCAATGCTGATCACTCCTGAGATAACTAGACTATCTAGGAAAGTCATTAAGGAATTTTAATACAATAGATTTGGGAATTCAACCAAGAATTGATTACTTAACCGTGCTCATCTGTAGAAATTATTATGGCACAATTAAAAGTCGATTAGAGATCAAAGATAGGCCGGTTCAATAAAGATGTGTGGCTAAACGTGGGTGATTCCACTAAATTACAAAATTCTCGTCGACCGGCACTAGATTGATTTTTCTGTCATTTTGGTACCCTACGTCCATATTTGAAACCTTGAGATTTTCATGACCACCGAGAGTCGCCAATATGTCGAAGAGGTTCATTATGGTTCAAAGAAAATTGACCACAAGTCATTTGCATTAAAAATTTCTGAAAGCTACCTGGTAGACTAGGTCTCGCTAAAATCACGCCTAATTGAAATTAACTGCGAATTTGAATCCAATTTCAGAAATTGAAAGTTCTGTCATGTCACAAGTCATTTTAGGAACATCGACTCACTCTCCAAAGATTTTTTTGCAAACCAAGATTTTTGGCGAAAAGTCGAGATAGGATTGTTTTCAACCAAAAATTCAGAAGACTGTTTTTTATCACAAATTTGGGATGCAAGTAGGTCCCATTGGCGAGGAAAAACACCAATTTGATTGAGAACTCGACGGTTGAATTTTTAGAAGCCGAATTGAGTTGATCCAAGAGGCAATTGAAGTCCATTTCGAGGAATTCCAATCAAAATTCATAGCCTCCATTGGACCCAACATTTGGGCCATTTCAATAGCTTCTAGAGGAAGCTATGGCTGCTGGAAAAGAAGATGAGGAAGCCAGCTGCATGGTGGGGACTTCCAAGGAGACCAAAGAGATGAGATGAGACAAAAGTGGTCCCCCCCCCCCATAGCAGCCGGTTCCCCCTTCCCTTTTCTTCTCCCCTGCTCGTTGAGCTCATCCATTTGCCAACCAAGAAGCCTTCAAAAATTTCCAGAACACCGACCGGCATCTCCTCCTCCCTCGTTGACGCTACTTGCCACTCGCCAGAGCCACCGCATGCCATCGCTCGCGCTTGCACGCCTGCATGGGTTGCTCCACCCCTGTCGCTTCTAGCCACCTCCTTCTAGCCTGCTCAACATCCCACAAAGCCCCTGGGTCGCCATTCTACCACCGCTAGCCGCTGAAGTTACCCGCCTGAGCTGCTGCAGCCCGACCGTCTCGCCTGGGCCATTTCCAACTCAACCGCCTGCCGGAGCAATCTCTTCAATCATCGAGCAGAAGCCGAAGCTAGTGGGTCTTATAGCCATTGTTTGGCTTGTTTTCGAGCCCTTCCGAACCTCGCTTGATGGTCTCGTTTTGGAATTTATCAATCCTCGCTACGTCCCCGTCGTTGTGGTCCAAGCAGATCATTAATCAAGTGAGTTTAATTCACTAATAATTTCTTAATAAGTTAGTGACGTTTAAGGGTTGATTAATTTAATTTAAGTATGATTTAGGTAGATAGTTAAAATAGATTAGCAATTTAATCATTCAATATTGCATGTTAGGTGGTTAGAGTAGTGTAATTAGAGCCTAGATAAGTTCTAATATTTATCTAGAGTGGTTCGGAAATTTTTAAGGCCCGTCTCGGCTTTTAATTAGGCTTTTTCGGCCTAAGTGTGCATTATTGGTATTTATTAATTATTTTATGTAATTAATTAATTAATCAATTATTTTTTTCGAAAATTAGACTAGGATAGTAGGTGATCGGAATTTTATGTTGATTGCAATGGTGTGATTAAATTATTTATTTGACTATTATTTTGTGCAAATTGAGTGTGATTTATGATTTTGGGTGTTTATCCCAAAATTTATTAATTTTAGTATTTAATTAGAAAATTACCAGGTGTCGATTTACAGCGCCAAAAATGTTTTGTGAACTACTGAAAATAGTGGGATTTTATAAAATAGAGATATTATATTTTTGGCTCAGGCCGACTTTGTACCCACACACAATTATTTTTATCGAGTATTTTTAACACGAAAAAAATAGGCCAGGACATTATTTTAGTTAAGGAATTCAAGCGGGAAGCTCAATGTCCTTGGCCATGAATGAATAATTGTGTGATGGTTTATAGTCATTGTAAGAGGATTATTGAAGGATGAGGTGACGTATGTTGTCGTGACGATATGGAATGGGTCAAGAAAACTGCCAAAACATGTTGTGCCTATAGGGCCGTGATTAACCACTGAAGCAGGCTATACCTATAAGGCTATGATTTACCGCCTAATTTGGAACAGGTTGTTCCCATCGGGTTGTGATTTACCGCTGGACATTTAGTAGGTTGTGCCCATGAGTGGCTGTGATTAATAATTGAAATGAGTATTTGACTATGATTTATAATGAGACGTTCCAATCGATGAATGATGTTATCACATGTATGAGATATGAATTACCGACTTGCAGGAAGGAACTGAGGCAAATGTAAGTCTTCTAACTCGTGCTTGTGTTTAAGCAGCCCTTGGGGCGTATTTTCTTCCTAAATAGGGCTTAGGGGGTTGAACTTGTTGAAACGTCATCTCACCCCATCGTGGGATGATAATTTCAGGTCTCTAGATGGCGGCTCCCCCTAAGCATTGGTCACGGAGCAGAAGTGTTTCATTTCGCTTCATGGAAACTCAAAGGGGTGGGTATATGAGTTGGTGAGGTCCGTGGTCTGAGTTGATGCGGGTCTACCCAAAAAGGTGCCCCATTGATACAGATCATGGTATCGTCAGGAGCGGAAAGGACAAAGAGAAGGGCCCATACCAGAGTATGAGATTCCTCTGTATATACTAGAGGTTGCTTTTGGGTAAAGTACAGTAGATCCCCCTGAAGGTTCGGTGGTAAACCCGGTAGACCCGGATCTTGCACATCTAAGAACCCCAGTGTACACAACTGAAGGCTCCAATGTGGATGATGAGGAGGATGAAGATTTGTAGTTTATGAAACCCCCCCCCCCCCACCCCCCCACCCCCCCCCCCCTCTTTTGCAGACTTTGTTTTTATAAATTGGTATTGTATATGACATGACTTGATATATGTATATATAAGCGTGTTGTAGTTTCAAAATTTTTGGCCCTACTTCTCTATCCCATTTTGTTTGTTGTCTGGGGAAATTATTTATTTGTTTCCGCATGCACATTAAAATGAAAGGGTCGGCGATGTGTCATAGGATGTCACTTTCTAACCGACCATAGATGAATGGGCACGTGCTCGGAGGATCGGGGCATTACAAAAAATAAAATATATAAAAAATAATAAATAATAATAAAAATAATAAAGGGTGAAAGATGAAAAACCCTAATTTCTTTCTAACTTCCATTCCACACAATTTTCCGCCCTCTTCTCGTCGGTCCCTCTCTCCCATCGATCGATTCTAGTGGAAAGGAACTCAAATTGATCGATTAATCGATCAAGGTAGGTAGGTGTCCATTCCTTTGTCAATCGCTTCATGAGATTGGGTATTTTTTTTATTATTATTATTGAAGTTGAGCTTTGGATTTTTTATATTATTGGAATAGAATGTACCTAAATTTGTCAAATTGAAATAATTAATGTTATTAACAAATGGTGGATTAATATTTTAAGTGTAAATTCATTCTATGCATTATTTTTATTATTTATTTATTTATGAAATTGAATCTAATTAATTTGATTGAAATAATTATAAAAATGGTAATTTATCATGTATATATAAAAATATTCATTTAATATACAACGTGTTTCGAAGTGTCGAAATCCTCTATTTTCGACAAATGACATGTTGATGTGTTATGTCGTTTCGTATCGCATGCCGCATGTTAATGTTGGTACTACTTAGTCTCTACCTCATATGGTTTTCATTTGATGCATTGACCGATACATTTCAAAACTAATCTCTTTCGCATGAATTGGTGATTGAGATGCTGGAGATACCCGGCAAGTCGAGATAGAAAGGGCTAAACTTTGGGTACTACTTGGAAAATAATTTATGTTCTCGAACTTCAATTCTTAAATTGGAAATCAAACGTCGGATGCGCTGTGAAATGATGACTTTCATTGGACCAATGTTTCCATTGCTCTCGTGCTTACTTGCTGTAACTATTCAATGCCTGCAAATCGTGGGATGACTTGGAGGTATTCGAAAGCTATTGCTCTTACTGAGTTTACTATAATTTCTACCAAACTTATCTATTTCCCTTCGATTATTCTCTCCTTGTCCAAACATACTGAGAACATTAGTCCTTCCCTTTCTCTTCTTTGGTGATTACTAAAGTCCTCTTGTTTGCAAAAATATACATCGATCATTGATAACACATCGTAATTATCGATTAAAGAGAAGTATATACTGGAAATCTATGTATTTGAACTAACCTGTGGAGTTGCTTAGTGATTAGGGGACAAATTTGAGGGCGGCTCAAGAACACAGCACGGGTTCAATATTTCATACCATCAAGTACGAACCATTTGCAATGGCTTGTGATGCATGTTTAGGTTCAACTTCCTCATCACCATTGACATGTAAAAATGCAAACATCAATATGTTCAAAGAATACACATAATGTACCTGTGAGGAACTCAGATTTAGATCTAAATCTAAATCAAGAGAGTAAAACCTTAGATCTAGACCTAAATCTAAATTGAGAAAGGAGAGCGATCTAATTTCTAAGAGAGTGTGGAACCAGGACCATTCTCCTTGGTGGCTGTCAACCGGACTAATGGCTGAATTGGTCTCTACGTTCACCCAATATCAGCCGCAGAAATTTATTCAAACAGAAATTCCCAAGACAATATGGAGAGAAAAGAAAAGACAATCAAAGCAAAGAAAAAGAAAATCAAAGAGTAAGTAGGCTCCCAGCTTCGGAAACTAAAGCTGAAAGCCTACAGGAGAGCTTCAAAAGAGAGACGAGTTTTTAAGAGATGAGGGGGTTTGCTAATATTGAGAGAGAAAATGAAACATTTTTGGGTAACTAATGGTTCCTTCCTTCACAGGTTGAAAAAAAAAAAGGACCATGGATCAGAGTTTACCCTAACGAGGCGTCGCCTTTGGTATTCAAAGCGTTTCGTCAACAGGTATGTTCTAATGTTCTTTTTATATTTTTAGGATATTTTAGGGTTAATATCATAAAAAAAAAAAAAACTTAAATTGATACGTGATAAATTTACTTTAAAGTAATTTTTTGACAATCAAAAATCCCAAACTAATATATATGTGACAAAACTTACCCTCCATTTGCCACGGTTGTTCCGTTTTGTATTATTTTTTTTGCGATATTAATCAAATTTAATGAAAACAACTGAGGGTACATTTATTACAAATGTGCCGGTTTAAAATTTTTTATGGTCAAATAATTAGTTTTGGGTAAATCTATTATAAGTGTACTGGTTTTGGATTTTTTTGATCAAAAATTTAATTTGGGATAAATTTATTATAAGTGTACTAATGTGTGATTTTTGATGATCAAAAAAGTAGTTTGAGGTAAATTTGTCATATATGTTCCAATTTGAGATTTTTCGTGGTTTCAACCCTATACTTTTATATCTCACACTTCTTGGATTAGGTTAACCACCTATAGGGTATTCCCTCCTCCTAGGAAAGAAAAAGATATAGAGGGGAATTTAAGGGAGTTATATGTGCGGGCATCGGCACGTAAAAATAAAGAACATAATGCCATTAATCCACCTGAGTTACTAGATAGGTGGGATGGCCCCAACTCCGATGTGAAAATGTCCTAAGGATCCAAGGCTACCCCCAGTTATATGGTTTCCAAGTAACCCTAGTAACCTTTGTATCCTTGGTTCTTGGTTAGATGTTACCTCATAAATGGAGTATTAACTCCTACGAGGGCCTCCATGGCCTGTTTGTCTGATATATAAGGACAATGAGTTCCAATGATGTGTTCTTTATTTTAACGTGTTGGAGCCTGCATGCCTCACACCTCTAATTCCCTCTATATTTTTTTCTTTCTCAAAGAGTGTGAATACCCTTTTGGTGTTTAGCATCTGAGAGAGGCTGAAGTCCACATGAGACTTCAGACAAAGCAATTCTAGGTCATACTCTACACCAATCTTATAGGGAGGTCCTCGGCCACTATATTTTTCCTAGCATGGGAGCTGCCAACACCTCAGAAGTTTAAAGTCATTGAAGCACTTTAACATAGGGGTCAGCCATCACAACTTGACTAGTACACCCCACCATAGAGTGTTCTTTTTATTGTTATGGTAGTTTTCTAAGGACATGCTCAGGTTCATTCTTAAATCAGGTTAATGCAAATATTTGTCTTGTTCTTTAAGTTAAATTTATGTTTCGTCTCATGAGACCATCAACATTATCATCATTATTCTAACAACTTTCAACACGTTACCTTTCTTTGCATAGTCAAGTTCATGAATTGGAAAAGATGTTGCATATAAAATAGTCGTATTTGAATTTTAAACGCGAATGGAATTCTTTGCACATCTCAATTAAACCTGGGACAGTTTTGATATAAGGTAAAATCTACAACTGTTAAAAGATTGCAAATTTTCCATTTCATCCGTATAACCAGTATATTGAGCGAAACCGAATGCATCAAGGTGGTTTTTTTTCCCTATAGATCGAAGCTAATGGTGTAGACAAAGGACGTGCGGGATAACAATCCCCAGAAACACTGCACATTTCCTTCGTGAGATGCCTAGCTGGCAAGTTGGTACGATTATCGGCTTTTTCTGTTAATTAATCAAAACTGGGTACTTCCGAAATCCTTCACTAACTCTAGGATTTCAGTGACTGCGCATTTCCTTTTGATGAACGAGTTGTGAGGCTTTGAATTTGGGCTGCTGCAGCATCGGTTCTCAAATCAGACGTTTTACTGTTCTGGCTATGTTTACAATTGCGCATTCTTATTTGTTTGACGTACCATTGAACTTGGATTTCGATTCATGGAAGTTGATAGCCCTCAAGTGCTTGCAATCGAAATGCTTCGAAGTTTGACTCTATTAAGCTTGACTCTCGAGAGTGCAGGAAGGATTTTAATGCAAACCATCTCATCATAATAATAAAATTAAAAATATAAATAAAAATCAACCCTTTGTCCATGGAGAAAACAGAGTGAAGAGGAAATTAACGAAAGAAGGTGCGCATGCACTTCCCATTTGTGCTTCTTCAGTGTTGGCTTTGCTCTTAGAACTTGTTATGACGAGCTAGTCGGGCCTCGGGTGCTATCATTGTCGTTTTTCTGTCTCTCTAGCTCCAGCTCGAATGACTGCTGTTCCTCTCTATTGTCGTCGCGCTCTCGTTTAGTTCCCTGCAGGCATCATCCTTACCAGAAATGTCTCCTGGATTTACTTCCTTCTCGAATTTCAGCGCCACAGCGGGTAGCAACTGCTCTCGACAATCGCATGATTCAAAAGATTTCGGGACTGGTACGATATATGTGGACTAAAGAGGGACCAAATTGACGTAGAATCATCATTGAAGGCAGCATCTTTTCAGCAAATGCAGAATTTTTTTTCAAAGAATGCTGGTACTCAGCGCGTAAACGATTATATTTCTTGATAAAAAAGACTGAAAATAAAAGTTTAAACTAGCCTCTTTTTTTTTTTTAAGTATTTCTTTTGTGCATTTTGCCTCGTGCACATTTTCTAATATATATACGTACGTGTGTGTATATATATATTGTCGAGGGAACCTTATTTACGTATATTTCACAATTTCTGTCTCCTTTTTCAAAGGAAATATTCGTCTGTTTGAAGACCGAGTTAGATCGAGTATTATAAGGATAAAGTGTGATCCGATCAGCTACAAGTCGATACAATCACATTACATAAAAATGAGTCGAGGTTAGACCTGATTTCGATCCATCCAAATCTGATCCAATTACATAAAAATTGGATTCTTTCTCCAACACTTTCTCAAGCTGGCGGCCTATAAATGTCAAGAGTGCCAAGCTTGCTCAACAAATATCTATGTTGTCTCTAGCATAACGGCTTAGTGAAGATATATACTGGCTATTCTATAGTCCTAATTCCTCGAGTTGTAACAAGGCCTTCTAGAATTTTTTTTCTCGAGTGAAATGACAATCAACTTCAATATGTTTTGTTCTCTCGTGAAAGATCGGGTTTGCCACTAATTTTAGTGCAGCATCATTATCGCAAAATAATTCACTTGCGCCGTTGACTTGCACACCAAGATTTGAAAGTAATTCTTGTATCCAAACTATTTCACAAATAGTTTTGCAATGGCTCAATATTTTGATTCAATTGATGACAATGAAACTGTTGACCGTTTCTTCATTTTCCATAAAATCAAGGACTTTCCTAACTTGATGCAAAAACCAATTATGGATCTTCTCGTCATTGGGCAAGTAGCATAATCCGTGTCATAATATGCCATGATCTTCATGTTGCTGTCACAGGATAATAAAATTCTAAGTCCTGGACATCCCTTCAGGTACTTTACAACCTTCAGCATTGCAGTCATATGTGATTGCTTTGGGTAGTGCATAAACCGACTAAGTATTTGTATTACATAACATATATCAAGCTTAGTTATGGTGAGACATATTTCCAACAAGTCACTAATATCCTGATGGGTCCTTGAGCAGTGCCTCTTCATTTGGGGAAGGAGAACTTGCATCATATTCATATATTGTCCACTTGACATTCTGCTCAATAAACACAATAGTTGGTTTACACCCTGACAATCATGCATCTGATATGATTTCTGCCCTTATCTACGTAATCATTATGGAAGTTCCATGTAAATTTCTTTATTAAGGTCGCCATGAAGGAAGGCATTATTGACATCCATAAGATGTAAGTCCCAATTACGTAATACAACAATAGATAGAAAAGAGCGAACAATCACTTCTTTAGCAATAGAAGATAAGTTCTCGTGCTAGTCAAAACCTTCACGTTACGTGAATTTTTTAGCGACGAGTCGAGCCTTATAATGCTCAAATGAACCATCTACTTTACATTTTATTTTGTAAACCCATTTGCGGCCAATAGGCCTTCTGTGGGAGGGCAAAGGAACGATGTCCCAAGTATTATTCAATGTAAGAACAGCTATTTCTTTTCATGGCCCTTTGCCAACAAATATCACGCGCTACTTCCCCGTAGGAAGAAGGTTCCTGTTCTTCAAATATCCAATTGATACAACACGTGTTTCGGCAATAATTGAAGAAAACATAGGAGGACACCAGATATTACGTACGTGGAGTCCCCAAGGTAGGGCAGATATAGTCCTTAATCAATGTTAGGGGGACAAACCTATTGTCTAAACATATAGGCCTATCAGTAGCTAGTGATAAGGGTCCAGTATGATGTTGCTGTGATGATGGAGAACCATTATTGCTTTGCCATCATGATATCGTTGCAGATTTGTTTATTGCAAAAAAAGAATAAGAAGACCTAGTAAGGGGATCAGGAGACCCAGTAGATAAAGCAGGAGATCCAGGGCGTGCCATCACAAGACAATAGTCGATGGATGATTGATCCAGTCAATGAAAATGTACTCTAGTTGCATAGAAATATCCTCCACTTATAAAATTGTCATTGATTTGATTTTGCCTTTGGCGGCTTATGTGGAGATGCCATTTCTTATAAAGGAAATATATCCTCACGGAAGATAACATCTTAGCTAACATAGAAACAACCTATAGATATCTCCATAACTTGATAACCCTTTTATAAAGTGGGATATCCCATTAAGACACATTGAAGAGCATGAGGATCCAGTTTATGTCAATATCTAACATTTGTCACATAGCTAAGATAGCCAAATACCCAGAGATGACTAATGTCCGGTTGCGTGCAAAAGAACATCTCAAATGGGGTGCAACCCTTTAATATTCTAGTTGGCATGAGATTAATTAAATAGGCTGTTGTGACCACATAATCTCTCCAAAAATATTCAAGAATAGAAGCTTGATATTTTAGTATGCGAGCAACTTCTAGAAGGTATTAATGTTTATGTTCAACGATTCCATTATGTTGGGGAGTATAAGCACAACAACTCTCATGGAGTATACCTTGAGAGGACAGAAGAGACTAGCACTCAATTGAGAAAAATTCACTCCCGTTATCTATGTCAATCCTTTGAACATGTTTATCAAATTGATTTTTAATCATGGACAAGAATTTCAATAGACATGAACAGTCTAACTTTTGGACTGCATGAGAAATACCTAAGTGGCACAAGAATAATCATCTATGATGGTAAGAAAGAACTGGGAACCATCACAATACGGTGTATGATAAAGACCCCAAATGTCCATTTGAACTAGTGAGAAAATACTACTGGCTCGAGACACACTACTTAAAAATGGAGCTCTTGATTGTTTTGCCAAAGGGCATATTATACAATCAAGATAAGGAAAATGAGCAACTATGGCCCAAACGCTTATGAGAAAGTGAAATTTTATTTCTAATAACAGCATTACAAGAAATGCTTTTATTTTAAGAGGAAAAATCAAAATCTCTAGGGAAGTTGATCTAAAAATACAGCCTTGTTCCACTCTACCCAAGCCTATCAGTTTTCCCAATCGAAATGTCCTGAAAGGAACAATTTTTGCAATTGAAGTTGGCTCAACAATAATCACCAGTGATATTTTTTACATCAACGATATATCCATTTGGGAGCCAAATAGATATGGAGGAATCAAGCTTTGTGTAGGTATCAGAAAAGAAATATTCATTGCAAATTATGTGGTCACTGGCGCTTGAATCAATAATCCACACATCAACTGAAATTTTATTAGTCTTTCATGATGAAGTACTTGAAAATTTTGTTGTCCTGTCAACTGTCTTTAACTGATTCAATTGCTTCATGATGTGCTGATATTAATCCTGGGTAATTGGCTGATAAGCCTTGTCACTTCTTTGTGCTAACATCTAATAAGTAGAAAATTATTTTCCTTTATTTTCTTTGTTAGTGGGCTTACCATGTAATTTCCAACATGTCTCAATGGTATATGATGTGGATGCCGACAATATTCACAATACTTACCCTTAAATTTACAATTTTGGCCTCCCCCTTCTATGATGACGTGGCATTATAATGGCCACTAGATTCAGTCCCACATGAGATTAAACGAGAGCCATCAAATCCGCGACCTCTTCATTGATCTGTGCTATCGGATCGGTGGAAATGTAGGCCATGAGATCCACACCCATGCTTATCTCCACCATCAGTAAGTTATAGCGTTGTCTTCATCTTCTTCATTCTTGTTGGGCAACCGAGGGTTTTTTTTCCCGAACCTCCTATTCACTGCAAGGCGTGAAGGCCACCATGAGAGCGAAACAAAATCCTTGTCGATGCAGCAAGAACCATACTTTCTCCTCCCCCTTTATGTTTGACAATGGCTAGTCGCTGATTTTCTTCTCGGACGGCTAGTTGGAATATGTGGCTGAGCAGCAATACTGGCTCCATGGTGAGGATATGCGAACAAAAAAATATGTAGCTCTCATTTAGGGCTAATAGGAATTAGGTCACATTCTCTCGTTCTTTAATCTCCATGTATTGCTTGAGAGTCAACTCTGACCCTTCTAAGTTGCTCCTTAGCTACCTTGAGCTCATTCTAGAGAGCCAATAGATGGTTAAAGCAAGTGGTAACTGAAAGGTTCCCTTGCTTTAACTCAGTGAGGGCTTGAGTTTCTCATACATTTCCTTAATGTTGTCCCACATCATTTTCGCATCTTCAGTTGGGGGAAGCTCGGTCGCAACCTCTGGTGTCAAGCAATTCCTAATCCACATGTGCACTAATTGGTTGCATTTGCGCTAATGGCACTGCATGCATTCGTCAGTCGAGAAAGGGATGGATCCATCAAGGAATCCATCCTTATCCTTGGTAACAAGGATCCACGAGAAATCTCTCACCCAGGTTGAATAATGATATGGTCTATCGAGTTAAAGAGTGATCAGTGGTAACTCTAGCCCTTTAGCTAGTGACATATAAAGAGCTTCACCAAGTTTTGGACGCTAGTGATGGTCGAAAAAGCTAGCGGTGCGAACTCAAGTGGAAAACTTGAGTAGGGATTCATTCTCGATCAACCTGGCTTCAATTCGAGTCCGTGACCCAGAGTTGGGTCTAGATCTCCATTTGGGCCATAGTTGGCCCACTGTTGATTAGGCTCGATGGCCCATGGGCCTTGAACTGAAGCCCATGGTACATACGGCCATGATGCTAGAGTAGGGAGCTAGTTCATGACTGAAGCAAAAGTAGATGGGTGTTGAGCAACCTACTCAACTTGTTCCGAAATTTGATTGGATGATTCTTGTATTGTAGAAGATTAGGTCATGAATTTCACTATCGCTTGGATTTTGCATATTGAATGGAAGACTGAATTCCTTTCCAATGTGCTGATTTTGTTATGCAAGTAGTGATTTGCAGTAACAAAACAGAAAACAATTGAAGGCAACTTAGGAAGAAGAGAAAAAATTTTGCGAAAGGTAGATCAGATACACTGCTCTGACCATGAAAAGAAATGTACAACAATGGAGGAAAAGCTTTTCTATATATTTTCATCCTATCAAATGTACAAGTATGCACCGGTAATTGTAGCATAGGAAAACAAATCTAAAATAATATACACACAATATTGTTTTTCCTAAAAATATTCCATATCTACGATTTGTTATATCAATCACAAGATTATAATCTAAACAGATCAGATCATATTCTTTCTCCAACAATAATCAAGAGAGATCAACCCTTTGTCCAGGGAGAAAACAGAGCGAACACGAAATCAACAGAATGTGCATGCACTTCCCATTTGTGCTTCTTCAATGTTGGCTTTGCTCTTAGAATTCTTATGACGAGCTAGTATGGCCTCGGGTGCTATCATTGTCATTTTTTAGTCTCTCTGTCACGCCCTGATCCTTGAGCGCATGGCCATCTCTCTCTAGTCAATAAAATTTTTGCAACTTCCTAAGACTAGTTGTCGCCCCTTTTATTTTATTGCACATGCGGAAGCAAATAATAAATCTCTTGACAGTAACCATCTCGGGATAGAAAAGCAGAACAACAAATTCACAAACAAACATGCTTTTATATTCACATAAAGTCATGTACAAGGTCAATGACCAAAAGACTACAACGACTAACTTTCCAAAAAAAAAAAAAAAACAGTGCTAACTGACACACACTTCCGATCACCTCATCTTGGCTCTAGGTCCTCCACTCAATGATCCTGAAAATTTAACCCACGACGGTGTGAGATATAAATCTCAGCGAGTTCACGCTCTAAACCTCGATTAGGAGGGAAATACGCCTAGAAGTGTCCTAATCATACAATCACATAACCATAGAAAATTACCCCATCTCAAATCCACCCAATAGGTCAGCACAATTCATATTATAGGTAGTCACAAAAGCATGAGCAGTAAATAAGCTCCACCGACTGGAATGCCACACTCAATTCTCAGACCGGCACAGGGGTCCTAATTATAGAGTCAAATTATTATGACACATTCCATACCATACAATAGAATTTTGTCCCATAATCCGGCATATTCAACTCAATTCATCATGCGTTCCTAGTTTTAATCTCGATATATAGCACTGCCTACTCTCTATTCGGCAGTCTTCTGGTATTGCCAGGAATTGTCTCATCCCATTGAGCACGGCACGTCTCCATCAGACGACTTTCTCGAAGGAGCATGGGTCCAGAATTTACTGTGATCAGCTTTCTGTTGTCTAGGGGCATCCCATATAGGGGTTACCATCTAGCTCAATAGTCCAGGACAAGTTCTCTTAACCAACACACGATCACTCAAATATGACCTAGGGCACCATGCATTGCACTCAAATGCCTCAATTAAAATGATGAACCTTGCTTTTTTCTTTGTATTAGAATTACATGATAAAATAGTTATATGTGGGTATACAATCAACTTGAACCAGAAAAATTAATATCTTCTGCTTTAAAATCTCACTATTCTATATAGTTTGTGAAACCATTTTCGGTGTTAAAATCAACACCTAGGATTTTCCGAATAAATATTAGAAATTCATAAGTTTTGGAATTAAACACTCAAATTTCCAATCAACACTCAATTTGTGCAATTTAACACCTAATTGAAGAAATTAACAACACCATTGCAATTAGCACAGAATTCCGATCACCGGCTATCCCGGCCTAATTTCTAAAATTAATTAAATAAATACATTAAATATTTAAAAATGCTAACTTAGACTAAATAATTCTAATCTAACCACCTATTGAACTAATTAAATTATCCTAACCATTCTAACTATAAAACTACCTAACATGCTAACTAAATTTAAGCTCTAACCACCTAATTCAATAATCTAACTATCCTTAATAATTAAATAAACTAAAAGTACACTAATCTAAACTTAAATAAATCTAAGCACCACTTAAACGTCATTAGCCAACTAAGAAGAGTTTAGTGCATAAACTCACCGGTTTATTGCGAAAACCGGTCCACCACGACGGTGGCACGACGGCGGCCAAAAACCGAATTTTCGGCGGCATCAACGGACTTGGACCAGGCCTAAAGCCGGCCCAACACAGCTCAGCAAAGCTGAACTTCGGCCTTGGGCTTCTGTAGGGGCTGCTGGTTGCGGGCTTGGGCTGACTTCAAGTGGGTTTAAAAAGACAATTGCGAGCTGAGCTGGGCTTGTTCCGTGTGGGCTGCTGGCCCCAGAATGAATGCTGGAAATGGAGCTGCTGCTGGGCTTCGTGATGGGCTGAATCTCACGTGGGCTGAGTTGGAAAGAAGTAGCTTCGGTGGGCTTCAAATGGGCTGCTGCTTTTTTCTGGAGTTGAGCGGTTGGCTCGGTGAAGATGGGCCGTGAAGATGCGGCCGAATTGGAGCTGGCCGACTGGGATTGCTGAGGAACACTCGGTGGAGGATGCGCGGCAGGAACAAGCGGCTTCGACTCAGCAGCTGGGACATGCGGCAGCTGGCACACGGTCGTCGATGCTGGCGCACGAAAGGGAGAGTCAACTTCGGGGAGTGAAATTTCGCTGGTGTTGACTCAGTGAGTGGGACGATGAAAAAAAAAAAAAAAGAGAGAGAGAAGGCTGGTCGGTGATGGCGTGAGATGGGGGATGAAATGGGTGGCGAGATGATGATGGTGATGGGAGTAAGGTGCAGCAACGTGAGATGTAGAAGGTGGGGCGTTGGATGATGGGTTGGTGATGATGATGGGGGAAAGATGATGTGGTGGATGTTGGATGATGATGATGGTGGGAAGAGACGTAAGGAAGAAATGAAAATGGGGATTAAGGCAGAAAGACAAAAATGAAAGCGAGACAAGAAGCAGGAGGGGTCGACCGATTGAAAAGCACGAAGAAGGAGGGCGGCGGTCTTGACTTGCTAGAGAAGCTGCCGAAGGAGGGAGCTCACCATGTCTATCCCTTTCATTGATTGCTTGGTCCCCTTAAACCCCTCAGACATATCCTTGATCTCTTAATACTTTCTTGAACAATAATACCACAATTGAATCAATTTTTTAAGCTAAGGTTGCTGCCCATGCCTAATTTCGAATTTCATAACTTGAGCCTCAATTTCTATCTAAATTTCCTCAATTCAATGTCCAAATTTTGATGAAGATGAAGCCCACAAAATATCTACAAGTTCTTATCACCAAATAACTCGACTTAGAAGTCCAAATTCCCCTTCAATTCGGCCCGTTCGGAATTCCATTAATTTCCGAATTGTCCGAAACGATATTTCGAAAAATTCTTGAGATCGCCAAAAATTCTTCAGATGATGAGTCGACGTTCTTAAAATGAATTGTGACACGATAGAACTTTCAATTTCTGAAATCGGGTTCAATTTCACGATTAATTTCAATCTAATGTGATTTTAGCGTGACCTAGTCTATTGGGTAGTTTTTAGGAATTTTCGGTGCAATTAACCTATGATCGATTTATCTCGAGTCACAATGTACATCTTCGACACATTGGTGACTTTCAGTTGTTGTGAAAATCTCAAGGTTTCAAATACAGATATTGTAAATGACAGAAAAATTGGTCTAGTACTGTTCGACGAGAATTTTGCAATTAGGTGGAATCACCCACGCATTAATCACATATCTCCATCGAATCAACGTATCTCTGGTTTCTGATCGATTTTTGATGGTGTTGTAATGACTCTTGCAGATCAACACAGTCGTAGATCAACACGGTCGAGCAGTCGATTCCTCGTCGAATTCTCAAGTCTATTGCGTTAAATCCCTTAATGGCTTCTCCAGATAGTTTAGTTATTTCGTGAGTAATCCACTCAGAGAATAGCACTATCGGCGCGTTGATGAAATGCCCGATTTATTTAATCGAAAACAAATTCTGAAAATTCAGGCTGTGATCGCCCTCTCTGTTTAGTTCCCCGCAGGCATCATCCTTAGCAGAGACATCGCCCGGATTCACTTCCTTCTCGAATTTCGTCATCACAGCGGGTAGCAACTACTCTTGGCAATCCCATGATTTGTCGGATTCCAGGACTGGTACGAGATATGTGGACTAAAGAAGGACCAAGTAGTGGAAGCCGCAGGTGGTGCGGCAGAAGTCCTGCATCGTGACGTTCCTCGACAGTGCGGACGGGGTAGACGTCGTCCCCATCTGAATCTACTTCCTCCATCTATCACTCCTTCCTTCCTTCCTTCCTTCCCGATTCTTCTTCCTCAGGATCTTATGCAGTTAAAAACGTTCTTCGGGGGATCGGAGGGCTGGGATATATACGTTGTCCAGACTTAATCTCATGATGTGGAACTTCTTAGGATTGATATTCAAGCAAAATGCAATCATAGCGACAGAAACTGTGTTACTGTCAATTTGTTTGGTGTTCTTATATATGCATCTTTTTTGTTTTTGCAACTCTCATGGCAGCTAAATGCTCGCGGTAGCACTCGAAAAGACGAAGCCTCCTCTGGTCGGAGACTTGAACAAGCCTTGCGAGATCGGTGGGATGGGAATCGGCCATCGGTTTGTCTTTTGGTTTTTGAGAAAAGGAAAACAGCAGGGGTGAATTTTCACTCTTGTGCGCTTTATATTATGGGCTCTGATGAGTTTCTGGCCATTAGATATGCCCGACCGATCAAGGAATTTATGTGGAACTTTGTATTTCTAAACAAAATCTTGAGACAAAGATTTCGATACTTCCACATGACCACATCCACATAAAAACACTTTTTTCCCTTCCTTCTTTGGAATATACAATAATAAAATAAAACAGAAAAATAGGGAGAATAAAAATTACTTGTAAATGTGTATAATGTATATCTATATCTAACATTCCCTACCCTATTGCCAAAAAGAAAAAGTAAAGAAAGAAATCTTTATTAACATGTTTCTGTCAAAGAATTTGTTAAACATATTTAATTAGGAATATTCAAATTTCCAAGATTGAGATTTGAAAGCCGTTGACCATCCTTTGACCGAATATTTGCTTTGCAACAGGAGACAAAAGCAGACAGAAGAGGACTAGACGAAGAGCAGTGTTGTGCACAAAAGTGAAATGATCATGGTCGGCAACTGATTGTTTGAGAAGCTCAACGTTACTATAGACCAATTGAATTGGCCAAAGTATATCGCCAGAGAAAGTTATGCCATCATGGTGTCGAATTCCGGTAAAAATAATTGAAAGATGCCATGTGATGTTCTTGCAAGGAAGAGTGGGAGCATCACTATAGACCAATTTAATCGGCCAAAGGAGTATTAACCTTGTTTAATAGAAGAAAAAGGTCAAGAGGAACTTCGTCACTTGCTTTCTAATTTTTCCAACGTGCGCTTCTTTTTGTGAGTGTTTGAGAAATCTGATATTAATGATTTGGCCCGTCTCTAAAACATGCGACTTCCTTAACGTTAACAAATGAAGCTGAGTTCCAGAATTCTTTAATGTTAGATTAAAGGTGTGTTCGTTAAAGGTAAAAAAATTAAAAATTAAAAAAAAATGCATGCTTAAAGTTAAAAAAAAAAAAAAGTGAATTTCTTAACTATCTTTTGTTTTTTGTTTTTTGTTTTTTTTTTTTGTTCTACTCTACTCATACTCTAACTCTCACTGTCAAATTTTTGTTTTGCCTCGTTACAAGGCGTGAAAGTCAAAACACACACTTGAAACTAAATCATCCCCACCCAAACTCTTTTAAAAAGTGGGGATTTGAACCCCCTCCCCCCCCCTCCCCCCACCTTTCTAACTTGAATGAGGGAAAAGGATTCTTGGAAAATGATTTTAAAAAAGCATTCTCCTTCATTATGAAGTTTTCCTTCATATAAACACTCTAATTAAATTTGACACTATGCTCTCATTATTTCTTCAACAAATGATCATGTAGTGGATGGCAAGAGAACAGGAAAAGTACAAAAAAAAAAGTTATAAACATATTATATTAATACCAATTCAATCATGAATATTTTAATTTAATCAATTTAATCATAAATATTTTCTCATTAGTACTACTTCAATCCATCCTACCAATTTAGGCAAGAAATTGTTAATGTAGAAGACGATGGTCCTACATGGCGTACTCAACGTTGACGTGGACAAATTTTAAATGATATATTATTTTTCTAAATTTTTAATTATTTTTCTTTTATTTTCTCTTTTATTTTCTTTCTATTTTTACACTTTTGGCCACGCGAGATTGCTAGCCGACCATCCCCAGCCATAAGCTAGGGCCCACGTGCCCTTGCCAACAATAGTTGAGTGCCGCCGCACTTAATAAATTCAAGAGGTTTTTTTGGTGACTAATTGCCTTTTGCTTCTAAGAAACTAATTGCCTAATTAGCTAAAGCTTTTGAAGCTAATGAATCATCGTAGGGTTTCTTTTAGCTATAGTTTTGCAAAGGAAAAATTATCCAATCAATGATACACCTATTATATGGATGCCAATTCATTTATAAATTTTCTAATTTTGTCACTTTAGCCATAAACCTTTGACGAAATTGCAATACAATTATTTTGGTTATTTTTTGCCGGAAATCACTAATGTGGCAATTCAATTATCGTCGGCAATTCTACATAGTACATCACCTTGGCAACGATTTAGTGAAAATTGACCTAAATGACTATAATGAAATTTCTTGCAAAGTTTTAGGATAAAGTTAGTAAAATTGAAAAGTTTGTAAGTGAATTTACATCCGTACAATATTTTTAGGATTGATTAGACCATTTCTTCATTCCAAAACCCTAAGATATACCATATAAATACACGTTGAATGAGGAACATTACATGGGTGTTGTTGCAAATGTATCACGGTGAATCCGAATCATCAAAAAGTAGTAGAGTCTCATGTGGGTCCCACCAGTCTAGTTCAAACTTGACTTCATATATACACTGAGTTAAAGGAAAAATTTCAAAAAGGGACCCGAAGTGCCATTTTTTCCTCAAATATCAAAGTAGACTTTATTTCAAATAAAAACCTGAAATGACTTTAGTTGTTTCAAATAAGGGCCTAAAGTGATTTTAGTTGTTTCAAATAAGGACCCAACCTCATCAGTTGCCGGCTGACTAAATTTTCCAACCGATCAAAGGTATTTTTGTTATTGGCATTTTCCTCCTTTTTTTCTTACTTTTTTTTTTCTTTTGGTTCTTCTTCTCTCTCTTCACCGGTGGCCAGCCGGCCACTAGCAATGCCCACAAAGGGTTAGGCGAGAGTCGCCCTTGTCCGAGGGCCACCCACGCCTGCCACAGGCGAGGGACAGCCTTGCTTGGGCGTGGCAACCCTCACCTAGGGGCTATCGATGAGATTGGTCCTTGTCGGCCTTAGCGAGGGTGGCCTCGCCCGCAATCAACGAGGGCTAGGTGACCTCACCAGCCACGAGTGAGGCTGACCCTCGCAAGATTTGGTGAGGGTGGTCTCACTCGCGATCAACGAGGGCTAGGGGACCTCACCGACCCCTGGTAAGGGTCTGCAAGGCCACCCTCACCAGTTGTGGGCAAGGGGTCAGTCTCGCCTAGGGCCGGCGTGGGCCGACCTCGTAGATGGCCCCTAGGCGAGGGTTGCCTCACCTAGGTGAGGTTGTCCTTCACCTGTGTCTTGCATGGGTGGCCCTTGCTAGCGAAGGCAACCCTCACCCAGCCCTCATGGGCATTGCCGGTGGTTGGCCGACCACCAGCTAAAAGGAAGAAGAAGGACCAGAAAAAAAAAATGGGAGAAATGACAAATGACGAAAATACATTTGACCGTCGGAAAGTTAGGTTCTAATTTGCAACGGACATAACTACTTTAGGCTCTTATTTAAAATAAACATAACTATTTCAGGTCCTCATATAAAATAACATCTACTTCAAACATTTATTTGAGAAAATAATAACACTCGAAAATAAATCTAATTCAGTTCTTTATTTGAGAAAAAAATGAAACTTCAAGTCCCTTTTTGGAATTCTACCCCAAGTTAATTGAATAACTCTCCATGATGAATAAAGTACGACGTCATGATCGGTTCCGCCGGCCTTTTTGTCGCATTCGAGACGTGTTCCGTGGAGAAACTTGGTTGATCGGGTTTGGTTCGGACGATTGAAGCTAATGAAGGACAGAAGATTGATTACAACGAATGTGGACACGAAAGTTACACCGGCTTCCAGGCATTTAAATAGATAACGCCACAATTCAAGGTCCAGAAAAGTCATCACAGAAGCGCCCGAGACATTGAAGAAAAAAGGGTGGACCCAAACTCGACCTCGAAAAGAAAGTCCACGGTCAAATTTGGCACATACGAGAGAGCCAATGAATCAATCCAACTGATAAGTTTATTGCCACCGATAATGAATCAAAACCCTAATTAAGGTCACATGCATCAATTTAATAACAATTACAATAGTAATCATGATGACGACAAAGATTTTATGGATAAATACTTTGGAGGCATTTAATAAGCACCTATTTAAAAATTAACATTTTCTAAAGGAAAAAAAATACTAAATAAGTCATAAATCTATTACAATTATATAAATTCGGTCATAGACCTTTCTTTTTTATCAATTGAGTTCTACACATTTTGAATTTCTTTTTCTTTTTTACTGTTAATTTAGTAATAGTTAGGAGTTAGCCGGATGGACTCCATTAGCAGATTTATAACTTAATTGGGGAAAAAAGGTTTAGAACTGAATTAATACAATTATAATAAGTTT
This sequence comes from Eucalyptus camaldulensis, assembly GCA_019915185.1. Lineage (NCBI taxonomy): Eukaryota > Viridiplantae > Streptophyta > Magnoliopsida > Myrtales > Myrtaceae > Eucalyptus > Eucalyptus camaldulensis. The sequence continues at coordinate 33,928,171 of JAHSVA010000001.1, forward strand.
AAAACTCTTTTAGTAATTTCCTATTTCTAAAGCTTTCTCCTCGTGCAAACAAGTAATTTTTTGGTATTCAAATTATTCTAATTTCAAAGAAGACATTGTCAGTCAATTAGGAGTCTGAAACAAGTTTGTGACCCTTCAATTTCGGATGTTGCTCCCACAAACTGATGAGCTCATCCAAGCCTGAAGTGAAAACCTCTACTTCTAGTATCGAAATGCCCAAAAATGGCCAAGAAAAGAGTCTTGAAAAATATTATAAAAAGAGCAAGATTACGATAAATACATATGTGATTGTTAACCAAAAGGAAAGAGAAAGATTACGATAAATATGTATGTAATTGTTAACCAAAAGGAAAGAGAAAACATTCAACATTTTCCCTTCAGATATTCTGCCTCATGCGGTTTTTTTTTTCTTTTTCTTTTTGGTGCAGTGAGTAATCGATTTTGAAACTAATCTCTGGAGATGTTCGAGATACCGAAATGGGTCGCAAATTGAGAGAGAGAGAGAGAGAGAGAGAGAGCTAAAATTTAAGTACGAGTTGGAAAATAATTTACATGGGTTATTTATCACTCGAGCTTCAATTCTTGAATTGGAAATCAAACATTGGATTCACTGTGAAATCATGATACATATCTCTCGTGCTTACTTGTTGTAACTGTTCAATGCCTGCAAATCGTTTTGAAAAGTTGAAGTGAATTGGACGTATTCAAAAGCTATTGCTTTAAGTGACTTTTATTATAAGGATTAATATTATGAAAATCCAAATTTATACATTTGTGACACTTTTTCCTTAAACTAATTTTTTAAATAAAAAAAACCTCAAACTAGTATATTTATAATAAATTTACTACAAACTAATTTTTAATTGCCAAAAGAATCTAAACTTATAGATTTGTAACAAATTTATCCTTCATTAATTTTTGTTAAATTAGATCAATATCTCGAAAAATCACAAATTGTTACATGTGTGATAAATTGAGGATAAAACCAAAACTAGTACATCCTAAATTGTCACATATTATCTAATTCAGAAATTTTATTGTAAAATTTAATGGAAATTAACAGAGGATAAATTAATTATATGTATATCATATTAGGGTTTTTTTGTAGTCAAAGAATTAATTTCGAATAAATTGTCATAGACGTAATAATTTGAGATTTTTCGTAGTATTAATCCTAATAATAATTTCTGCCAATTCAAGTTCCTTCCCTTCAAGTATTTCTCCTCGTCCAAACACACCAAGACCATTAATCCACACCTTCTCATCTTTACCTTTGTCCGCGCGTTGCTGCAGTTCATGAAAGCATATATCAGCATTATGCATCATTAATGGTCAATTTGTTTCGTCAAATTTGAATCGTCGATTGAGAATCTTTCACCAGATGAATTTCTATTCATTTTTTGTTCTAGGAAACAATTGTAATGATTAGCAGCAAGAATTATATCAATAGAACTTAAGTAACAAATATGCTTTAATGGAATTTAAGCAATCATGGAACCTGATGACATGAAAATTTTTGCCAGAATTTAATTAATAACAAAATGCAATGATAAAAATACAATGTCAAAATTTAACCAATAACGAAGATATCTATAATTATGACTAAAGTACGGAAATTAAATAAGTAAAGATTAAAGATAAAATCGAGATTAAAGATAAAATCGTGAGAACTTTTACTTCTTAGATTGATTGATAGAGGGGTATAAAGAGTAGTGATTGTTAAAGGTATACAAAGAATAGGTTGTGGTTATTTATAGCCCACTAGACAGTATATATAGCGGTTACAATTTTGGAGTTCAGATAATAAATAACTTCTTAACGGTGGTTACAAAAATTTGTATTATCCATTAACTCTTTTTATATAGAATAAATACCCATAAGAAATTTAAAATCCCTAAATTAGCGGCAACAAAAATATACTACTCAGGAGTTATGTCTTCTTAGCGATTGCTAGCTGTTGATGATTTTGTCATCAATTTCTTTGGTCTTGATAAAAGTTCTTGTCAATAATTGATGTTGTTTATGACTTCGATAGCAAGTGGTTGATTTCCTCAAATTGTTGATTGTTCTGTTCATTGTTGACCAAACTCTGCTATTCAATTTTTTGATGGTGATGAACATGACCTATATTTCCCCCTTTTAGGCAAGATTAGCATCATGCAAGGAAATACTTCCTCCTTTTTTCAGTAGGTTTAGATAACTCTCGAGAATTTAGATGGACTAATTCCCTTTAAAAAAAAATCCTCCAATTTATGTATAATTTCAATTTTGCCATGAACTATAGTTTCATATAGAAAGATTCCCTCATTTTTCACTCTGGTCTCAAATATGTTCACTCGTTAAAAAAAGTTGATAATTTTTGCAAAATTATCAACATCAAGGCCTAAAGAATCATCATTAAAATCCATGTCTTCATCAATACCATCACCTTCATATAGAACAACAGTAGCCGCCTAATAGTGATAATCTTGAAAAAACTCATGGCAATTTTTCGACATGCGGATTTAAGATAAGCATGAAAGTTAGCGATTGATATTCAATCGAAAAAAAAAAAAAAAAACAAAGCCTTGGGTGGAGTGGAGATTAGACTTAAAGTTGGGGGTTTATGAGGGAATTAGCTCGAATTTAGATTGATTTGCCCAAATGTCACATCATACGGTGGATTTAAAAAGGGGCATAATCTACTTGAATTGAACCGGGCAAGTGTCTTACTAAAACGACGTTGATCAGCGAGGTGGCTGTGCATGCCCATGGAGGCCCAAACACAAAACAAGCTCCATCCAAAGTTACAACGCATCAAATTTGATACGTTTAACGAATTTGGGTTGGATTGAAAACGAAATTGGTCCGATTCCACTCTAAAACCAAAACTATTTAAATGGTTTCATTTATTTCACGGAAAGTTAATAATTCAAAAAATATTTTCCTACAATAAATATTTTTATTGCTTGGAAGAATTAGTCGATAAAAGATATCTTCCTTATAAATAATTAACTTATATTCAAATATTTTCGTGGATGATGATGATATTGTTCATTCATTTTTTTAAATCATTTATTTTCATCGAAACAAACGATATGAAAGTAATCGGATTAACTACTTGTTAACCACTTATGAAGAAGGGTAGTTTTGATGCTACTTCAAATTCACCTACTCTTTCTTCCTAGTTCATAATCCCTCTTTCTTTTCTTTTTTTCTCTTTAAATTTTTTGTGTTTATATTCGCTAAAATATTTAGGCACTGTTTAGAAATATGGTATTTTATGTGCCTGGCACATAACCATACACGCATATGTTGGAGAGCACCTTGTGAGAATACAGGTTGATGATATAACGCGTTTTTTGGATTCACATTACAGTGCACTCAATGTAACTTTTATTTTACATGCACGAGTTGCCAATTCTGAAAACAAAATTAAGAAGGCCTATTTTATAGTTATTGTACAAAAATTGCTATCGATGTTATGTTAATTTGACGTCTCTCGAATCAGCTGTATCTGTACTTCTTCGCTTATTGGGGAAAAAGGTGGTGGTTTCTTTTCATAAAAGAATATGCTTTTAATTAGCTAGATCGAATACGCAAATTATAAATATAAAAAAAGTGATCCCCAATTTTATTTTATTTTTCTGTGCGATGTCTAACTATTAGAAAAGCCCTATTTCAAAAGATTAAAAAAGATGCATATTCACTCCTCTTGCTAATAGCGAGACAAAAATTGCATTTCAATAAAATATTCTAGAACCAAATCAAACATTTTTGCACAAAAATGATAAATATGTATATTTATCGTTACTTCCTTTATAGAATGTTCATTGCAAGATTGCTCATGATACATCTTTTAATTTATATATAAAAAGAGAAATTGGATCGAACTGACTCAGATTGAATGCGACAGTATAGTATCGAACACAATGATAATTTCTTTTGTCAAAAGAAATTTCTATTTATTACTAAAATAATACATGAAATGATTCATAGAAAATCTCAAAATTTATTATGACAAGGCAATCCTGTCGAACTCGATGATATTCGAAACAAATTGCACCCCTTAATAGCGACTAACTCCAACAGTTCACGAGATTAGATCCATTCAGCAGATATAGAGGGCGGCCTCGTTTTATTTTTGTGGAAAATACCTACTCTTAGATCAGCTAACACATACCCCAAATCGGAAAAAGGTAGCAAAAAAAAGATTAAAAAAAAAAAATCAACCAAACTCAAGCGGCGCATGTGGCACACGTGCAGCCATTGCCACACCGGCAGGTGCCAGTGCCGGCGGCGACCTCCGTCTTGGCGCACGGGCAAGGGTTGCAGCTGCAATGCGCGCCACACGAGCACCGCTTGTGAGCTTCATCTCCGTCCGAGGCCCTGTTGACCGACGCGCACCTATTCAAATTAAACGTTCGATCATTTCTTCATGTGGATGCATAGTTCAATTCAACTCGAGATTAAAAGGATATTGACATAAATGCGGACAGTGCATAATTAAGGCATCACAATTAATCATAAATGCGTAGGTGCGATGATTTACTTCACGGGCGAGGTCTCTGGTTCAAACATCCCAATTGATTAACACATGATCCCACCGGCCCATCATATATAGGTGTAACTAAGGCATGGCATTGAGTATTATGAAAAAGATAGAGCAAAGTTTCTAATGATGCACACCTGCAAGCGCCGCGGCCGGGACAGGGGTTGGGACAGCCGCACCGGTCGTTGCAGCCGGCCGTGGTTCCGCTCCGATCCGCCATCTTCTTCAGCTCTTTCTCCGTTTCCTTTTTGGGCTGTGAGGGACCGTGCAACACCAAACGCCGCCATGGAAGTGAACCTCTTCCGGGAATTTATAGGAGGGAGGGTTTCTCAGTTGTGCATGCTTCCTCGTCCCACGTGGCATGCCAAGTGTCTCGAGATCCTCCGGCGAGCTTGACAAGTGGCAGGTTCCGCCGTTAAAGGCGGCTGAGAGTTGAGATTATAAAGGGTCTTCCTTTGATCGATTGAATGAACTAACGGAGTTAAATAAGCTTTGCCGTTGTTTCAAGCTGATCAAGTCATTTGTAAATATATTCAGTTTGACCAGATTATTGGCCAGGTGCATTGTTTAAAAAGTTCAAAATAAATTTATTAAAATCAACACATGTCGATTGTAACTTCAGGAATTTTTTTTTTTCCAAAAATTCAAGGCCAATGAATATTAGGTTTCGATGGACAAAGTCAACGAGCAACGTAAGCACAGGAAATTATAAAGTTTTAGGAAAAGAAAATTTTCAAAATAGAGTTTTCGCCAAATGGTTTGCATCATCTCCAATCAAATTAATGTCTAATTAGGTTTTTTCCATGGATTAATGCCCTAAAAACCCCTAAACCGATACACATACGACAAATTTATCCCAAATTAAATTTTTGACAATCAAAAATTCCAAACTGATATACTTTTGACAAATTTACCCCAAACTAGTATAATTATGACAAATTTACCATCTATTAGTTTCCATTAAATTTTACTATTAAATTACAAAGTTGTATGGCACATAACAATAAACCGGTATATCAGTTTGAGATTTTATTCTCCGTTTGTTACAATTTTACAATTTTTGTAATTTTTCATGGTATTAATCTAATTTAACGAATGGTATATTTATTGCAAATGTATCAGTTTGTGGTTTTTTGTGGTTGAATAATTATTTTGGGGTAAATTTGTTGCAAGTGTACTAGTTTAAGGTTTTTTTTATTATTAGTCGGTATAAATTTGTCATGGGTGTACTAGTGGTTTTTGGTGGTTGAATAAATTAGTTTGGGGTAAATTTGTTACAAGTGTACTAGTTTAAGATTTTTTATTATTAGTTGGTGTAAATTTGCCATGGGTGTACTAATTTGAGATTCTTCATGATAAAAAAAAAAAAAAACTAGTTTTAGGTAAATTTGTCATAAATGTACTCGTTTAGAGTTTTTCGGTGTATTAACCTTTTTTCCATAGAATATTAGGTGTAGTTTGATCAATTTCTAACTATCCTCTAGGCATGTAATGCATGTATTATATGATTACTGCCCATCATCGCAAGGGCGGTGCTATTTCACCCCTCTACGACTAAATTTACCCAGTTTTCAACAAAAAAAAAAAAAAAAGAAGATAAAATTACCCTCAATCATTCGATTGTAATATAGAGCGATAGTCCTAAATTTGTTTACTCTTCCTTTTTAGTTTTTCTATTTCTCTATAAGATCTAATTGTCATTAGTAAGAATTCCACATATTTTGGTTTTGTTCATTGTGGAAACTATTTTTTCCTTTTAATGTTAGAGTTTATTTTTGTAGAATTTAGTTTTGTTGAAAAGAAGAATTTCAGTAAATTTAATTTTTTTCTATATTGTCGAGTAAAACGCCCATTTTTCACTAAACCTCGATCATTTAATTAAAAATTATAGCAGTGGCCACAATCCTTTATTAATTTATTTATATTCTATATAGAATTTAGTTGCCATAACGAAGCATTTAACATGTATTACTTTTTGTAAATTGTGGGTACTCCATGCATATTAAGGGCACTATGTTACTCATACAAAAAAGAAAGGCACTATTTTCCTTTTTATTTTTAGATTTTACTTTCATAGAAATGAGCTTTGTCAAAAAGATAAATTTCCAAAAAGTATAATATATATATATATATGAACTCTCTTAATTTACTACATCAAAGAATTGCTTTCCCTGAAAAGGAGGTGACCTAGCCACATTTTCCAGTATGACTACCTTATTAAGACTTCACTCCAATCTCTAGCCCTGCCATCTCCCATAGACCGAGGAGCAAAAGGAGGAATCTGCCAAAGGTGGGGCTTGCGCTTGATTAGCTAGTTGGTGAGCTTTAGCATCAGTGACAGTTTGTTCAAGGTTCCAAACTCAGTAATGACAACTAAACACGAGGGTTGTGCTCATTACATGACTTAAGCCAACACGAGCTGACGACAACCATACACCATATGAATTGAGACAATATTTTGTAAAAATGCAATCATCTTGAATAGGGTGGTGGGCCTATAGCTCAAAGGATTAGAGCATGTGGCTGCAAACCTTGGTATCAAGGGTCATTTTTGGATCTAGACCAAATAGGTTCAAGAGATGAGAGAATTAAGGACACCCATTACAAAAGACTAATCCAACTTTAACAAAAGGGTACCTTGTACCTGAAATCGACACAAGTGGATAAGCTGTTTCGTTTCCATTGCAGAAATAATTTTACATAGATCATATAGGATGATATTAAGTTTTATCCGTCCAAAATTATGAGATTTCATTGACATTTTTACAAGAATTTCTTATTATAAGAAACGTTTTGATTTAATTAAAATTTCATCTTTTAGAGTTTTACATTAGGAACGTAACAAAGAGGGTTTTTTTTTTTTTTTTTTTTTTTTTTTTTTATGTCTGTGTATAAAGACAACCGATCAGAAAAGGTCTAATGATAATATGCACTACAAAAGTGAAAGTTAATAAACACATGATTGTATAAAAAATTACATTGCAAAATTTTTCTAAATTCTTTATGACAATCCATTAATTTAGGATTACCACTTTAATTACGACTAAATGATTGAGGGTGATCCGTCTTTTTCGTGAAAATTGCATGGATGTAATCATATAAAGGGTGGAAATAGTGCCGTCCAATCAAAATATCTACAAATAATTCTTTCAGCCCTTAAACATTTTCTTGCTGAGAATTTTCCCTATTGTCACATGCCTTCCTGTAATTAGTAAGAAAACACTCGAATTTCCAACTTATTAATAAAGCATAAAGAACCAATACATTAAAATTGTAATATCTTGTCGATTAATTATTAATTGGTGTCATGAGGTCAAAGTTTAGCAAAATCTTATTTTTTGTTAATTGGTAAAGTCCAGTGAGTGTTTTTATGCGCGGCTAGCAATTCCATCTAATTATCTTCCTTGATGGACTGCCACACTCTATACTCATAGATTGACCTTCGAATGTGCCAAATGGACACAAACCCATTCTAAAGTGGATTAATCGCTAAGAGTCTAATCCGGCGAAATTCGGACATCCGATCACTTGAAAGTAAGCCCTTACCCGCTTGAGACACTACCTTTGCGGTTGTAAGATTATGCGTTATTCGACCATGTCCACAGTAGTTGATAGTTGATGGATCAGGCAAATGTAAGTGCCCAAATGCACAATTTTTTTTTTTTTTAACGTGATTTCAAGCAAGACGAAGGGAATTTTAAACTTTCTTGACACTGCCCATGCCCATGAGCCGAAGTACCTTTTCCTCCTGATGAGCATTTCCTCCAAGTGGTTGGATGCACATGTCATTCTTTCTTTTCTTAGCAAAGGCCAAACCAGCATTGATTGGGATGTTGGATGAGGAAAATGGGAGTGAAAGCTACCTTTCCAAAATCTTTCCCTTTGTCTTTGTTTTTTGGTCGAATTTCTGTTTACCTTTAAAATCTCCAAAACGGTGCTCCATAATAAATTTACCATATACTAATTTTCATCTGTCAAAATATCGCAAGCTAATATTTGTAACATGTTAGCTTCTAAATTAATTTTTGTTCCACAAAAAAAATCCAAACTGATATCACTGACCCAAATTTACTCTCCATGTCCCCAACCTACCAACATAGGTCAAATTTTTATAAGAGTACAACTCAAGATTTTTCGTAAGATAAAAATTAAATCGGAATAAACGTGTCAAGCACTGATTTGGGATTTTTCATGAGATTAAAATTAATTCAAGAAAAATGTGTTGTGGAGTACCGGTCTGAGATTTTTAATTTTATTATCCTTGGTATAAAAAATAATTATTTTCATTTTAACCACAAAACCTTCATTTTTCACCATTTTGCTCCCCTCCAAGCACGCAACAAGCTCTCCAACTCAAGCTGGGGAAAGGGGAAAGTGAAAGACAGGAGGACAGCCCTTCTTTTTTTTTTCCCCTCTCTAATTCAAGGACCGATAAGTGGGGCCCACCTCTCATGGACCCGAGAATCAAAGTACCAAAGGTGTCTTGCTTGGTTTTAGAGATGTTGGGGATATTTTTCCCCATCGTCCTTGACTGTTTTGCACAGTGCAATCGAATTTGGACATTCATGTGGGGGTGTACATCGAAAGTGGGAATCGCCATTCCTACAAATAATGATGATATGAAACATTACAATAGACATATCATATAGAATTGTGATATCACTTTCTTTTGTCTACTTGCAACGAAACGGAATACACACGCTAAACTCAAGATGCATTTTCTTTGATTTAAGCGTGCACGTATCATTTAAATTCACGTGATTCCGAAAAATATCAACAAATGGGATTAATATCATTGTATTACATAGCAATATTCCTCTTGCATTTCGATTTTTCTCGCGATTTCCTTTTTTCTATAACGTTCTTGAAATAATGGTTGTTCTATCCATCTTGCTTATGAGGAATCCACTAAAACCCCTCCTTTGAGTAGTGAGTACCAACGCTAATGGAAAAATACTTTCCAAAACATGAGGAGTATGAAAATGACTAAAAATTAGACAATTGCGTTAAGATGTTTCCTCCCTCCTAGCAAAACTGAAGTATGTTTCTAAATGTGAACTCTCGTGGATTGAATCAACGATAGTTATCAAAACAATAGATCCTACATGAACATTCGATCCACAAATGCTCTCCCCATGCAATTGATTATATGTTCTCTTTGATGGAAGTCCCAAAGGCACTAGAAGGTTGCCCTATATTGTTGTTGTCGTTCATTGCCCTATGTTGTTGTTGTCGCTCAATTGTTCAGAATCCTCAATTGATTGACCCCTTTAATCGATCCAAGTGATAGTGAATGGCGAACACTAATGCGAAAAGGGTCCTTAATTTCGATGGGCATAGATCGTGACAAGTTGAAACTTGTCCATGATTATTAAGGTGGTTGAATGTCCAACCTCTCAAAAAAGAAATTTGTCCCCTCCTCTCCCTCTCTCTCTCCCCTCCATCCCTCTCTTCACGGAGGCAACAGCTGCCCTCCCAACTAAAGGGGACCCCTCCCTCCCTCCCTCCCTCGCTCCCATACAACAAAACCCTAAAATCTCCTTTTCAAACTACTCCCTTGTCAAAGGGGAAAAAACAGAGCAAACAAAAGCGCGTGGGGGGAGCTTGCTGTGGTCTTTGCTCGTTTGGCAATGGGCTGTAAAAGTAACCAAAAAACAAATCAAATCATCCCCTCCACTCGCCGGGGGGCCCGCTCCCCACTGCATTAGCTGGTGATCACTGACCGATGCCTCCCTCTCACTGTTAAAAACGGACTTTTATACAGCATCAAAAAAGTCTCTCTGTCCATCCACCGGCATCGACCGTCCTGTTGAAATTGAATGTTGCCCTCGATGCTCCTCAGCTTTCAATCATGGTAAGCACAGTTTCATCTGTGGTCCTTAGGTATTTTTGATTAGAACAGTAAGATGGGTGAGTTCGGAGGTTCAAGGCCGTGATTGGCTTTGTGGGTTTTGTCGGGTTGTGCATAGCTCAGATCAAATATCACCTCACTTTACTCGACTCAATGATTGAAAGGCCGATCTCGGTTTCTACTTTTACTTCTCTAATTTCTTCTTTGGACTCAAAGAAGATGATTTGGGTTTTTTTTTTTTTGGTAGATTTGGGTTCAGATAGTCTAATTCGAACTCAAGCCGTTTGTGGGTATGTTCGGCTTGTTTAAGCTAATAATGGATGAGAACATTCGCATGATTATCATGTGTATAATGATCATTAGGGATTTCTTGGAGTCGAATGGCCTCGTGGGTTTTGTTGATTTGTGTATGGCTCAAGTCAAATGTCGCTTCACTCTGCTCTAGTCAATAATCAAAAACCCGAAGAGGATGAATTGGGTTCGGATAAGCTAATATGACCTCAGGTCGTTTGTGGGTGTGTTTGGCTTGTAAGTGCTAACAACATTCGCATGATTATCACGTGCATTAGTGATCATTGGGGATTAGTTTTTTTTTTTCCCTCCTTTTTCTATGTAAGGCACACCTTTTGCTCTTTTTTGACTTTGGTGTTAGAGTTAAGAGTAGCAACGTACAAGGATTAGTAGTGGTTGTCAATAATTCATCATGCTTTATAGAATTAATGCCCATATTAGGGTTTTGGACTCATGTGTAATATGGTAACACCATTTACAACTAGCTTTCATTTTCGCGTGTGCAAATATTATTATATAAAGTTAGTAGTTAAGCATGTGCCTAGTTTTTTTAATCCAATAAAATTACAAAAAAAAAATGAAAGATAAATAACAATTTGAAAATTAATGATATGGGAAGATGGAAAGGAACAAAGACTACCATTTTAATGCAATCAATCCATGGCTATCTTGTACAGTTATTTGTTAGCGAAATTTCTTATGAGAATATTACGCGTTCACGCTTTTAAAGCCACTTTTGTCGATCAAATTTCATTATAGGGACAAATTTGGAGATTAAAAGTGGGACATCGAATTCAAAAGTTCCCTTAATTGTAGTACTCATTTCTTATAGCGCATGCCTGATTTGAGATGGATTCAGCAGGAAAGGAAATTATGGGTAAAAATTTTCCAATATGAGAATCTACCATCACAAAAGCAGGATGTTTGTTTAACCATTCGAAGACAACATCGAATTTTGATAGTCAATTTTATTAAATGCTCTCTTCTTTTCTTATGTTGGAATGAGAAGAGTGTTTTAATTCTATATAAAAGAAATGGATACCAAATTCGACAATTGACTTTACACGTGCTATGGAAAATACTCATTAAACACGCTTTTCCTAAAAATGCTTTTATTACCATAAAAAAATCTAGAAGACTTTAGAGAAAAAATAAATATCCTGCCGACCAGATGATTCAGATCTGGGGGTATAAGATTTAGACTTAAATTGACTTAAACTAGCAAAAGAATCAATTTATTGTCACAATAAGTCCACATTGTCCGTGAAGGCATAGTAGTATTGACTAGATTAGTAAGTTGACGGAGTGCTCACCACTACTTAATTGCAGATAAAAAAAGGTTAAGATCCCAAGATTTCAAAGCTAACAAGATCCACTTACAAGTTTCACTCAGCCATGTACAATATAAAAAGAAATAAAATAATATTTATATAATATATATATATATATATATATATATATATATATATATAAAGCATCATCTATCATGAAATTTTTACATCTAAGTAAAAATTCTAAATGCTAAAGGAAATAAAAAATCAGGGGATAAGAAAAATAGAAATTTATCTCATCTCCTATCTTCTTCAAGCTTCCACTCCAACCTCCTCCATGATGCTCCTCCTCCAATCTCCTCAAACCCATTTTTTTTATCGCCAAAAAAAAGCCCAGAAAAATTTTTTTAAAAAGGGGAAAAATCGCTTTTAAGAAAAAGGGAATTTGGAAGAGAGAGAGAGAGAGAGAGAGAGAGAGAGTTTTGAAATTTAAAAATTTAGTCCAAAGCATTTGGACCAGCACAAGCCTTCAGCACGGGGCTCCAAACCCACTGCACCAAGAACCTCCGCCCTCGCTGGCCGTTCATGTTGAAGCTCCGCCCTCCTCCGTCCCTCATCACCTGCCCGATGTACCCGCCGCCGCCCCCCGTCCCGTAGAGCCCCTCGCAGAGGTCCCCGATCTCCGTCGGCGCGGTCGGGTCCTCCCCGGCGTACCACGCGTTCACCAGCGGGTTCGACGACAGCTCCGCCAGCTCGTGCCCGATCACGCTGATCATGCCGTCCACCCCGACGTCCGCGTTCGGCGGCGACAGCGGCTTCGGCCCCCCGGCGGCGGCGCCGCCCATGTAGCCGGGGATGGCGAATGGGTAGGCGCAGACCTCGGGGCACTGTCGGCCGGAGTTGCCGACCCAGGCGTAGGGGAGGGTGTAGCCCACCATGGAGGGGAAAGTGAAGTAGTGGAAGCCGCAGACGGCGCGGCAGAAGTCCTGCATCGTGACGTCCTCGGCGGTGAGGACGAGGTAGACGCCGTTGCGGTGGTCGACGGGGAACCGGGCGGCCCGCGCGGCGGTGGCGATGACCTGCTGGATGGTGAGCCGCGTGAGGGAGCGGCCGTGGGAGCAGGCGGCGTCCTCGTGCTCGCCGGCGACTACGACCTTGCGGGACACGTTGGCACCCGTCTGGTCGGTGTAGAGGGACACGGTGCGCCACCACTCGGCCACGGAGGGGGACGGCGGCCGCGCCTTCGCCGCCGCGGGGGAGCGGTGGCCGCCGGTGGAGGCGTGGGAGATGGAGAGGAGGAAGTCCTTGATGAGGAGCTTCTGCGGGGCGGCCCAGCGGCCGTACCAGATGACGTAGAGGTTGATGGGGGAGTTGGAGAGGACGGGGCCCATGTGGTAGCGGAGCTGGACGAGGTCGGACGAGCCCTCGAACTTCTTGGAGGAGGAGAGGGAGAGGGGCCGGGGCGGGAGCTTCGGGTTGTGGTACTGGATCTGCGGGTCGGGTGTGGTTTTCAAGGTCACAGTCTGGGGTTTCTGCTGCTGCTGGTGGGGAGCGAGGGACGCATCGGAGGGGCAGAGGAGGAGGAGGAGGAGGAGAGAGAGAGCGAAGTGGGCCGGCGACATCTTTCCATTTCTAGGCGGCGGTCGGCGGCGGCGGAGGAGACGGTGGCGGTGGTGGGGAGGAGGAGGAGTGGGAGTAGGTGTTTATAAAGAGAAGAGTGAAGGGCAAGAGGTTTGGGAGGGAAATGGGCTGGAGACAGCTGCAATGGGGTGGTGGGCACCCCCTACCCCCTGCCTTTTCTTTCTTTCATCGAGGGGTGCGTGTCATGCAGGTGTATGCTCGGTTTCCCTTCATTTACACCTCCTCCGTGATTTTAAGCTAAAATCATCACCATCTACCTTACTTTCTTTTTTATTTTGCTTTTTTTCAAAATTTTCTTTAGCACATATGATATTTATTCATTGGGTTGACCACATATATTTATAGGTGTTCCGTTCCTGATCTAGTCCAATTTCAAGGTAGAACCAGGAATTGGACCAAAAGGACCGATTCCGAATTTTGGAAACTAAGGACCGGACTGGTTAGTCCTAAGTTGATGCCATATGTTGTGAAAAAATAAAAGAATGATTTTTTTTTTCAAAAAGGCATAGGTACTCAATTCGCTCTCATCCAATTTAGTTCCCTCTTGGAATCCAAAAACCAGACCACCTGGATACCGGTCCCATTTTTAACAATTGTGAACTAGCCAATACTCCAAATTGGTCGATCCCGTCTGGTTTGGGCGGTTCTTGATTTGGACAGTTCATTTTGCATACTCTTACTTATATTTTATTTCCCTGCATGTCCTCTCCATATGTTTTGCAAGCCCTGTTATGATTTAGAAATGTTGTATAACTGTTCTCATCTTATCCTTAAAATCTAACTCAATAAATTTAGCAAATAGAATTTATATCATCATCTCAAAAGTAGCTGCACTCGTGTAAGATTTGACAAAAAAAAAAAAAGAGGAATATCTTTTAATCCCCTTGTCAAATTTCGATTCAAGTTTTACAAAATTAGGAAGAATCATATATAAATCTACTATCAACGTTTGGGTGTTATTAACCATCATGAAGTTTCAAATTTAAGAAATGCCACATGCAATTTCCGTTCGCTTAAAAGTTAAAACTGATCGGCATAACAAAAGTATTAGAGTAGAGTTTCATAATTTTATGTACAAAAACAACATCACGACAAGTTTTTGAAAGTTATCTTGTAATTCTCCCTCCATATCGTCGTCATCTGCATAGTGTTTGGTCCGGGCGGATCGGGCTGGATCGTTGCGCGCTCGCGTGCTATTTTCGTGACCCGAAAATTGGGGAATCCAAATTGTCTTTTAGCTTCGGGGATCTGTCGGATTTGAATGTGGGAGCGACCCGATTGGCCCCCTTCTCTCTGCAGCTCTATCGAGAAACCGACCGCTCTGGGGGTCTGTGGGTGGGTTGGACGGTTGGTGCTTTTCCTTGCCAATTCGTTTTTCCATGGCTACCCCCCCAGGCCTTCACCGTTCTTTAAGGCTTTTCTCGATTAGCGTGCCGCGGAGATATTTTGTCCTAGATTAGCGGTTGTTAAATCGTCAGAACATCAGCTACTGATCGGTAGTTGTACATCACCTCTTTGAAGTGGGTCTCGAGATGACAAAACTCGAAAATGTTTCGGCACGTATGACTAGTCGTGTACCCGAATAGAATTCATTGCCTAAATAATTTTTTTTTTCAATAATTGGTTTGTCCAAGAAAGTCCTTAGGGCAAAAATTATGTGAGGGTCCACATTGATAATTTGTTACGGTGAGAAAGCCCTAGTGTTTATGATTGTACTAACGATGAGGCAAAACGGTCCTTGCCTTCTTGGGATGTTTTGGATGTTTATGTGGCCGATTGCAATGGTTGCCGAACAAGTAGAACTATCGCAAGTATAGTCTGCCAAATTTTAATGACCTAAACTTTTGTAAATTAATCTTTTTTTAAAAGAACTTATTGCTGAATATTAAAAGGCATTGACCCAGAAAAAGAAAGCTGAAAAGGAAGAAAAAGTGCTTCCAAACAAACACTAATCGGAGGTGATTTTCTCGGTCTCCTCACATGCGGATTCTGGACAAGACAAAACAAAGAAGAAAAAAAAAACCCAAGAACCAAGATTTATCCAAATCATGTCACATGGACCTCCTCAGATTAAAGATTAAATAAAAGCCCCCCTTCCTTAAACTAAGAGAGCAAAAGATATACTATTATAATTAAGCTAAGCCTTCTCTCAAAATACTCTCGTAACACTAGAAAACTATATTATATATATAACGATTTGAATTCAAAATTATTCTCGATAATCGAGCAAGACCCAACTTTAGATTGGATCTGACGATCAACGAGAGAGATCAACGAGAGAGATCGAGAAGGCGAAAGGAAAAGCCATTTAATGGGGATTCATGAGAGTCATTGCTCTTGATTCATCGGCCAGATATCTTTGGTTTTCATTCAATTTGAACATGAATATATAAATGCCCATTTATTTGGTTTTTGGGTAGGTAGGGGGCTTTATCTTGGTGGCAGAGAATTTATGGTGGAGCTAATATATACATATATACATATATATATATATTATCTTGGCAATAGATATATAATTTAATAATTTAGAGTATATTTATTTTGCGAATAATATTTTCCTAAAAATGATCATTTATATTGTCCTTTTATTGTCTATGAAAATAGTTAGACATATATTACTATCGATAGCGAAAACATTCTTCATTAAATAATGCTTCAGGTGATATAAGTGATTATTTTTAAAATTTATTTGTTAAATCATGATATTTTCCGAAAGTTTCATCCTTAAGATGTTACGTTGAGTCAATGAAATCATTGAATTCTAGGCATGGGAGTCAGCCGAAGTAAGTGCTGCATTTGTTGACTTTTTCTTGAATCGATTGGGGAGGCCCTTCCAGCGCATCGTGGGGTGGATCCATGTTTTCTTGGTCTTGGTCAACGGTTCATCCACGAATTGACTCGTCGATAAATATCTTCTTCTTCTTAATTTTTTTTGAAAGCTTATTATTATTTTCATTTGACCTAATCCAAAAGTTTAAGACGAATTAGTTCCAACGTAAAATTTCATGCTTTCCAAGAGTGAAGATTTTCTTTGCTTCACTCGTCCTATGCGGCTTTCCTTTTGTATAACTGTATGGAATTGGTTTGATGGGTGAAGAGAGAATTTGCATTCACATTGACAAGGTTTCGAGCACAACTTTCTAACCTTTCTATTTTATCTTAATCCCCCTTGGCTCCAAATCTAAAAGATTCTGTCTATAGGATGATCATTTGGATTTTATCTGATCTTTGAAGTTAACGAGATATTTTGCGACTTCGAGTTTATCTAGCTTGGTGGGCTTGAATGAGAATTGGGGCCCTGTGTACGGCCCCTTGTTGTGAGTGCTAGGTTGTTACTAGTGTGCTCCTTATCCATAATCCAATTATCTTCATCTCATATGGTTGTCGAAAAAATAAAAAATAAAAATTGTAGACATCCTTAGAAAAGTTTAAAATAACAAACCACCTCTTAAGGATTATCTTCATTGGTGACATGCGGGACTCTATATAAAAAGTAAAATAATTTTTTTTATTGCAAAGAGGGATTTTCCTTTTACTAGATAATCCAAATATCATGACTCACTAATTCGATTATCTAGTTAATTCCTAAGTCAAATATTAATTTATTTGTAATTTTCCTATTAAAACCTGAAATTTAATCAAGTAAAAGTCCCCATATGTGCCTTCTTTCGTTTGATCGATGGGGTTTGAGAATAGTTTGGCCGTTGATAAGATGAGAGAGAGAGAGAGAGAGAGAGAGAGAGAGAGAGAGAGAGAGTAATTCAAAACGATGTCGCCTGATTCTTTTTTTTTTTGGTTGAAAACTTCAAGAAATCATGCCAATTTCATGAGGATATACAGTATTTTTTCCAAATGAAAATAACCCTTTCCAAAATTAAGATACAACCCCTTCTTTTCAATTGTATTTTGGCCATCAAACGAAGCCACGAGGGCAAAGAGAGTATAAATAGTCATGATAGCCGTTTGGTCGCATGAATACCATGATGGACCCATCACTTTCCACATCGCCATCATCATCGATTTATCATGGTGTCTCTCACAGGCCACTTTCGTCATGAAAAGGGACAAAAGAGTCCCAGCCATGATTTGGGAGATGGTCCAAAAATATATATAAATCCACGTCCGACAGTTAATGCATCCACTTGGCGCTGACGTGTCTGAATTCGATTGCATGCCCAAAGACAAGGGTTGAAAGTGATCGAGACAGCTGGTTTGGGGGTGGTGAGCTGTCTGTCCCCCCTGCTCTTCATTTGTCACCAAGCGGTAGTTTCATGGATTCAAATGAGGATGATTTTTCTTTTTTCTGTATTTTTGGGTGGCCATAATTACTAGTGAAATATTGTTTCGTGGATCGAGTCCATTAGAGCTGTTGATTATGTAATCTTCATGTATACATCTCGTTGATCAATGACTTTGATAACTTTGGATCCATGGATGAGAGGATCCACAGAGAAGCTTCTTCAAAGTTATCAAGGAAATAATAATATGCAACATTATAATCATATGGAATGATGCCTTTATTATGTTGTCCTATGTATGTTAGGGCTAATTGGTTTTAGAGTGGATATGTTCAAGATTTGGAACTGGAAACCTAGTCTATCGGGGTTAGTTCCAATTTTTTGGAACTAGAATCAACTCTGTTAACTCTAGAATTGGCTTGGAATTGAACTGTTCAATTCCATAGTGAACTTTGAGAATCGACTAAATATTTTTTTTCTTTTTTTTTTGTTTCATTTTATTGTATATATACATTATACATGTGTCAACTATGAATACAATTTATTAATTGATTAGATTTGACATATTATTGTCAAGCAAAAAGAATTATATTCATAGTTGACACATGTATAATGTAGATATGATAAAATGAAACAAAAAAATAAGAAAAAAAGAGTAAAATGAATTATTTAGAGTTGGAGACAAACCTGTTTAAAACTAGTTTGATTCCAAATACCTTGGAAGAACTAGCTAGTTAGGAGTATAGAATCAATAACTAAATTAGTTAAGGTTGGTTCTATTTTTTGGAATTGGGAATTGGACCGGTCTCTTTGTGGACCACATGATTCTACTTGGTTTGAACCATTTCCCAAATTATACCAATTCAATTGCTCACCCCCAATGTATGTATAGGAGAAA
The DNA here is from genome assembly GCA_019915185.1 of Eucalyptus camaldulensis. NCBI lineage: Eukaryota > Viridiplantae > Streptophyta > Magnoliopsida > Myrtales > Myrtaceae > Eucalyptus > Eucalyptus camaldulensis. The sequence continues at coordinate 33,946,892 of JAHSVA010000001.1, forward strand.
CTTTTTAGTACAGATTAATTTGGCATGATTAGACTGATACGAAGAGTTGAAAATTGTTAAATGTTAACAAAGCTTTGCCATTTGTTTCTCGTGTGGGTACTATTCACCCGGGTGCTCTCTACTGGGTGATTTTGGCACTGTTCACCGTATGGTGTTTTGTTCGTTCCCAAAGTTCCAACCATCCGTTTGGGGTGGAATTTGGAGGATAGGTTCCTCTGACCTTCCTCTTCATCTTCACCAAACGGTTTCCCTTGGTTTGGTCTACAAGTTGAGATCTCCCTTGCCCTTGGCATGCTCGTGATCCCGATATGCTAGATTGGTGTTTGCTTGGTGAGGTGGTTCCAGCCGGTCGTTTTGGGCCATGCTCTGGAGGACAAGGTCGCCTAGCCTACCTCCTCTACCCCCACCAAGCCTCTTCTTCTAATTCCACTTCCAAGCTGTTGACACCTAAATTTTGGCAATTTAATTAATTTATTTATTGCATAGGAAATTAGGGGTTAATTTTATTAATTGCATAGCATATAGATTTAAGTTGCATTTATTTTGTTATTTGCATTTTATTGGACCGGTGGCGGATATATTCAAATTAGATGGATCAGGCCCATGAAGCGAACAGGTTGGCCCAAGCCCATGCTTTTTAATAATTAAAAATTATCTTGTGGGAATATAATATTTTAAAATTTTTCCGAGATATGAATCTTTTTTGGATAGGGTAGATGGGTAAAAAAATATTGCGATTTGTCTTTAAAAGATTTGGATTTAGAAAAAAATTCATCTTGATCTCGAATCCTTATCAATATGAGATGAATTTTGTTAAAAAGATTTGCGAAGGTTGATTCGAGGAAGAATTTCAAAATCCAATTCCCTCCCCTATAAAAGGCCGTGCGTGCGAGGGGTTTATGGGGGGTTCTCTTCGTCAAAAAAAAAAAAAAAAGAAGAAGAAGAGAAAGCTCTCCTTTTACTGAAAAGTGCACCAGAGCACAGAGCACAGGAGGCCACACGTTGAATATACGGCCGCACAAAGGGGGAACTTCTTTTTTATCACTTTGTAAGAGGGAGACCACACGGTGGAGATACACAACCGTGTATTGGGTTGCATCTCACGTTGCTGGCCTGGGCACCTTCATCAGAACACTCTTGATTGGCGCGCCTTCTCTTTGCAAGAGACAATCCAGAGAGAGCAGGAGGGGCGTGAAGCATTGAGATGCCATTAGTGAGTGGAGGAATAAAAAATAAGGAATTAAAGATGTGTTGTGAGTGGTGATTTGTGAAGATTAATTCATGGAATTTTCACTTCTCAGATGCCGCTTTTCTGAGACCAACATCAACGAAGCCAGTCCTCGCCCACTCTGCAACTTTCCGGTGTTTCATCCAGCAATTCCAGGCCGATTTTCCAGGCGTCCTTGACGTGCCCGAGACCTCCACCAATCCAGTTATCTTGTTTTCGTTCGAATTTTTATTAGTGCAGGTCTTCCTTGACCGAATCCAGTCACCGTCCCGGCAATCCCTACATCCAAGTCCGAGCTGTGAGCCTAGCCGAGCATTACCATATCACGACACAAGTAGCCGTAGCCGTTTGAGGATTGGAATTTGGGAGCCAATATTCGGAATAGGTAAAAATTTTGTCTATTTTGATTTCCAAAAATTCCATTTCCTTATTTGATATATTCATTGATGCACATGATTGAAATCCCTAGTGTGATATTCGCAACTCGAGGAGCTCTCAAATTAGGGATTGACAGTCTGATTTTTGCACCCGAAATCCGACTCGCAATCCCTTACAAAAATCGACAATCCAATCTCAAGCCCAAGATTCGATTCGCGATTTAATTTAAAATTGGCCAACCCGATCTCATGCGTGAGATATGGTTCGTCAATTTTTGGATATCAATCTTATCTTTTGTTTGATTTGCTATCGTCAAGTTGGTTGAGTCAATTTTATTTCCGTAAAAGAAAAAATCCAAAAAAAAAAAAATCTTAATTAGGATTAGGTTTGTTGTTAGCTTGCATATTTAGGATTGCAACCTTATTTCGAATTTTTAAATAAAAAATCCAAAAAATAAAGTGCAATCATTTAGGTTGTTAGTTTTTTATTTGAATTGCATGTTTAATTACGTGTTAGTTTTAATTTCGAATTTCTTAAAGAAAGACACAAAAAAAAATCATTGTACATATTAGATTAGAATTGCACGTTTCATTTTAAATTTAGATCATCTTTTTCAGATAAATTGCATTTTAGATTTAGATAATGTCTTAGTTTAAATTAGGATTTAATATGACTTAATCCCTAGTTTAAATTAGATAGAATCTTAATCTAGCTAGATCATTTCAAATTTCATAAAATTTGTCTTAGGATAAATTAGTTGCAATTTCTAGGATAGATTGCATTTTTAAAATAAAAAATGTCATTTGCATGTCATATAGAATTAGGTTCATGAAATGCATGTCATTTTAGTGATTATTGTTAGGTTCATTTCTAATTAGAAATTGTCTGTCATTAGATTAGGTCATTTAATGAATGTTGCGTGACATATAGCTCGCATATTAAATTATATGCTGCATTGTCATTTTAGTTGAAATAATTTTGTACGGCATTGCATTGCATTGCATTGCACGTCATTAGAATTAAGTCATTTTGGTTAATTTAAATTGCATATTTAATTATTGCATGTTCATTAAGAAATCACAAAAATTCTTATTCATTCATATAGTTTATGACATATTGCCATGCCATATCATTTCATATTAGATTAGAAGCATTGCATTGCATACGAACTATATTTTCATTGAAAAAGAGGAAACAAAAATTGAGTAATTGCTTGTTAATTAGAAACCATATTTAGGGTTGTTAATATGGATTTTAATTTAACATTGCAGATGCTTTCGTAGCTTTGGAGGTAAGTCCCGCATTATTTAATTGCTTTCTTGAGTGTTAAATTGGTGGTTTGCGCTAGGGTGGTAAATGGGTTGGGTCGGGTCGGGTCTTGATGTTACCCGACCCGACCCGAAACATAAGGGTCACGCATTATGACCCGACCCGACCCGACCCGAAACACATCAGAATATCGAATGTGTTTCGGGTCGGGTCGGGTTGGGCCGGGTCGGGTCGGGTTTCTGGGTCTTTTTTTTTTTTTTCACATTAGACCATCTAATGTGACGGAGGCTTGGTACAACCCACGGATGAGAATGCCACCTACCATTACAATCTGTTGAAATATCCTGCAGTTGTAGACAAGAAAATGAGAAACATACATATGGAACAATTCTCCTTTCATGGAAACGTTCGATTCTCTACTCATCATTCATCATTGTCGCGGTTAACTTCACCAGTGATTGCATCTCAAGTCGCTGTCGCTGTTCTGCTTCTTTCTCTTTGGCTTCTACTTCTCTTACAAGCTTAGGCATGCTTGTTGATTGCTGATGCATAAACACACCAAGCACACAAAATCAAAAACCACACTGTTCCTAGCAAATGCTCATCTAGATATGAGATAACAAGATTAATCCACACTAAGCCAACCCGAGGGGGAACCAAAAAGGGGTTGTGCATGTGGTGTCATCAAAGCTTCATGGCAGCAAAAATATCAGTAAAGGAACTCTGACCAAGATCAATTCAATCCAATGTCAAAAGCATGCAATATCCTGCAACAATTGAAATGGCTAGTTAAGCCATCATTGTACCATCTCTGGCTTTTTCAGTGCCACACCAAATAGTAAAGAAGCAACAAAATTTACCAGTAAGATATTGAACTGCTCTGAAAGAATATCTGATACTATGAAATGATTGGTCACCAAAAAACCGAAGAGAGAAAATCAAATTTGCTTATCTGATGGAAGGAGGGTAGAAGGGATCATGATAACTTCTTCCAGGTTGGCAGTTCAACACAAAAGGATATATTGGTCTGCCATGAATAATCTATATCCACAACATATCAACAAGCATTCATATGTGCAAGTGAAAAAAGGGAGAACACACAACACAGTGCACGCTAACTGCATCCTCATGATAATTCCCTTATAGGAAAAGCAACTACCAAAACCCAGTATCCTCAAAGGTCAAGGAGAGGAAACTTGGAAGTGATATATAGACAAACGGTTAAACAAATCTCTTATAGGAGTCCAACAGACAGAAAGACAAATGCGTCACTCACTATTCTCAAAGTGTCAAACAAATAAATAACCGAAAGCTGTCCCGTTAACTTGTCATCCCAACTGAATGTGGGTTTCTGCAACACATGCTTAGGTCAAGTTTTCTCGCAACAAATTAACAAACTTTATGCAAAAGCATGACAGTTCCAAGACCTAAAAGAAGTCCCAGATTCTGCTTGTAGCAAGCGAGTCCGGAAAAGGAATACTCTTCCCTGCCAATAGTTTAGCATGCAGAGAAATTCCCAATAAAACCGACCCAATCACCCCCTCCGAGACGCTAACCCTCCCTGTTCTATTCATGAACTTCAAGAACAACGGGAAAGAACTGAGAACCAGAGCACCAGACGAGACACCGCAAAACCACGATACACCCAAAAGAAAGAAAGAAGCACCAATGGAAGATAAGCATCCAAGAAACCAAAAAAAGAGCAGAGATGGCGTCTGAAGAACGAAACCTTACCAAGAACGAGAAGAGCTCCGAGTCCAACCCTCTGTTTCTTCGAGTTCGTGAATAGAGCTTTCCGTTCTTGCTTCTTTTTCCTAGGCATCTAAACTCCACCCGTCTCTGTCGCGAGCTTCCCGATTTGACCGATGCCTGCCGACGAATTTAAAGACCCTGGATCGTCAAGCCGTGCGGGCGAGAAATCGCGGCAGATTTTCTCCCGACTCTGAGGAAAAACCGAAAGCCACACAGCTCCAGCGTTTTCCCACTAAAACAATAGGAATAGGCGGCGGCTAGGGTTCCGGCGTTGAGACGAGGGGTGGGGAAGGTGACGGCGAGGCGGAGGTGAGTCGATCGGAGGGCGGCAGCGGAATCCACGAGAAGCGCAGTCGTCGGAGAAGAAGCCGAAGGGGAGGGGTTCTCGAAAACACGTCTGTTTAGTGTTTAGTGTTTGTGTTTGGTGACTTGTTTGGAAATTGGAACAAGGGTGTTAACGTGTTTCAGGTCGAACAATGTTCCAACCCTAAACCCGACCCGAAACATGTATTCCGCTTGTTTCATGTTTGTTACTCGAACACGACCCGAACACAAAACACATTTTATATTTGTTTCGTGTTCGGGTCGGGTCGGGTCGGGTTTTTTTGATACCCCTAGTTTGTGCACCTGCATGAACACCTCACATGTTATGGAGATAGTTTAAAATCAATTCAAGCTGCCTTCTAGACCTTTTTCAAAATAAAAAGAAAGGTACCGAAAAGGGTGTTAGAGAAATCTAACGTAATCAAGTCCCCGTACCCAAATCTCTGGTTCGTAGGAGTAAAGTGAATCTCCCGTTACTTTACTTGGGTTTCTAATCGACCTACCAAAAATAGATTAGTGGCGACTCCTAATTTAAAAATCAATCGCATGTTAAGAATTCAAACCTAAGTCGCGAATTGGTATGGGCTTGGGAGAGCCCGAGTTAAGTTTAGGCTTAACAATCCATTAGCCAAACCCTAGGTGGTTCAAACCCGAAAAATTGGTTGCGACACAAGCTTAGATCTCGCCTGCTCTTGTAGTCTGCGAACTGTTCCTGCGAATCTACTGCTGCTCAGCCCGTGTGTTTTGGTTGTGTGCTAAGGCCAAGACTGAGAGGATAGGCGAGCTTGGACTCCCTCTTAGCCCTCTCGAAGTTGTTTCCTTTGTTTTGGTCTTCCCCTTCGTTGACCTTCCTCGACGCATTTGACCTGGTGCCTTCCGGCCCCGATCCAATTGCTGTTACATCTGTTGTTGTTTGCTAGGCAGTCTCTGAGCATTCGTGACCTGCCTACTCTCCCACATTGTCTCGCTGAAGCCTACCCAGGTAAGTCCCATTCCCTCCAATGGTTCCCCTTTGGTAGATTGTGGGTTGCAGATAAAGTGTTTGTGTTATGGCCTCTTCCACTCTTAGCGTGGGTGGCCTTTCTCGCAAGGCCCAACAAGCTAATAGCACCTCAATGGGAGCAAACCCCATCCTCCCGTGTCCACGTTAGCAAGTCCTCTGTGCCTCCAGGTTAGACCAATTCCTTCAAGTTGGGCCTTGGAGGTCCAAGTAACATTCAGCAAATGCCACACAAGGCCTCCGTCTGAGTCATTCTCACGGTCGGAGCCGTGCTTGGTCTTCCTCCAAGCGACCGCAAGTCCTTACATGGCAACTAAGAGGCCCGAAGCCTACCCTTGACTGCTCTTAGGCGAACGTTGCGCGGCTTGCTGCGAAAGGATACGACTTATCCTATGCCTCTCTTCCTTTTTGGATAATAAGCTGGTTGTCCACCTCTCGGAGGAAGTGTTGGAGGAAATCAATCTCAAGTGGCATGAGTGCCTCATTGGGTATTATGTTGGGAAGAAGTTGCCTTTCAAACTCATGGAACAAGCATTGATGCAAACGTAGGGCTCAAAGCTTGTGGAGGTGATGGCGGACAATCAAGGTTTCTTTTTCTTCCATATCCCGGACCCGGCTTTCCGACGAAGGATCCTCGAAGATGGGCCCCTCACGGTGGCTAGGGTGCCTCTCATCTTACAGCAATGGCAGCCACTCTTGGAATTAAAGAGGGATAAGCAAATCTCCGTTCCGGTTTGGATTAGGTTGTTGAACATTCCTTTTGATCTGTGGTTAGGCCTAGCGATTAGTGGCATTGCGGGTGTAGTTGTAAAACCCCTCTATGTCGATCAACGCATGGAGCAAATGAAGATGCTTTCTTTTGTTAGGGTGTGCGTAGAGATTTATGCTAAGCAACCAAGATGCACCTTGGTTGACGTGGTCTTGAATGGGGTTTCGTGCTCGATTGCTATTGAGTACGAATGTAAGTCCGTTGAATGCCCCATTTGTGGCACTTTCGGTCACAGGTGCGAGGATGTCCTAGCCAATGTCAACCCGAGCAATGTCTTGCAGCAAGATCAGCCTAATGCCGACTCTTCCATCCCTACCCAGGTCCTCGATCTGGCTCCGGTCGTCGGTGAAAATCCAGAGGTGTCTCAGCAAGGTTGGAGTCTGGTCAACGGGAAAAAGAAGAAGCATTTGTAGTTGATGGAGGGTCCTTCTTCTCACATACCTTCCTCCAGCGAAGGTGGTAGTATCCTCAAGCTAAAAGACTCCACCTCTGAAAAAGGTTTGCCTACTCCCTCATCTCGCAAATCTTTAAGGGGTCTTAGGGTGTCGAAGCCGGTGCCCCCTCTTTCTAGCCCTATGGAGAAGAGATCAAGCTCTCTGTTAGGGTCTCTTCCCCTTCTCATGCAAAAGACAAAGACCTACCCGATGCCTCGACATTCGGTCAGCTTGGTCCTCGTGAAGGCTTGGAGTTTTTCAACAGTTTTTCTAGCTTTGATGATGATTTGCTCTCTCTTGGCCCTTCCTCGAAGGCTACTCCTTCTACTAGAAGAGTAAAGACCATTCAAAAGAAGTTGCTGGCACTTGATCCAACCCCGCCTCCTTCTACAACCCCTATTGCCTCGGCAGCTAGTAGACAGCAGCCTAGTAGGTGGAGGTAGGCCTTCCTCCCCCTTTGGTTCTGCTTTTGTTTTATTATATATCTATGTATATAGGTTTTTGGAACATGAGACATCTTGTTGACCACTTGAGGCAAGTCGAAATTAGGAAACTCGTGTCTTCTCATGGGCTTTGTCTAATTGGTTTATTTGAGACCAAAGTGTCGTAGTCTTTGTTTGGTTCCATTTATACTAGGCTTCTGTTGGGATGTAGTTGGGTTGTCAATTATGACTCCTCTCATAGGGGTAGGATTTGGGTTGGCTGGAACCATTCTTTGGTGAGTTTTGAAGTGATTTCGTCCAATAGTCAAGCAATCCATGGTAGCTTGAAGTTCTTTATGTTTGGTATGTGCTGCTGTATCTCGGTGGTATATGCTGAACATACTTTTATAGCTCGAAGGCCTTTGTGAGTAGACCTTGTACAGATGAATGCTATTTTATAGGATTTGGCTTGGCTGGTGGTTAGTGATTTCAATGCCATCAGGGAACCTTCTGATCGATTTGGGGACTCTGATACCTGGATTCTTTACTTTGATGAATTCAATAAGTGTTTAATTCAGTCTGAGTTAGAGGACTTGAGGTATGTTGGCTTTTGCTATACTTGGTCTACTTCTTCGGGGGTCAACTGGAAGACTAGGAAAATAGATCGTGTGTTTGTGAATGCTAAATGGAGTCATGATTTCTCTTACTTGGAAGCGTCTTTTCTGGTGTTTGGCATTTCTGACCATACACCTATGGTGGTTAAAGTGTTGCAACTAATTTTTTGAAGAAAGCCCTTCAAGTTCTTTAATTTCTGGACTGATCACCCGTTTTTCCATGACATTGTTTTACAAGTATGGGAGAGCCCGGAAGGGATTCCTATGTATAGGTTGGTGAGTAAGCTAAAGGCCCTTAAAGGTCGTCTGAAGCATCTTAACAAAGAGTATTTTTTAATATCTCCGAGAGGGTTGTTGTGGTGAGGAATGCTTTAAGGCTCGCCTAGCTTGGCCTTCAGTAGGACTCAACCAACGAGCTTCTTGTAGAGTTGGAGAAGACTCATCGTAAGACTTTTGTGAAGTTGGGGAATCAGGAAGAGTCCTTCTTCAAATAAAAGTCAAGATCAGGTGGCTCAAGGAGGTGACCAGAATACCAAATTTTTTTACCATTCTGTCAATAGGAGATAGCTGAGGAACATGATTCTTTCTGTTATGGATACCTCTGGTAATATTGTTTTAGACCCGAACTTAGTGCAATAGACCTTCATCTCTCATTTTCAGGAGCTCTTGGCACCGTCTTTTCTGTACTCCAAACCCTCTTTGCGGAATCTCCAAGAGGTCATTTGGTGCCCTTTCAAGGAAGATCAGGTTAGCTTTCTCTCTCGTCCCTTCACTGATGAGGAAATTCACGATACCGTATTCTCCCTTGCTCAGGGGAAAGCTCTTGGGCTGAATGGGTTTGGTGTCAAGTTTTTAAAGCATAACTGGGAGATGGTAGGGCCTCTGGTCACTGAAGCGGTGAAGGATTTCCTTACCACGGGGAGGCTTCTTAGGGAGATCAATAACATCATCCTTGTGTTGATCCCAAAAGTTCCAAATGCGATGTTGATCAATGATTACAGGGCTATTGCCTGTTGTAATACTATTTATAAATGTATTACCAAGGTTTTAGCTAATCGTGTGGTTGTAGTTCTTTGCGATATCATCAGCCCTTCTCAGAATGTTTTTGTCAAATGCCGACGAATCAGAGACTATATTCTTCTTGCATAGGAGCTATTTGTGGGATTCCATCTTGATCCATACTTTCCTAAGTGTGCTGTCAAGGTGGATTTTCATAAAGCTTATGATACGGTGGACTGGGACTTTCTTGAGCTGGTTCTTCTTGCATTTGGTTTCCCGAACCACCTAGTTCGGCTTATCATGGTATGTGTTCGCACTATGAAGTTTTCTATTTCCTTAAATGGGGAACTTCATGGGTTTTTCCCTAGTGGCCGAGGCCTTCGTTAGGGGGATCCTATGTCTCCTTATCTTTTCACTTTGGTGATGGAGGTCTTCTCCGAGATCTTTAGTGCTCGTACTAGGCAACCGGGATTTAAGTTTTTTCTAGAGATGCAAGAATTTGACTTTATCTCACCTGTTCTTTGCGAACAATGTTTTGCTGTTCTGCGGAACTGATATGGTCTCGGTCTCTCTCTTGAATGAAGGTTTGGATACATTCTCCGCTTGGAGTGGTTTAAAGCCAAACTCCAATAAAAGTGAGATCTTTCTTGCTGGAGGGTTAGCTCAGTTGTGGGCTGAGATTCTCCTTGTCCTTGGCTTCCTTGAAGGGAAACTGTCGGTCCGTTATTTGGGAGTATTATTTCCTCATGGCTCGGCAAGGCTGACTGTGTTTCCTTAATTGATCGTATTACAACCAGGGTCCAATCATGAACCAAACGCTTTCTCTCCTTTGCTGGCTGTTTTAAGCTAATAAGGTCAGTTCTTCATGCAATCCAAGCTTATTGGATGAGTGTATTTACTATCCATGTTGCAGTGTTGGACTATATTGAGCATATTTTGAGACAGTTTCTTTGGAAGTGGATCCATTCCACTATTCTGAAAAGGAAGAGTTTTTGGGGTGGTTAGGAAACCTACCTTCTGCTCTTAGGCTTGGAAGAGAATCCTCCATCTCATGACCGAGTTTCGACTATCCTTCCTTTGGAGATTAAGGGATAGCCTTTCCGTTTCCTTTTGGCTTGACCACTGGCATTCGAGAGGCCCTCTTAATCTGTTATTCTCGGACTCTTTATTTTATAGCTCTAGCTTACCTAAGCACGCTATGGTGGTTGATCTTTTTTCACCGTTTGGACAATCCATGAGGATAGTGTTAAAGTCTTGGAAGCAGCCTATTCCTATTCTCTCTTAGGTTTCAGATCGTTTTACTTGACTAGAAAGCTCTTCAGGTTTATTCTCGGTTGCCTCAGCATGGCATTCCATCAGAAGGAAGAAGGCTCGGGTTGATTGGGCCTCCTTCATCTGGAGCAATGTCATGACTCCGAGATATCAGTTTAATCTCTAGCTTATTACCAAAAACCATCTTCCCACCTGGGCCTTGCTCTTATCATACAGTAGGATTGGGGAGGCGCTCAGTGCTTTTTGCAAACTAACATCGGATTCTGTCAATCATCTATTTTTGATTGTTGCATCACAGCCATACTTGCCTTCTTTTGGGCTGCTAGATGCAACCTCCCTTGATGCAACAGGGCTTGGTCAGAGAATCTTCGCTGTGCTAAGAAGTTTCTTTCCGGTAAGGATTTCTATCGTTCCATTGCTTGCTTCTCTTTTGGTGCTCTTTGCCACCTTATTTGGAAGTACAGGAACAAGATTCTCTTTAGAGACCATAATGTGGCGATTCCGGCCGTGAAAAACCATCTCATTAAAGTTGTTAAGGACAAGCCTTAACGTTCAGAAATGTGGAGGATAACTTGAGGAACATGAGACTTCAACGTAGATGGGGGATTGATCCTTGCATTTTCTCTTCTATTCCCGTTGTTCCTTAGCGTTCCTGCTTGTGGTCGCGATTTGCTGCTGAATGGCTCGACGCTGCTGAGTTTACGATGCTGGGGTTGTGGCATGAGTGGTCGACTTGCTTCTAGGTAGTCTGCTACCTCGGTTCGCTTTGCTTCGGCCGCAGAAAACTTTGCTGGTTGCTGTTCGTAGAGGGCAGTTGCACTTTCTTGGGGGTCTTTTGGGTGTGGGTTGCTATTGTTTGGCTGGATGGTGGCCTTCTTTTATTAGTTGGTCCTTGTTCTGGTTGTGGCCTTAGTTGTTTTGGCTTAGCCGTGTTGTTGTGCCTTTGTTGGCTTTTCTGTTTTTCTTTCTTTTGGCACCCTTCCACTTATTATGCCTCTGTTTCATTTTGAGTGTAAGTTTTGGTGGCCTTTGCTTGTATATTTTGGTTAAAGCTCAATACAATTACTTTTCACAAAAAAAAAAAAGAAATTGTAAAATGTTAGTTACGCAATAGAAATAAAAAATGACTTGAACGAAAAGGGTTATGCTTGACTTGATTTTTTGAATGATGCACTCGTAAATGATGATAAGTACCTTAATACTATTTGGGAAACAACATTACCCAAAAGAGCAAGCAATAGAATATTAATCCAAAAGCAAGTTAACACTTTTTCCCTTTTTTTTTTTTTCTTGGGCATTCATTAAGAAGAAGGAGATGATGATGATGACGGGAAAGAGACGAGGACTGATGGGAACAAGAAGAATTTTTTTCCCTTTATTTTTTCTGTCTTTTCCCTGAAAATTTTAAGTAAGGAAGATGACGACAGGAAAGAGATCTGGATTAATGGGAAGAAGAAGAAGATTAAGAGGTTTTATCATTTATCATTTTTCATTCTTAAGCATTATTTTGATGTGGCGTCACGTGTCTTAATAAACTAATTAAAAAAAGTCATGTCAATATTTTTCATTTGTCAAATTGATAAAGTCAATGAACGAACTTGGTTGCATTAACTTGATAAATTTTAGAATTTGATTATATATATATATATATATATATATATATATATATATATATTAAAGTTTTATGATTCAATTGAACTTTTGTGTAAACCTTTCTTTTTGTAAATTAGGACCACCAAAGTTTATAATGTCTAACAATTATCACATATAGAAAATCACTTTCTAAAAAATCATACATTCCTTTGTAAATTGATTAGCATCTTTTACAATCTACTTGCTACTTCAAATTTTTCTAATAATAAATTTTATTTAATGTGACCAGTGAATTTGCATTCTGCAACTTATCATCAAAAGGACAAAAATAGCAATTTTTCTGTTGTTGTAAATTTCAGAATTGTTTTGCTGTAATTCTCGGAGAAAGCTTTACATTTCTTTGGAGAGCTAATTTTGGATCAATTTGGATTTTCTTATTCAATGCAATTTAGTAACATATTCATGATAAATCAACGCGAGAAATGGAAATGGAGATAAATTTAAACGATGTAAGAATTTTCAAAATATGGCATAACTCGATTATAACTATGTACGCATTTCAAGCAACTGCCTTTCAACGCTAGAGTTCATTCAAGGAAATATACAACAGAAGAGCAACAGCTCACGCCCGCAAAAGAAGAAAATTTGGAAGTATGGCGACAAAATTTGCTTGATTTATCTGTTGGACGAAGAAGAAAAGCCGGGTGATGGGCTATAATTAGGCTATGGGCTATGATTAGGCTATGGATCTCATCCAAATAAGCTCTTTTTCCTCTCTGTCAACATTATTACTAATTATAACGTGATTAATTAAATTTAATTAAATCAATAATTGATATAATTTCGTTCGGTCTAAAGTACATCTTGCAGACCATAATTTTCCTTTAGAAAATTTGACAGCAGATAGTACGAAAAAGACTCAGACAAATCCGTCGTCTTTGTTATCATTTACCCCTCATTGTTGACATTATTTTCAATAGTGCATGAGGTGCATCTATCAATTTAATGGCCATTCAAGAACTTGATTTCCTTTACTTGTTGCACTTGGCGCTTCGAGCATGGTCATGCGTACCTCAATGATAGGGTGAGATAATACTCAAGGGGACTTCTATTGCAATATTACAAAGAAGGGATAAGGATATAGTAAACTACTTTTTCTTTGATTGATCTGATTCTGCCCATGTTTTTATTTTTTAAGTTTTATTTTTTACGATCTTTAGTTTGATTGCTAAATCCAGACATAGTTGATGACATGGCGCATGTCACGTAGATTGCTATGTCATTTATTAAGTTTTTAGTAAAATCTTAATTAACATTAGTCATAGATTTTTGTTAATTGGTCACAGTTACATCACAATCCACGCAAATGGGGACAACAGATAATCACGCTTGCCAATATCCAACACAAACTTCATTACGACCATGGGAAATACATTGTTCTTTGGGGGAAACTGTGACCGCAGAATTTGTTGGATGTAAAAGAAGAAATCAAAGATGGAAATGAGAACGATCTTTTTATTACTTCAGGCATTCATGATCAGTTACATAAAGAGCAATTCGTTTATTGGGAAGCAATTGTCAATCTAAGCAATCATTTAGGGAGAATAAAGAGGCAATCCGATGTCTTGGAGGTCGATGTATCTGCTTAATTGTTGTCATACCAAAACTGTGCTTGGAGGTAGTCAACAACCTTCTTGTCCACTTGGAAGGCCTTGGTCAGAACATCAGCTGAAATGGGTGGTTTCGATCCAAACACCGCATTGGCAATGGTAATGACTCCTGGGTTCTGGCTGCTCAGAGAAGCAAAGGCTAGTGCGGGGGTCTTTCCGATGTTCAGCTGGAAGTGGATGAGACCGATTGGGAACACAAACACATCTCCTTTGTACAAGACTTTGGTGAAGAAGGTGTTGTTCAATTGGTTGGACGTGACGAAGCCAACAAGCAGTGTGCCCTCAGCCACGACCAGAATCTCAGACCCTCGAGGGTGAGTGTGGGGAGGATTTAGGCCACCCGGAGCGAAGTCGATACGAGCCATGGAAATGCCGAGAGTGTTAAGTCCTGGAAATTGGTCCACAAAAGCGGGCGTGACTTTGGAACCGAGTGGGTTTTTAGTATTCCCTGGATATCTGAACCCCTTAAAAAGGAAATCATCTGCTGTGACTTGTTTTGCGTCCTTGCAAAACTTTCCATTCACAAATACTGCATAAGAAACAGAATTCATGTCAGTAGGCATATCCAAGCAGAAACTCTATTTGCAGCTATTCCTTTAGGATCAATAGAACAGAAAAATACGAGTGACGCTATGGCAGAGCTCCAACCTTTGGGGTCATTGATGGCCACACAGAAGTCCTGAAGAGGACTCGGATCGTACGCAAGAGCGGTGGCGGTTGCCAGGGCCAAGATGAGAAGGCTAATTGGAAGAGACTTCATTGTGGTTGTGCACTGGAGAGTTGGGGATTCGATATATTCTCTTCTTTTTTTTTGCTTGAGATAGGAGTGAGATGTCTTTCGAGGAGACAATGTCCCTTTTTATAGATGATGATGGTGTTTACCTAGTACCAATTTTTCTCTGATGAGCAACACTTCCCAGATCAATACCAAGTCTCTTATTTTAAGAGATGAATCATTCCACAACTGCTCCCATAGAATGCCCCTCACTTTGACCTATCCTCTTTGCCAGATAGGGAAAAGCAAGTTATCTATGATATGGAAGTGGACTTCTTCAATCATATTTAAATCTTCGATTTCCTTCTTTGCCGTTTCAGTGTCCTTGGCCGATCCAAATTTTAGTTAAACTGAGCGTGGGCCAATTCTGCTCCAAGTGCAACGAATGATCATTCGATCTGTCAATTAAAAATGGTGCAGGAACCAGCGTTTTTTTATAGGCATCTCCATCCTCCAACATGAAAATACTTGCCAAGCTGCCGATTTACTTCCTATAGATATTATGTTTACTTGCTTATACAAACAGGCAGAGTGTTCAAAAATAAATAATATATCTGCAAATCATTGGTTCCCTCGGTTTTCTTTATCTGATTACCCATGCTCTAAAATTCCTACGCATCCATCACGAACTAGAAAATCTTAGAATTTAAAAAGATGAAAAGTAAAGTGGGAATTCTTGTCAAAGATCGAATGACTGATTTTCAATGAGAACGCCTTTAGCTTGACACGCGAGGTAAAAACATGAGGCGTTTAAGGTTGTAGAATGATTCATCAGCAACACGGAAGAATAAACAATAGTTGTAGACTTGGCAGCGTTGCTGGCTTCAGCTGCTTCCTGCAGGCCAACTGACCGAGACCCAGTCAAATGTCTAACTACTATGAATGGAGTTGCTGCACATGCAGCATTTCACAACAATCCTCAACGAAACAGAATTTCCGTGACAGACTAAACCGAGCTTAGAAATTTTTTCTTGATGAAGTTCTTTCCAACATTTGTCCTCTTGGCTTTGGCATCATCCTGTGCCTTTGCCTCTGACCCGAGTCCTCTCCAGGACTTCTGTGTTGCCGTCAACGACCCCAAATCTGCGGTGTTTGTGAATGGGAAGTTCTGCAAGGACCCGAAGCTTGCCATAGCAGATGATTTCTTCTTCACAAAGCTCAGATATCCCGGGAACACATCGAATCAGCTTGGATCCAAAGTCACGACTGCTTTTGTTGATCAATTTCCAGGACTCAACACACTCGGCATCACCATGGCCTGTCTTGACTTTGCTCCATACGGTCTGAACCCTCCCCACATTCATCCCCATGGCATCAAGATGCTAGTATTGAATATCATAGTCGCACATCTCTGATAACACTCTTACAAGAGAAGCTCTTAAGGAAGGAGATGAATACACTACTTTACTTGCAGAAAAGTCTTTTCACTCTCCATCTTGAAACGATTACAAGACTCATTTATATATAGGCTTAAAGCACAACTCTTGACATTTCTTAGATATATGAAAAACATGTCTAAATAGATAGTAATAAAGACAACATGTCTAAATAAATAGTAATAAAGACACTTTAATATGTGTGCCGAAATGGCTTCTGCTGGAAATTGAACAGCCTTTCGATCAAAACACGAAGAGTCATGAGAGATAGGCATTGATATATTCAATACTCCCCCTCACCGACTACTCTCTCTAAGGATAGTCCTCGCGACCATACCAAGCTGAGCTCGAAACTCTTCAAACTTTGCAGCTCCAAGACCTTTGGTGAAGATATCAGCAACTTGATCACCTGTCTTAATGTACTTCATCTTGATCTCGCCCTCTAACACTTTCTCTCGCGGAAAGTGATAATGGACTTCCACATGCTTAGTCCTAGTATGGAAAATTGGACTCTCTACCAAGCTTATAGTGGATAGATTATCACAATGCAATATTGTCGAATAACCTATTGACTGATGAAGATCATCCAATAATTACACTAGCCATGTGCTCTCCTGAGCTGCCATTGCTGCTGCTCTATATTTAACTTCTGTTGTAGACAAAGACATAGTCGACTATCTTTTACTGCACCGAGATACTACTGTTGATCCAAGATTAGATGAGTATCCAGTAGTTGATCGTCATGTGTGTTGATCTCTAGCATAGTCAGCATCACAATGACCGGCCAACTCACTCAATGATTCCTTTTTATACAAAAGCTCAAAATCAAAAGTCTTCTTTACATACCTCAGGATACGCTTGGCTGCATCCCAGTGAGGCTTCCTTGGCTTCTCCATGAATTGACTCACTACTCCCACTGCAAAAGTGATGTTAGGCCAAGTTATGGTAAGCTAAATTAGACTGCCTACCAGTTGCTTATACACAGTCGAATCTTCTAGCTCTTGACTTTCTTCAGCACATAGCTTTGCATTCCTATCCAATGGAATAGATATAGGTTTGCAATCAAGCATTTTAAATTTTTTCAAGAGATCTCGTGCATACTTTTATTGACATAGGAATAATCCTTCCTTTGTCTTATCAATCTCGAGCCCAAAAAATGTTTTAGTTCTCCAAGCTCCTTCATCTGGAACTGCACAGAGAGGTTGGCTTTAATTCGACATATGGCATCTTCATCATCTCTAGTAATGATGAGATCATCCACATAAATCAGCACAGCTACAACCTTTCCATCTTCTACCTTCACGAACAGGCTCGAGTCTACTGGAGCTACATTATAATCGTTCTTCAACAAGAATTCTACAATTTTTCCATACCAAGCTTCTCGGGGCTTGCTTTAAGCCATACGATGCTTTCTTTAGCTTGCACACATATTTTGGATGAATTTTGCTCTTGAAGCCATCCGATTGCTCCATATATATCTCTCGCTTGAGTTCTCCATGTAGGAAAGCATTTCTTCACATCCATCCGCCACACATTCCACGACTTGCTTACTACAAGTGCTAATAGAACTCGAACAGTGGTAACCTTTGCCACTGGGCTAAAGGTCTCTTCATAATCAACCCCATATTTTTGCGAAAATCCTTGAGTCACTAGACGTGCTTTTTACCTCTCAATTGACCGGTCTAGCTCTCAATTGACCGGTCTAGTCAAGTTTTAAGTTTATAAACCCATTTGCAAGAAATAGGATGTACCTCTTTAGGTTTTGGTACCAAGTCTCATGTCTCATTCTTCTTTAGCGCAAGGATTTCTTCTTCCATGGCCTTCCTCCATTATGTACTCTTCAAGGCTTCTTCATATGTCGAAGGCTCGACCATGCCAACATCTTCAGTCAATGCTGCATTGGCATACTTGGGGTTTGGCTTCCTTTGCCTCGTCGATCTCCGAAGTTGAGGCTCATCCTCTTCAAGTTCTTTAACTTGACTTGGTCGAAGTTCTTCTGTCGACCTTGGATGCTCACTAGATGAACTTGTTGATACTGGTGATTGTGCTTCGACATCTTTTTCGACATCTTTTTCAACAAGTTGATTCTCATCGAATTCTTTTAGCCTTTCTTCAACCTCTTCGTCGAAATGCTGTGAATTTGGCAATTTGACTGCTTGAGGTGACCACCAAGACGACACTTCATCGAACATCACATTCCTTAAAGTATAGCACCTCCCGATTGTAGGGTCACAGCACATCTACCCTTTTCGTTGATCATCATATCCCATGAATATGCAGTGGACCGCCTTCTTGTCAAATTTGCTGCGAAGATGATTAGGCACAAATGCATAACATACACATCTGAAAACTCTAAAGTGACTTACCACAGGGTTGCGATTCCATAGCTTCTCGTATGGTAACATAAAACCAAGCCTTGCTTGTGGCAGCCTGTTAGTCACATGAGCTGCCGTCTTCATACATTCAGCCCAAAACCTCGGTGGAACATTCTTTGCGTGCAACATGCTCTTGCATGTCTCGGCTAGATGCCAATTCTTTCTTTTGGCAACACCATTCTGTTGCGGCATATACGGACAAGTATACTGTCGACGTATCTTGTACACTTACAAATACTTCGTAAACTCGTAGGAAGTGTACTCTTCCCCGTTATCGGTGTGTAGGCAATGAATTTTTCTACCCACTTCACTTTCAACCTTCTACTTGAACACCTTAAATTTAATAAGTGCCTCAGATTTTTCCTTCATGAAATCAACCCAGACCTACCTGGAGAAGTCATTGATATAAGTGATCATATACTTGAATCCACTAACAAATTGCTGCTTCATTGGACCAAACACATCTGTGTGAACGAGCTCGAGAGGCATCCGAGCTTTGAATGACAATTCCTCATACGGAAGTTGATGTGCCTTCCCATACTAGCACCTGGCACAAACCACATTTTCTTGCACTTCCAACTAGGGAAGACCCCTCAGCATGTTCTTTTGCATCATCACCTTCAACTTGTGATAACTTACATGCCGAAGCCGCGCATGCCATAAATCAAATGTATCATTCCTTCGGGTTTTGTTTACGTATGCCATTTGAGTAGACATTATGTAAATGGACTCCAACTGACGTCCCTCCATGATCGTCGACCAGTGGGCTTCAAACTTCAGTACACCTAAACATCTTGTGGATCGAACACCACATAATTACCTGAGTCTGTGAACTGGGACATAGACAATAAATTCTTCTTCATTCCCAACACGTGATACACACTTTTCAATTCAACTTGCTGTGAATTGAACCAAGGAGTTATCATCATCTCACTGATATGAGTAATCGGCAATCTCGAGCCGTCTGCAATAATAACAACACGTCCTCTGATATAATTACACATGTTCGACAGTTGGCCTTGATCTCCAGTCATATGACTCGAACACCCTAAATCACAATCCAATCATAATCATAATTAATCGACTTTTCACTTACAGAGATTAATGCCATCGCATCGTTTAACTTGTCTGCGGAAGAGGCAGTGAACTCGTCTAACACCACTATTGCAACAAACGTTTGGAAATATCATTCCTTATCTTCATCGAAATCATTCATATTTGATGATGCTGCGACATTTCCTTCAACTTTCTTCGCTCGACAATCTCTGGCAAAGTGGCCCTCCTTGCCGCAGACATAACATCATCCACTACGTCTTTGGCCATTGCGTCACCCTGCTCCCCCTAGTCGAAGGCTCAACTCTCTTGGACGCTTTTGCCATCCTTCACGAGCTGGTTGCTTTTGCCATTTGACATGGCTTTTCTTGGACCTGCCATCTTTATTGTCAGCACCGGTTCCCCTCTGACCCTTGAACCCTCTTGTATCACTGAAGAGGGCACTTTCTTCTTCATTAACCGAGACCTTAGACATTTGACTATCTAAAGTCTCTTGGTTAGCCATAATATTCTCTAGATCGGTCAACGCCGGTTGAGTTGCCCATCCACGAGTAGCCATAATAATATCGTTATATTCTGGCTTTAACCCGTGAATAATAATTCTTCTCATTCTTGTTTATGAGATGGCATTAGCCGAATCTAACTTTGAAATTTCATCACAAATAGATTTAACTTTGGAGAAATACTGACTCACTGTCATATTTTGTTGTGACATCAATGACAGCTCGATCTCCGGCGTTTGTAGCTTGGCATCATTCAACCTTGTGACTAACGCAGCCAAGTTATCCCACGCCTCCCTAGGAGTTTGTGTGCTCCTAATATGCGGCAATAAATCATCTTCAACAGTTATAGGAAGAGTGTAAAGAGCCTTATCCACTTTTATCTTCCATCTCCTCTGTGCATCATCGTCTCTGGGTGTCGTGGTGTTACTGCTGCCAACAATATCCCACAAATCTTGACCCGGCAAATAAAACTACATCCAAACACTTCAATTATTGTAATTGGAGTTGTTGAGCTTCTCAATGCCATTCGTCAAATTTGAAATATCCTCCATCTGACTTGAAATAATGCCCAGCACTACTCCAAGAAACCTTGATCCTCGACCGATCAATCACAGTCCCTGACTGTACATCAATAGAACTTCGACGTATTCCGGTTCTTGACCACCTACGCACGAACAATGGTCCTTGACCACTGTCTTCACGAACTACACTTCGGAAGACTTGACTCACGGTCCCTGACAATCATGCTTTCGGTCCCATATAACCTTGCTCTGATACCAATTATTGAATATTAGAGTTGCACAGCTCTAATAACACTCTCACAAGAGAAGCTCTTAAGGAAGGAGATGAATACATTATTTACTCGCATAAAAGTCTTTTCACTCTCCATCTTGAAACGATTACAGGACTTGTTTATGTATAGGCTTAAAGCACGACTTTTGACATTCATTAGATATATGAAAAGACATGTCTAAATAGATAGTAATAAAGACAACATGTCTAAATAAATAGTAATACAAACACTTTAATATGTGTGCTGAAACAGCTTCCGTTGGAAACTAAACAGCCTTTCGACCAAAACATGAAGAGTCACGAGAGATAGGTGGTGATATATTCAATAGTTAGTCATCATGGAGGGCACACTCCACGTCGGTTTCATTACATCCAACCAATTAAACAACACTCTCTTTACCAAAGTCCTGACCAAAGGAGATGTTTTCGTGTTTCCACAAGGCCTCATTCACTTCCAGCTGAACATTGGATAAACGAATGCACTGGCCTTGCTTTCTTGAGCAGCCAGAACTTGGGACTCATAACAATTGCGAATTCAGTCTTTGGGTCGAAGCCACCGATCAATGTCGTTGTCCTCACAAAGGCTTTCCAAGTGGACAATAAACTGGTCAACTCACTCCAGGCACAGAATTGGTTTGACAACCACTAGACAGATAGTTGTGTTTGTTCATTACATCACAAAGTAAAACTCTTTTGAATAACATACTGACTTTTGGATGCCAGTACAATTGCTTGTCATCTCTCTCTCTCTCTCTCTCTCTCTGAACGTGTGTGTGGCTCTACATTGTTTATTAAGATGAAACTGTATACATTGTAGTGAATCTTAAATTAAATTTCATGTCTTTATAGGGCTAATTTTGGATTGTTTTCAACCTTTAATTCGGTGCAATATTTAGTTAAGCGAACTTCCATTAATACAATTCGGGATAAATCAATACGGGTAAACTATATAAGAATTTTCAAAAGATGGCGTGACTCAA
Source organism: Eucalyptus camaldulensis (assembly GCA_019915185.1). NCBI lineage: Eukaryota > Viridiplantae > Streptophyta > Magnoliopsida > Myrtales > Myrtaceae > Eucalyptus > Eucalyptus camaldulensis. Next base: position 33,968,470 of record JAHSVA010000001.1, read on the forward strand.
TTTCAATTATGTATGCATTTCAAGCCGTCGCCTTTCATCACTGGAGCGCATAAGGGGAAAAAGATAACATAGTAGCAATTGCTCGCGCGCGTAAAAAAAAAAAAAAGAGCTTTCAAAGAATCGCGTCAATAATTTTTTGATTTTTTTTTTGTCGGACCAAGAAGAAAAACCAGGTGATGGGCCACACGATTAGGCTTATGGATCTCATCTCGACAAGCTTGTCCCTCACAATGGAAGTATTGGGCGAGATCCACTTTACTATTATTTTCACATATATTTACAATACAAGTTAGCTAATGGTTTATAGTAAGACACCAGCTCTACGGCCTTTATACAGAAAATGACGAAATCCTCTGTACAAAGAAAGATAAAATGAGTTCAATTTTAGGAACTCTTGTTGCACTTGCCAAGAGTACAAGAATCGCTTGACTGATCTTGATATGATTGAGAGCAATTTCTGAAATTGCTTTGCTGTTGAGAGATATTATTTCCAATACATCTCCGCAAGAGAGGCATTCCACCAGGATTGCTGATGTTAGATTGTAAATGAATAAACCATTGTCGTACAAGAGGCTTTGTTAAACAGGATTAACGCACATATAATTAGCACTATGGTAATTGTAATAAATGCTAGATGTAGTTGAAAAAAATACTCCAAGTTCATGCAGGAGAGATTGAATCCATGTGAGCTCAAAAGCTACTTGAGTAACAGCGCTCACAGGTTGATGAACAAGCAACATATTGTTTCTTTCAAGAGCACTACGATATATGATTTTGGCCAATATAAACTATATAGGTGGTTGTGGACTTAGGATTGTTTGAATTGCTTGTCCAATTAGCATCAAAGAATGCATGAAGCAATAGAGAGGACTCCTTTGTAAGTATTGGCCAAGATTGAAAGCCTCTTTGAGATAATGCTAAACATGTTCAATAGCACTCCAATGTAACTCGGTTGGTCGATACATAACTTCGAAAGTTTGTAGACAATAAAGCAATACTAGACATTGTGAATGCAAGATATTGAAGATCACCAACAATATTCCTATTTCATTTGAAATTCTGAACATACACCTCATAGACCATCATTTTCCTTTATACAATTTACCGGCAAATCCTAGGAAAAAGGCTTATGAGAAATTCGTCATCGTTGGTGACATTATGTTCAATAGGGCATGGTGTGCATCGATCACCTTTATGATCATTCAAGGAATTGATTTCCTTCCCTTGGTGTGCTTGCATTCAACAGGCATGAAGAGCCTCGGGAATTGTCGTGCATATTTCACTGACAATATGAGACAATAGTCGACCAAAAATTTGTTGCAACTTTGAGAAAAAAGGAAAACGATACATACAATTAAATTTACATTGAATGATCTCCTAATTCCTGTGTTTTTATTTTCCTTTTTTACAATCCTTAATTTTAGTGATGATTCCGGATGTATTTGATGACATGGTGCATGCCACATAGGCTGTCATGTCAATCGGTAAGTTTTTAGTAAGGTTTTAGTGCTTATAACATTACTCCTTCTTTTCTTTTCATTTTTTATTTGTTAATTGCCCACAATTACATCGCAACCCATGCAAATGGAGACATCAGGCGACACCAACTCCCGTATACAAACTTCCTTGGGAGAAAGTGCCACCTCACAATCTATTGGAAGTGAAAGAAGAAATAAAATAAGCAAGAACCTATGCATGTCTGACTCATATTTATCACAAAGAATGATATTTTAATACTTCAAACATTCATCATCAGTTAGATCGAGAGCAATTATTTTACTGGGAGGCAATTGTCAGTCTAAGCAATCAAGTATGGAGAATATGGAGGTAATCCGATGTCTTGGAGGTCCATGTATCCGCTTAATTGTCATACCAAAACTGTGCCTGAAGGTAGTCAACCACCTTCTTATCCACTTGGAAGGCCTTGGTGAGAACATCAGCCGAAATGGGCGGCTTCGATCCGAACACTGCATTAGCAATGGTAATGACTCCCGGGTTTTGGCTACTCAGAGCGGCGAAGGCCAGTGCGGGCGTCTTTCCGATGTTCAGCTGGAAGTGGATGAGACCGATTGGGAACACAAACACATCCCCTTTGTACAAGACTTTGGTGAAGAAGGTGTTGTTCAATTGGTTGGATGTGACAAAGCCGACAAGCAATGTGCCCTCAGCCACGACCAGAATTTCGGTCCCACGAGGGTGAGTGTGGGGAGGATTCAGGCCACCTGGAGCGAAGTCAATACGAGCCATGGAAATACCAAGAGTGTTGATTCCTGGAAATTGGTCCACAAAAGCGGGGGTGACTTTCGATCCGAGTGGGTTTGCAGTATTCCCTGGATATCTGAACCCTTTAAAGAGGAAATCTTCTGCTGTAACTTGTTTTGGGTCCTTGCAAAACTTTCCATTCACAAATACTGCATAAGAAACAAAATTCATGTTATTTGGCTTATTTAAGCAGAAACTCTTTTTGGAGCATAAGAACAGAAATACGCAAGCGACGCTGTAGCAGATCTCCAACCTTTGGGATCGTTGATGGCCACGCAGAAGTCCTGAAGAGGACTCGGGTCATAGGCAAAAGCGGTGGCGGTTGCCAGAGCCAAGATGAGAAGGCTAATCGGAAGAAACTTCATTGTGGTTGCGCACCGGAGAGCTAGGGCTTCAATGTCTTCTCTTCTTGGGTTTGCTTGAGATAGGAGCGAGATGTCTTGCATGGAGACATTATCCCTTCTTATAAATGATGGTGGTGTTGACTCAGTACAACACTTTCTCGGGTAAGCGACCCTTGCCGGATCTATACCAAGTCTCCTACGCGCTGGTTAATATTTTACTCCCGGAGATGAATTGATCCGCAACTGCTCCAACAAAAAGCCCCTTACTCTGACCCATCCTCTTTCCCAGATAAGAAAAGGCGTGGCATCTGACATGGACGTGGACTTCTTCAATCCTATTTAAATATTCGGTTTTCTTCTTTACTGTTTTGATGTGCTGCGCAGATTCAAGTTCATCTGGATTGAGCGAGGGCCCATTCTTCTCTAAGTGCATCATATGATGACATCAATCTGTCAATTAAAAAAGATGCAGGAAGCGGGGTTTTCACATGCATCCCGTCCTCCACCAGGAGAAGACTTTCCAAGATATCATGTTTACTTTCTTATACAAACATGCAGGGTGTTCACACATAAAGAGAACATCCATAAATCATCAGTTCCCTCAGTTTTCTATGTCTGATTATCCACGCTCTAAAAATTCGAACGTAGCATCTAAAGTTGAACTAGCCCGATGCATCCATTATAGACTATAAAATCTGAGAATATTAAAAAAGATCAAAAATAAAGGGGGAATCCTTCACGTCAAAAGATCGAAGGACTAATTCTCGACGAGAACGCGTTTATTTCTAGAAGCAGGGTAGAAACATGAGGTCATCGAGGTGGCAGAACGATTCACCAGCAACACGGAAGAATAAACGATCGTTGTGGACTTGGCAACGTTCCTGGCTTCAGCTGCTTCCTGCAGGCCAATATTGTTTTTTTTTTTTTTTTTTGAACAATTCCTGCGGGCCAATTGACTGGGACCGAGTCCAATGACTAACTACTATAAATGGAGTTGCTGCACATTCAGCAATTCCCATCTATCCTCAACGAAACAGAATTTCCTAGACAGGCTAAACCAAGCTCAGAAATTTTTCCATGATGAAGTTCCTTCTGACATTTGTCCTCTTGGCTTTGGCATCATGCCATGCCTTTGCCTCCGACCCGAGTCCTCTTCAGGACTTCTGTGTGGCTGTCAACGACCCCAACTCTGCGGTGTTTGTGAATGGGAAGTTCTGCAAGGACCCAAAGCTCGTCATAGCAGATGATTTCTCCTTCACAAAGTTCAGATACCCAGGGAGCACATCGAATCCGCTTGGATCCAAAGTCACGACTGCTTTCGTCGACCAATTCCCAGGACTCAACACACTGGGCATCGCCACGGCTCGCCTTGATTTTGCTCCCTACGGTCTGAACCCTCCCCACATTCATCCTCGTGGCACGGAGATGCTATTGGTCGTGGAGGGTACACTCCACGTCGGTTTCGTTACATCCAACCAATTAAACAACACCCTCTTTACCAAAGTCCTGACCAAAGGAGATGTTTTCGTGTTTCCGCAAGGCCTCATTCACTTCCAGCTGAATATTGGACAAACAAATGCACTGGCTTTTGCTTTCTTGAGCAGCCAGAACCCGGGACTCATAACAATCGCGAATACAGTCTTTGGATCCAAGCCGCCAATCAATGTCGATGTCCTCACAAAGGCTTTCCAAGTGGACAACAAACTGATCAACTATCTCCAGGCACAGAACTGGTTTGAAAACCATTAGGAAGATGTTGTCAGGAACTATTGTTTTTGTTCATTACATTACGAAGAATAATTCTTCAGAATATCATACTGAATTCTGGATACTAATACAATTGCTTGTTATTTGATATTTGATAAGATTCCACTCTTTGTTCTCTCTCTCTCTCTCTCTCTCTCTCTCTCTCTCTCTCTCTCTCTCTCTCTCTCTCTCTCTCTGGCTCTACATCATTTATTGAAGTGAAATTACATATCAAATAACAATAGGTATCATATATCAATACTGCAATAAAAAATGGATTTTTATCCATAGTCTCATCCTAAGCTCTACTTGATATGCTTAGCCTTTTGATGGGTCATTCACATGATTAGGATTCGTCTCCAATAACTCAACACAAGTCGGTGAACGAAAAAGGGCAAACTAATGACAAATGCTCAACTCAATTCTGTTTTTTCCTCACTTTTCCAAATGGTAATCAGTCAACTTAATCATCTCGTCTTTCAGAATGTGTCGAGCTCCCTTCACTCCCCAAGAAATTTTCGCAAATGGTAATCAGCCTGCCCAAATACTCACTCCCCAAGAAATTTTCGCAACTCCATCATGTATGATGGAATCACCCAAGATTTGACCTTTTCAAACTCTAAGATCATCGCTAGTCGCGAGGTTGAGTATGTGACTAAATAGAGAGAAATGAAGAGTAATCTTAAGAAGCATGAAGGCCTAAGACTCATCTTAACTATTAATCACCCTGAGGGAGATGAAATGATGAAAAGTAACTCAAGCCCTAAATTTTATTTTAGGGCAGCAAGTTTTGCAGTCTGATTCATTCTGGTTCTACTTAAGAAATCGAGATTGGTTCTTGGGACTCCAAATTTTGGGAACTAGAACCGGACCAATTTCGTTGGAACTACCCACAACCAGATGGCTTCGTTTGGTTTGGTCTGGTTCTTGAGCTAGATCAGGATCAATGCCCACCCCTACCAAAAAGCACAAATTGATAGGTTACATTTACCCTAACTAATTTAAATAGGTATATCCATTTCATGTTTACCCTAAATTAATTTTTGTAATATAAAAAATTTCAAACTGATACAACTGTGTCAACTTTACGACAAATTAGTAGATATGTATTATATTTACCCAAATATTGATTTTTTTTTCTAACATGAATATTAGTTTGCGATTTTTAGTGACACAACAAATAGTTTGAGGTAAATGTGACACGAGTGTATCAGTTTATGAATTTTTGTGATTACGAAAATTAGTTTGGGATAAATGTTGTATGAATATACCAGTTTGTGCTTTTTGGTGATATTAACTAAAAAAAATACAATTATTGGACATGCTTTAAGAAATAGAGTGAAGGGAGCTCGACACATTCTGAAAGACGAGATGATTAGGTTGACTGATCACCATTTGGAAAAGTGAGGAAATAACAGAATTGAGTTGAGCATTTGTCATTAGTTTGCCCTTTTTCGTTCACCGACTTGTGTTGAGTTATTGGAGACGAATCCTAATCATGTGAATGACCCATCAAAAGGCTAAGCATATCAAGTAGAGCTTAGGATGAGACTATGGATAAAAATCCATTTTTTATTGCAGTATTGATATATGATACCTATTGTTATTTGATATGTAATTTCACTTCAATAAATGATGTAGAGCCAGAGAGAGAGAGAGAGAGAGAGAGAGAGAGAGAGAGAGAGAGAGAGAGAGAGAGAGAGAGAGAGAGAGAACAAAGAGTGGAATCTTATCAAATATCAAATAACAAGCAATTGTATTAGTATCCAGAATTCAGTATGATATTCTGAAGAATTATTCTTCGTAATGTAATGAACAAAAACAATAGTTCCTGACAACATCTTCCTAATGGTTTTCAAACCAGTTCTGTGCCTGGAGATAGTTGATCAGTTTGTTGTCCACTTGGAAAGCCTTTGTGAGGACATCGACATTGATTGGCGGCTTGGATCCAAAGACTGTATTCGCGATTGTTATGAGTCCCGGGTTCTGGCTGCTCAAGAAAGCAAAAGCCAGTGCATTTGTTTGTCCAATATTCAGCTGGAAGTGAATGAGGCCTTGCGGAAACACGAAAACATCTCCTTTGGTCAGGACTTTGGTAAAGAGGGTGTTGTTTAATTGGTTGGATGTAACGAAACCGACGTGGAGTGTACCCTCCACGACCAATAGCATCTCCGTGCCACGAGGATGAATGTGGGGAGGGTTCAGACCGTAGGGAGCAAAATCAAGGCGAGCCGTGGCGATGCCCAGTGTGTTGAGTCCTGGGAATTGGTCGACGAAAGCAGTCGTGACTTTGGATCCAAGCGGATTCGATGTGCTCCCTGGGTATCTGAACTTTGTGAAGGAGAAATCATCTGCTATGACGAGCTTTGGGTCCTTGCAGAACTTCCCATTCACAAACACCGCAGAGTTGGGGTCGTTGACAGCCACACAGAAGTCCTGAAGAGGACTCGGGTCGGAGGCAAAGGCATGGCATGATGCCAAAGCCAAGAGGACAAATGTCAGAAGGAACTTCATCATGGAAAAATTTCTGAGCTTGGTTTAGCCTGTCTAGGAAATTCTGTTTCGTTGAGGATAGATGGGAATTGCTGAATGTGCAGCAACTCCATTTATAGTAGTTAGTCATTGGACTCGGTCCCAGTCAATTGGCCCGCAGGAATTGTTCAAAAAAAAAAAAAAAAAAACAATATTGGCCTGCAGGAAGCAGCTGAAGCCAGGAACGTTGCCAAGTCCACAACGATCGTTTATTCTTCCGTGTTGCTGGTGAATCGTTCTGCCACCTCGATGACCTCATGTTTCTACCCTGCTTCTAGAAATAAACGCGTTCTCGTCGAGAATTAGTCCTTCGATCTTTTGACGTGAAGGATTCCCCCTTTATTTTTGATCTTTTTTAATATTCTCAGATTTTATAGTCTATAATGGATGCATCGGGCTAGTTCAACTTTAGATGCTACGTTCGAATTTTTAGAGCGTGGATAATCAGACATAGAAAACTGAGGGAACTGATGATTTATGGATGTTCTCTTTATGTGTGAACACCCTGCATGTTTGTATAAGAAAGTAAACATGATATCTTGGAAAGTCTTCTCCTGGTGGAGGACGGGATGCATGTGAAAACCCCGCTTCCTGCATCTTTTTTAATTGACAGATTGATGTCATCATATGATGCACTTAGAGAAGAATGGGCCCTCGCTCAATCCAGATGAACTTGAATCTGCGCAGCACATCAAAACAGTAAAGAAGAAAACCGAATATTTAAATAGGATTGAAGAAGTCCACGTCCATGTCAGATGCCACGCCTTTTCTTATCTGGGAAAGAGGATGGGTCAGAGTAAGGGGCTTTTTGTTGGAGCAGTTGCGGATCAATTCATCTCCGGGAGTAAAATATTAACCAGCGCGTAGGAGACTTGGTATAGATCCGGCAAGGGTCGCTTACCCGAGAAAGTGTTGTACTGAGTCAACACCACCATCATTTATAAGAAGGGATAATGTCTCCATGCAAGACATCTCGCTCCTATCTCAAGCAAACCCAAGAAGAGAAGACATTGAAGCCCTAGCTCTCCGGTGCGCAACCACAATGAAGTTTCTTCCGATTAGCCTTCTCATCTTGGCTCTGGCAACCGCCACCGCTTTTGCCTATGACCCGAGTCCTCTTCAGGACTTCTGCGTGGCCATCAACGATCCCAAAGGTTGGAGATTTGCTACAGCGTCGCTTGCGTATTTCCGTTCTTGTGCTCCAAAAAGAGTTTCTGCTTAAATAAGCCAAATAACATGAAATTTGTTTCTTATGCAGTATTTGTGAATGGAAAGTTTTGCAAGGACCCAAAACAAGTTACAGCAGAAGATTTCCTCTTTAAAGGGTTCAGATATCCAGGGAATACTGCAAACCCACTCGGATCGAAAGTCACCCCCGCTTTTGTGGACCAATTTCCAGGAATCAACACTCTTGGTATTTCCATGGCTCGTATTGACTTCGCTCCAGGTGGCCTGAATCCTCCCCACACTCACCCTCGTGGGACCGAAATTCTGGTCGTGGCTGAGGGCACATTGCTTGTCGGCTTTGTCACATCCAACCAATTGAACAACACCTTCTTCACCAAAGTCTTGTACAAAGGGGATGTGTTTGTGTTCCCAATCGGTCTCATCCACTTCCAGCTGAACATCGGAAAGACGCCCGCACTGGCCTTCGCCGCTCTGAGTAGCCAAAACCCGGGAGTCATTACCATTGCTAATGCAGTGTTCGGATCGAAGCCGCCCATTTCGGCTGATGTTCTCACCAAGGCCTTCCAAGTGGATAAGAAGGTGGTTGACTACCTTCAGGCACAGTTTTGGTATGACAATTAAGCGGATACATGGACCTCCAAGACATCGGATTACCTCCATATTCTCCATACTTGATTGCTTAGACTGACAATTGCCTCCCAGAAAAATAATTGCTCTCGATGTAACTGATGATGAATGTTTGAAGTATTAAAATATCATTCTTTGTGATATATATGAGTCAGACATGCATAGGTTCTTGCTTATTTTATTTCTTCTTTCACTTCCAATAGATTGTGAGGTGGCACTTTCTCCCAAGGAAGTTGGTATACGGGAGTTGGTGTCGCCTGATGTCTCCATTTGCATGGGTTGCGATGTAATTGTTGGCAATTAACAAATAAAAAATGAAAAGAAAAGAAGGAGTAATGTTATAAGTACTAAAACTTTACTAAAAACTTACCGATTGACATGACAGCCTATGTGGCATGCACCATGTCATCAAATACATCCGGAATCATCACTAAAATTAAGGATTGTCAAAAAGGAAAACAAAAACATAGGAATTAGGAGATCATTCAAAGTAAATTTAATTTCATGTATCGTTTTCCTTTTTTTCTCAAAGTTGCAACAAATTTTTGGTCGACTATTATCTCATATTGTCAGTGATATATGCACGTCAATTCCCGAGGCTCTTCATGTCTGTTGAATGCAAGCACACCAAGGGAAGGAAATCAATTCCTTGAATGATCATAAAGGTGATCGATGCACACCATGCCCTAATGAACATAATGTCACCAACGATGACGAATTTCTCATAAGCCTTTTTCCTAGGATTTGCCGGTAAATTGTATAAAGGAAAAAGATGGTCTATGAGGTGTATGTTCAGAATTTCAAATGAAATAATTTTGATTATTGATTTAATTAGATCAAAGATTCCTTATATTTCACATTAAAAAAATATTTTACTAATAGTGATCGCTTGTATTGCATATAAAAAAGAATAAATAAAAATATTTTCATTATTCAAGAAAAAATTGAGACATAAATTATTGTTGATAATTAAAGCATTTTTTATTGACTAATTATTTCAATCGACACAACGAATCGTTTTTAGGAAAATATATTTTTCAAATTATCCATTTTCCGTATAAAAAAAATGTGTTGACACCTAAATTTTGGCGACCCAATCATTTATTTATTGCTTAAAAATTAGGGATTAATTTTTAACCCCTAAGAAAAAAAATTAGAATTAAGTTGCATAGCATATAGTTTTAGGAGCATTTTTTTTTTATTTGCATTGGACGGCGACGGATGGGTTCGACTTGATGGTTTAGAGCTTTAATTTGACGAGTTGGACTAAGCCCATTAAGTGAGCAAATTAGCCCGAGCCTGTTTTTTTTATCACCGAAAATTATCTTGTGAGAAATAGAGATTTGAAATTTGAAAAAAAAAAAAAAATCTCATTGCAATCTTGAATCTTTAGCAATATGTGATAAAATCAATGGAGGACATTGCATTTGGGAGGTGAACTTGGTGGATGTTGATTTGAAGAAGGAAATAAAGCCCTAGTCCACTCACCCATAAAATGGTTGCTACACTACATAAGGAGGGGGGGGGGGGGGGGGGGGGGGCGCTGGGCTTTCTTCGTTTCTTTTGGGTCAAAGAGAGCAACACAAAAGAAAAGGGAGAGTTTTTTTTCTTTAGGAAGGAAAAGTCAAGGTTAGGTGAAGGTGGGGGCAGTAAGTATAGCAAAGAGAGATGAAACAAAAGAAAAAAAAAAAAAAGAAGAAGAGGAACAGCGTCTTCTTCTTCATGCGGCTGCTTCGCCCGCTTTTTGCCCGCAACATAGCCACAACGTCGTGCCACCGCACCCCTGCGCCATCGCTGCTATCGGCCATTGCCCCTCCAAGTCTCCTTGGTTGAGTGCAACTGAGTCCCTGCCGCATCTCCGCCTATTGTCCTTTGTGCCGCCAGCCCTTGCTTCTGCTTGCCACTGCCATTCCGCCAGTAAAGCCGCGAGCATCCCTGCCGCTCCAACAAACTGACCTTGTCGTGCCTCCGCCCCTAGCCGCGACACTGCTACTGTTGTTCCTTTGCCCGACGCTAATAGCTTGAGTCGATCGCCACGTCTCCCACCTCTGCGCCCCTATAGCGACCCGCGACGCTACTGGTCGCCGCCGCTGCCAACCGCCAAAGTAGCTTGCCTCCGTCGCCGTCGCCACGTTGCTGCGCCCGTCTTTGACGCTCATCCCTGCTGCCATGCCCGTCACCGACGCTCGCCCCTATTGCAGTGCCTCTGTCTGTCCTCAACGCCCAGCAACTTGCTACCCCTTCACCAGAGCTCCAACCGACGGTGACCCACCACCATCGGCTGCCCACCACCACAACAACCCATCCTCGCGCCATCACGCCGAACCTCCATCGTGGGTCACAAGCCACCGTTTGCTAAGCCTCGTTTGGAAGCCAAATTTCAAATTAGGTAGATTTTTTTTATTTTATTTTCAAATATTTTGTTTCTTTATTTGAAGTATTCCTTGATACATATGATTGAAAATTCCCGATATGCTATGATATTTGCGACCTCGAGTAGTCTTTTGAATTAAGGATTATTCCCTAATTTCATAACGTGCATATGATTGACAGTCCAATTTCATGTCCGAAATATGACTCGCAATCACATGGAAAAATTGCCAATCTGATCTCACGCTCGAGATACAATTCGCAATTTTATAAACATTAGCTAATATGATCTCATGCGAGAGATATGATTCGTTAACTTATTAGATGGATATCAATCATATCTTGCCTAATTTGCTATCGTGTTGTTTGAATTGATTTTTTTTTCATAAAAAGAAAACCCAAAAAATATATATTTGAGTTAGATTAGGTTCACGTTAGAATATTACTTGTTTTAAGGTTATTTTGCATGTTTAGAATAGAAAATTTATTTATTTCGAATTTTTAAAATAAAAATCCCAAAAAACATTAATTTAGGATGTTAGTTTTTCCTTTCATTAATTTAAATTGCATTTTTAATTATTGAGCACTTTTAATTTCGAAATTTAATTAAAGATAAGAAAAAACATAAAAATTATCATGCACATGTCATGTAGAATTAGGTCATCCATTGCACACTATCTGAATGTGTAAATGTTAGAATAGTTGCATTATTTTTTTTCCTATCACTATATAAGGTCATTTAATAAATGTCATGTGACATACACTTTGCATGATAGGTTACATGTTACATGTCATTTTAGTTAGGCATTTTGGTGTGTCATTGCATTGCATTCCACGTGGACTAAGTTTCATTTAAATAAGAGAAAATCCTGAAAAGCATTGAGTAATTGCATGTTAATTAGAAATCATAGATATGACATCTAATATAAAATTGTAGATTCTTTCGTTGCTATAAGGTAAGTCCCATATTTATTTATTGCTTATTTGGGTGTTAAATTGGTGGTTTATAGACACGTATGATCATCTCACATGTTAGGGAAGTAAATTAAAATCAACTCAAGTTGCCTGCAAAACATTTTTCTTTCAAAATAAAAGATAAATGTACCGAAAGGGCGTTAGAAAAATTTAGCGTAACCCGAACTAATAATCTCTGATTCGTAGGAGTAAAGTAGTAAAGTAAATCTCCCGTTACTTTACTTGGGTTTATAATCGACCCACAAAAAAATATATTAATAGCGACTCCTAATTAAAAATCAATTGCATATTAAGAACTTCAACCTAAGTCGCGAATTGGTATGAGCTTGGGAGAACCCGAGCTAAGTTTAGACTTAATAATCCATTGGCCAAACCTTAGGTAGTGTACTCGAGGTGAGGTTGCGACAAAATGAAGCCTAAGTAATCATTGAATTACTAATTACTAATAGTGTTGACAAAGGAGGGTAAATTAGAAAGCACATTAATTTCAGCTCAATGGCAGCCCATTAATTAGTTATGAAAAGGTCCCAACAAAATTGAAAAATAAAATTAGAAAAATAGGGAATTTGTTGGGGATGAGCTTGTCAAGATGAGACCTATGGCTACCATTAGGGGTTGCCTCAGTGGTCACCTTTCTCACATGGAAAAAGAGAAGTAAGGAATTCAATTTGTCCACCTTCTCAAGGGGGCTGAGGGCGGAGACATCTGATTTCAAGTGTGGGGTTGAAAATGGCAATAGAAAGTCTCATTCGTTTATAACTCACAATATGAGGAGCTTGATAGCAAATCTCTAAGGGTGCGTTTGGATGTGGCATTTCCAAGCCACTTTAGGCTCCCAAAACCCTTTGGGCTAAAAATGAGTGTTTGGCAATTTGTTTTGTAAACACCCTTAGCTGAAAGTCAGCCTTGTGAAAGCTGAAAGCTTGCCTTGGGCATTTCAGCATTCTCGGTAAGCCAGTTGTCCCCATTAATGAATTTTGTTCGATTGCCATTGTTGCCCTTATAACGTAACGAAATTCCAAGTTTAACCCTTTAGTTGAAAACCCTAGATCTGCAGACGCTTTCCTCTTCCCTTCCTGACCCACCCGCAAGTTCTCGTCTTCTTCTTTTTCTCTCTCAAATCCATGAGCATACAGCAAGAATCATCATCAAACCAAGCTCCCCCATACAACCCAAAAGTCATCTTCTTGTTACGCTCCTATGGAATACACCTTTAGTTTCGCTGCGCCTCTGATTTCGCTGCGGCTTTGGTGTCACTACTCTATGGAATACGCCTCTGGTTTCGCTACACCGTGCCTTTGGTGTCGTTGCTCTGTGGAATTTGCCTTTGATTTTGTTGCGCCGCGCCTTTGGTGTCATTGCTCTGTGGAATACATCTCTGGTTTCACTGCGCCGCGCCTTTGGTGTCGTTGCTCTGTGGAATACGCCTTTGGTTTCACTGCGCCGCACTTTTAGTGTCGTTGCTTTGTGGAATACGCCTCTGGTTTCGCTGCGCTGCGCCTTTGGTGTCGCTGCTCTGTGGAATACTCCTTTGGTGTCACAGCTTTGTGGAATACTCCTTTGGTTTCGCTGCACCATGCCTTTGGTGTCGCTGCTCTGTGGAATACACCTTTGGTTTGGCTATGCCACGCCTTTAGTGTCGCTGCTCTGTGGAATACGCCTCTGGTTTCGCTATGCCTTTGGTGTCACTGCTCTTTATTGCTCCACTTGGTCATCTTCCGTCTTTGCTCATCGATCGTCATCAAACCAAGCTCCCACATACACCCCAAAAGCCATCTTCTCATTACGCTCTTGTGGAATATGCCTTGAGTTTCACTGTGCCTCTGGTTTCGCTAAATCAAGTTGCTCAGCTCTCTCATGTTCGCCTCCCTCTTCGCTGAGAACGTGCTCGTCTCGCCCTAAATCCAGGTTCATTTGATTTGATTCTTTCTTATTATGCTTTTTCTGGTTGTGATTGTTAAGTGTGTGGTGATTTCGTGAATGATACTTTTGATGCCATGCTTGATGAATGTATATATCGATGCTTGACTAATAGAAACTTTTTTAGAGGACTTGGGAGATAGAACCCACAGTAACTTTAAATCAAATTTGCTGTGAGTAGCTGTTTGTTGTTTGTTGTGAGTAGCTGTTATGAGTAGCCGTTTGTTGTTTGTTGTGAGTAGCTGTTATGAGTAGCTGTTTGTTGTTTGTTGTGAGTAGCTGTTATGAATAGCTATTTCTTGTGAGTAGTTGTTATGCACAAGTCTATCTCAAAATCAAATTTAGTAATATAGTTATTTTAAGTCTCATGATTGTTTATCTTACGGATTATTAAATCACAATTTTAGTAATGAAGTATAGGGTAAAATTAGAATTAGATCTAATGTTGAGTATTTTTTTTCTTTTTTTTAAGAATTAGATCTCTCTTTATAATTTGAACCCACGCTTCGTAGTAGGTGCAAACAAAAAGAAAACCAAAAGAAAAAAAAAATAAGAACTTATAACACAAGAAAATAACCCCAACCCACTTTTCGGACGATCCAAAAAAAAGGAAAAAAAAATGGTTACCAGCATTAACCTCCCTTTCAAACTACCTCAGAACATGTGTATACCATAGATATCATGTGTATGTGATAGATACATCAACTCAGCAAAAATAGCAACATTTTGCTTCAATTATAATGGATGTTTTGCTCCAGTTCCTTCTGAAATTCATGATTTGAAATTATAACAGACAAAGTTGAAACATTAGTAGTAATAATTTGATCTTTGGACCAAAAACAAGTGATATTTGCTTCCCAGTTGTGCCAAGTTCAATTCTGGCCATGGCTCAAAAGAAGCACTTGCACAATGCTTAAGTCAAGGCTTCATCCTAATATCAAATATGGGGTTGACCGCAAAGGGAGAGAGAGAGATCACATAGACATGGAAATAGAGCACACGAAGTAAATATCCCATTTTAAGCTTTTTGCTCTCAACCCTTTTCACCATCTAGTGAAAAGTCCCCCAAAAGCCTAAAGAAAAAGAAACAAGAAATAGAAAGATTAGCTCATCTTTTCCTTTGTGTTCTCAGTTCTCACTCTATCTAACACTACCTCTCTCTATCTCCTTGGCTTCTTATGCTGGGGTGTTTGGTATGGAAGTAAAATCTTAGACTGCCAAGCAATATTTTTCTATGCTATGCATAGTTCTATCTATATAAATATGCGTTCATTCATCTATAGGGAATTAGGTCGTAGTTAATCTCCTTTGTTTTCATTTTTCAAATGTGTTCGTGTTTATTTTATTGGAAGATGGCGAGTTCATCAAAAGAAAAAGCATATTGGAGCTCAGAAGATGTAGAAACATTTTGTCAATTGTGCATTGAACAAATTGAAAAGGCAATCGTCCTGTGTGCAACAAAAGAGACAAATACCAAGTTTGAGGAGCTGAGGGGCAAAACATATGATAAAAATCAAATGAAGAGTAAGTAGGATAATCTAAAGGCAAAATGGAAAAGATGAAAGCAATTGGTTCAAAAGGAAACGAGGACTAGGATGGGATCCAAGGAAAAAAACCATTGATGCGAGTGATGAATGGTGGGAGAGAAAGATTAAGGTATTTATCTATTTTTTGCCACATTTTTTTATAAGTTCATCTTTTGTGATATAACTCATGAAAATATCTTATTATAATAGGTCAATCCTAAGCTTAAAGTCTTTCGAACGAAAAGCATACATCCGGATATGAAAGTTTTGTTGGACAGAATGTTCCAGGGTACGGTTGCCACTGGAAGTGTTACTTGGAATCCTGCACAAGATTTATGCAATATTGAGAATCTTGAGGCCACACAAGCTAATATTGGTAATTATGCAAGATCTACTGATGATACTTTAGAGTGTGATGTAGGTGAAACGAATGCCCAACCAAGTCAAGGTAAGAGCCATAAAAGAACGATACAAAGTTCCATGAAGGAAGCTCGAGGAAAGAGAGAAAAAAAATTTGACTAGACCTGCTAAGTTAGCATCGCAAATCAACAGACTTTGTTAAATAGTTGAAAGTAGGAGTAATGCAACATCGGTTGCAAGGGAATTTGACCCTTACAAAGAAATTATGCAAACATTGAAAGTCATTCCTAAAATTAAGGAAGACAGAAAGTTTTTTTTTCTTTGCACTCTCTCATATTTTTTAAAAGAAAGACAATAAGCAAATTTTTATGAACTTGGATGGAGATGAAGAGAAAGTCGAGTGGCTGAAGTATAAGTTGGAGGAGCATAATAGTCGTCGCTAGGATGCTAGTTACTTGTTTGAGCTTTTCATATTAATTTATGTTGTAATGTGAAACTTATTTTGGATTAGTGATTTGCACTACTTGAGAACTCTTTTTTTAATTATGTTTTTGAGACTTGTGTTTTTAGTTTGTGTCTGTTTTATTGAATGGAGTTTGCATATATATATATATATATATATATATTATGGATGATAACTGTTTCATTGATGAATGATGACCCATCACTTTTTTTTTTATTGTTCTGTTACTTTAAATAGATATGGACGACTCCCTTGAAAAAGAAATTCATGAAAATGAGGACGAGGAATATTGGCAACTTGTGGAAATTACTCAATCCGCAATCACTTATCAGGCAATATACAATAACAAAAAAACCTCGTAGGACATCATCATATACAGGAAATGCATGGGTAGGAGAGTTGATGGATGAAGATGCTAATCCAATAAGGTGTTATCAAATGTTTAAAATTGATAAGATTGTATTTAATAATTTAATGCATGATTTGGTAACACGTTATGGTCTTGAAGGAACTAGGAATATTAATGTTACAGAAATACTTGAAATATTTCTTCGCATTTTAGGACATGATATATATATATATATATATATATATATATCTATTAGGTTAACACAAGAACGCTTTTAACGTTTTGGGTAAACCATAGGCAGATACTTTAGCTTAATAAAGTATGTGAAATGGGAAAATATTTAATTCAACCAGCTGATTGGCAATTTAGGGATGTTCTAGAGAAGATAAAATAATAATCGAAGATTTTTTCCATACTTTAAGGTATGTTTTAATTATACAATAGGAAGAAAGAATTAAAAGCAAATTTTGATTATACAATAATATTTACAATTTTGTTTTAGGATTGTATTGGAGCTATTGATGGCACTCATATCCCAGCGATTATACCTGTAAAAGATCAAATTCGTTTTATTAGTCGAAAATGTACACTGACTCAAAATATCTTAGTAGTGTGTAATTTTAATATGAAATTCACTTATGTATGGGCTGGTTGGGAGGGCAAAGCCCATGATTCTCGTATTTTCTATGAAGCTTTAGGGAGACGTGATGTGCAATTTCCTCATCCTCCTCCAAGTTTGTTAATTAATGATTTTTGTACAGATGAATATTATTTAGTAGATACTGGATATCCAAATCCGATGGGTTATTTGGGACCGTACAAAGAAGTTAGATATCATTTGCCAAAATTTCAATAAAGTCCTGCCCCTACAGGCTATCGAGAGGTATTTAATCGTGCTCATTCCTTGTTGTGATCGGAAATTGAGCGAGCTTTTAGTATCTTGAAGAAGAAGTGGAAGATTCTAAAGCATATGCCAAGTTTTCCATTTGAAAAGCAAGTAAAACTTGTTATAGCAGCAATGACTTTGCATAATTATATACGACGGAACGCCGCCAATGATAGACATTTTGCAACAGCAAATTTGAATCCCAATTATGGATATTCAATCGACCTTGATAATACAAATGAGGGGGCCGGTACTTCAAATGACAATTTATCTTCTGATATGGCGTGTTTACGTGATCAAATAGCAATGAGTTTAGTAAATACTTAAGGATGTTTGTAATTTTCAATAAAAACCTATTTCTTTCTTCAATGCATATGTAATCATGTTTATTATAATGAAATTACTCTTTCTTTTTAATTGAGAAAAAGTCAACTTTGATGTATTTTTTTAACTTATGAATTTGTTAATATATCTCTTTTATATATACATCTCAGTGCAAATATATATATATATATATATATATATATATATAAGTCATTATTTTTGTTAATATATCTCTTTTATATATACATCTCAATGCAAATATATATATAAAGTTATTAATTTATTAATAAATTCATTAAATTTATAAAAAGAAAAAATTCATTGAATTCATTAATATATCTATTTTATATATACATCTCAGTGCAAAAATATAAAATAAAAAAAAAAGTCATTATTTTTGTTTTCAATTTTAAAAAATAAAAATAAAAAACTTAAATTGGTCACGCTAAAAGACTTCCCAAATATATGTTTACCAAACAGCATTTCCCCAAAGTTGCTTCTCAAGGCGCTTTTCAATTATAACTTATCAAATAATTTTTGCATTTCATCAAAACCCTTTAGACCAAAGGCTTTTGCATTTCCTTAAAGGCTTTTCCCAAAAGCTTTCCTAAATGCACCCTAAATATTAAGAAAATTAGGTGTGTAGATCTTTTGAGAAAAAGAGCAATTGTTGCTTGAAGTCACTAAGGGGATGCATGATAACTAAAATTTCTATTCTAGAAATAGTTTTTTTGTTCCAAACTTGTTTCTGGAAGAGAAATCCATTTAATAAACCTATTCAGTTTTTATATTTCTGGAATAGATTTCTATTCCAGAAATAGGTTGGAAGAGAAATCAAAAGCCAAAATTTTCTACTTCTCTATTTCTGGAATAGAAATCAGAAATATAAATTCTTCTCATTGTTCGTCAATCGATCCTTCATTCATCGCCACTGACCACCATCCATTGGTTGCTCGCCGCCGCCACTGCTCGCCCGCCATAGCCGGTCGGCCGGCAATGGCCACTGCCCATCGGCCGCCGCCGGCCATCCATCCCTGCTAATCGCCGGTCCACCGCCGTCCGAAAGGAAGAAATTTCGTGTCATTATCAAACGAATTTCTATTTCTAGAGTAGAAATTTTGTGTCGTTAGCAAACAATTATGTTTGCTTAAAAACTCTTTTAGAAATAGAAATAAAAAAAATTTATTTTTGTTCCAGAAACTATTTCTAGAACATAATGGTTGTCATGCACCCCCTAAGCTTTCGCAACCTAGCATTGTCTAAAAAAAAACGACATTCAAAAAACCATATTGTAAGGTCCTAAAAGCAAATTCAAATTTAAATACAATTTTCATCAAAATATTTTCACATTTTTAATACTAAATTGATTCTAAGCTATAAATAACATTAAAATCTAGTAAAACTACTCAAAATCTAATTACTAATTTTTTCCCTAAATTATTAAATTTTTTTATTCCAAAAAATGGGGACTTGGATCGGGTCAAGAGAGCAAACCTTATGTGAATTGTGTAAAGATGAGCATTGGGTTATGTTAAGCTTGCTTTTCTAAAATGACTTTATTTATTTTTTTTATTCTCAGGAACAAAGAAGTAAGTTGAGGAAAAGGTTTTTGACTTGTTTTTTTGCTGGTGTCTCTGCTTTTAGTAAGGGAAGTTTTGACTTGTTGGAACTTTATGTTGATGTAAGAACATCCTTATTTTGAATGCAATGTTGTTCAATCTAAATCTAAGCCATTGTTGATGAAGTGATTGTTTTTGTATTTTTTTTCAAGTTCGTACAAAATGAATGTTGTAAACCAGGTGGTCCAATCATGTTTAAGAAAGTGAAACTGACAAATCACTTTTTAAAAAGTTAAAAAAAATCATAAGTAATCACTTTTAACAAAAAGGTACTTAAGTGATCATCTTTAAGTGAGCTTTGCCTTGTTGGATTTTTAGCAAGCCATGTCAATCGATTTTTTTTCTTTTTTTAATATTGCCATGTTGGATATCTATTATACTAAATCAAAGTTAGCAATTAAGTGATTATTTTTAAACCAAAGTGGCACTGAAATGCTCCATCAAAAAGTTTTGGTATTAAAGTAAGAGCCTTATGAAAATTATGGCACTTCTAGTGCCATTCTCTCTAAAATTCTATTATTAGAAAATTTTGAAGCAACTAGTAGATTGTAAAATATGCCAATAATTTTTTTTTTTTGTGACCAAGGATCCGCCGGGCCCGACTTTCGCTTATGCTAATTGCCAGCCCACGACCCATACAGTGCGCAATGCACCTCAGACCAAGCGTCAATACCTAGGGAAAAGCTAACATAAGACCTCACCACTATGGCCCTCCACTTAAGACATGTTAGCAGTTGCGGAGTTTATACCCTAAGACCTCTGCGATGAAGTGCCCAAAGTCGAACCAACTCAGCTGCCCACCGGTGGGTAATGTGCCAATAATTTCATAAAGGAATAAATGATTTTTAAATAGTGATTTTCTGAAATTTTTTATAAAAAAAATTATAGTGATGTGCCTGTGTTAGTCACTTTAAATTTAGGCGTTCCTAATTCAACCAAAACAAGAAAAGGATAATTTTACTAGATATGATTAAATAAATAGAGTCAAGTGGCGAGCAAAGGATACCATAAATGCCATAACTTTCGATGATACTAACTTCAGTATCATAACTTTCTTTTCAATCACTTAAGTACCATAACTTATCGACAAAACTCACATAAGTGCTCTTAACTTTTTTTTTCAATTTTCTTGAGTACTATATAACTTTTCAATTGATTGCTTAAATGCCATAACTTTTTAAAGTCATGCACCATAAGTGCTATGCCACATCGGATATCTAGTAAGTAGATGAACATTTGTAAAACATGTTGACACCCAAGTGATCAATGGAAAGTTATGACATCCGTGATGTCTTTATCCCCAAGTGAAGTGAGTTTGACGTACTTGGAAACACAAAAGGGTTAAGTCTAGTTCAATTTGAGATGCCACGTTGGAATTTTAGAGCACAGGTAATCAGACATGGAAAACTGACCAATTATTTGCGGATATTCTTTCTATTGGTGAACTCCTGCATGTTTAGATCATAAAGTAAACATGAAATCTACCGGAAGTTAAACGGCAGCTTGGCAAGTATTTTCATGGCAGAGGATGGAGATTCATGTGAACACACTTGTTCTTATGTCATTTTCTAGTGTCAGGTCGAATGCCCATACGATGCACTTAGCTGTAGAGAGGAATTGACCCCCCGCTCAATTGTAGAGAAGAATTGGCCCCGCTCAATTTAGCTGAACTTTGGATATCCGCTGAAACCAAAACGGTAACGAAGGAAACAGAAGATTTAAATTATTGAAGGAGTCCACTTCCATATCAGATAACACGCTTTTTCTTTCCTGGGAAGGAGGATTGGTCAAAGGAGGGGCATTCAATTATAGCAGTTGTGGAACAATTCACAAAAATTGTAAACTGTGACAAACGGAACGTAAAATCCCAAATTGGTATACCAATCAACTGTCACGTGTCATTTAACTTAATAATTTGACAGTAAAATTTAACGAAAACTAACAGAGGGTAAAGTGTATCAGTTTAGGGTTTTTAGTGGTCAAAAAAATAGTTTTTGGTAAATTTATTATAGGTGTACCATTTTGAGGTTTTTGCAGGGTATTAACCCTAATGGAAATGTTACCAAATGCACCCTAATGTTCTTTTCCTATAATTTTACATTAATATGAGTAGTAAATTAGCAATTTGAATCTTCTCTGCTAAAGGACATAAATATATATATTTTTTTTAACGTTAAGACTTTTTTTGCAAAATGATTACACATATTTGGAGGGCTAATTTTGGGGTTGTTTCTATTCGATGCAATATTGAATTAAGCAAGCTTTACTGACCAATATAATACATTCCGTATAAATTAAAATGGGCAATAGAAGCGGAGATAACTCAAACGATGTAAGAATTTTCGATACAATGGCCTCCATCAGTCGAGTTCATGCAAGAAAAAAACATGAAAAGATCAATTACTCACATGCACAAAGGAAAGAAATTCGAAGTATCGCCAAAATAATTTTGATTTTTCTCTCGTTTTGATTAAAAAGAAAAGCGAGGTGATCGGCTAAGATTAAGCCATGGATCTCATTTCTTTTTCTTTTTTTTTTTCTTTTTTATCTATCTTGCTCTAACTCTCAAATTACTCTTAGACTTTTGCTTTGCTTCTCTACAAAGTGTGGGAGTCAACCCCACACTTGAAATCACATGTCCCCATCCTCACCTCTCCCTTCCCATATGAGAAGGGCGACCAGTTAGGCAACCCCTAATGGTTGCCATAGATCCATTCTTGACAAGCTCATCCCCAATAAATTCCCCATTTTTCTAATGTTATTTTTCAATTTCGTTGGGACCTTTTCATAACTAATTAATGGGCCGCCAATGGGCTGAAATTAATGCACTCTCTAATTTACCCCTCCCCCCTTGTCAACACTATTACTAATTAGTAATTCCGTGATTACTTAGGCTCCGTTCGTTTCACGGAAAATATCATGTTTCTGGAAAACATTTTCCTGGAAGTTATTTTCCAGGAAAATGACTCTATTTTTCGGTGTTCGGCCAAAATCTAAAATTTGAGTGGAAAATATTTTCCACTGTTCGTTAGCTCAAACATTTTCCTGAAAAAAATTATCAAAAATTGAATGTTAATATTTTTAATTGACCAAAAAATTTATTTTATTTATTTATATTTTTTTAAAATGATTTTTTAATTATTTATATTTTTAAAATAGAATTTTTTTTTTTATTTTTTTTCCTTCCTCCCTCCTCCTTCTTCCTCCCGATTCCTCCCGAGCGGCTTCGTCCGCCATCGCCTCCTTCCTCCTTCTTCCTCCTCGTTCCGCCGCCGCCGCCTCCTTCCTGCCTGACAATGGCCGGCTGCCCAGCGGCCGACCAAGACCCGGTGGCCACTCCGGCGAGCTCGAGGCTCGGCCGATCTCACCCGAGCTCGCCGGATCTGGTGACGGATCTCCCCGCGAGCCTCCCGGCGCCGCCGCGGAGCTCCCTCTTGAGCTGGATTCTCCCGAGCGGCTTCGAGCCGCCGGGGAAGTGGAGTGCGGCGGTGGCGGCGGCGCCCCGGCCGGAGCAGGCGGGCAGGAGCGGCCAGGGAGGGCGGAGGCTGGTCTCAGAGAAGGACGTCGTCGAAGCCGACTTCGCAGCAAGGAGAGCAAGAGAGAGAGAGAACAAGAACCGAAGGAAGAGAAGAGGCGAGGCTTGGAAAATGTTTTCCTCTTTTGAAAAGAGGAAAACATTTTCCAAGCTACAAAGAAGGAATTTTCCGGTCAACGGAAAATGTTTTCCCTTGACCGTGATTTTCCGCTAACCCGAACACCGGAAAATCCAGAAAATATTTTCCTGGAAGTTATTTTCCGCTAAACGAATGGAGCCAGACTTCATTTCTTTTACGGAAAATGGATAATTTGAAAAATACATTTTCCTAAAAACGATTTGTTGTGTCGATTGAAATGATTAGTTAGTAAAAATGTTTTAATTATCAACAATAATTTATGTCTCAATTTTTTCTTGAATAATGAAAATATTTTTCATTTGTTCATTTTTATATGCAATACAATCGATCACTGTTAGTAAATGTTTTTGTTTTCTCGAAATATATGGAATCTTTGATCTAATTAAATCAATAATCAAAATCATTTCATTTGAAATTCTGAATATACACCTCATAGACCATCATTTTCCTTTATACAATTTACCAGCAAATCCTAGGAAAAAGGCTTATGAGAAATTCGTCATCGTTGGCAACATTATGTTCAATAGGGCATGGTGTGCATCAATCACCTTTATGGCCATTCAAGGAATTGATTTCCTTCCCTTGGTGTGCTTGCATTCAACAGACATGAAGAGCCTCGGGAATTGTCGTGCATATTTCACTAACAATATGAGATAATAGTCGACCAAAAATTTATTGCAACTTTGAGAAGAAAGGAAAACGATATGTGAAACTAAATTTACTTTGAATGATCTCTTAATTTCTATGTGTTTGTTTTCCTTTTTACAACCCTTAATTTTATTGGTGATTCCATATGTATTTGATGACATGGTGTGTGCCACATAGGCTTTCATGTCGATCGGTAAATTTTTAGTAAAGTTTTAGTGCTTATAACATTACTCCTTTTCTTTTCTTTTCTTTTTTTATTTGTTAATTGCCCACAATTACATCGCAACCCATGCAAATGGAGACATCAGGCGACACAAACTCCCGTATACAAACTTCCTTGGGAGAAAGTGCCACCTCACAATCTATTGGAAATGAAAGAAGAAATAAAATAAGCAAGAACCTATGCATGTCTAACTCATATATATCACAAAGAATGATATTTTAATACTTCAAACATTCATCATCAGTTACATCGAGAGCAATTATTTTACTGGGAGGCAATTGTCAGTCTAAGCAATCAAGTATGGAGAATATGGAGGTAATCCGATGTCTTGGAGGTCCATGTATCCGCTTAATTGTCATACCAAAACTGTGCCTGAAGGTAGTCAACCACCATCTTATCCACTTGGAAGGCCTTGGTGAGAACATCAGCCGAAATGGGCGGCTTCGATCCGAACACTGCATTAGCAATGGTAATGACTCCCGGGTTTTGGCTACTCAGAGCGGCGAAGGCCAGTGCGGGCGTCTTTCCGATGTTCAGCTGGAAGTGGATGAGACCGATTGGGAACACAAACACATCCCCTTTGTACAAGACTTTGGTGAAGAAGGTGTTGTTCAATTGATTGGATGTGACAAAGCCGACAAGCAATGTGCCTTCAGCCACGACCAGAATTTCGGTCCCACGAGGGTGAGTGTGGGGAGGATTCAGGCCACCTGGAGCGAAGTCAATACGAGCCATGGAAATGCCAAGAGTGTTGATTCCTGGAAATTGGTCCACAAAAGCGGGGGTGACTTTCGATCCGAGTGGGTTTGCAGTATTCCCTGGATATCTGAACCCTTTAAAGAGGAAATCTTCTGCTGTAACTTGTTTTGGGTCCTTGCAAAACTTTCCATTCACAAATACTGCATAAGAAACAAAATTCATGTTATTTGGCTTATTTAAGCAGAAACTCTTTTTGGAGCATAAGAACAGAAATACGCAAGCGACGCTGTAGCAGATCTCCAACCTTTGGGATCGTTGATGGCCACGCAGAAGTCCTGAAGAGGACTCGGGTCATAGGCAAAAGCGGTGGCGGTTGCCAGAGCCAAGATGAGAAGGCTAATCGGAAGAAACTTCATTGTGGTTGCGCACCGGAGAGCTGGGGCTTCAATGTCTTCTCTTCTTGGGTTTGCTTGAGATAGGAGCGAGATGTCTTGCATGGAGACATTATCCCTTCTTATAAAATGATGGTGGTGTTGACCCAGTACAAAACTTTCTCGGGTAAGCGACCCTTGCCGGATCTATACCAAGTCTCCTACGCGCTGGTTAATATTTTACTCCCGGAGATGAATTGATCCGCAACTGCTCCAACAAAAAGCCCCTTACTCTGACCCATCCTCTTTCCCAGATAAGAAAAGGCGTGGCATCTGACATGGACGTGGACTTCTTTAATCCTATTTAAATATTCGGTTTTCTTCTTTACTGTTTTGATGTCCTGCGCAGATTCAAGTTCATCTGGATTGAGCGAGGGCCCATCCATTCTTCTCTAAGTGCATCATACGATGACATCAATCTGTCAATTAAAAAAGATGCAGGAAGCGGGGTTTTCACATGCATCTCCGTCCTCCACCAGGAGAAGACTTTCCAAGATATCATGTTTACTTTCTTATACAAACATGCAGGGTGTTCACACATAAAGAGAACATCCATAAATCATCAGTTCCCTCAGTTTTCTATGTCAGATTATCCACGCTCTAAAAATTCGAACGTAGCATCTAAAGTTGAACTAGCCCGATGCATTCATTATAGACTATAAAATCTGAGAATATTAAAAGGATGAAAAATAAAGGGGGAATCCTTCACGTCAAAAGATCGAAGGACTAATTCTCGACGAGAACGCGTTTATTTCTACAAGCAAGGTACAAACATGAGGTCATCGAGGTGGCAGAACGATTCGCCAGCAACACGGAAGAATAAACGATTGTTGTGGACTTGGCAACGTTCCTGGCTTCAGCTGCTTCCTGCAGGTCAATATTGTTTTTTTTTTTTTTTTGAACAATTCCTGCGGGCCAATTGACTGGGACCGAGTCCAATGACTAACTACTATAAATGGAGTTGCTGCACATTCAGCAATTCCCATCCATCCTCAACGAAACAGAATTTCCTAGACAGGCTAAACCAAGCTCAGAAATTTTTCCATGATGAAGTTCCTTCTGACATTTGTCCTCTTGGCTTTGGCATCATGCCATGCCTTTGCCTCCGACCCGAGTCCTCTTCAGGACTTCTGTGTGGCTGTCAACGACCCCAACTCTGCGGTGTTTGTGAATGGGAAGTTCTGCAAGGACCCAAAGCTCGTCATAGCAGATGATTTCTCCTTCACAAAGTTCAGATACCCCGGGAGCACATCGAATCCGCTTGGATCCAAAGTCACGACTGCTTTTGTCGACCAATTCCCAGGACTCAACACACTGGGCATCGCCACGGCTCGCCTTGATTTTGCTCCCTACGGTCTGAACCCTCCCCACATTCATCCTCGTGGCACGGAGATGCTATTGGTCGTGGAGGGTACACTCCACGTCGGTTTCGTTACATCCAACCAATTAAACAACACCCTCTTTACCAAAGTCCTGACCAAAGGAGATGTTTTCGTGTTTCCGCAAGGCCTCATTCACTTCCAGCTGAATATTGGACAAACAAATGCACTGGCTTTTGCTTTCTTGAGCAGCCAGAACCCGGGACTCATAACAATCGCGAATACAGTCTTTGGATCCAAGCCGCCAATCAATGTCGATGTCCTCACAAAGGCTTTCCAAGTGGACAACAAACTGATCAACTATCTCCAGGCACAGAACTGGTTTGAAAACCATTAGGAAGATGTTGTCAGGAACTATTGTTTTTGTTCATTACATTACGAAGAATAATTCTTCAGAATATCATACTGAATTCTGGATACTAATACAATTGCTTGTTATCTGATATTTGGTAAGATTCCACTGTTTGTTATCTCTCTCTTTCTCTCTCTCTCTCTCTCTGGCTCTACATCATTTATTGAAATGAAATTACATATCAAATAACAATAGGTATCATATATCAATACTGCAATAAAAAAATGGATTTTTATTCATAGTCTCATCCTAAGCTCTACTTCATATGCTTAGCCTTTTGCTGGGTCATTCACATGATTAGGATTCGTCTCCAATAACTCAACACAAGTCGGTGAACGAAAAAGGGCAAACTAATGACAAATGCTCAACTCAATTCTGTTTTTTCCTCACTTTTCCAAATGGTGATCAGTCAACCTAATCATCTGGTCTTTCAGAATGTGTCGAGCTCCCTTCACTCTATTTCTTAAAGCATGTCCAATAATTGTATTTTTTTTAGTTAATATCACCAAAAAGCACAAACTGGTATATTCATACAACATTTATCACAAACTAATTTTCGTAATCACAAAAATTCATAAACTGATACACTTGTGTCACATTTACCTCAAACTATTTTTTGTGTCATCAAAAATCGCAAACTAATATTCATGTTAGAAAAAAAAATCAATATTTGGGTAAATATAATACATATCTACTAATTTGTGGTAAAGTTGATACAGTTGTATCAGTTTGAAATTTTTTATATTACAAAAATTAATTTAGGGTAAACATGAAATGGATATACCTATTTAAATTAGTTAGGGTAAATGTAACCTATCAATTTGTGCTTTTTGGTA
This sequence comes from Eucalyptus camaldulensis, assembly GCA_019915185.1. NCBI lineage: Eukaryota > Viridiplantae > Streptophyta > Magnoliopsida > Myrtales > Myrtaceae > Eucalyptus > Eucalyptus camaldulensis. The sequence continues at coordinate 33,996,203 of JAHSVA010000001.1, forward strand.
GGGATGGGCATTGATCCTAATCTAGCTTAAGAACCGGACCAAACCAAACTAAGCCATCTAGTTAAGGGTAGTTCCAACGAAATTGGTCTGGTTCTTGGTTCCCAAAATTTGGACTCCCAAGAATCAATCCTGATTTCTTAAGTAGAATCAGAATGAATCGAACTGCAAAACTTGCTGCCCTAAATTAAAATTTAGGGCTTGAGCGACTTTTCATCATTTCATCTCCCTCAGGGTGATTAACAATTAAGATGAGTCTTAGGTCTTCATGCTTCTTAAGATTACTCTCCGTTTCTCTCTATTTAGTCAACTGCTCAACCTTCTGACTCGCGACAACCTTAGAGTTCGAAAAGTTCAAATCTTGGGTGATTCCATCATACATGATGGGGTTGCAAAAATTTCTGGATAGTTTCATCTCTCTCGCGCTTGACGCTTGGTCCCTGCGATCAACTCCCACTCATCGCTATAAGGAGCCCCTTCTCTTTCCACATGAAAACAAGGTAAATTTCTTGATTTATTTGGTTTATCTTTCCTTTCATTTTTTCCTGCACTCACAATTCTCTTCTTCCGAGACTTAAATTGAACTGGGTTGTGAGTATTTGGGTAGGCTGGCGCCGTCGTCGAGATCAGAGGGCTTGCGAGGGTTCTAGTCGTCAGGTTTGGTGGAGAAGGAGGAAGTGAAACCAAAGAAATGTAGCTGATGCTTAAGTTCTTCGATACCGAGGAAAGATTTGCTTCTTAAATCGATCAGTTGCAAGTGTTGCCATAGTCCAAGAATCCCCTTCTAGCATGCCTCTTATTGTTCAAATATAGTCAATAATTAATACAATTTTCAATTACGATCTTTAATAATGTTAGATTAATTTCAGCATAGGAATCAATGTTGAGTATTTACCATGGTGGTTGTACAGAAAATGATATTCTTGACAATGGCAAATCTATGCTTAAGATGAGGTTAGAGGATTTTTTGAACAATCGTTAAGGGTTCGTTTGGTAATGTTCCAATTTTTCTATTGTTATGTTCTTTTGTTCCTCAAAATAGAAAAAAGAATAGAAATTCATTTTGTAATGTCAATTAATTTTTCTATTCTGCATAATAGAAAAGTGACAAGAATAAATTTGAAACATAAGCAAGAAGTAAAAAAAAAAAAAAAAAGATAACATTTTGTTCTCGGGATGAATTCCTAGAATAAGTCATTTTCTTCTTCTTCCTCTTCTAATGGATTGCAGGAGCCTTGCCACCCACCACCATCTACCACCCCCCATATGCCGCTGCGGACATCGTTGAGCGCTGCCCACCACTGCCGTTCATTGCTGCCCATTACCGTCCACCGCCACCCTTGCCTCCCACTACCTCCAGCCGCCACCACTCACCATCCGCTACCACCCAACGACCGAGTAGAGGAGGAAGTAGAAGAGAACAAAAAAAGAAAAAAAATCTTAAAAAATTATTAAAAAAATTTAAAAAGTTTTACATCACAAAAAACTTGTAAGTCATACCAAATACATTATTGTTCTTTTTCTATTCTAGGAATAAAAAATTTGTACATTTACCAAATGTGTTGTTTTACCTAAGAATTGTTTCAGGGAACATAAATAAATAGAACTATTTCTAAAAACATTGTTTGCAAAAAATAGAAATATTACCAAACGCACCTTAAGCATACACTGACATCCTTGTGCCACATAATTTTTACTATTTGAGATGCATTAGATGTACCCCGTCCTACCCGAGGACTAGAGAGAGAGAGAAACTAGTCCAATTCTCGAGAGGATAAGATCAGTTCACGTTCTTGATTTCAAGATGGAAATCGACCCTTCCTATAATCAATTACCTATGCTTCTTGGTGGTATTAGGCTTATTTTTTTGGCAAATTAGGGCCGAAGTTTACAATGACTAAGGTATTGTTACATGGTTGTAATATATATATATATATATATATATATATATTGCTTTAGAAAATCACTTTTTAAGAAACATTTATACCTTTATAAAGTCATGGGCATCTTTTCACAATCTACGTGCTACTTCAAATTTTTCTAATAATAATTCTACATTAATGTGACCGGTGAATTTGCCTCTTGCATCTCATCATCAAAATGACATAAAGATAATGTTTTTCTTAAATTTTAGACTTATTTTTCTTTTGTAATTCTTGAAAAAAAAAAATGGGCATCTTTGGAGGGCTCCTTCATATTCGATTTATGATTTTTCCTAGCTTTGTCAGCCTCCTCTTAGGGGATGTTTGGTTCAGCATTCCCAAGGGACTTTCAGCCCCGAAAGCCTCTTGGGAAAAATTTCAACCGTTTGGTTCAGCATTTTGAGATATATTTGGGGAATGCCAGCATTTGGAATGCTGAAGGTGGACTGCTGAAAGCCCAAAGTAGGTGGGGACCTGCTTTGGGCATTCAACATTTTTGGAATGCTGAAGGGGGGTTTAATGAATTTTTTTTCTTCCAATATTGCCCTCATTGATAATTGAGTTTTCTTGTTTTACCCTAAAAAACCACTGTTCATCGTCTTCCTCGTCTTCCTTGTTTCTTCAAGACCAAAGCTCAGCCGGCGGAGCTCAACCGACCGGAGCTGGTCGCCCATGCACCGCCATCGCCACGCACCGCCGTGGCCACGCACCACCGTCGCGTGGGTCGCGACCTCAACGACGTCGCCTGGGTTGCGCGATCCACGAGACGGGCTGAGCGGTGCTCAGCCGACCAGATCCGGTCGCCACGCACCGCCGTCGCGTGGGTCGCGGCCTCAGGCGGCGTCGCGCGACCCACGCGACAGGCTAAGCGGTGCTCAGCCGGCTAGATCCGGTCGCCCTAAGGCCGCGCGACCCACGGGATGGCAGTGCGTGGGTTGCACGACCCGCCGCCTCCCCACCACCATAGCCACCAGCCGCCTCCCCCACCACAGCCACCGGCCGCCTCCCCCACCAGCTTCGATTGCCTCCCACTAGCTCCCCTCCTCTGCGTCAACATCTCCTCCTCCTTTTTCCTTTTCTTTTTTTCCTTTTTCTTTTCAGCTCAAAGCTATTTTGCAAAATGCTACATCAAAATAAGAGTTTCCAAACACTTTAGCATTCACCAAATGCCCATTCTTCTAAAGATACTTGGGGAAATGCAAAGCCATTTCCCCAAAGTTGAACCAAACAGTAATCTCCGCTTCGACTGGGAAGTTCAGAATTGGGAAGTGGCCAAAACCTCACCCCCGCCACCGATCCTCTCTCTGGCCCCCTCCCCCTCTGGTTCCTCCCTACTCGGGTCGTCGTCGGAGGTCGAAGAGGAAGGCTGCCGCTCTTCTTGATCTTGTTGCTCCATGATTCCACACACTCTAACTCAGCAGCGGCGAGAGATTCCCCGAATCAAGCGGCGATCGGTGGGTGGGACCGTCCATGGCGTGAACCAACTGACCAATGTGGATCTCTTCGATTTGTATTTTAGGAGGATGGATTTGGATTAAGATGGCCAGGTCAGCAGCCTTGAGGCATAAATAATGCACTTGCATTTAGCTGTTCCTTCATTAACATCGTTTTGAGGGGATGGATGACTCATGATGCATTGGATGATACATCAAAATCAACCCGAAAAAAAGAATTAGTAAGATGTTATTTATCCCCTAGCTGTTTTATAGTTGAAATATAAAGGCATTTATTTGGCTTTAGGATGTAGGGATAGCAAATTTTTTGCCTGTCACACATATATGAAGCAGTAGACTTGTATTTTGTGTTTACTTTCACAGTGAAAAAAAGAAAAAAAAAACTGAAAAGAATTGCAACTAAAGAAGTTAAATCATCCTTCTAATCTTACATGTCATGCTTGAAAACTTCTCTCTCATAGCATACGACTTGGATAATGCATTTGTCATGTCCATGTGCTCAATCGGAAGTTTTGCCAAGCAGAGAACTTCCATTCTAAATTAAGTCAGCAATGTTTTCCTAAAATCTTCCCATGTCGGCATCACTAATTTAGCCATCACCAATCCTTACAGGATACTCCGTAAATAGCAATGAAGGGTCTAGGATCTTCACCAAGCTTTCATATTGAGCAGTTTTGATGAAATCACAAGGGGTCCATCTATACTTATACATAATATTAGTAGGTCTTATTCTAGTGAACATCTCAAGCAACGATATCTCGAAGCTGCACACAGCTCCCTACAAAGATGAAGTACCACTGATGCCATATTCTAGAAAGCAACATTGGTTTTGTCATGTTAGATGGGTACTTAGCTTTGGAAATTCATTTTCTTCACTAGAATTTAGCATTTTAAATAAGCTATTAACTTGGACCCACATGATTATAAAGTAGAAGGATTAACAAACCTAGAGTTACATAGCCAATGGTTCTTTTTAACCCATTGGAGCTTGCTTGACATTGAGAAGCATCTAATTTTGTGCTTTCGTGAAGTAATTGTGCTAGTATGAAATCACACACTTGAGCTACCATGTGATGATCAAGAATAATGTTGCTTGGATTTAGATCACCGTATGCGATGCTCGTTTGACAATGGTGGTCAAGATATTCAATGGTATAAGTCGCATCAATGGTAATGTCTAACCTCTGGCAAAGATTAAGCTTTGGCATGTCGAGCTAAGTTTTGATAGATGCAATTATTGTTCTAAACTACCATTTCACATCAAGTCATAGACTTGAGCCTTAGATTCCATTTGAAATCGTTGCTCAAACAAATAGTGAATACATTGACAAGATTTGGGTGGTATATGTTTCTTAGCGCTTCACATTCTGCCAAGAAGCTCTTAAAAGTCCCGTTTTGATTTAGTTTGAGCACTTTTACTTTCACCAATCCATTTCCATCCAGATTTCCTCTATCATAGAGCCATGGCTCCCCTAGACAATCAAATTAGATGGCGAGAACCTATGAAGCACGGACACGCTCCGACACGCAGTCAACACGTGTCAGATTTTCCGACACGTGGTCAACTCTTCTCGACACGCGAGTCCGAGCGTGTCCGAGCAAGAGGCTGGGTTTGCGGATCTGCAAGCGTGAAGGGAGAGTGAATCGTTGGCGATGGAGGGTGAAGACGAGGCGAGGGAGAGGGAGCAAGGCTGCGGAGGCGAGGCGGCAGCAGTGAGGCCGTGACGGTGAGGCCGCGACGGTGAGAGAAGGCTGGAGGAAGAGAGAACCAGGCGACCGAGATGGCCGCGACAGAGGACCGGATACAAGGCTACGACCACAAAAGAGCAACTGCAACGAGGTGACCAAGAGAGAGTAGGAATTGAGAGGAAGAGGATCGTGCAATGAAGGAGGGAGAGGCCGTTTTTCCAGAGTTTTCAAGGCTGCTCTCGAAGGGTTTGTAAAAGATGAAGAATGGGTGTCGTGCAAGGAGGATGAGCACGGAAGAAGGAGGAGGCTGCGATTTGGTTTTCCAAGGAGGGGGGTGCCGTAAAGGAGGAGTCAAAGGAGGATGAGCCAGCTAGATTTGGGTTTCCAAGGAGGGCAGAAAAAAATTAAAAAATGAGGTACCGTGCAAGAAGGACACGCCTAGGAGGAGTGATAGGCAGCTAGTGTTTGGGTTTTCAAGAAAGAACAGGAAAAATAAAAATAAAAAATGATGGTGCCATGAAGAGCCTTAAAAAAATTAAAATGGGATGCTGTCGTGGGTGGGATCTGTCCTTTTATTCTTTTCTTTTTTTGGAGGGCGAGGGTGGAGGGTGATTTCAAAAAAGAAAAAAAAAGAATAATGTTAAATAATAATAAATTATGATCATCATGAAAAATAATAAATTTATTTAAATAAATTGACTCTACTTTTTATTTTTGAAATAATTATGTGTATATATAAAAATATTTATTTAATATTTAACGTGTCGGAACGTGTCGGAATTCTCTACTTTTTGATAAATGACGTGTCGCGTGTCGTATCGTGTCGTGTCACGTGTCGCGTGTCGCGTGTCGGTGCTACATAGGCGAGAACTCATTGGTCGCTTGGTGGAGCTTTGCATGGGAAAGCTTTTGGAAGTGCTCCTCTATTAGTAATGCAAAGCTAGGTCTTGTTGTAAATTTCCTCCTCTAGTATGCAACACCAATGAAGCATGATAAGACAGATACCGCCATAGATAATTTTAATTTTGGAAGATTTCTCTAATTCTTTGTGTCATGGACTTTGCACGTGGGAAGTCCAAGTTTCTTGATGCCTCCACATAGTTCTTTGTTTTCAATTATTGATATGCACTTTGCATCTCTATAAATCCCCTCCTACGGCACCTCTCCTTCAAGGTTGTCAAAGTATAGATTCAACGCTTTAAGGACAATGAAATATTCGAAATAGATGGGAATTTGACTAGACAATTTGTTTCTCTGAAAAAATTATGTATCTTCAAAGCACTAATTTTGGATTAGTTTGCATTTTCTATTTTTAGTTAAGCGAATTTTAGTTGATAACATAATATATTCGAGATAAATCAAATTACCGGCATCGAAAATGGAGATAGATTCAAAATGCTATTAGAATTTTCCATACAGTGTAAGTCGAGCACTATTCCATACATACTTCAAGTAGTCGCGTTTCATCACTCATTTCATTCAAGGAGGAAAAAAAAAAAAAACCTAAAGAGGAACAATCCTATGCTCGCTTGTTAAAAAGTAAATTCGAAATATTGTCAAAATAGCTTCTTTTTTTCTTTTTTTTTTCTTTTTTGGGATTACAAAGAAAAGCCAAATCGATGGGCTATGATGATTAGGCTTATGCATCTCATCTCGACAGGCCCCTCCCTAACAAAATTTCCTTTCCCCATTTCCCTAAAATTTCATTTTTTTTCCCCATTTCGTCGAGTCCCTTTCATTATTAAAAAAAGAAAAGAAAAAAGAAGCGAAGTCCCTTTCTTCATTAATTAATGGGCCGCCAATTGGGCCGGAAATCGGCGCGATCTCCCCATTTTGCCCTTGTCTTCCGGCACTATTACTAATCCCAAAGTTCAATTAAACTGATAATTTAAAGGGATAAGTTATGACTAAAAGAAAAAAAAGAGGATAAATACAATGACTTATCAAGAAAGTGTACTTTAATTCTAAAATTTTCTAAAAGTCCCCTTAAATCCTAAAATTTATTATAAAAGTGTCATGAAGTCTTAAAATTTGTTATAAAAGTGTAATAAAATTCTAAAAATTTCAAAAAATACAATTAAATTTTAAAATTTGTGAAATTGATCAAATCAAGTCCTCGATTAATAACATTTTTTTTTAAATTTTATAATGCAATTACGCTTTTGTGAGATTCTAAGACTTTCAAAAAATGCAATTAATTTTTAAAATTTATATAATGGACTTAATCAAGTCCTCGATTAATAACATTTTTTTTAAAATTTTTATGATGCAATTACATTTTTGTGATAAATTTTAAAATTTAATTGTACTTTAAAAAATTTTGAGTCTTTATTGTACTTTCTTAATAATTTTTAAAACTTAATTAATTGCAATTTTTTAAAATTTTATGAATCAATTGTATTTTGATAGTAAATCTTAAGACTTTTAGTGCATTCATCCTTAATTTAAATATCATTTCATTTGAACTCGAAGGAGACCATCATTTTTTTCATTTGATTAAAAAAAAAATTAGTTTCCGCAGGTTAAATCGGAGGAAAAGAAAAAAAGTCGGGAGAGAAACCCGTCGCCATCGTCATTCGTCGTCATCGTCTTCTTCTTCTTCTTCTTCTTCTTCATCTTCGTCGATTTCCTGCCTTTCTCAGTCCCTCCGATTTCCCCATTTCCTCCCCTTCTCCCAATCTCCGATTCGACGGCGAAGTCCGGAATCGGGAAGCGGCCGAAACCCTCCCCGACCGGCGCCGATCTCTCTCTCTCTCTCCGATTTCTCTTCGGTCGGGTCGTCGGCGGCGGAGGCGAAGGCGGCAGCCGCCGCTGTCTCTATGTTGTGGCTCCGTGATCCCGCGCTCTGACTGACCCGGCGGCGGCGGCGGCGGCGGCGAGGGATTTCCCCGAATCGGGCGGCGATCGGTGGCTGGGTGGGTGGCGAGGGGACGGGCCCATGGCGTCGGCGCAGAACCAGCCGGCCAATGCGGATCTCTTCGATTTGTACTTCAGGAGGGCGGATTTGGATCGGGACGGCCGGATCAGCGGCCTCGAGGCCGTCACCTTCTTCCAGGCCTCCGGCTTGCCCAAGCCGGTCCTCGCCAAGGTGATTCCGGATGGCTTCTCTTCGTTGGGTTTGGGCCGTGCGCGTCTGTGTGTGGGGGTTGTGTGCGGTAGGGTCGCGTGCTCGATCGCGTCGGCTGATTGGATGCTTTTTGGGGGTGAGGGGAGTGGCGCGCATAGGGTTGCGAGGATAGTTTAGATGCTTAAGTGGTTTTTAGTAGTAGTGCTTACTGTGGAGGTCAAATGAGAGAGTTCCTTGGTGGTTGGTTGAATTTGGGAGATGGAAATGTAAATGTATAGTCTTCATCGGAGAATGGAGTTCACGTTGTAGATTATATCAAAGGTGAGTGGGAGTGGGATCAAAGTCACGAGAACTTAGATAGCAGCTTTGGAGTTTCTTGATCTAATTATCTAGGCATTGTATGTTAATAGCACTCATAGGCGGAGTTTTGTGCGAGGCACAATTTTTTTCTTTCCTTTCTTTTGTCGATAAAAAGATATTGTCCCTGTGCATATCCAGGAAAAAAGATATAGTATCTACTATATGAATCCATGTGCATGTTGTGATGACACACCTCCACACATATTCTCACATTAAAATTCCTTGCCGGGTTGTGTGACCATATTAACATGTCAAGACTGTTCTTGACAACATTGTTGTGTGAAAATAGAACCTTTTCATATCCCTCTGGATTGAGTGTCGTATCAAAGACGGTGGCTGTTGTCAGAGGAAATGGACACACCTAATGGGTAAAGTCTAAGGAGTGCCCAGTGCAAATGCATGAGTGCTTGCTTGGGCAAATAGATGATCAAATTTGGAAGTTCATTGGAATTGATTCAGCATCTGTGCTGAACAATGCCTTTTTATACAAGCTACAAGGGTGAATAGAAGTATGATCTGAACCAACAAGAAAGATTCGAGGAATGAGAGGAAGAGATATACAAACGGAGAAGGATTGAATATGAATGTTTTAACAGTGGTTGGTTCTCTGTGTTCTTCTATTTTAGTTGGCACTTTTTTTTTTTTTTTTTCTGGTGAAGTTTATATCTCAGCAGTTGGCTGTATATGAACTTGACGCTTTATATTGGAGCTATTATGTGGACTCATTTGGAGGTTATAGGAGTAAGTTCTACAATGGCAAGTCGACATTTGAATGGTGTTTCCTGAGTACATGCAAAGATGTGTTGTCCTTTTGCATTTGAAGATGCTTTTTCATGTTACAACTTGCTAGGGGGATCAATTCATTGAAGTCGACTGCCTTGTTTAGAGATTCTAAATCATCCCCACCTCTGACATCATTTTCTTTTTCGAAGGTATGGGACTATGCTGACCAGAATCGGACTGGTTTCCTTGGTCGGGCTGAATTTTATAATGCTCTTAAACTCGTAACGGTTGCACAAAAAAAACGGGAACTGACTCCTGAAATTGTGAAGGCTGCATTATATAGCCCAGCCACTGCTAGAATTCCTGCACCAGAAATAAATCTTGCTGGTGTTCCTGCACCACAACCAAACACTAGCACACAAGCAGCTGCTCCTCAAGCTGGAGTCATTGCTTCATCAACTCCCCAGAGTCTTGGATTTGGAGTATCACAAGCGCCTCTTGGTGTAAACTTAAGCCAGCAGCAGCTCTCTTCTCAAACTAGTGCATTGCGTCAGCCGGCAGTATCCGGTTCAGCTTTGCAATCAACACAGGGTGCTCCCACCCAGGGTTTTCCTGTGAGAGGTGCTGCAGTGGGTCCATCCCTTCCAAACTCAAGCACTTCAAGTGATTGGACTGGTGGAAAGATGGGGGGACCTTCTAGTGGAACGATCCCACAGGTCCCCAATAGAGGAGTTGCCTCCTCAATGACACCACATGGATTTGGGATTTCTACACCAGGCCATGAAACTTCACTGCCACCTAGGCCACAGGGCCCCTCTGCAACACCATCCAGGCCAGATGTTAGGGATCCCAAACAAATGGGTGTTTCAGGCAATGGATTTGCTTCCAACTCTTTTTTCGGAGAAGGTGCCTTCTCAGCAAGCCAACCTCAACCACGGCAAGAATCTTCTGCACTCAGTGCACCTAACTCATTGGCTACTTCTCCTCTGTCTGCTGCTAATCAGCCTTCTGTTCGGCCGAATGCTCTTGACTCTCTGCAAACTTCATATGCTGTGCAACCTGGGGGTGGGCAACCCCGGCCAGCTCAGTCTATTTTGAGACCAGCTCAGCAGGTCTCAGCTGCAAGTGCATCCAGATTTTCCTCACCTGTGGTTTCACTCCCATCTGCCAATGCACCTTCCAGCCAATCACAGATGCCATGGCCCAAAATGACTCAAACGGATGTTCAGAAATATATGAAAGTATTTGTGGAAGTAGACAAAGACAAAGATGGGAAAATTACTGGTGAACAGGCGCGCAACCTCTTTCTGAGTTGGAGACTTCCTCGAGGTAAAATCTGTTATATATATATATATATATATGGAATTGGCTGTTCTGCTAGTTAGCTATTTCAATGATTGAAAATGGGCAACATCTAAACTGGCACTCTTTTATTCTCTTTAATGGTAATTTCTTTAGTTGAGTGTTCTGCTGGTTTTTCCATCAAGCTCTGGATGTTGGAGTGATGATTCTTACTGAATATTGAAGTAAATGAAGCTTTAGAAGCATTATAATGAAAAATTTAGTCACTTTTATGAACTATGGGTTTCATAAGTGTTATTGTAGCCAACCTAAAGGCGCTGTAATGAAGGAGTGATGAAAGAATGTTCTGCTGAACCCTGAAAAAAAAAAGTCATAAAGTAGAAGCTTTCCATTGGTAACTATAGGATGAATCATGAAACTTTAAGATGAGTACATTTTTTGTATTTTGCATGATGGGCTTGCACAGGATTTTGAATTGGGGTTGAAGTGTATGTTTGATTTACCCTTATTCATTATTTTGTTTATATTGGTTTTTATTTCTGGAGTTGATGCTTTTCGTTTTTTGGACAAATTTTCTCATCATCTACTGCCTGTTTGTGTTTTTGTCAGATATTTTAAAGCAAGTATGGGACTTGTCGGATCAGGATAATGATAGCATGCTTTCTCTCAGGGAGTTCTGTATTGCACTCTATTTGTTGGAGCGATATAGAGAGGGACGTACTCTTCCAACTGTCCTTCCAAGCAACATTGTATTTGACCACCCTGGTCAACCATCTGCGGGATATGCAAATGCGGCTTCGGCGCAGGCATCTGGTACTGATGGAACAACTCTTTATATATTACTGCTTGAACGTTTCTGCCATCATAATCAAATTATGCCTTTTGTTTTTAGTAGGTTTGCAGCAACAAGGGATGGCTGCACCTTTTTCTCAGCACATGGCACATCCACCCAGAGGAAGGCCTCCAAGACCCCCTGCTGCCCCTCCATCGGATGATGTGGTACAGCCTAAGCAGCAGAAAAAAGTTCCGGTTTTAGAGAAGCACCTTGTGGACCAGCTTAGTAAGGAGGAACAGAGTTCTCTCAGTTCAAAGTTCCAGGAAGCGATGGATGCTGATAAGAAGGTAATGTGGATCTTGGTCCATTCTTATCTGTTTGAGATTGATTTGTGATTTGGAGTGTGCTTTTGTTTGTAATTTGTATGGAGTTATTAGATGGCCGTTTGAAAAGCATTTTGGCTATCTAAGAAGTATCATATAACAAGGTATTGTAAGTAGCAATCCAATGTTCTCCACTCTGGCTCATAATTTACATTTGCATGAACCATGCCATTGTAAGTCTGAGTTGTATAAGATAAAATTCGTTGAAGTGTAACTCTTGGCAGACCATTATCAGTTGCATACATGGTTACTGATCATATAGAGGATCTCCCTTGTGCCATACTGACTTAAGTATAGATTGCCCTTCCCTCTGCATCTACATCGTGAAGTAATTGATGGTTCTAGTAGCAGCTGCCTTTCTCCAAAACTTTTGGAGTTCAATTTTCACAAGCATGATTTCAAAGATTATATAATCAAGATTTGATCCTTTTTCTGCTTTTGACAATGATTAACGAATTCTTTTGACCTTTTTTTTCACTGTAGGTGGAGGAGCTGGAGAAAGAAATAATGGATGCTAAAGAGAAAATTGAGTTTTGCCGTACTAAGATGCAAGAACTCGTGAGTAATTTCTCTTCGTATGGGCCTCTTTGTTATTGAAATGAATGTGTTATTCAGGATGTGCACAATTCCAGTGTCCATCCATGTAGTGATTTGGCTCGTGTGTTTTAGTTCAGTATTGCCATTTTTTCACATTAACTGCATAAACCTCTTACCTACCAAATGTTGGCCGTGTCATCCAATGTCATGAGTTGGTTTGACAATTTAGTGATTACCAAATAGAAAAGCTTGATTCAGCTTATCTACCCACTACATCTCACTTTCACCTTTCGGATACTTTAATTATGTCTCTGTCTTAATGGCTGCAAACCATCATTACACAATTGTACATTCTTAACATATCAGCATTTTCTCGGTAGTCTGAGGATATCATCTGTTCATCTGGCCTGCCTTTGACTTCCCTTCTTTGATAGGTTCTGTATAAGAGCAGATGTGACAATCGCCTCAATGAAATCATGGAAAGAGTATCTGGTGACAAACGTGAGGTACTTGTTCAATGCTCATATTTTAAATATAAGCAATTTTATTGTATTGGTCCTGACATGATGACCTATTGACTTAGGTGGAGGCCTTAGCGAAAAAATACGAAGAGAAATGCAGGCAAGCTGGAGATGTGGCCTCTAAATTAACCATTGAAGAAGCAACATTCCGCGATTTACAGGTATTATTTGTTGCGGTAGACTGTTACCTCACTGATAATGGGTTTTGCGTAATTTATCTGATATTTTTAGCCCTTGAATAAAACACTGGCCATTCAAATTGAAGAGAGCAAAATATGGGAGCTATGTTCCCCTTTGGTTGAATAGAATGGAGCTATGTTTCCCTTTCAATTAGATGTTTTTATTTGTTTTTCTTACAGGAGAAGAAAATGGAGCTGTACCGAGCTATCGTCAGCATGGAAAAAGATGGTGGTGCTGATGGTGCTCTTCAGGTAAATAATTAATTGGTGGGCTTGTTTAAATATTAAAGAAATACTCAGTTGCCTCCCCCCCCCCCCCCCCCCCCTCCCCTTCTCAGGGCCGTGCTGAACATATCCAGACAGATCTTGACGAGCTTGTGAAAAATCTCAATGAGCGCTGCAAGAAGTATGGATTACGTGCAAAGCCAACTTCACTACTTGAACTTCCTTTTGGTAATTTCCTTCTACATATCTCTAATTCTCTCGATCATCTCTATGAATTTGTTACTGTAACAACATACTTCTGGTTGCTACTTGCAATGTTTTTCTTATTTTATTAATTAAGTTAATGTAGGTTTCAGTGGTTGTATAGTCTATTTATTTTCCTTGTGAGAAGTAGATGGCTTAAGGAGTGATTGAGAAGGTCAACTTCTATCAACTCAAGGATGAAAGAATGATGAATTGATTCATATGTGCACAGTGATTGTTTCTCTTAGCCTATGTGTCACTATCTCGTCGATTAGCTTTGAGTCATTTAAACATAGCTCTAGAATATTATTGAAAGGGATGCTTCTTGTGCACTACGTAATGATTACAGGTTATTGCGATCAATTAAGCTGATCAATCTCATGTGCTCTCTTCTCTTATGTTTGTCTATTTGTTTTGTTCGTGTTCGCAACAGTTTAGTTTCGCTGATGCATCTGGCTGCTTAATATTTTCTTCTTCATGGTTGAAGGCTGGCAGACTGGTATCCAAGAGACAGCTGCTGATTGGGATGAAGACTGGGATAAGTTCGAAGAAGAAGGTGTGCTATTTTATCCTCTGTTTTTTATGATAGCGTATTTTCCTGTTTTAGGTATTTTAATTGGAGTTGCCCAATAATTTTGACCTGTGACGTCTCTACTGTCTCGTCCCAATGCATGGATGATTTTATCATTGAGCGGCATACTGTTGTTGGAAGTTGGCATGTAGTGAGACACAGTCTGACATAATTTCTTCGTGGATTACATGATTACATGATGCATTGGCTTGTAATTTTAACTGTCAGGGTTGAATGTAATGGTTATCGGTGGTTCTAGCGTACTTTCGTCAATTCTGCAGATTTATATGCAAAACAATGCTCCTGCAGTTTTTAACGATGTAGCCCTGTACCATCAATTCAGGTTTCACATTTGTCAAGGAGTTCACGCTTGATGTCCAAAATGTCATAGCACCCCCTAAACAGAAATCTTCATCAGCTCAGGTAGTAAAGCCATCTGCACTTCAGAGCCCAGTAGCCCCTTCATCACCTCATGCAGATGTGGACAAAGAGAAGCCTTTGACTTCAGATGGGCATGCAGTCGAAAATGGAATACACCACAACAAAAGTGAAAATGGCACACCCAAAAGCGCACCGAGCAGTCCTGCTGCTACAAGTACAATTGAAAGCCCCTCTAGAGATTTTGCGGATTCTGGATATGGAAAGACAACCACCGTGGATTCTTCATTGCATTATGACAAAGAAACTCAAAGGTAATAAATATTAGTACAATACAATGCCACTTAAGCAAAGAGAGAAGGTAAATCTTTTGGTAATTCTACTTAAGACATGGCATGTGTTTCAGATGGTAGAGGTAGGATGCAGTTTGTCCTTACAGCAAACGTAAGAACTTAAAATGAAAATGTTGAAATCTAGGTCTCCCTTTTGTTAGTGTTACTTATGTGCATATTGTTGCCGGCAAACTTCATCTGCTCCTCGGTCGATGTAGGACAATGCTTCCCAGAGCAGTGAGTCACCCTGATTAGATTGAGAACTTGAAAAGAACTTAAAATGAAAGATAACTCAGAGCAAGTAAATCATTATAGGCATGGCATCTCTATAAGCATCAACTCTAACGTTTCTTAGGCATCACACTTAAGGGAAGAATTGCATGACAATTCTGAAGTGGAGATGTGCTACAATTTGATAATCTTCATCAAATAAAAAGTTGAAATTAGAATTCTAATAGAGTTCAAAGTCTAGTAAATTGTTGACTGTTGAATTTGGAGAAGAATCTTAATTCTTTAGAGCTCTTAGTCAAGTTGTGATGTGATGCCAAAGGTCAATCTTTGCTAAAACTTGATTGTAGCTTTGGCATTTTGGTCTCAAACCACTCATTTGATGTTGTGGGCTGCATTGCTAGTTCTACAATCCTTGGTGATTGGTTGTTTATTGGTCTCTTTTGGGACACTGGACTAATGCCTCTTGATTTTGGCATTGGTTGCCCTTACTGTTTAGTGGAGCTGTGAGGGACAGAGGAGAGATGTTAGCAAACGTTAGGGGCTAAATTAAATGCAGATGGACCAGTGTTCTTTGATATTTGGGTTTCTGATGATTACATACTTACATATAGAAAGAACATATACATTTTGGAGTTTGGGTTTCTGAATTGTGTGTTCCCTTTTATGCTAAAGTACTCATTACAGTTTTCCATTAGAGGACAGTTTCCTGTGGTATGGTCCCAGCGGGGATGTGGTTTGTGTTTCATATTTTGTTTGTGTAGAAAGAAGATTTACATTCTTGTAGTTTGAGGTGTATTCAAGACACTAAGAAAAGAGTTAGCTCTAATTTGAATTTAACAATTGCTTGGTACTTGAAGCGCACTGAATGTAAGTTTTCTTTTCTTCACCCCCCCCCCCCCCCCCCCTCCCCAAAAAAAATCTTTAAAAAGGACAATCATTTTCCAGGTAAAAAGGGCATTTTTATTTGATCTTCTTTTTAATGTGAGGGATCTTCAGCTTACTTTTTATCATTGTACCTTACATCCTTGAACTTTGTGGTGTTGTATGGGAGGTGGAGCTCTTTTGTTATGGTGCGATCAACTTCAGCATGCCAATTACTTTCACTGACAACTGCATGTGTACTTTTACCACATGCAGTGATCATGAGGCCGCCAGCTCTGTTCTTTATGAGGATAGGAGTTTTGATGAACCAGCATGGGGAACATTCGATACAAATGACGATTTAGATTCCGTGTGGGGATTCAACCCAGTAAGTTCCAGCAAGGTAAGATTCTTCTTGTACCATCTAGTGGATGCTTAGATGTTCCAAAGATTGGTTACTGAATGCGGCTTATTATCTGTGGTATATGTCTACTTAAGACATAAATGAACTATGTTATCTGAACAGCTGGGTGAGTGCCCCCATACAAGAATTATGAGGTTTTACTTTCAACCAATTGGTTTGGTCTGGGTAGCACAGACTTATCTTAAAGTTTTATTCTTTTGATATTATTATCTGGGAGATCAAGTCAATACTTATTGGGAATAGAGAAGTTGTCAAATTGTGTGCCAACTTATTGAACTTTAGGTTCTGGAATTGTTGAGGGTCTTCTTTATCTCGTCGAATGTGCAATTTTAGGTGCGGCTGGTGTGGAATTTGGAGCTGAGCTTTGTTGTCAAAATCATGTTTCATTTCTTTTTTCTTTTTAATCCTGAAGTTGCTTGATTAAAAAATTGAGAATTTGGAAAGTGATCTATTTTGGGAATGGAGAAGTAAAATACACGTCGACTTGTTTGACCAGTAGAGATTGCTGACTTGCTAGATTGAACTGTTATAAAATATTCCTACATCTTTGTCAGGCAGAAGAGCCTAACTGTCCTGTCCCATTTGTCATTCATCTTCAGAGAGTTGAGCTCGAGGTCACCAATGCTTTGCTCAATAGGCTCACTAGCCTAATCAAGCTTCTATTGTTTGTTAAAAAAAATTAACTACAGATTCAGACACAAAGATCTTTAAAATATTTTCCCCTGCAATTTATATAATTTCAGGGGAAAATAGGCGAAGATTATTTGTAACTTGATTGTTTTTTAGTTGAGTTGAGCCGACGTGTGAGGCAAGTTGGGGTCAAGCTAGATACTGGATTGGCTTGATTACACCAGCTTTTTCACACCCCTTTGTTTCATTGGACTAGTAAATTGTGTTTTGTAAAACCATTAGAAATGAAGTCTGCCGTAAACTGTAAGCTTTACCATGACCTGCTGTATTAGGTGAAGGCATTGAAGCTACTGCTTTGCCCTTGCTACTGCAGTCTGCAGATCAGCAAGTTACGGAGGAGTGGCTTTATTGGGATATGCATAGAGTCGCTTCTTCTAATACACTTGGATTTCTTATAAGGCACTTTTAATCTCTCTTTTGATTCTTATTCATCTCATGATTTTCTGAACACTGGTTGATAAGTTCCCGAAATCATTTTCTGTAATTAAGACTCAATTTGAGCTTGAGAACACTGCACTATTTAGTTCTGGATATTTGAGGTAGATTTGATTTGTCTCTGGAAAAGCAAAAGTATCTCATTTGATTGACACTTGATACGAAGATATGTTAAAGGAAGCTGGCTTTGTATTTTCTTTTAATGTGATTACATTTGTCATGTCTGTTATCATCGTTATTGTTAACATTATGTTGTTGCTTAATAGGTAAACTATTGTTCTTCTTGGTGTTTCACAGCTATTACTCACGCTAGGTGTCATTGGATCTAGTTGTGAAATCTTACGATTCTGTTATTTGATCTAAAGATTCAATTGATGGTCATCTTTCAGAACCCTAGTATATAAGTAATTCTGAGAGCCTTAGTGCTAAACTCTCATTGTACTTTTTGTCAATCGCACTTCCATATAGTTATAGCTGAGCAGTCGATTTCTCTCTGCTCAAGAAAACTTTCATCATGTTCTCACTTTTTGTACGTGATGTAGGATACGGATCATGAAGGATTCAAAGAAGACTACTCATTTGGATCGATGGAATTTGGCCTTAATCCTATCCGGACTGGGCCACCACAGTCTGGTTTTCAGAAGAAGAGCATGTTTTTTGATGAATCTGTTCCCAGCACACCACTCTATGCTTCAGGCTTTTCTCCAAAATACAGTGAGCCATCACGGCCATCATTCGACAGCTCCTCAGGACAGAAGAAGAGCATATTTTTTGATGAATCTGTTCCCAGCACACCACTCTATACTTCAGGCTTTTCTCCAAAATATGGTGAGCCATCAGGAGCGTCATTCGACAGCTCCTCGAGATTTGATTCTTTTAACATGCCCGACAGTGGAGTCTTTTCCCAGCGTGATGCGTTCTCGCGGTTTGATTCTTTCAACACGCAAGACAGCGGAACCTTCCCCCAACGCGATATGTTCTCGAGATTTGATTCTTTCAGCACACACGATGGTGAAAGCTTTCCCCAGCGCGAAACATTGACACGATTCGATTCGATTCGCAGCAGTGTCGACTTTGACCAGGGTCATGGTTTTCCGTCATTTGATGATTCAGATCCTTTTGGGACAGGCCCATTTAGGACTTCCAAGGAGAGTCAAACTCCAAAAAGTTCAGATAATTGGGGTCATACTCCAAAGAGTGCAGATAACTGGAGTGCCTTCTAGCTGGGAAAAGAGTCATGCTGCGTTGCTTCCCGGACTGGGCTATCGAGTTCACCAAGTGGTTTCTGTGTGTCGCATTGTGTTTCTCAACCGATTGGAGGACCATAGGGTATATTCCTGTATTATTTTTGTGTGTATTAATAGCTTTTCAGTGATCTGTGCTTATTTTTGGCATCTCCAACGATGGATGATATCTTCTCTTTCTTCATGTTCTTGCTTTAGAGTTCTCGAATTCTTAATTTTCCATGTTCTACTGATTGAGGATCTTAAATTCTTTATGTCATACTACGGCTATAGAAAAGCTGTTTTGATACTGTTCGGACTGTTGGATGAATAAAATAGCCTTTGCCCTAGTTTCCTTTGCAACTCGATTGTGGCTTGCGCTATTTTCTTCCGGCGTTCGTTGAGTGTTCTTTTAATTCTTTGATTTGCGTAGAATCGAAGCGGGTTATTTGTGAGGAAGTGATTTCTTTAATCTGTTTCTATAGGTTAAAGAGTATTATTTGCTGTTGGTTACAAGGTTGATCAGAATATTGTTTTCCTTGTCGGGAGTCTAATTGATGTTGTGATTTCTGCAAAATCCCGAATTACTGATTGATGACTTTAAGCAGTATTGAGTAATACGCATTTGTTGAAGAGTGTTCCTCGGCACTTGATGAAGGAAAGATTGAATAAAGAAAGTTTGCTATGAATCGGACTGGCAAATTGAGCTTTTCTGCATCGATAAGGACGGCTTCCATCCTTTTCAGTCATCTTTTTGGATGTTCGCTAAGCTTATCGGATGTGGATGAAATGCGGCCGTCACTGCACAAGGCTTTAATACTGGTCCAAACAAAAGAAGAGTCGCCCTTGCATCGTCCTTCATTCCATATCCGTGTCCTCGAAAGAAAGCCGCCTTTCAAGTTTGAAACGTAATTAATTTGCATCGTTCCAAATTCGTGTCCTTCTCAATTGAAAGCTGCCTTTGAAATTCCAGCTGTAATCCAAATTCTAGAAGGATCAGATTCTTGAAAATTGATGAACGTTGAATCGCGAATAAACAAATCTTGGTCGTTCATCAATAATTTTTAAAATGTTTGTGAGGTGCAGACGGTTTTGTTTAGGAGGTTTGACAAGTACATGACACGCGACTTCCTAAGGATGGTTACGTCTGTCAACTGAGTACGTGTTTTAACGTCCTTTGCTGTTTTTAATTTTATTCTCCTTGCCCTTTGTCTCCATACACATCCACAGAAACATCCATACAAACACATCGTAATGGATACCAAGATTTGTCGTCTTCAAAGGACTGCTCCTCCCATCGAACGATCAGTAGTTCTTGCGGCACGAGAGGATGGTCTGAAGTTCGGGAGGAAAAGGAGATCAAGGCCTTGTTACTTATTTGCTGAAAAGATTCTCCAGTTTTCAGGTGAAAGACGAAGAACATTGGCCTCATACGTCGAGAACGTCACGCCATTTCGACAACTTATCCTGCGAGTGAAAAAGCATCGAGCCGTGCATGCCAGCATGAGTTTTCGACCCTCTACTAATGCTGGCACAAAACCAATGAAGAAGCGGACACCGGTGGGGGAAGCATTTTTCAAGTTTTCATTTCCCTTCTCTCTTCAGACTAGGGAAGAAGATCGACGAAGAAATGTCAAGAGCCGTAAGATGAGAAACAGTTGCATGAAGACGAGCACTTTGCCAACTTGAGCGATGCCCTATTACTTGAAAACTCTCATTGCTAAGGTTGTTTACTCGAGTAGTTTAAACCGTTCCAAGAAACCAAGTAGACGAGAATTGTGTGAAATCAATCCAAATTTTCCGCGAGAGAACACGGAGCAAGATGAAAGTTGACATGTGAAAGCTAAGTTGAACTTGTCATTTGGGCTCAGTACTCAGTTTTCAATTTATCAAAGAAATTAATCACCCAATCAGACAACGAGATAAAAGCTTTCTCGAAAGTTGTCGCGCATCTTCAGGACATGCCAACGCCGGTGAGCAAGTCATTTACACAAACCAATGTTTCACCGACAAAAAGGCATGCGCCATCTGTGCATTGCAGAGATGACAAGATCGGGCAATTTTGCAGGTACTAGAAACTGAGCAGGGCTTTCCACTTATCAGGGGATCTGGTATGGAAACGCTCAAGTTCTTCCAAGGAAGTAACGAATAGAACTTTTTAACCATAAACTCCCGAAGGGGTGCCCGACTTACTTCCAAAACTTGTTTCCAGTGAATAGATGTAGTTCATAAGCATACCGCTATGAGCTTTACCTGACTACTCTCTGTACAGTTAATTCACTCAACCACTGCTCGACTCGAAAACTAAACGCTGCAGGCGTTTATAAAAGAATGTCAGATAGGAAATTAACGTACCCAACAAACTGACTGATCAGACAAAAGCAACATATAATCAGTAGAAGATGAAAGTTGAGGACATGGAAATCGCATTTACATTTCACATGATTCTGCTTAGCAGCACACTAATATACGCACTGCTTATTGAATTTTTCCATAGGATAAACAAGTACTATAGTACTATGCGCTCATCAATTTTATTGTCCAGGGAAAGAGTCCATTCTCATGATAGAGTGATGCAAATAAGTATCACACCGCTACCCTATTACGAAATTTGAAAACGAAGATCAATACCATACCTATGAAAAGAAAATTTCCGTGAGTGCATACCAAGTCCCCGAAACAGCTAGCACCAATCCCAGCACAAAAATCCCTACGTCCGTGCTCAGGCCTATCCAACCCATCTCTTCCTTGCACACCAGCAAGTGAAACAGAGACGGCAACACAAATCCCAGTCCACAGCACACGCTGCTTCCAACCAATGACAAGAAATCCCCAAAGTTAGGCACCAGCAAGGCAACCAAACTCACTAAAAACACCAGCAGCCATCTCAGCCAAATGCAATATCGTCCGCCCCAGAATCGCCTCTCCACGATTTCATAAACTGGGTGCATCATCAAAGGGAAGGTAAAGAACAAATTGATACAAAGACCCAGTTGCACTATAGTACTAATCAAGCCCTTCCCCATGTTTGCCGTAATTATATCCCTCGTGTTTGCACCAAACGCCAAGTAACCCAGCAATCCAAATCCTCCATACATCAACGCAATAAAGGCCATCGCAATGGCCAAGATCTTCCCAAACTTCCTCTTATCTTCCATCTCGGACTCCAAATGCAACGCCATGCCGATCCCTTCGAAAGCATAAACAGCCACACCCATTCCATAAAAGAACACAGACAGGCCCCCAAAGGCCTGCACATTCGCCCCGTTCTTCCAAACAATCCCCGCCTCATCAGACATCACCACGCCCATGGCGCCGAGATCGACTACATCCGCGAAAATGCTCAAAGGCGCCAAATGCGTCAACGTTTTGATTGAATTTATGCCCAACTGAAAAGGCAAACACCCCCATATGTAGAAACTCTTGGCGGAAATGCCCCATATCCTTGAACTCATATACGCAGCCACATGCGTAGCCGGACCCGAATTGAACAAATTAGCCATGGTATTGCCGATGAAAATCAAGTAACTGACGCAGAACCCGGCCTGCGACAGCACCATCATGATGTCCACCACGACCCGGCCGATCCACCCGCACACCGTGAACCCGAGATCCCCGAAGGACGCGATCTTCGAGAACCCGTCGTCGGACTCGAGCCGGCGGCGGGTGCGGACCAGAAGCATCATGCAGTGGTAGGTCAGGGCGGCGACGGAGAAGAGCATGAGCAGGCCCGTGAGCCACCCGGTGCGCTTGAACGCGTACGGCAGGCCCAGGACCCCGGCCCCGACGATGGCGATGAACACGTTCGCGAAGGTCTTAGCCTGCGAGGAGAGCGGGCGCTGCTTGCCCAGGAGCGGCGTGTCCTCCCGGGGGATGGGCGTCAGGGTCCGCGACGACGAGCCCGCTTCCTTGTCGAAACCCATGGTCCCCCAATTCGACCCGACACTGATCCGACCACCTCCGAATCCGAAACTGGGTCGCCGCCGAACGGATCCCTCCCGGAGAAAGGCCCCAACTTTTGCCGATTCCGCGCGACAAAATCGGAGCTTTACAGCTGGGTTCGGGGATTGCCCCTGAACAAGAACGAGAAGGACGGCGAGCGATGAAACGACGACGGTTCAGCTTCTGGGTCGGTGACGATGAAGATGAAGATGAAGATGAAGATGAAGATGGTGGTGATGGTGATGGTGATGGTGATGGTGATGGTTGTCTGAATATCTTGGCAACTGCAGAAGAAGAAGATGATATATATGGAGGAAGGAAGGAGGAGGGAAAGAGAGAGAAGGTGGGTAGGCAGGCTTGTTAATGGAGTTTGCCTGTGGAGACAACTGCGTGTTAATTTGGGGAATACTATGATTATATATTAATATATTGACATATTATAATGTAATAGGATCCCAAAAGATCCTAACAATTTTTCTGGCAATGACCTAATTATTGCGGGGATCCCACCACACAAGTGGATTACGAGGAGCGAAAGAGGGAGAAACCAAGAGCCCAGAGGATTAGTAGAGAAATTACACCGTGACAAATTATCAGAATTCGCCAGATATTTCGAGGGAAAAATAAAATTATTTCTGGCTTTTTTTAAACTTTTCTTTAATATATATATATTAAATTTTCTGGCATAGGCACAGTGATCTTGATACCATTTTATGTTATGAGGTCATCTCATTTTTTCCACAGCAAAATATCTTGCAATCATGGTCTGATTTTTTTTTTATGAAATCTATAAATTCCTCACGTATAAAAGAGGAAGAATGGAGGAATCACAAGAGACTTTCTAAATAAATAAATAAAAATGTCAATAGACTAATGATGAAGTGAGATAAAGTGATTTTACTTTGGTTAGATTGGCTGTGGCTTTCTGGTTCAATGCATGTACGTGGGGATGTTTTCACATGACATGACAGAGCTCCCATTGTCCTCCACTGGCTAACCGGCCTCCCTTTTCGTCCAACCCTTTGAGCTCATGTTGGTTTTGTCTGTTTCACCTTTTTCGGAATGTAATTTGATTCTTCATTAGTTGTATTTGTGGCAGCCTTCAAGCTTTTCCTTGGAAAAAAGAAAAAAAAACAAAACTGTCAGCTCTAAACTCTGGAAAAATGACTTATCTTTGAATTTTGATATTGTATTTTATGTCATTTTTGAACTTTTAATTTATTCTAGACGGTTGTTGGATTATCCCTTCTTGCTTAGTCTAGTTCTTAAACTTTTAATTTATTTAATCTAGTCTTCAATTACTCCTGAATCAGCCTACGTCATATGTTCAATTCACAAGTTGTTACAATTCCCATGAGGTTGCTCGAGTTTTAAACATATGTTTCATTTTAATCCATTTTCCTAAATTAACAAAAAGTATGCATTCCATTTATTACTTTTTCTTTTTTACTTTTTGGGTCTTTACAAATGTCACATGGTTCAATTTAAGTATGTTGTAGCTTGCGCTCTCTATAACAGTAAAATGATAACCTCATTTAGGGTAGTATTGGATCGATATTTTAGCTATCTTAATTTCTTATTTTATTGTATTAACTAAATCTAAAGAAAATACAAGACGCTGAACTTGAAAATGTTTTATTTAAAAGATCGAAATAATATTTAAATCAACATAAGTACAATTATATATGGATAAATTAATATCAAATATAGATATTCTTTTGAAAACATTAAAATGATATTAATCTTTAAAGATATATCAAATACATCTTTCTATTTAAGAACAAGATTTGGAGTTATATTGAATTAATAGTCCTACTATTTAATAAATAAGAGTTCTAATGAGGATATCCAAAAATGTTATCAATTTATATACTCATACTTATATTAATCTAATTTTTCCTACTATTTTAAATAGGTAAAATTGTCAATTTTTTGTGTTTTGTGGTTTTTAATTAAATGTAACAAAATCTATAAATTAGGAAATTGAAATGGCAGTAATATGAATCACATACTACTTCAAATGAGGTTCTATTTTTACTATTATAATGATCATAAGTTACAACATACTAAACTGGAACTATCATAAATTTATAAGGACCAAAAAAAAAAAATTAGTACAGAAGTAATAAAAGTATGGCATTTTTTTTTATTTAGATAATAGATAGAAATGGAAAAATATGTTGTAATTCTAGGAATAGTGTAATTATGAAAACTCGTGAAATAATATCAAAGGATGACATTGGACATTTATGATTTGTTAAAGGGACTAGATTGGCCAAATTTAAAGTTTATGGATTAAATTGAACATTTATGAATAGTTTAAGGACTGCATTAAACAAATTAAAAGTTTAAAAATCATATTGCACATCATATCAAAGTTAAGGAATAACTAATGTCATGTCCCTTAAACCTTTGTAGCAATTGGTACGGTGCATAGAAACTACGAAACATCCATGTTTTAGTAATAAATCTATGTACAAACGCAACAATCCCTTTAGGCCATGATTGGACTGGAATGGTAATTGTTTTGCCATGTTTCAGTGATTGGGCCGAAGATGCCAACATCCTGAACTGCGAAACTCTGTCTGCACCCTGCCGGCGGAATCTACTTTTCTTGGTTAACGACCGTGCTGCATGCACATGATCAGCCAAAGTGCACCCTCTTCTAAGCCTCTGTAACGTTATTCAAATGGCTTCACAGCGTCATCTTTCTGATCCTTACCTACGCGGCTACGGTGTGTTGCTGAAAGGTGCGAGGTCATAGGCCCTCTTCGTGATAGCTTCGAAGGTCACGGTATTGAACAAATTAAGTCGTGTTTTGGAAGCTGATGATGGCTGTCCTAGTTCGAGTGCATTCCCAGAACGCCAAGAGATCTGGTGATGACTTTGGTGTTTGACAGCTCCGTTTTGATTATGTGATAGCAGCTTCACTGCGAGTCAAATGGTGCCTTTCTAACGAGAACTTTTTTTGGATGGGAAGCCAGTGGACTTCAGCATTCTTCTCTTGGCCATTGTTTCCAGTTGGACTTGACCTTCCAGTGTACAGACAACGTACGAGGGGTTGAAGCTGCTTCCGATCAAATTTGATCACCGTATGTCTCCTTTAATGCAATAACACAAGCTCATCTAAAGTGAATTGTTCCACAATTCAAGCGCCACTTACCGTTTTCTTTCCCCTTCTTGGATGATTGAGAATTATCTAGGGCTGCAGGGCAGCAACATAATTGCCATACGCATAGATGACACTTCATATCAATTCTGCAGAAGGTAAATCGTATCCATGAATCATACTTAAGCTGGAAATGCATCGATGCTCATGATTCATCTAAGAGACCAGAAAATTAATTCCTCATGATGAAACTGGCGATGAAAGGTGATGGTGATTACTTGGTAGATCTCCTTAGTGATACCAACAGTTCTAGCTATTGTAAATCAAAACAAATTCCAGCGTGGATAATGTTCAGTTAAAAAGGTATATGTTCAAGCTCATACTTCACAGCATAATTTTGTACAGAACTGACAAATTCCATGTAAAAGTGGCGCATTTCATTCGACCTTTTGTACAGAGCAGACAGAAGCCATCCTTGAATCGATCAAACACTTGTTATTGTAGAATATAACGACACAAATCTGCCAAAAAAAAGGAAAACAATATGAAAAAACATAGCCATCATCTTCCTTTGATCGTCGTGCCGGTGACATTGTTGACAGACCAGATGCTTTCTTGCTGTGGTGGAATACCACCATTTGGCATTTCGGTTCGGAAAGTGAATGTAGGCTGTCTAGGCTGAGGAAGATCTGATTCACCGCTTAGCATCAGAACCACATCGGACATGTTCGGTCTATCCATGGCGTGGTCCTGAACACAGAGAAGCGCCACACGGATGCATCTTGTTACCTCCAACGGAGAGCTAACAGCAATTGTTTCATCCAGTAGGTCCAATGCTCTCCCCGTACTCCATAAATGCCATGCCTAGTAGAGAGAACACTGTAACAATATCGCCAGCGACTTACAATATCGATTAAGGTTGGAATTTGGCACTTACGAAGGAAAGGAGATTGAGATATTGTCCATGGTCATACAGGGCCGTGTTCTTTTTGCCACTAACAATCTCCAGTAGTAACACTCCAAAGCCATAGACATCGGACTTCTCTGAAAACATTCCGCCCATGGCATACTCAGGAGACATATAGCCACTGCAGTTGAGTAGAACATGTTGGGTACTCTTTAATTGAATTAAAGGACAGCAGGATGAAACATGCATAAAGTGAGAAGTTCATTGCGGCAACTCAATCACGTATATCTGCTTGAAAAGATTGACTCAATGGATTGATAATTCAAGTAGGACTAGAGAGCTTACAGTGTTCCCACAATTTTGTGAGTGTTCACCAAAACTTGAGTGCCCTCGAACATTCGGGCCAGCCCAAAATCCGAAATTTTTGGGTTCATCTTTTCATCCAAGAGAATATTGCTCACTTTCAAGTCTCGATGTATGACCCGGAGGCAAGAATCTCGATGGAGATAGAGAAGCCCCCTTGCAATCCCCTGAATAATGCAAAATCGTTTTCCCCAATCGAGTTCTGCCTTCCTTCTTGAATCTGACGAACATGACAAACATGAACTGTTTTCAATTTTTAGTGCTAAGTCAAAAAATACATTACAAACAAAAATCACTGGTGAGGGAAAAACCAACCGAAAAGAAAGGTGTCCAAGCTTTTGTTCGACAAGTACTCGTACACCAGAATCTTTTCTTCTCCTTCAATGCAGTAACCCATGAGTTTAACAAGATTTCGATGTTGGAATTTCGATATGAGGACAATCTCGTTCTTGAATTCTTCAACCCCTTGGGCCGAGCTACTAGAAAGTCTTTTCACAGCTACCTCTTTCCCATTGTTCAGCTTTCCCTGTTTCGCAATTCCAATATCATTTAGACATTAAATTATATCTACATATCCATTAATCGAATATCCTGCAGGATGGTTTTACCTTGTAAACGGAGCCAAACCCTCCTTGGCCGAGTTTACTTGTCATGCTGAACTTGTTTGTAGCTAGTAGTATGCTATCAAAACTGAAAAGGGTCAAATCCAGAGAATCATCTTTCTTCAGCTTCTCTTTCCATGCGTTTCCTTGTACCAGTTCACCCAGATTTTCAGGTGTATTTACGGAGTCGAGGAGCCTTGGAATTTCGCGCAAGTTTCCTGTGTTTATTATTAATGAAGATTTAGCTTACCTTCTTCGTAGCAATGGAAAATGAAACAAAAAAGAAGCACAATGCTCTGAAAACACAAATGTGGCTCTTTAAAAGTACCTTTTTTCTTAGCTCTCCATTTGTAAAGACCAAAAATCAATACGGCAAAGAACATGATCCCGGCAATAGTACTCAGGCTGATGCTAACTGCTTTGTGTGATGAATCTGATGATCCACCTGAAATGGGACGGAGAGTTCCACCTGAAATGGGACGGAGAGTTATGTAAAAGATGACTGGTGTCATTCAAACTCATCTCAGTGAAACAATTTCTAACCTGTTTCTACATATGCAACTCGAACAAATAGATCTTCCCCGCCGGTGGTAAATTCCTGAAGATCGATGAGGCCTTTAGTCCAAACCATACACCCGATGTTGCTGACATAAGAATAAGCCGAGCAAGAACAATTGCTCTGGCACCAGCTTACACATTCTTGATCTCCAACGCCTGACAAATAGTCCCCAGAGTCGGGTAGTTTCATCTGGCTCATTGACCCAAAGGCATCTTTCTTCACATTTGTTGAAGCCGATGTGGTTGTGTTTTGGTGGCAATTCAATTCTGTCTCTCTTACACATCCTCCGGTCCAGTTTCCCCTATTCCATTCCTCATTTGACTTTGGCACAAACCCATTTATGCATTTGCAAATAGGCGAGTTCGATGAGTTACAAACTCCAAAAGGACCACAAGTTCCATAAATCTCGCAAGCATTGTTTGGTACCGTCCAATTCGTCAACCATGCCTTAGCTCCATCATCCCAGTACACCAACTTAAGAGATCCTTCAGGCGAAATGAACATGTATGCAAAGGACGAGCTGTTGTAAGTATCTATCCAAAAGTCAGTGGTACCCTGCTGAATATCTTGCTCGACACGGTACCCACTCAAGTACGTTTGGTCCATGTCTTCTATGCCAATAAATTTCGATTTGTCCCATTGCCCACTTCTCCAGTAAGGGGTCGAACCAATCCAAGTGAAAGCCTGAGGTGGCATCTCCGACGACATTCCAGTCAAGAAACTTCCAGGGGACGGATCACTGTCACTTCTCCAGGAAATTAAATACTGTTTCACTCCAGTCCTGACATTTACTTCCGACTTCATGCTCGGAAGAAGAGTGTCTGTTGGATCCTCGAAGCTTCCCCATATTTTACTATAATTTGCATCTTGCAGAACAAAATTCCCATTATCTAATAGGGTCGCTGACATAAAATTGGACAGACCAGAGACATTCGTAGACCAAACTATACTCTGTTGTCCATCCACGAGCTTCAAATTCCCATCACTGCCTATCGTTAATTTCGCAGATCTATCTGTGTACACAAGCGGTACATACCTATTGGCCACCCACACTATTTTAGAAGGTGTGAAGTTCTTGTACCATATGCCAACATACTGATTTTCAGACCCGTTGGGCGTGAAGAACCCAAGCTCAAAGATTTGGCCAGGGGAGACGAGAGTTTGGTTCGGAAAGAGCGGCTTTGATGTAGTAAGATTGTAACCCGCACCGCAGGCTGTATGACTTGCCTGAAGCAGGAAGAAGACGACCAAGCAAGAGCACCGAGCAATCTTAAGTTGCATAATGAGAATGACTGTATGAACCTAGCAAGTTCGGTGGGCTGGTTGATTCTGCACTGTCTTCCGATCTAGAGTAGATGATCAAGATCTTCTGTAAGTCCAACCTTGGAGCTGAAGGTATGATGTCATTTAAATCCTTTTTTTTTTTCCTGCTTGTCCAAAGTACATTTCATCAGCAAACTAAGTATACGGTGCAGATAATGCCTGTCTCAGATCACAAGGGCACACAGAACGGCCCAAAAGATCATTTGAAATTACTGTGTGACATCAGAATCGGCTGAGTCAAAAGGATGGCTCAAAAACAATTGTATTCAGAAGAGCAAATCCTCATTGACTATCAAATGTCGGGAATGTTCCTCGCCACTGTTCAAATTTGACCCAGCCTCTCAGTTTACATTCGTATCATCCTCCTCGACAAATTTGAATTGATTGTGTTAGCCAAGACATCTGATGAGATCAAAGTGTTGTGTAATCAGCTATTCAAAGATATGCGATGTCAGTTGGCGTGAGAACACGGGTTCAACGAAGAAATGCCCCTCAATAATTCAGTCGTGCCAGAAAAGGTCAACTCTCTAGGTACTTTTCCTGTTTAAGGATCAGTTCCAAGTCTTTGTAAACTCAACTGTGAAAACTTCTTTCGACCAAAAAATATAGATAAGTGATAATGACACAAATGCCACTGAAGGTTAATGTAATTCTTGAACTCTCAATTGTTTATCTAATATGTTATACCGTTTCTAGTTTGTCCAATATGTGATACCATTTATGAACTTTCTATTGCTTGAATTTGAATCAAACCATACTTTGAGATGAGTACAGTTAAGCCATTAAAATTGAGGAGATTTCGAAGGATGAACTTAAACGAATTCTATGATTGTCTTAAGGACCAGTATTGAATGTTCTTGCATGGCTCCTAACTCTACTCATGTTCCGTCAAAATCAAGGTAAGCGGATTTCCTGTCTTCTTTTTCTTGTTTTTTTTTTTTTGGGGGGGGGGGGGGGTGAAATTTATGCTAGTTAGTCGATTACTTCTCGTAGTTTTAAAATTTGATACCAAATCAATAATCTGTTTTTGCTAGATCAAATTTTGACTTGAAGCAGCCTAGGCCGAGCTAAATAAATTCAGTCAATTTTCTGTGATTTAGTGCTAGGCTACTAATTGAGCCCAGAAAATTTACCCTCGATTTGTTTGGACCTGATCAAAAAATCTTTCCAGGCTTAGCCTGCGCAACCCTTTTGCAACCCCTGCCTTCTACCCAAGCGTCGATCTTGTGTATTGCTGCAATCGTAGTTGACTTGATACATGAGCAGATCCATGTTCACCTGGGAGGCGCGCCAAGAGCCGACTTGACAGCTAATTTACTCTGAGCAAACTGTCCGTTCGATTCTTGATACTGCGGACTCAGATTAGTTTATGTACATTACTCGTGGCCGAGGATAGAGACCGCCTCTTTTAGAGGGGGCATCAATCGGACCATGACACCAAGAGAGAAACCTCTTGATTGAATCCGGGTCTCTGAGTCCAGAATAATCGCAAATGTTCATCGTGCAGCACACATGTTGGTCATGACCATGGGCTACGATAGATCCGGTCCATGTGTACTTGCCTCCAGCCAAGAGATTGGTGATAGATTCCCATGTCGATCACGATGACATCAACTCCAGAAGCTGTACTATAACTGTGAGAGATGAGTTTAGTGAAGAGAACGCCTTCTGATGTGGCTAATAATTCGCCAAATCAAGTCGTTTAGATGTCGCGAATTTGAGGAATATTTCAACTGCATCTTCAGAGGTTCCTTCAATTTCCTAGCATTTTAGTGATAGTGCTTTTGGTACGATCTACGCTGAAATGACGAAATAATGGTTAGCGATGATGATCTTAACAGGATTATAAAGTGTTTTCGTTTCAATAATGCACTTGAAGTGGACTGGTGGTGTTGCAAGGGCAGTTCTGCTTGAACTATTTGTGCTAATTTGTACAATTGTGTCCCTAATGTGATCTAAGCTAGTGTTTTTTTGTTGCTGCTGACAATCTCTAGGAGCAGTGTTCCGAAGCTATAGACATTGAATTTCCCAGAAAATATCTCACCCAATGGCATATTCAGAAGACATGTAGCCTTTGTATAATTCAAACATGTTAAATTTTCGTCCAATCTAATCATAATAAACCTATAAGGCCTGAACCGAAAAATTTGTGGAATGCACTTCAAAAGTTAGAAAATCCTTAACTAATATAGGATGGAGGTCAGAAAAGTTGAGGCCGATAGAGTTACAACATCCAGAGCACCAACATTTTTCTAATTCTTAAGAAATTTGTTTTTCTTTACGTTTGATGACTTTTGTATCCTTAAGAATGTTTTTTGACCATTTATTCATTTTGACTTGGTTGTTGTTTTTATAAGCTTTCAAAGATAAAAACAAAAATTTGAATATGAGTATTAAATGTTTTAGAGTGTGTCTGATTATATCATAATGGAACAAATGACACAATAATTTAAACTTCCATTACTGTCTAAACAGGTTAACACGATTTTTAATCATGGTAACCTTTATGGCACATGAACCCTTTTATGTGGAACCCAAACATGTTTAATTGCGTGTTTCAATGACATTTGCAAGTCCACTTCAATTCCATACAAATATTTTCATTCAAACATTTCCCTAATGAGATCAATGACTACCCCGACAAGGACCACAACATCGTATAGCGAGGGCAATTTTTCCCATGACGGCTCTTGGGTTGGACTAATTTGGATTCCATTGCCGTTCTTTCATACATTTATTTCCATGCACCATCAGGTGACCCTATTTCTTTCTTTTTTCAAAATATTAAATATAAAATATGGACTTACGACTCGTCTCGGGAATGTTATTATGTGGGAACTTTAGCCTAGCCTTAATGATGATATATTTCATCTGAAAAAAACCAGAAAATCAGATCTCCATAAGGCAACTGGTGACGACACGTGACGGTGATCACTCGGTAGTTCTCCTTAAGAATACCAACAGTTCTGGCTGTTGAAAATCAGAACAAATTTCTAAGTCGATGATGTCCTATCAAAGAAGAATATATTCTAAACGCCTCGTTCATACCCAAAGATCCACGCAAAAGTGGAGCAGTACATTCAGCCTTTCGTACAGACTTCAAAGTGACGAAACATGACCATCATCTTCCTTCGACCGTTGTATTAGTGACTGTGTTAGCAAACCAGATACTTTCTTGCTGTGATGGAATAGCACGATTTGGCATTTCGGCTTGGAAAGTGAATGTAGGCTGTCTCGGCTGAGGAAGATCTGGTTCACCGCTTAGCATCGGAACCATATCGGACATGTTTGGTCTATCCATGGCATGGTCCTGAACACAGAGAAGACTGACATGGATGCATCTTATTGCCTCCGATGGAGAGCTAATGGCAATTGTTTCATCAATTAGGTCCAATGCGTAGCCTTCACTCCATAATTGCCATGCCTATAAGAGAGAACTATGTCATTATCTCATAGGGAAATTGTACTATCAAATAAGGTTGGTCTTTGGCACTTACGTAGGAAAGGAGATTGAGATATTGTCCCTGGTCACACAGGGCCGTGTTGTTGTTTTTTTGGCTGCTCACGATCACTAGTAGCAGCATCCCAAAGGCATAAACGTAAGATCTCTCAAAAAATATTCCGTCCATGGCGTACTTAGGAGACATATAGCCACTGTAGTTGAGTTGAACATGTTATGAACTCTCTCATTTTATTGAAGGAAAACAAGATGATACATGCATAAATTGACAGGTTGGTTGATCAATAATTTATGTATGCTTGAAAAGACCGAATTAAAGGAGGACTAGATTTAGACTAAAAGAAAAAAAAAAAGAAAAAAAAAAGTAGGACTAGAGAGCTTATAGTGTTCTAATTATTTTGTGAGTGTTCACCAAAATTTGAGAATACTGCTCACTTTTATGTCTCGATGCATGATCACAAGGCAAGAATCTTGATGGAGATAGAGAAGCCCCCTAGCAATTACCAAAATAATTTGGAATCATTTGCCTCAATCTAGTTCTTCCTTATTTCTTGAATCTAACAAATGTGATAGACAAAAACAAGTATCGAGTTTTAGTGTATGTTGAAAAATACATTACCTAAAATGATGATTCGGAGAGAAAAACCAACCAAAGAGAAAGGTGTCCAAGCTTTTGTTTGACAAGTACTCATATACCAAAACCTTTTCTTCTCCTTTAGTGCGGCAACCCATGAATTTAACAAGATTTTGACGTTGGAGTTTTGATATTAGGATGATCTCATTCTTGAACTCTTCAAAGCCTTGGGAAGAGGACCTGAGCAAGTCCTTAAAAAGCTCAAAGGAAAGAAACAGGTAGGAGATCTGCCTAGGAGTGGGAGACCCCACAATGTTATCCCTGTATTCACTCTCAGTTGGAAAGAAAAAAAATTGAGTGACTGCAAATTAGGAGCCTCATAGTGGTAAAAGTAGATACTATGTCAGGACTTCAGTACTGACTACCGCCGATTAGGCAAGTATAATAACCTCCCGCGCTTGGGGTGAGTGAAAGTAGGTGAAAGACCCATTGTTCAGTTGACATGCCTTACGGCACTGTCATTGAACCAACAGGTCAGCTCAGTACCCTGGGTTCAATGACAGTGCCATTCTTCTCCTTCAATGCGGCAACTCATGAATTTAACAAGATTTCAACGCTGGAGTTTTGATATTAGGACGACCTCATTCTTGAACTCTTCGAAGCCTTGGGATGAGTTACTAGAAAGCCTCTTCACAGCTACCTCTTTCCCATCATTCAGCTTTCCCTGTTTAGCAATTCACATAGGATTTCGACCTTTTAGTATTTCTATATTTTCCATTTATCGAATGTCCTCCAGAATGGTTTTACCTTGAAAACGGAGCCAAACCCTCCTTGGCCAAGTTTGGTGCTGAACTAGTTCATAGCAAGTTGTATGCTATCAAAACTGAAGAGTCACTTGCAGGGAATCATCTTGCTTCAACTGCTCTTTCTGTGAATTTCCTTATAACTATTTACCTGGAATTTTGGGTAAATCTACGGAGTCAAGGAACCTTTGGAATTTTGCTCAAGTTTACTGTGTTTATTATTGGTGAAGAATTAGCATATTTTCTCCATAGCAATGGAAGATTTAACAAAGTAGAAGCTTAATCCTCTGAAAACAATGATGTGGTTTTTTAATAGTGCCTCTTTTCTTAGCTTTCTATTTGCAAAGACCAAATAGAAGCACTGCAAAGAACATGATCCCACCAATTGTAGTCAGACTGGTGATAACTGCTTTTTGCGGCGATCCTCCTAAAATGGAAAGAGAATTATGGTAAAGACAATTGTTGTCGTTCAAACTCATCTCAATGAAACAATTTCTAACCTATTTTTACACACACAACTCGAACAAGTAGATCTTCCCCGCCTATGGGTAATTCCTGAAGATCGATGAGGTCATTAGTCCAAACCATACACCCGATGGTGCTGACATAAGAATAAGCCAAGCAAGAACAATTGCTCAGACACCAGCTTGGACATCCTTCTTGATCTCCAATGTCTGATAAATAGTCCCCAGAGTCGGGTAGTTTCATCTGGCTGATTTGCAAAAAGGGATCTTTCTTTACGTTTGTTGAAGCCGATGCGGCTGTGATTTGCTGGCAGTTCAATGCCGTCTCTCTGCCACATCCCCTGGTCCAGTTTCTAATGTTCCACGCCGTCATTTGACTTTGGCACAAACCCATCTAAGCATCTGCAGACAGGCGAATTCAATGAGTAAACAAAAGTTGTGCCTTTGGAAATATTTGCCGTGTTTTACTAATCCTGTTGTGATGATTGACTGGGTGCTGTTTATTGGAGTTGCTTCTACATGCATTTAATCGAAAGATAAAAAGAATGAGTCGGCGACGGATTCTAGGACGTCGCAATTTTAATCGATCATCGTGAGTTGTTCACGTGCTCGGGGTTTGAGGCCTAACATAGATCCTCAAAGCTTCCCCATATTTCACTATAATTTGCATATTGCAGAACGAAATTCCCACTATCTAATAGCATTGTTGATGTATAATTGGACTGACTAGAGACATTGGTAGACCAAACTATACTCTGGCGTAGGGGTGAGCATCGGTCCAGGGTCGACTCTAGACCGACCCTAGACCAGCCTAACCCTGCCAATCCTGGTTTGGTTTCTAAGGAGATTGGCTCGGTTCTTGGTCCTAGAATTCCTGGACCAGCACTATGCAAGTCAGTCCTCGGTTCTAAGAGTTCGGGTCGGTCCAATCTGGATCAATCCTGAAAATATATATATATATATATATATATATACATATCTAATATATTATTTATATTTTTTTTTATATAGAGAAAACCTTAAAATAAACGACATCAACAATATTAAACAGTTCTTTAATGAGGAATTCAAGTAATTTTACATTGTTCTTTAATAACTTAAATTATTAATATCTTTTACGGCGTCAATAGTTATAATTTACGAAGGAGGAAAATGTTTTTGTGAAGAGTCCTTATGGCGTCCAAAAAAGTATAAACAACTTTTTATGGCATTCTCTTCTGTATTCATTCTCCTCTGTTTTATTTGTTCTTTTAGTCTTCAATTTGCTAAAATCAAAAGAAACAACTTGTCTGCTCACTGTTCAAGACTCGCCTCACTTGCTTTGGGTCACTCTTGCCCCTCGCCGCTCAATACTCGCTTGGCTTGTTGCTCCCCGCTCGACATTCGATGCTCATTTCGTTCGACGCTCACCTCACTTGACCCTCACCACTTGTCTTTCTTAGCTAACCTGGCTTATCATCTAACCCATTGGGTCGGTACAATCATCGGTTGCCCTTTCAAGGAGTACACAAAATGAAATAAAAAATTATTGGTTAGTTGTGAATTGATTTTGAAACTAGGCCGAACCCATTGGGTTAGTCCAATCCTCAATCGTTTTTTTAAGGAGTATAAAAAATGAAATAAAAAATTATCAATTGGTCCCGAATTGACCTTGGAACCGAACTGAATCCATTGGGTCAGTACGGTTCTTGGTCCCAAGCTCAATAGGATTGGTTCTTGGTCCCAAAAATTGTGGACCAACACTATGCGGGTTGGTCCTAGGGTTGGGGGTGGACCGACCCAACCCGGACTATGCTCACCCCTACTCTGTCGTCTAGCCAGAGCTTCAAATTCCCATCACTACCGATCGTTAACTTCGCAAACCAATCTGTGCACACGAGCGGCAAATCCCCATTGGCCACCCACACGATTTTAGAAGGCGTCAAGTTATTGTACCATATGCCAACATTCTGGTTTTCTGACCCATTCGGCATGAAGAACCCAAGCTTGAAGATTTGGCCAGAGGAGATGAGAGTTTGGTTCTGAAAAAGCGGGTCCAATGCAGTAATATTGTAAATCATGCGACTGGCTACATGACTTGCCTTGAATAGGAAGAAGACTAAGCAAGAGCGCTGAGCAATCATAAGTTGCATATTAAGAATGACTGAACGACCTCGGTTATTCTGCACTTTCTGCCGATCAAGAATGGATGAGCAAGATTTTTTGCGAGGAAAACTTTGGTGCTCAAGGTATGATGTCCTTTAAGTCATTTTCATGCTTGTCCAAAGTTCATTTCATCAACAAACTAATCGCTTGGTGCTGATAATGCCGTCTCAGTGTACAAGTGCATGCACAGAATGGCCCAAAAGATGATGTTGAGATTGTTGTTTTGTTACCACTTGCATTTTACTGCGTGACATGACAATCATTTGAGTCAAAAGGGTGGCTCCAAAAAACAATTGTACTTAGAAGAGCATATCCTCATTGACCAATATATATGTTGCAATTATTCGTCGCCACTGATCAAATTTGACTCAGCCTCTCAGTTTGCACTTGAATCATCCTCTTCCTCAAATTCGAATTGCTTGTGTTAACCAAGACATCGGATGAGACCGAAGTGTTGTGTAATCAGCTGTCCAAAGCTTAGTGATTTCAGTGGGCATGAGAACACGGGTTCAATGCAACAATACTCCATACGTAACTGCAGTCGTGCCAGGGACAGGTCAACTCTCTAGTACCTTTTCCTATGTAGGTGATGATGACACAAATCATATTGAGTGTCAATGTAATTCTTAAACTCTCAATTGTTTATCCAATATGCAATATCATTTCTAAACTTTCAATTACATGAATTTGTATCAAACCATACTGTAAAATGAGTACATCTAAGCCATTTAAATTGAGGAGACTTCGAAGCATGGAGCCTTAAACAGATTCTATGATTATCTTAAAAACTTGTATTGGTTGTTCTTGTGGGACATCTAACTCTATTTATGTTTATTAAAATCACGGTGTGCAGATTTAGTTTTTTTGGGTGACATATTTATATTTAGATGTAACTTCTGTTAATTAGTTGATCGCCTCTCGTAGTTTTGAAATTTGATGCTGGATTTCGTTTTTCTAAATCAGGCTTTTACCCGAAGCAGCCTCAACCGAACTAAAACGATTCAGCAAATCTTCTGTGATATAAGGCTAGGCCACTGATCAAGACCTGAAAATTTAGCCTCGATTTGTTTGGACTTGGTCAAAAGATCTCTCTAGGCTTAGCCTCCACAACTCTCTCTCAGCCTTGATCTAGCGCATTGCTACTATCATAGCCGATTCAATGCATTAGTAGATCTATGTTCGCCTGCGGGTTGGACCGTTACCCGACTAGCTAGGATACTTTGAAAAAACTCTGCGCTTGCTTCTTGACACTGCAAGCTCAAGTTAGTTGATGTGTATTACTCATGAGCGAGGATAAATACTGCCTACTTGACAGAGGGGCAACAAGCGGACCATGACACAAAGGAGAGAAACCTCTTGATTGAATCTGAGTCCCTAAATCCAAATTAATTGCAGCTGCAGATCGCGTAGCACATATATGAGGGTCCACATGATCCACAACTACGATAAATTCGGTTTATGTGTACTTGGGTCTAGGCAAGGATTTGCCCACTGACGAACCCCTTTCTTCAGCATTCTCATTTGTCACCTTTGTTTTTTCAGTTCAGCCAAGAGATCAGCAATAGTCTCCCATGCACACTTCTTCAACTCCAGGAGCTGTTCTATAACCCCGACAGATGAACTCCAGTAGACTGAAAACATTTTGATACGGCTAATAATTAGCCAAATCAAGTCGCTTACACGTCCCAGGGAATCACTCGACTGTGTCGTCAGAGAGTCATTGAATTCCTAGCATTTTAGTGATAGTACGTTGGGTATGATGGTACGCTAGAATGAAGCAGTAATTGTTGCTTTTCTCGCTTTTAAGCAAAATGCTTCAAGAAAGTTGTGAATGCATTTAGTGATGATGATCTTAACGGGACTATAAAGTGTTTTTGTTTCAATGATGCACTTGAAGTTGACTAGTGTTTTGCTTACGGGGTGGTTCTGCTTGAACTATCTGTGCTGATATACTAATGTTTGTCCTTAATGGAATTAAATAGTTGATCACATCAATCTTTTTTTACAGAGCGAACTGACACAATCCTTGAACTGAACAAACACTAATATCTTAGAAAATAACAACAAAATCATCTGCTGAAAAATGAAAATAAAAGGGAAGAAAGAAAACCGTCATCTTCCTTCGACCATTGTACTAGTGACGGTGTTAACAGACCAGATGCTTTCTTGCTGTGATGGAATAGCACGGTTTGGCACTTCGGTTTGGAAAGTATATGTGGGGTGTCTCGGCTGGGGAAGATCAGATTCGCTGCTTAGCATCAGAACCACATCGGACATGTTTGGTCTATCCATGGCACGGTCCTGAACACAGAGAAGCCCAACATGGATGCATCTTGTTACCTCCAACGGAGAGCTAACAGCAATTGTTTCATCCAGTAGGTCCAATTCTCTGCCTGTACTCCATAAATGCCATGCCTAGTAGAGAGAACAATGTCACAATATTGCCAGGGACTTACAATATCGATTGAGGTTGGAATTTGGCACTTACGAAGGAAAGGAGATTGAGATATTGTCCCTGTTCACACAGCGCCGTGTTCTTTTTGCCGCTCACAATCTCCAGTAG
The DNA here is from genome assembly GCA_019915185.1 of Eucalyptus camaldulensis. Lineage (NCBI taxonomy): Eukaryota > Viridiplantae > Streptophyta > Magnoliopsida > Myrtales > Myrtaceae > Eucalyptus > Eucalyptus camaldulensis. The sequence continues at coordinate 34,035,539 of JAHSVA010000001.1, forward strand.
CAAGACCCCAAAGCTATATATGTCAGACTTCTCAGAAAACATTCCGCCTATGGCATACTCAGGAGACATATAGCCACTGTAGTGGAGTTGGAACATGCACATATGACAAGTTCATTGCGGTAAATCAATCATTTTGTCTTCTTGAAAAGATTTACTCAATGGATTGATAATTCAAGTAAAAGTAGAGAGCGTACGGTGTTCCAACAATTTTGTGAGTGTTCACCAAAACTTGAGTGCCCTCGAACATTCGAGCCAGCCCAAAATCCGAAATTTTTGGGTTCATCTTTTCATCCAAGAGAATATTGCTCACTTTTAAATCTCGATGTATGATCCTGAGGCAAGAATCTCGATGGAGATAGAGAAGCCCCCTTCCAATCTCCTGAATAATTTGGAATCGTTTGCCCCAGTTGAGTTCTGACTTTTTTCTTGAATCTAACAAACATGACGAACAAAAACAGTTATCAAGTTTTACTGCTATGTGAAAATACATTACCAAAAAAAGCAATTTGGAGAGAAAAAACCAACCAAAAAGAAAGGTGTCCAAGCTTTTGTTCGACAAGTACTCGTATACCAAAATCTTTTCTTCTCCTTCAATGCAGTAACCAATGAGTTTAACAAGATTTCTATGTTGGAGTTTCGATATTAGGACAATCTCATTCTTGAACTCTTCAACACCTTGGGCCGAGCTACTAGAAAGTCTTTTCACAGCTATCTTTTTCCCATCATTCAGCTTTCCCTGTTTCGCAATTCCAATAGCGTTTAGACGTTGAATTATATCTACGTATCCATTTATTGAATGTCCTGCTGAATGGTTTTACCTTGTAGACGGAACCAAACCCTCCTTGGCCGAGTTTACTAGCTGTGCTGAACTTGTTTGTAGCTAGTAGTATGCTATCAAAACTGAAAAGGGTCAAATCCAGAGAATCATCTTGCTTCAACAGCTCTTTCCATGCATTTCCTTGTACCAGTTCATCCAGATTTTCAGGTGTATCTACCGAGTCAAGAAGCCTTGGAATTTTGCTCAAGTTTCCTGTGTTTATTATTGGTGAAGGTTTAGCTTGCCTTATTCATAGCAATGGTAATTAAACAAATTGGAAGCACAATCCTCAAAATACTAATGTGGCTCTTTAATAGTACCTCTTTTCTTAGCTCCCCATTTGTAAAGACCAAAAACCAATGCGGCAAAGAACATGATCCCGGCAATAATACTCAGGCTGATGCTAACTGCTTTCTGGGATGATCCACCTGCAATGGGATGGAGAGTTATGTAAAAGATGATTGGTGTCGTTCAAACTCATCTCAGTGAAACAATTTCTAACCTGCCTTTACATGTGCAACTCGAACAAATAGATCTTCCCCAACTGTGGGAAATTCCTGAAGATCAATGAGGTCTTTAGTCCAAACCATACACCCGATGGTGCCGACATAAGAATAAGCCAAGCAAGAACAATTACTCAGGCACCAGCTTAGACATCCTTCTTGATCTCCAATGTCTGATAAATAGTCCCCAGAGTCAGGTAGCTTCATCTGGCTCATTGGCCAAAAGGCATCTTTCTTTACCTTTGTTGAAGCTGATGTGCTTGTGTTTTTCTGGCAATTCAATTCTATCTCTCTTACACATCCTCCAGTCCAGTTTCCACTGTTCCATTCTACATTTGATTTTGGCACAAACCCATACAAGCATCTGCAAGTACGTGAATTCAATGAGTTACAAACTCCAAAAGGACCACAAATTCCGTAAATCTCACGCGTATTGTTTGGTGCCACCCAATTTGTCAACCATGCCTTAGCTCCATCATCCCATATCATTGTCTTAAGAGATCCTTCCGGTGATACGAACGCGTATCCAAAGAAGCTGTTGTAAGTATCGAACCAAAAGTAAGTGGTCCCTTGCTGAATATCTTGCTGGACATTGAACCCACTCAAGTACGATTGGTCCATATCTGCTATGCCGATAAATTTTGTTTTGTCCCATTGCCCGCCTCTCCAGTGAGGGGTTGCACCATTCCAAGTGAAAGGTTGTGGGGGAGTCTCTGATGTCATTCCAGTCGAGAAACTTCCAGAGGATGGATCACTGTCACTTCTCCAGGAAATTAGATACTGTTTCGCTCCAGTCCTGACATTTAATCCCATCTTCATTCCCGGAAGAAGAGTGTCTGTTGGATCCTCGAAGCTTCCCCATATAACACTATAAGTTGTATCTTGTAGAACAAAATTTCCACTATCTAATAGCGCCGCTGAAGTATAATTGGACTGACCTGAGACATTGGTGGACCAAACTATGTTCTGTTGTCCGTCCACGAGCTTCAAATTCCCGTCTCTGCCTATGGTTAATTTCGCAGACCGATCTGTGTACACAAGCGGCACATCCCTATTGGCCACCCACACGATTTTGGAAGGCCTCAAGTTCTTGTACCATAAGCCAACATACTGATTTTCTGACCCATTCGGCGTGAAGAACCCAAGCTCGAAGATTTGGCCAGAGGAGACAAGAGTTCGGTTCGGAAAGAGCGGCTTTGATGTAGTAATATTGTAAACCACGCCACTGGCTATATGACTTGCCTGAAGTAGGAAGAAGAAGACCAAGCAAGAGCACCAAGCAATCATAAGTCGCATGATAACAATGGCTGAATGAGCCTAGCAAGCTCGGGCGGTCAGTTATTCTGCACTTTCTGCAGATCAAGAATAGATGAACAAGATCTTCTGCGGGTCAAACCTTGGTGCTTAAGGTATAATGTCTCTTTTAAGTCCTTTTCTTATGCTTGTAGGTTCATTTCACCAATAACCTAACCACTCAGTGCGGATAACGCCTGTCTCGGGGTACTTGTACATGTTGAGATTATTGTTATGCTACTTGCAATCATCTTAGTCAAACGGGTGGGTGAAATTTTTTTTTTTATTTCAGAAGAGCAAATCCTCACTCTTTCGTCTAAGGATGCCTAACCCGTCGCACTCTGTTAAAGGTAGAATTGTTCCTCGCCACTACTCAAATATGACTCGGCCTCTCAGTTTACACTTGAACCATTCTCCGAAAATTCGAATTTTATGTGTTAAACAAGACATCCGACAGGATTGAAGTGTTGTGTAACAGAATATGTAAGGCCGGGAGATTTCAGTTGGCTTAAGAGCCCGGGGTCAGCCATATGTAAACTCAGCCGTGCGAAGAAAAGGTCAACTCTTTAGTACTTAATCCGGTTAAAGGATCAGTTTCAAGTGATTGCAACTGAACCTAGAATAGACAACCAAAAAAAAAAAACATACAGGATGATGACACAAAAATTTTTGACGACTTATTTAATATGTAATGTTATTTTTGGACTCTCAATTATTTGTCCAACATATCATATAGTCCTTAAACTTTCAATTGCTAGAGTTTATATCAAAATAAATGTTGAGATGAGTACATCTAAGCCATTTTAAATGAGGAGCCTTCCAATCATAAAACCCTTAACAAATGCTAACATTAACTAAAAAATTTGTTTTGATTGTGTTTGGAGAGTCCCAACTCCACCCTAATCAAAACTTATGTCCCATAGGCGATTTCGGTTCTTTAGGTGGCATTTAAATATTTCCAAATAACTTAATGTTATTTAATTGATCGCTCGTCGGAGTTTTCAAATTTGAAAGTAAATAAATAATCTTTTTTTTAATTATAAATCCAGTTTTGACCCAAAGCAGCCTAGACCGAACCAAACCGATTCACCCAATTTTCTTTGATTTAGAGCAAGGCCACTGACCGAGCCAATAAAATTCGCCCTCGATTTTTCGCGCCTGGTGAGAAAATCACTATGGCCTTAGCTTGCGCAACACTTTTGCATGCCCTGCTCTTTACCCAAGCACTAATCTAGTGCATTGCCAATATCATCGTTGATTCAATACACGTATGTTCACCTGCGAATTGGACCGACTCGACAGCTAATTTACTATGAACAAACTGTGCGTTCGCTTCTTGATACCGTGAGCTCAATTTAGTTGATGAATAGTACTCAGTGAGTAAGGATAGAAATCGCCTTTTTGACAGAGGGGCTTCAGCCAGACCATCCCACCAACAAAGAGAAAATCTTGCTTAAATTCGGGTCCACGAATCCAAAATCATCCCATCGTTGATCGTGTGGCACATATATGGGGTCCACATGATCAACGCTTACCCAAATCCAAACGAGGATATGCCAACTGATGAACCTTTCACCTTAGAATTCTCATCTGTCTCCTTTGTTTTTTAGTTTGGCCAAGAGATCAGCGGTAGTTCTCCCGAAACTGAACTGTTCGTTCGTCCTTATGAACCAATGACAATTGCCCATCTACGTTCAACAACAGTGTTGGCGATAGCGTTTGTGGGCCAAATACTTTCTTCTTGTAATGACTGGATTTCGTGGGTTGTTAAGCTTTGAAAGGTAAATGTAGGTTGTTTTGGCTGGGGAAGATCCAATTCGCTGCGTAGGCATCAGCCACGTGTGACATGTGGTCCTGCACGTAGAGAAGCCCTACGGGAATGCATCGAGTCACCTGTGACAGTGAAAAGGTATCGGCAATTGCCTCATCCATTAAATGTGAGATAGATGTTGTGCTTACATGAAAGAGGAGATTGAGATGTCGTATATGTTAATATAAGCTAGTGTTCTTTGCTGATGATATTCTTTAGGAGGAGTCCAAAGCTATAAACATTGAATTTCTCGGAAAATATCCTTCACCCATTGTATAACCCGAAAATATCCTGCACCCGATCCTCTGGCATACACGTGGACACCTTCTCAAGACGTCACGCGACCTGGGAGTGCTCTCTCCTAGGTATGCTTAATTTTGGAGTTCCAAAGCTAAGTTTTATTGTTACCTCTAAAGATGCATTTATGAGTTAATTCCAATCTTCACATAAATAACTTAGAATTGTTCCTCCATGTTTGGTGCATAGTTCGGTTTATTCCTACCCCATTTGCCATTCTAGAAACCTGCTAAGAGCCGTTCATTATCTAGACTTTCTAGCCCAGCGATCACTCCCTGATCAGGTCGTTACATGTGTAGGGGCTTTCTTAACTCAAACGTTAAATTATCGTCCATGGAATGGTACAAAAGTTGAGGTGCACTTCAAAAGTTGGAAAATCCTTAACTAAGATTGGATAAAAGGTCGGAAAGGTTGAGGCTGATAGATTTTACAACATCCCGAGTACGAACAGCTTTTCTCATGATTCATAATGATCACTCTCGATCTTGTGGAGATGCACGAAGGGACCTTGATTTTCTTTATGTTTCAAGACTTTGTAGTTTGTACCTCTAAAAAAGTTTTTTGACCACTTACTCATTTTGACATTTAGTTATTTTTAGAAGCTTTTTAAGGATAAAAAGTCTTCAGATATAAGTTAAACATGTTAGAACATGTTGGAGAATATCATATTGAAACCAATGACACATTAATTTAAATGGATTGATTGTTGTCTAAACAGGTTAAGCGAATCAATTCATGTAAAACATGATTTCAACCGTGGGACTTGTTTATGACACATGAACCCGTTAATGCCTAATCCACATGTGTTTAATTAAGTGTGGTGCGTGTAGTGCACACAGATTCTATCAAGAGTCATCCGCACTAATCAGACATGTTTTCATTGATAACTGCTCTTTATGACTCTTAGGAAACTAATAGACTATGACTAAAATATATCTATGTGAGTACAATCTGTCAATTTACCTCTAGGAACTTCTAGTGATATGATTGATGAATCATCACACAACCTAAGCACTATAAAAATAAAAATATTGAAATTTATGTCACGAGTTTTGATGACATCTAAAGTTTCACATCAATTCCAATCAAATATTTTCATTCAAGAACTTCCTTAACGAGATCAATGACTACCTAACGAGGACCAGGCAATTTTTCCAAACCACATATGAAGGAAGTTAGGCTACATTTGGAAGTCAAAACAAGACCTAGAGTAAGATAAAATCTATCATATCTTACCTTTGGTTCCTACCAAGACAAGATAAAGCCAAATATTAGAAGAATATGGTCCGGATAAAAATATCCCATAAGGAAGAGAGATAAAGATAAATAGAATTTCTAATATAGTTATTTTTTTTCAAATAACACATTTCTTAAATTAATAAAACTAAAATAATATTTGAATTCTAATAAAAGAGAATTCAAAATAATACAAAATAACAACAATTTCATATTTATTTATTCATGTTTTTATTTATATATTCGAATTTATTTCCATCTTATAATATATATATATATATATATATAGCATTTATATTATCACCTATCTTAGCTATATTAATATAGTTTACTATTTAATAAAATTTTATTAAAGAATGATGGAAGGGAAATAAAGAAAAGAAATAAAATAAGGGAAAATAAAAAATAAGGAAATAAAAATGAAGTAGACAAGAGTGTCGTGAGAGATTCTTACCATCTCCATTTGTATAATTTTTAAATTTATTTATATTGATATGTCGTTCATATCAAATAATATAAAAAATGTGAAAATATCTGGTTTTATTATTGTGATTTACTAAAAAATGGATTGAATATAACAAAATTCGTAAATTTTATATCATATTATATTGAGGCATATTCTCGCTAGAAATCTGAATGACCAAATGCAACCTTAAGATTGTCGAGATGGACTAATAGTGTTAACATTCTTTCATGCGTGAACTTACATGCATCCATCTACCCTATTTTTTCTTTTCTTTTTACTTCAAAAGCTTAATTAAAAAAAAAAACAAACAAACAAACTATGGACTTAAGATACGTACCAAGATTATTAATTAATTGGTATTGTATTCTCTCGAACTCAGCTTTGGTTTTCTTTTTATTAGAATATTTCCAGGTTGGACATGGACACATTCACTCAAAGTGCGCGAGATCAATTGGTATCACCTGATTTGTTCCTTTTCCCCATAATTTTCGGTTTTCCTTTTCTTGAAATAGCTGTCCGAGATTCAAATTCGCAAACGGGGACGATTCTCGTCCGTTTAATTGTCTTAATAATGACTTCAAAGAATTGAAAACGTCTTAAAAGGCATGCCAAGAGTCTGTTCCTCATAGGAAATGATGGCGACGAGGTCATTTGCACTTAATATCATAATTAGCCCTATTAATATATTCTTATATTTCCATCATATGAGACACAATAATGGGAATAAGATAACAAATTGCCCCTTAAAAAAATATTAGTGGATTTCCAAAGATGAAAAGTAATAGTGAGTCGTGCTTGACATGAAGTAGAGGGATGCTCATGGAAACTCTGTTTCTCTAACGTCAGGTTAGGCATATTGTACTGTCAATAGTCTTGAGCATATCGTGGCATTAGATATAAAGAGCAACTAGCTGTATCTTGGTCTTTTTTGGAGCCTTTCCAGATCTATAATCTTATAATAATCGATCGAAAATTAGTTAATTGTGATTCTTAATCTAATGCATTCTATAATAAACAATTCGAAGAAAGCATGTGGAATTTGTCCAATTGATTGGACAAGAAGGAGAAGACCTCTTTAATCCATGAATTTGTTGAGGTTGCTTCAAAAAATGGATCGAGTGCGTGAATGCATGAAATTATGGCCTACACATCAAGAATACACAGGTGGCTTCCTTTTTTAAAATCATGTACTTATTTGATCTATATTTTGTAAGTGTGACTGCCTTTTAATCAACAACCTTATATGCACATTGAACCTTCTCCACTTGCCAAAGTATTTTATCAAAGTTTTGTTGTGATATATAATGAAGTGATCTATGCTTGATTTTTCATGTAACTCGGTTTTACTTTTGAGATGTTCTTAAAGGCATACTCCCTCGAATTGCACTGATCTATCATATACTTAAATAAATTAACCATTTAATACGTGACCTTATTTTCATTTCTTCATCTAATTAGAATAAAACTCTATATCGATGATAATAGACGGGGAGTGTGATGCAAAGATAAAGGTGTGTAATTAATATTGATCAACAGATACATTGTATAACACTTAAATAAAAGAGTTTTATAAAATCTCTCACATCAATTGAATGATGTGCCACTTAGATGAAGGAGAAAGAAATTTCTTCGGGACTACGACGTGCCAAGTAGGAGAGGGACCATCTTGACAGGACAGCCTTTAATTGATTTATGCTTAAAAATCATAGTACCATTTGATTAACGCCAACCTCTTGTCATTATCGTGCATGGGGCCCAATAAAGCCATCAATCATGCTCCTCCCATTTTAACTCTTTGCACAATTGCGTGGCATAATTTTCTGAAGGAACACACAGAATTAGTCCCCCATCGATGGTTAATAAAACAATGTGATCATCGATATTAAGTAATAATATATCTCATCCCTTAATATATTGATTATGTCTATTGTGTCACTAAATACAAAATTCTTATCATACCCAACCGTATTAAATGTTGGATCTATCATTTTAATAACCTCGCCAACTTTTTATCTGTTCTCTTTTGTAAATAAGTAGCAAGAGGAAATTACACAAAACACCCCTAAACTTTGGGGTGCTCATCTCCAAACTCTCAAATGTTACTTAATATCCGTGAAATTTATTTTCTTATAGTTATTAATTCTACACTATATGCACATGACTTTCAAGCAGTAAAATACATTCTTATCTCATTATTTTAAGGAAATCTTGTTTTTACATTTAATTTTTGTCAAACATAAAAAAATCATAAAATAGGAGAAAACTAAATTAACTAGTACTAATAATAGAAGGAATAACTATTAATAATAATAAATAGAATTTAAATTGGATAATTATAGTCACTTTAATTAAAAAACTAATGTATTTTAAGGAAAATAAGTAACATAAATAAATTAAACAAAAGGAAAAATGGCCTCAATAATTAATGACAAATATTGATGACTCTTTATTTATATTTAAAGGGTTAATAAATATAAAAAATATCGACTAATAAAACTTTATATTGTAAAAGAAAATGATGTTGTCAACTCATAAAAGAAACCGATTAATCGAATTAGGCTTCAATTATGTATCATTAATGGGTATTATGGAAATTATGTACTGTTCTTTAACTTATTTTTCATGGTATAATGATAAACCAAACAAGAGTATGGTCTTCAAATAACTATTCCATTTTGCAAACCAAACTAAACAGACGATTTTTTTTCATTCTTATTCTTACTCTATCATATTCTCATAGATAATTATTCCATTCCCATTTCATTGCTTTCTACGAAACTGACGCATCATTATGCTTTTTTTTTTTTTTTTTGCTTCCGGTGAGTATCTATTTTATAGGGTTTTATTCATAAATACATTTGGGACAGTGGTGAAGATATACTTTTTCGATGCATTGATTGTGCATAATACGAGGAAAGTATTGTCTTGAAACTCGAAACTGACACATTTTTTTATTTAGACATTTAATATTCGTTCCAAAACTCTGGTAAAGAAAATCCTCTTTAAAGAAGCATTCGGTGGCGTTTATAGTCCTTGTCGTTTTGGTGATAAGTTGCACTGATGTTGAAGAAGACAGCTCATTCAAGTTTCAGATCTGTGTGCGAATCTAAACGCAGAAATTCGCATATAACGTTGCAGATTAATTTAAATTATAATTCGTGGGATTGAAGACGGCAATAACCATTGTCTTTGGACTGACTTTGCTGAAGATTCCATAATTAAAAAAATATGAACAGTTTTTAAATCGACCCGTGAGTGATAAATTTATAAATCGCTACAATCATGGACTCTTTTTCGCTTTAATCATCTGCTCCGAATAATTTACCAAAAAAGAAAAAGGATTTTCTTCCTTATTTTCCACTCCTCGTTGTAGCTTATATAATTCCAAGAATTAATCAGTTTTCTTAAAGTTTGCAAAGTTTAACGTCGGTCCTCTCTGGATCCATGATGGGGAAGCTTGGAGCGTGCGAGTGAGAAGCAGCAAGAACCAACGCATGGCATTATAAAAACTGCTGTACAATCTGACAAAGTTGACGTGCGGTACAGTGAAAGAGCCACACGAAAGAGGTGTATACTTCACGGAGGTTGCCTTTGCTGCCTCTCTGTTGCAGATGTCGTGGTCTCTTTCCCTTTCCCCTTGCTTTTAGTTCCAGCGAATGGCCTTCTTACCCCTTTCTTGCACCCTTTTTCCTGTATGCAATTTCAAATATCCTTTTCTTGGGGGTAATTAAAATATCTGATCCCGCAAAAGCCAGCCTTTTGACGCCAAGTGAGTGGGGCAAATTGCAAATTCCACAGGGCCTTTTTTGGATCTAAGGTGGGGACACAACAGGCAATCAGGCAGTCTGAGCTTCTTTACCTTGCCTGAGGTATCATAAAGATCACTGTACTTGTTCTCACATAGGACCTGCAAACCTGGGTAGGCCTGATTTTTGCTGCCCACCTCCCAACTGTTTAAATTTCAATATTTCTTGTGGGTTTCTGCAGAAATTAGGTTGGATTGCTCTTTACCATATTGTGTGATGAAGTGAATTCTGTCATACCCATTTGCAAGGGCTTGTTTGGTTGTAGTGGGTGATTGTGATTCAATTCTTGATCTGGAACCAGCGGCTTGCGTGATTTTGTGGGGGGTTGTCGGTTTAGTTCAATAATGAGTGGAGCAGTGTGGGTTGCCGTTGCTGCTGCCGTTGGTAATTTGCTTCAAGGGTGGGACAATGCAACTATTGCTGGTAATTTTGCTCTTTTCTTGGTATCTCTTCATGCTACTTCACGAGTTCTATTAATTTCTTGAAGTTCCACAATCTTTTTATCTTTCTTTCTTCAAGTAGTGATTGTGACTAGAGAATCTTCTTAGATTTCAGAGTGATTCTCATGGACTGTAACTGGCTCCTGTCGTGCTTGAAAAACTTTTGCTTTGTTTTAAGAAATTCTCCCATGAAATCCCTATTTATAAACTCACTTGATCATCTTTCAAAAGCAAGAGATTCAATAGTACCAAGAAACTAATTTCCTTTTTCTGTTTCTGAATCAGGTGCTGTTTTGTACATAAAGAGGGAATTTGATTTAGAAAGTGAACCTGCTTTAGAAGGGCTAATAGTGGCCATGTCACTTATTGGTGCCACTTTGGTTACTACTTGCTCCGGAGCGATAGCAGACTGGCTCGGTCGCCGTCCTTTGCTAATTATTTCGTCTGTGTTTTATTTCGCCGGTGGTCTTGTTATGCTGTGGTCCCCCAATGTTTATGTGCTACTCCTTGCAAGGTTTTTAGACGGACTTGGTGTCGGCTTGGCTGTAACTCTTGTTCCCCTCTACATATCTGAGACAGCCCCGCCAGAAATAAGGGGTACACTGAATACGCTGCCACAATTTACCGGTTCTGCTGGGATGTTTATGTCATATTGTATGGTTTTTGGGATGTCTTTGATGGAGTCGCCGAGTTGGAGATTGATGCTTGGAGTTCTGTCGGTTCCCTCCCTCATTTATTTTGTGTTGATGGTATTTTTCTTGCCTGAGTCTCCACGGTGGCTTGTGAGTAAAGGGCGGATGCATGAGGCTAAGAAAGTCTTGCAGAAGCTGTGTGGCAGAGAAGATGTATCTGGTGAGTTGTCTGACTACTTGTCATGCCAAGATTCCCTGAATGAAATTTATTCTCATTGGACTGAGCTTTGATGTTCAAATCAATGCTTTGGTCGATCTTCTTTTTATAGGGCAATCTGCTTGTACAATGGAATCATGTTTGCAAGAAGTGGCTTGCAACATATTGTTGCAAAAAAGTCATTGGACTATATTAGCTGGAGTTGCTTGAGTGGAATGGGAACTTTTTGTCAACCCCTGCTATCTATAATTTGGGAATGTGTTTCCTTGATTCTGATATACCTGTCGTAGAACTTTTGAATCTCAATAATTTCCATTTGTCGACTGTTATATGCAATGTAAGGTGGTAGCATCCTGTGCCAAAACTAGCTAGGATATCTAGAATCGATCAAATTTTTAGTCTTAGGTTGTTAGAAAAACTGTGCTTTTGCATTACTTGAAGCTTATTCATAACCGCAAAGATGAAAATGAAGAGCTAATACATTTCAGATGAACAGGTGAGATGGCTTTGCTGGTGGAGGGATTAGCAGTAGGGGGTGAAGCATCCTTAGAGGAGTACATAATTGGCCCACCCAATGATCACATGGATGACCAGGATATAGCCAATGAAAAAGACCAGATCAAGTTATATGGCGCCGAACAGGGTCTTTCGTGGGTTGCCAGACCCATCTCTGGGCAGAGTGCTGTAGGTCTCGTGTCTCGGCATGGAAGCATGGCAAGCCAGAACGTGCCTCTCATAGACCCTCTTGTGACCCTCTTCGGCAGTGTCCACGAGAAGCTCCCTGAGGGTGGAAGCATGCGCAGTATGCTTTTTCCTCACTTTGGCAGCATGTTCAGTGTTGGTGGTAATCAACCGAGAAACGAGGAATGGGATGTGGAGAGTGTAGCCAGGGAGGGTGAGGATTACCAATCCGATGCAGGTGTGGGTGATTCGGATGACAATCTGCAGAGTCCATTGATTTCACGGCAAGCCACAAGCTTGGAGCGAGACCTGGTCCCACCTGCCCATGGAAGCGCTTTTAGCATGAGACATGGTAGTCTTGTGCAAGGACCCGGAGAAGCAGCTGGGAGCACAGGGATCGGCGGTGGATGGCAACTGGCGTGGAAATGGTCTGACAAAGAAGGCCCGGATGGAAAGAAGGAAGGGGAGTTCAAAAGAATTTATTTGCACCCGGAAGCAGTCACTAGTGGTTCACGGCGAGGCTCGATGGTTTCGCTTCCTGGGGGCGAGGGTCCAATGAATGTAGAATTCATCCAAGCTGCCGCTCTGGTAAGTCAACCAGCTTTGTATCCCAAGGAGCTCTTGGAGCAGCATCCGATTGGTCCGGCTATGGTTCATCCAGCTGAAACCGCCATGAAGGGGCCAAGTTGGAAAGATCTTTTTGAACCAGGAGTCAAGCATGCTTTGGTTGTTGGTGTGGGGTTGCAAATTCTTCAGCAGGTGATGTACAGTGGCTGATTTCTGACGAAAAAAAGAAACGCAATCACAGTAGCTGATAGTTTTAGATTTCATTGGAAATTGCTATTTTCTTTCCATATATCGTTTTAATACTCTACTTCTGCCATGAGGAAACTAATTTCACCTTGCCATTAGACATTATCTCTGGTTTTTAGGTATAACATGTCTTGGCTTGCTCTCGATAAAAATTCTCATGCTATTGCTAGGAAACCACCCAAAACTGCATGAGTGCAAAGCCCCACTATCATTCTCGAGCTTTTTGGATTTATTTATGATGTCATAGACTTGTACCAACATATACAGATAGTAAGGATCTTGTGGTGCTGAATATAACTTTTCTTCTTAATCAGTGTCTATAATTCTGGCGCACCAGTGCTTGATGTGGACTTTATAGCTGTTTTTGCTGAAACTTTAAGAGGTAAATGTTAAGAAGGTGGCAGTGGCAGCATGTTTGTTTAGTTTAAGTTGTTAACAGGATTGACAGTCCAGACAGCAGTTGAAATTTGTTTTGGTTAATTCTTCTTTTCCTGAGCAATGTTGCGTGATATAGTTATGATTGGACACTCTTCGAGTAAATATTTGCTTTTTTTAACAGTTAGATATTGTGCACAACAATGGATGCTTTCCTCCTCTACATGAAAACACCTGATATCGGCGGCGGTCCTCATGAATTTTTGACATTCTTGATATTGATTGCAGCATGTTGGATTAGACTCTTAGTAATAGTCATGGCTTAGTTTCTTTTTGAAAAATTCCAAAGAATATAAGCACTCAGCTTGTATTTTCACACGAATCTTTGCTTCATTTTTTGTCCCTTTGAACTTACGATACTCATTTGTGCAGTTCTCTGGAATAAATGGGGTTCTGTACTACACTCCCCAAATTCTTGAGCAAGCGGGAGTCGGAGTTCTACTTTCGAATCTGGGTATCAGTTCAGCTTCTTCATCTCTTCTCATTAGCGCCTTGACGACCTTATTGATGCTTCCCTCAATTGCCATCGCCATGAGGCTCATGGACATTGCTGGCAGAAGGTACATTACCAGAGCTATGCGATCTATCGATTCCTCTTCTTGTATAAACTTAAAATTAAGCCATGTACTCGATATACTATTTGTTGCTTGTTTAATCTGTTTCATTCGTCACCTTCATCGTGTGCTTTATAACCTCACAGGAGCCTGCTGCTCAGTACTATCCCAATCCTGATAGCGTCGCTCATCATCCTTGTCCTCAGCAGCGTCATAAGTATGGGCTCCGTCGTTCACGCGGTGATCTCTACTGTCAGCGTCGTGCTTTACTTCTGTTTCTTTGTGATGGGATTCGGGCCAGTCCCCAACATACTCTGTGCCGAGATCTTCCCCACCAGGGTCCGCGGGCTCTGCATCGCCATATGTGCGCTCACGTTCTGGATCGGCGACATCGTTGTCACGTACTCGCTGCCTGTGATGCTCAAGTCTGTGGGCCTCGCCGGCGTGTTCGGCATGTACGCGATCGTGTGCCTCATATCATGGGGTTTCGTCTTTATGAAAGTCCCCGAAACGAAGGGCATGCCTCTCGAGGTCATCACCGAGTTCTTCTCGGTCGGGGCGAGGCAGGCCGTGGCCGCAAGGAACAACTAATTGCACGGCCGGCGTCAGATAGAAAGGTGCTTGATTTTTCCAGTTTTGGGTGGTTGCCTCTTCCTCTTTTCTTGGTGTTGCGCTCCTTCTCTCCGTATTTCTCGGTTGAAAAACCAGGAAAAGTGACTTCCTTGAGGACTGCAATTTACAACTTGTTCTTGCTTTTATTCGTTTGTTACATCTGGATTGGCTATTTGTACATGCACAATTTTGGACTTCCGAGTCCTATTCATATTTGAAAGGTAGTTTCCGCTAATTCTTACTTTAGATGATGCGCTTCACTTTTTTTCGAGCTACTCATCAAGGCGTAGAACTTTTGTAGTTACTGACTTTGGCAACGTGGGTATTAGGAGTCCTAAAATTCATCGCGAAAGTACGATTCATGCGATTGAGTATAAATATTTTAAAAAATTACCATCAAGTTCTAAAACTTATCTAGTTAGTACGATTAAATTCTAAAATTCGTCAGCATTTTCTGTTTGTCGAGCGGGACAAAGTTTGATAAAAGGAGTTGATCGCATAAACTTCACAAGCTTAGGATTTAATTAGGGTGCAAATGATAATCATTCTCTTTTCGAGTCCTTTTTTTGCTAGAAATAGTTTTTTTTTTTTTTTTTTAATTTTCACGCCCTAGACAAGTTTTTGAACATAAATACATGTTTGATAATGAACTCAAATTTTTGTCCTTGGAATAAAAATTGGTATGTTAGACCTTAAATATCTCCCTTTTGGACAGAGTTGGCAACAAGTGGCGGGCAACGGTGGGTGAGCGGGTGGTAACAGTGAATGATGATAAGAATTTTTGCTTTTCCTCCTTGTTATAAATTTAATTTTAGGCTAAAAATTTGTCCCGGAAATATAAAAATGTAACAGATTTTTGTTCCATATAGATTTTTATTTCAAATCTATTCTCAAGAACAAGAAAAATAGATTAACACAAAAATAGAATGATAATCATTCACGCCCTTATACTTCCGTGATAAGTTTTAACATTTCATCATGCTTTCATGATAAACTTTACAATTTAATTACATATTTATTTTAAAATTATAAAAATTCTACCGTAATTAGGATTTTTAATACACTCATCTCAATTTTTATTGTTCAAAGAAAACGGGGAAAGAGACCTTCCCCCAGATCACAAGCAATTGGAGAAATGAAGTGGGCCGGTGGGCCTTGTATCCGACAACGGGGACCTTCATGACCCATTAAATGAGAGCAGTCCATAACGTTTGCTGGCCGCGTCGATGGAGCTCTTCGTCCTCGTGTAAACATTTGCTGCATTCTCTTCTCGGAGTTTAGAAACTTCCATACTCGTTGCCACAGCGTTCCAGAGAAGGGCGGAGTCGAACCCACACGAGAGCCGTGAGAATTCGCTCGCCGGAGTATTCGAACACGATGGTTGAAACTTGAAAGCAAATGGCCAATGGGTTTTTCCCCGACACCATGCCGGGCTCTATAGCAGAGAAGACGACTCTCGGAGTAGACGATAGGGGAGGACTGGCATCTTTGCTCTTGAAGCGGTCGTGGGTGGGCTGGTGTGTCTCACATTTCTTAAATAATTTAGGGACAAATGCATTAAATGTTATAAAACTTGGAACGAAAGTTTTAAGTAAGTCTTAAACTTTTAAAAAGTGCAATGCATAAGACTTGTCATGAAAATGTAAACTAGTCATATAACTTTCAAAAAGTTCAGTCAAATCATAAAGCTTATCACAAAGGTTCAATTGAATTGTAAAACTTTCAAAATATGCAATCAACAAAAGGATTAATTGGACCAATTAGATAAGTTTTACAATTTGATTACATTTTTAAAACTTTTAGAACTCTATTTCACTTTTTGAAAGTTTTAGAACCCTATTAACACTTTCATACCTTCATGACATTTACATTAGGGATAAATGCATTGGAAGTTGTAAAATTTGTCATGAAAATGCAATTAAGTCCTAAAACTTATCACAAAGTGCAATTAAGTCCTAAATTTTTTAAAAAGTGTAATCAAGTCTTAAAACTTATCAAGGTGGTTTAATGTAAATTCTTCAATTGATTGTACTTTTTGAAACTTTTAGGCTTCGATTGCACTTTCGAGATAAGTTTTAGGACTTTATTGAACATTTTGAAAGTTTTAGGACTTGCTGTAACAAGTTTGAAAACTTAATTGCATTTTTTAAAAGTTTTAGGACTCAATTGTATCATGATAAGTTTTAAGATTTTTAATGCACTCATCCCTTTTTATGAGTTGAAGTCTAATTTCAACCCAACTATATCCCACATGCGATGGAATTTTTATTCTCTTGAAATCATAGTTGAAAATTGGGAATAATCAAAATTATATAGTATCCATAATTGTTAGCCAACATATATGTATTATCCTGAAGATGAATGATTTATGGCGAGGTGTCGCTTTTTTTTTTTTTTTTTTGGAAGCTAAAAATCGGTACCATCATGCTAAGTAGGACCATTATTTTATAACAATGTTCATGTTTTTCTTTATTAATTAAAAAAGTAATACCTTTAGATAAGAATAAAACAGAATATAGAATTGTAGAATTTCTGTATATTTTTACATTCTGATGAAGAATACATGAGCCTATAACTTTAATATATGATTATCTAATATTAATCAAGCATATGAATAACTAAAGAGACATATATGCACAATTCTAAGGGAAAATTCCAAATAAGGACCCGAAGTTGATCAATTTTCTCAAATAAGGACCCAAAATGAACTTTGTATTAGATTAAGACCTAAAGTGGATCCATTGTCTCAAATAAGGATCCGAAGTGATTAAATCAATTCCAAATAAGAACCTGAGCTTGCTGGTCAGCCAAATATTCGACGGCTATCAAGCATGTGACATTTCCAACCACCAAAGTTTGGGCAATTTTGTCCATATATATAGGGAAAATTAACAAATCTTAAAACAGAAAAAAAAAACCTCGGGTTTTCTATGGTCTCCCCGTTCCTTGTACCCATCCTCTGCAAAGTCGAAAACCCAAATTCTCCGCTAGTTGAGGCAAGAATTCAAAAACAAGAAAAAAAACCATATGCTTCTTTCTTTGTTTGCGCATACCCAAATTCTCCGCCGGTCGAGCAAGGTGAGGAGCGACAAAAATCGAGTTGTGACGATCATTGGGTAGTGATTTGGTTGAGGAGCAGCAGGGGAGAAGAAAGAAGAAAATGTAAACATCTTAACTAATAACCTAAACTTAATTAATTTAGAATTTTCCATTTTTTTGCAATCACAAATTTCTGACAAAATTGCCCCTATTTTAATTGCCGGAAAATGTCTGTCGGTGAACTAAGGTCCTCAATAGATATTAACTTAATCACTTCGGGTCCTTATTTGACATAAAATTCACTTTGGGTTCTTATTTGAAACAATGGGTCAACTTCGGGTCCTTATATGACACAAAGTTTACTTTGGGTCATTATTTGAGAAAATGAAATCATTTTAGGTTCTTATTTGAAATTTTCTTCAATTCTAAAAGATATAAAGAGTTGAGAGCAATATCTAAATTATCTCTAATGGAGGAATATCCAAGAGAAATATAGGTAAGACTAAATATGATATTTTCTTTCTAAAATTTATGATGGGAGGCTCCAGTGAAATGGGAAATTAAAACCACTCCAACAAATTTCTCATAATCACGAAATAAATAGATAGCCTATATGAGTTTTCAATATGTTTACAACGAAGAAAATAGTCGAACTTTGATTGGATATAACATTTCTGTCAAATGTCCTATTAACTCGATTTTTATACTTAAGAAAGCTTCACTGTTTGATTTAACAAAAAAGAGTGTTGGCTCATGACCATATTGACCATAAATTTTCCTTCGAACATCTAATAGACTCGATTTTTGCATCTACAAAAAGCTCGAGACCCAATTATTTCAAAATATGATTCAATTTTTATTTTTAAAAAAGTGTCGAGATTGTGAATTTCCTTGATCGAGAGGTTGGACAGTCACCATATTTTGTTCATTTAGAATTTAATTGTCATGATTTACCAGATTTAGATATTATAAATCTATAATTATCACAAATCATCTTATTGGAATTTAAAAAATATATATTATGCATGTTTTTACTCAAATTTGGCCAAAATTTGACTAATCATAATTTTTCCATTTTACACATCTATTAGGTGGTCCGGGAGCGCCAAGTCAGCGTGCTCCCCAACCAATCAGAAAGTTCCATATGGCTCCACGTCAACGAGTGGTCTTCACCATTGATCCTGCACATAAATTATAAAATTTCTCTTTCTTATTTGAAAATTTTCTCCTAATTATAGGCCTGCACACATTAAGTGCCGCCCACTTGCAAAGAGATAGAGATATTTCCCTTTCTCTCTCCTCCTTTTTCTCCTTCTGAAGGAGGAAGACCGATAGGCCTCCCCAAACCCCAGAAAGTTTCACATCTCAAAATCCTCTACCTCTCACTGTCTCGCTTTCAACCCTCCTGGCGATGGACGTCCCCACCCCCATCCTCGACTTCAAGAAATCGCTCGACAGCATTCTTGCCAAGTGGGTAGTTGCCGCCGACTTGGTCTGCAACGGGAAGAAAGAACTCTGGAAAAAGCTTACCGACAAACACTCCGCCATCCCTGTCCTAGGTGACATCTTGCATTTCCTCAAGAAAAGAAATGAGAGGAAATCGCCGAGGGGGATCATCGTTGCCTCAGTTCTCAGGCACATTCATATCAAAGACGCCAAGATCAAGGAGAAAATCCGAATTCTCGTCTCCAACGACGACCACCCCCTCAAGGAGTTCCATGTGTCGCTCAAAAAAGGGGTTTGTTCTGGACCTTTACTGCAATGTATTCTATAGAAAAAATGCTCAAGCACTGTATATCTTATATGTCCAATGCCAAAAGAGGATTCAATAACAGATGGTACACAACTCCCCGGATGCTCCCCTATATTTTGCACCTCTCTATAGGTTCTGATACAGCCCTCAAATGAAAATATTCCTCTCCATGAATTGCCTGGTATTAAAAGGACAAATGCAAGCGTCAAGTAAAGGAACAAGTTCTGAACATACATAGCAAAAGAGCAAAAGCCAAGGAACCTCCAACATATACCAAAAGTGATTCAATAGCCATTTTATTCTTATTTTCCTTAAAGCCAAAACCTATTTTCTCCTCGTTTAGAACAATTACAGTTTTTGCATTGATACTTCAATTAGTTAATCATGATAACCAACTCAAGCATTCACAAATAAAGGGCAGAAAAAACTGCTCCTTATACTCCAAGAATAGCTAGCCAAATTAATTAGTCTGAATAATTACCGTCACTTCTCTGAGTTCAGCAGATTCTTTATTAGGGATCAAAGTGACGACAATTTTCTCCTATCAAATGATAAAAATCATGACTCCAACTTCTCCATAAAAAAGAAAAAAGAAAAAAAGTACTTGGAAGAGGCAAAGTAACTCTTTCCGCAAATTTTTCTAAATTATTAGCGGATCATTATGGAATATCTGCACGTTCAAGCTAGCCATAAGAACACTATTTCAGCAGCTCAACAATTTGTTGCATTAGATGCCAATTCGTTCGCAAGACGATGCCTTATCCGCAAGTGATGCTTCTCTACGTTAAGGGAAGATAAAAATAAATATACACTCCCGATGAAGTAGCCGAGACTCTCGTTGTTAATGATTCCCTAAAAATAAACATTCAAATGTGTCAAACTCAAAGTGAAAAAGATAGGGGAGAAAAGTCAAGTCCAAAAATTATTCAAGCTAACCGAGAAAACTGTTGCAGCAAGCTAAATATTTATAGCAGTTTGGCCAGCTTGTCGTTCCCTTGGAAACATAAGCATTTCAAAATCTGCAACTTTCGAAAAGTGTTCATGGGATTTCTCTTCCGAATTGAAAAAATATAGAATCTCAGCGATACTGAACTCATAGATGTCCATATGAGTACGTTTGGTAGAAATCTACACATATGAAAAGCATTAGAACCAATCTTAGATTAAAAAGACAATGAAGTCTTACATGAAGAAAATGATGCACAACCTTTTCTCTGGAAGCCTCACCAATGTGAAAAACTGTAAATGGTGATTTAACAAAAAAGAGTGTTGGCTCGTGACCAAATTGACCATAACTTTTCCTTTGAACATTCAATTGACTCGATTTTTGCATCTACGAAAAACTCGAGACCCAAAGAGTGTTTGACCTTTAGGTCACATATACCACCTACAAAGATTGAGGGAAAAAACTACTAAAAATCTCAAAGAAACACTTTTGAGAAAGGAAATTAATGGTGGTACTTACTCAAGGAGATTACGAGATGGCCACAGGCTCCTTTGTAGTTGAAACGAATTCTTCAGTTGGAGCATCTTTATGGAGCAGTGATGCCAAATTTTGCTATCATGAAGGAGCTAACTAGGACATCGAATTCCACAGTTGGAGCATCTTTATTCCACAAAATCTTAGTTCTATATTTATAAAGCAGGTGCCTAGCTACATGCCAAGACTTTGTTTCCTTATCACTTATCACCATTACATATCCACTAGATACATTCCCAGATACCCCACAAAAATCCTCTGAGTTAAGCAGATTCGCCTTGTACTCCAAGAACAGCTAGCAAAATTAATTAGTCTGAAAAATTACCGCCAGGTTCAGCAGATTCTTCATCAGGGATCAAAGTGACGACAATTTTCTCTTATCAAATGATAAAAATCATCACTCCAACTTCTCCTTTAAAAAAAGAAAGAAAAAAAAAGTACTTGGAAGAGGCAACGTAACTCTTTCCAGAAGTTTTTGTAAATCATTAGCTAACCATCATGAAATATCTGCACATTTAAGCCAGCCATAGGAACACTATTTCAACAACCCAACAATTTGTTACATTGGATGCCAATTCGTTCGCAAGACGATGCCTCATCCACAAGTGATGCTTCTCTATGTTAAGGGAAGTTAAAAATAAATATGCTCTCCCGATGAAGTAGCCGAGACTCTCATTGTTAACAATTCCCTAAAAATAAACATTGAAATGTGTGAAACTCAAAGTGAAAAAGATAGGGGAGAAAAGTCAAGTCCAAAAGATTATTCAAGCTAACCGAGGAAATTGTTGCACCAAGATGAATATTTATAGCAGTTTGGCCAGCATATCGTTCCCTTGGGAACATAAGCATTTCCAAATCTGCAACTTTAGAAAAGTGTTCATGGGATTTCTCTTCTAGATTGAAAAAATACAGAATCTCGGCGATACTAAACTCATAGACGTCCATATGAGTACGTTCGGTAGAAATCTACACATATGAAAAGCATTAGAACCAATCTTAGATTAAAAAGACAATGAAGTCTTACGTGAAGAAAATGATGCACAACCTTTTCTCTGGAAGCCTCACCAATGTGAAAAACTGTAAATGGTGATTTAACAAAAAAGAGTGTTGGCTCGTGACCAAATTGACCATAACTTTTCCTTCGAACATCCGATTGACTCGATTTTTGCATCTACGAAAAGCTCGAGACCCAAAGAGTGTTTGACCTTTAGATCACCTATACTACCTACAAAGATTGAGGGAAAGAAACTTCTAAAAATCTCAAAGAAACACTTTTGAGAAAGGAAATTAATTGTGGTACTTACTCAGGGAGATTACGAGATGGCCACAGGCTCCTTTGTGGTTGAAACAAATTCCTCAGTTGGAGCATCTTTCTGGAGCAGTGATGCCAAATTTCGCTATCATGGCAACCATCGCCTCATCAGATAAGGAGCTAACAAACTCATCGAATTCCACAGCTGGAGCATCTTTATTTCACATAATCTTAGTTCTATATTTATGGAGCAAGTGCCTAGCTATATACCAAGACTTTGTTTTCTTATCACTTATCATCATTACAAATCCACTAGATACATTCCCAAATACCCCACAAAAATCCTTTGGGTTCAGCAGATTCTCTTTGTACTCCAAGAACAGCTAGCAAAATTAATTAGTCTAAAAAATTAGCGCCACTTCTTTGGGTTCACCAGATTCTTCATCAGGGATCAAAGTGATGACAATTTTCTCCTATCAAATGATAAAAATCATCACTCCAACTTCTCCATTAAAAATAAGAAAAAAGAAAAAAAGTACTTGGAAGAGGAAACGTAACTCTTTCCAAAAGTTTTTGTAAATCATTAGCTGACCATTCTGAAATATCTGCACATTCAAGCCAGCCATAGGAACATTATTTCAACAACCCACAATTTGTTACATTGGATGTCAATTCGTTCGCAAGACGATGCCTCATCCGCAAGTGACGCTTCTCTATGTTAAACGGAAGTTAAAAATAAATATGCTCTCCCGATGAAGTAGCCGAGACACTCATTGTTAACAATTCCCTAAAAATAAACATTCAAATGTGTCAAACTCAAAGTGAAAAAGATAGGGGAGAAAAGAAAAGTCCAAAAAGATTATTCAAGCTAACCGAGGAAATTGTTGAACCAAGCTGAATATTTATAGCAATTTGGCTAGCTTGGCGTTCCCTTGGGAACATAAGCATTTCCAAATATGCAACTTTAGAAAAGTGTTCATGGATTTCTCTTCTGGATTGAAAAAATACAGAATCTTAGCAATACTGAACTCATAGACGTCCATATGAGTACGTTTGGTAGAAATCTACACATATGAAAAGCATTAGAACCAATCTTAGATTAAAAAGACAATGAAGTCTTACATGAAGAAAATGATGCACAACCTTTTCTCTGGAAGCCTCACCAATGTGAAAAACTGTAAATGGTGATTTAACAAAAAAGAGTGTTGGCTCGTGACCAAATTGACCATAACTTTTCCTTCGAACATCCGATTGACTCGATTTTTGCATCTACGAAAAGCTCGACCCAAAGAGTGTTTGACCTTCAGATCACCTATACTACCTACAAAGATTGAGGGAAAAAAACTTCTAAAAATCTCAAAGAAACACTTTTGAGAAAGGAAATTAATGGTGGTACTTACTCAGGGAGATTACGAGATGGCCACAGGCTCCTTTGTGGTTGAAAATAATTCCTCAGTTGGAGCATCTTTCTGGAGTAGTGATGCCAAATTTTGCTTTCATGGCAACCATTGCCTCATCAGATAAGGAGCTAACTAACTCATCGAATTCCTCAGTTGGAGCATCTTTATTCCTCATAATCTTAGTTCTATATTTATGGAGCAAGTGCCTAGCTATATACCAAGACTTCGTTTTCTTATCACTTATCATCATTACAAATCCACTAGATACATTCCCAAATACCCCACAAAAATCCTTCGGGTTCAGCAGATTCTCCTTGTACTCCAAGAACGGCTAGCAAAATTAATTAGTCTGAAAAATTAGCGCCACTTCTCTGGGTTCACCAGATTCTTCATCAGGGATCAAAGTGACGACAATTTTCTCCTATCAAATGATAAAAATCATCACTCCAACTTCTCCATTAAAAAGAAAAAAAGAAAAAAAAAGTACTTGGAAGAGGCAACGTAACTCTTTCCAGAAGTTTTTGTAAATCATTAGCTGACCATTCTGAAATATCTGCACATTCAAGCCAGCCATAGGATCACTATTTCAACAACCCAACAATTTGTTACATTGGATGCCAATTCATTCGCAAGACGATGCCTCATCCACAAGTGACGCTTCTCTATGTTAAGGGAAGTTAAAAATAAATATGCTCTCCCGATGAAGTAGCCGAGACTCTCATTGTTAAAAATTCCCTAAAAATAAACATTCAAATGTGTCAAACTCAAATTGAAAAAGATAGGGAAGAAAAGTCAAGTCCAAAAAGATTATTCAAGCTAACCGAGGAAATTGTTGAACCAAGCTGAATATTTATAACAGTTTGGCCAGCTTGTCGTTCCCTTGGGAACATAAGCATTTCCAAATATGCAACTTTAGAAAAGTGTTCATGGGATTTCTCTTCTAGATTGAAAAAATACAGAATCTCAGCGATACTAAACTCATAGACGTCCATATGAGTACGTTCGGTAGAAATCTACACATATGAAAAGCATTAGAACCAATCTTAGATTAAAAAGACAATGAAGTCTTACATGAAGAAAATGATGCATAACCTTTTCTCTGGAAGCCTCACCAATGTGAAAAACTGTAAATGGTGATTTAACAAAAAAGAGTGTTGGCTCGTGACCAAATTGACCATAACCTTTCCTTCGAACATCCGATTGACTCGATTTTGGCATCTACGAAAAGCTCGAGACCCAAAGAGTGTTTGATCTTCAGGTCACATATACCACCTATAAAGATTGAGGGAAAAAACTACTAAAAATCTCAAAGAAACAATTTTGAGAAAGAAATTAATGGTGGTACTTACTAAGGGAGATTACAAGATGGCCACAGGCTCCTTTGTAGTTGAAACGAATTCCTTAGTTGGAGCATCTTTATGGAGCGGTGATGCCAAATTTTGCTATCATGGCAACCATCGCCTCATCAGAGAAGGAGTTAACTAGCTCATCGAATTCCATAGTTGGAGCATCTTTATTCCACATAATCTTAGTTCTATATTTATGGAGCAGGTGCCTAGCTATATACCAAGACTTTGTTTTCTTATCACTTATCATCATTACAGATCCACTAGATACATTCCCAAATACCCCACAAAAATCCTCTAAGTTCAGCAGATTCTCCTTGTACTCCAAGAACTGCTAGTAAAATTAATTAGTCTGAAAAATTAGCGCCACTTCTATGGGTTCAGCAAATTCTTCATCAAGGATCAAAGTGACGAAAATTTTCTCCTATCAATTGATAAAAATCATCACTCCAACTTCTCCATTAAAAAAAAAAGAAAAAAGAAAAAAAAAAGTACTTGGAAGAGGCAACGTAACTTTTTCCAGAAGTTTTTGTAAATCATTAGCTGGCCATTCTGAAATATCTGCACATTCAAGCTAGCTATAGGAACACTATTTCAACAACCCAACAATTTGCTACATTGGATGCCAATTCGTTCGCAAGACGATGCCTCATCCGCAAGTGATGCTTCTCTATGTTAAAGGGAAGTTAAAAATAAATATACTTTCCCGATGAAGTAGCCGAGACTCTCATTGGTAACAATTCCCTAAAAATAAACATTGAAATGTGTGAAACTCAAAGTGAAAAAGATAGGGGAGAAAAGTCAAGTCCAAAAGATTATTCAAGTTAACCGAGGAAATTGTTGCACCAAGCTGAATATTTATAGCAGTTTGGCCAGCTTGTCGTTCCCTTGGGAACATAAGCATTTCCAAATTTGCAACTTTAGAAAAGTGTTCGTGGGATTTCTCTTCTGGATTGAAAAAATACAGAATCTCAACGATACTGAACTCATAGACGTCCATATGAGTACGATCGGTAGAAATCTACACATATGAAAAGCATTAGAACCAATCTTAGATTAAAAAGACAATAAAGTCTTACATGAAGAAAATGATACACAACCTTTTTTCTGGAAGCCTCACCAATGTGAAAAACTGTAAATGGTGATTTAACAAAAAAGAGTGTTCATGAAGTACAAAAATAACCTCTTCGCGATGTTTGGCTATCATGGATGTCAGGCTATTCATGCTTTATCCGATTCTCACAAATTTCTCTATCTCTTTCATCTACACAAGATTGCCTTTGATCAAAAAATGCGAGCGGCGCTTAGAAAGTTAACGACAACGGCGGCGGGGTTGTCGTGACTACACTGGAAATGTTTCTAGGAGCATTGGCAAACGTTGCCGATCGTGTTTTCCTTGCGGCGATCACCCCGATCGACTCGAGCGCGCTCGTGACCAAATTGACCATAACTTTTCCTTCGAACATTCAATTGACTCGATTTTTGCATCTACGAAAAACTCAAGACCCAAAGAGTGTTTGATCTTCAGGTCACATGTACCACCTACAAAGATTGAGGGAAAAAACTACTAAAAATCTCAAAGAAACACTTTTGAGAAAGGAAATTAATGGTGGTACTTACTCAGGGAGATTACAAGATGCCACGGCTCCTTTGTAGTTGAAACGAATTCCTTAGTTGGAGCATCTTTATGGAGCGGTGATGCCAAATTTTGCTATCATGGCAACCATCGCCTCATAAGAGAAGGAGCTAACTAGCTCATCGAATTCCTTAGTTAGAGCATATTTATTCCACATAATCTTAGTTCTATATTTATGGAGCAGGTGCCTAGCTATATACCAAGACTTTGTTTTCTTATCACTTATCATCATTACAGATCCACTAGATACATTCCCAAATACCCCACAAAAATCCTCTGAGTTCAGCAGATTCTCCTTGTACTCCAAGAACTACTAGTAAAATTAATTAGTCTGAAAAATTAGCGCCACTTCTATGGGTTCAGCAAATTCTTCATCAAGGATCAAAATGACGACAATTTTTTCCTATCAAATGATAAAAATCATCACTCCAACTTCTCCATTAAAAAAAAAGAAAAAAGAAAAAAAAAGTACTTGGAAGAGACAACGTAACTCTTTCCAGAAGTTTTTGTAAATCATTAGCTGGCCATTCTGAAATATCTGCACATTCAAGCCAGCTATAGGAACACTATTTCAACAACCCAACAATTTGCTACATTGGATGCCAATTCGTTCGCAAGATGATGCCTCATCCGCAAGTGATGCTTCTCTATGTTAAAGGGAAGTTAAAAATAAATATACTCTCTCGATGAAATAGCCGAGACTCTCATTGGTAACAATTCCCTAAAAATAAACATTGAAATGTGTGAAACTCAAAGTGAAAAAGATAGGGGAGAAAAGTCAAGTCCAAAAGATTATTCAAGTTAATCGAGGAAATTGTTGCACCAAGCTGAATATTTATAGCAGTTTGGCCAGCTTGTCGTTCCCTTGGGAACATAAGCATTTCCAAATCTGCAACTTTAGAAAAGTGTTCGTGGGATTTCTCTTCTAGATTGAAAAAATACAGAATCTCAACGATACTTAACTCATAGACATCCATATGAGTACATTCGGTAGAAGTCTACACATATGAAAAGCATTAGCACCAATCTTAGATTAAAAAGACAATGAAATCTTACATGAAAAAAATGATGCACAACCTTTTCTTTGGACGCCTCACCAATGTGAAACACTGTAAATGGTGATTTAACAAAAAAGAGTGTTGGCTCGTGACCAAATTGACCATAACTTTTCCTTTGAACATTCGATTGACTCGATTTTTGCATCTACAAAAAGCTCGAGACCCAAAGAGTGTTTGACCTTCAGGTCACATATACCAGCTACAAAGATTAAGGGAAAAAACTACTAAAAATCTAAAAAAAAAAAACACTTTTGAGAAAGGAAATTCATGGTGGTACTTACTCAGGGAGATTACGAGATGGTCACAGGCTCCTTTGTAGTTGAAACGAATTCCTCAGTTGGAGCATCTTTATGGAGCAGTGATGCCAAATTTTGCCATCATAGCAACCATCGCCTCATCAAATAAGGAGCTAACTAACTCATCGAATTTCTTAGTTGGAGCCTCTTTATTCCACATAATCTTAGTTCTATATTTATGGAGCAGGTGCCTACCTACAAGAATTTGTTTTCTTATCACTTATCATCATTACAGATCCACTAGATAAATTCCCGAATACCCTACAAAAATCCTTCGAGTTCAACAGATTCTCCTTGTCCTCCAAGAACAGCTAGCAAAATTAATTAGTCTGAAAAATTACTGCCACTTCTCTAGGTTCACTAGATTCTTCATCAGGGATCAAAGTGACGACAATTTTCTCCTATCAAATGATAAAAATCATCACTCCAACTTCTCCATAAGTAAAATAAAAAATAAAAAAGAAAAAAATTACTTTGAAGAGGCAACGTAACTCTTTCCAGAAGTTTTTGTAAATCATTAGTTGACCATTCTGAAATATCTGCACATTCAAGCCAGCCATAGGAACACTATTTCAACAACCCAACAATTTGTTACATTGGATGCCAATTCGTTCGCAAGACGATGCCTCATCCGCAAGTGACGCTTCTCTATGTTAAGGGAAGTTAAAAATAAATATGCTCTCCCGATGAAGTAGCCGAGACTCTCATTGTTAACAATTCCCTAAAAATAAACATTCAAATGTGTCAAACTCAAAGTGAAAAAGATAGGGGAAAAAAGTCAAGTCCAAAAGATTATTCAAGCTAACCGAGAAAATTGTTGCACCAAGCTGAATATTTATAGCAGTTTGGCCAGCATGTCGTTCCCTTGGGAACATAAGCATTTCCAAATCTGCAACTTTAGAAAAGTGTTCATGGGATTTCTCTTCTGGATTGAAAAAATACAGAATCTCAGCGATACTGAATTCATAGACGTCCATATGAGTACGTTCGGTAGAAATCTACACATATGAAAAGCATTAGAACCAATCTTAGATTAAAAAGACAATGAAGTCTTACATGAAGAAAATGATGCACAACCTTTTCTCTAGAAGCCTCACCAATTTGAAAAACTGTAAATGGTGATTTAACAAAAAAGAGTGTTGGCTCATGACCAAATTGACCATAACTTTTCCTTCGAACATCTGATTGACTCGATTTTTGCATCTACGAAAAGCTCAAGACCCAATTATTCCAAAATACGATTAAATTTTTTTATTAAAAAAAAAGTGTCGGGATTGTGAATTTCCTCGATCAAGAGGTTGGACAGTCACCATATTTCGTTAGATTGATTTGGTTTGACCTAATATAAATTATTTGAACATCCTAAACATCATAATGCCAATCATTTTAAATCATCTTATTGGAAAATAATTAAAAGATAATAATATCATACATTTTTTAATCAAAATTTCACAGGTGATAAAGGACTTTGGATATGTCTCGAGTAAAGCCATTTAAAGATTCTATTTCCTTTAGCGAATGCACCATGATGTTCCTTTGACAAGACAATACGTTTTGTTGAGATGAGACTGCTCAACAGCAATATAGTCTTTGGTCGCTTTAGACATTAGTCTCCTCCCATCCCTCGCCCTATCTCGTGTCACCTAGGTGTGTTCGGCATGGAAAAACGTGTGATGTTGGTAGAGCAGGACAAGATTTGCGAGAGAAGCGGCAGCTACAAATTTTTTTTTATTTGGACCAAAAGGGCAAAAGGGAAAAATAGTGGCAATTTTTTTTCATTGATATTTATCACGAGACAATTATCTACAAAAGGGAACACTTAAAAGTAAAATTGTATGTCCAAAAGGAGATCATAATGGTGCCAAAAAATGAACACAAGAAAATATCCACCGCAAACAACGATTGGATACATAAAATGCAATAAGCCAATACAAAATCAAATATGTAGATCAATGCAATTTGTTGCACATCTATACACTTGCATGCAAAAACCAACTGCAGTAATAGATGTAATGTCGGTCAGCATACACAAAATCACTAAAATGTGAGGTGTCGCATTGGTAAAATGACATTCGAGTTCATTGCCCAAACCAAAATTTGGGAACCAACATATAATATCAAGCAAGCTGCTCACATCATCATTTGATTTGTTTTTCCAAATGTTTGATTTCTAGATTTGAGAATAGTTGGCAATGAAATTGCCGAAATGGGGATATGACTACATGAATTGGGCAGAGATGCAAATGGTAAAATTGGATGCAATTCATGAGCTGCACATGAAATATCTGGTTAAAATTTAATGCAGCAATAAGGAATCTAGTATTTGACATCTTCCTCATCTGCTCGCGACTTTCATCATTGGAACAGTAGATCGATCGACTGAGCCTTTTACTGCTCCCACCACAGCCTGCTTTCGCTGGACTTTTCTTTACTTTTATCCTGAAAGTCATGATCAAACACATGACAAATTTTTCTATTTCAGTAAAATTAAATATTAGAGCAATTAATACTTGCTGTCCTCAAAATTTCATCATCCGAAAAGCTTCTGATTCATCACTCGATGATTCCTTCGCAAAACTTCCTTCTGTTGTGCAGGCTCGACAACTTCACTAGCCAATAATTACGTTGACATTAAAGAGACGTCATAGGTTGTGCGGAAAGAATTGACGAAATTTGCCGTAAAAATAAATAAAATGACTATTTGTACTAACTTAATCCTCCCTGGATTCGTCATCCGAAGACTCAGAGTCATTAGAACTGCTGGAAGACTGGCCCTTTCTTGGAAAGGCTAGCAATTGTGCCGTATCTAAACACTAATGGTTGCTTCTTCAGAGCAGGCTTCTAAAAGCAAAAGGGGGGAAATGTATATCCAAAATCACAGACAAAAGGGCCAATTAACACTGCCAGACTGACTATAAAGTAGATGCAACATTAAAAGCGACTACAGCCATTTATGACAAAAACACAAGAAACAGTTATGGTGCGAACATACTTTCTTTTGTTCCTCTGAATGTGAGTGTGAATCTTTTGAGCTACTGGTTTCTTCCTTATTTTTCAGTGGCTTTTTCATTTCAACTTTCTACCTTTTTTCGAACAGCCTAATGCAAATAAAGACAGATAGTTCAAATCTCCATGAAGAGATCACCAAATACAGTGATTACACATCATAAGAAATTATAACACACCTCTTCCTTGAAATTAGGGCTTTCTGACATTTTTATGCTAGCTAATCATTTTACTAATTGTATTTTATCTTTATTTTTTTTTTGGTCGGTCTTCCTTGCAGGGCGTGGAAGTCGAAACCTACACCTAAAACTATATCGTCCCTACCCCAACCCCCCTGAGAATGTGGGAATTTAAACCTCCCACCTCCCTTTTCCATGTCAGAAGATAGCCACTGGGGCAAATCCCAGTGGTTTTATTGTTTGTATTAAACAATAGACTTTAAGGCGTTAAAACATTTTCACTAATAATTGCACTTAACACGAGGTAATTTTCTTATATATTTATTTCCATATTGATACTAATTGGCTAAATTAATGCAACTAAACTTTCTTGAAGAAGAAAACAACCCCTAATCACTTTACACTTGTTGGCTCTTGAGTGAAGCCACATCACATAGTATGGTGTTTCCAAAGTATTTTCCAATAACTATATATATATATATATATATATTTGGAATATACGTTTTAATGTTTACCGGTTGAATTAACGAATGTAATTTGCCAAGACGAGGGTACAAGGAATTTCATTAATTTTCACTCAACTTGGAATTTGGATAAGATGAGTCACTCTAGCTTTGCTAAAAAATGATTCGCACTCAAGAAAGAATCGTGATTTTCTATCGTTGCTAGCCATTATAATTATGCTTTAAAATAAAAAACTTTACTATAATATATAAATTGACTTTTTATCCGTATGAAATGATAGAGGATTAAGTGTCTCATGATCATGTGAATCTTCTCAGCAAACCAACATGGAGCTATATTAGGTAAAATTTGTATAAAAATATATCAAAAATCATTGTTTTTTTTTTTTTTTAGTTCACTTTGATTCATGTGATCCTAAGATTGATTTTGTAATATTTTAGGTCCCTTTACATCTTTATCTATGACATTTGGATCAACAAGATAAATTTTTTTCTCTACTAATTCATTATTCTTATTTTGGTATTTTCTTTACTTCATTTGTTTTATGCATAACATATATCACCGGTCTTAATTTTATATCACCGGAGAGTTATTCTAAAGCAATTTAATTAGGGCTTAAGCAAAGAAAGCCAGTTCATTCTACAATGATTTCATTATTAGTTATAAAGCTAACATTTCAGGTGTTCTTTCATCTTTTAAATTTAATAGATATTTATAATGACATTAACAATTTCTTTTTACTAAATGATAATTTTTTTTATCTATAATTATTCATATTTCGACAGTAAATTTATTTTTCTTTCTTCACATTCAAATAAATTGATTCAGTGGGCCCTCCTCTGATTCTGTCTCTAAATTTGAGCTGGTAATAAGGAAATATAGAAGTCAAAAGAAATGGAAAAGAAGAAGAAGAAGAAGAAGAAGAAGAAGAAGAAGAAGAAAGAAGTAACATAGAAGTCAAAAATTAAAATCGGTTAGAAAAGTCTGTCAGTTTCCTCAAAAAAAGATCTGTGGCTGGTGTTTCACCGTTTACACTACTACACCTTGCCTTCTTGGTAACTTTTCATTTTATTTTTATTTTTATTTTTTTCACCCTTCTATTTGTTGGGTTGCTTTTAAATTGGACATATGAGGCCAAAATAAATATATTTGGATAAGAAGACAATCCAAGTAAGATAATTTTCTAACATGCTCAATTGTTTACAAGTGTATATTCGCATCTGCTCAATTTTATCCCTTGAAACAGGTTTAGAAAATTGAAGGCTGAAACTCACGTATATACTAAAACCACGGAGGGAATTCCATGGAAATTCTGCTCTCGGATTGGTGATCCAGATGCAGATATTCCATCCCTTATCATCACGCTGAAGCATCACAGGTCGGAGTTACGAAGAATGGGTTTGGGCCCTTTCTTGGATGGGCTTTATGTTCATTCTTATGGGCTTTTCTATTTAATTGCTGGGCTTCCTTCTTTTTTCCTTTTCCGGGCTGCGCTTGTGCAACAGTCTTGGGCCTGGCGAATTTTCTTTTGAAAATGAACGGGTCGGATCCTAATCGGACTCTCTTTTATTTATTTATTTTTAATATTTTATTCTTTTCGTTTTTTTGACTAATGTTAATTTTCTTTTTTATTTTTACAAATCTAAATGTTTGATATGTCGACAAAAATTATGCTGTCATCAACCGTTATTTTGACTACCATTAATTTCTCCTTCTTCTTTTTCCATTTTGAACTTACTTGCCCCGTTGTCATTCACATAAATGGGTTCTCTACTGCACTGTGAAATTGGCATTTTTTGGTTTTCAATGTCTGACAACACGCAGTATCGAGATATTTCCAAGGCAATGCCATGAAACTTTTTAAGGACCCGTTGAATCACACGGTTATCCTCCGTTGGTTTCATTGTATTTGTAACTGAAAAGCCTTTTCACTGTGAAATCGACAATTATGCGAGAGAAGTATGACCATATAAACGATTCTAGAATTTTAATTTGTTTAACATAGTTTTGAACTTTTTTGTACATATTCAATTTAATTCATGAGTTATATGAAAATGTTCAAAATTATCATTCCATTAATTCAAATTTAGGGACAATATTAAATATTTTCACATAGTTTAAAAACTAAACTAAAGATGTACCAAAAGTTCAGGGACCACATTAAATAAACTAAATGCTTAGAAATCATATTGTACAATGGGTTAAAATTTGGAGATCATATTAAACATATTAAAAATTACAAACCATTTATATTATTTTCTCAAATAAAATGATGAGAACTGTGACATAAATAAATCAAAGTCAACGGTAACACTAGCAAAACTATTTTGGATAGAACTGATCCCACCTCTGCGTTTGACTTCAAATGGTGGGAGAAATCGAATTTAAAACTTCTAACCTACTCTTTCGTTTTGAGCTACATGAGGCTACGAAGTAAAAAGAAGAATAGGTTCTCTCTCTGTATATGTATAAATCATCGGAGCTTTGACGATTTCCCAACAAGGTAAGCGGGCATATATCCCTGTCCTCTCCATGCAAGGACAAGCCATCCACGCCATCATGATGTCCTCAAAGATCACTCTCCATTTTCTTCTTCTCACCTTCGCCTCCTTCTTGTTATCCTCCACGGGCCGTGTTCACGGCGAAGCTGCTCGTCCTTGTACGATCGACGCCATATACCAGTTTGGAGACTCAACCTCCGACACCAACAACCTCATCCGCATCAGGGGTCCCAACGGCTCTGGCTCCCAGGCTGCTGATCTCCCTTATGGCGAGACTCTCGGCAAGCCCACCGGTCACTTCTCTGATGGCCGCCTCATAGTTGACTACTTCCGTACGGGATCAAAATAACCCAACACCCTCCCGAGACAATGGATATCAGGTAAAACTATGATACTGATGATCACCTAGGATTTAAAACGATCCCTGTTGTTTTGCAGCCATAGTTCTTGGCCTCTCTCTTTTGGATCCCTCGTTGGGCAAAAATCTTTCCTTTGAGCATGGAGTCAACTTCGCCGTCACCGGAAGTACCATCCTCAATCCTTCATTCTCCGCTGCAAGAAACATCACCGTCTCAGCTCCCGATGTTCCCTTGCATCTGCAGCTCAACTAGTTCAGAAACTATCCCAACTAAACCTGCGGGTCGCAAACTGGTACGCCACAACTCTCCTTTCCATGCCTCCTTTTCATTTGAGGGTTGCATTAGAACCTATAGGAGAGGTGCATAATATAGGCGAGCATCTTAGGAGTTGTGTACCATCTGTTATTGAATCCTCATTTGACATTGGACATATAAGTTATATAGTGCTTGAGCATTTTTTCAATAGAAGATCTTGCAGGTTCCAGAACAAACTGTGTTCTGCTTTCCTCTGAGTATGGCACATTGCGACTGTTCATTTTTCCTTTGGAGAAATAATGCAGAATGAAAGAATGTGGCTGCAAATATTCGCAGCAAATTGATTGCTGCTAATGTCAGAGAGGCTAAAAACATTAAATGTACTTATCCAATATAGAATTTTGATTCTTAATTTCTTAAGTAAAATAATTTTTTTTTGCACATCTTTGTTACTGTATTTTCTTATCCTCAATTAAAGCACCAAAGTTATATTGGCTTATCATATGCTACTGTGCCCTAGATGTGAAATTTATGAACTTCAAAGGCTTGAAGCAGAAATACAAGGCAAACGATGAGTGTGGCATTCCTTTCACCATCACTGTTCGTGAAAATTTTAAGGTCACCATTTGAGAGTGCGATAACAAATAACAAGTTCGTGTATCAAAAGACGCGGTGGCCCCAATAATGAAGGAGCTTGTTGATGGGAAAAGAACGTGGTCCAACTTATTACTGAATTTTCCACGAGTTAAATTCCAATAGATGAATAGTTTAGTTGCTGAGTAAACAATGATATCAACAACTAAATTATTCATCTACTGGAATTTAACTCGTGGAAAATTCAGCAATAAGTTAGACCTTGTTCTTTTCCTATCAGCAAGCTCCTTCATTATTAAGGTCGTGTCTTTCGATACACGAACTTGCTATTTGCTGTCGTGCTCTCAGATTGTGACCTTAAAATTTTCACCAACAATGATGGTGAAAGAAATGCCACACTCATCATTTGCCTCGTATTGTTGCTCTAAGCCTTTGAAGTTTATAAATTTCACATCTATGACACAGTAGCATATGATAAGCCAATATAACATAAGTGCT
This sequence comes from Eucalyptus camaldulensis, assembly GCA_019915185.1. Classification (NCBI taxonomy): domain Eukaryota; kingdom Viridiplantae; phylum Streptophyta; class Magnoliopsida; order Myrtales; family Myrtaceae; genus Eucalyptus; species Eucalyptus camaldulensis. Next base: position 34,071,268 of record JAHSVA010000001.1, read on the forward strand.
TTCACGAGGATAATAAAATATAGTGACAAAGATACAAAGCTTCACATAAAATATGTGCAAAAGAAACTCATTTTACGCAAGAAATTAAGAATCTAAAATCTATATCGGCTAAGTACCTTTGATACTTTTAGTCTCTCTCACACCAGCAGCAATCAGTTTGCTGCAAATATCTGCAACCACATCCTTCCATTTTGCATTTTTTCTCCAAAGTGAAAGTGAACAGTGGCAAGGTGCCATACTCAGAGAAAAGCAGAACATAGTTTGTTCTGAACGTTTGCTACAATGTTTTCTATAGAAAAAATGCTCAAGCATTGTCTATCTTATACGTCTAATAACAAAAGAGGATTCAATAACAGATGGTACACAACTCCCTGGATGCTTCCCTATATTTTGCACCTCTCCTATAGGTTCTAATGCAGCCTAAAATGAAAATCTTCCTCTCCATGAATTGCCTAGTGTTAAAAGGACAAATGGAAGCATCAAGTAAAGGAACAGATTCCAAACATACATAACAAAAGAGCAAAAGCCAAGGGACCTCCAACATATACCAAAAGTGATTCAATAGCCATTTTCTTCTCATTTTCCTTAAAGGCAAAACCTATTTTCTCCTCGTTTGGCAAAATTACCAGTTTTTGCATTGATACTTCAATTAGTGAATCATGATAAGCAACTCAAGCATTCACAAATAAAGGGTAGAATATTGCTCCTTGTACTCCAAGAACAACTAGCAAAATTAGTTAGTCTGAAAATTACCGCCACTTCTCTGGTTTCAGTAGATTCTTCATCAGGGATCGAAGTGACTACAATTTTCTCCTGTCAAATGACAAAAATCATCACTCCAACTTCTCTAGGAAAACAAAAAAAAGAAAAGTACTTGAAAAAAAGGCAACGTAACTCTTTCTAGAAGTTTTTGTAAATCATTAGCTAACCATTCTGAAATATCTGCACATTCAAGCCTGCCATAGGAACACTCAATTTCAGGAACCCAATAAGTTGCTGCATTGGATGCCAATTCGTTCGCAAGGCGCTGCCTCGTTCGCAAGGCGCTGCCTCTTCCGCAAGTGATGCTTCTTAAGGGAAGTTAAAAATAAATATGCTCTCCCGATGAAGTAGCCGTGACTCTCATTGTTAACAATTCACTAAAAATAAACATTGAAATGTCTGAAACTCAAATGAAAAAGATAGGGGAGAAAAGTCTAAGTTCAAAAGATTATTCAAGCTAACTGAGGAAACTGCTACACTAAGCTGAATATTTATAGCAATTTGGCCAGCTAGCTTGTCCTTCCCTTGGGAACATAAGCATTTCCAAATTTGCAACTTTAGAAAAGTGTTCATGGGATTTCTCTTCTGGATTGAAAAAATGCAGAATCTCAACGATACTAAACTCATAGACGTCCATATGAGTACGTACAATAGAAATTTACACATATGAAAAGCATTAGAACCAATCTTAGATTAAAAAGACAATGAAATCTTACATAAAGAAAATAATGCACAATCTTTTCGTTGGAAGCCTCACTAATGTGAAAAAATGTAAATTGTGATTTAACAAAAAAGAGTGTTGGCTCATGACCGGATTGACCATAACTTTTCCTTTGAACATCCGATTGACTCTATTTTTGCATCTACAAAAAGCTCGAGACCAATTATTCCAAAATACGATTCAATTTTTTTTCTAAAAAAAAAAGTGTCGGGATTGTGAATTTCCTCAATTGAGAGGTTAGATAGTCACCATATTTTGTTCGGTTAGAATCTCATTGTCATGATTCACCTGATTTAGATATTATAAATTTGTAATTATCAGAAATCATCTTATTGGAATTTAAAAAATATATATTACGCATGTTTTTACTCAAATTTGGCTAAAATTTGACTCATCATAATTTTTCCACTTGACATCCAATTGACTCAGCGTTTATCTTGAATAGAAAGTTCCAAAATGAGGGAAAAAAAAAAGTTATTTCTCCAAACTTCTTCTGGTGACCCTCTCTTTAGTAGCTATGAGTTAGCGTGCTTAGTTGATTCATGGTGCGTGTTTTTTCGCTGATGGATTGATCTTGCTTGGCACGGAGCTCCTTCTCTTTCTTCATTACTTCGACTTTGCGCCTCACTTGTGTGTTTGGCGAACCAGGGATTACAAGTGGCATAGCTAAGACACCTTCTGATTTGGCTGATTTCACACGGAAAATGGAATCGTCGATTGAATCACTGTTCCTATGCATCTATTAATTAGCTATGATTGGTTGCGATTTGAAGATTCCATGTCTCCTCATTCCGGATTTTGAATTGGACCTTCTTATCCATGCTGTTGCCTTTAAATTGCTTGAGACATGAGAGCTCTTAGAAGAACCATGTTGCTAAGTGCTTGATTTGGCTACAATTTATGAAACTCGAGAGCAAAACCTTGTGGTCTTCTACCTTTTTTTAACTATTTACTCTTCAATAAGGCATGTACTTTGACTCGATTTGACCTAATTTAAATTATTAGATTGTCCTAAACATCATAATGTCAATCATTTTATGTCACGACCTACCACTTGGGGGAAGAAAACATGTTTAGAGGTATTGCCTAAGAGACGGACCTAAGGCCCATGATTAGGCGTGAGCTCTCCCAAGCCGATACCTCACGTGACATTGGGATATTTTGAAAATTTTGCAATAAAGAGTCATTATTAGCCCATTGGGGTCGGCTAGAAATCAAGTGAAGCATAAGAGTATACCTCACTTCCTATGCAATCAGAGAATCTAAGTTTGGGACTTGATTACATTAATTAACCAATTATTGCCATTTCGGTACCTAATCTTGTTCATTTTAAAATAAAATATTTTTGTCAGGCAGTTTGGATTGATTTTACACTTATCTACTAACATGCGAGTGATCATTCGGGTGCGCAATAATTAAAATAACAATCATAACTACAAAGATCCTAATTGCAGTAAAATTGAGCACGTGCAATTAAACATAATAAAACATGCAAATTAAACATGCGATATAATCAATATACGAGCAAATCAATGCCTAATTACACTAAAAATGCAAGACATGGCAATTCCTAACTAAATCCTACATTTTTTGGATTTTCAAAAAATTTTAATTTTTTTAAATTTTTTTTAAAGAAGTCGAATTTTTTAATGTTTTAGTTTTTGAATTTTCGGAATTTTTTTCGAATTCTTATTATTTTTCGAAATTCTTTATTATTTATTTATTTATTTGAATTTTTAATATTTAATATTATTATATTCGGAAAAAGGGGTCGGACCGGGTAGATCCGATCCGGCCATTGACCCAACCCAAAAGCAGATTCGACCCTATCGGATTGAAAAAGAAAATAAAATTTTTATTTCGTGTTTTTTCCTCCTTCCTCTTTTTTGCCTTCTTCTATGTTTTGTCTTTTTCCCTCCACTATCCTCTCATCCACGCCGCCTTCACCGTACGTCTGCCTCCCATGTCTTTTCCACCTTTCTATTTTTTTGTTTCCATTATTTCATTACTCTTTCTATTTCTATATTTCATTACTCTTTTTATTTCTTTATTTCTTGTTTTTCTTTTAAGCTTTTTTTTTTCTAGGTCGTCTTCTTCCTTGGTCTTCTTCACGATGTCCCCTCTCTGCCCGGAGCTTCCTCATTCTGCACCATGCACAACGCCGGCCGAATTAAGCGGCGTTGACCGCCGGGCCAACACTGTCCACCGGTTATCCCCCTCGACCGACGTTGGCTACCACCGGCCACATATTCCGACGACCACTAACTCATTATCCGGTGCAACGAAAGACTCCGTCGATTCGAATACATGCAAATATTTCGCATGAACCACACGAAAATACAATCAATACAGGCAAAGCAACAAGGATTCAGCAAGCACTGAGGCAAAAATGAGTCGGTCTCACGTTAAAACACAGGCCATGCTTCGGTTTTCTTTAAGGCATTTTTGTAAGAGTTTTTCTAATTGTGGACTATATTAATTGATATTGTAATTTACCGTTTAACGTTTACCGTTTTACGGGGTTTGGTCTAAGGTGAGATAGAAGGTTTCTAATATGGGCTGGCTAGTGTGGGCCGAGTTGAGCTTGGCCCGTAATGAGAGGGACTGGCTGGAAACTTTATAAATAGTGCTCAAGTCTCTCCTCTAACCCTAATTCTCACATTATCCTCACCTAAGGGGCGTTTACCTAACCCTACACGTGAGGGGGCCGCCTCATTGAGCCAGTGATACGGAGGGTAATAGAGGAGAAAGACTTGCGCGTGGAACATTGTGTTTCCGCTTCCGCTTCAAGAACAATGGATCCCAAATCAGGTGCGTTAATATTTCTACTCGATCATGCATGTTCTTGTTCTAGTTATGGAGATCTTGGGGTTACGCAATTTGCGTCCAACATGTGGTATCAGAGCCTCCATAACCCTAGAACATGAACCCTATTGATTTTGCCCTAATTTGTACGGATTAACCCTAATTAGTGCGGATCTTTCCCTAATTTGCGATTTTTGAGACTTTTCGTTCAATAAAAATTAAATTAAATTATATATTCGGATTGGGCTCGAGGAGATGAAGAAAACCGTGGGCGGAGCGACGCCGGAGGAGGCTGCACGCGCCCCCACGCGCGGCCACGCGCTCCTATGCGTCGAACACGCGCCGCACGTGTGCTCCACATGCCGCGCGTGTGCTTCATGCGCCGCACACTCAGGCGGCGCGTGCGGGCGCGTGGAGACTCCAATTCGCACGTGGCCGGCGGCGACGGACTCGTATGGTTATTTCCTACGTGATGGTATATTTATTTTATATATTTGATGATTTTATGGATGTGAAAATACATGCAAAGTCCTAAATACGTGGCTTTTTAGTGTATTTTCTGCATATTTTTTTTCTTGTATTTTTCTGTGATTTAGAAAATACAGGTGCCGGGATACAGGTATGTTATCATATGAACTTTATGAGTGTTATTCATTGATAATATACGATAAACTTTATTTTATTTTTATTAATGAATAAAGCAATGTAATTAGCATGATATGCGATTTTAGTGATTTATTGCCCCTATCACTAAAGTTAAAATCACATATGTATGGTTGATGTGAGATGTAAATTTTATATCCCTGGTATGAGAGAGTTTCAACAATTCAATTGAGTGTTGACTGCCAAAGTGGCACACTTAATTGGGTTTGAGAAATTTCGATCTCGTATATTTGATTGGGATGTCTCCTGATCTAATGCATAGTTATACTCCCAAAGGACGTAATTGTGTATTAGTTCATGGAGGGATACATGATAGTGTGGTGGAGGAGTGACCGATCCTAATGGTTCACATGCCCAAAGGTGATGAATTCACGAAGATTGGAATATATTCTCATAACCCTTATCATGTGTGGAGTGTACAATTGCATATCATGTATTTTGCCCAAAGGTGATTATGTGATTTTGCATGTAACTCTCTGGAGGTGTACTTATACGTCAAGTTACACATTGCTCACATGATGCTAATTATATACATTGCTTGTTTTTCAGTCACTTTTTCTGTAAATGGTAATTCCGTCACCATTGAGGTTCTTGCTGATTCGAATTTTAAGAGATGGAGAGAGGATTTTCTATTTGCTATGGAGATGGCAGACGTTCATATGGCTCTTACTGCTGATCGGCCGGCAGATTTGATTGCCGAGAGTATAGAGGCTCAAAAAGCAAATTTTGCTGCATGGGAAAAGAGCAATAGAATTTGCTTGCTGTCCATGAAGCGTTCCATTCAGGAACACTTGAAAAGTAGTTTACCTGCAGACTGCAATGCTAGGCAGATGATGGAAGCTTTAATGGCTAGAAACCGTGTGTCGCCTAATGCTGAGATAGGGACACATATGCAAACACTTTTTACTATGAAGTATGATGGTTCTGGTGGAGTTAGAGATTATGTTCTGAGAATGGTTGATTTGCAGACAAAGCTTCATGCTCTCAATGTTGAAATTCCTACTGCTTGCTGTTGGAGAAATCTTTTCAGAATATTTTGAAGCTGACAAAACATTTCTATCAGTCTAGTCTGGATATCGTCAGTTTAAAGTCTCAAGACTTTGTAATCTCAAGACTCAAGACTCAAGACTCAAGACTATTCTCACTGACAGTTTTTCTAATCCAGTGACGAAGGAAATCCGAAGCCGAAGGATATGGTTGAGGATTCGATCCTATTCTCTGGAAAAGACCCCTTGGTTGGATAATCATTTCGGATTCTTTGATTCTTATCTAAGAACAATTGAAGATCCGATGGTCGACGAAACATTCTTGGAATGTTCTATTCTTGGAAACCAAAATCCTGATTGTATGGGCGAACAGGATTGATGGGCTATCATCAGATTCCTTAAATAGCTCGGATGATCTTCTTAATTGATTCCGTCCAACGGGTAGATTGGAGGAATTCCTTTGGTAAGTGCCAACGGCTATAATGGCATAAAGGAGTATAAAAGGAAGACGTTCTAGTTGTTTTAAGTGTGTGATTGATAGAAAAATTCCAGAGTCTGAAGAACCTTGATTGTTAGTCGATACAGTTCGAGCGAAATTGTATACACAGAGAGTGTTCATACTTGGTGACACCTTGAGCGAGTGTAGTAGATCATCTACACCTAGAAATCAAGGAAGATCAACACTGTAACATCTCTTTATTCATAGTGGAATCCAGCCAATCGGCTGTCAGTGCAGAAGAGTGGACGTAGGCTTGAATCAAGCCGAACCACTATAAACCGCGTGTTCAATTCTCTCTTTCCTTTACTCAGTCTTACGATTGATTTTTTTTTTTATCCTTCATCTGTCTAAGTATTGTGCAATCTTCAAGAAAATTTTTATAAACCTATTCACCCCCCTCTAGGTACTCGTACTAGCATTATCAATTGGTATCAGAGCTTGTGTTCTTACTTCATTTGAAGTGTTTTACTTCAGAGTAAAAAATCCATAGCTAGTATGCTAGTACCAGGGCTGGTGGACGGGTAAAGCAATACAAGACCACCCTACTTTGATGGAAAGGATTACAACATCTGGAAAAATAAGATGAAAGCTATTCTACGGTCAAAGGATCCTCTGGAATGGGATGTGGTGGAAAGAGGAATTACTCCTACTGCTGCATCAGTATCCGAAAGAGGGAAAGAAACTGTTGATACCGGCGGAATATCTCAAGAAGAGATAAACAAGAGACAAGTACTCGATGCAAAAGCAATTTACTCTTTATATTGTGCTTTATCACCAACTGAATATAACATCATATCTTCTTGTGATACAGCAAAAGAAGTCTGGGACAGATTACATATCACTTATGAAGGGACAGACCGAGTGAAGGAGACCAGAATTAACATTCTCCTTGGTCAATATGAATCCTTCAAAATGAAACCAGGAGAATCTATAACTGACATGTTTAGCCGTTTTACAGATATTGTCAATGGTCTTGAGAATCAAGGACAGAAAATTTCTGATCCCATGAAGGTGAACAAGCTACTGCGTGGACTCTCCAAGGATTGGAATCATATAAAGACTTCAATAAGAGAGACGCAAAGAATTATGCCATTATCTGTAGACGAGCTAATTGGAACTCTTCAGTCTTACGAAGTGGAACGAATTAATGAAGACGAAGATCCAAGAGGTAAGAAATCCATTGCATTAAAATCTAACGATGATTCTGATGATACAGACTCTGAAGAAGATCTGGACGATGAGGAGCTTGCTCTTTCAGAAAGTTGAATAGAAGAGGAATAAGGTTCAACTCAAGGAAACAAAGTCTTCAGAAACAGCAAACCAAGTCTGTTGATAATGAGGAACCAAACAAAGATGTAGTTTGCTTCGAATGTAAGAAAAAGGGACACATCAGACCAAATTGTCCTCTCCTGAAGAAGAAGAGAGGAAAAGCTGAAAAGTCTCGAAAAGCTCTCAAAGCCGAATCTTGGAGCGATACAAAGTGTGAAGAAAGTGATGAGGAATATGCCAACCTGTGTCTGATGGCACAATCAGACTCAGATTTTGGATCAGACTCAGACAGTGAATTTGAGGTAAGTGATTATAAAATCCCTATTAAAGTCTCTAAATACATTGATGAACTATGTTTCAGTCTTAAGACTTCTCTCAAAAAGATTTCTGAACTTAAAAAGGAAAACTTAGTTTTAAAACAAAAGGAAAATATTTTAGAAGAAAAAGTGAAAAGTTTAGACTTGAATGTTTCTACTCTTAAGGAGAATGAAGATAAACTTTCAAAAGAAAACGTTTTCTTAAAAACTGACTTATCAAATATTTCAAAGAAATTTTCAATAGGGTCTGAAAAACTTGAAAAAGTTCTTTCAGTCCAAAGACCTTACTTTAACAAGTCTGGTTTAGGTATGACAGCAGAAACAATTCCTTTGATTGATTTTCCAAAAGTAAAAGAAAGAATTAAGAAAAGACCGTCAAGAGAGGCTTATAAAAATCATTTCAAGAAAGTCTTTGTAAAGTCTGTAGGTCGAAATGCTCTAAGGTGTTCAAAGTGTAACAGTCAGGATCATTTTGAAAAAGAGTGTTCTATGGTTTGGAAGCCTGTTAAGAAAGTATGGCCTAGTAATGCTTATTCTACTAACGCCAAAGGACCCAAGAAAATTTGGGTACCAAAGAAAGCTTGAGACTCTTTTTTGAATGCAGGTCTTTGTCAAAAAGAAAGTTAAGTGGTATCTTGACAGCGGATGTTCAAGACACATGACAGGAGACTCAAATTGCTTCATAAAGCTTGTTCAAGTGAATGGTGGAAAAGTCTCATTTGGAGGAAATAGCAAAGAAAGCATTGTGGGATTTGGAACTGTGAAAATTAGAAATCTCACAATAAGCAATGTCTCTCTAGTGGAAGGACTCAACTACAATCTTCTAAGCATTAGCCAATTGTGTGATACTGGTTTCAAGATCTCCTTTCAAGAAGGCATATGTTCTGGAATTAGCAAAGACTCAACTCAGTCTTTCATGGGTCGAAGGCATGGAAATATCTACCTTCTTGATGTAAAACCAAATGAAGCACAATGCCTAATCTCAATTCAAGATGAAGCAGTCTTATAGCACAGAAAGCTTGGCCATGTCAACATGAAGCAATTAGCCAAAATCTCATCAAAGAAGCTTGTTCGAGGTCTACCTAAATTGCCATATCAAAAATCTGATTCATGCACTCCATGCATTCTGGGAAAGCAGGTAAGAAATTCATTTAAGCCAATAAATCATGTCTCTACTAATCATGTACTACAGTTACTTCATATGGATCTCTTCGGACCAACCAGAACCCAGAGCATTGGAGGTAAGAAATATTGCTTAGTAATTGTGGATGATTACTCCCGCTTTACTTGGGTATATTTTCTTGCAAGTAAGTTAGAAACCTTTTCATATTTTGAAAAATTTGCCAAAAAGGTTCAAAATGAAAAAGGATGTGCAATCTCAAGCATAAGAACAGATCATGGAAGTGAATTTGAAAATCAAGATTTTACGAAATTTTGCGATAAATCTGGTTTTAATCATATGTTTTCCTCTCCATATACTCCAGAGCAAAATAGAGTTGTGGAAAGAAAAAATAGATCTCTTCAAGAAATGGCTAGAACACTTTTAATTGAAAGCAAAATTTCTTCACGATTTTGGGCTGAAGCTGTTTCAACAGCATGCTATATTATAAATAGAGTCTTTTTAAGACCTATTTTAGAGAAAAACCCCCTATGAATTGTTCAAAGGTAAAAAGCCTATTGTTTCATACTTTCATGTGTTTGGTTGCAAATGCTTTATTTTGAAAAATGCAAATGATCGAGTTGGTAAGTTTAAAGAAAGATTAGATGAAGGCATCTTCCTTGGATATTCTACATCAAGCAAAGCCTACAGAGTCTATAACAAGAAAAGCCAGTCGGTGGAGGAATCAACGAATGTTAAATTCCAAGACTCAATGCAAGATGAATCCAGCCAGACTCAGTATGAAGAGTCTAAACCCACTCCAGACCTTCCAACACTTACAACTCAAGAAGCATCTCAGTCTCTGGAAGTCCAACATCAAGAAGCACATGAAGATTCAAACAAAGAAAGAGATCATCAACCAGGCAGATCAACCAGTAACTGGAAGCATAAATCCAATCATCCCAAAGATCTCATTATTGGCGAAATCAATGAAGGAATCCGCACCAGATCAAAAAGGCGTGAAGAATCTAGTGCTGTGGCTCTCATTTCTGAAATTGAACCAAAAAGTATAGAAGAAGCTTTATCTGATGAAAGTTGGATCGAAGCTATGCAAGAAGAACTCAGACAATTCAATATCAATGATGTCTGGGAATTGACATCTAAACCAAAAGGTAAAACTGTTATTGGAACCAAATGGGTATTCAGGAACAAGATGAATGAAGAAGGAAAAGTCGTACGAAACAAAGCAAGACTCGTGGCCAAAGGATATACGCAAGAAGAAGGAATAGACTATGATGAGACTTACGCTCCAGTAGCAAGGTTAGAAGCTATTCGTCTATTACTTGCGTTTGCTTGTTATAAAAATTTCAGGTTATTCCAAATGGACGTCAAAAGTGCATTCCTAAATGGATTCATCCATAAGGAAGTTTATGTGGAACAACCACCTGGGTTTGAAGACCCAAAGAAGCCAGACTCAGTCTTCAGACTGAAAAAGGCCTTGTATGGTTTAAAGCAAGCACCTCGAGCTTGGTATGACAGACTAAGTAAATTCTTATTACAGAATGATTTTGTCAAAGGTAAAGTAGATACTACTTTGTTTATCAAAAAGGAAAGCAAAAGCTTTTTACTTGTTCAAATATATGTGGACGATATTATTTTTGGATCTCCTAATGAAAGTCTATGCAAGAAATTTTCTAAGTCTATGCAGGATGAGTTTGAAATGAGTATGATGGGAGAGTTAACATTCTTTCTTGGACTCCAAGTGAAACAAATGAAGGAAGGAACTTTTATCCATCAAGAAAAATATGCGAATGATCTTGTCAAAAGGTTTGGATTGGAAAAGTGCAAAAAGACCGACATACCAATGTCATGTTCTCAGAAGATAGACAAGGATGAAGAAGGGAAGAAAGTAGATCAAAAGCTGTACATGAGCATGATCGGTTCACTTCTTTATCTTACTGCTTCTAGACCTGATATTTTGTTGAGTGTTTGCATTTGTGCTAGGTTTCAATCAGATCCTAGAGAATCCCATCTCAGTGCTGTAAAACGTGTTATCAAATACGTTGCCTCATCTTCAAGCATCGGTCTCTGGTATCCCAAGAAGGGAAACTTTAATCTTCTAGGATACTCAGATGCAAATCTGGCCGGTTGCAGAGTCGATAGAAAAAGCACTTCTGGAACTTGTCAACTGCTTGGAAACAGGACAGTGTCTTGGTTTTCGAGGAAGCAAAGCACCGTAGCTCTTTCAACGACAGAAGCAGAGTATGTAGCTCTTGGAAGCTGCTGTTCGCAAATTCTATGGATAAAATAACAGCTACAAGACTTTAGGATTGAAGACTCATGCACAGAAATCAGATGTGACAACACCAGTGCGATCAATCTCACTAAAAATCCAATCCTTCATTCAAGAGCAAAGCATATTGAGATTCGACATCACTTCATTAGAGATCATATTCAAAATTGAGAAATCTCGATTCAATTTGTTGATTCAAAAAGTCAACTAGCGGATATATTCACAAAGCCTTTGGAGAAAAATCAATTCGACTTCATCCATTCAAGACTCAACATTTTGAAGCTTGAAGAAGTTAAAGTCTAGAGACTCACCAACTCTAAGACTCTAATCTTTCAGACTTTAAATCCTCAAACTCAGACATTTGTGGCTATAGACTGTAAGTTGTATTTCATCTAAGAGGTACGAATTTTCGTTTAGTTATTTTAACTCGAAAAGGTACGATCTTTCATTCAGTTATTCTATAATCCGCATGAAATTTGAAGACTTATCTTTTTAAAGGAATAATTTTGGCAGTTATTGATTTTGAAAAGAAGTGATCGTTCACTTTCCTTGCACCGATTGAACTTCCCTTTTCAAAACTGGGTTATATATATACAGTTTTTCTTTCCCAATCTTCAAAACCCTAAAAGGCACTCTCCTCCCGATACAATTTCTACTACTTGTTCGTCGTCGAGAAAGTGGTCATTTTACTTGGGAAAGCAAGTGAAGGAATCTTCCAATCGACAAAGAAAGATGTCTTCTTCGAGGAAATCATCAAGAATCGCAAGTAGGGGACCACAAAGAATGGAGAAGGGACCGACTCACTTCGATCTCATTGAGGAAGAAGACTTAACAAGTCAGCGACAAAGTCCGATTCACTCTCATCCACGTCATTCAACGCCTCCTGCCCCACAAGGTGCAAGTCATCATCTGGAAGAAGAGATAATCGAGGATGCCGACTCAGTAAGAGTCCAAAAGCCCTCCTTTATCTATAAACTTTATCATGTGTTGAAAAGCACCGGTACTCCATTGAATTATATAGATGACTTCCTTAAGGACAAAAATTATGGGAATGAGTATCTTTTTCTGAGGAAAATGGAGGAATTGGGAATTGCCCCGAAAGGAAAAGCAGAGGACGCACTTGCGAACATTCCAAGTGATCCTCGTATGCCAGGACAAAATTTAATTGAAGGGAACGATGATGACAGAATGTTCCTTGAATTTCAACCGAAAATGGGAGTGGCAGCAAAGGTGAAAGGAAATCGGATGGATTTGTTCAAATCCAAGGATCAGGAAAAAGTGTATTTCAGGCTGTTGAAAAGAGGGGTGATAAACCCTAGAAGTGTCGATTTTGACTTCCTAGACGCCATCAACATAAACTTAAGAGAAAAGTTGAATTTGTTTCAACTTGAGAATTTTTGCTCTGACTCTACGGACGGGTATGCTCATCTGACCGTTTATTTCTATTCAAATCTTAGCTTTCTGGATGCGAATAGAATTTCATTCAGTGTACGAGACCAAGTCTACGTGGTAGATGTGAATATGTTGGCGGACATAGTTGGAGTTGAACGAGGACGTTATCTACCAATCAAAGTCTCACCTGCTCGTACTACTCTGGAACTTGTCAAAGATAGGGTCGCAGAGAAGAAAGTTACCTATTCCAGGATGAATGCCATCAACATTGTGCTTCATAAGATTGTAATCAACTGTCTCAGATTGAAGTCTACGTCAAAGATTTCCGTGTCTCTTTCTGAAGCAAAGTTGATGTACGCGATCAACTCAGGATGGAAGTTCTCTCTTCCGCACACTATTCTCTTCCATATGTACAGAGCAATGTCGAAAGACAAAGGACAATTGCCTTATCCTGGTCCGGTGACCAAGATCTTCAGACACATGAATATTGAACCGCCTCAAACATTGTGTGTTCAACCGTGTGATAAGATGGTGGTAGGTTTGAAGATGTTAACGAAGATGCGTCTGCAAGAACTTTCCAAGGCAATGGAGAAATTCAGAGTGAAATCTCCAGTTCAGTCTGCTTCAAAGAGAAAAAGGAAAGGAGGCCATTAGTGCCCCATCGAAAAAGAAGAAAAGGACTTTCATCCTAGAGGATGAAGATGAAGAGGATGAAGATCCTACTATCCATGCACTGACAAGAACCAGACGTTCTGTGTCTCAGCCGACAGAATTTCAGAAGAAACAGAGAGAAGAAGAAGAGCAAACCAAGAGCAGAGAAGAAGAAGAGCAGAGAGAGAAGGAGAAAGAAGCTGAAGAAGAGAAAGAAAAGTCTGCTGCTGAATCTGGAGAGAAGGGAAATCTAGAGCATGATCATCACTCTTCCCCTTTGGATGTCCTAGAGACAGGGGGAGTTGGCGAGCAAGAAAGGTCTACACCTCATGCTGCAGATAGTGAAGGTCCAAGACAATCTCCAGCAGACCCAGAAGAATTTCAGGCTTCTCAATTGCCTGAAGAAGGTGATACGTCGACACCAAATCTGCAAGACTATACAGAAGCGCCATCGTATACATTTACTCCATCTGAAAAAGCTCATGCCAGTACACAGATAGACAATTCTGCAGATTTTCATCGCATCATGGATATTCTTCTGGAAATGCGTGGCCAAATATATGCTATGGACTGTGAAATTCAAGCCATGAAGAATGCTGGACAAGCATCTTCAGTCACCCTGGAGGACAAGATGAAAGACCTTGCTCTGCAACTTCAAGCCAATGCCAAAGGAGAGGAGGTAGCTCATCTAAGGGAGGACTTGAAGAGGCTAGAAGGCGTAGTCCAGTCAATGGGAGATTTCCAGATCGTGCGCATTCCCAAGCAGACATGACTCCTTTCTCACCCTTTTTTAATGATGACAAAAAGGGGGAGAACCAATTTGAACCAACATTTTTAAAACTTTGACTTTTGTGGTTAATTTTATTTTTGAGTATGACTTGAGAACTTGAACTTGGGTGTGAATTTAAATTTGACTGAATTGGCTGTGGATTTTGATGCTTGACTGGTTGCATTTATATCAAGTATTGTCATATGGTATTACTCATGAAAGACTAACCAATTTGCTGTGGATGCAGAGTCTGGTTGTTTTATTAATCTTTATGAGTTAGCCATATTGCTTGAGAAATGTTTTTACAGGTCAAAGTTGTTCAAATCTACAAGAAAGTTTTGTCACCATAAAAAAGGGGGAGATTATTGGAGAAATCTTTCCAGAATATTTTGAAGCTGACAAAACATTTCTATCAGTCTAGTCTGGATATCGTCAGTTTAAAGTCTCAAGACTTTGTAATCTCAAGGCTCAAGACTCAAGACTCAAGATTATTCTCACTGACAGTCTTTCTAATCCAGTGACGAAGGAAATCCGAAGCCGAAGGATATGGTTGAGGATTCGATCCTATTCTCTGGAAAAGATCCCTTGGTTGGATAATCATTTCGGATTCTTTGATTCTTATCTAAGAACAATTGAAGATCCGATGGTCGACGAAACATTCTTGGAATGTTCTATTCTTGGAAACCAAAATCCTGATTGTATAGGCGAACATGATTGATGGGCTATCATCAGATTCCTTAAATAGCTCGGATGATCTTCTTAATTGATTCTGTCCAATGGGTAGATTGGAGGAATTCCTTTGGTAAGTGCCAACGGCTATAATGGCATAAAGGAGTATAAAAGGAAGACGTTCTAGTTGTTTTAAGTGTGTGATTGATAGAAAAATTCCAGAGTCTGAAGAACCTTGATTGTTAGTCGATATAGTTTGAGCGGAATTGTATACACAGAGAGTGTTCATACTTGGTGACACCTTGAGCGAGTGTAGTAGATCATCTACACCTAGAAATCAAGGAAGATCAACACTGTAACATCTCTTTGTTCATAGTGGAATCCAGCCAATCGGCTGTTAATGCAGAAGAGTGGACGTAGGCTTGAATCAAGCCAAACCACTATAAACCGCATGTTCAATTCTCTCTTTCCTTTACTCAGTCTTACGATTGATTTTTTTTAATCCTTCATCTATCTAAGTATTGTGCAATCTTCAAGAAAATTTTTATAAACCTATTCACCCCCCTCTAGGTACTCGTACTAGCATTATCACTTGCATTGTCCATCAAGCTCTAAATACTCTTCCTCCTGATTTTGAGATTATTAAGACCAATTATAACTCCCAAGATGAAACATGGTATGTTAATGACCTAATTGCAAGGTTGGTTGCAGAGGAAGAGAAATTAAAGAAAGATAAAGGACATATTGCTCTTTATGCTTCTAGTTCTGCTAGTGACAAGGGTAAGAAGGTGAAAACTTATACCTATAAAAGCAATTCAGAAGTTGCTGGTCCTTCCAACAATTAAGGAAATTCTGAAGGAGTAGGTCCTTCTAACACTCTAGGTCCTAAGAAGGTAATCACCAAGAAGGATGGTGTTCTTTGCTACTTTTGAAGGGAGAGAGGACATGTAAAGAAATGTTCTAGCAAGTTTAAGGCTTGGTTGTCTAAGAGAAATAAGAGAGAGCCTAAAGGTAATGATTCTTTGGCATTAGTTTATGAATCCAATCTATCTGAAGTTCCGACCAATTCTTGGTGGCTAGATAGTGGTGCAACTAATCACTGTTGGAAACATCGTTGGAGTTGACGTTGAGTTCGTGGGAGATGTTATTTTGATTTTAGATTCTGGTTTTCGGATGGTGTTAAGAAACACTTTTTACATACCTTCTTTTAGGCGGAATTTAGTTTCTGTGTCTTGTTTGGACATGTGTGGATATTCTTTTGAAATAAAGCATAATACTATTTTCATGTTTTTTGATTCAAATAAGATTGGGTGTTGCAATTTATCCAATGGATTATATCGATTGAGCTTATCTCCCAATGACATATACGTTGCCTATTCCGCTGAATAGGTTGTTTCCAAAAGACCTCTACCTAAGAAACAGTCTTATGCATTGTGGCATAAACGTCTTGGTCACATCTCTAAAGACAGAGTAAAAAGGCTTATAAAGGCTGATATCTTGCCCACTCTTAAAGATGACCAAGAGACTTGCATAGATTGTTGTAGAGGTAAGATGACTAAGATAAAGAAGAAATCTATTGTACGAAGTTTAGACTTGTTGGAGGTTATTCACACTGATATTAGTGGACTATACACGGCTACTTTGTGCAGAAATTTTTATTTCATCACATTTATTGACGACTATTCCCGATATGGATACTTATACTTGATTAAAGAAAAGTCCGAGTCTCTTGACAAATTCAAGATTTTTCGGACTGAAGTGGAGAAACAGTTGGGAAAAGCTATTAAGATTGTCAGATCTGATCGTGGTGGTGAGTATTTTGGTAGACACGGTGATACTAGCCAACTTAAAGGGCGGTTTGCTAAATACTTAGAAGATTCTGGGATAATAAGTCAGTTTATTATGCCCGGAAGTCCTGAACAAAATGGTATAGCTGAAAGGCGCAATTGAACTCTTATCGACATGATGAGAAGTATGATTAGTAGGACCAATTTACCTAATTTTCTATGGGGTGAAGCTTTGAAAACGGCTCTTTATATTTTAAATTGCGTTCCTACTAAAGCGGTTCCATTGACTCCTTTTGAGTTGTGGACTGGACGTAAACCTAGCTTGAATCATCTTAAAGTTTGGGGATGTCCAACAGAATTGAAGTTATATAATCCAACATTCAGTAAGCTGGATTCCAAAACTACTCGGTGTTACTTCGTGTCTTACTCATATCACTCAAAGGGGTATCGGTTTTATAACCCTAATGGAGGTACAAGAATTGTAGAATCTCAGACTGCAAAATTTCTAGAATTTGATGTAGCTGAAAAGGGTAGTTGCTCACTTGCTATCGAAGATAATAGTATGGTGGGGATTACTGGATCCTTGTCTCATCCTGTGCAGACAATTATGGAGCCTCTTGCGCCACAAACTGAGCCTGTTGTGGCGTATGATCTTGTTGTTGAGACAGTTCCCGATGAAATTCCTCAAGCCCCTCAAATTCAAAATGAGGTTGAAGTAGCTCCACTTAAAAGATCAACTAGGGAAAGACGTTCAGCTATACCACCAGACTATCTAGTCTACCTAGGAGAGCATGATTATGATATAGGCTGTGTTGTTGATCCCGTGACTTATACTGATGCCATCTTATGTCCTCAATCAAATTTGTGGTTAGATGCGATGAAAGATGAGATGCAATCTATGAAACATAATGGTGTTTGGGAGCTTGTTGAATTGCCTGAAGGTTGTAA
This sequence comes from Eucalyptus camaldulensis, assembly GCA_019915185.1. Taxonomy (NCBI): domain Eukaryota; kingdom Viridiplantae; phylum Streptophyta; class Magnoliopsida; order Myrtales; family Myrtaceae; genus Eucalyptus; species Eucalyptus camaldulensis. The sequence continues at coordinate 34,088,898 of JAHSVA010000001.1, forward strand.
ACCTATTGGTTGCAAATGGGTATTCAAGACTAAAAGGGATTCCAAAGGAAAGATTGAAAAATTTAAAGCCAGACTGGTAGCTAAGGGTTTCACTCAAAGAGAATGAATAGATTATGAAGCAACATTTTCTCCAGTTTCTTCTAAAGATTCCTTTAGAGTGATCTTGGCGTTGGTAGCTTATTACGATATGGAGTTATACCAGATGGATGTTAAGACTGCTTTTCTAAATGGAGACCTTGATGAGCAGGTTTATGTGGTGCAGCCTGAAGGTTTTGTAGCAGATGACTCAGGTCAGCTTGTTTGTAGATTGAAAAAGTCTATTTATGGCCTTAAGCAAGCTTCTAGACAGTGGTATTTCAAGTTTCATAGTGTTGTTACTTCATTCGGATTTATTGAGAACAAAGTAGATCAATGCATATACACCAAGGTCAGTGGGAGGAAATAAATTTTTCTCATACTTTATGTAGATGATATTTTGCTTGCTAGTAGTGACATTGATTTACTGCATGAGACAAAGCGGATGTTATCGAAAAGTTTTGACATGAAAGACCTTGGTGATGCGTCTTTTGTTCTTGGCATTGAGATCCATAGGGATCGCTCATGCTGTTCATTGGGTTTATCTCAGAGGGCGTATATTGATCGTGTTTTAGAAAGATTCAATATGCAGGATTGCAAACCAGGAATTGCTCTTGTTGTTAAGGGTGACAAATTGAGTCTTTCACAATGCCCTAATTCAGATTTTGAGAAAGCTCAAATGAAGGATGTACCTTATGCTAGTGTGCTTGGAAGCATCATGTATGCTCAAATTTGCACTAGGCCAGATATTGCTTTTGCAACTGGGCTTCTAGGCAGATATCAGTCAAATCCAGGACACGATCACTGGGTTGCTACCAAGAAGGTTTTAAGGTACTTAAAGAGAACAAAATATTATATGTTGATGTATAGACATGTTCCAGACTTGCAACTAGTAGGCTATTCAGATGTAGATTTTGCTGGTTGTTAAGATGATAAGAAATCAACGACAGGATACATATTTATGTTGGCAGGAGGTGCAATATCATGGAAGAGCGAGAAACAGAAATCTATATCTTTTTCAACCATGCAAGCGGAGTTTGTAGCATGTTTTTCAGCTGCTACTCAAGCTATTTGGCTTCGGAACCTCATTAGGGAGTTATCAGTTTATGATTTTGTGGATAGGCCTATATAGCTGTATTATGACAATAACTCTGCAGTGTTGTTTATTAATAACAACAGAAGTCTCAAAGGGTCTAAACACATGGAGGTCAAGTTTTTGACCATAAAGGAATCAGTGCAAAATGGTGACGTTGCAGTAAATTATATTCCTACAGATGATATGATTGCAGATCCACTAACTAAAGGCCTACGCCCGTGTGTTTTTGATCGACATGTCATTAGTATGGGCCTAGGAGCATCTTAGGATGCTGTTATTTAGTGGGAGCTGTGTTTTTATTTTTCTTTGAATAAAGTTTACATCTGTTTTGTTACAATTTAGTAATACTTTGATATATATATATATATATGTGTGTGTGTGTGTGTGTCAACTTTTGCATTCAATAAAATATTTTGAATAGATTGTTATTATGTTGAATACATATATATATATATATATATTGTTAAAAGTCTCAAGGTATTACTTAAAACTTTGAGTGAAGGCTAGGGGCATCCGGGCATCCGGTTATTAGCCTTGTGCATATGTCTTGTGATACATAAAGAAAGGTTAATCATAAGGACAAGACATATGTGGGTTCATTAGAACCATAAAGCATTCTCTAGTGGCACAAGTTTTTGTGACACCTAAGGTAAGAGAATGGTGACTGATAAATGGGATCTCTCTTTGAGAGATGTTATCCATTTGACACACTACCATATTGAATACATAACAATAAAGTTGAGAGCATTTGTGACCATGGAAGGCTCTATGTGTATACATGTAGTTACTGCCATGATTCGGTGTTTAAGACTTTATGGAATAGGATTGACTATTAAGAATTATCTCTGGACCAATGTGCGCATATACAGTACGATTTCAATTAATATGGTCCAAGTGGGAGAATGTAAGAATTTTTCTAATTGTGGACTATATTAATTGATATTGTAATTTACTGTTTAACGTTTACCGTTTTACGGGGTTTGGTCTAAGGTGAGATAGAAGGTTTCTTAATTAGTCTAATATGGGCTGGCTAGTGTGGGCCGAGTTGAGCTTGGCCCGTAATGAGAGGGACTGGCTGGAAACTCTATAAATAGTGCTCAAGTCTCTCATCTAACCCTAATTCTCACATTATCCTCACCTAAGGGGCGTTTACCTAACGCTACACGTGAGGGGGCCGCCTCATTGAGCCAGTGATATGGAGGGCAATAGAGGAGAAGGACTTGCGCGTGGAACATTGTGTTTCCACTTCCGCTTCAAGAACAATGGATCCCAAATCAAGTGCGTTAATCTTTCTACTCGATCATGCATGTTTTTGTTCTAGTTATGGAGATCTTGGGGTTACGCAATTTGCGTCCAACAATTTTGTCGAACAGATGGCATGCACTAATAAAACGAGAAGGTTTTGCCTCGATCAAAACTCAACTTGAGCTCAGGCTTATACATGAGCATAGCAACATGCACAAAAACATCAATGGAGGCTCCACGGGACCGAAGCTCGCATGAACTGGTCAACCGCGAGTTCCAATCCGGCACCCTATAAAAATGGAGCATACATGAGCAGAAAAGACCTACCTGGTTTGGTTCGATGGGGATGCAGCGACGGATGGTGGCCAATGGACGGGCCACCGACGATGGTGGATCACTCCCTCAAGCTCCAGCTCTCTCAGTTTGCTCTCTGTCTCTCTCTCCCTTGGACTCACGCTCTTGTTGGTCCTCTCGGCCAAAACCAACGTTGGAGGACATGGAAGAAGGGGGGAATCGCGAGGGACGGCTGGACGACGCCCACCCGGGGCTAAATTTCAGCCCTCTCGCTCTCTCGGTTGCTCTCGCTCGAACTCCCTCAAGCTCTCTCTCCTGGATTCCCACGGAAGAGCTCCCTCCTTTTCTCACTCATCTTCTCCCTCTTTTCAGGGCCACCGACCAGCGCGCATGGCTTCTGTGCTTTTGGCTGGCCTAGCCCCGACACACAGATCATGTTGCCATCCTGCTCATGAACTTTTGCCGGTTTGTACGTTTCTTTTCTATCAAAGCCAGACCAGCGTGAGGGCGTGAGGAAGAGAGGAAAGAGAGAGAGGGGCCTGGGCTTGGCCCAGGTTAAAAAAAATGATCCAAAGGAGAGTAGAACAAAAAAGGACCGGGCCTAGCCCGGTTCGCTCTTCTTCTTTTTTTTTTTTTTTTAATTTCGATTTTAAAAAAAATAGATTTAATAATTAGTGATAATTATGTAAATGCTCCTAATGTCTACGTGTAATGGATTTTAATGAAAACATACATGATGCATTTTAATGAAAGTTATTTACTTTACTCTTTACTTTTTTTTTTTGTTTTTGTTTTTTAGCAACTAATCCTAAGTTTGTATCCAATTAAATCTTAAATAAAATGGTAAAATTTAGATCAAAAAATTAAAAGATAATAATATTATGCATTTTTTAATCAAAATTTCACTAGTCATAAAGGGCCATGGATATGTCTCGAGTAAAGCCATTAAAGCTTCTATTTCCTTTAGCGAATGCACCATGATGCTCCTATGGTGAGACAATACGTTTTGTTGAGGTGAGACTGCTCAACAGCAATATAGTCTTTGGTCGCTTTAGACATTAGTCTCCTCCCATCCCTCGCCCTATCCTATGTCACGCAGGCGTGTTTGACATGGAAAAACGTGTGCTGTTGGTAGAGTAGGACAAGATTTGTGAGAGGAGCGCGGTTACAGTTTTTTTTTTTTATTTGGACAAAAGGGCAAAAGGGAAAAATAGTGGCAATTTTTTTTTTCTGTTGATATTTATCACGAGACAATTATCAACAAAAGGGAGCAATTAAAAGTAAAATTGCATGTCCAAAAGGAGATGAGAATGGTGCCAAAAAATGAACACAAGAAAATATCCACTGGAAACAATGATTGGATACATAAAATGCAATAAGCCAATACAAAATCAAATATGTAGATCAATGCAATTTGTTGCACATCTATACACTTGCATGCAAAAACCAATTGCAGTAATAGATGTAATGTCGGTCAACATACACAAAATCACTAAAATGTGAGGTGTCACATTAGTAAAATGACATTTGAGTTCATTGCCCAAACCAAAATTTGGGAACCAACATATAATATCAAGCAAGCTGCTCCCATCATCATCTGATTAGAAACGGTTTTTTTTTTTTTTTTTTAGTTTTTCCAAATGTTTGATTTCTAGATTTGAGAAGATGAAATTGCCGAAATGGGGATATGACTACATGAATTAGATAGAGATGCAAATGGTAAAATTGGATGCAATTCATGAGCTGCACATGAAATATTTGGTTAAAATTTAATGCAGCAATAAGGAATCTAGTATTTGACGTCTTTCTCATCTGCGCGCGACTTTCATCATTATAACTGTAGATCGATCGACTGAGCCTTTTATTGCTCCCGCCACGGCCTGCTTTCACTGGAGTTTTCTTTAGGGAAAATGTCACAAATGGTTTCTGAACTTTCATATAATGTTCAATTTGATCCATGAGTTTTCGATTTGCTCAATTTGGTCCCTAAACTTTCATCTAATATTCAATTTCATCTATGAGCTTTCGATTTGCTTAATTTGGTCCCTGAACTTTCATCTAATATTCCATCTAGTCCATAACTATTTTTTTTTTTTTTTATCGAAAGAAAGGCTTCCTATGAAATTACTTAGCCACGGTTTGAGACAATACATCAAAAGCATCGGTGCATAATAAGTCTAGTAAAGCGGGCGAGGGATGAAACAACCAATTAGAGGGAAAGTAACTACATCGACAGGCCTTTGCGAGCCAATCAGCAAGCCGGTTTGCTATTCGATTGTAGTGGGCCAGGGAGATGTCAGTGAATTCCTGTAGTTTCACTTGGGCTCGGTCCAGGAGCGGTTGAAGCTGCCAGTTCACTTCCGTCGAAGCTGTAACCCCTTGCACGAGTGGAAGACAATCTGTCTGTACTTGCAGGGAGAGTTCCGCGCGGTTAGAAAATAGATCTAAGGTTTCAAGCAGAGCCAAAGCTTCTGCCTGTGCTGCCGAAGCCGCCTCCACCAATGTCACAAAGTCGTCCACCAGACTTCCTCGGTAATCCCTGCAGATACACGCTATAGCGGCTCTGTTTCGCGATTTTCCTTTGGCGTCTACTTCCGTGGTGTTGAGCTTGACAAAGGAAGCGTCTATATTAACTTTCAGAGTATGAGGGGGCGGAGGTTGCCAACGATCTGGTATGGCTTTGAACTTCCTTTCTTCTACCTATTGTTGGCTCACGGATATGAAATTATCGTGGAGAGCTTGTGCCTGACTTAGAACTTGCTGCGGGTGCAGGGGACGCCTCTCAAAGAAGAACTGATTTCGCCCCTTCCAGATACTCTAGAGGACAGCCGCGACCTGATCAAACTTCTTGGTATGGTTAGGGTTGGTTTTGAGTTTGCCTAACCAGTCATCGAGGCGAGTTAACCCATATCTGGATATTTTGATTTGCAGGGGTGCAGAACTCCAAATCTGAGTTGTCCATGGACAGAGTAGAAGAATATGTTCGATGGTTTCAGTCTCTTTGTTGTAGACAGGGCATATAGGATCCAGTACGATCTTTCTTCTATATAAGTTTTCCCATGTAGGAAGAGCATTTTGACATGCTTGACAAAGAAAGAATATGATTTTTAGAAGGGTTTTAGCTTGCCAAATGTGTTTCCATAGATCTGGATTGATGTGATGCGATGAGGTTGCTGTTGGGTATATGCTTGTTGGGTTTTCTCTGACTGTGTAGTAGCCACTTTTCACTGAATAGATACCAGAGTTATTGTGCATCTAGACTAGCTTGTCTTTTGAATCTAGCCTTTCGATAGGTGTTGCGGGAATTTCCTTCACGATTCTGTCATCAAACATCGACTCCACTCGCTGAACATTCCATTTGCTATTTCCTTGTTCAATTAGTGCTGCCACATGTTCTGGTTCATTTCTTATTGCCGGGCCTCCAATCGGACCACTTGTTATCCATTTATCTACTCTTATTGATAGTTTTTTTTCCATTCCCAACTTGGTATATAGTGTGTGGACTGATAGAATCCCTACCCCGAGTTATACTTTTCCAACCCCATGAAGGTCGGGATCATTTTCCAGCTTTCCAGAAGTCTCCATGTGGATAATATAGGCCTTTCATCACTTTGCTCAATAAGGATTGAGAATTTTGTGAGATGCGCCACGCTTGTTTCCCCAACATAGCTGTGTTGAATGCAATTAGGTCTTTGAAACCTAGGCCCCCCTCCTTCTTTCTGAGTTTCAATGTATCCCAATTCTTCCAGTGTATTCCAGCATTTCTACTATTTGTTTTCCACCAAAAGTTAGCAATCCTCCTCTCAATAGCTTTGCATATAGAAATAGGGATCTTGAATATGAACATGGCATGTTGAGGGATGGCTTGTACAATTGATTTTATCAAAATTTCCTTCCTTGCTTTTGATAGCAAGTGTTCCTTCCAGCTTTCTAACTTTCTATTTACCCTCGCAAAGATCCATGTGAACATATCTTTTTTTGAGTGGCCCCAATCCATCGGAATCCCTAAATATTTCCCTATTTTTTCAGATTCTGGAACTCTAAGTTCATTGGCCATTTGAATATTGACCAATTTCCCCTTTTTAATACCAAACTGTTTTTTTAATAAAAAAAAAATGCCAAACAGGTTTTTTTTTTTGGTTGAAAAAATACCACATTTATGCAAAGTAATAAAGGTCAATATTTCTTTTCTTTCTCCATATTAAAAACAAATGGGAAAAGAGACAGTAATAATAAATAAAGGTGAATCTTGCATTTTGATTTCTTTTTTTCTTTTTTTGTGAACAGGAGGAACCGGCTTGCGCCGACAGCGTGCCGTAAACCCCCTGAGCGACACGTGCTAGCCACCACACACGTGCCACTAGGTAAGTCACCTAGTGACTCCGCCAACCTCCCTACTTCGCAAGGGCTTCGAACGCTCGACCTCTCACCGGGAGAAGGAGCGCCTACCCAGCAGAGCCACCCCAACGGGTGGTTGATTTCTTTTTTGTATATGCAAATTACTTGAATAATGTACAAAAGCCCATCAATTGATTTTTCCCTTTTTGGTGAAGTCCATGAAAAAAAATCAATTGATGGGCTTTTGTATATTATTCAAGTAATTTGCATATACAAAAAAGAAATCAAAATGCAAAATTCACCTTTGTTTATTATTACTGTCCATTTTTTCCATTTGTTTTTAATATGGATAAATGAAAGAAATATTGACCTTTATTTTTTTGCATAAATGTGGTATTTTTTTACAAAAAAGAACCCCAGTTTAGTATTAAAAAAAAAGGGAAATTGGTCATTTTTCAAATAGTTAGGGACTAGATGGAACATTAGATGAAAGCTCAAGGATTAAATTGAGGAAATCGAAAGTTCAGGAATGAAATTGAATATTAAATGAAAGTTCATGGACCAAATTGAGCAAATCGAAAGCTCGGTGATGAAATTGAACATTAGATGAAAGTTCTGGGACCATTTGTGACATTTTCCCATTAGATAAAACATGCCGAAGGAACAAAACAATAGTGGTTCACATTTTCTTTTGGTGTTTTATGGGGAAAGGGCTCGAAATTATGTGGACCACTTAGGTAAGTTTTCATTGTCTGAATTAGTAACTTGCGGTGCTGTTTAATCAAAATTTTCTCTTTTGTTTTTTGAGAATCACCAATAATTAGCACCATTGCGGTCGGTCCACGGTTGGCAGAAGTGGTAATGTGCAAAAGAATTTATACTTATTCTTGGCATTGAGTTCATCCGTGCAACTTGGTTTTAGAGTGACAAATTATTAAATGAACAGCCATCGATGTAAATTGACAAAAACTGGACATTTCTTATGAAAGAACATTTTTAGTATTTCCTCTGTTTAACATTGTTAGGAAGTTCAGTACTCATGAAGTCTGTGTGTGTAGACAAGTTCTCTTTGTGTGTCAGTAATGCTGCTGCCATTGTGCTAATGAGAAAGCTGAAACCATTTCCTAGAGAAGGCTACTTTGTTTTGGGAATCCTGTCTAGAATTAAAGGAAATGTTAGGAACTTGTGCAATCATGATGCAAGTCGCAATCTTCTACTTTGTTACTTATCTCTTTATTTACGCAGTGCTGCCTAAAGCATTCATAAATTTTTCTCATGCTTTAGTTTTCACAAATACTCATCTGACTTTCCTTTAATGATGGATTATCTAGGATGGGATTATGCTGGTAGAAAGGATTTACCATTTTCAACCTCGGCTTTTTTTAGCAACATTATTTTTGGGATTATCTTGATCTTTTACATTGACAATATTGTTGAAAAGAGGTACCTTACATTAAAATTTGGTCATGTGAGATTACTATCTTGTGAGTTTTCATGGCATATGAATTGATGATCATGTTTTAAAAGAACATGACCATATTCAGCTGGTAACTTATACTTGATGGCAAACAAACTTTCTAAGAGCAAACTACATATCTCAACATGCAATTATGAACTTTCAAACGACATGCAATTATGAACTTTCAAACCAGTCATTAATTTAAGGGGAAGATAAAATGCCAAATATGAAAAATCTATTTCTCGGGAAGAAAAGGAAACCCCAAACGTGAACAATCTAACAACCAACAAAGAGTTAGGTTAATTTTTTTTTTTTTCCTTCTTTTTTCTTCTCTTTTTCATTTTTAATTTATTTGTTGGAACACCCACACCATTCCAAATATGGAGGGGTGATTGGAGAAGAGAAAGGTAGAGGAGACGAGAGAGGAGAAGAGTAGGAATAGTGTTCCTTTTATGATAATTCCTTTGGTAGCGATGACATTTTCAATGTAAAGCGACCCCAAAGAAAAAGCATAAAAGGAACATTGCTCATACTCTTCTCTTCTCTCCTTTACTTTCCTCTGTGTTTCTCTTCTCTAGTCGCCCGTCCATGTTCGGAATTGTTTCTAAGATAACTCCCAATAAACCCATGGTCAGTCCTTTCGCTTATCTTATCCTAACCTCTAAAAGGCACACCATGCCAAGCACATCCTAGTGATTGCAAAGTCTTTGACAGCTCAGAAAAGAACAGGATCGGAATGAGAGGAACTCCGTGAAGATTTTGTTTAGAGTTTGATTTACTTTTGATAAAAAGAACCGGCAATCATCACCATTGATACTTTCAAAAGAACAGGGTGAGTATCTATTAACATTATGGATGCTAAGCCCATCCAAATCATAAAGAGAAACTTCAGATAGAAGCATTTAGAAGAGAATTTTTTCTTTATTGAAATTGTGTATGCTACAAATGAGGGGGAGAACCTTATGTATATTAGAACCCTTCTAATTACTAGTGTATATCTTCCCTTACCTAATGGTGGAGATCCAATCTCTCTAACTACTAGTTACCTAACAAAAATCCTTTATACAAGTGTATGATAACTATAGTGCCCTATGCGTATTCTAGAATATTCATGAAACCTAGACCTTAAGAAGCCTTAAGACATGTTCAGTTATCTTGGCTATCTCCTCTAACTGTCGTGCCTTGACCTTCGTTTGGTGACTCTTTGCTTAATCTTGTTCAAAAGTATAAGGTCGACACAGCAACGAGCTTTACAATCGTTGGAGGTTCACACAAGATGAGAGGAGAGTTGGAAGAAATTATTAGGATATTATTAAATTGAAATAATTAACAAAAAGAATAACAAAAGCACAAGAACGTGACTTAAAGAAAAGAGGAGCAGCGAGCTCCGAGTGATTGGGGAATTAGTGGAGATTTCTCTAGCATTCATATGATAGAGACAATTTTTGTACCTACAAAAAAAAAAACAAAAAAAAATTGTAAACCAAAGTTTTGATGATCGGATATAGGAAGTTTTATCAAGATAAGGAACTCCTAGAAAATGGGTTGAATAGAAGATCATGCAAAAAAAATTATGATGTTTTTCATGTTTTAAACCGAATTAATGTAATTTTATACATTGGAAAGTTTTGTGAGTAGTCAATCTTTGTTACAATATCTACTTTTGGTATTATTAAAAATGTTCAATGTAATAGTAGCCGCTAAACTGTATGAAAATATTCTATAAAGTCTCTGATCTTGAATTAATGAAAATAAACTATATTGAATATTTTCATACAGTTTATGGACTCTATTAAACATATATCAAAAGTTCATAGATTATATTGAACAAACTAAAAGTTCCGAAATTATATTATACATTGAGTTAAAATTTATTAATCATATTAGACAAATTAAAAGTTCATGTATATTAAATTGAAAATAGAGTCAAAATTTATGAACTTTTCTTTAATTAAAAATAAAATATTTAGCTATTTTGTGATATTTTGAATGGATGAATATATTTTAATTCAAGCATAAAACAGTACAATTGCTATTTAATATCTCTGCCGTCACTCGAAGGTCGAGCCTCCATAAAGCCAAGCTCTTTCATCTCTCTCTCCCTGGTAACTAAGACCAAGACCGTCCCCGAAAGGCAAAGCTCTTTTTATCTCATTGCTAGTGCACCACGAGAGAAAATCTCTCTCTTCTTTATCAGATATACTTCTTGCGAAAACACCAGGTCGGGAATAAAGATATCATTGGGTCATTCTCTTTTGATCACTCAGGGCAAGTTTCCCCTGCCCTGTAAAAGCGGGGCGTGTTCCCGTGCACTCTGGTTCCCAATGCACTACAAGATGGAAAGCCTCTCTCCTTCCTTTCATTAAAACCAGGCGTGCAGGGTTCCCAATGCCACTATAAGACACGGGAGAAAACCACTCCCTTCTTCATCATCGGATTGGAATCATGACGTGTATGGTAAGCTGTGATTGCGGATTGTGCACGACACCAAATCACTTACGAGGCCATCTACTTGTTCGCCATCCCTCTTGAATTCATCGTTTCTTTTCCTTTTGTTATTTTTCTCTTGAAATCATTATTGATGAATGAGGAAGTGAGGATGCCAGCCGCAATTTTCTTATGGATGTTCATCACATTACTAGTCCAGTTAGGTCATCCACGCTCTAGAAGCACCTGAAAATCCCTCCGTTCCTTCGACTCCGTTCACACTAGAAGAAACGGTGAATTTTGGCCGCACCCGACTTCTTTCTTTTATTCAGTCAACTTAAAATGTCTTTTTTCCTACAGAACCAACGGTCAGGATCCATCCGCCATGCTTTTAAGGCTTGAGAGAGAGAGAGAGAGAGAAAGGGAGCTTCGCTATTTAGAGACATCGGTCTTCGAGTGGAGAGAGAGATTGGGACATTAAATGGTAAATAGTACAAAAAATGTCAATAATAGGCTGTAATTATGAATGGTAGGTTTGGAAAGTTAATAGTGGCATTAAATTTTTGTTTCCCGTGCCATGTTTTCGTCGTCCCTTCGCTCGCACACGCTGCAGACAAATTATTTACCAATTCCCTTGAGTAGAAAGGATTTGTTTTTTATTAGCCTTGTAAGAAATCTACATCTTGTATTAAATGCGTAGTTAAATTTCATGGTTCGATTTGAGTGTCGATGTTGATTCATCTGGGTGAATTAGCCGTGAAGATTACATTATCAACTGAATAGACAAGAAGTTTGCTCATGCATCTCCTAAGATCCCAATACATAATTTCACAGGCTCTCATGTTTCTCTAACCAAGTACCGCTACAAAACCTTGAAAGAAAACCTCACCAACTCTTTTCTGAGCAAAATAAGCTTAAAAACTTACTTTAAGAAGAAATATATATATGTTTTCGAGGGCCGGTCGTGACACCCAATTGTCCACTTGAATTGGGCCAGGCGCCGGAAACACAGCCATAGACACCTCTAGCTAGGCGCCGGACCATGAATTTGCTTGGGCGAGCGACAATTCGGCCGGATGTCCGATACTTTTGCCTCAACTCGAGATCCCTTATAATCTTGTAAACCCAACACCTCAAACATGACTCAGAGCTTTCAGAGACGGTGGTGAATGAGGAGAAGACACGTGACTTTTCCCCCTCTCCTCTTCTATCTCCTCTTGTCTTCTTCTTCTTCTTCTTCTTCTTCTTCTTTTCTACACCATAGTGATGGCGAGCCACAACCTCCAAGTCCTAGAAAACACCCACAACCTCTTCAACAGAGTTTGCAGGTGACGAGAGTTTTAACGGTGTGGCCTTTGAAGAAGACATCAAAGAGGAAGTATGGTTATGACGCGATTTCAACTTATATAATTTTCACTATTATCTCTCATTGCCGATTTTTCTTTTGCTTTCTGTGCGTTCATCAGAGAGTTGGCTGATTCGCTTCAAGCCTAAATGGATGCGGAGCAAGCTTTGTTCAGCGAAATGGAATCCATGCCCGCCTAGCGTTGTTCTTGGTCCAATCACTCAACGAAATAGAAGCCCTTACGGCTTTAGTTCATCAGCATCCGCAGCCGTTTACACTAAACAGGGTCATAGTTCATGGGAAAGTCCCCGCCAGTGAACAAATAATGGACGTGGACGTCCAAATTCCAAGGGAGAGGCCGGAGGCGAGCAGATTCATGCCCGTTGAAGGTACAGTATTTGCTCTGTTCTTCTGTATTTACACTTCTTCTTCTTCTTTTCTCTTTTTTTCACTTTTTAATCTATTTACGGGAACACATGCAATTCCGCTTTCTCCTGAGGCGTAGTGACTAGGCGGAAGGGCATGAGGAGAGGAGAGGAGAGAGGGATGTTAAGATTGTTCCCGACAGTTTAGCTTTTTGAAGTTTATGCTTGTCGTTTCCCTCCGCTAAAATGATTGTTCTTGCCATCGCTTTATTTATTGCCTTAACTTTTTGTTCGTTCATTAAAGTGCCATATTGAAGTAAAATTGATCGGATAAGTGCCAAAATCGTTATTGATTTTTGCAATTTTTTATTATTTTTCCAAGAATTTAGCTATATATATATATATATATATATTTTATGTGCATGAGCCGCAAAGGTCTCACCCTCGGCACTCCTACTGTGCTTATCTTGTTTATTTTATGTTTGTCATGGGTACTCCATTTAGCTATTTGAGGATTTATTGTTTCCTTTTCTTCCCCCAGCGCGATTAAACTCAAATCCGTTGTTTGGACATATACATTATATGATATGTATAAACATAAATAAATGAATAAGTGGGATATTAAAAATGATGGACGAATAAAAATAATTGTTTGTAGAAAAGGCCTGCGATTTTGTGCAGTTCATCTTCATCATGTTAGTTGTTACTTTAAGCTAGATTTAGTCACCACCGAACGTCTCTCTTGATGATTTCACCATCACTACCGTCATCGAGGTAATGTCGCTGCAAGATTCTTGCGATCCTCTGGATGGTGATTCACCTCTAGCATCAATTGACTATTTGTTCACCACCGGCACCCACAAGCTCGGCCATAATAGAACAAAAGCGGAAAAAGTTCACACACAAATTGCTCAGGATTATATCTCTCGAGAATGGAATTCGTGGACTTCTCCATCTTCTTTCCCTTCCGTTATCATGAATCCACCAACCGCTGCTGCCGTAGCCAGTTCCGCCGTCGCTGGTTCCACTGTAGCAGTAGTTCATTCGTCCAGCTATGTTGTGTAGCCGAGAAATGTGAAGTGATTAAATCTTATTTAAAATTCCATCAACATCGAATCAACTCAATAACGATGGACAAAATTTCTTGTTGCTGATTCTATCTCTAATTGCAATCCTTTCTCCTTCGAGATGCATGAATATGCTAATGAGAAAATCAGTCGACATCGGAGCTAATCTTTGATGATTCAAGCTGCTGTGTTGCTGATACATCGATTTTGCATATTTCTGATGCACATAGCCTATTCGACTAAAAGTTTCTAAGATGTTTTTTCTTGAAATGACCCTCCCTCTAAATTTGTGTTAGAGTATGGATATATGACAACCCTAGATCCGATCTTCAATTTGATGGCAAGTAATTGTGACCAAAGACAAGGCATCAAACGTACCCCGAGAGAGAGCGAGAGAGAGAGAGAGAGAGATACGCTAAATCTCGTGAATTAGAATAAGATTAGATTACAGAAAGGAAAGAAATTTTCCAAATCAACTTGAATATGATTTATCCTTTTGTTAGGGATGTAAACCGAAATTTATTATGATAAATTTGCATGGGTTTGGATGCAAATTCTTGAAAAAAGATTGAGGTTGAAATCTTTCTTCTATTTACTTTACATATATAGAAGATTTACATATGTAAGAGAGATATGGCTTGAGCTATATATATTTGCCTCTAACAGTTGGTAGACTTTCCTATTCATTTGAAAAGAAAAAAAAAAAGTACTCATTTTTTCCGGATTTGGAATATCAAATTTTGAAAAATATAAAGAAAATAAATATTTAAAAGATTTAAAAAATCATGTAATTTTTTAAAAATATAAACAATATATTTATTCGAAAAGAAAAGAAAACAAGAAAAATATTAGATCGGCAAAGTATAGTTATGGAATATCAAATTCCAAATATTGTTGGTATACTAGTTCCTCGTGTTTTAATTGTAATATATATGGTCTTAGTTCCCTTAAAATATTATTACATCTCCATTTCGTGAAATTTTTATTCAATATCTTAGTCTACATATTCAACTTTTATTTATTTTTTAATGAAAATTTTTTAAAATACTATTCTTTTAAAAAAAACCTTCGAATTTCAAAACAATTAATTAGCTGTCCTATTGCCACTCCCGTACAATTTAATCGGTAGACATTAAGGCTGCGTTTGTTTTGATTTCTTTTTTCTGTTTTTAAACAATTTTTTTTGTTTTTTTGTTCCTGGAAACAAAAAATGAACAGAAACGCGTTTGTTTGCGTTTTTGTTCCAAAATTATTTTTTTATTGCCAGAAACACATCTGGAACAGAAACAATAAACAAAAAAAAGTTATTTCTTGTTTCTGGAACAAAATTTAGGAACACTTTCTTCTTCTCTCTTTTTTCTTCTTCTTTTTTCTTTCTTTTTTCTTTGGCCGGTCGTTGGCTCGGCCATGGCCAACGATCGGCCGTCAAGGGCCGGCGACCTTGTCGGAGCATCGCTGGCTCCCGGCGAGGCCGAGCTCACCCAGCAGCCGACGAGGCTCGGCGTCGCCGGGCCACCGCCAAGTCGGCGCCTAGCAGTGGCCTGGTGAGGCCGAGCCTCACCGGCCACTGGGCGAGCTCGGCCTTGCCGGATCTAGGTGAGCTCGAGCTCGCCCAGCCAAGGCGAGGCTCAGCCTTGCCGGGCCACTGCCAGGTCAGCATCGGGCGAGCTCGGCCTCACCGGATCTGGGCGAGCTCAAGCTCGCCTAGCCAAGGCGAGGCCGACACGTGCTGGGCTGGGCGAGCTCGATCTCGCCCAGGTTGAGCTCGCCCAACGGTCGGCGAGGCTCGGCCTCACCGAGGGCCAGCGAACCTCGCCATGGCTGGGCGAGGCCGCCGGCCCTCATCGGCCGGTCATCGGCCATGGCCGAGGCCGGCGACCAGCCAAAAGAAGAAAAAATAAAAAATAAAAAAGGAAAAATAAATAAGAAAAATAAGAAAGAAAACAGAAAAAGTAAAATATAAATATTAAAAAATTATACAAATTTACCAAATATGTTTCTGTTCGTTTTTTATTCCCGGAATAAGTTTACCAAACGCATTTTTTTGTTCAAAAGTTGTTCCCCGGAACAGAAACACTTTTTTCTATTTATGTTTTCTGGAACAATTTTTAAACAGAAAGGTTACCAAACGCGCCCTAGATCTCCCATAACCTCCATATTTGATATTCCCTACGGTTTTGCTTTGTTTAAGTCAATCTATTTTTATCAATCAATCATAGATTATTTTATTCTTAAAAGAAATGTTATAAGTTGTTCGTGAAAAGCCAAACAATTTTACTCATTGGGGTTTATGATATTTTGATTTTTATTCGATCCATAATTGGTATAAGAATATTTTACACTTCGACCATTGGATATTTGACCTGTCTTTGACTTCGGTCACATAATTATCTGAGTATATGTGTTACACATCCAATCCAAAATACCATATAATATGATAGGGTTGTGCAGCATTGATGATATGAGGAAGTCTTCCTTCATCAGAGATCATAGTCAGAGCAAAGCAAAGCCATGGCGTCAACAGTGACAACACAGAAGCAATGGGACTCGGGCTCAAATTGTCTTTAAATCGATGTGGTCATATGGAAGTTACTGATTTTGTTTAGAAATACCAAGTCCAACATAATTCCTTTGTTTGAGAGGAATTATCATATGATTCCTGCTTAATTTGGCTAATGACCATTTTTATAAAATGGGATCTTTCATGTTGAACAATCAAGTTGCTACTCAGAAAAACATACTGAAATTTCATTAGTTGCATAGCAACCAAAATCTAATCTACCTCACAATATTAATGTGGCTAATAATTTTGTTTGTGGCTAAATTTGATTGCATAGCAATAGCAATAACTTGCTTGTTGTAGATCTTTAATGCACGGGTGGATTATATTTCAATTTATTTTAAACCAAAATCCGACCAGGTGACCTAGTTGCTCCTATGAACGACAGGCAAAATTTCCTTCCCACTTTCTAGTATTTTTGCGCCTTCAAAGTTACCAATTTAAAACCCTAATATCTCTCTTTATTTTTACAGTCTTGCCAAACCCACAATTACATGGACTACACTAAGCAGGGTGAAAACAATTCAACTTTTCGTTAATTATAAAAAACCTTAAAAACTATTTCTGCAGAATGTCCTCTTTCGTTCCTTTTAGAGAGCTCATTTGACAAATTAACGAAATTGCTCTTTAAAAAGCTATAAATAAATAAATAAATAAAGCCTTGCAGCGACCTTTTCTTTTTCATTCTCTTCTTTTTATTGAAAGATGAATTATTGTAAATTTTCTTTGAGTCTAGTCAGTTTTATTGATGTATAACGTGGTGTCAAAATGCCGTGTGCCCAAAACGCTCATGTGAGATTATTACTTTTTGAGAAGCTACAAAAGAAGGGCCCCTAAGCAATCTTTTTTTTTTTTTTTTTCACTGGCGAAAGAAAAGTCATCTTCTTTTTATTCTTTTTTCGAACATTGAAAAGTTAAATTAGTGAATTATTTTCTTATGCTAGTCAGTATGATCCGTGTACAATGTTGTGTTAAAAATTCGTCACTCGAAATGCTTATTTGATAAATTAACAAAGTGATTATTTAAGAAGCTAGGAAAAGACATGTGGTGATCCCTTTTTCTTTTTCTTTTTCTTTTTATGAAAATTCAATGGTCTTCATTTTTTTATTCTATTTAGTATAGTTCCTGTAAAATATCTTAGAGAATTATTCTAATTGTCTCTAATATCCTCCCCAAAAATCGGATAAAAAAATCCAAAAAAGCCTTGTGACCCTCGACGAACAGATCTGGAGCCTCGACGAACTCGCGACGGTCAACCCTCAGACCTGGAACCTCCCAAGCAGCCACGATCTCTCCTCAGATCTTGGCTTCGAGTGTCGGCCCAACCTTAAGCGAGGGCCACCGAGGTCCTGCGACCTCACGCGAGGCGAGGGGTCCCTGTCGGCTTCAATGCCAGCACCGGCTTGAAAGTAAGCAGTCCATTCCCTCCGCATGTTGGCATCCTTGGACAAAGACATGGTGTCGCAACAAGAAACACAATCGTCCTGAGAGCACCGCTACAAGGCTCACCCCACGTCACCTCCAACTGATCTATCAGCTCCATTGCCTTTACCCACGTCGGGGAAACTATGTTTGATCAGACAAGGGGAGGGAGAGAGAGAGAGCAACTTCACAACCTTGGGTGCTTCACTGATAGTTCCAACGGGCAATGCAGATTGTAAAGCATCCCAACAAGTGAGCTGATCATCTAATTCACCTGTCACTTGCAACATCAAAATGCTGTGCTGTTTGAAGAGTATGGAGATGATATGATTGGATAAACCAACAAGTTAGGCCGAGAATTGTTAAAGCTCGAAAACTGTCGCTATGACCTGCGCGAGTAAGTTAATTAATTCAACGTGGCAAATTTAGAAACAAACATTCTTGGTGACTGAACACTAGATTCAAGTGCTGCACTGTTAAAAGATCGAGATCACTTCTATGAAAAGGAAATCAAACATTCTTGATGATCGAACACTTGATGATTTGATAGGATAAACCACCAAGTTAGGCTAAGAATTGTAAAAGCTCGAAAGCTGTCACTATAATCTACTCGAGTAAGTTATACTAATTCAACGAGGCAAATTTAGAAACAGATGTTCTTTATTATTTTATTTTTTTATAAATCAATTTTTCAATTTTTAATTTTTTTTCCTTTTTTTTCCTTTTCCATGGCCTTTTCTTTTTCTTTATTTCTTTCTCTTTTCTTCTTCTTCTTCCTTGGCCTTGGCTAGTCATTGGCTATTGCGATGGCTAACGACTTACCATTGGCGAGCTCCAACCTTGCCCTAGGCCAGCAAGGCTCAAGCTTGCTAGATTATGACGAGGTTGAGCCTTGCCTAATCAAGTGACACCTGAGCTTGTCGGCCTTGGGCGAGCTTGGCTTCGCTAGATTAGACAAGGTGGAGCCTCACCACAATACAGCGAAGCTCAATCTAGCCGCAATTTGATGAGCTCGAGCCTTGCCAGCCTGGGGCGAGGCCAGAGCTCATCAATGGCCAATTGTCATCTACCAACCTTTGGCCAAGGCCAATAAATAAGAAGAAAAAAAGAAAAAAAATATTAAAAATCAATTTTTAAAAAAGAAAACATTAAAATAAAAGAAAATTGTTTTTGAATAAAGAAAGTGAAGTAGAAGAAATTATGGAAAATGTTTTCCACTTTTTGAAAAGTGGACAACATTTTCCCCACTTTTGAAGGTATTTTTTCCAATAACTAAAAGCGTTTTCTTTAAACAGTTCATTTTTCATGAAATGAACGTCGGAAAATTTGAAAAATATTTTCTTGAAAGTTATTTTGCGTAAAATGAATAGAACCTTAATTTTTTAGGCCTAAGATTAGGTTTTTGGTTTTATTTGCTTCCAAATTTGAGTTGATTGAATATCTTTGGCGATTTTATGCTCATTTTTTTGTTGATATTATGCTTATCTTAATTGATTGGAAATCTATTTAATCTCCAGCTCGTAGAAGTAAAGTGTTCTCCCACACTTTATTTGGGTATCTAATTGACCCACCAAAAATTGGTTAGCGGTGATTGCAAAATAAATTGATCTTGCATATTAAGAGTTTGAACCTAAGTAACAAATTAGTATGGGTTTGAAAGAGTCCAAGCTAGGTGTCGAAGTAGTATTCATTAGCCAAACCCTAAGGTGATTAACCATTAGGGGAGGTTGCGACAAAGACCAAGGAAGGCAACACTGTTGATTGTGTTGAAATCGACAAGCAAACGGCACTTGATTATCCACTATTAAAAACCACAAAATTCAAGTAATAAATCATCAATTTTCTCCTTTATGATATAAAGGAAGAAAGCCATGTTTGTTAAAATATTTTTATTTTGACCACCTTTTCGGATAGCCCGAATTTACTCTCTATTAACTTTCATACTTCTTCAAAGGTTGACTCGGTAATGTTTGGATGGAGTGAACCTTGTCCTATTGGAATAATACCAATTTCTTGAATTACAAAGATTCGATTTGGGCAAATCAATAGCCAAATATGCCATCTATGGAGGCTAAGGGCCTCTTTCATAATGGGCAAATTCTTTGGCTATTTATGTTCTATTGTTTCTAGAAACAAAAATAAAATAGAAATCTATTTGGTAACATTAGCTAATTTTTCTACTCTCAAGAATAAATTTGGAACAGAATCAAGAAGTCGAAAAAAATTACTTCTTTATTCCCGGGACCAATTCTAGAATCAAGCTATTTTCTCTTCTTTTTTTTTCTTCTTCTTTCTCCTCTAGTTGATCGCCGAGCTTGACGATGGTTGGCAATCGGCTAGAGATAAGGTTTGATGACCTTGTTGGCGGCTAGGTGAGGCTCCCCTGGGGTTGGCAAGGTTGTCGATTCACATCTAGTTGGTTGCCGACCATCGTCAAGGCATGGTGACCTGCTAGAGGAGGAAGAAGAGAAGGAAAAAAAGAAAAGAAAAGAAAAGAAAGAAAAATCTCATAAAATTATTAAAAATTAAAAGGAACTCTATGTTGCAAAGAAAAAGTCAAGGGTTGTACCAAACGTTTTCCAATGCTTTGAAACTTCTCCAGCTAACAAAATCAGAAAAAAATTTGAGTAGAAATTATTCTCGAGAACAAAATAGCTACCGAATATAACTTAAGAGTCAAAATACTCTTTCCCAACACGTGATCTCTCTCTCTCTCTATCTCTCTCTCCCCCCCCCCCCCCCCCTCCGCCCCTCCCCCCTCCCCACACGTACCCTTACATCAATTAAGTTTCATGAAATTTCTCTTTATTAAAATTTTATTGATAACCTAGGAAAAGATTAACTTTCACAGTTTGTACTTAATGCATGACTTGATTATTTCCATAGCTACCTCTAATGTGCACATCTCTTGAATTAAGACCATGCAAGTCAAGCGATACGCATGTGTATAAAACCTTTTCATAAGAAGTAGAAAAAGAGATATTACTTTGTCCGTCCCCTTAAACAATATTTATGTACAAAGATTGTATAAAGACTTTTTAACAGAAGATAACTTTTCAACCCCCTTCGAAAACTAAATTCTCGATCCACATTGTATTTGTGATTTTGAAGCATAATTACCACTGCACCAAAATAAAATGAGTCATAAGTAAACAAAAATTTGTTTGGCTTTTTTTTACCCCTTGTATGACATAATGCCGGTAGTTTCTTGAAGAGTTGACAATATCAAATATGGAGGTCATGGGAGATCTAATGTCTACAATCTAACCAAAGCTCTTTACCAAGTTAGCTCACATAACATGTCGACTAAAACCGATTCTGTTGACCATATTATTATAATTGTTACAGGGTAGCACGAAGTTCAATATAGAGGCGTATATAGATAAGGGGAAAATTGTCAAAAAAGTTCTAAACCTATTGCATTTTTATCATTTTAATCCTAAACTTTTCAATTTTGCCAATTGAATACTAAACATTTTCACTTTTTGCCAATTGAGTCAATCTGGCTAATTTTGACTGAAAATCGCTAACGTGAATGCCAGCGGTGCCATGTAGGACTGTCAGCACTAATGTTGACAATTTTTAATAATATATATATTAATTTTTTGTTATTTTTATGATTTTTTTGTCTTTTCTTTTTTGCTTCTTCTTTTTCCTTTTGCTAATGGCTAGCCCTTTGGCCCAGTCGGCCATGTTAGGCTAATTGGCCTTGCCTACTATGGCGAGGCAAGCCTGGGCGAGCCTCGCCCTTGTCCTGGCCAAACTTGTCGAAGGTCGGCCTCCCCAAGGCTAGGTCAGCCTTGCTGATCGTTGGCCAGGCGAAGGCAATGACAGGTGAGGCCGACCCTCACTAGGCCTCACCTAGGTGGGCGAGTCCTAGCGAGGGCTCTATCAGTAGGTCTAGCAAGGCCGGCCATCGCCTAGGCCAAGGTGGCCTCGCTGAGCATTGCCTACGCTTGAGTGATGACCAGAAAGGCTCCCCTAGCCTAAGCAAGGTTGGCGTTGCTTGGCCTGGACAAGGCTAACCCCCGCCAGGCCTCGCCTGGAAGAAGGTTCTACCCACCGAGGCTCACCCGACCATGCCTCGCCTATGGCAGGAGAGGCCAGTCGGCTCGGCATGGCTGGTGGCTGACCACTAATAAAAGCAAGAAGAAGAAGCAAAATAAAAAGAAATTAAAAAAAAATAAGATAGAGAAAAAATAAGAGAAAATAATAAAAATTCATAAAATATTATTAAAATTTGTCCACGTTAGCACCAGCAATCTTACATGGCACCGTCGGCTTCCATATTAGCAATTTCCAGCTAAAATTGGCTAGATTGATTCAATTGATAAAATGTGAAAAGATTTAGAATTCAATTAACAAAATTGAAAGGTTTATAACTGGATTGGCAAAAATGCATTAGATTTAGGATTTTTTGGACAATTTTTCTTATAAATAAGGTATTGAGATGAAAAATCTAATAGCCATCTAATATCTTTTGTCTTGACTAGGTTTCTCCATCACTATATGGCGATGCTTGTCCCTGATTTTTTTACATATTGGACAGTTAGTTTGAAGCCTTTTGATTGATTCTCCCAACGAATTTGGACTTTCCAATACTGATGTTGGAACTTACTAAAACTATGTCTGGCTAATGTTGTGGACTAAAAAATCATTCTTATAGGGTCATGGCTACCATGATGGATGTTACAAGTTGATAGGGGAGTAAGTCCCGATTATCGATTCAAGCATGCTTCCTTTAATGGTGAAGCTATGATGTCAATAGGCTCAAGTTGCAGGGCCATTTCCAGAGTAATGTCTTCAATTTGGATCGTTTCTACATTGATGTATTTACTAATATATAGAAATAATGCGAAAAAATGTCATTTTACTAATGGTGTTTGTTTTGACAAACGAGGAGTTGTTGAAAGCACCACTACTTTTTCTTGACCGTGTTTAGAATAGAAAAATGGATACAACCTCTGGCCAACAAACTTCATTTTTTGACTTGAGGACTTGTATTTTTTTCAGTCTACACATCATGTTTCGGTTCGAAGTATAACTTTTACGATACCCCGAATGGGGTTCACGTTAATGAAAAGTCGTCAGTGACGGAAAAAGACAAATTGACAAGTTCTGTATTGACTTCTATCTGGCCAGAGACTCCGCTTGTTATGATTTTGATTTTATATACAGATGATGACTGAAGGCTGCAAGCCAATAACTGATTCGGTGTCCTGCATTTAATATACTTGAACAACTTGACCTGTATGGAAGAGTCCTTCACGTCACATGCTAAGATTCTACGATGTTTCTAGACGGCTCTCATTTGGGTATCCCATGGGAAATTGCGAAAATTTTTGACTAATAATAGCCATTCTCAACTAATTCTGAAGGAAATTGTTCAGATTTTATGCTTATTTAACTCATTATTTCATCAGAAAATGAGTCTTGAAACAAATTTTCCAACGTGTACCGGATTCAAGTTTGTTTTTCCTCGTTGACTGATTTTGATATTTTAAGTAGCCATCTTTGGTTGAGAATAATATGAGAGAACATCCCCATGTTCACATTGTTTTATCAAGATGTGAATATTTATGTTTTCTTTGCAGCTTTAACTTTGGCTGCATCGGTCAAGTACATTCACATATCAGATTTGATTTCTTTTCTTATTTATTTTATTAATACTTTTGAAAAAACTAATAACCACCTGTGCTTTGTCTGTTACTTACACATAATATATATTGGAAGATTCTAGCCTAACTATCCTCTTGAGAATGAGGAAAGTCCTCAATAATTTCATACAAAATTCCATTTTTTCAGACATGCTGCGTCCCATGAAAATCATTTCATCTTTATTTTTTAAAGATGACATCAACAGCAGAAACTCTGGCTCCATTCACAAGTCCTTGTATAAAAAGAGGAGATCCATGAGAGCAGAAAACAACTATCTACTTCAACCACGTAAAGATACTTCTCTGCTTTAGATTTGTACACGGCAAAGAATCATGGGCACCCAACACTCTTCAATTTTGAAATCAGAGCCAGGTATGTTCCATTCTATCCTTTGTTGTTCTGATTTGATCCAGGTATGTTTGACCACCGAATACATCTAATTGATTCATCTTCTTGGGTCCACGGTTTTAAAATCTAATGTTATAAACTCATATCCTATATCAATTGTTACATATAAATTAATAGTATTAATTGAGATCAACTACAATGAGAAATAAAAACTCACTAAATTTCACATGGTCCAAGACATAAAGGTTAGAAAGTCCCACAAAACTAATTCATGATTCCTATCTTGGAAAAAAAAAAACAGATGATCTTCTTTAAGTTCAATGTTAATTTTCTTTTTATAGAAAAAGTTCACCATCTAAGTTTAATTCAGAAATTTCAATGCAATGGATGAGCCTAATACTAGTCATTTGTCAATGATCTAAAGCATACAAAGTGTAATTAATTTGTCTAAGGTTATTTATGCTCATTTCTTTTTTAGGTGACAAAGAGATTCATATAGTGATTAGTCCAGAAGGCATGGCAACTAAAAAAGCTTCCCAAGACAATCGCGGACCAGCAGGTTTGTCACTTTGAACTTTTAATTTGTGTTCTTAGTAAATCTTGTATTTCGTGCATTTGAACTTTTTTAATCGGAATAAATTTCATGGCATACGGATGTTGATATGTGAATTCAAATATAATCTTTTCATAATTTTTGAAATCTAAAAAAATCTTGAATTATAACTGAGATAGCCCAAGAATAATTCATTTTACTTCCAAAGAGTAAATGAATGCAACATAGAAGAAGATATGCCGAGTAAACAGTAAACGCGCATAATGTATTATTACTCGAAGTCATGTTGATGATGATACAATTGCTTTTTCGCAATTCTAGTTTCATTATTTAAAGCACTCAGTGACCAGTTGATTAAATTAATTTCCGAAAATTTTTTTCTCATCAGAGAGTTTTGTCCAAACAATCACCTCGTGAGGACTGATCATTTTCTAGGTTTACTCAATAAGCTAATTGAATTTGCAGCTGATTATCCTACAAAGCAGTTTCATCAAAAGCAGAGGGCAAAATAAATGAGTTACGAATATTTAGTTACTGCTCATCACTAAGAGGCTGCATTAGACAAATGCTTTGGAGACATGATTCTCCAACTAGTCAATTTACTTTAGTGATCCCAAAAAGAAATCATGTAATGTTGTTCTAAGCCAAAACTAACTTATCAGTAGAAATGGTTATCACTATTATGACGGTGTAAAGATAATATTGTTGAAGAAAGCTCACTAACAAGCACAGTTTCTAAGATCCGTGGATGGCGGAATCTTCTTACCACAAAAACAAAACATATAGATATAGATATTTGTGTGTGTGTGTGTGTGTGTGTAGATTTTGTAAGAAAAATTACTTCTGTTATTTTTACGAACCGTGTCAATCAATAAATTTAAGTGATATAATTCCAAGTAATGCATCGGTACGATAATATTAAGAATGCTAACAAGCTGGTATCCTATATCAGTTGTAACTTATAAATTAATGATATTGATTATTGAAAACATATGATTAAGTCGATTCGTTTATTTTTATCTATGTATAGTTAAGGTATAATTATTACTTGAAATCGTAGAGATAGACAAAATTTTGTATAGGCTTAATTTACGAATGATGTCACAGAATGACAATGAGGAATAAAAACTCGCTAAGAAACACATTGTCCAAGTTGTGAAAGTGAGAAGGTCCCACAAAACTAATTCATCTGATATAATAGCTATCTCCGCGGGGGGGGGGGGGGGGGGGGGGGGGGGGGGGGGGGGGGGGGGGGGGGGCGGCGCGGGGGAACTCATGAATTTCATTAAGTTTAAGGGTAAATTATTTATGATTTTTTTTTACTATCTAAGTATAATTAAGAAAATTTCATCTATAGATGATCCAAAAGCTTATAGACTCTAATTTATGTTCATTAAAATAAATAAAATTCCATGTATAGATGATCCAAAAGCATACAGACTGTAATTTATGTTCATTCTCTTTTCGGTAACAAAGAGATTCACGAAGAATGGAGTTTAGAAGGCAAGCAAGTTGATCAAGCTTCCCAAAATGGTCACCTTTCAACTCAAGGTTTGTCACTTTGAACTTTTAATTTTCATTTTCCGTAAATCTGGTGCTTCGTGCATTTTGACTTCTTTTAATTTGAAACATTTTAAATTTCACAGCATACAGATGTCAATATATAAATTCAAATATAATCTTTTCATAATTTTGAACTCTCTTGAATTACAATTGCGACTAGTTTTTGACTTCCGAAGAGTGAAGGAGCGCGCTCATCGGAAAAGCTATGTTGATTAAGCAGTAAACACGCAAAATGTCTTACTCATAGTCAAATCTCCTAATTTGGTATGACTTGGCTCCACAAGTTACCTTATAGTTGCTCATTACAATTGCTTTTTCCGATCCTAGTTTCATTACTTACAAGCACTCAAGGACCAGTTCATTAGAATTAATTACCAGAAAAATTTCTCTTATTATAGAGTTTTGTTGAAATAATCACCTCGTGAGGAATACTTATTTTCTATGTTTTACGTGATATGCAAATGAATTTGCAGCTGATTCTTCACCCAAGCAATTTCATGAAGAGCAGGGGACAAAACAAATGGGTTCTCAATAGTTAGTTACTTATCATCAGGAAACTAATGAACTATTGCGTTGGGGCATGTTCCGTTATAATTACTGCATGACTAAGTCAATTCGTCTGGGTTCATTTATGTATGGATCTCTTATATTTATTATGCGAATTGTGGAGAGATAAATTTATGTATAGACTTAATTAATGAATTAGATCGCGGATAACATCAATGACAGTGAGAAAAAGAAAAACTCACTAAAAGATACATTGTCCAAGATCTAGAAGGTAGAAGGTCCCACCAAACTAATTCATGAAGCATTACCCATCTCGAAAGAGTACTCATGATCTTCGTTAGGTTTAATGTTAAAGTATACATATGTGTATAAATATTTTGTTTAAAAGTCCACCATTTAATTTTAATACAAAAAGTGCCATGCAATGAATGAGCCTCATACTAGTCATGTGTAAATAATCTAAAGCATACACAGGAGTATTGATTTTTCTGTGATATTTATGTTCGTTTTTCTTTTAGGTAATGAAGAGATTCGTGAAGAGGGGAGTTCAAATGGCACAGCAACTGATAAACCTTCCCAAGAAGGTCGTATCCCAACTAAAGGTTTGTTACTTCGAATTTTTAATTTTCATTTTCCATAAATTTTGTGTTTCATGTATTTTGACTTTTTTTAATTCGAAACATTTTTGATTTCACAAAATACAAATGCTGTTATATAAATACAAATATAGTCTTTTCAAAATTTTAAGATCTGAATAATATATTGAATTATAATTGAGAAAACCCCCAAAAAAATATGTTCTTACTTCCAAAGAGTATACGAGTGCCCTCACAAGAAAGTATGTTGAGTAAACAACAGCCCCTTCCCCTGCATTTGCGTTTCATTAGAACTTCGAGTATGTGGCTACACTTGACCTAAACAACAAGAAGTGAGAAAGCCTGAGGATTTTTAATATGCAATTTTGGCAGTCAAGACATCAGTGAAGGTCAATGAAAAATATCGACCGCTGTTTGAAGCCGCATTGAAAGGTGATTGGAAAGCTGTCGAGGAAATCCTTAATAAAGATTGTGAAGCAATCACGGCCGAAGTTATGACCGTAGAAGATAAGCACATTACCGTGCTCGATGTAGCGGTTATGGAAGCACAAGATCAATTGGTCAAGAACCTAGTCAATCGCTTTTCTCTAGATCATGAAGATTTCATTTTGAAAAGTGCCCTCTACAATGCTGCCCGGAGAGGAAGAATAAAGATGGTGAAGGCATTAGTAGACAAAGTTGATGCGGAACCTGAAAGTGTAGCCCATGCTCTTTCGTATGCTATTTCAGATGCTCCTATGCATAAGGAGGTTATCTGGTACCTAGCCAGGCATGTAAAATCTGCCCCAGATTATGATACCATGAGCAGCCTTATTATGGCTGGCCATTTTGGTAAGATTTCTTACTCACTTATCTTATCTCATTTTCTTCACTATTTACTTGAATTAATTGTTTTGTTCTTGCATCCCAAAAGACATAATCTTATATTTGGCTCAACGATACCCCAGCTTAGCGACAGACAGTAGCCCGTTGAGAGACTTTGTAATTACAAAGTCTTACTTCCGTAGTGGAGCTAGACTCAGTTTTTGGGAAAAAACTATTGTCGCGACCAATTTTTTCGAGGTGTGAACCACCTAGGGTTTGGCTAATGGATTGTTAAGCCTAGATTTAACTTGGGCTCTCCCAAGCCCATACCAATTCGCGACTTAGGTTCAAGTTCTTAACATGCAATTGAATTTTAACTAGGAGTCGCCACTAATCTATTTTTGGTGGGTCGATTAGAAACCCAAGTAAAATAACAGGAGAATTATTTTACTCCTATGAACCAAAGACTATGGGTGCGGGGACTTGGTTACGTTAAATTTCTCTAACGCCCTTTCGGTACCTTTCTTTTTATTTTGAAAAAAGGTTTTGCAGGCAGCTTGAATTGATTTTAAACTAGTTTCCTAACATGTGAGGTGTTCATGCAGGTGCGCATACCATCAATTTAACATCCAAGAAAACAATTAAATAATGCAAGGACTTACCTCGTAGCAACGAAAGCATCTGCGTTGTTAGTTTAGAATTCACATCAGCAGTTCTAAATATGATTTCTAATTAACACGCAATTTCCTTTTTGTTTTCACTTATTTAATGATAATCATGCAATGCATGCTACTAATCTAAGATGATATGACAAGGCAATATGACTTAGCTATATGACCTAAGCAATATGACATAACTAAGCATGTAGTCTATCCTAAGCATGAGATGATTTATTCTAAATAATTTTTTTGTATTTTCTATGAGATTCAAAATTAAAGAAATGCAACATTTAAATATGCAATCTAAATTAATCTAATGACTGACAATTCTAATGACGGGCAATTTCTAATTAAATGCACCTAACAAAAATCACTAAATGACGTGCATTGTATGAAACTAATTCTATATGACGTGCACATGATTTTTATTTTCCTAATAAGCATGCAATCTATTTAGGAGAAATTATCTAAACCTATAATATGCAATCTTAGCATGCAATGACGTGCAAAAAATGCCCTAATTCTACATGACATATGCATATGACATTTTTTTGTGTTTTTGTTTTATTAATTTCGAAATTAGGAATTGTCAAATTATTAAACATGCAACCTAAGTAAAAAAACACTAGCAACCTAAATTGATTGATTTGATTTTTAATTTTTGAAATTCGAAATAAAATCTCTCTTCTAAATATGCAAGATAACAAGAAATATTCTAAAACAAACCTAATCCTAACTCAAATATTTTTTTGGATTTTTTTTATTTAACAAAATAAAATTGATTCAATTAACGTGACGACAAATTGGATAAGATATGATCGATATCTACAAACCGGCGAACCATATCTCGCGCATGAGATCGGGTTGGCTAATTTTTAAATAAATCGCAAATCGAATCTCGGGCGGGAGATCGAATTGGCGATTTTTCAAGCGATTGTGATTGCGAGTCGGATTTCGGGCGCGAAAATCGGACTATCAAACACAAATTTCACATGCTGTTTCATATCAAACATCTCATCATCAAATAAAGAAACACAATGAATAATAAATACTAAATAAATAAATGAAAAAAATAAAATAAAATAAGAAATCTACCTAATTAGGGTTTTGGCCTCCTAAACTAAAGTCAGCCAGCGGCTAGATGGGTTGCCGTTCGGAGCTCCGACGAGGGCGGCGGGGCGGACCGGCGGCAGCAATACTGACCAGCGGGCAGGGGGCTGTTGTCCGACGTTTAGGAGCAAGCCGCAGTTGGGTTGTCGCTCGGGCGTGCATCAGGTCGCCGGGAGCAGCAAAGAGTCGGGCCTCGGCAACCGGTCCTGGGTCGCGGGCAAAGGAGCGGCGTCGGGCTGTGGCTGCAGCAGGCGCCGGTTCTGGGTTTTTGCCGCCGGCGTCGGGTCGCTGGTTAAAGGCTTTGCACGAGCAGCGGAGGAGGCGCGGGCCGGCACTAGCGGTGGCTTCGTGGGCGAACGGCGTCAGGCTTCAACAGGGCCAGCAGCGATGGCTCAGGTGCTGGGCTAGGCGAAAGCAGCAAGGTGCAGGCGGTGGGCGGACGAACGGCGATGGTGTTGTGGGCAAGGCCGACAGGGCGACGGATCGACGCTGGGTCGCCGGTGAGGTGTAGCTCCGTTGCTGGGGTCGAACAGCGAGGCGAGAGCAGCGTGTTTGAAGAAGAGCCGGCCGGTTAATTGCAGAGGTGAGGCAGCGAATTTGGGAAGACGATGAACAGTAAGGGTCAAATCACTCCCCCTTTGTTTCTGTCTTCTCTCTCTGCCTTTTCTTTTACTTTTCACTTTTGCTTTTTCATCACTTCCTCCACCAAAAGAAACCCCAGCGAAAAAGCCCCCCCCCCCTCTTTCATCGTATACGGCTCCCTTTTATAGGCAAATAAGATGAAAATCTTCGCGAAATATTTCATCCACTTTTCAATATACACGAAGATAATCTATAACCTCCCGATCACCCAAAATCTTCTTATTTTCCTTATCTCTTGAATATCTCTAATGATTTTATTGCCTATTGATAAAGATGATATTGCAATGCGGTTTTCTCAATCTTCAAAAAAAAATCATCAGAATATTGGATCAAATTTCAATTTTTCACAAGATAATTGATTTGCAAAAAATAATGGGCTTGGGCTAATTTGCTCATTTCATGGGCTTAGTCCGACCTGCCAATTTAAAACCCGAAAACACCAATTCGACCCATCCGCTACCGATCCAGTAAATAAAATGCAAAATATGCAAACTAAATGTAGCCATGCAATTAATATTTTTTTTTCAGGGATAAAATTAACCCCTAATTTTTTATGCAATAATGACTAAATGGATCGCCAAAATTTAGGTGTCAACAGCTATCTACAAATGTAAGTACTTCTTGAGCTTCTTTTGTTAGCTATGTACAATTCAAGCAACTCTATCCACATGGTGTTCACCCTATCCGTTTCCATTTTAAGGTATCCCTCCACGCATGGTCGATACATCATTTGACAACTTCAAAGACATGAAGATGGCTCGAGGTATTTTTGTTAATCTGCTTAATGGATGGACAAACAAAACAAAAAAAAATATCATTTAGGGACCTTATTGACAAACAACACGTTTGTGTACAAATTAATATGTCCTTTGTATTCAAATTAATATTTAAATAATGATGTATGACAAAATTGATATTTAATACAACATTTTTAGAGTTGATCGAGAAGTCTGAATGTCAAATTGCTAAGTCAAATTTTAGGGAACTCAAGCTGTGGAATTCGTGTCATAAAAGGTTGACTGATCCATGTTGTTCTCTAACATATTCAAGGATTATTAAATTTAATTATATATGTGACTTCAATTTCATAAGTGTGGTATGGATCTCCTTCTTGGTCATCAATTTTTAGTTTGCTGACATGATTCTTCTTTCCTCTCATAGAGTTTTCACCGGCACTTAGGTGTTTCAAGACGTTACTCCGGAACCTTGCCACAAAACCAGGCATACAAAATTGTCATGGCATTTACAAAGGGAAAATTGGCTAAAAAGTCGTAAACCTATTATACGACGGCCAATTTAGCTTCAAATCTTTCAATTTTGCCCATTTTGATCCTAAAATATTTTAATGATTTGCGAAAGGATCACAATGATGAATTGTTAAAGGATTTATGACTACATTGGAAAAATTGAATAGTTTAAAATTGAATTGACCACCATATAATAGGTTTAAGGACTTTTGGACAATTATCCCTATTTACCAAAAAAAAAAAAAAACCTTATTTCATCCATGGGTAGAGATCTCTTATTCAAAGTGTAAATCGATATTTTTAGTATATCTTTTTGAGATCATAGTTATCAATATGCACTGACTCTCGTTTCATATATTAAGATCCCATTCAATGCAATTCAATTTAAATTCTAAATGACATTGTCGCAACCTCTTTTTTTCTCGGCGCCCGCAATCGGGTACGAGCGTCTAAGGAGGCTAATGGCTCGGCTGAATTTAATTATGCCCGGACTCTCCCAAGTCCACCAATTCATGACTTTAATAGTTCGAGTTTTTTAACCTATAAATCAATTTTTAAAATGGAGTCGCCACTAATCAATTTGGGGTGGGTTGATTAGAAACCCAAGTGAAGTATCGGGAGAAATACTCACTCCTGCGCAACCAGAGAAATTAGGATCGGGGACTTGATTACACTAGTTAATCACTAATGCCCTTTCGGTACCTAATCTTGTTTAAACTCTAAGGCTTTTCGGATTTTTGAGAGATTTTCCATGCATTTTTGGAAGGAAAAACATTTTTGAGCATTTTTCTCATTTTTTGGACATAAAAGGGATTTTTTGGTATTTTTGGTATTTTTTGGAAAAATACAAGTCTTTTTGGCTTTTTCTGAATTTTTTGGCTTTTTCATGAAATTTTGGATTTTTTTGGATTTTTGGAAAATAAAATATTTTTTAATATTTTTTTAATATTTTTTGATTTTCTGGAAATTAAAGCATTTTTTTAATATTTTAAAACATTTTTTGGTTTTCTGGAAATTAAAATATTTTTAATATTTTTTATAAATAAATTATTTTTCTTTTTTTATTAAAAAAAAAAAACTGATCCGGGTCGGATCCGCGGGTTGGGTAGTTGATGACCCAAAACGCGCACGGGCCCGACTCGGATTTTTTTGCTTTTTTTCTTAAAAACTCAGCCCACACACACACGGAATTGGGCCTATTAAAAAAGATGCCCGGCCCGAGTTCAGCAACCAGCCCGATGAGTGCAGGTCCGACCCGGGGCAACCCTACTCGGAAATGGAGGAACCGGGTCGAAAGGACCCGCGAACAGACCCGGTTCGCGACCTCCTCTCTCTTTCGTTTGCTCGCGGTGCTGGTGGGAGGGATCGAGGTGTCACCGGGCAGACGGCGACGACGGCGGCGACGACGGACTAGACGGTGATGATGGCGGCGACGGCGACGACGGTGGAGACGACGTCGCCGACGGTGGAGACGACGACGACAATCCGCTCAGCGAGGACGACCGACCATGGGTCTGTGATGGGGGTTTCAGTGGCGGCACGGTGACGGTGTGAGGTGCGATGGCGGAGACGACGGGACGGCGAAGATGACGACCCCTATTACCTGTGGCGAGGTGGCGGCAAGCGGCGGAGACGGCGACGACGTCAGAGGGTGCGTGACGCGGCTCTGCAGGGTCTCGGCTTCCGTCGGACAGCGTCGGAGGACGATGACAGAACACGGCGGCTAACTGGGGCTTTGGCGTGGGCGATTGACAACGTCGGAGATGGCAGTGGTGGCGGCACGGCAGGATTCGGCACAGCAGCGGCGTCGGGGGGGACCTCCTCTTCCGCCCCTCTTCGCGGATCTAGAACTCCTTTGCTTCCTCCGACCTCGCTTTTCTCTCCCTCCGGTCAGATCCGAGCCTCCACCGGCCGGATCTGACCGCCTCGGACTCGCTCGCCGGCAACCTCCCCCAAAGTCTCTCAGTGGGAGGTCAGCCGAACTCGCAACCCGAGTTCTCTCTCACTCGCCTTCCTCTCGCTCGCTCTTCAACCTCCTCCGAAGTCTCTCAGGAAGAAGTTTCCAAGCTTGCGATCTTCTGGCGTGTCTTCAACAACTGAAACGGGGGCCTATTTATAGGCGAGGGAGCAGGCGGTCGACGGAGCTTCGGCCGCCGGTCCCCGTGCGCCAAGCGGCCTCCGCCGGCCGAACCGACGTCCCATCCGACGCCAGCTGCCCCTCCCACGCTCTTATCTGACGCCAGCCGCCCCCTGCTCCACGTGCGCTACTATTCCTCCACTTTGCTCCGGCGTCGCGCGCGTCCTTCTCTCCGGTGCGTGCTGCTTATCTAGTTTGGGGAAGAAGACAGGGGAGGAAGAAGACAAGGAAAAGGGGCCGGGCTTGGCCACGCGACTGGGCCTCGCGGGCTTGTGCAAAGGGAAAGAGAGGAAAAGAGGGGAGGGGCTGCTTTTTTTGCTTTTCTTTTGTTTTCTTTTGTTGTTGATTTTTTTAATTATCTTATTTATTTGAAATAAAATAAAAAATTAATAAAATAAAATTAGCCTAATTAAAAATGAGGTGTCAACAGCTGCACCTCTTTGAAGGTGAGCTCGCAGAGGTTGCATTCAAAGACAGACTAATACCTCAATTTTATCCATGCATGCGTAGTAGATTATATTTTATTTGGAACTTATTATTCTAAAGAGCAATATAACTTTACATATACTAAGACAAATAAGAAGATACCTGTAGCTACTTACCGGGAGTGAGTGAGATAGGGTGTGAACCCCGAGTTTGGCAAGTATCAAGGCATCATCTTACCTGGTGATATGAGGAGGTTGCTTTTCCAGGGCTCGAACCATTCTTCAGTCGCCTGTTAAAACAATCAATGGTTTGTCTAGGACCCGAACCTTTCTTCAGTGGCCTTGACGGGAGATTACTCCTCCAGGACCCGAACCATTCTTTGGTCGCCTATTGGAGTAGTCAGTGGTTTGTCTCGGACCCGAACCATTCTTCGGTCGCCGTGACGGGAGACTGCTCTTCCAGGACCCGAACCATTCTTCATTCGCCTGTTAAAACAATCCATGATTTGTCTAGGACCCGAACCTTTCTTCGGTCGCCTTGACGGGAGATGCACCGACCTTTCTCAGGGCATCTCATTTGTGGGTGCCTGATTTGTATCGAGGACACCAGTTGGTACCCGAGCTTTCTTGGGAGATGCGCCGACCTTTCTCAGAGCATCTATTTTGGGGGCGTCTGACTTCCGTCGAAGACACCAGTTGGAACCCGACCTTTCTCGGGAGGATGCACCGACCTTTCTCAGGGCATCGATTTGTGGGGCGTTTGACTTCTGTCAAAGATACCAATTGGAACCCGACCTTTCTCGGGAGGATGCGCCGACCTTTTTCAGGGCATCGATTTGTGGGGCGTCTCACTTCTGTCGAAGACACCAGCTGGAACCTGACCTTTCTCAGGAGGATGCGCCGACCTTTCTCAGGGCATTTGTTTTGTTGGGGTGTTTGACTCCTGTCAAAGACACTGGTTGGAACCCGACCTTTCTCGGGAGGATGCGTCGACCTTTCTCAGGGCATCAATTCTGGAAGATACCTGGACATTCACAAGCATATCAAGGAGTACCTGGATATTCACAAGTACTAACATGAAGGATATTTGGGCCTTTGCAGGCGTCGAAATGGGTATTTGGCTGATCATAGGCAATGGACGGGTACTTGGATGATCACAAGTGCGAACTCTTGGAGGATATCTGGACATTTGCAAGTATCGAAGGGGTATCTGGACGATCACAGGTACAAACTCTTTGGAGATATCTGGATGATTACAAGCATCGAAGGGGTACCTGAGACATTCGTGTGGAAATATCGAGGATAGGTCTTGCATATACATGAAGGTCTCTCACCTCCTGGTAATTGAGAATATTGAGGACGTGCCTCGCATATTCATGAAGGTCTCTCACCTTCTGGTAAAGGGGAATATCGAGGACGTACCTGGATATTCGTGAAGGTCTCTCACCTCCTGGTAAATGGGAATATTGAGGACGTGCCTCGCATATTCATGAAGGTCTCTCACCTCCTGGTAAATGGGAATATCGAGGGCATGCCTCACATATTCATGAAGGTCTCTCACCTCCTGGTAAATGGGAATATCGAGGGCATGCCTCGCATATTCATGAAGGTCTCTCACCTCCTGGTAAATGGGAATATCGAGGGCATGCCTCGCATATTCATGAAGTTCTCTCACCTCCTGGTAAATGGGAATATCGAGGACTTACCTGAGATATTCGTGAAGGTTTCTCACCTCCTGGTAAATGGGAATATCGAGGGCGTGCCTCGCATATTCATGAAGGTCTCTCACCTCCTGGTAATTGGGAATATCGAGGGTGTACCTCGCACATTCATGAAGGTCTCTCACCTCCTGGTAATTGGGAATATCGAGGGCGTGCCTCGCATATTCATGAAGGTCTCTTACCTCCTGGTAATTGAGAATATCAAGGGTGTACCTTGGACATTCATGAAGGTCTCTCACCTCCTGGTAATTGGGAATATCGAGGGCGTGCCTCGTATATTCATGAAGGTCTCTCACCTCCTGGTAATTGAAAATATCAAGGGCGTACCTGAGATATTCGTGAAGGTCTCTCACCTCCTGGTAATTGGGAATATTGAGGGCGTGCCCCGCATATTTGTGAAGGTCTCTCACCTCCTGGTAAAGGGAATATCGAGGGCGTGCCCCGCATATTCGTGAAGGTTTCTCACCTCCTGGTAACATAAACTTGAATGTAGCACGAGGCTTACCTGGATGGCCGTAGACACTCAAAAGGGCTAGAACACCTGGGTAGGCGCAGGCACACAAAGTAGTGGAATGCTTGAACAGCTGCTATTATTTGGGGATAACTCGGGCAAGTTGAGTGTCATGAAAAGGAAGTACCCGGACAATGGTGGGTACTTGACGATATAGGGATACCTAGACAGCAGTAGGTATTCCAAGAGATACTTGGTCAGTCACAAGTACCAATACTCTGGGGACAACTCGAACAGGTCGAGTGTCGAGAAAAAGGAGTATCCGGACGGTGGCCGGTACTCAAAGACAATGGGATGCTAAGACAGTTGCAAGCATCGAAACTCAAGAGACAATTTGAATAGGTCAAGTGTTAAGAGGAGAGTACCTAGACAGTGGTAGGTATTCAACGATAAAGGGGGATAGGGACATGCTTACCTAGCAATACCTCTAATCTCTGAAAGTATGTCTGTTATTAGCACAATATGCACACATGATTGTATATGCTGTAAATTCATGAGTTCAAATGAGATTCATGCATGATAATTTTGTCAGTTCTGCATCTATTGATTTTCACTGGGGAAGATTTTGAAAGACAACCTTCATTTAGAATGTAGATGTCTCGAGCATGCCAGATGAGGGACTTTTAGTCTGAAAGGACTTTCTGCTCACTCTCATGGAAAAGGCTATCCTGACCATTGATGCAGGATTCATAAGGACCACACTATCTCACTGTCATCATGTCAGCAGGGTTCTGAGTATTCTCGCAAACGGTACGACTTAACCAATGTGAGAGGTCTTTGTTGAAATTGTGTTGAAGTCTTGGTTAATGGCTCATCGAAGGGGACCATCAAGGTTGAAGCTGATGGACGAAAATGTTGCACGATCATCTCCGGGTTTGCAAGTCAAGAGTCCTGCGAAAAGAGATAAAATAGTCTTGCTCGTACTTCTTCGAGCGATGCTTATAGACATATGAAATCCTACGTTAATTGAAGTGCCCCTAGTCTGAAGAGACTTTCACAATGGGATGCAATGTAGGCTTGATTCATGTGTAAGAGGGTGAGAGCTGGTGACTGCTTTGACATTTGTCACCAGTCT
This sequence comes from Eucalyptus camaldulensis, assembly GCA_019915185.1. Classification (NCBI taxonomy): domain Eukaryota; kingdom Viridiplantae; phylum Streptophyta; class Magnoliopsida; order Myrtales; family Myrtaceae; genus Eucalyptus; species Eucalyptus camaldulensis. Next base: position 34,126,148 of record JAHSVA010000001.1, read on the forward strand.
TTCTTCTCACTGTCAAATGGAGGTTCTATGGACCACAACAGCAACATTTTCTTGGCTGCATTTTGACTAGGGGACATTGGCCTTGCTTTTACTAGGCACACTGCTTTTTTCATGCCCCTATTTTTATTCCAGTTCTTCTTTTATGGGCATTGACCTTGCTTTTACCAGGTACACTGCTTTTTTTATGCCCATGTTTTTTCATTCTTGTTGCTTGAGAGCTGATCTTGGCAAGCTTAATCGAAGCCTCGTTATTAGACTCTTGAGTCTTCATCTTCAACTGGCGCTTAGGCTATAATAACTTCTACTTTGTCTTGATGTGAGGGTAAAATTACGGACTCACTTGGGTTGTACAATGAATATAAGTGCGTAAAGAAAGAACTGCTCTTCATGACTTTAGGGCACTTAAATTAACGCGAGTGTTCATATGCAATAAAGACACTCGAAGATTGATGCAAGTGCAAGCAAGAAAATTTTTATCCCCTTTCTCACCTTGTGATGCTAACTTGTTTTCGACTTGCCCCAGTGTGTGGTGGTTCTTCAACGGGAGCATAGCAGGAATTTGTCAGTGTATGGGGCTCAATGGGGTGAGCGATGGAATGCCTCTCACTATTTTGGTTATCGTACCATTCACGAGAGAACTCTTTACCCTGCAGCCATGGAATCTTCTGCACTCATCTCATAAGTGTATAGATGGGGTATTGTGTGTAGGATATGGCTTGCCTTTCATCATTCTGACGTACCTCATCCAGCATGCTCAATTAATCTTGTATTCTTCACTTAGCTGTCTATTCTAATAATCCTCAGTGGAATCAGTGACTTAGACAGACGAAATCATCATGCAGAATTCATCTGGAAATGACATGCCACATTTTGAATATGATAGAGTTTGAACAAGTGAATGGTTTTGACTCAAAAAAGACCCTATTGACAACTTTAAAAGTTAACATAATGGTGTTTCCAAAGAAGTTAAATTTTGAACATCAAAAGGGTTATTCGCAAATGGGTGTTGATAATTGTCCCTATTGATTAGGGATATGACACATGAAGGATCAGCCGGGGTTGGGGATCTGATCGGGCACTCTGTTGTTGCCCCTGCAGAAGAGAAAATGGATCAATCAACAGGGCCAAAATTAAAGGTGAATTGAGGCCTGAAGGATCTCTGTCATTTGCTTTGGCAATTACTCAGGACGCCATTTCGTTTGGGAGAGTTTGTCATGCTTCTCATTGATTTGTTATCTTTGTTTTTGACAGTCAGGTAATCCTGCAACAAACAAGACATGCTTCCCATTGATTCGTTATCCTTGCTTTTGACAGTCAGGTGATCCCTTTACTGGTTTTGCAGATGATTGGATGAGCCTAAAGTGAGAGGGGGACACGAAGTCCTATGTCTCTTGCTTTGTTAAGTCAATTATTCTTTGCATTGGCTCCTGGAGTCTTTTACACGAAGCCAGGTAAATTTGATGAGGGTCATTTCCATGTACTAGCTTGGCCAATATTGTTTTGCCTAACCATCAAATTTGGCTCTTGAATCCTAGTGCTTCCTGCCAATAGCGGGAATATGTCAAAAGTGAATTCAAAAAGGGGGGAGTATTGGAAACGATACCAAATTACTTTTCCTCAAAGTTTGCATTTGCTGACTCCTGATGATGTTTGAATGTCGATGACAGCCTTTTTGTCTTGGCATAGTTTGACATTTCTTTCGATTGGCCTTCCTCACTTGTGACCATGTATGCATGATCAACGCCTTCCTTCTGTGGAATTTCTCCTTCTGTCTTTAACTATAGCATCATTGGGCAAAGGTCATGTACCTCAAGCTTCTATGGGATCTGAGATGGACAATCAAAACCTCTAATTCTCTGATGGCAATTACTTCTTGCGAGAGCATGCGTCTGAATAGGAAGTCAGGTTTCTAGGTCCTCATTTTGAATACGGGCTAGAGGCTGCTTCAACTGTCTGGAATTCTTCCCTGTTGACAGTAGCCAATTCAAAGAGAGAGAAAAGATCCCCTCCTTGTGCTTCTGGGCTTGTTGAAGCTAAAAGTCCCATTGATGGACTCACGACATCCTGCCTCGAGTTATCATGCTATGCATGCTTCAAGTTTGATAATATGCATGTGCCTATTACATCCCATCCTTTGTCTCCTGTAGATGGAAGAGAGAGGATGTCATTTCTAAAATTATGTTCAGAGAATAAAACTTACCTTTTTGAAACGTGATGATCCTTTCTGTTTGCCCCTGCTTTCTTGGGAGGGTGTCATTGGATTCGGTGAATTCACATAATGTGCTTGCTTCAAATGCCCCCTGTCACACTAAGTCAAAAGGGACGGGAATGATCTTCTGAGACATGAAGTGAGTGAGTCAGAAAGACAAACATGATTAAATTTATCATCTTTTTTGAAAGATTTTGGTGATGAAGTGTTTTTTTGTTTTCAAAATATGTATTCGGGGGAGAAAAAGCATGAGGAAGCCCAGCCCTCAGTATTCTCCTTGGATGATATATTTTTTCATGGTTGGATAGCATCACCGGGCTAGTTTGGAGTACCGCCTCATGCTCTTAAAACAAAATATTATAACTGCACAATAGAGTACTTGGAATGGAAAATACAACCGTAGCACACTAGACAAGATAAGAAACATGAAATTATAAAAATAAGTAAAACTCATGAAAACCCCTGTGTAAAGGAGTGCTTTGATAGTGCTGGTCTTGAAGCTAGGCGTCTTTGAATTCTTTGCCTCCAGTAGACTCGAAGTATTCACATGAAATGACCACTTCATTGAGGCTATGGAGATGCAACCCATGCAACCAACAACGATGCTTGCGAGGTAAAGCCCCTATGAACAGCTTTATCATTTCTTCTTCGGCCAGTTGAGGGTAAGATTGCATCATAAAAGCCTCCCACCTCCTTGCATACGCTCGGAAATCCTCCATTGGTCTTCTTTTGAAGTGAACCAAGTTCTGACAATGCACTTCAGTCCTAATCTGGCTTTGATACTGAAGCAGGAATGCCGAAGACAGCTCATTCCAATCCTTTAGAAGATAAATGTTTGCTGTGATAAACCATTGCAATGCAGACCCCGTAAGAGTCTCTTGGAAGGCCTGAGCGGTGAATGACATCGGGCCATAGTACCGACTCATTTCAGCATGGAGATACTGCAAGTGGGCCACGGGGCAAGTCGTGCCGTTATACTTGCGGAGATTGGGTATCCACATTTCTATAGGGGTCATGATCCTACGAGGGTAAGACGAGCCTGGTATGTCTTGGTTAGGCCACTGGTTTTCCCACTGCATATATGTTGTAGTGGTGAATTTTTCTGTTTCAGGGGAGTTAGATTCTATCGAGATTACCCCATTGCTTTCTTCTTAGTCAAAATTCCCGAATGAGGATAAAGTATTGAAGCTATCCTCATGGTCAGAGGACAAGCTTAGTACTTCGTTAGGATCGTAGCGGATAAAGACATATGCTTCCTCTTCTGATGGGCCTTCATCCCCGGATGAGAGTAGAAAACAGTTATATGATGAATCGTCAGTTTCATTGTCGAAATAACGCTGGAAGTCCTTGGGATTGTATTCTGGAGCCGGGAAGTCTTCAGGGTTGTATTCTTGGGAACGCTCGAAGCTTTGGTGCGGTGGCTCGTCAGTAGATGCTGAATTGATCTGCTTAGGCTTTCTTTTCTTGACCCCTGGTCCAAACCTTTTAAGTAAGGCCCTGCGTTTCGCCAGCTCGATTCTGTCAAGGGGAGTGAAAGACACTAGAGCTTCACTGTCTGATTCACTTCCCAAGTTGATAGGGGTTGGTATTCTTTGGACCCTAGCTCTTGGAGTAAGCTTGGGGAGTTGTCTTGTCGTGCCCTGGTCTTGAACAGGCTCTGTGTCTTTGATCCCGTACAAAGGCTCCTTGCCTTTCCTAGTGGGAAATTTTCCAATAACAGGGTGTTGTGCAGCTGCCCATTTATCATGCAATGCTTCATTGACATGCTCTTCTCCTATCTCAGCGACTAACGGTTCCTTGTGCTCCGCAATCATCGGCTCTTCGTAGGGTAGGGTGATGTCAAGATTATACTCTTGGTGAAAAACATGAATTAGTTCCCTCCAGGTTTTAAGGGGACTAATCTTCCTGACAATGTACCATCGCAAGGCAGGGCTAGTCAAGCTCGATTGGTACGATTGAATCATCCTTCGAACCAGGTAGGCATGTAAGTAAGTCTCTGGACAGGGGGTATCAGCATACCTTTCGCATTCAGGTGCTTTGAGCTATTCAGGAATCTCAATGCCGGCATAATTGGACAGGTCTATGGGATTCTGCCCCTGCAGCTGACTTAACTTTTTCATGATCTTTTCAAACTGTCTATGGTACTGGCTATTTTCTGGCAAATTTGCAGGTGTCATGACGGTGTTTAAGGCAACTATAGAGTTAGGCTCAGCTTGAGTGGATTTCATTTGTCTTGAAAGTTGTTGAAGGACAATGGACATTTGTCCTACGCCGTCTTCAATGTTAATAAGGCGATTTTGTACATCATTCTGATCGGGTCCTATTGCATGAGGCCATTCACGAGCAATTGGTGGTCGGCGATTCATAATTACCTGTTCGTGTTGAAAACAATGAATGAGCACGACAGTAAACAAAGATTGACCCATGGCAATGGTCTAACTGCTTTCTTATTTATCAAAAGAGGATTTTATAGACCGCAGACTTCTGACATCTAGAACTTGCAATTGAAAAGACAGAATGAAATACTAGACATTAAATAAAAGTCCCTAAACAATGGGACAAAACCTTCACAATATTAACACTAAGGGGCACATGATTGCTAATTTATATGCGACGGGGAGCCTTGTTCTTGTGAGGACGCCTACTTCCTTGGGCTGGCTCTGAGATGTGCATCCAATCCATTCCCAAATCCCTCTCCATGAGCTCTGCTTGCTCGTGTTGGCTGCTCCCGCTGATCGAGTGAGGGACTAATGGCTTCCATCTTTTCGGGATGCGATGGTTATGGATGTAGGACATGGAGGCGTGGTGGGCTTTTTCTTCTCCCTCAAGCCCTTCAGGTACCACAATCCTTTTGCGATGGCAGCTGTTCCAGGTTTCCTCAGCGATAGAAATTTCGAATGCATAGTCACGGCTTGTGTTGAAAAGAACTGGAGGGATCATCCTCTTGAAAGGCGGTGGGATCTCCTGAAGGGCTCCATATTGTCGTGCTACCCGATACGGGTAATAGGGAATGGTGCCAGTGAGGCTAAGCAATGGAATTGGGCGGGTGCGTATGTAAGCAAAGCGGACCCTCTTTTCATGGAACCAACCAGCACACCATTGGAATGCCTCAGGAGCTGGGTCTCTTAGGAAGCTTACCCAATTTAAACAACTTTGATTGGGAATGTATGGTCCTAGAACCATAAATTTTTGTAACGGATTTTCGAAAGCATTTGTTTCAGACGATCGCATGAAGTCTCGAAATTCGCTTAGGTGAGAAAAGAACCAGACTTGTAAAATTTCAGGAGAGGCTCGCATGATTTTCTCCGAGTTGTCTTTAAAACGATTAAATGACAAGAATGTTTCAGTTAAAATCATGTTGACCTAATTCCCCCCTCTTAAGATCTGATCAACTATCCATGCCATCTTGGGAGTTATGGCATTTCTTTGATGGGGGAAGATGATGAGTCCGAAAAAAGCTAGGAGGAAAATCGCACTTTTCTGGGTCATAGGCTGATTTTGGAAACATGCATTCATAAATTCTAGTGGGCAGGTATTATGGTTGTTTTCAAGAATTTGCCTCATGACATGGATTTTAATTCCTAAAAGTCGCACCAACCCGCGCCACGGGAGGGCGCCTGTCAATGGTTTGACGAGCTTTTTCTCAAGAGGCATTCCAGTGATGATGCTGTATTCTTCCAGGGTTGGGGTTAGCTCAAACCTACCGAATATAAAAGTAATTGTCTTCGGGCACCAAAAATGTGCCATGGCTTGAATGACTTCAGGGCGAACAGTGATTTAAATCAACGATAGGAGATGACCGACTTTAGCCTTCACGCGCTCTTAGGCAAACTGATCTAACTGACCCCACCATCTAAAGAGCTCCGCCTTGGGAGCAGGAATGAACTGGATATCGTCTTTCCCCATCGCATATAAACTGGGACTTGAAAAGTTTATCCTAAATTGCCATGGGCCAAATAAAAAGAATGAGTAAAAGTAAAGAGATTACCTTTGCTTTTTAAAGAAAAATGGCAAGCACAAAGACATGCGCGTGGGACGTGCGGCTCGATTTCTAACTCAGAAGGCTTGGTGAGATTAAAAGGATATCCGCCCATCGCAGTCTCGCATTAGCAGCATACCCTCCTAACCTCGACTAAGAAATTCGGGGAAAAAAAAGGCAACCTCTACATCGCAGTCTCGCGTTCGAGGTCGTTTCTTTCTTAACACCATCCTAGAAGTCCTATGGCGGCCCAGGTCCGGCGGCCGGGTTGTGTGTGTCATGTGTAGTGTTTAAAACAGTAAAGCATGCACAACAGTTCATGATCACAAAAACATTTTATTTTAACAGAATAAAAAAACTTTAAGCTATTACCCTGCATAAAAGAAAGAAAACCAAGTCAGCAAAGCATTTAAACAAAGATAAAATGGCCTAAGTCCTCACATTCCCCAGCGGAGTCGCCAAGCTGTCGCGACCTCTTTTTTTCTCGGCGCTCGCAATCGGGTACGAGCATCTAAGGAGGCTAATGGCTCGGCTGAATTTAATTATGCCCGGACTCTCCCAAGTCCACCAATTCATGACTTTAATAGTTTGAGTTTTTTAACCTATAAATCAATTTTTAAAATAGAGTCGCCACTAATCAATTTGGGGTGAGTTGATTAGAAACCCAAGTGAAGTATCGGGAGAAATACTCACTCCTGCGCAACCAGAGAAATTAGGATCGGGGACTTGATTACACTAGTTAATCACTAATGCCCTTTCGGTACCGAATCTTGTTTAAACTCTAAGGCTTTTCGGATTTTTGAGAGATTTTCCATGCATTTTTGGAAGGAAAAACATTTTTGAGCATTTTTCTCATTTTTTGGACATAAAAGGGATTTTTTGGTATTTTTGGTATTTTTTGGAAAAATACAAGTCTTTTTGGCTTTTTCTGAATTTTTTGGCTTTTTCATGAAATTTTGGATTTTTTTGGATTTTTGGAAAATAAAATATTTTTTAATATTTTTTTAATATTTTTTGATTTTCTGGAAATTAAAGCATTTTTTTAATATTTTAAAAAATTTTTCGGTTTTCTGGAAATTAAAATATTTTTAATATTTTTTATAAATAAATTATTTTTCTTTTTTTATTTAAAAAAAAAAAAAAAAAAAAAAAAACTGATCCGGGTCGGATCCGCGGGTTGGGTAGTTGATGACCCAAAACGCGCACGGGCCCGACTCGGATTTTTTTGCTTTTTTTCTTAAAAACTCAGCCCACACACACGTGGAATTGGGCCTATTAAAAAAGATGCCCGGCCCGAGTTCAGCAACCAGCCCGATGAGTGCAGGTCCGACCCGGGGAAACCCTACCCGGAAATGGAGGAACCGGGTCGAAAGGACTCGCAAACAGACCCGGTTCGCGACCTCCTCTCTCTTTCGTTTGCTCGCGGCGCTGGTGGGAGGGACCGAGGTGTCACCGGGCAGACGGCGACGACGGCGGCGACGACGGACTAGACAGTGATGATGGCGGCGACGGCGACGACTGTGGAGACGACGTCGCTGACGGTGGAGACGACGACGACAATCCGCTCAGCGAGGACGACCGACCATGGGTCTGTGATGGGGGTTTCAATGGCGGCACGGTGACGGTGTGGGGTGCGATGGCGGAGACGACGGGACGGCGAAGATGACGACCCCTATTACCTGTGGCGAGGTGGCGGCAAGCGGCGGAGACGGCGACGACGTCAGAGGGTGCGTGACGCGGCTCTGCAGGGTCTCGGCTTCCGTCGGACAGCGTCGGAGGACGATGACAGAACACGGCGGCTAACTGGGGCTTTGGCGTGGGCGGTCGACAACGTCGGAGATGGCGGTGGTGGCGGCACGGCGGGATTCGGCACAACAGCGGCGTCGGGGGGGACCTCCTCTTCCGCCCCTCTTCGCGGATCTAGAACTCCTTTGCTTCCTCCAACCTCACTTTTCTCTCCCTCCGGTCAGATCCGAACCTCCACCGGCCGGATCTGACCGCCTCGGACTCGCTCGCCGGCAACCTCCCCCGAAGTCTCTCAGTGGGAGGTTAGTCGAACTCGCGACCCGAGTTCTCTCTCACTCGCCTTCCTCTCGCTCGCTCTTCAACCTCCTCCGAAGTCTCTTAGGAAGAAGTTTCCAAGCTTGCGATCTTCTGGCGTGTCTTCAACAACGGAAACGGGGGCCTATTTATAGGCGAGGGAGCAGCCGGTCGACGGAGCTTCGGCCGCCGGTCTCCGTGCGCCAAGCGGCCTCCGCCGGCCGAACCGGCGTCCCATCCGACGCCAGCTGCCCCTCCCACGCTCTTATCTGACGCCAGCCGCCCCCTGCTCCACGTGCGCTACTATTCCTCCACTTTGCTCCGGCGTCGCGCGCGTCCTTCTCTCCGGCGCGTGCTGCTTATCTGGTTTGGGGAAGAAGACAGGGGAGGAAGAAGACAAGGAAAAGGGGCCGGGCTTGGCCACACGGCTGGGCCTCGCGGGCTTGTGCGAAGGGAAAGAGAGGAAAAGAGGGGAGGGGCTGCTTTTTTTGCTTTTCTTTTGTTTTCTTTTGTTGTTGATTTTTTTAATTATCTTATTTATTTGAAATAAAATAAAAACTTAATAAAATAAAATTAGCCTAATTAAAAATGAGGTGTCAACAAACATGCATCCATGAGATGAATTAGTAGAAATTCTCGCTTGAAAATAGAAATATTGATCCACTGCTAAATCTACCCATTTTTCAAACAAACAAAAAAGAACTGTTATTTTCCTCATGACATTGTGTGCGTTCTTCGATAGAACCATATGTTCCCTGGTACATGCATTTTGATTTTCAAGCCAGATGAAGTTTATCCATGATTTTCTTCTATACTACTATATGAACATAAGAACGTAGTGCAAATGTAAAAGCCTCTTTAATCTTTTGACTCTTCATCATGGGGAAGAGTGCTTATCTTATGTTACATGCAGTGCCTTTTATCAAACGGATTGGAGAAGCGAAGTTGAGGCACAAATGCTCACTTGAGTTTGCAAATCTAGCTCTTGCTGAGATGAAGTCTCGGAGGAAAACTCATGAAATAGTCGAGTTTTTATCGACTTCAGACATTGTCCTTGACGCTGCATCTTGTGGAATCTCAGAAATTGTGAACTTATGTCTTAAGCATTTTCCAGAGTTGATGTGGGAAAGAAATTTCACAGAAAGACTGATGAAAGAAGTTGTGAAGGGACGGCATGTTGAGTTGTTTAGACTAGTGAACGCACACAAAAGAATTCCGAAATTGAGCGAAGATGTTTATACGAACTGCACCCTGATGGAAGCAGTAGTAGCAATGTCACCAAGTTGTGAGTACCCAGATGTTTCTGGAGCAGCTTTTCTTATGCAAAGAGAACTTCAGTGGTATAAGGTCGGTTCACCTTATTCACCACCATTTTTTCTCTTTAATTTATAGGTACATTGATAGGCATATTTTATTTTTCTCCAGGTAGTCGAAGATAGGAGCTCTCCTTCTTTAAAAAGTCTGAAATTGCTAGAAGATGAAAAAACATATTGGGAAGGCTTTTGTTGATAAACGCCAAGATTTGCTCAAAGAGGCAAAGCAATGGATGAAGGATACATCATCATCTTGTAGTCTAGTTGCGACTCTCATTATTACAGTAGCTTTCGCTGCAGCTTTTACCGTACCTGGAGGCAACGATAACAATACGGGGATCCCAATCTTTTTCAAGAAGAGCTCATTCATGGTATTCGCAGTTGCAGATGCTCTCGCTCTCTTCTCCTCTCTTAATGCCATCTTGATTTTCTTAGCTATCCTAACTTCACGCTATGCAATCGAAGATTTCCTCCACTCACTACCGAAAAAAATTATATTGGGCATCACTTTTCTCTTCATTTCTTTGGCCTTCATGCTGGTGGCCTTTAGTGCTGCTCTGACAATTGTCCTAAGCGAACGATGAAAGTGGATTTACATTCCCATTACTTTGCTGGCTATCTTCCCAATTGTGTCGTTCACAATCCTACAGCTTCCCTTGTATGTTGAAATGGTTGAATCCACCCTTTGGCCTCGACTTTACCGTCCCATTAAAATTTGGAAATGATTTATGCTATTATTGGACAAGGGCATTGTGAACTTATCTTTGTTTACACTTGTTATCTTATCTTTGTTTACACTTCTTACCGTGGGTAAAATGGGAATATCATGCTGTTTACTTATGTTTTAGGACTATTAAAGTGTGACCTCAGCCATGCTATACTAAAGATTAATGTATGTGTCAAGTGCACAAACCTTGTCTCAATGTGTTATTTGTATCGTTCATTGCTTATTGTTGTAATAAGGCGAACCCAATTTTCCAAAGAATTGGCAACATGGCCACCACTTTTCAATAGGGTTCATCCGTTCAAATAAAGCATACATCCGCACGAATTCTCTCTACTACACGAGATGGCCACCCAACCTGTGACCCAACACAAGGAATTTCTGATGAAGCGAGCCAAGGAAACAACAATTTCTGTTCATTGGAAGCTCAGCCTTCGAAATTAGTTCTCATCCGCTGACCGTACTTGCAGCTGATCCTCTCATCCAACTCTTCGGTTTTGACCTCCGCGATCTTAACCATGTGGACCATCGATTCCCCCTGCACTTTCACAATCCTCATGCTTGGCTTCTTCTCCCCCACGTCCCTCTCTGCGCCCATTCCTTCGTACTCCCTCACTCCCTCACACAGCAACTGGGCACGGTGCACGTCAGCGCCAACACTACCGACCTCATCAGCAACATAGCCATAAAAACCCGGCGCTCCAGCCTTACCATTTTAATCTCTTTCGGGTCTCTCTGTGATCTCAGCAGCGAAAGGCTTGACTTTTCTTTGGTGAATGGCGCCGTAAATTTTCTTCGAGTCTAGTCAGTTTTATCGATGTATAACACATCGTATCAAAATGCCGTGTGCCCAGAACCCGACATGTGACATTATTACTTTTTTTTTTTTGGTCGAAACATTATTACTTTTTGAGAAGCTACAAAAGAAGGGCCCCAAACAATCTTTTTTTTTTTTTTTTTTCACTGGCGAAAGAAAAAGTCCTCTTTTTTTAATTCTTTTTTTGAACATTGAAAAGTTAAATTAGTCAATTATTTTTTTATGCTAGTCAGTGTGATCCGTGTACAATGTCGTGTTAAAGTTTCATCACTCGAAATGCTTATTTGATAAATTAACAAAGTGATTATCTAAGAAGCTGGCAAAAGACCTGTGGTGATCCTTTTTTTTTTCATTTTCTTTTTATGAAGATTCAATAGTCTTCATTTTTTTTATTCTACTTAGTATAGTTTCAGTAAAATATCTTAGAGAATTATTCTAATTATCTCTAATATCCTCCCCAAAAATCGGATAAAAAATCCAAAAAACACTAAGGGTGGACAATCTGTCATGTGGTGTTAGTTTTATAATATGAGCAGCAAAGGTTATGAATCAAAGAAAAACAATAAGAGGTTGATACGACTGGCTTTGCTGACTAAAATAGTAACTAGACGAATGTAGCTGGCATTCTAATGATCAACATGAGAATCGGAGAGAAATGGCAAGCGGCTAATGCGGCTAGGCTTTGTTGATAAAAGTAAATTGCTTCCCAAGGTAAGAGGACCCTATAGACTCTATAACGATAGTACGATATTGGCTGTCGGACAAGACAAACAATATTGAAATCAACTTGACTGGAGGATATTAAGACCTTATGGAAAAGAATGACAAGAAAAAAAATTAGCTCTAGATACGCCATAAACAATTAAGCAAAAGAGTTGAAAGGTAGAATTTATATATATTTTTATTACATCAGTCTATTTATAAGACTTATAAGATGACTATCAATGTAACATACATCAATTAAAATATGTTCAATCTCAAGAGATACAAAAAATCAACATAAATTTTTTAATTATCTCTAATATAGGAAAATATCCTAGAGAATTATCCAATTATCTTTAATATTATCAAAAAAATTGTAATTGAGAGTGGATTTTTTTTATAGATTATGTGAGATGGAGTGGTACCCAGGTAATGAATAAAAGTACTTTTTATCAATAGTAAGTTATTTCTTGGAAATAAAAAGGAAAAAGAAAAACCAAAAGAATAAAAGCAAAGGGAAATGAGGTGGCGACCCTCAAATGGCCCACTTGCTTGGATGATAATGCCTTGTGATTGGGAGTGAAATCGTGATTCATTATTCACAACTTCGAAGAGGAAGGAGCCCTGCCGTGTCTCGCGGAGAAAGGGCCACTATTCCCGATTTGCCATTGTATGGCTGGCCATTCATGTACAAATAGTGGTTACACTCTTCATCTCTCCATCTCTCAAACTGGCACCGGATTAGGGTAAGAGCAAGTTCATTCATGCCAAACCTGGATTATTCTGCTCCTTCGCTGGTTATAATGGATACGTGACAAGTCTTCTAGGTTCAAACAAGACTACCAAACAACTCTGAAATAGGAAATACCGATGAACTTGCAACACCTATAATTGTTAACTTGCACATTCTGATTGTAGGGTTAAGTTATCACTCTCTGTTTGAAGTACTCTGATCTCGAAATACTCCAAAGTAAGTAAAATAAGAATTGACTTACTGTTTTCACAATCCACATCTTGGCATTTTGTCCACATGCATTTACAGTTCATATCATTTGCAGTTAAAAATCACTCCAATGGAACTCTATCGGATTATATAATCTCAAGTAACTACCGATGGGATAATCTACAAAGTATGTGAACATATTTCAATATTTCAATCAAGATGAATTATGGAGCAAAAGAATCACACACAATTTTTCACTGTGCTCACGTCTTTTCAAAGTTAATATACAAAGGATCTCATATTGATCAATCCACTAAGGATTAGCATAAGGTACTAAAGAGCAACTTAGGTCAAAATATCTTTGGTGGCGATGAGCACATATGGAAGCATCAGATCACATCAGATCACAGTAGAAGGCAAATAAGAGGTTTTTTTTTTCTTTTTTGGTCAGAAGACATGAGGTTCAATTATCAAGATTCCATTTATTGAAAGTTTCGCAGATTTGTGAGCAAGATCTTTGATCACATACTTAGTTATACCATCATCATCGTTGGCACTTCTTTTCTCCTCATTTTCGTAGTGGAAAGTCCAACCAGCAAAATCAGATTCTGGGAACAAAGACAAGGGACTTGCTTTATAAAATGCTAGGGGCACCTGTTTCACCCTTGATTTTGATTGACACATTGACAATATATTTCCTGGATAAACAGACTATCTTAGTGGAATGCAAAAGGCAGATTTAAACTCATTGAGCATTAAAAAAAAAAAAAAACACACACACACACACACACACAATGTACTTGACATACAAACTCCTTCCTAACATATACAGAAGATGTAAAACAGCCACGAGTTGCAAATAACAAACATAAAAAGGGAAAAAAGCCTGCCCCAATAATAGAGTCCAATCTAGCTGTTCACCAATGCAATAAAGTTAAACTAGACCATGTAGATGCCAATTTGTCTTCAATTGAATAAGTTACACTGAGCATAAGATGTAGAAAATTTCGCGTGGTTACTTATTGCATTAGTCTTCACAGTAACTTCATCATCCCGGAAATGATCAAAACCGGGTTTCTTAGACAAATCCATGCAAGTTGAGTCATTTTCATTGCCAACAGTTTGCTCTTCCATTTTCAGATGATCCTTGGCCTTGGACTCACCGTCTTCTTGCACATCTCCACAGATATGGGTGTGTGTAAGAGAGACAGTTTATTTCTTTGGCAGGTGGGGTGGGGTGGGGAGGGGCAACCAGTGGAACAGAAGTATCATTCCCACTAAATTGAAGGTAAAACTTCCTTCAAAGAGTCCTGGTAGAAGCTCAGAAAAGATATTATGGTCCAAGCCTAAAAACTCATCCTTTTATATACATCGGAGAGTGTTACCCAAACTAACAGAGCCACCATTTCACCAATATTAGAGTTAAATCTGCTTCTAAATATTAATCTAGCATATGACTTCAATGCATTTTCTTTTTCCACAATATCAGAGAACATATATCAAAATAAAATAAAATAAAAATGGCCTCAGTAACGTGTTGATAATGTGCCATGGGGACAGATTTGGGATCGAGCAAACGCCACGTCGTTATTACTCATCAGTTGAACCCCAAAAATTAGATAAAACATGCCGAAGGAAGGAAACAATAGTGGTTCACATTTTCTTTCGCGTTTTATGCAGAAAGGGCTTGAAATTATGTGGACCAGCTAGGTGAGTTTCCATTATTTGAATTAGTAACTTTCAGTGCTGTCTAATCAAAATTTTCTCTTTTGTTTTTTGAGAATCACCAATAATGAGCACCATTGCGGTCAGTCCACAGTTGGCAGAAATGGTAGATGTGCAAAAGAATTTATACTTATTCTTGGCATGGGGTTCATCCGTGCAACTTGTTTTTAGAGTGACAAATTATTAAATTAACAGCTATCGATTTAAATTGACAAAAACTGGACATTTCTCATGAAAGAACATCTTTTGTATTTCCTCTGTTTAACATTGCTTGGAAGTTCAGTACTCAAGAAGTCTATGTTTGTAGACAAGTTCTCTGTGTGTCAATAATGCTTCTGCCATTGTGCTTAATGAGAAAGCTGAGACCATTTCTTAGAGAAGGCTCCTTTGTTTTGGGAATCCTGTCTAGAATTAAAGGAAAAGTTAGGAACTTGTGCAATAATGATGCCAGTCGCAATCTTCTATTTTGTTACTTTTCTCTATATTTAAGCAGTGCTGCCTAAAGCATTCATAAATTATTTTCATGCTTTAGTTTTCACAAATACTATCTGACTTTCCTTTAATGATGGATTGTCCAGGATGGGATTATGCTGCTAGAAAGGATTTACCATTTTCAACCTCGGCTTTTTTTTTAGCAACATTATTTTTGGGATTATCTTGATCTTTTAAATTGACAATATTGTAGAAAAGAGGTACCTTACATAAAAATTTGGTCGCGTGAGATTACTATCTTGTGAGCTCTTATGGCATATGAATTGATGATCATGTCTTAAAAGAACACGAGCATATTCAGCTGGTAACTTATACCTGATGGCAGACAAGCTCCCTGAGAGCAAACTACATATCTCAACATGCAATTATGAACTTTCAAACCTGTCATTAATTTAAGGAGAAGATAAAATGCCAAATATGAAAAATCTATTTCTCGAGAAGAAAAGGAAACCCCAAACATGAAGAATCTAAAAGCCAACAAAGAGTTAGGCTAATATTTTTGTTTTTTCCTTCTTTTTCCTTATCTTTTTCATGTTTAATTTATTTGTGGGAACACCCACGCCATTCCGAATATGGAGTGATTGGAGAAGAGAGCGGTAGAGGAGACGACAGAGGAGAAAAGTAGGAGCAGTGTTCCTTTTATGATAATTCTTTTGGCAGCGATGACATTTTGAATGTAAAGCAACCCCAAAGAAAAAGCATAAAAGGAACACTGCTCCTACGCTTCTCTTTCTCTCCTTTCCTTTCCTCTGTGTTTCTCTTCTCCAATCACTCCTCCACGTTCGGAATTGCTTCGAAGACAACTCCCAATAAACCATGGTCAATCCTTTCGCTTATCTTATCCTTACCTCTAAAAGGCACACCATGCCAGGTACATCCTATTGATTGCGAAGTCTTTGACCGGTCAGAGGAACACAGAATGGAACTCCGCGAAGATTTTGTTTAGAGTTTGATTTGCTTTTGATAAAAAGAACTGGCAATCATCACCATTGACACTTTCAAAAGGACGGGGTGAGAGTACCTATTAAAATTGTGGATCCTAAGCCCACCCAGGTCATATAGAGAAACTTTAGATAGAAGCGTATACAAGATAATTTTTTCTTTATTGAAATTGTAGATGCTACAAATGAGGGTGGAGACCCTTATTTATATTAGAACCCTTCTAATTACTGCTGTATATCTTCCCTTACCTACTAAAGATCCTTTATATCTTCCGATCTCTTTGACTTCCAGTTACCTACTAAAGATCCTTTATACAAGTGTATGATATCTATTAGGCCCTTTGCATTCATGAAACCAAGACCCTAAGAAGCCTTAAGACATGCTCAATCGTCTTGGCTATCTCCTCTGCCTGTTGTGCCTTGACCTCCGGTTGATAAGTCTTTGCTTGGTCCTGTTCAAAAGGATAAGGTCGACACATCAATGAGCTTTGCAATCGGTGGAGGTTCGCACAAGCTTCATAAGAGGAGAGTTGGAAGAAATTATAAGGATATTATTAAATCGAAATAATTAACAAAAAGAAGAACAAAAGAACAAGAACGTGACGTAAAGGAAACAGGAGCGACAAGCTTTGGCAGCGAGCTCCGAGTGATTGGGGAATCAATGGAGATTTTTCTAGCGTTCATCTGATTGAGACAATTTTTTACCAACGAAAAAAGATTGTAAACCAAAGTTTTGATGATCAGATATAGAAAGTTTTATCAAGATAAGGGAGCTTCTGAAAAATGGGTTGAATAGAAGATCATGCAAAAAATTATGATGAATTTCATGTTTTAAACAGAATCAATGCAATTTTATACATTGGAAAGCTTTGTGAGTAGTCAATTTTTGTTAAAATATCTATTTTTGGCATTGTTAAAAATATTCAATGTAATCTCTCAATTGCATGAAAATGTAATTAGTCATTTTCTATATAATCCTGGTCTCGAATCAATGAAAATTGATTATATTGAATATTTTCATGCAGTTTAAGTATCAAAAGTTCAAAAATTACATTAAATAAATTAAAAATTCAACAATTATATTGCACGTTAGATTAAATTTAAGGGATCACATTAAATAAACTAAGAGTTCGGATATTAAATTATGTATTGAGTCAAAGTTCATAAATTATTTTTTAATTAAAAAGCAAATATTTACCTATTTTGTGATTATTTTCAATAAATGAATATATTTTAATTCGAGCATAAAATAGTACAATTGCTATTTGATATCTCTCTCGTCACTCGAAGACCGAGCCTCCAAAAAGCCAACCTCTTTCATCTCTCTCTCGTCGCTAAGACCGAGACCGTCCCTGAAAAGCAAAGCTCTTCTTATCGTATTCCCAACGCACTACAAAAGAGAAAATCTCTCTTCTTCATCAGTTATACTTCCTACGAATAACACTAGGTGGCGAATAAAGATTATCATTGGGTCGTTCTCTTTTGATCACTCACGGCAAGTTTCCCATTTTTGCAAAACAGTGAAAGCGAGGCATGTTCCCCGATGTACTCTGGTTCCCAATGCACTACAAGATGGAAAGCCTCTCTCCTCCCTTTCATTAAAACTAGGCGTGGAGGGTTTCTCAATGCCACTACAGTACACGAGAGAAAACCACTCCCGTCTTCATCATCAGATTGGAATCATGATGTGTATGATGAGCTGTGATTGCAGATCGTGCACGACACCTAATCACTTACGAGGCTATCTACTTGTTCGCCATCCCTCTTGAATCCATCGTTTCTTTTCCCTTTGTAATTTTTCTTTTGAAATTATTATTGGTAACGAGGAAGTGAGGATCCCAACCACAATTTCTTGTGGATGTTCGTCGCATAATTAGTCCGGTTAGACGGTCATCCACGTTCTAGAAGCACCTGAAAATCCTTCCGCTCCTTCGATTGCGTTCATATTAGAAGAAACGGTGAATTTTGGCCGTACCCGACTTCTTCCTTTTGTCCAATCACTCACATGCCTTTTTTCCACGAAACCAACAGTCGGGATCCATCTGCCATGCTTTAAGACTTGAGAGTAGGGGTGAGCATGGTCCGGATTGGTCCGAACCACCCCTAACCCTAAGACCAATCAATACAGTATCAGTCCTCAAATTTTTAGGACCAAGGACCGACCCTATTGAGCCTGGGACCAAGAACCGGACCGACCCAATGGGTTCGGTCCGGTTCCAGGGTTAACCTGGGACGGATCGATAATTTTTTTTGTCTTATTTTTTATACTCCCTAAAAAAACAAACCTACAAATTTAAATTATACACCATCGACAATGCGGCATTGTGCAACTAAATTATAAATATCAATACATATTTAGTAAATTTAAGATAATACAATAATAGAAATTTTGTACCTGCTAACTGCTCATCGAGATATGAGACAAGATGGAAAGTTCTTGTAATAATCTATCTTTAATATTCATAACACCATATGCAAAAGCGTTTTCCTGCATTTGATCATGTAGAGTCCACTCAACCAAAAAATGAGCTTCACACCACTTGACTAACGAATCACCGTGGCAACTACAGTACTACTTTACTATTCAAAAACTTCTACCATTTGACACAAATTGAAAAGCAAAGTGCAGTTGAAATTCATTAGTATAATACAATTAAACCATAAAAAGTTCAAAATACTTAATATAAACCATGAATATATAACTTCACATCTTGTTAATTTATTTGAACTTCTAAACACCTTAAAACAAAACAAACGACACTTAATTAATACTCAACAAAGGTTTTAAATTGAAATTACTATTAGTGCTATTGATAGAACATCTCAATATAATATAATATAATAAACATTTTACTTAGGTTTGAATATATAAAAGAATTATAAATAATATAATATAATATAATATAATATACAGGGTTGGTCTAGGGTTTGACCGACCCAAAACTCTTAGGACCAAGAACTAACCCGCACAGTGTTGGTCCTGGAATTTCAGGACCAAGGACCAACCCAGTCCCCTTGGGAACCGGACCAAGATCGGCAGGGTTGGGTCAGTCCAGGGTTGGTCCAAGGTCGACCCTAGACCGCTGCTCACCCCTACTTAAGAGAGAGATAGGGAGAGCTTCGCCATTTAGAGACATCAGTCTTCAAGTGGAGAGAGGGATTGGGACATTAACTGGTAAATAGTACAAAAAATGATAAATAATAGGTTGTAATTATTAATGGTAGGTGGAAAGTTAACATGGGCATTAAGTTTTTGTTTCCCGTGCCATGTTTTCCTCGTCCCTTCGCTTGCACACGCCTCAGGCAAATTATTTACCAACTCCCTCAAGTAGAAAGGATTAGTGTTTTGATTAGCCTTGTAAGAAATCTACTTGTATTAATGCGTAGTTAAATTTCATGGTTCAAATCGAGTGTCAATATTCATTCCGAAGAATACATTATCAACCGAATAGATAAGAAGTTTGCTCATGCATCTCTTAAAATCTCAATACATAATTCCTCACAAGCTCTTATGCTTCTCTAACCAAGTTCCGCTATAAAACCTTGAAAGGAAACCTCACCCAACTCTTTTCATGGTCTAAGCAAAATAAGCTTAAAAACTTACTTAAAAAAAAAAAAAAAAAGGTGTTTTCAAGGGCCAGTTGTGACGCCCGATTGCCCGCTTGAAATGGGCCAAGCGCCTGAAACACAGCTATAGACACCACTAGTTAGGGGCCTACCCATGAATTGCTTGGGCGCGCGAGGCTTTGGCCCCTAACTAGTGGTGTCTAACCATGAATTGTTGTGGATTGACATCGTAGAAGCCCTTACGGTTTTAGTTCATGAGCATCCGCAGCCGTCTACACTAAACAGGGTCATAACTCATGGGAAAGTCCCTGCCTATGAACATATAATGGATGCGGACGCCCAAATTCTAAGGGAGAAGCCGGAGGTGAGCAGATTCATGCCCGTTGAATTTGCTCTGTTCTTGTGTTTTTACACTTCGATTTTTCTCTTTTTTTTTTCTTTTTAATCTATTTGCAGGAACAAACATGCAATTCCGCTTCCTCCTGAAGCGTAGTGACTAGGAGGAAAGGCGCGAGGAGAGGGGAGGAGAGGAGGGATGTCAAGATTGTTCCCGATAGTTTACCCGTTTGAAGTTTACGCTTGTCATTTCCTTTCGCTAAAATAAGCGTTCTTGCCATCACTCTATTTATTTCATAGACAAATACACTCTATTTATTTCAGAGACAAATACAATAGAATCACCGAAGTATCTTTAACGTCCTTTTTTTGCTTATTTGAATGACACATGGAAGTAAAATCAATTGAATAAGTGCCACTTCAGACAAATTGTCATTGATTTTTTGCAATTTAATATATATATATATATATATATATATATTATTCTTAGAAGTTTTTAGTTTTTCATTTTTTTTCTGCGTCAGCCGCAAAGGCCTCACCCTCAGCACTCCTACTGTACTTGTTTGTTTTATGTTTGTCATGGGTACTTCGTTTAGCTATTTGAGGATTTGTTATTTTATATTATTCCCTTGACGCGATTAAACTCAAATCTGTTGATCTGGACAAGTTGGATATGTAGATTATGTGACACGTATAAGCATAAATAAATGAATAAATGGGCAATTAAAAATGATGGACGAATAAAATAACCATTTGTAGAGAAGGCCTGTGATTATGTGCAGTTTCGCTTCATCATCGTTAGCCGTTACTTTAAACTAGATTCAGTCATCGCCGAACATCTTTCTCAATGATTTCACCATCACTACCGTCGTTGAGGTAACGTCGCCGCAAGATTCTCGCGACCCTCTGGATGCCGATTCACCTCTAGCATTAATTGACCAATTGTTCATAGCTAGAACCCGTAGGCTCGGCCATAATAGAACAAAGTGGAAAAAGTTCCCGCTGAGTTGCTCAGGATTATATCTCTCGAGAATCGAATTCGTAGACTTCTCCATCTTCTTTCCCTTCTATGATCATGAATCCACCAACCCCCGCTGCGGTAGCCGGTTTCACTGTCGTTGGTTTCGCCGTAGCCGATGAGAAAATCAATTGACCTCGGAGCTAATCTTTGATGATTCAAGCTGTTGCATTGCTGATAAATCGATTTTGCATATTTCCGATGCACATAACCTATTCGATAAAAGGTTTGTGAGATTTTTTTTTTTTTTGGTGAAATGACCTTCCCGAATTTATGCTAGAATATGGATATATGACCGTTTTTGACAACCCTAGATCTGATCTTCAATTTGATGGCAAGTAATTATGACTAAAGACAAGGCATCGAAAGTACCAAAAAAAAACTCTCTCGTTATGTGGAGCTTCCTCTACCGCTCTGGTAGTCATCTTCTTCTTCCCGAACCCAAATTCATCATCTTCTTTTAGCTTCGGCTTCTTCGCACCTAGTTCAACACCTCATACTGCCAATCCCTAAATCACTTCGATGGAGCTCTCCATTTCCTACAATTCCCACCCTTCCTCCTCCCCTTTTACGATTTCTCTCTGTTTTCCCATTCCATTCTCTCCGTATACTCACTTCCCCACCTCCTTGCTGGTTCTATCTAAGTCGTGCATGTCAATCTAGCGACTTCCCTTATGCCATTCCCTTGTTCTGCATGCAACCTCTATCGCGACCATCACCACTGATTCGATCTTTGAAGCTGTTTCCCCTATCGCGAAGATGGACCCAGTTGAAGATGCTCGGTTAGCTGCTTTATGTAGCCGAGTAGGCAAACTTTGGTCATCTAATGCAATTAAAGCCTGGGACGATGCTCCTCCTGCAGCCACAATAGAAGAATGTAAGTTAACCCTTGTCGGCAAACTCCTAGCCAACTCAAATGTCAATTTTACGGCTTTCCAGCAAACTATGAAAAAAGCCCGGTGGATAGACAATGAAAATGTTACTCCAAGAGAAGAAGGGTTATATGTTTTCAAATTTATATCAGAAGCAAACAAACAGAAGGTTCTTGATAATGGACCTTGGTTATTTACTAACAATTTGCTTCTCCTCAAGCCTTGGGTTCCTAATACGCCTTTGCACTGCTATAACTTCACAACTTGTGCCTTTTGGTTACAAGTTTTAGGCTTACCCCTAGAGCGATGCACTGAGTAGTTCCTAAGAAGAATCGCACAGGATGTCGGCCAGCCTCTGGAGGTCAGGATTGATGCAAAAGAAGGACCTACATCCAGCCAGTAAGAGTTAAGGTAGAACTTCCTCTCACAGAACCTCTCAAACCAAGCAAACTTATACAGGTGGAAGGGAAAAAAATTTGGCTCGACTTTCATTATGAACGATTGCCACATTACTGCTATTCCTGTGGTGTTTTGGGCCACTATGCCTCATATTGCAAAGAAATTCCTTATGATGAGACTCAGTTTGATAGGCGGGACAAAATGTATCATGGACAGTGGTTACGCGCTGAAGTTAATGAACATAGTCCCTATTGGCAGACATTTTATGATTTTCACATTAAACCAGATGACATTGAAGAAAGTGTACTTGAAACACCTCAGCCAAGGCTCCTGTTACTTCCTCCTTCCCCTGTGGAGATACAAACTCAGCCAGTTTCTACTGAAACTCAGACTATTCAGAATATTCATAGCTCACCTGTTGACAGTCATCATGATGTTCTGCTCTCTAAGACGGATATGACGACCTCCCCTGCTCAAGCACATATATCCAAGGTCAATGTACTTCACATTGTTGCATCTCCATCAAAAAAAAAAAAAAAAAACCTAAACATCCTCGCTTGCAAGCTAAAACAACTCAGTTAAAGAATGCAAAGAAACGTCCTATACTTCTAGACACTCTGGATGAAAGCATTCTGTTGGATACCCCTGTTCTCTAGGTTGGCAGGGCCTATAAAGGGGCTGTGGTGGCTTGCCCAAATAAGCCACCAACTAACAAATGAAGATCCTAAGCTGGAACTGTTAGGGATTGGGCAATTCCCTGACAGTCCGCACTCTTAGGGCCATGGTGGCTCAAGATAAGCCCGATATAATTTTTTTGATGGAAACTCGAAACTAGCAACTAGTTATTGATCAGCTCCAACGCAGGCTAAACTACAGTAATCATTTTGTGGTGAACCCTTAGGGCATGGCTGGAGGGATGGTCTTATTCTGGCAAGACCACATTTCACTTCATGTCATGGTCCACACCTCTCACTTTATTGACACTGTTTGTTCTGACAATAAGGGTATTTCTACTATGTGTCTTACTGTTTTGCATGCTTCTCCTATTTATCATCAGAGACAACTATTTTGGGCTAAATTGAGGCAACTTTCATACTCCCACACTCAACCTTGGGTGTGTTTAGGAGACTTTAACAAAGTTTTGTATAATTGGGAAAAGGTGAGTAAAAAACCTGCTGAACCTTATCGACTACAATCATTTCGAGATTTGCTCCAGGATTGTTCCTTGATGGACTTAGAGACTAAGGGTTGTGCCTATACTTGGAGCAATAATCGAAGTGGACAGGAGTTGGTTAAAGAGAGACTTGACCGAGCCCTATGCACTATTGACTGGCGTTTAACATATCCAGAAGCAGAGGTTGTGGCTTTCCCTACCATAGGGTCGGACCACAGTCCTCTTATTTTATCTACTCATATAAAATCAGGGAGGGGAGCAAGAGGTTTTACGTTTGAATCTTTCTAGCTTGAGCATGAGGAATGTAGACGTGTGGTAGGGGATGCCTGGTCGGCTCTATCTCTCAGTAGATCTTGCATATCCCATAAGATTTGGGCGACAACAAGGGCTCTGACAAAGTGGAGCAAATCAACCTTTTCTGCGAACCATACTCAAATTGCTCTTCTTCAGCAGCAACTTCAGCAATATACTAATCAACCTGCAGGTAATTATGATGCACATCAGGTTCGACTTTGAAAGATCAGATTCAGAAATGCTGGTCACGGGAAGAACAATATTGGGGAATGCGTTCCCTTATTAAATGGATGCAATGGGGAGACAGAAACACTCGCTTCTTTCATGCAACCACAGTTCAACGAAGGAAAAGAAATCACATCAGCATATTGAAGAATGATAATGACGAGTGGATCCGAGACATTGATCAGTTGAAGCATATAACTCATTCGTTTTTTAACAGGCTTTACACATCGTGTGGTCATCGAAATTTTCAACCTATCCTATCACAATGTCCTCAGATTGTCACAGCAGAAATGAACACATCCCTAACAGCAGACATTACTCGAGAAGAAGTCAAGCACGCTACCTTTCAATTAGGAGCTACATTTGCCCTAGGACCTGATGGTTTAAATGGCTTATTCTATCATAACTATTGTGATATTATTCAAGAAGATGTTTTTACAACTATTTAAAAAAAAAAATTCTCCACAGGACGTCTGCCAGTAGACATTAACCGCACTGCCATCTCTCTAATCCCAAAAATACCTAATCCGGAGTGGTTAGACCAATTCCGCCCTATCAACTTGTGTAATTTCATTTATAAGATCATTTCCAAAGTGTTAGTTAACAGACTGAAGCCCTGGCTGCCACATTTGATTTCTAAAAAACAGAGTGCTCTTATCTCGGGCAGACAAATACAACACAATGTCCTCCTTGTTCAAGAGGTCATGCATCAGCTAAAGATCCAAAAACGTAAGAAACACTTTCAGGAAATTCTCAAATTGGATATGCAGAAAGCTTTTGATAGGGTAGAGTGGGACTTTCTACAAGCTTATCTTTGCCGATTGGGATTTCATAAACGTTGGGTCACGTGGCTGATGCAATGTGTAACTACTACCTCTCTTAGTGTCAAGTTTAATGGTGAATTTCTATCCTATTTCCAACCATCAAGGGGACTTCGGCAAGGTGATCCCCTCTCTCCATACTTATTTATTATCTTGGCCAATCTACTCTCCACCCTCATCACACAAGCAATTGACATGGGTAATCTACGAGGTATTACTCTTAATAGAAGATGTCCAACTTTATCCCACTTGTTCTTTGCCAATGATGCTATCTTTTGTCCTGATGGTACTATCAAAGAATGTAAGAACTTATGAAGTATTCTAAATCAGTATTGCCTAGCTATAGGTCAAGCAATCAATAGGAACAAGTCTAGTTTATTTCTTACCAAATACTGCCCTCACCCCCTTAAGACTAACTTAGCAAATGAATTACACATTCCTCTGCTGGCTAAAACCAGTAAGTATCTTGGCATTCCATCTGATTGGGGGTCCTCTAAGAGGGATATGTTTGCCTGGATATTAAGCAGAGTCAATTCTAAGTTGGAGGGATGGAAAGAAAAATTGATTTCCAAAGGGGGGAAAGAAATTCTGTTGAAATCTGTGGTTCAGGCTTTACCTCAGTATGCTATGATGGCATTCAAAGTTCCTGTTTCTATTTGTAAATCTACTGAGAAGAAAATAGCTCGATTTTGGTGGCAAAACAACAGTAACAGATCTGCCATTCACTGGAAAAGTTGGGATCTTTTAACAGATAGTAAAGAAAAAGGAGGAATGGGCTTCTGAGATCTCATATACTTTAATAAAGCCCTACTGGGAAAGCAAGCCTGGCGACTTTTTGATAACCCTACCTCATTATTAGCCAAAGTATTTAAAGCATTATATTTCCAATCTACTTCTTTATGGAAAGCTAAACAGGGATATCGACCTTCTTGGGGTTAGAAGAGTATTCTTCTAGGCCGAGATTCTATTATTGAGGGACTTAAATGGTCAGTTGGAAATGGATCTTCTATCAATGCTAGAGAGGATAAATGGTTGAACATTGGCATCCTAGGTGGACCAGCGAACAGAGAGGAGCCTAAACTAATCGCGGACTATATCTTTCCTGAACAGAATACATGGAATGTAGCCCTTCTTCATCAGACTTTTCTACCTCAAGTTGTGGAAGAGATTCCACCCATTCAGCTATGGACAATCACCACTGAAGACAAACTATGCTGGACAGCCACACACGATGGAAACTATACTGTTAAAAGCGGATACCATTACATTACTCAATCAGCTTCTCGCAAGGTACATTCACAAGCTTCCTCTTCTTATAACACACCAACAAAAATCTGGAAGCAGATATGGAAGACAAAACGGCCCCCAAAATCCACACTTTCCTATGGTCTCTATGCCATAATGCATTACCTACCAAAGCCAATCTGTTTCATCGCCGAATTATCCCCGACCCTTTTTGCAAATTATGCTCAGCTACTACTCCTGAAACCACTGAACACCTGTTTCTACTTTGTCCATCGGCAAGAACTATTTGGAGCAATCCGAAAATAAACATCACTTTTCCCAGTTCATCAACAACCTGTATCGATCAATGGCTTGCATATATTATTGAGTAGAAGGGGAACATACCTATCTTTGAGATCACTGCAGCTCTTTTATGGCATATCTAGAAGGCTCGGAACCAGCTCCTCTTTCGCAATCAACGAACTCATCCAGACCTTCTTGTTGATACAGCCCTGCATATGGCCAAATTTTGTCTAAGCTCAAAGTAGCTCGCAACACCAATCAGTCCTCAACGCCAACACCTTAACATTATATGGCTACCTCCAAGACAAGGAACTATTAAGGTAAATATGGATGCCGCTTTCCTTAGCCCTAATCATACAGGTGCGATTGCAAGCATATTTCGAGATCACACAGGCAAGATGATAGATGGGTTTACACGCACTGTTCCAGCATCAACCGCACTCAAAACAGAGACTCAAGCACTTCTACAAACGCTGAAGCATCTTATACTCCATCAGCAAACTAATTCTCACCTGCAGCTTGAAACCGACAATCAAATCCTTGTTGAGACCATGAATCAGAGCGGTTTGCTAGCATGGAACTATCGAGCCCTATTCGCCGAATGCGAATCCCTAATGCTCTGTTTTCCTCATCTCTCTCTGCAGCATTGTCGACAGGAATGCAATGCCCTAGCTGACTGGGCTACGAAGGCCCATGGGCGAGGCCTCCTTCCTTCCAACTGGGTTTCCTGCCCACCTCAAGCTATGTTGGATTTAATATGTAATGAAGCCCTAGTTTCGGGTTGTACTTCCTTTCCTACTTAAATATATTTGCCTTTCCGACCCAAAAAAAAAAAAAAAGATATGCTAAATCTCGTAAATCAAAATTGGACTAGATTTCATAAAGGTAAGAAATTTTCCAAATCAACTTGAATATGATTTGATGTAAACTGAAATTTATTGTGACAAATTTGCATGGGTTTGGATGTAAATTCTTGAAAAATGATTGAGGTTGAAATCTTTCTTCTATTTACTTCACATATATAGTAGATTTACATATGTAAGAGAGATATGGCTTGAGCCATAGATATTTTCCTTTAACAGCTGGTAGACTTTCCTATTTATTTGAAAAGGAAAAAAAAAGTATTCATTTTTTCGGACTTGGAATATCAAATTTCGAAAAATATAAACAAATAAATATTTAAAATATTTAAAAAAATCATGTAAATATTTATTCGAAAAGAAAAGAAAACAAGAAAAAACATTAGATCGGTGAAGTATGGTTATGGAATATCAAATTCTAAATATTATTAGTATACTAATTCCTCGTGTTTTAATTGTAATATGTATGGTCTTAGTTCTCTTAAAATATTATTACATCCCCATTTTGTGCAATTTTTATTCAATATCTTAGTCAACATATTTAACTTTTATTTCTTTTTTAATGAATAATTTTTAAAATGCTATTTTTTTAAAAGCCCTTCAAATTTCAAAACAATTAATTAACTCCCATAACCTCCATATTTGATATTAGATCTCCCATAACCTACATATCTGATATTCCCTACGGTTTTGCTTTGCTTAAGTCAATCCATTCATATCAATCAATCACAAATTATTCTATTCTTAAGAGAAATGTTATAAATGGTTCATGAAAAACCAAACAATTTTATTGATGATTGATCATGATATGTTGGTTTTCATTCGATCCACAATCGGTATAAGAATATTTTACACTTCGACCATTGGATATTTGAGCAGTAAATGTTTACGGTGATGTTTTTATTATGGAGATTATAAATTATAAAATAAGGGGTCATGACAATATTACAGCTACTATAGCTAGGTGATCATTAAAATTATATAATTCTTTAGTTATCCATCAAGTAATTATGCTAAACTTAAAGAATATACAAAAAAGCATTAAATTATTTTAGTAAAAGTACTAACCAACAGCATTTCCAGAGAATTAATTGAAGACACGTGAATTCAGTTGCACCAATCCACATATTTAGTTAATTATAGATGAGAGAGAGAAAGATGCAGGTCAATATCAAGAGGAAAAAACTTTTCAGAGAATCAACTTATCTTCTACAGAGAAAGGAAAGGTCAAAAAAGGAAAAAGGCCCGGAAGAGAAACAAACTTTTTCGGAGAAAAAACTTATAGAAAGGAAAGGGCGAAAAAGACAATTGGCTTGCACGCGTACTACACTGAAGCAATCGGATTCGTGCCATCCCTTCTTAAGATCGACTTTGACCATTTTATTAAATTTAAATTATAAGGGGCTTTGCATTTCATCCGAAATACTAGAAACTTTCACAATAAAAACAAAAAGTAAACGTACAAATTGGTCTACACATATCCTATTTTTTTCTTTTTTCTTTTTTGCTGTTTTCTTTTGCTCAACGCTTGTGCTCCCTTTCTATAGCACCGGCTCTTTTTATTGCACGAAGCATGAGCTTACTGTGAGTTCAAAAACTGGGAAAAGATAATAAATAATAAAGACAACTGTAACTTGAGCAATCTCTTAAAGTGAGCTCGAAAGTTATTTTCTATTTTCATTTACTAAGCTATATGATGTAAGTATTAGGTATCCTAAAATGGACTTATTTTGAGCAATAAATATTTTCCATAAAATGTTTGTTTTGAAATCGTATCATATGGGTTTTAGGGGTTTTAGTTTTAGTTCATTTCTTTTAAACATTTTAAAGATGGGTTTATTTCTCTCTTTGTGCATGGAGAGATAGTAAACATGGATGGATAGTGGCCACATAGACAATAGATGACACATAAAACATATAGAGAAACAACTTATAGAAAGGAAAGGAAAAAAAAAAATTGCAATTTGACTTTTAACCTTTTTGTTTAATTTAAATTTTACGGTGCCATGGATTTAATCCGAAATACTAGAAGTTTTCAAAGGAAAAAGTTAGTAAAATTGAAAATGGATCTAGACATGTCTTGTTTTTCTTTTTCTCTTTTTTTTTTCGTTATTTTCTTTTGCACAACACATGTGCTCTCTTTCTATTGCACTAGCTAAAAGGAGGAGCTTACTGTTGGTTCAAAAACTGGGAGAAGATAATAAAAAAATAAAGACAAGTGTAGCTTGACCAATTTCGTAAGTGAGCTCCAAAATTATTTTTTATTATCATTTACCAAGCAATAGGATGTAAGTATTACGTATCCTAAAGTGGACTTATTTTGAGCAGTAAATGTTTTCTAATTTTTTTTATTTTATTTTGGATTAATATTTTCCTTTAAGGTAGGTTTTGAAATCGTGTTATATGGGTTCCAGGGATTTGAGTTTTGGTACTTTTCTCTCTTTTTGCATAGAGCAGAATAAAAGTGGAGCAACAGTAGTCACATAGACAATAGATGACACATAGAACATATAGAGTAGATGTGTGAGAGGCGACCTTTTATGAGATGTGAATATGATAAATTGGGTTTATGAATCTTAATATTAATATCTTGAAGCCAAACAAACTACGAGATTGTTCTCACCTTTTGCCTTTAAAAATTGCCCTTTCGCGATTCAAGTGCAAATCACATCAGTAGGCAATGCTTTTGGTAATCCTGGTGGAAGATAAAAATGAGGAAGTCCGATTGCAATGGACGACTTTGTTCCATCAAATTCTTAATTTTTTTGGGTTTAGGTTTGACAGTAGTGTGTACCATTGATGGAGAACGCGACAATTTCCTCCCTCGTTGTCATGCCCAGCTGACGGAGTCATGATGACGACGATTTCGTTTTGGCTATTGAAGGTGACATACTGGATAGTGGGGCATTGACGTTTGACTCGTCAATTTCTAAGGTCTAAATATAGATTCACGTATGGTTAATGAGAGATAATCATCAAGATCAATCCCATATCAGAAATTTTTACAACTTATTCATTTTATTCTATATATATTTTTCATGACTTTATATTGAGAGTGCTAGTATGAACAAAATAAAGGAGTTAAGGAAGAGAATAAGAACGCGAGATTTATAGTGGTTCGGCTTAATCCAAGCCTACGTCCACTCTCCCACTATAACAGCCTTCTTGGCTGGATTCCACTATGCAATCAACAAGAGATTACAACTTCAAGTGCAAACACTTAGTAGATCACACTATCTCACTAAGTCACTCTTTTGATATTTCTCTCACGATTACAAACGTTTAAGCTCTCAAGAGACAAGTATATGATCGAAAGTCGCTCAGACTTTGGAATTATAAATTCTACGCTCCGTCTCTTACTTGCTCATCGGTCCATAATCTCCTTAAATACTCCTCCACTTCCAAACTAGCCGTTGGACAGCATCCCGGAGAATCGTCTTCCAATATACCCATTGGACAGCTCTGTATCTAGAAGATTTGGTAGCCGTTGAGTGACAAAGGTAAAATCTCAAATTGATTCCGATCGCCCATACAAACGAAATCTTGGTTTCCATAAATAAAGCTTCTTCGTATAGAAAGATATTGTCTTCAACATCCAATTGTCAATCAAATCAATCTTGATGTGGAATCCAAACCAAATCACTAGACGTTGTATGATTGGGCTTGAGTTACGATTCATCGAATCTGGATGTAAAGTCTGAGTCTGTAGACTTTACAATCTGGGTCTGTAGACTTTACAATCTGAGTCTGTAGACTTTACAATCTGGGTCTGAACATATCTGCTTCTGAACAGATTTAGCTTTAAGGTCTGTACCCAGTTTAGCTTCAGCATAGAGTCTGTCTTCTGGTTCATCATTCACGTTCAGTCTGGAATTTGTCAGAGTGAACAGACTTCTGATGTAGAACAGACTTTGACACTAAAGTCTGGCAGTCTTCAAACTTTGAGTCTTGAGTCTGGCAGTCTTCAGACTTTGAGTCTCGAGTCTGGCAGTCTTCAGACTTTGAGTCTTGAGTCTGGCAGTCTTCAGACTTTGACACAGAAGTTTGAAAATCTTCAAAATATACTTTGGACATATGTTACGTTCAGTCTTCTGGTCGTCTTCATACTTTGACAATATCCTTTACATGTTCTATCATCTGCATGGTCTATTACTCAACCATCAAACATGTTAGTAGCCTTTGATTTATTTTGTCATCTTCAAAACATCATAAGGGATTTCCCTAACATATATCACATAAGATGCCACTTGAGATGCAATAAAACTACGGCGACACTTAATGGTAGCCTAACAATCACATCAATTTCTCCGTTCTCTACAATCAAAACAAGAAAAAGAATTATATGACTCACGGCACAAATGGTTGAGTGAGCTTTGACCGAGGATGTTAGGCTATAAGCCGGTCTATACTCGGGGAAGAGAGGGCCCGACTTGTACTTGACTCCAGATGCGTTGCAAAGCGTCTTCAAGCCCAGCAGGCCAGCTCGCCACTGCAGGGTCTTTTGCACCTGGCAATGGTTGCAATGTGTTAAAATTTAAACGTGCGCGGAAGCATGATTTTAGTTATGGATGATAGTTTTTGGTTAGTGGCGTGTGTGCAAGTGTATGGTGTAGTTTATGGATGATGGACAAGGGATAGACTAGGATAATTGAAAGACAAAGAACATGGGATATGGGAAATAGTTTCATTAGTTGGATAAAATAATTTTACAAGGAAGTGTCGGAAGTGTTGGTGGAGGAGCATGGAATATTATCTCATGCTCCTCACACTCTCTTACATTTGTTGAACTTACATGCCTATTTATAGAGACTAAATACAACATTTTAGAACAATGGGGAATGTTATCCACTTAGGCTTATTCTAGGAAATTCTAGATTCTAGTTTTTCTAGAGACTTCTTACATGTTGGACATTTCTTATTTCTTCTAGAAAATGTTTTCTTCTTTCTTCTAGAAAATTTATTTAGGGAATTCTAGAGAATTCTAGAAGTTTAGCAATTCTAGGAAATTCTAGAAAATGGATCACAATTTCCAACACAATGCCTCTGGATCTAAACCAGGCCGTCCTGAACCAGTGGTCCCGTCATTTTTTTGGTCGTCTTCTTCTTCTTCTCTGGTTCACTCTGGCTGCACGCAAATTCCATGCTCGTGAGTACACTGGTGAAAGAAAGGCACAAACTCCACGAATTCTCCAAAGAGCGTGAAGATGTGGAAGATGACTCGAAGGGCCATGGTAGATCCTTCTTCTCAGGTTGGGTCCATTTGGTCCGGGTCTTGACCGGAACAGGTGTAGGAAAATAGGGTGGTCTTATGAAAACTGGTCTACGTTCCGGTTCAGAACGTTTTTTGGCACTGCCTTCTTGTTCCCATTTTCCAGCGAGGTCACAAGTCGAGAAATTCCGGCAGGAAAAAAAAATCGTCCACAAACTGACACAACCATTCAAGCTCCCCTATATCATCATCATCATCCAGCACAACAGCACATAATATTCGGATTATTAAAAATAAAGTACGTAAAATTAACTAACAATAATCAAGTGTAGCAAAACTGAAAAATTCCAAGTGGGCCCATCGTCCAAGACCCCTCCCCAAAGCCCAGAAAGTTTCACATCTCAGAATCCTCTGCCCTTCGCTGTGTCGCTTTCAACCCTCCCGGCGATAGATGTCCCCACCCTCATCCTCGACATTGCTGCCCCATCGCCACCAACTCCGACGTCCCCACCCCCATCCTTGATTTCAAGAAATCGCTTAGCGGCATTCTTGTCAACCGGGCAACTGCCGCCGACCTGGTCTGCAACAGGGAGAAAGAACTCCGGAAAAAGCTTGCCGATGGGCACACCGCCATCCCTGTTACAGATCAAGTCAGCGGCATCTGCCCGCTTGGCAAGAATGCTACCGAGTGATTTCTCGAAGTCGAGGACGTCGGGGTTGGCAGCTATGGGAGCAGGGATGGAGGCGAGACATCCATCGCCAAGAGGGTTGAAAGCGAGATAGCGAGGATTTGGGGAGAGCATGCTGATATGTGAAATTTTCTGGGGTTTGGGGTCTCGAGGGAGAACTTCTCTCTACCGCTGAGAAAATATAGATGAGAGAGAGATGCAGGTCAATATCAATAGAAACAAACTTTTCAAAGAATCAACTTACCTATAGAGAAAGGAAAGGTCAAAAAAGGAAAAAGGCCCGGAAGAGAAACAAACTTTTTCAGAGAAAAAACTTAGAAAGGAAAGGGAAAAAAAGACAATTGGCTTGCACGCATACTGCACTGAAGCAATCGTGCCATCCCTTCCCTTCTTTAAGATCGACTTTGACCATTTTATTAAATTTAAATTATAAGGGGCCATGCATTTCATCCGAAATACTAGAAACTTTCAAAATTTAAAAAATAAAATAAAAGTAAAAGTAAAAATTGGTCTACACATATCCTATTTTTTTCTTCTTTTTTCGCTGTTTTCTTTTGCTCAACGCATGTGCTCCCTTTCTATAGCACCGGCTCTTTTTATTGCACGAAGCAAGAGCTTACTGTGAGTTCAAAAACTGAAGATAATACATAATAAAGACCACTGTAACTTGAGCAATCTCGTTAAGTAAGCTCCAAAGTTATTTCTATTGTCATTTACTGAGCTATATGATGTAAGTATTAGGTATCCTAAAATGGACTATTTGAGTAATAAATATTTTCCATAAAATTTTTGTTTTGTATTTATATTTTCTTTGAGGTTTGTTTTGAAATCGTATCATATGGCTTTTAGGGGTTTTAGTTTTGGTTCCTTTCTTTTAAACATTTTAAAGAGGGGTTTATTTATCTCTTTGTGCATGGAGCAAAGAGATGGTAAACGTGGATGGATGGTGGCCATATAGACAATAGATGACACAGAACATATAGAGAAACAACTTATAGAAAGTAAAGGAAAAAAATTGCAATTGACTTTAACCTTTTTGTTTAATTTAAATTTTACGGTGCCATTAATTTAATCCGAAATACTAGAAGTTTTCAAAGGAAAAAGTTAGTAAAATTAAAAATGGATCTAGACATGTCTTGTTTTTCTTTTTTTCTTTTTCTTTTTTCGCTATTTTCTTTTGCACAACACATGTGCTCTCTTTCTATTGCACTAGCTAAAAGGAGGAGCTGAGTGTGAGTTCAAAAACTGGGAGAAGATAATAAAAAAATAAAGACAAGTGTAGCTTGACCAATTTCGTAAGTGAGCTCCAAAATTATTTTTTATTATCATTTACCAAGCAATAGGATGTAAGTATTACGTACCCTAAGGTGGAATTATTTTGAGCAATAAATGTTTTCTAAAATCTTTTTTTTATTAAATGTGGAGGGACAGTAGTCACATAGACTATAGATGACACATAGAACATATAGAGTAGATGTGCGAGAGGCGACTCTTTATGAGCTGCGAGTATGATAAATTGGGTTTATGAATCTTAATATCAATATCTTGAAGCCAAACAAACTATGAGATTGGTCTCACCTTTTGCTTTTCAAAATTGCCCTTGCACGATTCAAGTGCAAATCACATCAGTAGGCAATCCTTTGGGTAATCCTGGTGGAAGATAAAAATGAGGAAGTCCGATTGCATGGGACGACTTTGTTCCATCAAATTCTTAACTTTTTTTTTGGTTTAGGTTTGACGGTTTTTGAATGATCAACCGGTGATTCTCAGCGATGGAAAGTGTACGAACTTTGAAAAGCATTTGAAATGTGATCTTATATGGTGGATATGGGGATGGGGGTCTTTGGGTGGAGGGATTTGAAACTTTGACGCGAAAACCCATTTTCATATTCTCATGCTCGGAAGATAAAGATAAAAATCATAGTCGTTGTTGCAGTGTCTACTGTTCATGCAAGTATCGGTCTTTCTCTCTCGCGCTCTCTGAGTTTTAAAGTTCGAAATGCTTCTGGTCTCTCGAGTTGGCTTTTTCAGTATGTTCGGAGAGAGAGGTGATTAGCGTATCTCCAAAAGCCATATAATCTAAGGAACAAAATGGCTTCAAAATGCCAAACTTTGCGAACTAAAAGTGCCTCGTGAAGAAATCTGAGGAAAGTGAAAAGGCCAAGATTGCTTCATGAACCTTCTATTTATATCATCAACATTCACTACTTTATCACTTGTATTTACTTAAAGTTGGAATTTACAGTCCGATTATGAAATCAGGTAACGTAACTCGAAGAAAAATTTGTTCTCAGTGATGGCTAATTTTGCATAATCTCTGGATTGGCAAATTAATATATTTGTATGAAAAGGGAAGGAAAAAATAAAAGGAACCAGCATCGAAAGCATTGACTGTGCTCATTTTAGACTTTTTTTTTTTTTTTTAAATTTTCATTACTGCTCAAGTCATAACAACTTGCGATTGTGTTCATTGCGTCATAAACATGTCCCGTTTGAACAAACTTGAGCTTTCTACATTAGACAGTGATTTGGGAAGTAATTAAATTGCAAATCTGTTAAAAACTGGAAGTGGGTCTACTACCGGTCAATTGACTTACAATTTATATATGAAGCAGGTTTTGCTGCTTTCTTAAAGTCTTTGAGGAGTGATGCTTAGACGAAAGTTGTAGTCGAGCGTGCAAGCAGACTGATGAGTGGTGACGATGTCTCGTTTGCTCAACCCCAAATCTGTCCACACGACAAATTACAAGCATGTCTCTGATGCCATTTTTATTTTGATATTTGTTGTGGAAAGAGCAAACCTGCAAATGGCACCGATTATATTAGCAGACAACAGGGTATAATTGAGTTAATTTTTTTTTTTTTGTGGCCTAATAATGAGTCAAATTGAGTAGACCTCGAGCTCGACCAATCCCCGTTATCAAGTGCTCTATAATAGACCCATATGTGCGATCAAGCTTTGATTACCCAAGTTCAACCTCGACTTTGGGAAATCATTAATAGGCTCAAGCTCAACTCACATTAAGTCGATTAGTCTATACATTATTGTATGAACATGTAGTTTTAATTTCTCTTTCAACTAGGCAGCGCTTGTATGGAGTATATTATTTTACCGTAAAATGTTTTTTTTCCCCATTTTTCAGTATTCGCTATGGAAAGATTAGTCGTCAAAAGCTAAATGACTTCACTTAAGAAGAAAACCAATTTCTTTTCACCGAAGAAAGTCCCAAGATTAGCATGGTGAGCCACTGGATAGAAGATGTCGGTACATCAGGAATAGGGTCGTCCACCATGTCCCTTATTCAGTCTTTTAATGGAATATAACAGTCCCGTCACTTTCATTAACCCAACCCTAAGCGCTCCTTCTCTTCACCCATGTTCATTTGACTCTGAACGAGAAAAGAGACTGGTTTCTGATAAGGGCATCGACCATTGATCCTCTCTGTCTCGATAATCAAGAGTGGTCTGCTTTAGAGATGGGAGTAGGTGGAAAGACGCAAGAAAGCTGCAAGGAGTTAATATGAACGCTCTCCATTTCTCACAATTGAAGAACCAGATGTGTGTGAGGTAGGAGAGAGGATCCAAATTTGGAAACCTGCCCTTGAACAAGCGGTGACTTTACGCCTGCAAGGAAAGGAAGAAGTAAAGAGAGACAGGACGATTAGGGTTTCGGTCTCTCTCCTCCCCTTTTTCTTCATTTGGTCAAAGGAAGAACACCTGCAAGGCGTTTTAATTTCGAACATAGGAACACTAGTTCTTTTCCTTTTTCCTTTTTTTTTTTTTGATCCTGAAGTTTGTGCATTTTTAGAGCACCGGTTCTTAATATAAGCCTAAGTTTGCTCATTTTTAGAGCACAAGAATAACATTAGTGCACACTTCTGTGATAGTCAATTTCGAACAAAATAAGAGTGCTTTACACAAGGATCCATTCGCTGGAATTTTCGAGGAATGATACTTAGTCCAGCGTTGTAGGCGTTGATGAGTGATGACGACTTGGTGTTCGCTCAATCTCAAATCTATTCCCCACAGCATTACAAGCCCGTCGCTAATGTCATTATCATTATGAATATGTGTTCTAATAGCGTAAAAAGAGCAAACACAAAAAAGACAATTAGATAAGTGGATAATGGGATGTACTTGAGTCAAGCTTCCTTTTGTTTTTGACAAGTAACGTGTCAAATTGAGTAGACCTGGAGCTCGACCAAACCGATTATCAAGCACCTTGTGATAGACCCTTTTTTGCGATCAAGCTTGATTACCGAATTTCATGCTTGGCTTTGGGAAATTTTTAATAGGCTCAAGCTACTCCGATCAACTCGATTAATCTATATATTATTGTTTGGACTTGAATTAAGCTACGTAGTTTTGACTTCTGCCCAACTAGGCTGTGCTTGTATTGAGAATATTGTTTTACCTTTAAGACGTTTTGTCCCCGTTTCTCAGTGTTTAATATGGAAAAATAAGTTGTTCAGAGGAACAAGATTAGCACGGTGAGCCACGGAATTGAAGATTAGCACCATGTCCCTCTATCAGTCTTTTATGGCATCTAATAACCCCGTCACTTTCATGCATTAACCCAGTGCTCTCTCTCTTCATCCGTCTCATTCGACTCTGAAATTCTCATGCTCCTCAAAATAGAACTGCTGAAATTCTTTTCTTTAATACAAGGAAAGAGACTCGTCACTCATGAGGGCATTGATCATTAATGCTCTCCAATCTCCATCAGCTATCCGCTTTTTGATGCTGGAGGTGGAAGAGGAAGAGGCGACAGGGCCGCAAGTAGAAATGCTGAATTTACTTCTTTAAAAATGAAGGAAAGAGACTTGCTGAAATTATTTTCTTTAATACAAAGGAAAGAGACTTGTCATTCATGAGGGCATTGATCATTAATGCTCTCTATCCACTTTTGATGCTGGTGACTGGTGAGCATGCAAGGAGTTACTCAAGAGAGGATCGAAACTTGGAAACCCGCCCTTACACAAGCCATAAGTTTCTCTACCTACCGTGATTCTTGAGATTCTCGCTGCTACCGGGAAGCGGGGGAAGGGCGTGGCCCCCGGCGACGGAGGGCAGTGCTGGTCGTGACTGAGAGACATGGGAGGAGAAGGAGGGAACTTGATGATGATGAAATGTTGTACATCGAGAATTCAAAAGACTTTTCCATCACGAAGATTATGAGCCAAAGATTTTGTCTTTCAAAAGTTGGAGGATATGAAGAGAAGCTGCAGTACAAGCACTAATTTATTACCGTCCTTGCTTCTATCTGAAGTTGCATTAGATGAAAGACTGTGTTAAGTCTGCGAGCTGTTTCTTACAAATTTCGCGCTACAGTTTTAAGTGTGAAAATGAGTAGCGTAGCTTCCACAAGGTGTTTAGCATACACTTAATCGTCGTGACACTCGTTGATCTCCTCGGATACCCTGCAGATTGAAAAGGATCCTCCGTGCACGTCAACGTTCGAGGCTTGAGAGAGAGAGAGAGAGAGAGAGACATTGGGACAGATATCGGTCCACGAGCGACGTCGGTCTATGGCGGTGGCCATACGGAGGAGGGAGAGAAAGAGTGAAATGGACAAGCGTTTTTAGTTTCAGTCGGAACCAACTACCCCCCCTCTTTTAACTTCTGGAAGGCAGGCGAGTAGTCTCATTCGGACTCTCAAAGTTGGAGTAATGGAAGAAATCTTCGCCTATCTCATTTGCTCTTAACGTTGAGTGATGGAAGACGCAACAGGTAGAGAGAGAGACAGAGAGAGAAGACGAATTTGAAAATGCCTCAAATGTGGGGTTGGTGAGTAAAACAACTTCTGGGATCGATAGTAGACTGCCATGAAACTGGAACCCAAACATGGAAACCTGCACGACCTGTGTGGCCAGCAAATCAGTAGGTAGGAAATAATTATTTCGGTTCCATTTCATTCTTTTCTTTAATTAAAGAGCTACAAAAAAAAAGCCCTGCGGGGACCTTTTCCTTTTCATTCTTTTCTTTTTATTGAAAGTTGAATTATTGTCAATTTTCTTCGAGTCTAGTTAGTGTTATCCATGTATAACGTCATGTCAGAATGTCGTGTGCCCAAAACATTCATGTGATGTGATTACATAATTCTTAATTACCAAAGAACGCTTGCGGTGCCCAAAAAACATGTAGCTCCTTTAAAGTCCGATAACACGGCCTTTTTTGTCAAATTTTAGAGAAATTTTGATCAACAAAGCATAATGTACTCGTAATGTGTAAAATTTTATAAAATTCAGTCATTACAAATCCCAATAATCAATTCTTACGAACCGTTATCTAATATGAAAATCAAGAAAAGTAGGGGCGACTAACTGATTTCTATACGGAGGGCTAACGAAGGGTGGTTCTTCGTTTTTCTTTAAAAGCAGACGTGCGTGTCACGGTGGTTCTTCCTGGCACATTAACGGTTTAGATAGAGAGAGGAGATGGTGCTTCGCGGGGATATTAACGGCGATTGAGACTTTGCGGGGGCAGCAAGGGCCCTGAGATCTCCGTAACTCTTTCTCCGCCGTATATACCAGACTCATGAATCTCAGAAATTCCGAGATTTTTTATCCTAATTATTGGGAGTGCGGGACACCTGGAGTGCCATAACTTGACACGCCGGGACACTTAAGTGCCATAACTTTAAAATGGTACACTTAAGTGCCATCATCGGAGTAAAATGGGACACTTAAGTGCCACTCCGGTGAAAATCCGGCCAAATGGCTGACGTGGCGACTTTCCGGCGAGCTCGGTCCCAAATGGCGTCGTTTTGCACGCTGACGTGGCGGAGAAAATGTAAAAACGACGCCGTTTCGCGTCTACGTGTAAATAATAGTATATAAATTAATTAAATTAGATTTAAAATATTCAAAAAATTTAAAAAAAATAAGAAAAATTAAAAAAAAATTAAAAATTAAGAAAAATTTTAAAAATTAAGAAAAAATTTAAAAATTAAGAAAAAATTTAAAAATTAAGAAAAAAATTAAAAATTAAGAAAATTTAAAAAATTAAGAAAAATTTTAAAAATGTTAAAATTTTTAAAATTTTAAAAAATAAGAAAAATTAAAAAAATTAAAAAAATTAAGAAAATTTTAAAAATTTTAAAAATTTTAAAAAATTTTAAAAATTTTAAAAATTTTTAAAAATTAAGAAAATTTTTAAAAAAAATTAAAAAAATTAAGAAAATTTAATTTTTTTTTAAATTAAGAAAATTTAAAAAAAATTAAAATTATAAAAAATTATAA
This sequence comes from Eucalyptus camaldulensis, assembly GCA_019915185.1. Lineage (NCBI taxonomy): Eukaryota > Viridiplantae > Streptophyta > Magnoliopsida > Myrtales > Myrtaceae > Eucalyptus > Eucalyptus camaldulensis. The sequence goes on from JAHSVA010000001.1 coordinate 34,166,265, forward strand.
AAAAGTGGGGAGTGGGAGGCCGAATGGGGCGGCTCCCTTGCCGCCACCGCCGGCTCCCTCACCGCCGCCACTTCCGCCGCCGCCGCCTCCCCCCCCCCCCCCTTTTTTTAATTTTTAAAATTTTTAAAATTTTCTTATTATTATTTTTAAAATTTTTTTTAATTTTTTAAAATTAATTTTTTTTAATTTTATTATTTTCTTAAATTTTTTTTAATTTTTTAAAAAAATTTTAAATTTTTTTTATAATTTTTAAAATTTTAAAAATTAAAATTTTTAAAATTTTCTTATTTTTTAAATTTTTTAAATTTTTTAAAATTAAAATTTTTAAATTTTTCTTTTTTTAAAATTTCCTTATTTTTTAAAATTTTTTAATTTTTTAAAATTAAATTTTTTAAAATTTTCTTTTTAAAAAAAATTTTTAAAATTTTCTTATTTTTTAAAATTTTTTAATTTTTTAAAATTTTCTTATTTTTTAAAATTTTTTAATTTTTTAAAATTTTCTTAAAATTTTTTAATTTTTTAAAATTAAAATTTTTAAAATTTTCTTTTTTTAAAAAAGTTTTAAAATTTTTTAAAATTAAAACTTTAATTTTTTTAATTTTTTTTTTAAATTTTTATGCTGATTTGGAGCTCCGGCGAGCCACGTAGGCAAAAAATAATAATAAAATATTGTCACGTAGGATTTCCGGCAAGGGTCGCCGGAGGTGGCACTTAAGTATCCCACTCGAAAAAAAAAGTGGCACTTAAGTGTACCGTTTTGAAGTTATGGCACTTAAGTGTCCCGGCGTGCCAAGTTATGGCACTTGTGGTGTACTTCTGCCTAATTATTGGCGACCCAAATTGGGGATGGCTTGTTGATTGTTGCTCATGCATTTACAAGTAACACGTTGCTTCTTTGTAGCCCCGCTTTAAATTATAAATATACTTTAAAGGAAATTTAGTTTTCTTTCCACGTGTATGTTTAGGGTTCTTGTTAAGTTTCTGGGTTCACAGAACTTGATTCAGCACAAAGTACTTCTATCTAGAGATTGAGTTAGCTCAGACAGTTTGAGAAGCTCTCGGAGAGCAGACTACTCTTGAGTGTCAACATTGGGCGATCTCATTCAAACATTCAAACCCATCATTCGCTTCAGGGGAAGAGGGAACGCCAAACATGAACAAGAAAACACCAATTATGATGCTTCTTACTCTCTCTCTCTCTCCATGTTAACACGGATGAACTAGCACTTCTCTTTTCTCCCGTGCCTTCTAGGCTTCTCCCCATTTGGAGGAAGGCTCTGCAAAAAGATTAAAATGAATGAAGAAGAGAAGTAAAAAGAAGGCAAAAATACAAAAAGAGAGAACCACTACACCCTTCCCGCCACTCGTAGCCGCCAGCCTCGAGGGTCTCCCTCATTTGTTGTACGAGGGTTTATCACATTTCGATCCGGGACGGGGCCATGACCTGTCACCCTTTGAAGCAGATAAAGTAACGGAACTTCTCCTAGTAGCTCCATAAAGCTTCGATCGATTTCGTCCGAAGCTTTAGTGGAGCTACTGGAGGGAGTTCCATTCGCAATTACAAGCCCGCGGCTGCGCGAAGCCTCATCTTTTCGGAGACTTGAACAGGCCTTGCCAGAGCAGCGGGAGGGGGACTGGCCATGGTTTGTCTTTGTTTCGAAAAGAGGAAAATGGCGGCGTGATTTTCGCTCGGAGGCTAAGCGAAAACCTATTCGTGCGCTTACCGTGCTCAGAAAGCTCCTGCTCTTTTTGTAGTCCTCCTGCAGGCGCGCCTAAAAGGAGAAGGGAACCATTTATGGCCATGTTGGTGTCGCCATGGCTCTATTTGCAAAACTCCCGCAGGCGCGCTTGAAAGGCAAAGGGAAGCCATTTATGGATTTGAAAAGAAAGAGAGGGGCTTGCGTGCGTTCATTAGAAGTAGACTTGGTTTCTTCTTGGCAAGTCAATGGCGATGGAGAACACGCCTGCTTTTACAGGGCATTGGAAACCTGCCCTGGATTTTCAGGGCGCCCGCGGAGCGGCGCCATAGGGGACACCATCGAATGCAAATTTTTGTCTTAACCTTCAGGGGCGCCAACTCAACTTTCATGCCGCTTATCCATTCAGCTTTCATGAAGTTGATAGGAAGACCGTGTGATGGGGGCGAGATGGAATTTTATCTTTGGCCGATGACGATAGGTTTTCCGGATCCAAACGTACCTCTACCAAAAGAAAAAGAATAAAAAAAGAAATATGAAGTCACCTCCTATGTGTTCATAGCAAGATTTCAAATTACAATTAAATGTATATTTATATTTAGCAAATTTCAATAGTTGTGACAGTAAAATATCTCAACGCATGTCAGACATAGTAGAATATCATTAGAGATAATTGATTCATATTAAATAGAAAAAAAAAATGATATCTTACATCATTAATTGACACACAAGCTAGTTGTGATTAGGCTCGACGATAATGAGGATCAATCGGCATGTCCAATGTACAATGAATACATTGAAAGAGTGAGCTTGACGAACATATGCTTGCAGATCTCATCACGGCTTGACCAGTGTTATCAAATACAACATTCATTTGTATTTGAGCTATTGTGTTAGAGCACTTGAAATATTAAATCCCATTTGCATTTAACTACTCGATAACATCACCATTTTATTTGTTTTTAGCATGAAAGATCTAGCGAGTGTGGCTTTCGCTTTTGAAGGAAGTTACATGTTTGTGAAATTGGTATGTCTCCGTAAGTAATTTGTGTTGGCTCAAACACATGGAAAATGCCTAAGTAGAACTTTAGCAAGCAAGCACGAGGTGAGTTAGCAGGATTCTCTAATTCTGATCACCACCTACCCTATTAATTTCATGGATATGGGAGGCCATCATAAGTATCATCCAAAGAGAATTTTCATTACAGCAAATTTCTCATGACAATATATTAATCACATCGTAATTTTACGGGTGGGATAATGACATAAACAGTTTTTGAATTTTGTTCAAATATGCAATTTAGTCTATGAACTTTTAGTTTGTTTAATATGGTTTCTGAATTTTAATCTAATGTATAATGTAGTCCCTGAATTTTGAATTTGTTTAATGTAGTCCATAAAATTTCAAGCATTTCCAAACCAGTCATTGAATTGTATGAAAATGTTCAATGTAGTCTTCGAATTTGAATAATCATGAAAGGGCTACATTGAACATTTTTAGAATAATTATGGATGGATTACATTGAACATTTTCATACAGTTCAGGGACTTAATTGAATATGTATTAAAAGTTTATGGACTACATTGAATAAATTAGAAATTTATGAACCACATTGCATATTGATTTAAAGTTCATGGATCATATTGAATAAATTAAAATTTTAGGGATTAAATTACACATTAAGCTAAAGTTTATGGACTATTTGTGTCAATTTCCCTTTATGGGGTTAAAAGCATTAGAGATTTGCTTATATTATGACATCAATTATGTACTTTAAGCTATGGTTAATGTGCTCTCGAGGCACCGAAAAATAAATGTGTCGCATGTTGTGCTGCCTTGCGATGATAAAGTCATTACTCTCTACTCGTTTTCCAAATAATTAAAACTCCAACACGACTGAAGTATTAAGCAACAACGGTTCTACTCCATAAAAGAATCTGACTTTTATTTTCCAATGTCTGAAATTTGACTATTGACTGCGTAATCAATTCGTGACTTTTCGACCAAAAAAAAGAATTTGTGACTTGACATATGACTTGCAATTGAAAAAAATAAAATAAAAAGGGAAATATACGAGGTTTGACTTTCCTCACTTGTGGGCATGTTCTTCTATTTTCCAGACATTTATTATTTTATTTTTTTGTATCAATGTCGAGTGCTAAAGTCTGGACTGTGTATATGAAAACTTTTTTTTTGTCCGAGTAATGAAAATAACTTAGGCTCCTGTGACCATTTAACAAAAAATCAAAGAAAGCTCACCGGCCCTGTAAGTATGAATTGTGTATGTGATTTTCGTGCCTGCAGTGGATGATAATATGGCCGTCGGAGGATTATAATCTCTAGACCCTTATAAGATCTTTCTCGTCATCACTCATCGGCTTGTTACGAAGCAACAAAGAATGCTAATCTGCCAAGTGAATGCCAATTTTTCTTCGACTGAAAGAGTCCAACTACGCATGAGATGTGGAGAATTCAGCACGCTTACTCATTGCTCGAGTCTATAGAGGATTAACTTCAGCGTCTCGGAAATGATCAAGATTGGGATTCCTTAGACAAATCATTTGAAAAGGACAATATATCAGCAAATATGTGAGGTCCCTTCTTTTGTACAGTGAAAGGAGCTCCTCTGTAAAGTTCATTCGTGGTCTTCCTCCTCAATATGTATGAATTTAACCATTGTCGATTCAACAGATCTGATATATATATATATATATATATATATATATATATATATATATATATATTTCACACAATAATCGCCCGACAAAATCCAAAGCAAATTTCCAAACCAAATTATCTCTACTATCAGGATTGGCATATATCCTCCAATCAGGCTGGGGTTTAGACTCGACACATTAATTTAAGTAGTAGTCTCACACATTGTCCATCTAACCGAGCCTTGCTCGGGTTGAAGAAAGTGATGGTGCATAGTAGGACAGAAATTGAAGCTCCGAGGGCGCTACTCCTGAAGTATCCCAAACCTTATAAGCTTGAAAAAGTGAGGATTCAGCTTCCTGAAAACACTAACCGGATTAGTGGCAGGTGGGAACGGTAGAGCTGCGAATCGCGTGTACATTTGCTTGGACGATGCTTCCTCTCTAAGCAATCTGAACGTCTTTGATGAAGAAGATACAAATAGTAGTGACAAGGCAAGGCATGTATCGATAAGGAGCTCCTATGTGATGTGATGAACGAGCGACGGCTCAAATAGTATGTAATTTCAGGCCCCGACTCATTAAAAGATAAAACTTCCTTCAAAGAGTCCTGAAGGAAGTACAGAAGCAAAGCCAAAATTACATGTATTGAAATGGTGGCCTAAAACTCATCCTTTTTTATACATGGGTATGCTACCCAAACTAACAGGGTCACCATTTCACCAAAATTAGAGGCAAATCCGCTACTAAATATTTATCTGATTTTCGCCTTTAGGGTATTTGCTCTTTCCACAACATGTATTGAAAGATAAAATGGCATTGGCGACGTGCTTGTATAGTAATTATAGAGTGGAATAAAATTTGAATACATTAGGATTTATATACATACGATAAAGTGGACACAATGCAATGACGCAATGGCATAAATTAGGAGAAAAACATTTTAAAACGTTTCATTATATCTTAATTCATAGGCGCATGATAAAATGAATTCGTCTATGCATGATTGACTCCGTTATTGGATTCATAGAACTAGAATATTTTTAAAAAGAGACATTAAATAGTTATTTCCATCGATCCCCAGTGTCTTTTCAGACGAGGGTCGTGCTTGAATGTCCGAAGCAGCATGGAATTTTCCACGATCGGATTGACTATGGCTGCCGACAAAGCTTCTCGGCCGGAGACGAAACCTGCCAAAAACCAGAGAAAGGAGACAAGGACATGACACCCTCGTTGATCTAACATGTTTTGTGCTTGGATCATCTTCCTGTCCTGATTCTTTATGTCTTGCAGATGAGAGCTCCTCCTCCATGGAATCCAAGAAAGAGCCAGGAAGATTAGGTAAACTAAGCTCTGGTTGGTCGTGAGAGAGAGAGAGAGATTTGCTAAAAAAGAGAGAGCCTATTGCATGCACCTCAAAATGCTGACGAAAAAGCTTTCATTTAAATGTTCTAAATCACTTGACGGGGGCCAAGATTCACTGATGAATCACGGGTTGGAGAACGGCATGGCAAAACTGGGTGGAGTGGAGTAGTCGCTCCTTCGTATTAATGACGATGATAATCAACCAGTCTCTATCCCCCTCGATCTGCACTGTCTCTGCACGATATAAACATGAAAAGGGAAACAAGCCTGCCTCCTAGAACAGATTCCAATCTAAGCTGTTCACCAATGCAATAGAGAAGACCAAACAGACCGAGACAAAAAAAAAAAAATATACAGAAGCAAGGCAAAAATAGTGGAGGCGGATAGGAGTATGGATTACATCTTAAGCGCAGCGCCACAGAAATTGAGATGAGTTTTTTGAATTTGGAGACTACAAAGTAATTTTACATCTCTTCCCCAAGCATCTTTCCATATGAACCGGAACTAAAAATGTTCAATGCTGACTTCCTGTTGTTTTAGCCCGGACAAAGTGGAACCTAACATGCACGGGGAAAGAGTAGAGTTAAAAGCAGAATATGACAGCATAACGTGGATCCCTTTCCTTGAAACTGGAGGACAGTCATGGTGTGGTAACGTATCAATTTCCCAAAGCGTAACCTCCTGCAATGAGAAATGTCATCACCCGTCGACATGTTAAGAAACGACAAAGAAATGTTATCCTGCCATGTAAATTGCCAATTTCTCTTCGATTGAATGAGTTTGACTAAGCATAAGATGCAGAGAATATGGCACGCTTACTCATTGCATTAGTCTTCACAGGATTAGCTTTGTAATCCCAGAAATGATCAAAACCGGATTTCTTTAGAAAACTCTGTGCCAGTCGAGTCTTCTTCATTGCCAGCAGTCTGCTCTTCCACTTTTCAGATGATCCTTGGCCTTGGACTCGCCGTCTTCCTGCACATCTCCACAAATACGTGAGCATGAGAGAATTTATTCCTTTGGCGGGTAACCAGTCGAACAGAAGCGTCATTCCACTAAATTAATGGTAAAAACTTGCTTCAAAGAGTCCTGGTAGAAGCTCAGAGAAAATATTTGAGTTCCATGTCTTGTGTACAGAAAATGAGCACCTTAGGTTTATATTAAGATGCTGCTCCTCGATATTGACTTGAGGAGGAAAAAGGAAGGTAAAAGGAAAAGAACTTGTGTTCCTTCGTTCGAAATGAAATGCCTCGCACAATCTCATCAACGGACCTCTCTATCTTTGTCCAAAGCCAGAGATTCATTCGAATTTTGTGGCGCAGCCGAGACATCCACTTCCCAAACGCCTCATCCAACTTGTTTGACAGAGGCAGGTAAATTCTAATCCATGTGTCAATTACTAATTCACAGTATTGCATACACAAGAAACTTTGCGAACAAACTTCCATAAGACTAATTAACCATAGGACAGAGCAAAGAAACTGAAAATCCTGTGTATGCTATCGAAACAATAGCTTCTGCTTATATTGTCACAACTCTGTATATACAATGATATAATGTAGAGGCCTATCAACTCTTCATCTTATTCGAGTACATAACACATGCTAGAGCCCTCTTCCCTAGGCTGCGCAATACCACAGAATAAACCTCAGCAGCTGAATTTAATCACTGCGATGAATGCAGCAGATAATCCATGATGGAACCACCTCCAGTAAACTTAAATGACAGATAAAGGCTGAAAGCTTAGTAATTAATTATACTTGGAAATCACATGACTACCATAACTATGAGCTGCTGTCGCTTTTTTCCGTGGAGTTTGAACATGTACCTTGTCTACAAGGTGAAAACTTTCTATGTCGTTAGTGTGCATGTGCAGATGCCATTGACTCCTTGACGCATATATCCACATGGGATATGGCAGAGTTGATGTATATTGCTTAGAAAATATGCAGCTGAACCGAGATTAATCATTGGAAGAGCACAGGGAGAAGCTCTTGCATTTGACTTAATAATACAAAGGGGAAATAAAAATCTAGACAGGGCTCTAAATTGCAAGGTTTCATCTCTCTATCCATAAATACTTCTTGTCCAGAAAGGGGAAGACCAAGCGAAGAATAATTCTCCACAGAAGCAGCTGCACTTTGAAAAAAAGCAAAAGAGTCCCTAGAGTCCTCCAGACCAGTCCCCACACAGCAAACAGCAAGTTGAATAAGTAGAATTTTAATCGCTAATATGATCCCTTGTAGGTAATCTGTCCAAGATAGCATGCACATCAATTTTCTGCCATCTCCATTTCATGCTTCTACACTTGATTTGGTGAAAGCACTACGGATATGACTAGAAGAGGACCGAAATCTCGTCCTGTTGTGAATTAAATGGGAATGTCACCCGCCAAACACCAGCTTCAATGGCAGCCACAGGTCGCTTCTGGTTGCAGGCCATTGACGACAACTATAAACAACAGAGCAAAAGTGGGATCTAGACTGAGTACTGCACCCAGAGACGTTAGAATGTAAATATTGTCCAAAAAAGCATTCAATAGATCATCTGGATCAAAAAATCTTTCAGGGTTTTCGACAATGGAAAAGCCCAAAGGTGTAAAAGAAACGACACATTCCAAGCTCTATGCCATAAGTACCTCGATGCAGGAGTGGGGGGAGAAGGAAAGAAATGACATCAGTCATCGAATCAGATGTTGAGTGCAACAAGGGGATTCACCCGTCTGCAATAGGTGGGATCACTTCTACTTGTTGATAAACTGAAACATCAAGATCAAATATGTAACTCATCGGTTTAAGATATGGACTATTCATGTGAGTGGGTGCGAAATATAATTTGATTAGTGTAGCTGCCCCGGAAAACAATTTTTAGAAATTTTACGAACCATCCTTCATCTCATATTCAATTTAATTCACCAGGAATTTCATCTGTTGGCCACCAAAGGCAGAGGGAAATTTGTCTTCGTGGACAGGAATTCACGTCTCAGCTAATTGCTATTTGCGTCCTGCATCAGTTGATGATGAGAACTGTAGAAAGATGTGCACACGTTGCATCCGGGGCGGTCACTTACAATCTGAACCTGGGAACAGTTGACAATATCTTGAAAATGGATACTCAATTCAGGAAGTACAAACTAGACCAGACCCTAAGCATGCATTTCCGAAGCACTTTCTGAGAAGAAATCGAAGATAGAACAAGATCTATATATGAAAGAGGTTTAGATCTTGAACAATCAATGAAAAATACCTCAGCTCAGATGTATTTCTTCTTCAGAACTTTGAGTTCATTCTTTATAGGACTTCACCATTCTCGGAATACAGAAGTAGGAGAGAAAGCTCAAGATGAATCAAGGAAAAACAGAGATTGAAGAAGAAGGTAAACTTCGCACACTCTTCTCTCATTTTCTTATCCTTTTATACTCAACACTAGTTCAACTTTTTCTGTTACAGAATTGTTACAACAGAATAACCAATATAGAAACACACGTGCATTTCTTCTGGCTGTGCAGCTCCTTTAATTTGCTTGATCAACTTCTGTGTTTCAGGTTTTGATGTCACGGATCGCCAGCTCATCAATTCAACTAGATCACCAGCTCACGATCTTCCTCTGCTCCAGCTTCCTCTATTCCAGCCTCCTCTACCTCAGTCACTTCATTAAGTTTGGCTTTTCTACTATCACCGACTTCTGTGTTCAACTGTTCTTTTAATATCTGTTTAATTCCTCTAACATCCCCCCTCAAATTGGGAATGGATAGAGTACAGATTCCCAATTTGGTTCGTATATAAGAATGTGCTCTTCTTGTCAGTGGTTTTGTGAAAACATCAGCTAATTGGTAAGAACTTGGAATGTATCTGACATGCAATGATCCTGAGGATACTTTTCCCCGAACGAAGTGAAAATCTACTTCAATATGTTTGGTTCAAGTGTGTAAGACAAGATTCAAAGTGAGAGAGATTGCTGACTTATTATCACAGTACAAATGAATAGGAGGAGTAAGAGAACAACCTATATCACGTAATACAAAACTGACCCAAGTAAGATCGGCAGTGGCTGATGCAAGAGCATGGTATTCACCTTCAGTGGAGGATCTGCTCACTGTGGGCTATTTCTTTGCTGCCCAGGATATAAGATTGGATCCAAGATATATACAAAAACCAGTTGTTGATCTTCTGGTTTCTGCACACCCTGCCCAATCTGCATCTGAGTAACCATAGAGATGCATGGTATTGTGAGAGTGAAGAAATAAGCCAAGCTTTATAGTACCCTTTATATATCGCAAGACCCTTTTTAATATGTTGAAGTCTGCAATTGTAGGTTGCTGCATTCTTTGGCAAAGTATATTTGTGGCATAAGCAATGTCTGGTCTGGTTAATGTGAGGTATTGCAGACCTCCAACTAGGCTTCTGTACTCAGTAGGATTGTTCAAAGGTATAAAATCATTGATTAAAACAGGTGGTTTTAATGAAAGATGAGTTGAAATTGGTTTGGAGTCTAGCATATGAGCTCGGGTGAGGAGGTCTAGAGCATATTTGGTTTGACACAGGAATAGGTAATCCGAGGTTCGTGTAGCTTCAATGCCAAGGAAATTGTGCAAGGAACCTAGATCCTTCATATGAAAATGAATACTCAGAGAAGTAATAAGACTAGAAATTATTTGAGGAGAGCTTCCAGTGAGAATGATATCATCTACATACAGTAATAAGAGAATAGTTGTTGTTTCAGTATGCAGGATGAATAGGGAAGGATCAGTAGAGCTGCAGAAAAATCCATATTCGAGCAGGAAGCTGCTAAACCTATCAAACCAGGCTCAAGGAGCTTGTTGAAGTCCATAAAGTGATCTTTGAAGGAGACAAACATGGTGAGGCTTTTGTGATTCTTTAAATCCTGGAGGCTGCTCCATATACACTGTTTCACTTAAGGTTCCATGTAAGAAGGCATTTTTGACATCTAATTGATGAATTTTCCATTGTTTCATCATAGCTACTAATAGGATTATTCGAATTGTTGCATGCTTCACTATAGGGCTGAAGGTTTCTGTGAAATCAAGACCTTCTTCTTGATAGAAGCCTTTAGCTACAAGCCTAGCTTTGAGTCTATCCAAGCTCCCATCAGGTGCGAGTTTTGCCTTGAACACCCATTTGCACCCGATTACATTCATGTGATCATCTCTAGGAACTAATTCCCAGGTTTGATTCTGATATAAGGCATCCATTTCTTCTTTCATTGCTTGATACCATCCTTGGTTTGCTAAGGCAGACTTTACTGATTTTGGTTCAACAGGAATCTGATATTCAACTAGACATGCATATTTAGGATTTGCTTTAACAATTCCAGATCGAAGTCTGGTTTGCATAGGATGAGTTGAAGAAGTACCTTGTATATTTTCAGTTTCAGAACTGATTTGTATTTGTCCTGTATTAGCATTTGATGTTGAGACAGGCTCTTGATTTGTAGGTATTAGTTCCTCTATGCTTGGAGATGACTGATGCGATTCAATACCATCAATACCACCAGAGACATTATTGACATCACTCTGCATCTTAGTATCAGGTACCATATGTATTTGTGATTGACTTGCAGGATTACCTATACTGAGCTCATTGTCCTGCATTTCTGGAGTTGTTTGAGTGAATCTGGTATGTTGCAAATATCCCCTCGATATATTGTCTTGTGATTGAGCCTGCTTAGTAGAGCTGGAAATAGAAGATAGTACTCCTTTTATCCATTGTTTGTATAAGTTAGATCCCTGCTGATATTCAGTATTTAGTGTATGAGTAAAGGGAAAGACTTTCTCATCAAATATGACATGTCTGCTGATGTAGACTCTTCCATTTGTAGGCAAGAGACATATGTACCCTTTATGCTTCTCACTATATCCAAGAAAGATACATGTAAGAGATCTTGGATCAAATTTGTGCTTTGTGTAGTGCCTGAGACATGGATAACAGGCTGATCCAAAAACTCGAAGATAAGAATAGTCTGGTGTCTTATTATAGAGCTTATAATGGGGTGAATGCATATGTAGTTTTGTTGTGGGAAGAAGATTGATAACATAAACTGTTGTTTTGAATGCATCTACCCAGTATTTCATTGGTACTTTAGCATGATACATCATTGCTAGACCCAATTAAATCACATGTCGATGTTTTCTCTCCGAGACACCATTTTGCTCTAGTGTGTGAGGACAAGAAATATTCTGCTTAATTCCACACTTTTGTAGATGAATTTGGAATTTATTACTAGTGAATTCACCTCCTCCATCACTCTGGAAGATTTTGATCTTGTGGTTAAGCTGATTTTCTATAAATCTTTGAAACATAATGAATATCTCATAGACTTCTGACTTTTGTTTCATTAGATATATCCAGCTATATCGAGAAAAATCATCCACAAAAATGACATAGTAGGAGAATTTCTGAACAGATTGAATTGGTGAAGGTCCCCATACATCACAATGTATTCTTTCTAATGGAACATTAGAGATATGGCCTGAGAAATGAAAAGATAAGGTTGAGCTTTTAGCAACTTGACAGCTGCTACATATATTCTGAGCCTTAGAACTAAACTGAATGAGATGTTGTTTCTGTAGGATCTTCACTGTTTTAAGATTGGTGTGAGCAAGTCTTTGATGCCAGATATCTTCTCCTACTTCCTGTTGAGTCTATGTGAAGAAGACTTCTGCAACTTTAGGTTCCACCTGGTATAGCCCCTTGACTTTCCTTCCTAGCTTCACTGTTATATGATTGTGATTGTCCTTCATATATACCCCATGTTTATAAAAAATAAAAGAGCGGGGATAATCATCTGTTAGTTTTGATACATATAGAAGGTTCTTTTTTATTTCAGGGACTATTAATACATCATTCAGAGGTAATTTGCTATTTTCTATATTCAATATTCCATTACCAATGCATGAGATTGACAAATGAGATCCATCTCCTATCATGACAGTGTCATTACCATTATATGTACTGTAGTTTCGAATCATACCAGGTTCTGAGGTAATGTGTGATATAGCCCCTGTATCTGGATACCATTCTAAACCATAGGGTTCTTCAATGTGAACTGCTGCCAATGCAGTTGGTATTTCATCTGCCTGGTACGAGTTATCAAACCTATACCAACATCTGAGTGCTGTATGACCTGATTTCTTACAGATCTGACATTGCAGAGGTCCATTACTTATAGGCTTTGTGATCTGTGTTTGTCTATCACCATTTGAACTTTGTGGTGGATAAGACCTAACACTTTGATACCTCTATGCAGGATTGGAATATGGTCTAAAACCTTGTCCATAGTTAGACCAGTTATCCTTGTTAACCTGACCTTGCTGAGTTGAATTCAAGTTATTCATTTTAGTTTGTTGATTCCTTCCTGCTTCTGTAAAATTATTTCCATATTCCCTTCTAATGAAAGACTGACCTCTGCCATAGCTAACTTCTCCTCGAAAATTTTCTCTTTGACTTCTTGGATTGACTCTCTGCTGACTTGTTCCAGTTCTTCTTTGCCCATAATAGGCCAGGTTAGTATTATACTCATTCACAGAATATGTTTGTAATCGGGTTTCAAACCTTTCAAGTTGTGAGATAACCTCATCATATTCTGGCTGGGGCTTAAGACAATACATGGTTGTCCTGAAAGTTTCATATTCAGAACCTAGCCCTTCAAGTATGCCAAACATTCTTGTCATATCATCAACAGGCTTACCAATTGCATTTAATTGACCACAGATGGTTTTGAACTCTCGAAGGCATTCGCTTAGTGATATGTTTCTTTTCTTGCAAGCTTGAAGTTTTCCTCTTAACTCAAACTCCTTTGCAACAGATTTCTATGTAAACCTATTTATGAGGGCCTGCTATACTTCGAGTGAAGTTTCTAAACCAATTATCAGACTTAGAATATTCTCTGATACTGCACCACTTATCCAGGATGATATAAGCTGATCGGTTTTTATCCAATCCAGGTGATCAGGATTCATCATTTCTCTTATCACAGTCTATATCATTTGATTTGGAGGTAATGTTTCACCATTAATAAAACCAATCAGATCTTGACTTTTCAGAAATCTGTTGAATTGAGCTTGCCATAACATAAAGTTTTCTTCATTCAACTTGATGGTAACGAAGTTAGCTATATTCACATGGATAGGGAAAGGATACTTCTGCACTCTAATTGCCATTCTTATATGTCCAGAGACTTTGAAGATTCGAAGAAACAATCCAGTAAACTTTGAAGGTATGCTACCTAAGAAACACCAGGATCTTTATACTATCTTGCAGTAAGAACATATCAGATCTATTATTCCCAAGCTATGTGCTCTGATACCATGAGAAGAAATCGAAGATAGAACAAGATCTATATATGAAAGAGGTTTAGATCTTGAACAATCAATGAAAAATACCTCAGCTCAGATGTATTTCTTCTTTAGAACTTCGAGTTCATTCTTTACAGGACTTCACCATTCTCGGAATACAGAAGTAGGAGAGAAAGCTCAAGATGAATCAAGGAAAAACATAGATTGAAGAAGAAGGTAAACTTCGCACACTCTTCTCTCATTTTCTTATCCTTTTATACTCAACACTAGTTCAACTTTTTCTGTTACAGAATTGTTACAACAGAATAACCAATATAGAAACACACGTGCATTTCTTCTGGCTGTGCAGCTCCTTTAATTTGCTTGATCAACTTCTGTGTTTCAGGTTTTGATGTCACGGATCGCCAGCTCATCAATTCAACTGGATCGCCAGCTCACGATCTTCCTCTGCTCCAGCTTCCTCTGTTCCAGCCTCCTCTGCCTCAGTCACTTCATTAAGTTTGGCTTTTCTACTATCACCGACTTCTGTGTTCAACTGTTCTTTTAATATCTGTTTAATTCCTCTAACACTTTCGTTCCCCCTGATTGATCTCCTCAAAACTGGCACCATTTGACACGAGACTTTATCATTCCACAAATGCGCTATCTTCCTCCTTTTCTGCTAAGAAATGCACCGCTAAAGCAGGGAATGAGAGGGCCGTAGAACCCAGCACGCCGCAATTCTTGTTGTTTACACACGCTTGTGACGGCATGAAAAATTCGCGCGGGTTTAATTTCTGTGAAACTCATGAACATATTTTCTATCGTTCTTTGAGTTTACCATCCATCGCCCGAACACCATTCGCATCATTGCATTATACTAATTCTTTGTGCAGGAAGGTCGTTGCTTCAGGTAAGGGCCATGCATTACCAGAGGCATGTAAAAGTGAATTTCATTCTGAAAGGATTACGGATAAAGAACTTCCAACTCTAGATGCATCGGGCGCTCGAAAGTAAAATAAGAGCGGAAGCATATCGAAGCTTATTTCATGCCCTAAATCAATGAAATGTGACATGATAATCAATCCTCCACTAGCAAAATCGAGTACGAATTTTACTATACTCGGAGTCGCAAGCAAGATGAATTACAAGATTAAAAAGAGCGTCAGAGAGAGAGACTTACCGTAGAGAGAAGCACTTTGAAACATCTCATTATATCCTGATTCACACCTACGTAATAAAGTTAATTCGTCTATGCATGCAACGCAATAAAATCATTATTGTATTCATAAATTAGAATAATTTAAAAAAGTAATATGGGTTATTAACAAAAACTTAAAATAATTAAAGAAAAGACCCATGCAAATATAGTTCAATGGTATAAGACAAGTTGAAGAATGAAATATTTTTACACAAAATATAGATTTATTTGTCATTTTATATGCCGGAGGCAGAAATTTTACTAAAGATACGTATCTAGAAAACTCGTCAGTAATTTCCACAGTAGGTTAATTACTAAAGGATCTAATTGCATAAATTAAAAAGTTTGTACACTCAATTATAAACTGATAAGAGTTGGGGACCAAAATAGAATTAAATAGAAAAAGAAATCAGATGGACTCTTCGCTCTCTCGCGGAACAGAGTCGCGCCGTTTGCTTAGCGCTGCTGCTGTTCGGGAGATGGAATCGAAGCTCTTGCTCGGTACGCACTGAAGCGTCGGAGCTCGCATTCGGCTCTCGAATTCCGTCCGCGATCGAGCTCGTTCAACGTCGCATCCCGTGCGGTGAAGCCACCTTGTGATCTGCGCCGAATCGATTGGCGTCTCGCGAACATGATGTCGCCGAAGCAAACCTCGGAAGATCGAGGATCGCCTCAGTTCGGGTAAGCCTCGGAACTTATGCTTTTTCGCTGCACGAATCCTGTAAATGCTCGTTTGGTTTGCCGAGGGAAGTAATTTGATGTCTTGGGTTGACTCCGTTTGCTGTGTCCGAGGTCGCCGACGAATTGTTAACCCTTGTGCTGAAATGTAGGTTTGAAAGCGATTAGGAATGGTTTTTTTGTTTTTTTTGTTTTTTGTTTTTTTTTTGAAGTTTTTCCAACCGTTTGATTTCTGGGTTTGAGTCCCGTCGGGGCTGAGATTGCGGAAATGGGGATGGCTACTTGAATTGGTAGCGAGCGAATGGCGAGATTGGATGGGATTCGTGCGGCTGCGTGTAGTGAATTCGCAATGCGGGTGCTTGTTTTGTTCAGTTAAACCGTCTCTTTGGTGTGATTCATACGGCGGCGTACTTATGTTTTTGATAATTATAAGTGATGCGCATGACCACTTCCTGTTTGATTGGTATGTTGCTGCACACATTGTTGATGCAGTGGTTGGCTTTTCTGAGTAAGCTAAGCTTGCTTCTAAAGTGCATAGGCACCTCATGGATTCTTTACTCGACATATGTGGTATGATAGAGCCAGCAAAGACCAATGACTAGCAATCGCATTCTTTCTGTAGGCACACACCCTTCCAGATAATTCATATATTGGGCAACTTTTTGAGAATATGGTCGGTCTACTCAATGTACCGTTACTTGACTCAGACGGGAGCATCAGTTGTTCTCTTCATCTTCTGTTGTCTGGTCCCTGCAACAATCGTGTTTTTGTTCCTGCAGAAGCCTTGGAAGGGTAGACCACTCTCTAATACTCAGGTAAAGCAATGAGGCTTTCCTCCTCATCCACTCTTGCCAAAAGAAAATGTGAACCTTTGTTGTTTGATTCTTGTGACCTGTTTTATCTAATCTTTGGGTTTCAGGTCGTACCTTCAGTGATAAATGGTGCCATAACAGCTTTCTACTTTGTTTTGTGGGGAAAGGGCTTGAAACTATGTGGACCGCTTAGGTAGGTTTCCAGAGTCTATGAATTTGTAATTCGCATTTAAAAATTTACTGTTACTCCTTTTTTTTTTTGGGGGGGGGGGGGGGGGGGGGGGGATCACCAATAAATAGTACTATTGCAGTCAGTCCACAGTTGGACGTAGTGGTAGATGTGTGAAAGGATTGATACTTATTTTTGGTTTTGATCTCGATCTGTGAAACTTGGATTTAATCTAACAAATTATTAAATGAACAGCTATTGATGTAAATTGACAATTTCAGGACGCTTTCTTTATAAGAAAACATTTTTTAGTATTTCCTCTGTATAACATTGCTTGAAAGTTCAGTACTCATGAAGTCTTTGTCTATAGACAAGTTTGCCTTTTGTGTCTCTAATGCTGCTGCCATTGTTGTTAATGAAAAAGTTGAAACCATTTCCCAAAGAAGGTTCCTTTATTTTGAAAATCTTTTATAGGTTAAAGGAAATGTTAGGAACTTCTGCAATCACGTTGCTTGTCACAATTTTCTATTTTGTTGCTTTTCTCTTACATATTTAACTGTGTAGATCTTATGTTAAATTTTGTCACAGAAATTATTCATCAACTTCACCTTTTGTTCTTTCACTCAAATAGAGCTTTAATGGCGGAGTATTCTGGTGCTGTTCTTGGGGTCTTATCTGCTGTACTCTATGGACAAAGACAACACGTATGGAAAAAGGTACCTCTTTTTCCCTTGAATGCTTGGATTTTTTAAGAGGATCTAGATAGAGCACAATGATATGAGAGATTTCATCCATTCACTGGCCCAGTGGAAAACTGCTTTGTTTGTTTTCACCATTGTCATCAAGTGGGATAGAACCATGTGATAAGTGAGTCAATAGTGAAAACAAACAATGCATAGTCTTATTCCATATATGTTAGAGAAGTCTCAGCGGATATCTATTATGTCTACAATTACTTGGAATGCCTATGCATTTGACCAGTCATGGTTCCTATCCTTCTTTTTTATTCATTATTGTGAATCTAGAAGATGGTCAAATAGTGATTTACTGCATCAAGAAATGAATCTAGAAGATGGTCAAATAGTGATTTACTGCATCAAGAAAAGGAGAAGGATGAATGTTAATAGATTATTCTCTCTAGCAGGATAGACCGATAGACCTATCTGGCATGCACTGAAGTTCATTTCTAAGCTAATTGGGTGTCATAAATTTGTTAGTATGATCGCATTGCACTATTCTTTTATAGTTTGGCCATTTGATAGTGACAAAAAAGATCTCTCAATATTGTACTCATGTTTTCTTCCTCCAATCAGTGAATATTTCTTCCCTCGACAGGTTGGCGGGTTGATGGCAATGGTGGCGTCTTTCTACCTGTTGTCGCAAGGATGGGCTATGGCCTCATATTTTCCAATAAATATCCTGTAACTAATGGAATAGTATTTCATATTTTTAACAGCAGGAAACTCATAGTCTTAAAGTTTACAAGCATTAGTTCTGCTCTTATTCTGCCGAAATTATCAGATCTTTATTTGTCATGTCTACCTTTTTGTTGTTAGTCCACCCGTTCAATGTGATAAATACTTCTGGCATATGAATGTGGACTTAACTTTAACATACAGTTTGGAGAAAGTCCCGATACTGGTGATCAGACAGAACACAATCTGGGTATGAAAGAAATGATACTTCCAATCTTTGCGGGAATCCTGTCAGCATTGAGGAGAGTGATTGCACGACGTGTCTCACTCAAGGTTTAGGCATTTACTTGTCCGGAATTATTTCTGTAATTTGGGATTATTCTATCTTACAAAAGCATTTTCCTAAATAAGAAACTAGCAAGTAACTACTTAAAATCTAACTGCATTGTGTCTTTTGTTCTTGTACACGTCAGAATCAATATAAAAGAAGACTTCATGCAATAACAGTTGCTTCCGCGACATGCTTTCTGTTTCCTGTGGCAATGTGGGATATGATCATAGTAAGTTCTTTAGTGTGTTATATAGTGTTATGCTGGTGCTGCATGAAGCATTCATTTATTTATACTCGTGCTTAGGTTTTACAAATACTCATCTGGCTTCCCCCTTTATTGATGGATCATTCAGGGATCGGAGTCTGCTGATAGCAAGGATTTACCATTTTCAACATGGGCTTTTATAAGCACCATTGCTTTTGGGATTATCTTGATATTTTACATTGACAATATTGCGGAGGAGAGGTACCTTAATAAGGATTTGGTCATCTGAGATTAATATCCTGTGGGTTCTCATGGCATGTGAATTAATGGTTGTCTTTCAAAAAAATATGATCGTATCTCTCTGGAAAGTTGTACTTGGTGGTAGACAAACTCTTGGAGAGCACGCTTCATAGCAGATAAAAAAACCTTTCATGACCAGACTTCTACCCTTCAAACGAAAATCTGCTCATTATTTTAGGCCACATTCCCTCCTCAATCTGCCATTTCAGCATAAAGTAATCAAGCTCTTGAGTCTAGTAGCATAGAGCTGGACCTGTATGAGTATCAACATTGGGCAATGCCATTTCAACTTTCAAGTGACGTAATTGTTCTCTTATCAATGTTCTTCTAACTAGACAGACCTATTCAGCCTTGTTTAATAGAATCACCATTCACATAGTAGGATCTGACAATTTTTGAAACAGGGAAAAACATGTAGGATTATATAGGATTCCTATTGAATCAGTTTATGTATTAATCTACTTTATTCAAAATTGAAATTTGCATAATTTGGTATTTTAGTTATGGAATATCTTCTGTTCTTTCTCTTTTGACTTTTTGGAGTTTTGATCTCACACAATATCATAGCTGGTAAATTTTGATGACAATTCTAGTTGATTTCTCATTAGAAACTTATTCAGTCTTACAATGCAATCCATCAAGCATCCCCATTGATTCTAAGCAGAATGAGATTTTATCAACCTTGAGTTCAACTGGTTGCTCTAGATAGAGGAACCTGGTCTTGTTTCGTTTTCTTTCATATTCCATCTTGGTACGGACAAAATCAAAGAACAATGGCGGGCCAAGGATCCAAGCTCCTGCCCTCTTGGAACGAGTGCCCCTTACTTAGCAGTCAGTGCAAAGAAATGTTTAGATCTGTGGTATCAAGTAAATTAAATTATAAAGCTTCACTTCTGGGGATAACTGCTGACCTGTGCTGAAGAGTCTTGAAGCACAGCCTTAAACATTGGAGGGTGCACACTGACTACTTTGCAAGACTAAAATTTGTGTCCATGGTATAATTACTTTATGTAGGTTACCCACCTTATGAAATCAATTTAACCAACCAGCGAGTTCGACTATTCCAACCATTTAAATTGTTGATCAGTAAAGTACAAGCTGACTGGCTCTTACACCAGTGCAAAAGCCTTGCAAGACGATATTTTGTCATATTCTCACCATTTTGATGTTTTCACCTATCTGCCTTTGCACTTACTAAGGCGACTTTTTATGGTCTGCTCGATGATTGTCTCTTCTGAGGTTCTTTAGGCTCCAAATGCCTAGAGTTCAAACCCTGATGATGTAGTTTGTCTGGCAAGTTCTTGAGTTATATGAAGATCTGATGTTTGTTAATGTGGATTACCTTGTTGACAACTCTTACAATTTGTCTCCCTGCAGATTGCACATGGTTTTTTCTTCTCCACGTCATCTGATGGTAGCTGGTGGATGTATCATAATCATGGAGATTGTTTACCAAGTGGACTTTTCTCTTCTGGGGTTTCTAATTTGTGCCTTAATACTGGGCTTTGGTAAGCTTGGAAACTCTTGATTAACAATGAAGCAACACCAAAAAATATCATCTTAAAAGGAACCAATGTTTAGTTTGTACTGCCAAACCAATATGAAATACATGTGAAAAAGGTAAGTTTTTTGTGTAACTTAAATGGTCACTGCTCATTCATATGCTAGATGAGAAACTAATGGGCATCAAGGCCAGTATATGAGCAATAAAGTTGCAATTTACCATGTCTCAATTTTCTTAAGAAAAATAATATGTTAAATCTGGTGTATTAAGCAGAAAGTTTCAGTCAAAAGATTGTGCGAGCTATAAGCTTTTTAAAATTCTGGTTATTTTTTACCCAAAAAAAATAAAAATCTAGTTAATTTTCTTCTTATGCATTTTTCCATCTTTGATTCATCTTAACTACGAGGGAAAGTTTAATCAAGTAATGGAATTGGAGAAGCATTTTTTGCTCCTTGGTTTTTAGTTGTCAAATACATTTGAGAGATATAATAGCTTGCTGTGATCTCTAGGTTGGTTTTTACTAGATTATTTGATGTGGCAAACTAACATCTTGTCAATCTAAAGAAAGTTTAACATTCCAGGTTTCCATTTATGGGATACCTGGAGATTTCAACTAGTTAAAGCTGCTCTACTAAGAAGAAATGTCCAGTTATTTTCTTCTCTGTTTCTAAACTTCTTTCTGCATTCGTAGAAATGAGGAGGTATTTTATGCTTGTAATATAGCTTTAAGCCCATTAGAAGACGGTGGGATGAGAGACAAATATGAAGGTCATGAGGAGATGGGAGTGCCCAATTGATTATATATACACAGATGTAAACAAGCTTCTTTTTGTTAACAAACTAGCGTTTGGCATCATTGTTACTTTGCAAACTACTTCCCACACTCTGCCTGGCATATTCCATCTAAATGGGTTTAACATCATCATTATGCACCTTTTATGGCCGCAGCTGATATGTGAATAATGAATTTTGTAGGGATACATGCAGCAACTTCTTTACAGCGTCCTAGAGGAGATTCTCTCCAAAAATCAAGCCTTTCTGATGACATTTTTGGGGACCAAGTACAGATGTCCCCACTTCCAACTTGAAAGTTCTTTATGAGGTCTGAATGAATGTTGGATGAACCCATAGTTGCTCACATAGCTTTGTCTTATTGATTCCTGTGTTCTGATATAAGTTGGGACTCTATCGACAGTTGATGTGACATCCGCAATACCTCCTCTGCTAGCGTAATTGAGGTAATAGCTCTAGTGGCGTTTAATATTGAATTATTTAGAAATTATTTTCATAGGCCATAGATTGGTTGCCCCTTTGGAATGAAGTTCAACCGAAGAGAAACAATCCTATTAAGGTCACATAACGACATTGTAAGCCCTTGAAGTAACATCCATTTGACTTCATATTTCCAAATAAGTATCCGTCCTAAATTCTAACAAATTCAGAAGCATCAAGCTGAGGGTCTGATCACATCTTATATCTTTCTACAACTAAAACTCTTCCCTTATCTTTGAACATATTCTTACCCAAGAATGTCATGCAGACATTCACATTTAAGAAATTTTTGACAGTCACCATAATTGTTTCTATTTCATTGAATAACTTGGCTGTTTTCTCTGCTGACAGTTCCATTCTTTATGCAGTGCCATTCTCGAGTTTTTTTTCCATCTGGCCTGAAATTCTGTTGGAAGATATAAGCTGCTAACTTCTCAAATCAGTTGTCATGGTTGGTTCGTGATATGACCTTGCAAGACAAAGATGAATAAGTTGTCTTCTTTACCCGGTAATGAGAAGAAACTTCCTGGCATATTACTCTGACCTAGACTTAATCTTAACCGGAGCCAATTTTTGTTTTGTCGCTTTGCATCACAGGGGGTAGCCTAACTTTTAGTATCTGAGACATGACGCCTGTATAGATTTATATCAAAAGGAGTTACTTTGTAGGTTGCGCCTTGTCAATGATGACCTTATTCTTCGCCTTTGGCAATTTATACAACTGTGCACGTGCTGATCATTTGAATGAAAATGTATGAACCTTTATTAAGTAAAACTCCCGTCCATATTTTCCGAGGAAAAGAACAGCAGCATCTGTATGTTACGAGGTCTGCTTTTACTCTGGTGTAACAATGTCGTAGAACTTCTTTATTAATATATTTTTAAACATCAAATGATAAGTACTCTCGACTTTATGTCGCAATTTTTCTATAGGGACAATGAATATTGTCTACAAACTTCTATCAGATAGTAAATCTCAATTTTATAAGGTTCAATATATGAAAATTATTCCAAGCTTTCTGCAATCCTTTTGCATTGTCCTTCCTTTATTACCCGGCAATTGTTTCTTTTTCCTTTTTTGTGTTTTGTTGTAGTTGGCTTAATTGAACTAATTAAGTGATCTGTACATGGTATGTAGCAACCAATGGAAGAAGGAGCCCAATAAAAATTTGAAGTGGCACATGAGATTCACATGAGATTCACTTGAACCCAGTTCAATTTTTATCTCAAATCAATACCATTTGAAGAATGACCGGTAAAGTACTTCTCTCGTTGTCTTACAAGGGCTTGCACGGCCACATTTGGGTATAGGAAATAGTGTAAAACGAGCGGAAGATAAGAGCTAAGAAGCTTCGAAAACAACGATGTGAAGGAGTCATCCAGAATTAGAACCAAAGGTGTAAATGTGTTGGATTTGCTGGGTTTCCTGTTTCTAAATCATACTTGTTTGGGGCAAATTTTGGTGACAACTTAATTAAATCCTTTATGGAAACCTTGCAATCAATCTGTTCCGAAAGAATTGGAACGTAGACCTGCCGAGTCTATGCTATGGCGAGAGCGCACAACAAATTTGCCATGCTTGAATTTGCCATGGTCGAAGCCGACGGTCCATGTTTGACAAGCTAATTAAAAAAAATGCCTGGAACTAATGGTTAACATGACCGTCCGCAATTTCCCTATGCGCCTGGTCACGAGAGGGTAGAGCTATGGCTGATCTAATCAGCACCAGTGGACAATCCTATGGCCCATGCAAGCTTAATGACATTAGAAGCACATGGACATGTACGAACGACTTTTAGGTAAAAACTTAATCATGTCAAGGAACATTATTGGATTACCAAACGCATCTTACATGCTTTGGGAGGATGCATCATTTGTGTATCCAATTAACGACGGAACACCAACATGTTCTTGTTATTTTCCACCTATAAATATTATTCATCTAATGTATTTTAATATATGATCGGTTCTTTGAAAGGTCCTCAAAACTTCTCCCGCAAGCATAGTCCATCGAGTCAATTTTCTTTTCAAATAAAGCTTCTCACTTTTTTAGGTAAAAAATAGATAGATTTTGTCGCGTCTCAAAATCTGTTAGCCCCACACTCCGTAGCAAGATATCAACCTTTTCTATTAAATAATTTGATATAAGGGCTTTTACAAGTCCGACTCAGCAAAAACCACCGATGGCCCAAATCTTTCTTTTTTCAAAGAAAAAAGTCGACAAAATGAAATGAATAGAATGTATTTGATGCTGTAAAATAGCTTATCTATTTTTGGGAAAAGGATGCATCGATAGAAGATCCGATCTTTAAGATTGAACAAGACTTATGGCCCGTGCTATACACCGGAGAACAACATATTTTTATATTGTAGTACATATAGTACATAACAAATTTGGAGATAGATAAATTAAATAAGGAACGTAAAATAATTTAATATCAAATCATGCAAAAAAAAAAATGTAACATGACATGACGTAAAGGAAAGTGAAAGAATTTTTTTTTGGAATTAAATATATTAGAGGAGTTTTGGAGGACATTGGGTGGTTAAGGACATGTTAAACAGAAGCCAAACATATGATCAACAATCAGTTTACTTTTCCTATCTTGATGCTACGACGGACGAAGTTATCATTTCATGTAGTTGGACCGTCCTGAAATTTATTTATTTATTTTTGCATATTTTAAAAATGATCTTATAAATTTTCACGTCTCACCTTATAAAATCTGTTCAAATAAAATGACCCAATGCAGAAAAAATATGTTTATACATCTGAAATCATAGGATAAGTAATTTTTGGTTAATACTGTATATATCAACTTATTTGATTAACTCATTGGTATTAATTTAATATTTCGATACAAAATGATAAAAGGAAACTAGATGGTACAATCATGCGTCATTTCGAAAACTTCATTGCAAGGCAACCATTTCAATGGTATCTAGATATTTCTTATGTTTTTTAATTTTAGTCAATGTACTTTTTTCGAATGGATAACTCTTTATAGATTGCGTGAGGTGGAGTGGCGTCCAGATATTGGATAAAAGAATTTTTAATTAATAAATAATTATTTCTTGGAAATGAAAAGGCCAAGAAAAAGTACAAATCAAAGGATGGAAGCAGAGGGAAGTGAGGTGGCAACCACTAAATGAGCCACGTTTCAGCCCCCTTTATGGAGTACCGAACTACCATAATTAGTGTTAGATGAGATGAGTAACATGTGACCAAATAAAGTAGTTAAGAATTATTGGAAAATCTCATCTCACTTTGTTTAAGAACTACTATAAGCATAAATATAAATCATGTACTCCAAGATATTGGGATTGAATCAATTGTATTCATTATACACATTAAAGAACCGGCACACCAAAAAAATTATTTCTATGTTTCCAAATGCCTTCATTATAGCTCAACAACTACATTACCGTAATATTCTTATGATGTCATTTCTTGTGTCGTCTAACGTATTATCATCATTTCAATCAAGTTTAATTTATCTCAATGCATAACTAAAATTCTTGAAAAACGTATGATATATAATTACTATAGTGATTATTATATAAATCACTTTCTCGTACCTTTCACAAACGAAATAAATATTGTACAAGCATAATCAATGCACAATGGAGTAATCAAAATATCATGATCACGATACATGAATTGCATAGGCAATTCGATCTTTTAACATGTGATTGATCCGTCGACCGAAGAACAAAAAAAAACATGTGATTGGTTCGGTTCAATCTGATGAAAATCATGTTACCTCGGTAGCCGCCTCTTAGCCCCCGGTGTCCTATTCTAACCGCCACCTTCTTTTGTCGGCGTTGGAATGAAAGCCGAGAGCACAGATTCCCGGAATAAACCGCGCCGCAATCGTTGACTTTTCTTCCGACATCCTCCGCCACCCACAAGCAATCGAGCCCTCCAGTATAACGCCGCCACGTGTCGCTCCCGCGTTCCTCCGCGTCCCCCGGCGGCAGGGCCCCCCACCACCGGGCAACCGGGTTGACCTCGGGGTCTCCAGCACGCAACGCTCGCGCAGCGCACGCATTCTTGTTTTCCTCGTCGCTCAGAAGAAGAAAGATTCCAACTTTTGCTCAGTTAAGGTATGCGCTCTCGCTTGGGTCTTCTTGGGTCGGAATCGTATTCACTCCTCTGTGGAGCGAAAGGCTTCTTTCGAAGGCAGCATCGTTGAAAAGATTTTGGGTAGGATTCGGGGCGTTCAGGTTGCCAGAAAGCAACGGCAAGCATAATTCGCGGGTGCCCACCAATCATTTTCTTTCTTACTGGATTTTGCGCCTTTTCTTGTTTTCTCGTTTTCCTTGTTTCCCCGTCTCTTCCTGCATAATTTATCATCTTTTTCACAGTGGAGCATATGCGTGTTTCATGTGCTTTGAGTTTGGAGGGGTATGTTTCCTAACGACTCTTTCAGGGTTGGTGGTTTGGTGATTTGAGCATATGAGTTTTAGCTACTCTTGTTCTTGTGGGTTTGGAGTTGTGTGGTCTAAGAGGCGGCTTTAGGTTCAAGAATTGAACCGAACCAATCACATGTTTTTCGGAAACTTTAGGTTCCGGTCTGATTTTCGGGTTCTCTACATTGGGGAAGAAGTTTGAATGGTTTTCTGGGGTTGGAAGTATTTGTGTCTGAATTCTTTACTCTTGCCCAGGTCTGTCGGTCACATGTTCAAGAATTCGTCGCTGGGAAGAGGCTGATATTGCAGATAGACCTGGTACAAGCCAGTTGGGTTGGGGGTTTTGCTATTGCAATTGCACCGTTTATTTGCCTGCCTAAGACAAAGAGACTTGTTTTAAAACCTTTCATCCGTGAGAGTGAGTTCTTGTTTTGAGGAGAATATGGCTCCAGAGAGCAATCACCCGTGTCCACCTTCATTGTTTGAAGCTAATTGTGGAAAGGGGAATATGGCGGCTACAGATGATGAAAAGGGGGAAGTTCTGATGAACCAGAATCAACTGAGGATAGGAAGGCCCCCAAGACACCACATGAGCTCCTCTCAGTTGTCTTCCGCTGTTGAATTGGTTAGAACGTCTTTTTTGCTGCTGCTCATGAACATCTTTAATTACCGGTTTTTTGACAATGTGCCTATATATGATTGTTTTGCTTAGTCGTCTGCAGAATTTGGTTGGCAACTGATATCATCTTGTTTATTCTCCCTAATTAGGAATTGGAGACTGGAGTAGTTACTGTAAAGCCATCATCAGACGAACATCCTCGTTTTGTACCGGTGTTCCGCTCTGGAGGCTGTTCTAACATTGGGCGAAAGAAATATATGGAGGATGAGTACATCTGCATGGACAACCTTCTCGGACAATTAGGTGCAGCAGCAGAATCTTCTTGTCCTGGAGCTTTCTATGGGGTGTGTAATCTGACTGTTATGATTGTGGATGAGGATTTGTTATTACTGGTTTCATGAACAGTTTAGCTTGGCCTATCATGTCTACAGTTGGTTTATTTTATGGAATGCAACCAGATGTTTTATTCTACTGTTTCTCCATCACTTCAGGTGTTTGATGGCCATGGTGGCACTGATGCAGCTTTATTTGTCCAAAAGAACATTCTGAGGTTTATAGTTGAGGACACCCATTTCCCGGTCTGTGCGAAGAAGGCTATGGAGAGTGCTTTCTTGAAAGCTGATAGCGCATTTGCCAAAGCAGATTCTCTCGACAAGACCTCTGGTACCACCGTTTTGACAGCCCTTATTCGTGGAAGGTGAAAGGGTTGAACTTTATCCATTCTGTTTCACTTTAATAAAATCATGGTGCATTAGTGGTTCTTGTAACTTCATTGCCAGCAGTTGATGATTCAAGCATTTATGCTTTGACCAGGGAGCAATTGCTCTTAGACGTTCATAAGACTATTTTAGTAGGATTTGAGCATCCTCTACAGTGAATTTTGTATGATTCTGTGGATCAATTGTTCTTAAAGAACTTAGAAAATAAGATTTGCCTGGCAAACTGTATCTGTCTATACTGATCTGAGGTTCCTGAGCGAGCTTTTACTGTAAAACTGTTTAATTGAAAGATTTTAATAATGATCATTCTTTCTATCTGCTTGCTCATAATTGGAGTAACTCCTGAAACGTGCTGCTCCTTTTCTTTTTTCAGGACAATGCTGATAGCTAATGCAGGGGACTCTAGGGCGGTATTGGGGAAGCGTGGAAAGGCAATTGAACTGTCCACAGACCATAAGCCTGATTCTCCATCAGAGAAGCTCAGAATCGAGAAACTGGGTGGTGCTGTTTATGATGGTTATCTAAATGGTGAACTATCTGTTGCACGGGCCATTGGAGACTGGCACATGAAACGCCCTGAAGGCTCACCCTGTCCTTTGACTGCAGAGCCGGAGCTGCAGGAGAAGGTGCTCTGTGAAGAGGACGAATTCCTGATTCTCGCCTGTGATGGCTTGTGGGATGTGATGAGTAGCCAATGTGCTGTTGCAATCGTGAGGAAGGAGCTAATGGATCACAACGATCCTGAGAAGTGCTCGAGGGAATTAGTTCGACTGGCACTTAATCGGAACACGCTTGACAATCTGACAGTAGTAGTTGTATGTTTTTCATCAGATCCACCTCCTCGGCTTGAGCCACCAAAGTTAAAGAGAACCATATCCGTCGAAGGTATGTGTCTTATTCGGGATGCGATGGACAATAATTCGTGATTGGGAGTAAAATCATAATTCATTCTTCATAACTTAGAAGAGGAAGGAGCCTTACTGTGTCTTACGGACAAAAGGGCCATCATTCGCCGTCATGCCATTGTATAGCGGGCCATTGATGTCGGGGGAAAATAACAAATGTTTGCCAGTCATATTTAGCTGAGTACATCTTAACATAAGATTTTGTTCATCTTAGATCTGCTGTACAAGTAATGGTTAATTTCTCTCTCTCTCTCTCTCTCTCTCTCTCTCTCTCAACCTAGCATTGAATTAGTGTTATGTGAACAAGTATATTCATACCAAATCTGGATTGCTTTGATCCTTCGCTGATTATAATGGATATGTAACAGGTCTTCTCTGTTCAAACAAGACTACCTAAGCACTGCTGAAATAGCAAATACTGACAAACTTGCGGCACGTATAACTGTTAACTTGCAGGTTCCATTTGCTGGGCTGAGTTACAATACTCTGTTTCAAGTACCAGGATCCCGAAATACTCCAAACTAAGTCAAACAAGACTAACTTGCAGCTTTCACAATCCACATCTTGGCATCTCGTCCAGATGCATGCAAAGATCGTATCCTTCATAGCAGGATAATGATCTCAAGTAACTAGTGGCAAGAGAATCTACAGAGTGCACGAACATATTTCAAAATTTCAATCAAGATAAGTTATTGAACAGAAGAATTGCACGAACAATTTTTTAATGTGCTCACGTCTTTTCGAAGTTAATTTACAACAAGATTTGGATAAAATATTTCTGTAAAATTGCTATAAGGTACTAAACTGCAACTTAGGTCAAAAAATCTTTGGCAGTGATGACCAGGTATGCCTGCATGAGATCACAGCGAAGGCAGATGAGAGCTTTTAGTCATCAGGATTCCACTCGCTGACGTTTCAGAGATTTGTCAGCGTGATCTTCAGTCATATTTGTAGTTATATCATCATCGTTGGAATCCATTTTCTCCCCATTTTCATAATGGAAAGTCCAACCAGGAAAATCAGATTCTGAGAACAAAGACGAGGGCGTTGCTTTATAAAATGCAAGGGGCACCTGTTTTACCCTTCGTCTCATCTGCGGAGGGGTACAAGAAATGGTTATGGAGAGAGCTGATATCACATAATACAATTAAAGCGACAGAAAATATAACATATGATTTTGATTGATACATCAACAGCATATTTCCTGAATAAAACAGACTACATTAGTGGAATGCGAAAGGCAAATTTGAAAATCATTGAAAAGCAAAAGACCCAATGTACTTGACACACAAGCTCCTTCCTCAACGTATGCAGGACATGTAAATCAGCCATGAGTTGCAAAGAACAAACATAAAAAGCAAAAAAGCCTGCCCCCAGAACAGATTCCAATCTAGCTGTTCGCCAAAGAAATAGAGAAGACAAAACAGACCGAGACAAGAAGTACAAAAGTGAAGCAAAATAATGGAGGCGGATAGTAGTATGAATTATATCTTAAGCAACATCACCACAGATAGATGAATTATGGAATTTGGAGACTTGAAAGTAACTTTACCTCCTCTCCAAATATAGTTCCATATGAACCAGAACTAAAATCTTTAATGGCGACTTCTGTTGTCTTAGCCCGGACTGTCAAATCATTCTCCAATGATAAGACGAACCTAATATTCACAGGAAAAGGAGTAAAGTTAAAAGCAGGAGGTAGAGTGCACTAAATTATAAGAGGACGTGGCTCCCATACCTTGATACTGGAGGACAGTAATGGTGTCGTAACGTATCAATTTCCCAAAGTGAACTTCCTGCAATGCGAAATGTCATCACTCATCAGCAAGTTACAAAACAAAGAATGTTATTCTGCCATGTAAATGCCAATTTTTCTTCGATTAAATAAGTTAAATTAAGCATAAGATGTAGAAAAATTTAGCATGCTTACTCATTGCATGAGTCTTTACAGGATTAACTTCAGTATCCCGGAAATGATCAAAACTGCGTTTTTTAGACAAATGCATGCCAGTTGAGTCATTTCCATTGCCAGCAGTCTGCTCTTCCAATTTCAGATGATCCTTGGCCTCAGACTCACCATCTTCCTGCATATCTCAACAAATATGTGTGTGTGAGAGAGAGTCTATTTCTTTGGCGGGTGGGGTGGGGATAGGCAACCACAGAAGCATCATTCCACTAAACTTAAAGGTAAAGCTTCCTTCAAAGAGTCCTGGTAGAAGCTCAGGAAAAAAAAAATTAAGTTCCAAGCCTACAACTCCTGTTCTTATACATCGGTATGTTACCCAAAATAAAAGAGACACCATTTCACCAAAATTAAAGGTCAATCTGCTTTTAAGAATCAGCTCAGACAAAATTTTTTAAGCTGCAACCATACAATCCATCCTTCCCACAAGACAGTACAAAATTCTCAGAAGTCAATTATTTAGAGGAGATATGTCCATCAATGGCGAACATAATGTAAGTTATCAAACCATCATGATGGAGATGCCCGTAATGTGAAAAATAACTGCAATTTTTCAAAAGAGAGCCTACAAGCCACTAAAACATGGGTCCCACACATATTGGCCTCCAATGCAGTAAAATGTCACAAATCACATTTGGGAATATTTAACAAACATAGAAGCTTTTTCCCAATCCTTCAGGTGCTCAAATAGCATGAAATACCACTCTGAATGCACCCTATGATATGCCATTAGCTAGACACCAACATCATCAATAAGTCATTACTTTCTTCCTCTATACAAAGAACCAAAAATCCAGGTTGATATAAGGTGTTGCTGCTAAATGCAATGGCCCTTCTTTATTGACAAGCACAAATTGCCAAAGCAAGCAAGTTGAGAGGCATGCGACATTCTCTTTCAATTACATTGAGTATCCTTAAGTTCGTAAAAATCAGAATATTTTCTTTCAAGTGAGATCCATAGAATATATAGTTTTCAAGTTAGGACACTGCCCAAAAACAGGTCTACTTCATTTCAAAAACAGTATATGAATCATTAGCGTTTCACATAATGTAATAATACTACTATATTACTACTTTGATCAGTCAAATTACAAATATCAACCCTTTTCCTAGAAGTTTAGATGCATCTTATAAAATATTCCAGCCCACTTAGGAGGGGACATGGTTACATTGTGGTTTTATAGAGAGTTAAAAAGAGTTCCAGAATAGACATCCCACGGAATTGTAAGACCACATTCACCACATAGATGGTGAGATATATGAATAGCACACATATCAGATGAAATATTACTTTTATTTCCAGAAATTATTAAAAAAAAAAGGCTAAAGAAAAATCATGAATAATATTATATGCGAATCTAAGTGCCAACACTTGAGTATTGTGAAAGTTTCAGGAGTTGTATTTGAAAAAATTCAGAGTGCATGAGCCTTGAGATTTATATTAAGTAAAAAGAAAAAGTAAATTGAGGCAGGCCTTAAGGTAGTGGAATAAAAAAATATAAAATAATTAAAGCCAGGCTCAAAGCCAAGTAAATACCCTGTGCACCAAACAGTTGATTGAAGGATGCCGTCGCAAGAGATTGTGGATAAGAGCAACAATAACCAGTGCTCCAGCTGGAGGCACAGAAAGTGCTAGTCGACTAAGTTTCTTAGCAAAAGCAGCAGCCAGATATGCTGGAAGGAGGGGTGATTTTAAGCAGGAATCAAGCAACTGCAGTAAACAATTAACGTATGGTCAGAAAGCAGTCCAAAGGTTCAGAAAAGCATGAATGCTAGATAGATTGTCTCCAATTTCAAGTTCACCCTCTTAGACATTCATAGATTTCTCGACAATATGAGCTAGTCAACATAAATGAAGCCAGTAAAGCATCCAGAAAATGTCAGCTTCATTTCAGGAAAGGTCCAAATCACTTTATTGGATAGCTCTACCACCTATATTAATGCACAGGCCTACGTGAACTTGCATATCAGTCATCTGAAGAACTTACCATTATCGAAGCTGGTGAAAGTAATGGTTCACATATTGCATCAACATATTCATAGCAAACACAAATTAATAACCCTCGATCATTGCTATCTTCATGCCTCTATAACAATTTAGGGTATTCTAGGTCCCATATAAACATAAATCACATATTCAGACGAAAATTGATGTCATGCAGGACTGCTTGGAGAAATGATACAGAGTCAGATACTATGATAGACATGATCAGTGAAAGATTACTTCGAAAAATTTTGCCCTGTGCTTTGCAATGAAGATGGAGGGTTGCAAAAGTGCATAAAGCTTCTCATAGAAGTTGGGATATTCTAAGCCATGTTGCGTCATTAGGATGAAGAGACTGCTGAGAGCCATGACACTGACAACTCCACCAATGTCGTACGATCTAGTTAAGAAATCACTGCAAAATTTGAGTCAACAAATCAAATTGCATATCTCGAGCATGAAAGATGTCGAATTGACAAGCAAAAAAAAAATATTCTAGAAGCAAACTCACCATAACATGATGGGATTAGATAGGTGAGGAATAACTGCCTGAGGGAGAGAGACTAGAACCTGCGTGTCCAAAAAGCATGTCATCTAGTTTTAAATAGAACTCTGGACGTACAGTCAATACACACTCCCATCCATCAAGAAACCATAGAAGGATAATATGAATACAAGCAATAGATTATCTAATGTCACTACTAGAGATGGAGACATGGTTTTGCTAGCAATTCCACCAATCCAAGCAAGGTCATACTAAAACATTTATTCCTTACACCAAACTACTATCAAACATAAACCATAATATGAGGTTCAGGAGCCAAAATAAATAATAGCTTAAAAGAGAGAAGATTTTCCATATTTTTACATGGCAGACAACTGGTAATGAAGAATAATCAATGGCAAAGGCTCTTTCAAATTAGTTGCATCAGTCAACAGGCACACAAAACTTGTTCCAATGTTGATGTACAAAGATGCAAAGATAAATCCGTCATCTTATACTCCATTTGCATGGTCAAACCATCATAAGAAGCACCATGATTCATTGAACAGCGCTACCAGGGACACCACGGAAAGTCATGCTCTGGAAACTTTTCCAGGCATGATTACAGAGGAGTTCCCAGACATACCTCTTTATATATATCAAGTGGAAGTGGCAACCTCAAAAATGAAATCCAGGCTTTCATGAACTTCAATTTTATCTTCTTAGCTATTTTGGTGGCAGACAGTACCTGAAGAGAGAATAGATAGTGGCAAATGCCCATTTTCTATAAGTAGAAAGTAAGAAGACAGCTGAATTTGAATACTCAAAAGGAAAGGTGGAAGAGGCATATCAGAAAAATTTTAAAGGGCAGTAGATTAACCAGCAATACGTACAGAAGACTCATGCTTTTCACTTTTAGGCTTTTCAACTTCTGGTTTTAAAGACTCAGATGTTCCACTAGCATCACCTGTTTTTTGAACCAGAGAAATTTTGAGTATAGCAACAAGAAAGTATGAACATACAGTCGAACATGCAGCAATTACCTGAACCACTCCACATCTCACAATCAGACTTTTCATCCAGGCTGTTCAGAGAAGGGACATGTGATATGATGTAATGGATCGTACTAATTGAGTGCTTGATGCTGCAACAAGTGGTAGATTGATTACAAAGGCAGGCTAATTGCTGCTAGACACTAATCATCATTCAGTTATTAAATTCTAAGCATTTATCTGGCATGTCATAAAGTTATCAACAGTTTGATGCTCAGTTAATTACTGAAGAACCCTTGTCCAGTAATTAATCTAGAAATATCCACCTGTGAACAACTACTACGACAGTCGGTTTACTCTATACTTTCTCTATAAATCAAACAATTGTGGTTAATCACCGATGTGTTAAAACTTGAAACCGAAGAGCAATCACAAGATAGAAGATAATGAAGCCATGAGAAAAAGAAAATATCAAGATAGGAAGCTCTTCATTTAAGTAAGAAAAAAAGAAAAGGATGTCAACCACCAAAAAAAAATAAAAAAAATAAAATCATAAAACCTTTTTCTTTTCTAATTAGGTCATGTTTTCACTGGAGACAATTTGTAATGAAGCATGACATTATGGAGAGGTCCGTAAATGCTATTAATACCTCTAACATCAAGATGAATATCAGATAAATATCACTATAAGCTAAACAGACACCAGTCCAACCACAATAAGATACCGCGAGACTTCTGGCTCAAAAGGGAAATAAAGAAAGAAACTATTGGAAAATTTCATTCTCAACAAGAAGTAATATACTAACCTAGCTTTCAAATCCCTCCCATCCTCGCCATCAGCAACACTTCTGTCATCTGATAGGAAGAGTATAAAATAATGAAGAAAAGACCAAAAGTAGCACTGGTCCCACAGATTTAGAGGACAAGTACCAAGTACCTCTCATATCTTTAGTCTCCAAATTCCTGGAAAGCTTTTCTAGTGTAATGTATGTAAAGTAGCTGCACCAAGAACATAACAAAAAGTTAACAGAATGCAATTGACTACATGAAAAAATGACACTGAAAAATAACGTTTCCAATTTAGCAAAATTTGTGGTACTGTTCCACCAAAAATTTTATTACTTGATTGCCGTTAACCAAGAAGGGAATGAAAGTTAAATTGTTAAAGCATATATGTGTCACTGGCAATACAATGCCTCTTTCGAAAAGTAGAGAGCAACTGGGATGCCATTCTCTCTTTTGCCATCATTGGCAATATGACGCCTTTCTTAACAATCAGAAAATAACTGCGATTTCACTTAAAGGTGGATACAACAAAATGAATGGCACAAAATGAGAAATCTATCTCCAACTCCAAGCATGGCAAAGAAGACGGATATGAGCAGCTTATCAGTGTATCATACCGAATGTCAATGTACTTTAAGTACTTGGACGAAAGCAATTCCAACAAAAACTCAACTTCTGTAGAAGAATAGACCTGGAAAAGGAAGCGGTTGAGTACCATTACGAATCGAGTTACAGAAAGATGGACTGCCGGAACACAAACACAGAGAGATCAAAGATTAGCTTACAATGCTATGCAGAAGCTGGTGGTAAATGGCTGATTGAAACCTGCCCCCTTTTCCCATCTTCACGAACTCCATTATCGCATCCAACACAATTTCCTACACAAACCACAATCCTCACAATGTAGAAGAGAAAAAAAAAAGGTACGCAACCAAGGAAGGTAACACCGACAATATCGACTATATAAATCTAAAACAGCTCAAGCAGAATCCCGAGAAAGAAACGACAAGAAATTCAATTGGAAAAGGAAACCAATCATAATCTTCGAAGGCCTCGCCGAAGCTATGACAAACCAAACTAATCACACCAAACTCCACATTTTCTTCCCAGCAGCATATCAAAATACAAATAGCAGTTTCAAAAGCACTCAAATTTAAAGATTAAAAGAACCACTGAAGCTCAAACCCGCCACATTGGTCCTTCAGATTCCAGAACATCACAATTCCACTCACCAGTCACAGGAAAAACCAAAGGCACTCCAACTCAAAAACTCAAAACTTTCCACGCAAACAGGAAAAAAAAAAAAAAAAAGCTCTCACAAGAAGAACGCCCGGGAGAAATGCACTCACTTTGAGAGTCTCCTCGGCCTGCGCCGACACCGCGACCTCGATGAGCGAGCGGACGAACTCGTCGAACTTCGACCGGAGCCACGTCCTGTAGATCACCTCGGGGTCCGCCTGGGCGCCCGCCCCGAGGCTCGAGGCGGCGGACGGGGGGAGGTCGGGGACGAGCGGGGTGAAGAAGGACTGGAGGGAGAGGAGGGACTCGAGGGCGTGGGGCGGCGGCGAGGCGGGGGAGACGAAGGAGAGGAGGAGGGGGAGGTTGTTGACGTGGGCGCGGGAGGAGAGGAGCTGGTGGCCGAGGGCCTTGAGGTCCTTCAGCTTGTACTTGTTGTCTCTCTTCTTCCGGGTCTTGGGGAGAGCCGA
This sequence comes from Eucalyptus camaldulensis, assembly GCA_019915185.1. NCBI lineage: Eukaryota > Viridiplantae > Streptophyta > Magnoliopsida > Myrtales > Myrtaceae > Eucalyptus > Eucalyptus camaldulensis. The sequence continues at coordinate 34,202,733 of JAHSVA010000001.1, forward strand.
GGTTGAGGACGCCATTGTTGCAGGGTTCGGGAGGCGGGATGGTAGAGAGAGAGAGAGAGAGAGAGAGAGAGAGAGAGAGGGTTTTGGGTTGCAAAGAGGAGGGTTTATGAATATTTCGAGATTGCCATGGGTGAATTTAGAACTCTACTTTTTCCACCCAAAAAAAAAAACACAGAGGGAGATATGTTGACTGAAAATCCTAAAATTTGTTATTAAAAAAGTAATTGAATATCAAAATAAAGTGCAATCGAGTATTTCGATTTATCAAATTTATGCAATTAGGCCTTAAAATTTGTTAAATTTGTGCAATTTAATTCTTTCATTTACCTCATTCAATTTGACTAATAGAAAATATTGACATTACTAAAATAAGAAAGATAACCCTATGACAAGATCATTTTGGTCTAAGTTTAATTTTCAATATTAACATTAATCAAATTAATTAAAAAAACAAATGTAGCAAACTAGCAAGGACATGCACGGCCCTTGCTGCCACTAGCCCATCATCACTAGAAATGGTTGACAATGGTGGGTGAGGTCGGTTGGGGTCATTGGGCATTGGTTAGTGGCTGATGACCCTAGTCGACCACAAGTGAGAGTCATTAGCCCTTGCCTAGATTAGGCTAAGGGCGACATTGGCTATGGTGGGGTTGAGTGGCGACCTTGCCCTAACCAGTGATGGCCCTCAGCCTAGGACCATCCAATGTGACATGCCTAAGGTTGCCAATCCTCACCGACCCACTCAAAGCCATCGTGGTCCTCTCTCTAGGCCGGTGAATGCCGTGACACCCTTGTTGGTCCTAAGTTCAAGCAAAAAAAGAAAAAAAGTAAAGAAAAGAAAAAAATATTAAAAAATATAAAAATATGTCAATATTAGTGCCGAATGTGCCACGTAAGATTGTTGACGTCCACGTCAGCAATTTCAAGCCAAAATTGATCAGATAGATTCAATTGACAAAACTAAAAATGTTTAGGACTCAATTGACGCAATTAAAAAGTTAGGACTAAATTGATACAATTTTAATATGTTTAAGATTTTTTTTGTAATTATCCCTTTAGATATGTTGGATGCAATTCTATATCAGGTTTACATGTGGAGATTTTGTTTCAAACGGATGTGTATAACGCTTACTTGGTGTTGCTTTTGTGCTGACTTGCTGGTTCGAATTACATCGTACCTACAAAATTAGAAGCATATATGTGGAAGCAATAATAAGCCTGAAAAATCGTGGATACCGTGAAAAAGCAATCAAATATATATTGGAAAAATTTATTTTTTATTCAAATGTCAAATAGGATATACTCCAGACTTCCTTGCAGTAAAAATGAACATTAATTCCGAGATTGGAAATTTGAACATTGGTCAACAAGTTTCAAATTTTGTTGGTAAGAAAAATGACTAATGAAATTATGATTTTTTTAACCTTAGGATAGGCACAATTGATTGAAGTCTCAAAAGATTTCCAATCAAAGAATGAGAGGTCGACTTTTTTTTTGGTCGAAAAAAATTGTATTTATTACTCAAAAGAATAATACATAGTCTTCATGATAAAACAAATCGAAACAGAGTATGGATACTAAAAAAGAAAGTAAATCTAGAAAATAAGAGGGATTAACGGAGTACCAACAAAGTTAAGCACAAATTTGTTTCACGAGAACGGATCTGTCAAACCAAATTGGTTGCTGATCACTGGATCTTGTGTTTTTGTCAATGATGAGCACATGTTGGAAAGTCTTTCTCCAATAGTTATGACATTGCTAGTTGCTGGTGCATATCTAAGTTTGGCTTCCTCTACACAATTGTCATATGGAGACAACCAAAATAGGCTAGACAAAGATAGATTTAACATGTGAAAAAGCAAATTTTTATAATTTAACGAGATGCTATTGAGGATGAAGGTAGAGAACCTGTACACAAACAGAGCAAATGGGCATTGTATCCCCAAAAACATATTTATTAAATTCCCAAATTTAGATAAGGAGAGAATAACACCTAAATCTAGAACTAGATTGGAAAAATTCAAACCATCAAATCAAAAAATAAACCAGGAGAAGAGAGCTCCCAAATTTCAATGAGGTGAAAAGAAAAGGCAATAAAAGAACACTAAAACAAAATCAACAAAAGAGAGAGGGGAGGGCGAGACTAGCTCAAACCCTCCCACATGGCTCAAGGTTGAAGAAGACAATGAATAACGAGAGACAAGAGAGAAAAGACTTTTCAGATTCCTTATACGTTTTGAGGTTACCTAATTGAATCCTATTAATTGAGTGCATATTATTTTAAGGTGGATGACCCGTAAGTTAGATCATACTAGGAGGTTAAACTATTTTGATAAACAAAAATTGATCTGGTACGCAGTATAAATATATAATATTCATGTTTGCACTTAATTATGCTTAGTTTAGCTCTTTCAATTTATATAATTAATTAATGTTGACACTTAAATTTTATCAAGCACGGCTTTTAATAGAAATAAATAAATTATAGGAAGAACAAAAAAATATAAATAGCGAGCCCATATAAAAAAACATCAAATCAAAATAAAAGATCAATCAAAGCTTCAGTCCATTTTACCCATTAATCGGCCTAGTCCAATACGCTTTCAACGCGTGTTTGGACTCGCTTTTTCGGCCCAAAAAACTTGAAATAGATCAACTCAGCCCAAAGCTTTAGCCAATGGGATATCCCCTGCTCTTTGGCGAAAGACGCTGGCGGATTTCGTTCCCAACTGACGCTCCGTCGCTAATCCGTATCCTGGCTGGCGACGTAGTCCGTAGCTATCTCAGGAACACTTGGTCATTAGCTGCCACGGGAGCGCGACTTCGGCATGTATGAATAGATGTGTTGAAATCCAAGCCTTGTTTGAATGAAAAGGAAACCGAACTTGGTGTAAACTGATGGTTATTAGCATATTTACACGTCGGTTCTTAATCTGGAGGTCGGCTTTTCCGGTCTGTTTTCAACGCATGAACACCCCCACGAGGTCTCTCATATCATGTTTGATGAAACGCCCAAGTCAGTCCAGCATGAGCATGTTACCGATTTCGGTCATTTTGTATTGACACCCAAAATATGACTTGTCTAGTGTAAGCGGGTGAGCATCACATGAGACTGGTATAGAAGGTCATGTGCATACCATGTGAGTCCTAGCGCAAGCGAAAAGTGTGAAGATTGACATATATTGATTACCTATGAACACCATATATTTAGTTGTTAAAATACGATGAAGAATCACGAATAGTTACTGATATGAATGCTAGCAATATTCATTAAGGGAATGTCAACAAGCGGTTTCCAAACGTGAGACCAAAGGCATAGAGTTTTTGAGGGAACAATTATTATTTAAAGACCAAGTCATCTTATGCTTTCAGTTGGGACTAGTAGCACAATTTTGGAGGGAACAGTTGTGGTTTGAATATCAAGTTGTCTAATGGGACGGTTGAAATCAAAAACACCTTTTGAGAGGAGAAGCTATTGCTTTCAAGAAAGATTGTGGAATGAAACTAATGGAGCATTTTGTACCCATGGAATCTACAAACATGGAAATAACTGGCAGGAGTTACTCGAGAGATTGTAAATGCTAGAACCACTGAAAAGTAGTTACCACTAATCATTATAAATACTGTTGGTCGTCCATCAAGATGCCCCACACAAATTAAACAAAATGTTATCTTTTAATAACCTTTCCAGCACTGTATATTGAATTTCCTTAGCCATAACTTTTTGATTCGTGTCGTCATTTAGATTTCAGCGTGTATCTTTATCTTGGTGCTGCGTCATCAATTAAATTCCGATGCTGTGCTCTTATGTTCTCAAGCTGTGTCATTGATTAAATACTAGCACAGTTTGTTTCCATATTGTTATGTCATCAAATTTGTAATTTCTGAATCTTGCCATCAATTACATTCCGGCTCGGTTTGGAATTGTACAATGTTGCTTGAATCGAAGAAATCGATCTCCTTTCATGAGAGATATCCTCTGACCAGAGTTAGCACAAAACCTTGGTTTCCTTAAATAAAAGCCGAAAAGTACTTTTGGTGAAAGATATTTTGTTGCGGGAGCAATTTCGACGAAACAATTTGTAGATGTACATTAGCTGGATTAGCACTACTAAGAAACCCCTGCTATTTGAGTGTTGCTACCATCCTTGTGATATTTGTCCAACGAGGAAATGGGCTTACAGCCAAAGCGTCCATACTTCAACAGGTCCATCTTGGTTTGTCTCCAATACGTGCTCTCCATAAACTTGTTTAATGATTGTGAATGTGAAACATTAGTGGCTGGTGATGATTAATGGTATTGGTGTTGGAGTGAACGGTAGCCTGTAGTGGTTTTTCCCCATGTAGTGGTGGTCACTGTTGCGACCTAACCTCGGGAGAAGCATTTAAGATTTGGCTAATGAATTACTAAAATTAAATTTAATTCAAGCTCTCCCAAACCCATACCACTTCATGACTTAAGTTCAAGTTTTTAACATACAAATGATTTTTCAATTAAGAGTCACCACTAATCAATTTGTAGTAGGTCAATTAGGCATCTAAGTCAAATAATTGGAGAATTATGGTTTTATGCTAAAAGGCTGTCCCTAAAGGGCTTGAACATGAATTATTTACCCACTGTGGGAAGGCATATCTGTAGGAAATTGATTCTGTCCTCCTTGGTTCTAAGTTTAGGTTCATTCATGGTATAAGAGCCATGGTTTCGTTTGTAATCTTATCTATTCCATGCGCTTAATAGGTGAATCCAGTGCTGAGAAGACCTCATTACATCATGTCCACATAACTAGAAATTCTTGAAACACCTGTTTCTCTTGCTGCATCTCCGTCTTCTTCAACCCTTTCAGATTTTTGTGTTTCCAATGCTTCTAAGATAGACTATCTCTATAAAGTCTCTCTTAGCGATGAAACAAAAATCTCTGAAACCCAACTTCCTTTCATGAACACTTATTTTGCTTTTGCTAAACCCACTTCATCATTTTCACCCATCCGCTCTATTCGGCAACTCATTCACCAAACTCCAAAGGAAGTAAAGGAGTACGTTCAATCCTCCAAGTTCGACCAACATCCCATTCTTGCCACTGAAAAGGAGTACTTTGTTACTCTTTAGATTCCTCCAGAGTTTCCCAGATAATGGATTCAACAAGGATATTCCCATGTCCATTGTGGAGCTGTTCATCTTGCTTTTACCTTTCATGGTCACAAGGGCTTGCTAGTTGTGGCAAGAATTGCGTTGTTTGGTACATGATTCCTAGAGTACCAGCATGCTTGTATTGGTATAGTCCAAACAACTTTAAATGCTGGAACAATCTTTTGTGACTCTGTATCCAAACTTCAATATCGCTCCCTCAGATCCCCAGTTACTTTCATTTCTAAAAGTCCAGATCCAGCTCATTGGAGCTCCTTAAACTGCTAAGGGGGTGCATGACAAATGCCTATTTCTATTCCAGAAACAATTTTTCTATTCCAGACCTGTTTCTGGAATAGAAATCCGTTTGATAAACTTATTCCGTTTTTCTATTTATGGAATAGATTTCTATTCCAGAAATGGGTTTGGAATAGAAATCAGAAGTAGAAATTTTTCTACTTCTCTATTTTTGGAACAAAAATGAGAAATAAACATTTTTCTCATCGTTCATCAACCGGTCATTCATTCATTGCTGCTGACCACCGTTTGTCGGTTGCCAGCCGCCTGCCGGCCCCCACCACCAGCCGTTGCCACCGGTCGCCAACCATCACCGCCGGTCTCGGCCGCTGTCATCCGCCACCGCCGTCCGTCACCGCTATCCGTTAATCCGTCGTTGTCCGAAAAGAAGAAATTTTGTGTCGTTATCAAACAAATTTCTATTTTTAAAGTAGAAATTTTGTGTCGTTATCAAACGATTATTTTTGCTTAGAAACTCTTCTAGAAATAGAAATAGAAAAATCTATTTTTGTTCTAGAAACTATTTTTGGAACAGAATGGTTGTCATGCACAACTTAACTCTGTTGCTTCAACACTGCATTACTAGATAGTTTATCGCATACAGAACCATGCTCTTGATCTAAATTTCTACAATAGAAATGAAGATGCTTTATTCATCTCCATGCAAAATGATCAAGCTTCCTGCATTCATGTTCCTAGATAGATCCCGAAGGAAAAGTTGGCCAAGCTCCTTCTAGAGACTTGGATCACCAACTATGAAAAGTTTCATAAGAATAACAAGCATTTCCAGTCGTCGGACTCCGAGTTTGTTAGAAAGAATGATGGAACTGTTTCTATCAAATTTGGCAAGGAAAATGAAGAAAGTCTTTCTATCTTCCATACCCTTTTCATGATTAAACCATGTGTTCCAGAGTCAATTTCTGAGCCATATCTAAAGAAACTTGTTCGACATTTCAACAGTGATGGACACCCTGTCCATTACTACAAAGACCAATATGATTACTATTTTTGGGATCCTTTTTGCCAATACTTTTATTGCACAAACTCGCTTGACGAGGTAGACCTATTTGCAAAACCTCCACCTCGCCGAAAGCATAAGAAGCTAAAAGATCTTATGTACCAAAGGTACTTAAACGGAGATCCCTCCGTTGATACTTTTGGTGAGTGCGATGAATTCCGGTTTATGGTTTTTTATGCATCAACTCTACCACCAGAGTTCATCACTCCACCCCCAGTCTCACCAACTCCACCACCATCGCCTCCTCCATCTCCTCCTCAGAAAAAACCGGCTCTTTCGCCATTCTATAAACCAATCCTAAAGTAGGCTAAGAAGCATTCCTACCCACTTAAGGCTCCAGTAGAAACACCACCCACTTCTTCTATTGCCATGTTCCATGAGACATACTTTCCCCCTCTTATCCAAGAAAGTTCCAAACTTTTGTTCCCTGCTCCAGAAAAATTCATTGATCCATAAGGTAGATATCGGCATACTCCTAAAATACCTGCCTCCACTGATGTGGATGAATATGAGAGACAAAGAAGGACTCCTACTACTGAAGTTGTCCTAAATTAGCAATCGGAGATTCTTTTAACATAAAACAATGCGTTTAAAGCAATTGATTCCAAGATTGGAAATGTGCAACAAGATCTTTGAAAATACAATGAAACCACCAAGAAGATGCTTTCCGACTTCCAAAAGAGACTTCATGCCTTGGAATCAAGACAACATCTGGGGTATCATCATCTCGAGAGCCCTAAATCAGAGATAGAAAAGCTCAAAATGCAGATTCAACTCCTTGAAGAAGGAGGATTTAATCCTTTCACTCCTTTTCCGACAACTGTACGAACAGAGTATATGCCTCCACCACCTCAGACGTCTATCTTTGCTGCCATCACAGACGATCCTTTCAGAAAAAGCGAGAAATATGTGGTAGAAATGCGAAATCGCCTTAAAGAACTGAATCGAATACGGAAGGAAAAAGGAAAGGAGAAAGTACTTGCAGAATCCTCGATTGTTATAAAGGAAAAGCTAGATGAGATGATGTTGTCCAATTCATCGGAATCTTTCCTAAAGGATTTGGGCAATCAGGAACAACAGCCTGACCTTGTCATTCAACAGCCTGATCCTACTATTCCAAATGATCAGATTCTATTTCCAGCAGAACAAACTTTTCCTAATACCTTTGATACTGAATCAGATTTGGTATCCCTTTCCTCCTCTTCATCCTTTTCAATCCCTACTATTGATTCTTTTACTATAGCACCAGTCACCTCATCAATATTCATGGTTGATCCTCCAAATCAGGATATGGAATCCAACCTTTCTGAGCCAGAGCTTGTTCAGACAAGCAATCCCACACAGAATGTGTCCACGGCATCAAAATAGTTTTTTTTTACCATTGATAATATTCCTTATCACAAATGGCCGGAGAGACTCGAAGAATTTCATACTTGGTTGAATACTCAGGCTATTACCAACCATGACAAGTATGATGTCCTTTTTAATTTTGTCACAAGATTTACAGGCAGCCTCAAACTTTGGTGGAAATCCGTGACGGAACAAGACCAACTTCATTTTCTACTCTCACTTGACTTCAGTCATGCTATCACCCTTTTATATCACTTCTTTGTTGGAAAACCTTCCGACCTCCAAGAGCTCAAAAGGAGAGAATTTTTCGAAAGAAAATGCTGCTCCCTTCAGAGAAAATATCTTGATAAGCATTATCGAGAAATGCTTAAGCTTTTTTATGGTATTGGAGCCGATCCAAACCTGAAGCATATTTTCCTGATTTCCATCCCCAAAGAATTATCCCAAATGGTTGAGAGATCCTTTCTCAACAGACAAAGAAGAGTTCAGGATATTCCGTTGGGAGAAATTCAATAAGAGATCCATTTGTGTCTTGAAGAATTGTGTTTGAAACGCCAGATGGTCCAGACTTACATCACAGATAACAGAGAACTTAAAACGGCTTGTTCTCGACAAAAGTTAAAAATCAAATGCTCCAAACGAGATTGTGATGGTACATGTGGAAAAGCTTCCTAAAAGAAGAAGCACTTCAAGAAGTTTTGGATAAAGAAATCCGAACATGGCCGTAAGAACTTCCGAAGAAAGAAGAAATGACGATACTTACGCAAAAGGAAAGATCGCATAGGCCACAAGAAATCAAATCGATGCTTCATCTGCAATTAGAAATGACATTTTGCCAAAAATTATCCCCAAACAAGAAAATGTTAGAATTATCTGATACATCATATAGAGAATGAAACTGGTATTTCTTTTGAAAATGATGATATCGAATTTTTATTCTCTATTGATGAAGAACCATCCGAACAAACTCATTGTGTTATCCCTTGTTACCAAACTTTTAATGAAACTGATTCAGATTTAGATTCTGAATATATTTTTCACATATCTCTCACATCTTCAGAACGAAGCCCTGACATATTTTCAAGCCAAATTCATTGTTCCCATTGTCCAGTGAAAATCTTCACTTCAAAGTTTGCCAAGCCAATCACTGTCATTGCTCTTATGGATACTAGAGCAAGTTGTTTAATTTTGAATACTAAAGTGCTATGAAGAATATTGGACTCCTTATGTCCGATATTTCAACTCTACCTTAGGAGGTATTTTTTCCACAAATGTGAGAACTACTCCTGTAACCATTCAATTCTTTCCCATTGTTCCATAACCACAAAAATCTTTGGATCCAATCTCCCTAACAAAGATTTAATCATTGGTTGGGACATCATGACTCAGATTTCTCAGCTTTGAATTATTCCTAGAAAATGTCTTAAGTATAAAGACCAATTCTCTAAATTTGTCATTTTCAAAGACTTTTTTCTATCCAAATGAGCCTGTTAGATCTGATCATGCAAAAGTTGTTGGAATCCTATTCAGAATCTCATTCTGAATTTGCCCAAAAGTGTACTTATCATTTATGGGAAAATCCAGAGTTCGTTGTCTGCCTTCCATTCAAGAAAAATGAAGATATCAATGTAGCATCCCGAAATTCAAAGGCAAGCCATAAGGTGCGTTAAAGTCTTTAATTTAGGTGATAAATTTCCATGGCCTATGCTTTAGCCATTAGTCTTTTTATTTAGATGAATTATGCATATGATTGTAAGAATTTAAATTTGATAGATTGATAATCTATGCTTGGCCATATGATTTATAAACTAAATTTCAATGAGCAAAAATGTCCCAAGACTTTGGCCAAGATGAAAATTGAAATTTAAAAATATTTATAGAAGAACTCAAAAAAAAAAAAAAGGGGAAAGGGTCAATTTTTAGGTTGGGCCTTAGGCCCATTGGCCTAAGGCTTTAATGGGCCAAGATGGCCGGCCCAATAGAGGCCCAAAAGGAGTGGTCGAACAGCCCATTTGCCGGCCCAATCCAAGCCCACAAGCCTTGCATGCGAGCTGCCAAGTGGCATGGGGGTTGTGCAAGGTGTGGCTGCCCCCATTGGCCATCATGGGCGGCCACATGCAATATAAAAGCCACTAAAAAGAAAGAGAGAGAGAAAGGGAGAGAGAGAGAGTGGCTTGTTCGGCCAAGAGAGTGAGCCGAGAGAGTGAGATGCGAGAGAGAGGGAGCAGCCGAGAGAGAGAGGAGGAGGAGGAGGAGCCGCCGTGTTCGCCGCCCTACGCCGTCGTTTTCTTTGGTCTAGAGGCAAGTGGGAGTCCTCTAGCTTCTCTTGCATGCTTGTATGATGTTTGCATGTCGAATTTTTGGATGTTAGATGAGAAAAACCGAAGCATGGATGAGTCGTGTGTGAAGAGTGTGACTGTTCTTGCTCGGATTGTGTGAGTCAGTAACTTGTTTGAGCTTGCATGTGTGTTTGGAGTCCGATTTTGGCTTCGATGTCTTCATGAAAGTTGTAGCTAACATCTTGTACTATAAAATACTGAAATTTCGTGAAAAATGATGGATATTTGAGGGGTTAAAGTCTTGTTATACGGAGACCTCAGGTCTGGAGAGTTTTTACTGACCTCTTGCTGGATTCGTGGTTGCATGTTGGTTTTTGTTGATAATCTCACTTCGGTTTCTTCATGAAAGTTGTAGGAAACATCTTAAACTACAACATACTCAAATTTGAAGTGAAATGAACAAGTATAGCCTAGTGAATCGACTAGATCTTGAAGAAGATGATTCTGGTGATGTATTTTGAGATACCCGAGACTTCAAGGACCTAAATGATGACTCTACTTTGGTTATTTGACTTGGATCTCTTCATGAAAATTGTATAGGATACCTTGATGTATAACATATCCAAATTTCAGAGGAAACGAAAGAGAATAGGTAGGTTAAATCTCAATATTTCAGAGATGTGTTCACTGGACAATGCGGTAATGGATCCAGAAGCTTCGTGAGGTTGTATAAAATAATCTAAAAATAATCTGGCTTGGAGTTCTTCATGAAAATGGTACGAAAATGTCTTGGTTATCACTCTGTAAAATTTCCCAATTTTTGGAGGCCATATGGATATTTTAATTGAATTTATTCGGAAACCGTGCATTCTGGTTTAAATCCGAGAATCATAGGATGTTTTGGGAAAATTGTGAGATTTAGTAAAAATTCAATTTGGCCATGAATTTTGCAAGTAATTATCATCCTATGGGTTTGTTTAATAATTTTGGGAATTTATTGATATTAAATAATAAAATAAATAAATAAATAAATAAAATAAAATAAAATAAAATAAAATAAAATAAAATAAAATAAAATAAAATAAAATAAAATAAAATAAAATAAAATGGATTTTTATTTGGCCATGGATTCAATTTTATTTGTGTGGCATATGTGTGGTGAGGTCTTTGCACATGTATTGAATTGAGATGTATATGTGATAAAGTCTTGGTATGCGTATGACATGGTCTTTGTATATGTATTGAATTGAGATGTATATGGGATAAAGTTTTGGCATGTGTATGACATATGAATTGAGATGCAAGTGTGAATTCCATGTCAAGTGTGATTTGTTTGATGCCATGCCAATTGCCATGTTAAATTGAGATAAAGAAATGGTAAATGTGGATGATGGTAAATGTGGATGATGGTAAATGAGGAAGTGGTTGTGGTGGAGGATGAGGCCGGAATGTACAGAGATGCATTGCCGGATTTCCTCGGGAGTGTCGGGATGCCCGGTGGTATACGGTACGTAATTCCAGGGGACGCCTGGTGGTATGTTGGTACATAATTCCGGAAGCCTTGTCGGAGGTCTTTGCCCTAAAGGAATGCCTCACGATGCCAGGATTGGGGTGCGAGATGCCTGGCTAGAAGGGTAAAGGCCGGAAGCCCTGTCGGAGGTTTCTGCCCGAAGGGAATGCCTCGAGATGCTAGTTGGGATGCGAGATGCCCGGAATGTGGGGGGCCGGAAGCCCGGTGGCCATGGGATGGCTGGAATGCTGGGAACCCTGTCGGAGGTCTTTGCCCGAAGGGATGATGAAATTGATGATGTGAGAAATGGGTGATGTGGTGATCAAATTTAAAGATAAAAGATGAAAATTAACCCATGATATGATATGCATGATGATATGCATGATGATGATGATGATGATATGTGATGTGATATGATGATCGCCCATGATATGATATGCATGATGATGATGATGATGATGATGATATATGATATGGCATGTGTATTGTGGTGATGTCATGATGATGATGACATGTATGATGTAATGAGGCCATGATAATGATGACACGTATGATGTAATGATGTCATGACGATGATGACATGTATGATACGATGATGATATACATGTATGTGTTATAAATTGATATGATGATGCATGATAGTATGCGCATGGCTTCAAGGTAAGTAACGCCTGCAATGCATGTATGATCTGCCTGATGCATTGAGTTGTTATTGGATTTCCCTATCTGCTGAGTGGTTGTACTCACCCCTTTTGGGGAATAACATTTCAGATTAGTAGATGGTTTGAGCGGTTGGATATGACCGCGAGGAGAAGGATAGCAAAGGAGGGAACCTTTGGACGCCGACACTAGTTGATGGACCTTAAGCATATGATTATGGGAGGAGATGTCGGTCATCTTTTGAAGTGTAGCCAAGTATAGAAAACTACAGCATTTTGATGTACCGACTAAAGATGTCCATCTGCTCTATGTAAATAAACGTGTTCGGTTTTAACTTATATAAGATATTTAGTAGGTGTGCATCGTTTTCTATACATAGGAAAGGGAGTTGTTGGATGTGCTTCCGTATCTAAATTGCGCAAGGGACCGATCTAAAAGATGTAAACCCCCAGGTTGTATGGACCCGCTGCAATTGAAATGGTATCAGAGTGACATGTTTTCAGGAAAGTAAATGGTAAGCAAACTGTGGCGACCCAAATCGGATCGAGGGCCGTTGAGGGGTGTCACAATCAATCTAACTAAGGCAAGTCATATGGGAATGAAGCTAGACACATAGTTTTAGCTCAAAGGGAATGCTCACTCTTGCAACAAGGCCTTATTGAGATCTTCAACTCTTAATGGGCTTGTGAAGCCTTTTATGTCAATAAGCGAGTCGAGCAAAACAGAGGGAAAATGAGACTGGTAATCAATTATCAGCCTCTTAACTTTTTTCTCCAAGATGATAAATTCCCCTTACCCTCCAAAGATTCCCTATTTACTAGATTAACTAAGGCCCACATCTACTTCAAATTCGACCTCAAAGTCAGATTTTGGCAATTGGGCATCCATCCTAAAGAGAGATCCAACACAGAATTTTGTATTTCAAACCAACACTTCAAGTGGAAAGTTCTTCCTTTTGGCTTAAAGGTAGCACCATCTCTTTTCCAAAATGCCATGTGTTGAATTTTCCAACGAATCCTATCAAGTGCAGAGTATACATCGATGATATCCTACTCTACAATCCTGATGAGCAGTCGCACTGCCAACTTCTTGAGCAGTTTGCAGATATTGTGAAAAAGCATGGGGCATTATACTTTCTCAAAGAAAGATGAATATTGCCTAGACAAAAATTGAATTTCTTGGTATGCACTTCAACAAAGGTACATATTAGCCAGGGCCACATATTGCTCAGGAACTATTAAAGTTTCATGAAGAAAACTTCACGACAAAGCAAGTTCAGCAATTTCTTGGGATAATTTATTATCTCAGGGATTTTGTCCCAAACATTGCAAAGCTGCTGATTCCACTCCAATCAATGCTAAAGAAGAATCCCCCACCTTGGGGAAAATCTCAAACTAAAGTAGTCAAGCTTAAGGAGATTAGGTAGAATCTTCCACCATTGAAAATACTATCAATAGGGAAGAGAATTCTCCAAACTGACGTCGGTGATGAATACTGGGCGGTCATCCTACTTGAAGAAATTGATGGTAAGAGAAACCTCTGTGCCTATAAAAGTGGAAAGTTTTCTCAGGCTAAAATGCATTATCACTCCACTTTCAAAGAAATCTTGACAGTGAAAAATGGAATAAAGAAGTTCGAATTCCATCTCATCGGCCATCACTTTCTGGTAGATTTAGACATGGCATTTTTTCTTCAGATGACAAAGTTCAAACAGAAGCAAATCCTAAATTCTCAACTGCTTCGATGAGCTGAATGGTTTTCGAAATACTCTTTTGAAATCAAATATATTGCCGGGAAGAAGAATGTACTTACTGACTTCTTGTCAAGACCAAAAGCACCGGCAGAAATCAACATGTACATCATGAGGCATGCTTTTCATATGCTTCATCATGGTGAGAAGTATAAGATTGAGAAGATCAAAGATTGGCCAAGTTGGCAATATCCTCAGGAGATTGTTGAACAAATCCAGAATGACAGCCTTATTGAGAGTCTCGGTAATCTCATGTGGCAATGCCACACAAACCTGTTCAGACTCAATGGAGGTTCGATTCTTTATCATTTTGGATTAAGTTCATATTATCCGTTCATACATCCTCTAATCTAGAAGGAAGATGATTTCATTGATCAATTTAGATGGTTATTATGGTACTTAACCAATAAGTACTTAATAGCTATTGAAATTCCAACTAGAAGATTCATTGCCAATCTCATATGGATATTCAGACTTGGCAGAGGAAACATTGAGAAAGAAAGTGACAAAAATCTCTTAAATTTTCTCAACTAGTTTTATCCTCCTACTCACTGGAAATATCTATTTTTTTTTAAGGATTTAATTATGAGCTCTTTCACATTTTCTTCATGAGGGAATCTCGATGAAGTATGGCGATGTGGACTTAGCCTTAATTGATCGTTCACCCACATAAAAATATGTTAGGACTATAGTGGAAGTAGTTAAAATGCAAAGGAAACCATGGACGATGCACAGAATCATTGACACTTAATTTTTTTTTTTGGTAAAGATTGACACTTAATTTTTAGTCAGCACATAAAGGTAAAAACTCAAGATTAGAGTTTTTGATTGTGACAAATCTTGTTTCTTGAACCATTTTTCGTTTTATTTTATTTGACCTATCATTTGTAGGTAATTTCGTACTCATTTCTAACGAAAATCCAAAGGTCAAAATTTGGCTTTTTGCACAAAAAGTTCCTAATTATTCCTAATGTCACTTTGTCTACAAAATTTTTGAAAAAATTAAAAGTTTTGATCATAAAATCAACCTTTTAGTAAAAGTACTTTTGGTTAATCCTTTGATCAAAAAATTGAAAAATGTTAAAATTCTCAAATCATCTCATTATAGCTTCAATTTGATTTTGACACCAAAAATTTTGTGAAAATTGATTAAAAACTTCATTTAAATTTTTTCAAAATTAGGTTGAGAGTCGACAAAAAATAAACTTACTTCCTCTCTAGTTGTATTTTGACTTGGTTACTTTTATAACATTTGATCAAGAGGCTATTCAAAGATCACTCATGTGACCATTTTTTTTTGTTTTGTTTTTTTTTTTGACTCGGGAACTGCCGTCACCCGGTGGCCTAGAAGTAAACCTGGGGCGGACTAAGCCACCACCACAGACCTAGTCGCATTTGAGTCGCACGAATGCGACGCCTCTGGGATTCGAACCCCTCCCCTTCGTGAGGGGGAGAGGGCCCGAAGCCAACTGCGCCACCGCGAGCGGTGGTCCATTTTGTTGATTTAGCATGTTGGGATAAAACTTGTCTTTTTTAGCGCTAATTAGTAGTCTGAATCAATTCTTCATGAGTTGCGCGTTTGCACTTAAAACCAATTCATTTTCTTAAACTAAACCCAATTCGGGGTCAATTTTAGCAAATTCAATGTGGAACTATCGAATTTGATGGATTTAACTTATTTGAACTTTGAAAATCCATGTTAATGAGCTTCAATTAGTGCAATTTAAGTAAGCCATTCTAAACGAAGGTTTAATTTGAAGGATTAAGGTTCAATTTCATCATTAACCTTCAATTCAATTTTGACATGGAATTTGTACCATCATTTTAGTGTAAATTTGGATGCATCAAGTTATTGTGAGCATATATGTGATATTCTGAATCTTCGACTCATCCCGATAAAACAAAATGGGCTTTTCATCGGTGTGCCTATAGTTCTTTTTCTCTGAGTTGATTACTCACGAATGAACTAATCTATTGGGTGAAGCTGTTAAGGGGTATAACTGCGGTAAAATTCCTAAAAGCTATCTGGTAGGTCGGATTGGACTAAAATTGCGTCCGGTCGATTTTAACCACGAAATAGAGTTCGGTTTTGGGAATCGGATGTTCAAGCGTATCACGATTCATTTTTAGGATATTGTCTCATCTTTCGGAGAAATTTCGTCGAGCCCGGAATTTTACGGAAAAATCGATTTCGGACAAGTTGGAAAATGAGAGTGAAATTAGGATGGGCTGTTTAAATGAGGTATTTGCTGCCCAAAATGAGTTATTTTGGAAGGAATGAAGGCTAAATGGTGATTGGAGGATGCATAGACTTTGGGGGCTAAAGACTTTGGTGCCAAGTCGATGATTACTTACGATATTTTCCTTGACTAATTAGCCTCTTTCTTCAAGATTCAGCCCCTCTTTCCACGTTCCTTGACTCTTTCTTCAAGATTTAGCCCCCCTCCACGTTCCTTGACTAATTGGCCTCTTTCTTCAAGATTCAGCCCCCCTTCCCCCATTTCACGCACGTTTTCCCCTCTGTTGTGCACGTTCAGCCGCCCCTCCCCCTCTCCCTCTCAAGCACGTCTTTCCCTCTCTTTTCTACTGATCTATTTTTTTTTTTTTGTTTGTTTTGTTGTTCTATTGCTTACTTTTGTAATAACATGAGTGGATGAGCTTTTCTCAGTTGGTTTGTCAAAGTACTTACTCATCCGAACATCACCCGTTGCTTATAGATTAGTAATCGACTCAACACATGCGGAATATCTCTACGTTTTTTTTTTTTTTTTTTTTGCAAAACACCGTCCAGAAAATTCAATTATTACTAGTACTAAGAGTCATCACAAACCTCAACAACTATTCGATTAGATATTAGTAGAGTCTAGGCTTTTCTAGATCATGATTTCACCACTCCCCCTTAATAAAATTTTACGATCCTCCAAACATGCTTCGCAATATCTTGAACTTAGCTTGTGGTAACACTAATATGTCAAACAATTTGATAATCAATTTTCTAATATCTGAGCTCAATCTCTTTGTTATTTTTGCACTTCTCAATTGAAGTGATATTTGATAGCAATAGGTTTAGTTCTTTCGTGAAAAACTTGATTTTTAGATATTGCGATCACAAATTTTTTGTCGCAAAATATCATAATAGGTTGTGTTAGTGCTTCTTTGAAGTTTTCTAGTATTTTTGGAAGCCATAATACTTACTAGCAGTGGTAGCAGCTAGGAGGTATCCTACTTTCGTATGCTATTGAGTCTGCTTCTTGGATGCCCATGAGAATATTGCAAACCTAGCGAGAATATGTAACAAGTAGCAATGCTCCTATTGTCAACTAAGTCTGCCTAGTCACCGTCGGTGGAACTAAGCAGCTTCGCTTGTGCATGTGGGCAATAAACAAATGCAATATTCCTTTGTTCCTTGTAAATATTTTGGAATATTTTTGGTAGCTCCAAAATGAATTCGGCTTAGGGAAGCATTCATCAATATGACCCGTATAGAGTGCTTTGGAGCCTTATGACCTTTTCTCCTTTGCCTTTAGTGATAAAGCTTGGTCGTTGTTCCATATATATTTCTTTTTGAAGATGTCCACTTATATATTTGTTTAAAGATATCCATTTAGGAATCCTGACTTTTTATCTAGTTGATAGTTTGCCATTTTTATTGTGTTGCTAAGACTATGAAAGCACTAATAGTGTCGAGATGAGGGACATGACCGAAAGTTTCGGTATAGTTGATACTGAATTATTGCAAGTGTCCTTTCACCAAAAGCCTTGCTTTATGCTTTTGAGTTGATCCATATGCGTTTAGTTTGGTCTTGTGAAATTCATTTTCAAAGCTTCAAAAATATAACACAGTGGTGCAAAAACCTCTTGCTTCTGGTGAAACGAGATATTGGCCCCGCCTTTAGAACGTGAAGAAGAAGATTGTGGCGATGATTAGCGAGCTGGCCACAATGGTAGCCACAGCATTGAGGACGATCTTATGCGAGGAAGATACTGATCTAGCACTGGGGCTGGGACACCGGTTGGTGCAACCTTGGATATAGGACTTTGGACTGAGGTTGGTGCACGAGGACTTTGGCCTGAGGTCACTCCGATATTAACCACCTCGAACGACCTCGGCCTTAGCTGTTGAGGAGGCACAACCTCAGAGCTTAAAGCAGCAAGCGGTGGTGGT
This sequence comes from Eucalyptus camaldulensis, assembly GCA_019915185.1. Lineage (NCBI taxonomy): Eukaryota > Viridiplantae > Streptophyta > Magnoliopsida > Myrtales > Myrtaceae > Eucalyptus > Eucalyptus camaldulensis. Next base: position 34,220,887 of record JAHSVA010000001.1, read on the forward strand.
CCAACATAAAAGGCGCACACTGTGGCAGATGGAGGGAGCCATGCGGGGTCTCCGCAGATTGAAAAAATGTAAAGAAAGGGAGAGGTGGGACCCATAATTTCGATTGTTCTATTATTTTTATTTTTTGGGGGTAAATAGAGCTAAAATGGTTGCCAATTTTTTTTTTTTTTTTCAGTCATACTCTATTTCTATACTACACTCGTTCTCAGACTTTTGTCCTGCCTCTTGCAAGGCGTGGGAGTTGAAACCCACTCCTGAAACTTACGTGTTCCCATCTTATCCCTCTTGAGAAGGTGGGGATTTGAACCCCTCACCTCCCCCTTTCATATTGGAAGAGTGGCTGCTGGGGCGAATCCCAGTGGTTAATGATTGTCAATTTAGTTAGCGCTTTTTTTTATTATTATTTATTTCTTAGAAAAGTGAGAAGTCTTGATTTTTATATGACAAGAATATCCACATTTTTTTGGTCGGTAACAAGAATATCCACTTTAGATAAGTAAAGTAGGTCCTCACCAATCATCTCAATAGCTCCATCGACCAGATGACACTAAAGCCAAAAATCGAATTGATGATAATTCGTATATGGAATTATCAGCACTTGATGGCATAGAGAATCAAACATGTGTTCATGTGTTGTTAACTAATCATGATAAAAAGTACTCATCAATCATCTTAGCAACTCCATCGACCAGATAATACTAAAGCAAAAAATCGAATTGATGATGATTCATATATGGAATTATCAGCACTTGATGGCATAGAGAATCAAACACGCTATCCATGTGTTATTGACTACTGATTATCCTCCATTATAATAAAATACTTTTTTTTTTCTTTGTAGAAAATGCTCGAATATCCTACACTTTTCTTTCAATACCAAGGAAAAGAAATAGACTTAAAAGAAAAGACAAAATTACTAAAATAACTTTTTGAAAATCATGTATCCTTTGATTATCTACTAGCTTAATTCCAATTTTAAAATAAAAAAAATGTGTACTTGTTCTTTTCTTTTCCTTTTGAGCTTCACTGACTAATAAAAAATTAAAGTAATTTGAGTAATTTGGAATTTGTTAGATAAAGAATTTTTTTTTGAACTTTTCGGTATATTTTGGTACATTTATAAATATAGCACAACAAAAATAGACAAAGATATATATATATATATATATATATATATATATATATATATATATATATATAATGGAATTGGTTGACCAATAGATGCCTTTCGCATTCAACTAGAGAAAAGAATAACTTTTTTTCAAATTTTTAGTGGCACTCACAAACACGTCTATTTCGTACCTTCATTTTAAGACAAAAACTCCATTCTTAGCTGTCAGGCAACTCTTGGATCTTTTCATTCGATGTTATCTTTAAATGCACGTCGCACACAAGATTTTCAACAAAAATCCAGTGCTATGCGAATAGTTTGTCAGCATCTTTGGCTTATAATACTATTTACCCTATGATGAAAGAAAAGGAAAACTAGAATGAGGTGCAAACTGGAATCTACACAAACGCTTTTGTTTCACTCCTAGACGTTTAAGGAAAAAAAACATACAAATTGATCCTGTTCTTCCCTTTACTCTTCAGTCAGTGCATGCATCAATGCATACGCAATACGGTCAACTCTATTATTCACGACTCAACAACCATAATCTGTGTTTATTCAAGAAAAGAAAGAAGAAAGAAATGGTCCATAATTTTTTATTCCCCAAGTAAAAGATGGAATATATAAACAAATCGAGATTTCTTAGATCTACACTAATTTGAATATAGAATTTTGAGGGTTTTGAAAGTGACGTATTCACTAGTCACCAATTATACTATGATTAGAACACATGTGCAAATATTTTCAATCAAGATTATCACCAGAATTTGAAGCCTTGGATATGGCAGGTGAGCGAGCAAAATTTGGTAAAAAGTAGAATAAACAAAGATATGCCATGTCTCGCAGGTGAAAAACGCCTCCTTACTTATCAAGTTTTAGAATAAACAAAGATATGCGCAAATGTCTCATCTTCATCTAATTCACATGAGAGATTAAATTATGAGATCTTTCACATTTTCTTCGTGAAGGAATTTTAATAAACTATAGCGACATGGACTCAATATTAATTGATCGCTCACCAGCATAAAAATATGTTAGGACTATAGTTAAAATGCAAAGGGAATCGTGGATGATGCATAGAACTGTTGACATTTAATTTTTAGCTAATGCGTTGTTAAAGGTAAAAATTCGAGATTATGGTTTTTGATTGCGATGGAGCTCATTCTTTGAAAAAAATGTCATTTTTCTTTTCATTTTCTCTGACCTATCATTTGTAGGTAATTTCCTACTTATTTACAAAGAAAACCCAAAAAGTCAAAAAGTTGACTTTTTTGTCAATTTTTTGACTAAAAGTCAACTTCGGTTAAAAATTTAACTTTTTGCACAAAAATTTCTTAATCAATCATAACTTCATTTTGTTCACAAAAATTTTGAAAAAAAATTCAAAATTTGGATCATAAAATCAACATTTTAGTAAAAGTACTTTTGGTTAACCTTTTGACCCGGCAAGCAGTGGCCAAGAGAGCTCTTGGTCAGAACGGGCGCACTCTTGATATTTTTTGTAGGTTTCCCGGCAAATCATCGAGCGCCCAACACTCTTCACCGCCATGCATCTCAGCACTACTCATTCGTGCTCGGAGCTCGACACTCTTCACCGACAACCTTGCTCCATCGACGATTCTTGATCGATCCACTGTCGACCACCAATCCTCAAGCCCCGCCGCGGCAATTGATTGTTCGTTGCTCTGTTTTTTACTCTACTTTGCAGGCTAATTTGTGCGCCGACAGCCCAGCGACAAAGCTGCAAACCACTCACGTCTCCTGCTTTGCTACTCCAAGATCGCAAGAGGCCACCGATGAACCCCCGTCAAGAGCAACCTTGCCCAGCCGGACACCAAGGAGTCCCTCATCACGAGCCGTGTAGCCTCCGCCATTCGTGAGTCCTTGCCGTTGGACCACGGTTCTAAGCCGGCATCCCGATTTGGGAAACTTATCTACTCAATAATTTGAATTTAGGTAATTATCTTGTTTGCCATCAATTTGAATATTTTGTGAATCAATTTGATTGGGAATATTACATGATTCCTAAATTTGAGCGATATGTGCACTCCCAATTAGGATTTATTTCCTAATTTGCAACCGCACACGAATTTTTATTCCATCTATAAGGCTTTAGATGGAATAATTAATCACGCCGGAGTAAAATTGATATTTTGATATTTAAGGCTTAAGTTCAATTTATCGATTTTATTAGTGAAATAATCAAGTTTGAATCTGAATTCGAATGGTGGATAACATTTTTGATGACCATGGATGGTTTGATGTTTATCTCTTAATTGTTTTGTTTATCCCGAAAATACAAAAAAAATTGCATATACATATCATGTAGTTTATGATTGATTTTCTTAGATAGAGTTGCATGATAGAATAGTTATCTTTTAAATTGCATGTTTAAATGCATGTATTTAGAATAGATAACATTTCATTTTAGTTTTCACTTTAGTTAGATTTTTATTTTTAGTAAATTTAATTACGAATTTTCATAAAAAATACAAAAAAAAATTCATGCGCATATCATATAGGATTAGGTTCATGAAATGCCGGTCATCTAGTGATTGTTGCTAGGTTCATTTAGTTAGAAATTGCTTGTCATTAGAATTAGGTCATTTGGTTAATTTAGATTACATATTTAATTGTTGCATTTCTTTAATTTCGAATTTCATTAAAAAGGAAAAAAAAATAAAACTTAGAGTTAGGGCATTCTTTATACGTCATTGCATCTTATGATAGGATTGCATGTTTAATTTTATTTTCTACTTAGTTATAGTTAGAGGTAATTTCCTTCATGATAGACTGCATGTTTATGTCATATAGTTTAGGTCATATTCCCATGCCATATCATTTTATGTTAAATTAGTAGTATGCATTGCATGATTCTCATTGAATAAGTAAAAACAAAAAATTGAATGATTGCATGTTAATTAGAAATCATATTAGGACTGTCGATATGAATTCTGATATAACATTGCAGATGCTTTTATTGCTATGAGGTGAGGTAAGTCTTGCAATTCATTCACTGCTTTATCTGGATATTAAATTGGTGGTTTGCGTACCCGCATGATCGTCTCACATGTTAGGGAAGTGAATTAAAATTAATTCAAGATGCCTACAAAACATTTTTTTTAAAATAAAAGAGAAAGGTACCGAAAAGGTGTTAGAGAAATCTAGCGTAATCAAGTCCCCGAACTCACAATTTCTAGTTTGTAGGAGTAAAGTAAACCTCCCGTTATTTTACTTGAGTTTCTAATCGGCCCACCAAAAATAGATTAGTTGTGACTCCTAATTAAAAATCATTTGCATGTTAAGAACTGGAACCTAAGTCGTGAATTGGTATGGGCTTGGGAGAGCCCAAGTTTAGGCTTAGTAATTTATTAGCCAAACCCTAGGTGGTACACCCAAAAATTTGGTCGAGACAAGGTATTGGAGCCAAGAGAAAGGATTTTTGAATTTTGATTTTGGTGCATGTGCGTGTTTGATTTCTATCTGATATTCTGTCGTTACAGTTATGTTGAAAGCGATAGTAGAAAGTGGTAATTTCAACGGGAAGAACAACTTTGGGTTATGGAGTGTCACGATGCATGCACTAGTAACAATGCAAGATTTGGGAAAGGCCTTGGATGGCAAGGCTAAGTTGTGAATTAAGAGATTTAATGCATGCAATAATTATTAGATGTATTGAAACTTGATAAATACCACAATAAATACTCATAAAAAGTTGTGAATTAAGATACTTAATGCATGCAATCAAGGATGAAGAGGATGCCCTATCGCCCACCACTTTGACTAGTTTCCTCCTTGAGACAAGACTGATCTTTGCTTGTTCTACATTTCCCCATATTTTACATACTAACCTCCCATATCTGAAGCTTCAGATTTTGTTCATAAATCTTGATTGTGTAATTTGAGAACATTTGTGCATGTGTTCTACACATAAACTTACAGGTGGTCAGCTATATTTAAGTTAGTGCAAATATAAAGATATATTTAATTGAAGCAATCACAAAAGGTTCCAACCTCTCAAAAGCACATGCTGCCCACTATCCACTACCCTTCGATTGCTTAATTTCTTTATATTTTACATCTTTTACTTTGAGAATAAACAATTAGCTGGCCTTTCTTTTTTTTTTTTTTTTTTTTTTAACTTTTCTTGTATGAAGAACAATTCTTGCGTTGTTAATTCATAAGTGAAAGACAGTATGGCGAATGCATCACGCAAGCACTGACCAAAGAGAAAAGGAAGGAAAATGTACAACTTTCATATTATTCACATGTGAATTGTATTAGAAAAAGTTCCTTATTGGAGAATTGATGTGATTTGCAGCTAATTGACCCATAACTCATTTACTTAAGTTTTCGAGTGAAGGAACATTCACTTGAATATTTTGACGGGCTCAAACTTAAGACTCTCTCTTGGTGAGCTTCCAAGGTACAGGTATTTGAGCTAGCAAAAAGGATTTTCTTAATTTTGATTTGGGATTTCTATGTATCTGATTTCTATCTGGAAACTCTACCATTGCAATTATTTCTAGAGTGAAACTAGAAAGCAGAAAGTTCAATGAGAAGAATAACTTTGGGTAGGGAAGAGTCAAGATAACTACATTATATATCTATCGGTGACTATTCCATGTCTTGCCGATAGCCATATGAATATCATCATTGAACTCTATATCGGCTCTGTGTTGATGATATATCTAATCAAATCAATTGTATCAATTATAAAGGATTTTTTTTTTTTGTGTAACCACTTCTTCAACCAATCTCTCAATTGATGAGTTTTTTTTTTTTTTTTTTATTGTCTATTGGCATCAAGCAAATGGCTTCCTTTGCATTTAAGTACTTCCACTATAATTTTGATGTTTCTTTTGTTGGTGAATGAATAATTTATATGACTAACTCCACGTTTATACACTTTTCTAACATTCTCTCACGAACAAAACGTGAGAGAGCACATGAATTAAATCCAACAGTAGAAATAATCATCAGACATTGAATTAGATGAAGATGAGGCATTTCTGACCCCAATCGAAGATGAAGAGGATGCCTCCTTGAGACAAGACAAATTTTTGTTTATCCTACTTTTGCCCGTATTTTACATGCTCACGTCCCACATCTAAAGCTTTAGATTTGGGTTAGAATCTTGATTGCGTAATTTGAGAATATTTGCACACGTATACTAATCATAACCTAATTAGTGACTAGTGGGTACTTCACTTTCAATACATTATATTTAGATTAGTGAAAATATAAAGATATCTTTAATTGAAGCAATCACAAATAATTTCCAACCTCTCAAAAGCATGTGTCGCTCGCAATCCACTGCCCTCCAATTTCTCAATTTCTTTATATTTTCCATCTTTTACTTTGTGAATAAACAATGAGGGGGCCATTTCTTTTTTTTCTCTTTCTTTTCTTGATAAAGAATGATTTGTGGATTGTTATTCATAAGTGATAGGTCAGTATGGCACATGCATCACGCATGCACTGACCGAAGAGGAAAGGGAAGAAAATGTACAATTTGCATATATTTCACGCATGACTTGTATAAGAAAATGTTTCTTATCGAAGAATTGATGTGATTTGCAATTCATTGAACTAATTCACTTAAGTTTTTGAGTCCAAGTAAATATATCTGGATATGTTGACAGACTTGAACTTAAGACTCCCTTTTGGTGAACTCCCATTGTGGAGATATTTGAGCAAAGAGATAGGATTTTTGAATTCCAATTTGGTGTTTTTGCGTGTTTGATTTCTATTTGAAATTCTGTTGTTATAGTTATGTTTAGAGCGATGGTAGAAAGTGGTGATTTCAATGGGAAGAACAACTTTGGGTTGGGGAGTGTCAAGATGCATACACTATTAACAATCCAAGATTAGGCAAAGGCCTTAGATGGAATGCTAAATTATGAATTAAGAGACTTAATGCATGCCACTAATTATTAGATGCATTGAAACTTGAGAAATACCACCATAAATACTCATAAAAAGTTAGTGAATTTAAAGACTTGATGCATGCAACTATTTATTAGATGCACTGAAACTTAAAAAGACTCTAAATTGGTGCATCGGTCTTGGAAGCTGAAAAATCATTGTAAAAGGTCATCTAACAGCGGTAGTAATTGACCAAAACAGTCTCTGTTCGTCATGTAATGGATTAGTAGCCTAGGATTTGACAACAAGCTTGTAAATCGAGAACAATGTAATCAATCGACGCCCACGAAATTAATATCTTATCCATCGAATGAATAACCTCTCTGCGTATTCGCTAACTTCAACCTTGAACCCAACTTATTAAGTTGTAGAGGAAATAGAATTTTAATTGAATAAATATGAGTGGGTTGGTTTGATCGAGGAAACATAAGTGGAGCTTGAGGGCCGATTGATATAACCCAATGCTCCCACATCAGATAAGAAGTTACAAACTTTAAACACAATCTCATAATATTCAGCGATGATTATGTATAATAAGTTTCATATCCCAAGACCATTCGCATAACGACACAGCAGCGATGCGCTTTTGTTGATCCATCATCTCTGTCTTCAACTATCTTGTTGGTGGACCTATTTTTTTTTTTTTTTTTTGGTTAATAGCACTCCTTCAAATAGTTAACCGAAATCTTAGAGTCGCTGGTTATCAATGACTTTATTAATCAGTTTTTACTAAATTTTGATGACTTCGTCCATGACTTCTACGTTGCGTATTGCTGATTTCTTATACTATTGACATGCTAGTAGGTTGTCAATTGTCTTTCATAATCGTGACTTCAAATTTTAACCTGTTTTTTTTTTTTTTGGTCAATTGAGCTCATTACTTGCCAATGATAGCCTAAAAATTGGTCATCTTTTTGTGTCAACATTGAGAATAAGAAAAGCCCAACCCGATCGGGTTAACTTAGGGACTAAGTAATATATAAATTGACAGATTGATATCATCATTGAACTCTATATCTAACTAAATTCATTGTGTAAATGATATATCCGGTCAAATAAACTCCATGTTGATTATAAAGAATTTGTTATTTTTTTTTAATGTAAACACTTTCTTCAACCGATCTCTTAATTGATGAGTTCTTTTTATCATCTACTGGCGTCAAGCAGATGGCTTCCTTTGTATTTAACTACTTCCACAATAGCCTCAACGTTTCTTCTGCTGGTGAACGATGAATTATATGACTAAGTCCACGTTTCTACACTTTACTAACATTACCTCGCAAACAAAACATGAGAGAACACATTAATTAAATGCCAACAGTAGATATAATCATCAGACTTGTGAATTAGTTGAAGATGAGGCATTTTTTATTCTTGGATGAAGATGATGTCCCCATCACACCCCCTCCACTTTGACTAGTGTCCTCCTCGAGACAAGACAAATATTTGTTTATTCTATATTTTCCCATATTTTATGGATGCACCTCCCATATTTGAAGCTTCAAATTCTGGTCATAATCTTGATTGTGTAATCTGAGAACATTCGCGCATGTGTTCTAATAATAACCTAATTGTGACCAGCTATATTTAAATTAGTTCAAATGTGAAGATATCTTTACTTGGAACAATCACAAATAATTCCAACCTCTCGGAAGCACATGCCATCCACTGTCCACTGCCCTTTGATTCCTCAATTTCTTCATATTTTCCATCTTTTACTTTGTGAATAAAAATTAGCGGCCATCTCTCTCTTTTTTTTTTCTTTTTCTTGGCTAAAGAATGATTCGTGGGTTGTTAGTTCGTAAGTGATAGATTAGTATTGCACATGCATCACGCATGCACTAACTAAGGAGAAAAGGAAGGATTATGTACAATTTTCATATTATTCACACGTGAGTTGTATTAGAAAAACTAGGGATTAAATCCGGGAAAACTAAAATAATAACAGAAAAAGTTCTTTTGTTTATTACACAGAACTGGGACGCTGCTGACCTAACAGAAGAAGAGAAATGGTTTAACATAAAAATGAAGGCATTAAAAAAGTCCGCATCCGTCGTTGCGTCACTGTCCATTTCTATTTTTGTTTCATGGTTTCGTTCTATCAGCCCTTTTTGAAGATGCAGTAGCTTTTGTGTACGACACATGAATAACATGGTATGTTCTGCTCCTTTTCGACAAAAAAAGAAAAAAAAAAGAAAAGAAAAAAACGTTTCTGTTTCTTCTATCTCAAACTTTCCGACATAGGATAGCCTACAAATACCCATCAGTAAGGTATGGACACTTGCTAAAAAGCCTCTTCCCTCTAGTGTTCTTCATCTATATTTGGGCAAACACCTAAATCTAGAAATTAGCGGCAAAGAAATGTCTCTTCCGGTTTCAACAATCCCATCTCCTTCTCCTGCTCATGAAACAAGCCAGGTCGCTGAACGCCGGTCAGGAAATTTTCATCCAAGCATATGGGGGGATTACTTTCTCAAATATGCTTCTGACTCCAACTCAATGGTATCATTTAAGTTAATCTTTTTTTTTTTTTTTGGTGTTTGGATTACCTTCTGAAATTTTTTCTATGGTTATATTTTCTGAGGTGACAGCATAAAAATAATTGTATTGGATTATTGGGCAACATCCCACAGAATTTGACAAAGAAAAAGAAAAGAGACTGCAGTTTTTCGGGAACTCCATGCATGTGTTGGTCCTTACGTTATTCAATTCCTATTTACTTTGGTCAGTCGGATCATAAGCAATATATTTGTTGCGTTTTCCTCTATTTTTTAAACTTTCAATTTCATATTAATGTAGAGTTCTCAAGGCGTAGCAAAGGAACGGATTGAGAAATTGAAAGGAGAAGTGAGAAAGATGTTGACAAGTGCTATGGATAAGCCTTTGCAGAAGTTGAACTTAATTGATCAAATTCAACGCTTAGGACTTGCCTATCATTTTGAAATTGAGATAGATGAGCAGCTGGAACAAATCCACAGAAGCTATTTTGAATTTCACTGTGGCGATAATGATAACAACCTGCATACAACCGCTTTACTCTTTCGATTGTTGCGACAACACGGTTACAATATTCCATGTGGTATGTCATTTCAATTTCTCATTGATCGATCAATTTTGCAAAATTATAATGCAAACACTAGTTTGATAGCCCATTTGATTGATTAGAGTGAACACATAATATTGCTATGATGTTTATTTTACTTCAATTTTAATTTGTTAATTCGTCAACTTTTTTCTTTGTATACAATTCTCGCATTTTGAGTTCTTCAAATTTTCTCGCTTTTGAGAGGTGAATAGTACTTTCTTTTGACTCCTTGGATTAATACGTCATGTTTCCATTGTTTCCAATTGATCAAGATATTATGCATGATGTTTTTCATGGCATCTCTTGATAGCATCTTTTCCCATGCTCCATTTCGCTGTACAGAAATCTTCAACAAGTTCAAGGACAACGAAGGGAACTTCAGCAAATCGCTCATCGCTGATGTGCAAGGATTGCTAAGTGTATTTGAAGCTTGCCATCTAGGATTTCATGGCGATGTTATTTTGAATGATGCACTTGCTTTTACTATCACTCTCCTTGAATCAATTGACAAAAGGAAAAGTAACCAGTAATCTCGAAAAACAAGTGACCGATGCCCTAAACCAGCCAATCCACAAGGGACTGCCAAGGGTAGAGGCAAGGCATTACATTCAACTCTACCAAGAGGAGCCTTCACATAATGAAGTCTTGCTTTCCTTGGCGAAACTTGGTTTCAACTTATTGCAAGAGCAACACCAGAAGGAACTTGCCAACATTACAAGGTTTAACTTCATGATTGCGTGTCTGAACTAGCTAGTTGTTCTAAGAGCACCAAATTGACATAGATTGATTCATGCAATTTCAATTTATCTTGAATTGAAAAACATTTGTACGTGACAGGGAGTTTTACACTCTTTAAATCATTAGTCTAAAGTACTATCCATAGATAACTTCAAAATTCTATCAATGATATGTTCGCCTAATATAGGATTTGTTGGTAAACTATAGGTGGTGGAAGGATTTAGATGGAGAGAGAAAGTTTCCGTTTGCCAGAAATAGGCTTGTGGAGCTGTATTTCTGGATGTCGGGAGTTTATTTCGAGCCGGAGTATGAAGCCACTAGAGAAATACTAACCAAAGTGATGGTGATCGTTTCCATATTTGATGATGTGTATGATATCTATGCCACATTGGAAGAACTAGAACTCTTCACAAAAGCAATTGAAAGGTACAATTGGCACTCAAATGCTTTTCTTGTTTACCAATTCCCAATTTATTCTAATTTGATCAACCGTTAATTAGGGTCAAATGTGATGTTTCCTGAACTTGAATTTAGGTGGGCTGTCGATGCCAAAGATGGATTGCCTGAGTACATGCAAGTGTGTTACAAGACACTTCTTGATTTGTATGATGAAATTGACTACGAAGTGACTAGAAAAGGACAATCATACTGCCTCTTCTATGCAAAAGAAGTGGTAAGCAATGTGAATTAACATTAAACAAACGAAATTTTTACTTCGTCCACTTGGAACAGAATATCAGGTTTTTGGATTAGGATGAGAGAATGTAGTTTATTCAAGTCCCCCAACATACGTTAAAGTTAGAAGACTAACATAGCTTTATGTTTGATAATGAATCATCAGATGAAAAACCATATGAGAACATACTTAGCCCAAGCCAAATGGTTCCAGCAAAACTACGTACCAACGATGGAGGAGTACCTGCCCATTGCATCATTATCCATCGGTTGTGAATTGCTATTGGTACTGAAAAATATTGTATTCATTTTCAACCATTGGAGGCAAGGATTCTCCTCATGAAAGGATTATGCACTAGCTATATACTGACCAAGTCCAAACACAACTAAATACTATAATGTGGGTAAGAGTTCCTTCAGCTTGGCTATTTACAAGGTAGGGTCTTGGAAAATATCAGGAGTATCACATGACAAGATCGCAAACCTCTTTGCAAATAAATTTTGCCATTCTTACTCCCATTCTTTTAGTAATATCCTCAATTACCTCTTGATACCTGCAAGTATAAACAAAGGCTACAGTTTATAAAGGAAAAGCAGTCAACACATCAATCAATAGAAACGGTTAAACAATTTTGGGTCAATTGCAGGAAAGTTTGGTTTTGAATTTTTTTTTTGGTGACCGAGGAACCGCCGGAAACTCCCTTTCGCTTACGCTAATCGGGGTCACACCGTCCTCCGATGCCCGGTGGCACTGTCGGACGTCGTCACAAGCCACTATTTAGGCGTAAACCTCGGGGGAGACTGGCCCAGCAACCCACCGCCACGGCCCCCCACTTAAATCGTGTTGACAATGAGGGGATTTGAACTCTCAACCTCTGCGTTGTAGGAGAGAGCAAATACCACCTGCGTTGTCCACGGGTGGGTTGGTTTTGAATTTTTTTTTTTGGTAAAGGTAAGTATGGTATAGATTTTGCAAAGAAGAATACAAGGGGGCGGCCCGGCACCAACAAAAAACAGACACTCAAGAAGACAGGAGTCTAAGCGAGTGTAGGGGTACCGTGGTTCCCAACAAACAGAACAAACAATGAAAAGAAAGAAAGGAAGACTAAAAACAAACTAAAGAACTACCATCAATCAAAGATAGAAGGATGAAGATCCCAGTTCTGTTGAAGTCTTCTATTCTTTGGAATGTCAGCAACATGCTTAAATGTCATAGCTTTATCTTTAATTGCCTTCTGGAGGTGCATCTTCATCGCCGGAAGAAAAAGGGTTTGATTGCGAAAAAGCACATTGTTACGCTCTTTCCATATGATGTAGCACATCGCACCAAAACTAAAGTGAGCCATACTTTGATAAAAGCTTTTACCCACAAACCGCTTGGATGCCCATACAAGATTCTCCACCCATTGCTTGTTTTGCCAAACCAGGTTAAATTTTGCTACCCAAAAAGAAGCAAGGGTACTCGAAATGCGACAAGCAAAGAACAAGTGATCCACATAATCCGGTCTACACGAGCAAAGGGGGGCAATTGGTGGGCAAAATTCTACCATGAGAGATAAGCAACACCTGAGTTGGCAGCCGGTTGCGAGTAATAAGCCAAAGATGAGTTTGATATCTTGGGGGCAAGGAAGTGATCCAAATAAAGGAGGCCCAAGTGACAGCATTGCCCTTTGGCCGAATCAACTCCCAAGCAGAGGTGGAGGAAAAACGACCAGAGGGGTAGGGCAGCCAATGAAAGCGATCATCTTCTTGGTTAAACACCGGGAGGGGATTCCACCAATTGGCCAAGATGTTGATCATGTACCAGCCCATGGACGTGGTAAAGCCTTCAGCAACCGTCGCTAGTCGGGAGATACCGGAGTGGTATATATCTTGGTTGGAGAAGATCCTATATAAAGGGCCATTTGGGTGCCATGGTCTAACCAAAACGAAACCAATCGTCCATTCCCAATATTCCACTTGAAGTATTGCTAGAAATGTTCTCGTAGATTTAATATCTTTCTCCACGCCCAAGGGCAATGAGTAGGACACGGGACAACCCAAAATTTTTCCCGCTTTAAAAAAGTAGAATGGATCCATTTGTACCAAAGGGATTCTTTATCAGAGAAGAGAATCCAAACGTGCTTAAGCATAGAAGTGATATTATTCTCCCGAAGAGTTCTAATACCCAAGCCTCCTTTTTTTGGAAGACAAACATCACACCAAGAAACCTTAGCACCTCCAGGGCCCATCGCTAGGCCTTTCCACAAAAATTGCCGAAACATTTGTTCAATTCGGTTAATGATCGAACAAGGTAGAAAGAAAATGTTGGCCCAAAAGGCTTGGATAGAGTGGAGTACCAACCTTATAAGTTGAAGGCGTCCCACAAAATAGAGGAATCTATCAGTCCAAGACTGGAGACGCGCCGTGATTGAATTTACCAGAGACACACAATCCGCCTTACTCAATCTTGCAGAGATAACTGGAACTCCAAGGTAACGAAAAGGAAGGGTGCCCATCTGGAAGCCCAGTTTATTTGAAATATCCTGCCAATGATCAGAGGAGCCCCCAGAGAGAAAAACTTCACTCTTTCTAAGGTTCGGAACAAGCCCACTCCAATTAGAAAATTTGATTTTGAATTTTCATCCTCAATGAAAGTGAAAAATGGGTTGGAAAGAACATTTGGTAGACAATGATAATATGGTTGCGGAACTATGATGGTTAGGTATGTTGGTAAAGGAAACACACATGGTTAAGTTGAGAGGCTAAAGAAGATCAGGTTGAAGAAGAGAACATCCTGACCTCACAAAAGTTGTTCACATCAAAATAGTAAAGAAATCACAAGTTAGTAACCTTTTCCCAAGCTCCAGGAAAGCCGTTGAAACATGATGAAATTGGTCCATTAAAACCTTGCACTCTTTTGTACCACCTTAATATGGCAATAAAAATATCAAGTCAGTGAACTCAATAAATTCTGGGCAGCTAAATAGTTCGGTGCCCAGCTCCAACTTCTTCATATAGGCAACATAGACTTCTGGATAAGCACCATTTACAGATTGTCTATAAACTAAGACAGCAATATAACTAAACAATAATAAAAATTAGAGGATAACAACAGTTGCAACTTAAAGCAGCTTTCCCAACCAAGTTGTGCATGCCCCAAGAATTGCTAGTTGGAGAAAATCAGTGGCATGATGGAATCTAAATGACCAAGAAACACCTTATTTTCCAACTTGACATCAGAAATATATTGACAATCGTTTACCCTATGCTCGGTTGTCCAATTTCTTCATATGCTGGAAATAACACAAGAATTTTTCATAGCAAGAGAGTGTTTATCTTACTTTAGTGTTGGTTCTTAAAGAAGTCGGTAAAAGAACGCACAAAAAAGAAATGTAGATGAGACTATTTGTAGAGGTTCTCATGTAGAATCATAACGTAGAGGCAAAATATTGTTGATATATCTTGTTCGAATAGCAGTGTTATAGAAAATTATTTCAGTCAATTTGAAGTCAGTTTCAAACAATGGAAAATTGCTACAATATACTGTTAAAGATAGAATCTCCATGTAGCTTTGACGATCATTCTTAATGCAAAATGTGGAGAACGTCAATTATTTACACATACACACAAACATATTTCTACAAGGTTACATTAAGAGAGACAAGTCAAACAAAGTTTTTCGACAAAGTAACTAACTCACGCTTCCTGAATTTTGTGTAAAGGTCGGGAAAGGACAAGAATGTTGAACCAAGGACATAAATGGAGGGAAAAACTAGTCTTAGATCACCAAAAGCTTCAACTAGAAAGAAAGGTAGCATGATAGCATGTTTAACTCACATGAAAGATGCCACTCCTTATCAAACACATGCTGAAGAAAAGCTTTCTGAATAGTTTTCTCTCTCACCCATGTAGAGTTTTCTCTCTCGCCCATGTAGAGTTTTTCTTCCTCTAACTGAATCTGGTTTTCTTGCCAGTCCCTCATCTTCTTCGGTTTTCTTTCGCGCGTCCTATGGGTGGGGTTTCGGCAGCTGGTCTCATTGCTGCACCACCTCTTCGACGCCGTCTGTTTCCTCCGTCCCTGCTTTCTCGGATGTAGACCCATTATCATCCAGGTCTTCACCGTCCATCTCCTTTTTCCTCTTCATCGTCTCCGTTTATGGTTCATTGTCCTTTCCAACATGTCCTCATAGTGTTGTTGCACCTAATTTCACCCACTCTACCTTTGCATGTCCTGATTACCCATCATCTACTCGCATGGGTAATATCTCTATCGTTGCTCGCTCTGTTATTCGCTTATAGCGTCCTCCAGTAGTGTTTTCTTCTCTTCGGATAGAGCCTTCGGGTCAGGGAGACGATGCCCAACTAGTTGCTCTTTGCAGTCGGTTAGGACGTCTGTGGATTGCCAAGCCAATTGAAGTCTGGGAAGAAGAGCCCCCTACAGAAAAGATTGAGGAATGTAAGTTGAGTCTTATTAGAAAAATTGTTACCAAGTCTTCTGTAAATCTTACTGCTTTTTAGCACACAATGAATCGCATTTGGCGCACAGAGAATGTTGAGATTTCATAGAGGGAGGAAGGTCTATATGCTATTAAATTTAACTCAGAAGCGGACAAACAACGTGTGTTGGATAATGGTCCTTGGTTATTTTCTAGCAATCTAGTTATTCTTAAATCCTGGACCGCGAATACTCCATTTCATTGTTATGATTTCACATGTTGTGCGTTTTGGGTCCAAGTCTTTGGCCTTCCCCTAGAGCGATGTATGGAACAACTAGTTAGCAAGGCTGTTAGCGAAGTGGGAAAGGTTTTGGAGGTCAGAATTGAGACCAAGGAGAAATCACCAATCAGGGTAGTGAGAGCTAAAGTGGAAATCAGCCTCAAGGAGCCTCTCAAACCTGGCAAACTTATTCGAATAGTAGGGAAAAATATATGGCTAGACTTCCGTTATGAACGTCTACCCCACTATTGCTACTCCTGCGGTATTATTGGCCACTATGCATCATATTGCAAGGAAATTCCATATGACGATGCTAAATTTTATAATAGGGATCAACTCTACTATGGACAGTGGCCTCGGGCTGATGTTTGGGAACACAGCCCATTCTGGAAGGCTTTTTATGAATCTCAAACTCCTACAGAAAATTTCGAAGAAACAGTACCTGAAACTCTTCCATCTGGACCACTTCTACTCCCTGCTGCCCCTTGTGAGGTCCACCAGCAATCCCTTCTAATGGAGGCTCAATCAACTCAGCAGTTGCACACCACATCAGAGAATAGAGTTTTGAGCTCCCCTCTTCCTGCTACTTCCCCGGGTGCTCACCTACAGGTTATACAGATCCTTGCACCAGAACAGAAACATGATCATCCAGATTCTATAGGTGGGGCTTCTTCATCTAAGAAAGCAAAACATTCTAGCTTGCACATAAAGACAAATCTCCAGAAAAAGGTTAAGCGGTTTTCTCTGTATGGCTCTCGCTCTATCTTAAATGACACACTAGATGAAAGTCTTCTTTTGGATACCCCAATACTGGAGGCCCCGAGGGCCAATGATTGGGCTGTGGTGGCTTGCCCGAAGAAGCCACCGATGGACAAATGAGGATACTAAGTTGGAACTGTCAGGGATTGGGCAATTCCCTGACAGTTCAAGCTCTAAGGGCCTTAGTGGCTCAAGAAAGGCCCGATAGTGTTTTTTTGATGGAAACTCGTAACTAGGAACATGTTATTTTGAACATCCAGAGGAGGCTGAATTATCCTAGTAGTTTCGTTGTTAACCCTATTGGTTTGGCTGGGGGTATGGTGTTTTTTTGGCGGGACAATGTTTCTCTCTCAGTTAATGCTCACAGTTCCTTTTTTATTGATGCCATATGTTCTGATGATAGCTGCGTTTCCCCTATGTGTATTACCTATCTACATGCACTTGCTGTTTATAATCAGAGACAAATTTTCTGGGCTGATTTGAGGCGACTCAGCCTCTTACATACACTGCCTTGGCTGTGAATAGGTGATTTTAATGAAGTTTTACATCATTGGGAAAAGCTAGGGCAGAAACCAGCAGAACAATATAGATTAAACTCCTTCAGAGGAATGCTACATGATTGTGCTTTGTTGGATATGGAGATTAAGGGCTGTGCCTATACGTGGCTTAATCAGCGAAGTGGTGATGCAGTGATCAAAGAGAGGCTTGATCGTGCATTATGTACTATTGACTAGCGAGTGGCCTATGCAAATGCTGAAGTTATAGCCTTACCTGCCATAGAATCGGATCATAGCCCACTCATTCTTACTACTGTTCTCAACTTAGTAAGAAGAAGCATATCATTTACCTTTGAATCCTACCGGCTACAAGACGCCGACTATCATAGGCTAGTTTCCGATACCTGGTCTTCTTCATCTCTTGCTAATTCTACAATCTCCAAGAAGCTCCGGGCTACCTCTGTGGCGTTGATGCAGTGGAGTAGACAGAAATTTAAAGCAGGCCATCGTCAAATAGAGCTCCTTCAGCAGCAGCTCCAGCAATGTACTAACCAACCTGTAGTCAATCATAACAAAGACCAAATCAACTTTTTGAAGGCTCAAATTCAGAACATATGGTTACAAGAAGAGCACTACTGGGCGATGCGTTCCCACATAAAATGGATGAGATGCGGGGATAAAAACATGAGATTTTTTCACGCTACGACTATCCAACGCAGAAAAAGAAATACCATCAGCATCCTTAAGGACAATAATGATAACTGGATCTGAGAACCCACACAGATTAAATACACTACTTTCAACTTTTTCCGGGATCTTTATACTTCAGTGGGCTATAGGGATTTTGGTCCTATTCTAGCTCAATGTCCTAGAGTAGTTATAGACGAAATGAATACTTTTCTGACTGCTGAACTTACAAGGGAGGAGGTAAAATAGGCTACCTTTCAATTGGGTGCTATGACGGCTTGAATGGCCTTTTCTATCATCACCACTGGGATATTATTTAGGAGGATGTTTTTCAGATGTTTAACTCGTTCTTGAGTTCAGGAGTGCTGCCAGCGGAAATAAACAGGACTTCAATCTCATTAATCCCCAAGATTCCAAACCCTGAAAGGTTAGATCAATTTCGTCCGATTAGCTTATGTAACTTTATTTACAAAATCATATCCAAAATATTAGCAAATCACCTGAAAACTTGCCTACCTAAGTTATTCTCCCAAGAACAAAGTGCCTTTGTATCAGTCAGACAAATACAAGACAATATACTCATTGTTCAAGAGGTTCTCCATCAATTAAAAACTCGAAACAGCAAGAAAAAGTTTCAGGGTATATTGAAATTGGATATGAAGAAGGCCTATGATAGGGTGGAGTGGGATTTCTTGGATGTTTATCTTCGTCAACTGGGTTTTCAAGATAAATGGGTTTCATGGATAATGCACTGTGTATCTTCCACCTCTCTAAGTGTCAAACTTAATGGCGAACTGCTACTTTTTTTTCAGCCATCTTAGGGACTTCGCCAGGGCAACCCTCTCTCCCCCTATTTATTTATCCTGGTGGCAAATTTGCTCTCTTCTCTTATACTACAAGCTGTCGAAATGGGCTCTCTTAGGGGTATTAAACTCAATAGATGGTGCCCTATTTTATCTCATCTCCTTTTTGCTGATGATGCCATCTTTTTCTTGGAGGGTAGAACTAGCGAATGCCAAAATCTCGGTAATATCCTAAATCAGTATTGCCTAGCCACTGGTCAAGCCATTAACAGAAATAAATCTGGCCTCTTTATGGGGAAATCGTGCCCTCAGCCACTTAAGGTTAACCTGGCTAGCGAACTTCGGGTTCCTATTTTGGAAAAATCAGGTAATTACCTAGGGTTGCCTTCGAATTGGGGTTCATCAAAAAAGGACATGTTTGCTTGGGTTCTTGATAGGGTAAATGCAAAATTGGAGGGGTGGAAGGAGTCTTTCATTTCAAAAGGGGGTAAGGAGGTTCTTTTAAAATCAGTTGTTCAAGCTCTACCTCAGTATGCTATGTCTATATTTAAGGTCCCGGTTTCTATATGCAAATCTATTGAACATAAAATATCTAGGTTTTGGTGGAAAAAAAAAACAACAACAAATCTGGCATTCATTGGAAAAAGTGGGATCTTTTGAAAGCAAAAAAAGATAGTGGAGGTATGGGGTTCTGAGACTTTCTGACCTTTAATAAGGCCCTCCTGGGCAAGTAGGCTTGGCGACTGTTCCAAGATCCTTCGTCGTTGTGGAGCCGTGTGTTTAAAGGCTTGTATTTTCCTTCCAAGACCTTCTGGCGTGCGGATAGAGGTCATAGACCTTCCTGGGGTTGGCTGAGCATCCTGTTAGGTAGAGATTCTATTAGTCCAAAGCTTCAATGGTCAGTGGGAAATGGCCAATCGATAAAGGTTAGAGAGGATAAATGGTTACCTGTCAGAATTCTGGGTGGTCCAGCTTTTAGAGACGAACCTCAAACAGTGGCTGGTTTTATCTGCCCCATGTTGAATAACTGGAATGTTGACCTTCTGAATCGCTTCTTTGATGATCTCACTGTACAGCATATCATTCAATTAAAAATTTGGCCAATATCGACTGTAGATAAACTCATATGGACAGGGACTCAAGATGGTATTTATACTATGAAGAGTGGATATAATGTTATTCAATAGTCAACATACCAGCAGGTACACACGCTTCTTCTTCGTATCAAACACCCAAGCATGTCTGGAAGCAGATATGGAAACTTCAAACAGCACCCAAAATATGCAATTTTCTGTGGTCTGTCTGCCAAAACGCGTTACCTACGAAGGACAATCTCTTCTGTCAAAGGATCATCCCAGACCCGGTCTGTGTACTCTGTTCCTCTACCTCTCCATAAACTACAGAACACCTATTTTTGCATTGCCCATGGACACAATGTATATGGAACCGTTCCCAAGTTTAGATTAATGTTAATGCTTACAACTCTAACCGAATGGACTCTTGGATAGCAAACATCCTCAATTAGAGAAGGGGCTTACCAGATTTTGAGCAAATCGCTGGCCTTCTATGGGAAACTTGGAAGGCTCAGAACCATTTTGTGTTTCACCACCATCGCATCTCCCCAGATTAGATTGTTGAATCAGCTTTTGCTCTGGCCACTCTCCAGAAAAGAACCCAGCAGCAGGACTTCACGGGTCATTCCTCTTGGCTGAACCCTAATCGGTCTTGGCAACCTCCGCAGTAGGGCACATTGAAGATCAATCTAGACGGTGCTTTCCCCACAGCGACTCAAAGGGGCTCGATTGCTAGTATTGCTTGCGATCACTCGAGTAGATTGATCGGAGGCTTCACACACTCTGTCTCCACGTCCTCTGCTCTCGAGACAGAGATCCAAGCGTTAGTTTCCTCTCTCAAGGATCTGCTACAGCAAAATTTAACCGAATCTCACCTGGTTGTGGAGTCCGACAACATCATCCTGGTCGAAACCCTCAATCGGTGCCGCCCGCCGCCGTGGGAGTGCCGCGCCCTCTTGGCCGAATGCTTTGATCTCCTTCGGCGCTTCTGCAATCTCAGCGTGCAGCACTGCCGTCGGGAAGCCAATGCCCTAGCAGACTGGGCCGCTAAGGCCCACGGACGAGGGCTTCTTTCTTCAAATTGGCTTGTCTCCCTTCCTCAAGTTATGCTCGACATCCTTTGTAACGATGCCCTAGCCCAGGGTTGTTCCTTTTTTCCCACGTGACGTTTTATTATCAATATATTACCTTTTCCGATAAAAAAAAATAACAGGCACATTGACATCAACAAGTATGCTTATGTCATCCTCTGGAAAGGGAGCATTAGAAGAAATAAGATTCGAGCACAAAATCACATACTAATGTCTATATGGAGCTGGAAACAGTTATTCAACGTGATACTAACAAGAACTAGGCAGAGGAATTAAGGACTAATCCTGAAACAGATTCTTTTATGAATTATTTAATGGATTAAATATAAGCAAAAACATTATTATATGATAAATCAACTGGGACCTTAATAACTTGAGCATAACATACTCCACTTCCATTGATGATGGTTATTGGTGACAAAGACACTCGAGTTTAAACATGAATAACTCACTCTAACCTACACAAACATTTCTATGAATGTTATCAACATAAAAAGAAAACCTCGGTGGGTTTGCGTTATAGTAAACCTTCAACATACAAGGGATAGATGGCTCAAATTAACCAACCAGAAGTGCCAATGGAGTGAGGGTAATTTAGGACAGATGCACATGTTTGATAAACAGCATAATATCTTGCAAATGAAGGACAGAGAACTAAAGCAGTGTTATAGGACAAACCAACTGTATAGAGGGCTCGCAGGACCAAATAGAGTATACACACCTGCAAAAATGCAAAAGAAAAGTAAAGAGATAAAAAGCACATTGAGAGAAACTAATCTAATAATTCTACTGGAATTTGCATTGGCTGTGAGTGGCATTTGCACTAACTAATCTAACAGTTTATTTACATTTTTGCATTTGGATTAGTAGACAACAGAATTGAGGTAGGAGAAAGTATCAAGAGAAAACAAGAAATAACCGCATAAATCTATAGATGAGCATTACATTGGCATTAGCAGTAATATCACGCAGTTCCATTCGAGATCATACTTCAATTTGAAGTGCCCATAGCACTTTTCTTTGACTTCTCAGATTCAACAATAGGATAAGAAAAAAGTGATTAGCTAATTTAAATGGGTTAGCTAGTAATATGCACTTTCACACGGACGCATGACATATAGTCCCTGCGGTAGGAGGCGCGTATAAAAAGGGACGTGGGGCCGAGGAGTAAATTCCGTCTTGAAGAGAGGTACGTCGGGTCTTACGTTGTCGTCACGTGGCACCTCCTACCGTCCTGTATCCCTTTTAATTATAGTTTTTTTTTTCCTTGCGAATTTAAAAATTATGGTATTCTTTTACTTCCCATGTTTTACAAAAATTAGCTGTTGGATAATTTTTTTCTTTGTTTTCTGAACGACTAGGTGATCTTCTATCCAATCTACAAAGGGGTACATGTATTGTCTTCTCCTCATTAATGATGCGTATGAATATCTCAATTAGAGTTTGTTAAAAAAAATGAGAATTTTAGAAAAAAATATAGTATGTTTCTCAATAACCTTTATATTATTGTGCTACACGAATCATAATCAATAATACTAAAACAGTAAACTCTTAGTAGGAAGAGGAGGAGGAGGTTGGACTGCTCATGGGGACTCACACTTATGAGAGAGAAAAGTGCGTGGGGAATTGATTTTAGGCGAATCAAAAAAGTGTGTAAGATTGGCCATATCATTCCCCATTATTTAGAGGAAGAAAAAACCTATACATGTGTGTCAATATCTCAACAATATTTAAATAATGAGAAATTCATATTGACTCATCTCTTACTAGATTATACTAATTGAGCGTGTATGACTCAACAAGACTATATTACTAGGGCTGAGCACGGTTCCCGGGTAACCCGGGAACCGGAACCAAACCGGAGGAGGGTCCAATTCGGTTCCCGGTTCCAAGGGGGACCGGTTCCGGTTCCGGTTCCTTTTTTCTGGGAACCGGGAGTTCCGGTTCCGATTCCGGTTCCAAGCGGAATTGGAACCGGAACCGGAACCGGAACCAGTCGTGGAACCGGTTTTGGAACCGGTTAGGGTTCCAAAAGGAACCCCACTCCCCCGAGACTCCCGACCCCCTCACTTTCCATTTTTCAGAGTCTCGCCGGACGCCGCTCTGAGTCTCGCCGCCGGACGCCGCTTGCCCTCAAGGCCACCACCGCTAGACGCCAGTCACCGACTTCGCTCGCGCGAACCCTCGCCGCTCGACGCCCGTCGCCAACTACCCGATGTAGGCAGATCTGAGCCGAGCTCGTCTCTGCTCGCGACCCATCGCCTTTGCTCGCGCCAGAAGCCCCGACGAGCACAAGCCCCGACGACGCCGATTCTGCTGTCTCCACTCGCGACCCATCGCCTCTGGTCACTAGGTCTCCGATTCTGACCCACAACGCCGCTGCTACTGTCTCCGCCTCTGCTCCGATGACTCGACGCCAGTAGTCGCGACGCCTGACGCCGTTGCCCCGAAGACCAGTGACCGACGTCCCTGCTCGCTGCTCAGCGCCGGACGCCGCTCGCCCGGTAAAATTGGATTTCTGGACCTTCTCTCCAAGGGTACGATTCGGGGTAATACCATCAAATGCTGTGAATTTCATTTGTACGATCTCGGGGTAATACCAGCGTAGGGAGTGAGTGATTGATTCGGTGATTCTTGGACTTGCTCTGTTTTAACTCCTTATTAGAAGCGATGCGTAAAGTTTTCTTTTTATTATTCGTTTTTGATTGAGTTGTGCTTCTTTTTTTGGGTTTCAGCTTGGCTTTGAATTCGGAGATGAATGAGCATGTGGCCATAAAGAAGATTGCTAATGCTTTCTATAACAAGATCGATGCGAAGAGGACCCTCCATGAGATTAAGCTCCTCCGGCACATGGACCATGAAAACGTTAGTGAATCCCTTGCGTTACAGTTTTTCTATTACGTGATTGAGAATGGCTTTTTGGGTTGTTTGAAGTGTGTTGTTTTTTTTTTTTTTATGGTTGGCTTATGGGTGTCGGTAGTGCCATCGATATTATGCAATGGTGCATTTACGTTGCTCTCCATCTTGGTTCTAAGTCTAACGAATGTGTAGTACAGGTGAATTAGCATTTCCTGCTGTGGACAACGAATTAAGAGTTAGTGCAGCAAATAGTAGAGCTTTGAATCTTCTATTTCACTAGAAGGGATATCGATTGCTTAAGATAATCTAGTCTCCATGTTGTTCTGTGTTACCATTTCTCTGCATCAATTGTTAATGAGACAGAGAACATACTGAAACACCAGTCAGAGTATTGTCATCACTCATCAAGATATAGAAAGTCTTATTGTCACTTTGCTACTTACAGAGTTGAACGTCCCTTCTTTGAACTTTTCAGAAGTTTAATTTCTATTATACTGATATAGAAGGGCACTGATACTCATCATTCTTAGAGATGGAATAGATGGTTATATCTTGACTGGATGCAATTTGTAATGATATGAAAGTGGTTCTTGTTGGTATAAAGAACAAGTTTTGAACTATGATTGATGGGAATCCACATGCATGCGGTCCTTAATGAAGCTACATTTATTTATGGTGTGGCTATGCCAGATACAAAATAAGCTCTTTAATCAATGCAGAACTGGTATTGCATGGCAATTTTAACAGAACTTGCTTTTCGGTTATTATGATTCTTGTATGCTTATGTGAGGTCATATTATGTTAATGCAGGTTGTGGCAATTAGAGATATTATTCCACCGCCACAGAGAGAGGTTTTCAATGATGTTTATATTGCATATGAGCTTATGGACACTGATCTGCATCAAATTAGTCGTTCCAACCAAGTATTGTCTGAGGAGCATTGTCAGGTTTCATTTTGCCATTTATTGTACGATATTGGCGCTTCCTTCTAGATGGGATATTGCTTTCTTGTTAGTTGCTGGTTCTTAATTATGCTAGTCGGAGTTGCCATCCGCTGCTTTCTTGTCATTTGCTGGGTCTTAATTAGGTTATTGGGAATTGACCGTAGAGTATGCGCGTACGTTATAGTTCAAATCTAAAAATTAAAAAAAAAAAGAAAAAAAAAGAACCTGTTGGAACCTGGAACCGACCCTGGAACCTGTGACAGGGTAGGTTCCAGGTTCTCGGTTCTGACGGGTAGGTTCCAGGTTCCAAAAAATGAAGAACCTGTACCCGAGGGTAGGTTCCAGGTTCCATACGGAACCGAACCAGAACCTGGAACCGCTCATCCCTATATATTACCAACTCAAGAAAACTTAATTGGAAATCCCTTACCAAAAATAACCCACCTAGTAAATAGATTTCAACCACAATAAATATTTGAACAATTTCAAAAGCATGGTGGATCATCTTTTCATTTATTGAATTTTTTCTTTAAATATATTACCATATATCACTAATAAAAAAAATAAGGAGAATTATTTAAAAAGTCCTAGACCTATTGCAATTGTGTTAATACAATCATCAACTTTTTTTTCTTACTAAGTAAGTTGTAAAACTTTTGTGATTGTGCCAATGTAGCCTATCCGGCCAATTTTGGTCAGCCAAGCCAACATGGATGCGATTCATCCTACGTGGCGTAGTCGGCGCTGACATTGATAATTTTTAATAATATTTTAAATTTTTTCCTTTTTAATTTTCTTATATATTCTTTTCTTTTCTCTTTCCTTTCTTTTTTTTCTTTTCTCTCTCTGTTTTCTCTTTTATTCCTTCCCCTCTTCTTCTTCCTCTAGCTAGTCATTGAACCTTGACAACTGGCCAGAGGTGAGGGCTGGTGAAGCTATGCCTCAACCAACCCTCTTGTGAAGGCTCCCTTGCCCAACCCTTGGCGATCGGCCAAAGGAATAAGAAGAATGGAAGGAAAAAAAAATGAAAGAGAAAGAAAATGAGAAAAGGAAAAAATAAAAAAATATTTAAAATTGTTCATATTGGTACTAGCCATACCATATAGGGCAACCATAGTCCAGGTCAATGCAATAGGCCAAATTGGTCCAAGGGAGTAAATAGGTACAAATGCAAAATGTTTAGAATTTAATTGATAAAAAAGGGAGTTTAGAACCGAATTGGCACAATTGTAATAATTTTAGCCTTCCCAAAAAAATATATATTTCACCATACATTTGTGACCACTTTATACACAACTTACCGCAAGAGCATGGTGGATATTACAGTAGAGGGATCCATATTTGTAAAGAAACTTCCAAAAAAAATTGTTGAAATATATATGGCTAACATGTTTAGAAATCATCATAATTCTTCACGAAAATGATGGCGGAGCAAGAATCACAAAAATGAGGGGTTGTTAGAAGCCTAGAATTGGGACGCATACCAAAGCACGGTGATGAATTTTCGAGGCTACACATAGAGCCACTGACAGCTTACTGGTTTTGAGTCATCATTAACATAATTAATCTCGTCTGGGTTGTCTCGTACAAATATCAAGCTGTTTGCATGCAACCTAAATGAGCATAACGCTTTAATTTTTTTGATTCTGTTGTCTAGTCTTTTTAAGTAAATTAAGGGGAAGGTTTCAGGTAATGTTGTGAGAATAAAGAATTAATCTTCGCATGAGACATTGATCCTTAGCTTTATCTAAGTTGTCGCGCCTGCTGTTTTTGGCAGCAGGCACAACAACTTGGTGCGTTTGAAAAAAGGTTTGGGAAAAAGATTTTTATCTAGATAAAGTAATTTAAATTTTCGAGTATTTGTTCAAAACAAACAGCATTTGGATAATTGGCTTTTGGTACATTTTTGTTAAGCAACTAAATGAAGTAAAAGTTTTGGGCCTAAAACTTAGGATGCTTTGACAGCATGTGAGATTTTGTGAAATCATTACCAACTCTCTTAACAGCTTAAATCGTCATATAAAGATGTATTTTAATATTTAAATATTATAAAAAGAATTTTGAAATCGAAAACCACACTCACCGCTTTGCGAAGTCCGGTGGGGAGTTGTTCGATGACGAAAGCGAATGTCTTGGAGAACTTGCGGAGCATGGAGTAGCAGAATCGCCAATGAGGTTGCTGAGGGATCAGCTTCTCGACATTCCTCGCCTTCATCTTCAGCTTCAACAGTGGGTAGAGTTCATCTGGATGCTAATCGCTCCCAAACTCCCCATTTCTCTCTCTCTCTCTCTCTCTGAACTCGAGATCGGAGAAAACAGAGATTGAATTTGGCAAAAGCTAATGGGGAGGTTTTTGTAAGGAGAGCAAACCAGAATGGTCAAATATGAAGTCTCTGGGCTTGGAATAAACGATGTTATATACTCGTCGAAGTGTCCTTTAATGTCTTTAAATCATAGTACCGCACAGTTTTTTCGGTGTTCATGGCGTAAAAAACGTGATTTTCATTTTGAGTGATTAAACAATCACGGATCAACCTATCTCCAAAAGACCTCTAACCTCATCTAGTCCAGTTGCCTCAAGGACCTCTAACCTTGTTGAGTGCACTTTCATCAAAAACTTAAGTTGTGACGTGTCTTACTAAAAGCTGGAATTCTCCCTCCAACTCCCCGGGGGAACCAAATTTCAGATTGGAGCTGCTTGAAAATTAGTTTGCGGCAGGTCAGGGAAGTTCCCAAGTCTTTGATTAGGAGTAGAAACCTACTTGTGATTGTTTCCCAAGCGGTGACCTGAACATTCATAGAGCTAATCGCTAATCCTAGGGCAAGAAAAAATTCCAAGATTGCTCCAAATTGACCTTTGGGCACGGTTATGTGGCTATGCTAAGAGTAACTTCATTATTAGTTTATGTATAATGATTTCATTCATTCATTCTCATATCATTTGCCTCGACTAGATTGACATAAGTTTTTTTTTTTTTTTTATCTCGTTTTGTGTTGCACGTGACTTTTGATAACAACCTAGGAAATTAAGTAGTTTCTAGAAAACAAAATTATCCTAATATGGAATCTAAAAGTTTTGTAACATAAGATTAGTTGGTCAGCAATTATTGCTTGGCTCTTCAAGATGTCCTATCGTTGTTGCCCCTTGTTAGTTTTTGAAGTCAATGTGCAAGGGTATGTGTGTGTGGATTTTACTGGCAATAGAGCAACAATGGGATAAGGAAAGGAAAATTATATCATAGTGTTTGTGTATTTGTGTGAAAATTATATCTCAAGTTTGAGTCAAAAATGAAAATCTAAATTTTAAAAACTAATAAATAAAGAAAAAGGAAATCTACTGCACTAGGGAATGTATGGAAATCGTGTTAGTTTTCGAGTCGGCCAAAGGAAAAGTGAAGAAGAAAGTCCATGATTGAACAAATGATTATAATATATATATATATATATATATATATATATATATATCATATATGGCTCTTGTGGGCACATTGTTGATGTGCAGAACCAATTTTCATTGTGAGTTTTGTGGTAAAAAATTATATCATAGTGTTTGTGTATTTGTGTGAAAATTGGGTCTCAAGTTTGAGTCAAAAATGAAAATCCGAATTTTAGAAATTAATAAATAAAGAAAAAGGAAATCTACTGCACTAGGGAAATGTATGGAAATCATGTTAGTTTTTTAGTTGGCCAAAGGAAAAGTGAAGAAGAAAGTCCATGATTGAACAAATGATTATAATATAATATATATTATATATGGCTCTTGTGGGCACATTGTTGATGTGCAGAGGCAATTTTCATCGTGAGTTTTGTGGCGAAAAATTATATCATAGTGTTTGTGTATTTGTGTGAAAATTATGCTCAAGTTTGAGTCGAAAATGAAAATCTGAATTTTAGAAATTAATAATAAAGAAAAAGGAAATCTACTGCACAAGGGAAATGTGTGGAAATCGTGTTAGTTTTCGAGTCGGCCAAAGGAAAAGTGAAGAAGAAAGTCCATGATCGAACAAATGATTAGAATATAATATATATTATATATGGCTCTTGTGGGCACATTGTTGACGTGTAGAGGCAATTTTCATCGTGAGTTTTGTGGCGAAAAATTATATCATAGTGTTTGTGTATTTGTGTGAAAATTATGTCTCAAGTTTGAGTTGAAAATGAAAATCTGAATTTTAGAAATTAATAAATAAAGAAAAAGGAAATCTACTGCACTAGGGAAATGTATGGAAATCGTGTTAGTTTTTGAGTCGGTCAGAGGAAAAGTGAAGAAGAAAGTCCATGATTGAACTTTGTTGACTGAATCCCACTTTGCTTTTATTTCCTTCTCCATTAACCCTGCCTATCTTTGATGACCAAATGGTGCACTTCCTCAAAGGCAGGACAAATGATTATAATATAATATATATTATATATGGCTCTTGTGGGCACATTGTTGATGTGCAGAGGCAATTTTCATCGTGAGTTTTGTGGCGAAAAATTATATCATAGTGTTTGTGTATTTGTTTGAAAATTATGCTCAAGTTTGAGCCAAAAATGAAAATCTGAATTTTAGAGATTAATAATAAAGAAAAAGGAAATCTACTGCACTAGGGAAATGTGTGGAAATCGTGTTAGTTTTCGAGTCGGCCAAAGGAAAAGTGAAGGAGAAAGTCCTTGATCGAACAAATGATTATAATATAATACATATTATATATGGCTCTTGTGGGCACATTGTTGATGTGCAGAGGCAATTTTCATTGTGAGTTTTGTGGCGAAAAATTATATCATAGTGTTTGTGTATTTGTATGAAAATTATGTCTCAAGTTGAGTTGAAAATGAAAATCTGAATTTTAGAAATTAATAAATAAAGAAAAAGGAAATCTACTGCACTAGGGAAATGTATGGAAATCGTGTTAGTTTTTGAGTCAGCCAGAGGAAAAGTGAAGAAGAAAGTCCATGATTGAACTTTGTTGACTGAATCCCACTTTGCTTTTATTTCCTTCTCCATTAACGCTGCCTATCTTTGATGACCAAATGGTGCACTTCCTCAAAGGATGGACAAATGATTATAATATAATATATATTATATATGGCTCTTGTGGGCACATTGTTGATGTGCAGAGGCAATTTTCATCGTGAGTTTTGTGGCGAAAAAATCCTGGTGGGGATACACAAGTATTCAAGCCAATTAAATTCTTATGGTGAGAATTTGTGTTTAATTATTTTATGAGATTAAGAGATTATTATGTGAAGAACTATGGGGCTAAATGCTACGTGAGTTATTAGATATAATTAAACTAACTCGACTGTGATTATAATCTACACTATATCACTTTATCTATAGTAGAATTCGTTGCTATTCTTCCCATGAACATATGTCGTAGGGATTGAATTATGTAAATCTACTGATCTATTTTCTTTTTTGTTTATTTTATTGTTTTGCTTACTTTTGTAATAACATGAGTGGATCGGCTTTTCTTGGTTGGTTTGTCAGAGTATTTACTCATCTGAACATTGTGACATCCTGAAATTTTAACGCATTAGACTTGGAAATTCGATCTGGAATCGATTACTCGACCGTGCTCATTTGCAGAGGTCATTACGGCACAGTAAAGATCGATTAAAAATCAAAAATAGGTCGATTCAACTGAGATATGTGGTTAAACATGGGTGATTCCACCAAATTGAAAAATTATCGTCGATTGGCACTAGTCTGATTTTTCTGTTGTTTTGGTATCTTGTGTTCGTATTTAAATCCTTTAGATTTTCACGACCACCGAGAGTCGCCAATGTGTCGAAAGAGTTCATTGTGGTTTGAAGAAAATTGACCACGGGTCATTTGCACTAAAAATTTTTAAAAGCTACTCGGTAGCCTAGGTCATGCTAAAATCGTGCTAGATTGAAATTAACCGTGAATTTGAATATGATTTTAGAAATTGAAAGTTCTGTCATGTCACGAGTCATTTTAGGAACGTCAACTCAGTCTTAGAAGATTTTTCTGCAAATCGAGATTTTTGCAGAAAAAGTCGAGATAGGGCCGTTTTCTACCGGAAAATGCAGAGGACCGTTTTTTATCGCGAAATTGGGATGGAAGTGGGATCTATTGGTGAGGGAAAATGCCAATTTGATCGAGGGTATGATGGTTGACTTTTTGAGGGCCAAATTGATTTGATTCAAGAAGAAATTGAATCCAATTTGAGCCAAATGTGTACAAAATTCGTATGCCCCCCTTAAATCCAACAATTGGGCCACTTCAAGGTTTCTAGAAGAAGACTAGGCTGCTGGAAATCTGCTGAGGAAGCCAGCTGCTTGGTGGGCCAAGGTTGAGGGGAAAAAGAGATGAGGAAGAGACCATTGGGCCCCCTCCTTGCAGCAACCGGTTCCCCCTCTCCTTCTTCCCCATTTCCGTTGACCGTTATTGATTGCCCAATTATAGATTTTATTTATTATTTCCCAAAAAAGGAGTCTCGGCAAGAAAATAGAGAATTTCGAGGTGTTGGGTTTGGACGCCAAATTTTACGTGCTAAATAAAATAATGGGGTTTTAAAATAGAAGTGTGCAAAGTTTGATGGGTTGATTTCAAATATGTGATCACGTACGAATATTTTATTGGGAATTTTTAAGTGTGATTTTGCCAAAGTTAATTATTCGAAAATGAACTATTTTGTTCTAGGTTAATTAATGACAATAAGAATTTGTTTAATTGCTAGTGTGCTTGAGTGGTCATTTAATTAAACCCGTCCCCCAACGGGAGTTTGGGGGCGATGCTCGATTTTTATCAGATGTTCGGCAGGGGTTCAAATGCCAAGTCACGATTGAGACGGGATCGATGCTCTTTTATGAAATGCTGCTAAGAGAGGGTTTTAGACGATGCCATGCCCGATGGGGTGGGACAATGCCCGGTCATGCCAGAAGACCACTGACTCTTATGTTGACTATTGCCCGAGGGGTCATAATAATTGGAACACGTGTGTTGACAATATGCCTGGAATATTTCGAATGTGTATTGATTATTATTTATGTGTGTTACACTAATATTGTCATGTGAGATGTACTAATATATAAGGGTGTGTTAAGGCAATGTAAGATTGGTCTCCGAGGCGAATTAGCTTCCTAATTGAGGTTTAGTAAGTTGACTCCCTGAGATTTATATCTTACCTCGTTGTTGTTATTTTCAGGACAGTAGCATTGAGAATTGTTAGGTATGATTAAGGTGGGTGTAAAATGCGATACTTTTTGACTGGACCTGCCGTTAGTGAATTTTAGGTTAATCTTGACCCCAGCAGGTTTTTGAGTTGGTCGGTAGGAAGTCGCCTTTTGGGGCTTGTAATTGTTAAACTTCATAGGGTTAATGAGTAATATATAAAGGTCGTGCCTTTGGAAATATTTTCTCTGTTTTGCTATCCCTGCTGTGATGATTGATTGGGTGTCGTTTATTTGAGTTGTTTCTACATGCATTTAATCAAAAGATAAAAAGAATGAGTCGGTGATGCGTCCTGGGATGTTGCAAATTTAATTGACCATTGAAGGATGTTCGCGCACTCGGGGCTCAGAGCCTGACTCAAATAGGGCAGGGAAAGATTTGAATTCAAGATTTCCTACTTTGATACCGTGTAAATATCAAATTATATCTCTATCTAACAACTTAAGTTTTTAGAACAGTTAGTAGTGGTTCCACAAAATCTCACATGGATGGTTGATTGGTGGCCCCCTCTTAATATATATGTAAGTGTTTAATAAATATCTCAAGAAAGGAATTTGGCAACCAATGTTGTTTCTGAGTAGGTGGGCATTGTAATGTCACAACACAAGCCCGATGAACTTGAGCATTGGGGATTCAAGTTGAGATGAATTAATGCAGAAGGATACTCGAATTAAGGGGGAGCAAACTTAACACCAAAACTTAACATAGGAGCTCACACGTGAGTGGGAGATTGTTAAGATACATGTGTAAGTTGTATTAAAGAAGTCTCATATTAGAGAATTGATGTAGTGTGGAGAAGTTAATATATTCTAGTTGACCTATAACTCATTGGCTTAAGTTTTTGAGTGAAAGTGAGTCCAATTGGAATCATACATAAAAGTTTGTGGGCTGAGTTTGGTTAGCCCATCATGGGCATATTCGATCTAGTCTGAAACCCTACATATTTCGATGTTCCTTTTTTCAGCCATTCCCAAACTTTCATGTATAATTCCTTTGGTTTCTTAGTCAACACAATCTCTATAGACTTGCCTATCACACGTTCAACACACCTTTAACACACATTTTGCTTCGCCATTTGCATGGGAAATTTACCAAATTAGTTCTAAATCTATTATACAGATGTCAATTAAGTCTTAAACTTTTCAATTTATTAGTCATTAGTTATTGTGCAAAATTCCAATGTTGTGGCTGTCCAAGTCATCTCCAAATGTCCTCATCTCCAAATGTCCTATGTGGCATACTGCCATATCAACTTTCCAACAAAATTGGCCTGAAGGACTTTATTGAAATTTCGTGCAAAAGGCATAGGACTAAATTGGCAATTTTAGAAAGTTTAAGACATAATTGTCATTCATACTATAAGTTTAGGACGGATTAGACAATTTCCCCCATTTGCTATCACGCCTGATCCTCGAGCGCGCGCCCTTCCCTCACTGGTCGATTAAATAACGACATCCCAAGACGTATCGTCGACCCATTCATTTTAATACGCATGCGGAAGCATATAAATAATCCCCATATAATAAAACAATGGGATAGGAAAGTAGGACCATAAAATTTGAACCTGAAGTAACCACACATATATACTTTGCACACCATAATGTATATAGTACGATACAAACTATTAAAGTCGGGTTCTACTCAAGCCAGTCAAAAAACAAAGCCTATAAGCAGGGGTGGGGGTTCTCGATCTACTCTGGGTCATCATCTTCCTCGATCTCTCCTTCTTCTACGTTCCAGCTAGAGCCTTCAACAGAATGCACTGGGAACTTTGGTATTGTAAGAGTTGGGTCTACTGCATCTACTATCGAGCCTTGAGGAGGATCAGCTGTGCCCTTCCCAAAAGCGACTTCTAGAACGTACAGAGGTATCTCAAACTTTGGTATGGGACCCTCTCTTTGGCCATCCTGAGCATGGTAGTACCACGATCGGTATCGATGGGGCACCTTGTGGGTAAGACCCACACTAACCCAGACTGTGGACCTCACCAACTCATAGGTCCAACCCCTAAGGCTCCCAGGCAACTGAATATAAGATGCATACTCTGTAATATTCTTAGGTCGTCCAAAAAACTCAGGAGCAGCCATCTAAGGACCTGCAATGTTATACCATAACGGGGTGAGATGACATCTTAGCGAGTTCTACCCCTTTAAGACTCGATTAGGAAGAAAATGCGCCCTAAGGGTTGCCTAAGCACAAACGCGAGTCAGAGGTCTTACCTTTATCTTTGTTCCTTCTTGCAAGTCAATATATCTCATAGATACACAATCATATCAACCAATCAATTCAATCAATTGGATCGAACTCAATCACATCAACCAATCAATTCAATCAATTGGATCGAACTATCGATCAATCGACTCAGTTGATTACATGTCATCATGACCTTCCTCCGGTCAGCCAAATCAATACTATCTAATAAGTCCGATCATATCAGAACTGCTTGCTCTAAGCTGATATAAAGACAATATAGCTCGCACTAAGCTAATAAATACTATACTGCTCGAAATGTAAACTGACATATTAGAGCCCATAGGTTGATATAGTATACTAATAATGCTCCCTCTAAACTGATAATGTATACTACTCACAATCTAAGCTGACACATGAGAGCCCGTAGGTTGATATAGTGTACCGGTATACTGCTCGCAATCTAAGCTGACATATCGCCTGCAGGTTGATATAGTATACCACCCTGGCCATCTATTCAATTTATCACTTTTATCATACTCGATAAAAATACTTCTGTGTGGGTACACGGTCGGCCTTAATCAAAATATTATATTTTCACACTTTTGAACATCCCACTAGTTTCAGAAGTCCCAAAATATATTTTTGGCGTTGTAGACCGACGTCCGGTAATTTTCCCATTAATTACTGAAATTAAATAAATTTAGGAATAAATTCCTAAAATGCAAATCACACACAATCAACACAAATTAAAGCTCAATTAAATAAATAGATCACACCATTGAATCAACATAAAATTCCGGTCACCAACTATCCCGGTCTAATTTTTGAAAAATAAATAAATAAATAAATACTGAAATTAATTAAATAATGCTAATAAATATCAAAAACGCATACTTAGGCTTGTAAAGCCTAATTATATGCCGGAACAAGCCCCGAAAAATTTTGAGACTTGTCAAATAAATATTGGAACCTATCTACTTGCTAATTACACAAAACTAACCACCTAACACGCATCGGTAATTAACTAATTCACTTAACTGTTCTAATTATTCACTAAACCAATCTTAGTCTAAACTAATCAACCCTTAAGCATTATTAACTTACTAAGCGAGAATTACTGAGTTAAACTCACTTGATTAACGAACTGCTAGTTTTGAAATGACGGGGACGCTGCGGGGGATGAGAAACTCCGAAGGGGAACCGGCTTTCGGGGTCGGGAACACCTCCAAAATGGGCTCGACAGTGGCTGGAATACCTATTGATTTGCTCTCTATTCGGGGGCTAAAAGGTGGTTGGTCCGGGGTTGATTGGGCGAGACAAGAATCAGTGGGGTTGTAGCGGTGCTCGGCAGTCCTCACGGTGGCTAAACAGAGGCTAGATGGTGGCAGCAAGGCTCCGACTGCGGCGCTTAGCATCTTGGCAAGCTGCTGGACGCACGGTTGGGCGAGACGGTGCGGTTGGAGGGGCGAGCAAGCGAGGTGACCGCGGGGCAGCGAACGATGGCGAAGGGGTGCAACGATGGACGCTCGGGCTCCGGCGGGCTTCGACTGGCTTCTATTGGTTGCTGGAACCAAAAATAGCAATGAGGAGGATTAGAATGGGCGGTCAATGGGTTGAGGGAGAGAGGGAGGAGAAGAGGGAACAAAGGGGGGCCACTTGGTCTTCACTTATCCAATTTGGTCTCCTTAACCACTCCCCTCCACCAGTTGTGTTCCAAGGCCAACAATCAGCCGCTAAGGCCCTTTCCAGAAGCCTTGAAATGGTCTAGTCATGGGTGGTGGGGGGCTATGAATTTCACAAGTTTTCCTTCCAATTGGACATCAAAAGCTTCTCAAATCAATTCAATTCGGCCTCTAAAAATTCAATCAACATACCATCAATCAAATTGATGTTTTTTCTCGCCAATATATCTCCCTCGCATCCCAATTTAGTGATAAAAAATGGTCCTCGGCATTTTCTGAAGAAAAATGACCTTAAGATGATTTTTTCCCAAAAAGTTTCGGTTTGCATAAAAGTCTTTGGAGAATGAGTTGACGTTCCTAAAATGATTTGTGACATAAGAAAACTTTCAATTTCTGAAATTGAATTCAAATTCGCAGTTAATTTTACTCTGACATGTTTTTAGCGTGACCTAGGCTACTGTGTAGCTTTTTAGAAATTTTTAGTGCAAATGACAGTGGTCGATTTCCTTCGAGCCACAATAAATCTCTTTGACACATTGGTGAATCTCGATTGTTCTGAAAATTTCGATGATTCAAGTACAGACATAAGGTACCCAAATGATAGAAGAAATCAATCTAATGCTGGTCGACGAGAATTTCTCAATTTGGTGGAATCATCCATGTTTAATCACATATCTCAGTCGAACCAACCTATTTTTGATTCCCAATCGACTTATATCTATCTGCAATGATCTCTGCAGATGAGCACGGTCGAGTAGTCGAATCTTGGTCGAATCCTTAAGTCTATTGCATTAAAATTCCTTAATGACTTCCTCAGTTAGTCTAGTTATCTCAGGAGTGATCAGCTCTGAGAACAACACTATGGGTGCGCCGATGAAAAGCCTGATTAATTTAATTGAAAGCAGAACCGTAAAATCCAGGATGTTACAACTCTTCTCCTCTTATAAAAATTTAATTCTTGAAATTTAAACCATTACAACACTTAAGCAAAAAGGTGGGGGTGCAATTGTCTCATCGACTTTTCGCTCTCCCAGGTTGCTCCTTTAGTGCCGTGGTGTTGCTAGACCACTTTGACCAAGGGGATGGTTTTTATACGCATAACTTGCTCTTTTCTGTCCATTATTTGAACCGAGCTTTCAACGTATGACACTTGGTCATCCACGTCCAATTCTTCAAAATTAAGCACGTGAGTCGAGTCAGGCTCGTACTTCCTCGACATCGACACGTGAAAGACATCGTGCATTTGCGCCAGTCTCGGCAGCAACGCAAGACGATACGCTAGGGTCCCAATTCTCTCAAGAATTTCAAACGGATCTACGTACCTCGGACTCAGTTTTCCTTTCTTACTAAAGCGCGAAGTTCCCCTCATTGGTGACACCTTAAGAAAAACGTGATCACCAACTTGAAATTCCAATGGTCTCCGGCGCTTATCTGCATAACGTTTTTGTCTGCTCTGAGCAGTCTTTTGTCTGTCTTTGATCACTGCAACGACATCCACTAACTGCTAAACCAACTATGGACCTGTAATCTTTCTTTCCCCGACTTCATCCCAATACACTAGCGTTCTGCACGCTCTGCCATGCAGTGCTTCAAAATGAACCATCTGAATGCTCTACTGATAACTATTGTTGTAGGCAAACTCAACCAAATGAAGTTGTTCTTCCCAACTTCCCTTGAAATCCAGTACGTATGCTCGCAGCATATCCTCGAGGGTCTGAATTGTCCTCTCAGACTGACCATCTGTCTGAGGATGATATGTCGTATTGTACTGCAGCTTCGTACCTAAGGCACTCTGCAAACTTTTCTAAAAAGTAGCTGTGAATCTCGAGTCTCGATCTAAAGTTATCGTAACCAGCACTCCATGCAGTCGAACTATTTGGCGCACGTATAAATCAGCATGTCTGCCCAAACTAAGGTCCTTTCGCACTACAATAAAGTGAGCTGACTTTGTTAACCTATCGACTACTACCTAAATAGAATCATTACCTCTCTGACTCCTCGGTAGACTGGTCACGAAGTCCATTGTGATATGCTCCCATTTCCACTCTAGGATTTCAAGAGGTTGCAGAAGTCCTCCCGGCTTGTAATGCTAAGCTTTGACCTGCTGACATATCAAACACTTGGCGACATGCTTGGCGATGTCCACCTTCATACCAGACCACCAATGGTGTTGACACGGATTCTCATACATCTTCGTACTTCCAAGGTAAATGCTGTAACTGCTACGGTGGGCTTGTGATAAAATGTCCTCTCTAAGCTCCACATCGTCAGGTACAACCAATTGTCCTCGGAACCTCAATGTTCCATCATCAGAAACCTGAAAGTCAGTCTTTTTCATATTAGTATCATCTTGCAAAATCTTCTGAACATCCAGGTCTGTCGGCTGAAGTAACTTGATCCTGATCTACACATTCGGCTCAATTCTAAGGGTGGCCATAAGATTTGAAAGATGGCCTACCTCAAACATGAACATCGAATCTCGAGCTCTCTCTATCAAATTCCACTCATTAATCAGCAGATGAGCGATTGAAGATTTTCGACTCAAAGCATCGGCGACCTTGTTCGCCTTCCTAGGGTGATATAGGATATCACAGTCATAATCCTTCAGAAGCTCCATCCATCGGCGCTATTTCATATTCAACTCCTTCTAAGAGAATAGTAAGAGAACAGGTACTTGAGACTTTGATAGTCCGTGAAGATTTGGAATCTTTCTCCACACAGATAGTGCCTCCAAATCTTCAGCACAAAAATAATGGCTGCGAGTTCCAAGTCATGCGTTGGGTAGTTTTGTTTATGAGGCCTCAACTGACGAGAGGCGTATGCAACCACTCTACCATGTTGCATCAACACGCAACCCAGTCTTTTGAACGACGCATCACTGTAGATTTCGTATCCTCCAGGACCAGATGGAATGGTCAGCATAGGTGCGGTAATCAGCTTCTGCTTAAACTCTTGGAAACTACGCTCGCACTTATCTGTCCACACGAACTTCTCTTCTTTCTTCTGGAGTTTAGTCAATGGCGATGCTAAAGCTGAAAACCCTACTACAAACCTTTTGTAATAACCTACCAAACCCAGAAAACTTCTGATCTCTATCACAGTAGTTGGTCTCGGCCAGTTGATTACTCTTCAATCTTGGATGGGTCCACGGAGATTATTTCACCTAAAATCACGTGACCTGAGAAAGCAGCACGAGTCAACTAAAACTCGCACTTGCTGAACTTTGCGTACAGCTAATGAACTCTCAGAGTCTGCAGTACCATCCTTATATGACTCTCATGCTCTTCCTCACTTCTCGAATACACCAGAATATCACCGATGAACACTATCACAAATTGATCCAGATTTTCCTCGAACACTCTATTCATCAAATCCATAAAGCCAACTGGAGCATTTGTCAACCCGAACGGCATCACAGTAAACTCATAATGACCGTACTGAGTACAAAATGCTGACTTCGAAATGTCTTCCTTCCTGATCCTCAGCTGACGATATCCTATCCTCAAGTCAATCTTTGAAAATATCGACGTCCCTTGCAACTGATCAAACAAGTCATCGATTCTCAGGAGTGGATACTTGTTCTTGATCGTCACCTGATTGAGTTGGCAATAGTCGATGCATAAGTGCAACGAACCATCTTTCTTCTTCACGAATAGAACTGGTGCTCCCCAAGGTGATGCATTGGGATGAATGAGTCCTTTATCCAATAACTTTTGCATCTACACCTTCAGTTCCTTTAACTCAGATAACGCCATCCGGTAAGGAGCCTTAGAGATTGGCTCTGTCTCGGGCGCTAACTCGATCACAAACTCAATTTCTCTCTCCGGCGATAATCCTGGCAATTTCTTCGGAAAGACATCTAGAAATTCTTGCACCACAGTAATGTCTTCCATCTTCAGCTCCTCAATTGTTGTATCCATAACAATTGCCAGGTAATTCTGACAACCCTCATCTAACAAACGGGTTGCTTCCAGTGACGAGATCAATGTAATTGAGGGTCTTCCTCGACTTCCAACGAACTCAAAACTTCAACCCTCTAACGGATGAAACTGAATCGCCTTACGATAACAGTCTATCTTAGCTCGTTTCTTGGTGAGCCAGTCCATGCCAATTATCAAATCAAAATCATACATGGCTAGGACTAACAAATCTATTTTCTCCTATCGCTCACTAATCACTAACTTGCAACCAGAACAACTCAATGCAGACAACACCTTATCCTTTA
The DNA here is from genome assembly GCA_019915185.1 of Eucalyptus camaldulensis. Taxonomy (NCBI): domain Eukaryota; kingdom Viridiplantae; phylum Streptophyta; class Magnoliopsida; order Myrtales; family Myrtaceae; genus Eucalyptus; species Eucalyptus camaldulensis. The sequence continues at coordinate 34,261,119 of JAHSVA010000001.1, forward strand.
ACGGTGTAGATATGCTAACCACTGACTCCAGCAACTCAGGACTTAATCCTATTACCTTAACAAATTGCTCGGCAATAAAAGAATGAGTTGCTCCAGGGTCGAATAAAGCATAAGCAGGATGGTCATTCAACGAAACCATACCTGTAATCACGTCAGGCGCATCCTTTGCCTGACCTTTAATGAGAGCATACACCGTTCCCTGAGCTGGGGGTCTCATCTATCCACCCCACGGTGCGTTCTGAGGTGCGTACCTTCTGATCTGACCCAATGGTGGTGGCGGCGGTGATAACTATGGTTGTCCTCTTGGTCGTCTAGGACAATCTCTGGCTAAGTGACCCTGCTACACTCGAAACAAGCGCCCGATCTTCGAGGGCACTAGTTCACACCATGTCGTCTTCCATAGAGACGACATAGGCTACTCTGACTTGGCCCCGACTTTCCAATTCCACATTTTTTGTTGGACAGAACTTGAAATCTTCCTCTAGACATGGGACTCTTTCCTTGTCAAATCCCTTCTCTGCTTGAATTAGACCTCAATCCAGATGAGGCTGCATGCTCATTCAGACTCCTCTCTAGCATTTGGGCTCGACAGTAAACTTCTCAATAATCTATCAGATCCAACGGTATCAGTGGTTGCTTCAGTTCATGACGAAGGCCATTCCTGAACCTTCGAGCTTTTACTTCTGGATTCAATTAACCTCGGAGCATACTAAGAAAGCTCCACGAACTTGACCCCATACTAGTCAATAGTCATCGCCCTTGGCAGGGGCACTGGAACTCTTCCATCTTCTATTCTTGGGCGCTTCCCGAGAAGTACTGATCATTGAACGCTTTGAGGAAAACGTCCCATAGCGGGACTACTCCTCCTGGGAACACAACATCTCTGGCGGCTCTCTACTAGGTATTTGCATTACCCTGTAGTTGGTAAACTGCAAGGACAACCTTTTCTACCTTAGTGCACATCAGAAGTGCAAAGGCTTTCTCGAGATCTTAGATCCAGAGAGACATAGCTTCCGGATCTCCTACACCATTGAACCTTGGCAGGTTCAGCTTCAAGAACTACTCCACTAGCTTATGAATTGGCCTTTCTCTTGGCACTGCCATATTCTCGGGTTGAACTTTAGCGGGTGTGGCAATAGGTGCAGCAACAGGTGCGGCCTCAGCGGCGACGGCAATGGCAGTAGTAGCAGCGGTTGCAGCAATGGCGGCTTGGTTCTGGGCCTGCTGCCCTATCAAATCTCTCATAGCTTTGAGCACCTACATGATCCCTTCCATTCTGGGATCACCAGGGGCTGCTACCCCAACACCAACGAGAGGCGGTGCTACTCTACTCGAGCTGGCTTCAACCTGCACTCTACCTTGGCCTCCTCGGGTACCGACCCTCGTCGGCGACCTACCCCGAGTTACGGCCTCAACAATTCTCTTATTAGGAGTCCTCTGCTCTTGATCGCTCATGGCTCAATTTCTACTAAACTTGTCTTTCAAATCCAAACTAGATTAGAAGCTAGGTGATCCACACAAACAAGCACTTCTACCAAACAGCTATCACAGACATATACCAACATGAATTTAAAGGCCTTTCCTACTTACTATCCCAAAGACCTATTGCACCTTATCACTCCAATCACTAAATTTCGCTTTGATACCACCTAAACGAGGATGACATGCCCTAATCCTTGAGCGTGCACCAATCCCTCACTGGTTGATTAAATAGCGATGTCTCAGAACGTATCGCCGACTCATTCATTTTCATACACATGCGGAAGCATATAAATAATCGTCAAATAAAAAAACAATGGGATAGGAAAGTAGGACCATAAAATTTGAACCTGAAGTAACCACACATATATACATTGCACACCATAATGTATTTAGTACGATACAAACTATTAAAGTCAGGTTCTACTCAAGCCAGTTAAAAAACAAAGCCTACAAGCAGGGATGGGGGTTCTCGATCTACTTCGGGTCATTGTCATCCTCAATCCTTCCTTCTTCTATGCTCCAATTGGAGCCTTTAGCAGACTGCACTGAGGACTCTGGTACTGCAAGAGCCGGGTCTACTGCATCAATTATTGAGCCTTGAGAAGGATCAGTTGTACCCTTCCCAAAAGCGACTTCCAGAACATACAGAGGTATTGTGATAGCCCAAGCGATGGTGCGCGGAGAGGAGGGATGGCGGTGCATCCGCGCGTCGGTCCCCCAACGTGTGCAGGGAAGGGGAAAAGGTCCTTCTCTAGTCCCACATCGCTTAGGGGGAGTCCTAGGCTAGTTTATAAAGGCTTGGGTCCCTTTAATCTGTGTAACGCATTTTAAAGCCGTGAGAATTCAATGTCCAAAGAAGACAATATTACACAATGGGGCCCAGGTCATTACAAATGGTATCAGAGCTGATTCCCAACTGCGTGTGGGGCCACAACGAGTACACTATGCTCCTAAGAGGTGGAGAATGTGATAGCCCAAGCGACGGTGCGCGGGGAGGAGGGATGGTAGTGCGTTCGCGCCTCGGTCCCTAGACGTGCACAGGGAAGGGGAAGGGGTCCCTCTCTAGTCCTACATTGCTTAAGGGGGGAGTCTTGGGCTAGTTTATAAAGGCTTGGGTCCCTTTAATCTGTGTAACGCGTTTTAAAGCCGTGAGGACTTAGTGTCCAAAGTGGACAATATTACACAGTTGGGCCCAGGTCGTTACAGGTATCTCAGACTCCGGTATGAGATCCTCTCTCTAGCCATCTTAAGCATGGCAATACTATGATCGGTATCAGTGGGGCACCTTATGGGTAAGACACGCACTAACCAAAACTGTGGACCTCACCAATTCATAGGTCCAGCCTCTAGGGCTCCTAGGCAACGGAATATAAGATGTATGCTCTGTAATATTGTTAGGTCGTACAAAAAACTCAGAAGCGCCATCTAAGGACCTAAAATGTTATCCCACAATGGGGTGAGACGACGTTTCAGCGAGTTCTACCTAAGCACAAACGCGAGTCGGAGCTCTTACTTTGCCTCTGTTCCTTCTTGCAAGTCAGTATATATTATAGATACACAATCACATCAACCAATCAATTCAATCGATTTGATCGAACTATCAATCAATCGACTGAGTCGATTACATGTCATCATGACCTTCCTCCGGTCGGCTAAATCAATACTATTTAATACATCCGATCATATCAGGACTACTGGCTCTAAGCTAATATATAGATAGTATGGCTCACGCTAAGCTAATAAATAATATACTGCTCGCAATCTAAACTAACATATCAGAGCCCGTAGGTTGATATAGTATACTAATAGTGCTCCCTTTAAGCTGATAAGGTATACTGCTTGCAATCAAAGCTGACATCCCATATATTGATATAGTGTATTGGCATACTGCTTGCAATCTAAGCTGACATATCGCTCGCAGGCTAATATAGTATACCACCCCGACCATCTATTCAATTTACCACTTTTATCATACTCGATAAAAATATTCGTGTGTGGGTACACGATCGGCCTTAACCAAAATACTGTACTTTCACACTTTTGAACATCCCACTAGTTTCAAAAGTCTCAAAATATATTTTTGGCGCTGTAGACCGACCCCTGATAATTTTCCCATTAATTACTGAAATTAAATAAATTTAGGAATAAAATCTTAAAGTGCAAATCACTTAGAATCGACACAAATTAAAGCTCAATTAAATAAATAAATCATACCATTGAAATTAGCATAAAATTCCGGTCATCGGCTATCCCGGTTTAATTTATGGAAAATAAATAAATAAATAAATAAATATGGAAATTAATTAAATAATGCCAATAAATACCAAAAATGCATATTTAGGCCCATAAAGCCTAATTATATGCCGAGACGGGCCCGAAAAAATTCCAAGACTTGTTAAATAAATATTAGAACCTATCTACTTACTAATTACACAAAACTAATCACCTAACATGCATCGGTAATTAACTAATTCACTAAACCGTTCTAATTATCCACTAAACCAATCTTAGTCTAAATTAATCAACTCTTAAGCATTATTAACCTACTAAGCAAGGATTAGTGAGTTAAACTCACTTGATTAACGAATTGCTCGGTTCGAAACGACGGGGACGTTGCGGGGGACGAGAAACTCCAAAGGGGGACCGGCTTTCAGGGTCAGGAACACCTCCAAAATGAGCAAGACAGTGGGTGGAATACCCACTAATTTGCTCTTTGTTCGGGGGCTGAAAGGTGACTGGTCCGAGGCTGATTGGGCGAGACAAGAATCGGTGGGGCTACAGTGGTGCTCAGCGGTCCTCACAATGGTTAAACGGAGGATGGACAGCGATAGCAGGGCTCCAATAGTCGCCCTCGGCGTCCTGGCAAGCTGCAAGACACACGACTAGGTAAGACGGCATGGCTGGAGGCGCGTGCAAGCGAGGCGACCGTGGGGCTGCGAATGACGGCGAAGGGGCGCAACGGTGGATGCTTGGGCTTTGGCAGGCTTCGGCTTGCTTCTGCTAGTTGCTATAACCAAAAACAGCAAGGAGGAGGGATGAGAATGGGTGGTCGATGGGCGGTCGACAAGCTGAGGGAGAGAGGGAGGAGAAGAGGGAACAAAGGGGGGCCACTTGGTTTTCACTTATCCAATTTGGTCTCCTTGACCACTCCTCTCCACCAGCTGTGTTCCAAGGCCAACAATCAGTCACCAAGGCCCCTTCTAGAAGCTTTGAAAGGGTCCATAAGTCATGGGTGGTGGGGAGCTACGAATTTCACAAGTTTTCCTTCCAATTGGACATCAAAAGCTTCTCAAATCAATTCAATTCGGCCTCTAAAAATTCAATCAACATACCATCGATCAAATTGATATTCTTCCTCGCCAATATATCCCCCTCGCATCCCAATTTCGTGATAAAAAACGGTCATCGACATTTTCTAAACAAAAACGACCCTAAGACGACTTTTTCCCAAAAAGTCTCGGTTTGCAAAAAAATCTTTGGAGACTAAGTTGACATTTCTAAAATGATTTGTGACATGACAAAACTTTCAATTTCTGAAATCGGATTCAAATTCGCGGTTAATTTCACTCTGGTGCATTTTTAGCGTGACTTAGGCTACTGAGTAGCTTTTAGAAATTTTTAGTGCAAATGACCCATAGTCAATTTTCTTCGAACCACAATGAATCTCTTCGACACATTGGCGACTCTCGATTGTCATGAACATCTCGATGATTCAAATACGGACACAGGGTACCAAAATAACAGAAGAAATCAGTCTAGTGTCGGTCTACAAGAATTTCTCAATTTGGTGGAATTACTCACGTTAACCACACATTTTAGTCGAACCGACCTATTTCTAATTTTCAATCGACTTATATCTGTGTTGTAATGATCTCTGTAGATGAGCACGATCGAGTAGTCAAGTCCTGGTCGAATGCTTAAGTCTATTGTATTAAAATTCCTTAATGACTTCCTTAGTTAATCTAGTTATTTCAAGAGTGATCAGCTCTAAGAACAACACTATAGGCACATCGATGAAAAGCCCGATTAATTTAATTGAAAGCAGAACTGTAAAATTCAGGATGTCACATTTGCTTAGTAGCTTTCATGTGTAATATAATGTCATCATATTACTTTCCTATCTCATTTCTTTGAAAAAAGCATCGAGAACACCACCAGAAAAAAAGGAAAGGAAAAGATGCCAACATCATAATTGAGATATTCAATATATCAAATCTAGGTAGCTCTATTCTAGATAGGCATAGTGAACTCAAACGCATTTTTAAAATTCATATATTGGAGAAGTTTTCCTTGGAGCTACATTCCCTGTTAGTTTCTTTGAGAAACGAAAGTGAATAACATAAATCCTTGTACAATAACAAATAATAGAAAATGTCAAATAGCAGTAATTCTCCATGCTTGTTATAAGAAGTGCATTTATAACTATTAAATTGGTGTAGCGATTGTACAAGGAAACCCTAAAAAAGTATATTTGACTAAACTTAAAAATCTTCATCACCGTGAAGAAGATGGAACAATGTAAATTCAAAATCTAATCTCATCATTGGACCGCCTTGTCTTGTCGATGGCCTTTTCCTTTTCTTTCCAATTGGTTTAATATTCTTGCGAGTTAGCATTATCATTGATGAATGTGGTTTTGAGTCTTTTGACTTATTAATTGGCTCCCGATATGCATCCCAATAAAAGCAATAGGGTTTGGTGACCTTACCATATGGCAACACCAAGTTATTTGAAAGGTTGAACTTGACAAAACATCACTTAAATAGCATCTCATTAGAGAAGAAAACGGTGTGACCATTATCTGAAATATTGGGCATGCATTAGACCAGGAGGAGGTGTGAAAGTGATTGTCAAATCCCTTCATCACTTGTCATCCATAGATTACTTCCTATCCAACATTATGCAATAATCTACTAATAGGGTTATTTGTAATTATTGTTTTGAGAACTCGGAGGAATAATCCAGAAGAAAAACCCAGATTCCTTGACCCTTTTCTTGTGGTGTGGATAAGTTTTCTAGTGAGAGCTCAAGCCGAGTTCATGATGCCCATTTTAAGCTTTAGCAATCATCAAAGCACAATGGACCATATGCCATAAAAATAAGGTTAGATGGTTCACTTTGTTGATACACCTCAGCTACATCATCAATGGTATCGTCATATTCTTCTTCGAGTAGGCATGTTGTTAGAATTCCGAGATTGAACCTTGAAGATACATTTCCTATTTTTCTTTAAAATATCATGCCTTCCCACCCTTTTACTTATTATAAAAAAAGGATAAAATAATAATGGAAGTAGCACTTTTAGTATTTATTCTTTTTCCAAAAGATAGAGATTAAAAAGTCAAACGAAGAAAATCTAACTGCCTTAAACTAGTGACGTTTTTTAGGTTGCCATAATTAGGGAAGTCAATGTGACCCTTTAAGCCCTCAAAGATAAAACAAGAAATTCCAACAAAACCGATCATCCAAGTACCCAAAAAAGTTGGCTTAAATTTGATTGCTCGCACTGACATGAAAGCTTGGATGTTCTCTAGAAACATATTTAAGCGCTTTGAAAGAGTAGATCTTCTCTAGAAACATATGCATGTTCTTTGGAATACAATATATGTCTCTACAAATCTATTCATTGTTGCCTTTCTTTGCATCTGGATACTAGAGACATTTCTATTTATGAATGGTATGTTGGCATTAAATAAAACATAAACCCCGCTGTGAATTTCATTTAAATTGTCCCGATGTGCGATCCGATCTTGAATTGAGGCCTTAAACTCATTTGAGCTGCCCCAGTGGCCACCTTTCCAACATGGAATGGGGAGGTGGGGGGTTCAAATCCCCACATTCTCTAGATGGGTTGGGGTGGAGACGATTAAGTTTCAAGAATGGGTTTCGACTCTCACGCCCTCCAAGGAGGCAGAGCAAAAGTCTGAGAGTGAGTGTTAGAGTAGGAATAAAGTAGGACCGACAAAAACAAAATACTCATTTGAGCTTTCAAGACCAAACTAGGGCCTTCTCTAGTGAACTCGGCCACATTCTTTCTGCCTGGCCGAAGCTTCAATATGATTAGCATGCGCTGTTCCCAGTTATGAAACAACATCAACAAGATAAGATGTTAAGGTAAAGAAATAAACACGAAAAGATGTGTTGCTGGACAACATCAATGAGGATGATCAGAAAATATACGGTTGACACTCATATATTGGGCTGAGAGCAGGAGAGATTCACATGGCCAACACACACTGAAATAGAACACACGAACACACACACACACAAACACAGAGAAGTGGTGAGAGTTATCCTGGTTTGTCCCGGCTTTAAAAAAAGAGAAGATTGGGAGGAAAAAGAAAGGAAAAGACGGAGAAGGGTGAGAAACCGAGAAGAAAAACAGAGCAGGGATTCCAGCATCCACTGCTCCTCGGCTGGTCGGGGGTGGGGCTTTTCTCTTTTCGGCTGTTCCCTCTTCAGATCACCAAATTTCCACGTTAGTTTCACGAGTGCCCTCATCATTTAAAGCGCTGGGTTTTGTTCTCTGCTCTCCCATGTTCCCAGATTGCTTAGTCGAACGAAAATGATCTGACATCGCCGAGTTTCAATTGGTGTCTAGACGAGTCCGTCCACAAAGCCGCAGTCCCTGCTGTTGCTCATTAATCATTGTGGATATTGGTGTCAAGAAATTGGCTGTATGCCGCTGTCTCTGATTTATCGTAGCAAATTGCCAGTGATGTAATATTGTATCTACCGCTAGTTCAGCGTTCCCACTTATTAACCTGTTGCAGCAGAAACCTGTAGCTCGTTTGGTTTAAACCCATTTGTTGTCGCCGTCGCGTTGATGTTTTGCGCTCATCTTGAGGACTCCAACTCCAATTGATAAGCTAAGTCAAGCATCTATTGAGACGAATCTTGTGCCCTATCATTGCTCGTTTGGTTTGAATCAAGGTAATCACAAAAGGGTCCTGACACTCGCGCTTCTTCAAAAGGTAGAGAGCCTGAATCTTAACAGCATGTCATGCTTGGATTGCATTAGGTGAATTCACTATTAGCGATCGGGGTGAGTATAAGATTCTCATTCAATTGCGCCTTGCTAGAATCTAGCAAGTAATAGCAAGAATTCTGATGTTTTTAGCTTGTTCCCGGTGGAATTGTCCATCTGGGTGTATTATCAATTGACATCAGTAGAGAATTATTTCCTATTTTGGCCGGTATTATGCAAATCACGACTGCCTTGTGGTCTGCTTAGATACAAATGAAGAGAAAAGTTCACCTTTAAATGTCCATTAGATATATTATGTTATTCTCGTGTAGTTATACACAAGTTGACTAGCTGATGAATGCGGCCACGGAAATAGCTCTCTAAGAATTTAACTGTAGATAAGAGGTAGATGCAGTCATTCAAACCGATAAAAAAGACAAACAGAAAAAGAGCAATGATCAAGTGCTGACACAATTCAAGTTGGACACACAACAGATTCGAAAATATCTTATGCAATCTAAGATGCTTGGTAATTACACTTGTTCTTCCAAGCTGTCACACTGGCAATGGATTGACAAGCAGAGAAGTCACGAGCTCTTTGAACCTGGTTCCAGCATGAGAGTAGTGATCCTTTTCATCGTTGTATATCACATGGAAGGTTCGTGAAAAATTGAGAATTCGCACTAGGAGTAGCGTACGTTCAACGGTCGGACGGCACAGCTCTTCGTTAATGTCCATCCATGCATCGTCCACTTGTTTACGGAGAACCTCCTTGGCCTCTTCCTCCGTAACTCTATACTGTTTCATGAAACACTCCACTGAAGATGCGGCGTCTCCTCTCTCTTGCTCAGACTGTAAACAGATATCTCGTGGAAGTTATCTTTTTTCTCCTATTGATAAAATCTACTAGATAAGATTTGGATAAATTAATGTTGTTCAGTAATATAGCTTTTATCTACCTTATGTCCGGCAATGTCATTCATGAGCCGACTGACTACATTTGATGCCTTCACCATCTTGGGATCGCTAAACAATAACCAGTCAAACTCATTTTCTGTTACGATGTCTCCCATTCCCAGTAACGATGTCACCATTACCATTGCACAACCAATGGTAACTGATGCAACAGGCATGTATTCCTCCATCGTTGGTATGTAGTTTTGGTGGAACCATTTGGCTTCAGCAAGGTACGCTCTCACTGTGTTTTTCATCTGTGATTTCATTCTCAAATGTAAAGCTAAGTCAATATACAAAATTTAATGCATTTTAATAGACTTAAAGATATGACATTTTCTCATCCATATCGAAAAACTCGACATCTTGTTGTAAGTCGATATAACCTTGAACGGCTTACCCCTTCTTTTGCATAGAAGATGTGGTATGATTGTCCTTTTTTGATTAGTTCGTAGCCAATTTCATCATAAAAATCTAGAATTGTCTTGTAAAACACTTGCATGTACTTTGGCAATCCATCATTGGCACCAACATCCCACCTAAGTTCATGTCAGAAACTGTCACACTTGACCCTAATTAACAGTTGATCAAATTGTAACAAGTTTAAACTTGGTAAAGTGAGAAAAGCATATGAGTGCCAAGTATACCTTTCAATTGCTTCGGTGAAAAGTTCTAGTTCTTCCAATGTGCCATAGCCATCATACAAGTCATCCATAATGGTAAGAATCACGTTCACTTTGGTCAGTATTTCTCTAGTGGCTTCGTATGCTGGTTCAAAATAAATTCCTGACATCCAGAAATATGCCTCCACAAGCCTATATCTAGCAAAAGGGAACTTCTTCTCTACATCTAAATCCTTCCCCCACCTACAAATTTCAAATAAATCCTATTTAAGGCAAACATATCATTGATAGAATTTTGAGTTTATATATAGATAGAACTTTAGAACGATGATCCAAAGAGTTGAACACTCATTGTCACGTAAAAATGATTTTTAGTTTAGGATAATTTAAATTGGACAAATCAATCATGACAATTTGGTGTTCTTAGAACAACCAGCTAATTTAGACATATTATCACGAAACTAACCTTGTAAGTTTGCCGAGTTCCTTCTGGTGTTGCTTTTGCAATAAGTTGAAATCGAGTTTAGCTAAGGAGAGCAAGACTTCATTATGTGAAGGCTCCTCTTGGTAGAGTTGAATGTAATGCCTTGCCTCTACCCTTGGTAGTCCCTTATGGATTGGCTGGTTTAGGGCATGACTCACTTGTTTATTGAGATTATGGCTTACTTTTCCTTTGTCAATTGATTCAAGGACAGCTTTAGTAAAAGCAAGTGCATCATTCAAAATATCATCACCATGAAATCGTAGATGGCAAGCTTCAAACAAACTCAGCAATCCTTGCACATCGGCAACAAGCAATTTGCTAAAGTTCCCTTCATTGTCCTTGAACTTGTTAAAGATTTCTGTTTAGCAAACCGAAGCATGGGAAAAGATGCTATCAGGAGATGCCATGAAAAACATCATGCATACTATCTCGATAAATTGGAAACAATGGAAAAATGACATACGTAACCAAGGAACCAAAAGAAAGTACTATTCACCTCTCAAAGCAAGAAAATTTGAAGAACTCAAAATATGAGAATTGTACGGAGAAAAAAGTTGACAAATTAAAAAAATAAAATTGGATGGAAATAAACATCTTAGTAATATTATGTGTTCAATCTAATCAATCAAATGGGCTATCAAACTAGTGTTTGCAATAGAATTTTGCAATTGATCTATCAATGAGAAATTGAAATGACATACCGCATGGAACATTGTAACCTTGTTGTCGCAACAATCGAAAGAGAAGAGCGGTCATGTGTAGGTTGTCATCATTATCGCCATGATGAGATTCACAATAGCTTCTGTGGATTTGTTGTAGCTGCTCATCTATCTCAATTTCAAAATGGTAGGCAAGTCCTAGGCGTTGGATTTGATCAATCAAGTCCAACTTTTGTGAAGGCTTATCCATAGCACCTGTCAACATATTTCTCACTTCTCCTTTCAATCTCTCAATTTGTTCCTCTGCTATACCTTGAGAACTCTACAATAATATGAGATTGAAAGTTTAAAAAATAGAGGAAAATGCAATAAATATGTTGCTTATGATATGATTGACCACAATAAATATGAATTGAAATTACTTGAAGATTATTCCATTAAGACTAGTTTTATTGATTGAAGCAAAGATATTTCTTCATTTGTTAAGCCATACGTGCATGCCACAAGTTTCACATAGATATTTTGAATCCCGTAAGGACCAACACATGCATGGAGATCCCAATAAATTGGAATTTCTTTTCTTTTTCTTTATCAAATTCTGTGGGGGTGTTGCCCAATAATCCAATATAATTATTTCTATGCTCTCAGTCTCACAGAAGATAAAACCATAGATAAATTTTCAGAAGGTAATCCAAAAAAAGAATAAGATTAACTTAGATGCTACCATTGAGTTGGAGTCAGAAGCATATTTGAGAAAGTAATCCCCCCATATACTTGGATGAAAATTTCCCGATCGGCGTTTATCGACCTGGCTTGTTTCTTGAGCAAGAGAAGGAGATGGGATTGCTGAAATCTGATGAGACATTTCTATGCCGCTAATTTCTAGATTTAAGTGTCTGACCAAATATAGATGAAGAACACTAGAGGGAAGAGGCTTTTCAGCAAGCCATACCTTAACTGATGAGTATTTATAGGCTATAGCATCATATGTTGGAAATTTTGAGAAAGAAGGAACAGAAAACTTGATATACCATGTTACTCACGTGCAGTACACAAAAGTTGATTAGCAGACGAAGGCGGCCATGGAAATGGGACAGCTCTAATAATTTAACCTGACTATGACGATTGGAGCGGACTGTCAGTCGGAATAAAACGTGAAGATATTAATGATATATGTGGAATTATTTCAGAACTGGCAGTTGTAACACGTTTCTCACATTTGTTGCGTGCATAAATTGATGTCATTTCCTCTACAACGATGGTCATTTCAGCTAATGCAGTTCAATAAGGGTTGATGAAATGAAACCTTGAAACAAAAATAAAAATGGATAGTGACGGGGGGAACAGATATGGACTTTTTTAATGCCCTATGTTAAACTTTTTCTCTTCTTTTGTTAGGTCGGCACCGTCCCAGTTAGGCGTAAGAAACAACAGAATTTTCTGTTATTATTTTAGTTTTCCGAGATTCAATCCCTAGTTTTTATCATGAGATAAGTGAAAAGATTCTTGAACATAAATTTAGATGTCATGGACCGAACAAATTAAGAGTCTAACGATAATATTGAATACTGGGCCCAATTTTAAGAACTATTAGTGTCATTTTCCTTGCATGAACATAATAACAATTATAAAGACCAAATTGTAAAAAGAAGGCATAATTTTTATTTTTATTTTTTTGATTTAGAAATTGGATTGAACTGAAAACTAAAAGATATTCTAAAATCTGAACAATTTTATAATTCTCAAAACTTATGAAATAGTATGAAATGACTAATTACATTGTTATTGAATGTTGATGCTCTTACCAACCAGATTAAAAATTTAGAAATGGTTTAATTGCCACGTTGAACGAAAGGATAGAAAGGTAACAAGGTAGATATCATACTTTTAATTAATTAGAAAAATGATTGAAATCGAAAAAAAATTCTAAAATCATAGCAACAATGTAATTATGAAAACGTGTGAAATAGTACCAAATGATTGATTTGACTTTGTTATGGAAAATTGAGGGACTAGATTGGATAATCTGAAAATTGAGGGGCTACTTAAACATTTAAGAATAATCAACAGCCAAATTGAACAAATTAAAACCACAAAGATGACGTTACATATTGGGATAAAATTTAAGGATTATTAGTGTCCTTTTCCGTATATGGAACTATGCTGATATTAATAAAGATCAAAAGGGTAAAAATACAAAATTAAAAAAAAGTATATTTTTGTGACATCCCAGATTTTTCAACCCTATTTTCTACTAAATAAATCGGACTTTTCATTGACGCGTCTATAGGGCTATTTTCAGAGCTGATCAGTCTTGAGATAACTAGACTATCCGAGAAAACCATTAAGGATTTTAAGGCAAATAGACTTGAGAATTTGACCAGGAATCGGCTACTCGACCATGTTCATCTGCTGAGATCATTACGGCATAGACGTAAATTAATTAGAGATCAGAGATAGGTCGGTTCGATAGAGATGTGTAGCTAATCGTGGGTGACACCACTAAATTGGAAAATTCTCATTGGCCGACACTAGACTGAATTCTCTATCGTTTTGGTACCCTATGTCCATATTTGAATTCTCGAGATTTCTACGACAATCAAGAGTCGCCAATGTGTCGAGTGCGTTCATTGTGGCTTGAAGAAAATCGACCACGGGTCATTTGCACTAAAAATTTCGAAAAACTGCTCGGTAATCTAGGTTACGCTAAAAATGTGCCGAATGGAAATTAACTGCCAATTTAAGTCCGATTTCAAAAATTGAAAGTTCTGTCGTGTCACAATCTATTTTAGGAACATCGACTCATCCTTTGAATAATTTTAAGAGATTTCAAGATTTTTACGGAAATTTAATTCAGAAGTTGCGGAAAATTAGCGGAAATTCGTACAGACCAAATTAAAGAAAATTTGGACTTCCAAGTCAAGCCTTTGATTGTCGAGGACTGGCAGAAAATTGTGCGGGATTTTTCTTCATCGAAATCGGACCTCAATTTGGGGAATTGAGTAAAGAAATTGCAGCTTAAATTATGAAATTCGGATCCATGGGAAGGGCTTCAATTTTAGGTTCAATTTGGACTATTTTAGTGGAAAATTTGGGTGGAAAGTATTGAAGGGGGGGGGGGGGGGGGACATGCCATCAATGCAAGGGATATATATGTGGACTTTTGGCCTAAGCTATGATGAGGAATTGGATATTTTCTTCTTGACTTATCTTCTCCCTTTCGGCAGCTTCTTGATCACGCCTCCTTCGCCCCGTCTTCTTCACATTTCTCTTGTTCTACTTTCATTTTCTCTGCAACCGAAGCTACCCATCATCTCGCCTAAATCCACCACCGAAATTTCTCCACCGAGCTGCCAACTGCCCATGATTCAGCCCTCCGTAGTCAACAATTGAAGACGGTGTTGACTCCTTGCCACGATCTCCCACCCAGCAGCGACAAAACACTGCAACTCCACTTCATTTTGCCGCTACCAGCATCTCCACGTCCGCACGATTCCACCGAAGCAGTTGACTGCTTCCACCTCTGACCTTGCTCCGCACGAACCACTGCAGCAACGACACAGCTTCATCTCTTGCCCCATTTGCTGCCACGAAGCCATTCCACCGATTCTCTTCTCCACCGTTGACCCATCTGCCACATTGAAGCTGCCCGCGCTTGTCTTCACTACTCCATCTTCGGCTAACAAACCCAGCAGCTGCTTCACTTCGGCTTCAGTGAAATTTTGGCCGCCCACGCGTCTTCATAGTCAACCGAGCCGCCCACGTTCCAGCAAATTTCGAAGACCCAACAAGCTGCTCCCTTCGTCCACAATCTCTCCTCCAGCTGCCAGCATCCACCGAGCTTCCATCTGCACGCAAGGCCGCCTCGCTAGTCCACACTCGAGGAAGCAGCTCAGTCCAGCAATCTGCTACGGCCCAGACTTGAAGCCCCCATGTGAATTTCCAGCAGCCCAAGCAAGTCCAGCCGTGAATCTTAGCCCATCCACTCCCGCAGCCCAAGTGAAATTCAGATTATTTCAGCCCGGTTCGCAATTGTTTTCAGCAGCCCATCGTCAGAAGCCCGCGAAGACAGCCCATTCAAGGCCTGTTCAGTCCAGGGAAGCCCAGCCCAATTCAAAAGCAAATCTCATATTTGGGTTGAGATTTGTTGGGCCTGTTCTAGGCCTGACCCAAGTGTTCATCGACGTCGCCGAAAACCCGGTTTTTGGCCGTCATTGTGCAGTTGTCGGGGTGATCCAGTCTTCGCAAATCAAGTGAGTTTTGCTCACTAATGCTTTCTTAGTTTTCTAATTATGCTTAAGGGTTGGTTATATTTAATTAAGTGCAATTAGGTGGTTAGATTAGTTTAGAACAATTAAATTAGTGACTTAATGATGCATGTTAGGTGGTTAGACTTAGTCATTAGTAAGTAGAGAGCTTTTAATATTTATTGAATGCATCTCGGGATTTTTCTTGACTCGTCTCGGGCTTCAATTAGGCATTACGGGCATAAATTGGATTTTTAATATTTATTTATTAATTTTCGAAATTAATTAATTAATTAATTATTTTTTAGAAATTAGGCTGGGATAGTTGACGACTGAAATTTTATGCTGATTATCGTGGTGCAGCTCATTTATTTAATTAAGCACTGGTTTGTCGAAATTGAGTGAGTTGATGATTATGTGGGGATGTACCCAAAATTAATCAGTGTCAGTTTCCAATTAGAATTTGACTGTGAGAGGTTGTGAGTTGAACCTCGGAAGCTGCCGAAGTATGGCTATGCTAGTTGGGCCGAGATTTGCCACCGAATTTGGGGTCGGTCGCGCCTGTTGGGTAGTAAACTGCCACCTAATAGAGGCCGCGCCTATGGAGCCGTAAATTGCCACCCGATAAGGATCGCGCCTGATAAGGCCGTAATCTGCCACTTGATAGAGGTCGTGCCCGTTGGGCCATAAACTACCACCTAATAGGGGTCGCGCCTGATAAGGCCGTAATCTGCTACCTATTAAAGGTTGCGCCCATTGGGCCGTAATTTGCCACCTAAAGATAGGTCATGTCCTCTAGACCGTAATTTGTTGCCAAGAAAAGTGGTTGACTATGCTCGTGAGGCCGTGAGTAAAATTTGAGACTGAATAAGGGAAAGGACCAGGGAATGATCGAATTGACATGAAATCGACTAGGTTGATTGATCGAGATATCGATTTTTGATGTGATTGCTTGGGTGCCTATTGAACTGTGCTAATATGCAGGTGGAATCTAAGATCAAGGTAAGTCCTTTAACCCGTGCATGCATAAGCAGTCCGGATAGCGTATTGGTTTACTAATCGAGTTTTAGGGGGTAGAACTTGCTGAGACATAGTCTCATCCCGGTTGTGGGACAACATTTCAGGACCCTAATGAGAAGCCTGAGGAGAAAGAAACCGAAGAGGAGTACCTGGAGGAGAACCCCAATGATGATCCGAATACGACCTGGATGAGGACTATGATCCCATCCTCTTTGTAAACTCTGTTTCTAGGTGGTTGAGTGTGAGACTAGACCCTTGTGAATAGTATGGTAAAATACTTTGAGGTGTGGTTGTATAAAAGTTTAGTTGTGAATTTCAATATGAAAAAGAATATGGTCCTACTTTTCTATTACATTATTTTATTGTCTGCGGATTATAATTGCTTCCGCATGTGCATATTAAAATGAAAAGGGTCGGTGATACGTCCTAGGATATTGCTTTTAAAATCGACCAAAAGTAAGGGATGTGTGCGTGCCTGAGGATCGGGGCGTGACGATTTTTGTTGATTTAGGAAATGGATTGAAATGAAAAGATATTTTAAAATTTTGGAAAATGTTTTGAAATAGTACCAAATGAGTAGTTTGACTTTGTTATGGGAAAGTTGATGGCCCAATGACTAGTTTGACTTTGTCATGGGAAGTCAATGGGTTATATTAAACAAATTAAAAGTTTAGGGGTTAGATGAAACATTTAGGAAAGTTCAATGACCACATTAAACAAATTAAAAGTCAAATGATGATATTGAGCATTTGACCAAAATTTAAGGACTATTAATTGTTATAGTTAAATATGCAACCTAGAGGAGATGGATAAGTCGATAATCGAAATTTGATAGATTTTGTGGAATTATTAAAATCAAGTTTAATACATGCAAGAACTATTTAATATATGCAATAGTAAGCTAATAATATCAAGTGCGACACGCTTTTAACAAATAAATGTCGAAATGAATAGAGAGATATAGAAGAGTTCGTAGATTTCAAAGTGATTAAGCGTATATCCTTTTTCTTATACTAATAACCACCAAAAGGCTAGAATTATATAGCAATTCTTTGAAAGGTTGCAATGTAACCCGTGCTAGAATTATTCCTTGAAAGTCGCGTCTTGATTCTCTATATTTATTAATTGCCACCTTGGCTCTTATCCAAGCCGTTACTCCTTCAAATCCGCCTTCACGATCGATTCTGCTCATTTATCTTGTCCGCAAGCAATTTCAAATTCGAATGCCATCATGTTTGAACTTTGTGCCTATTTTGCTCACAATGTGGTTGTTCTCAAATGATTTCTCCTCTAACCATCAATTGAAGCCTTTTAATCGATATCTCTACCTTTTCCAACATTTTGGCACACTTATAACGATAATCACTATTGTATATTAATAACTGACCATAGTCATCGAAAAATATGACCATTGGCAAAAATTCCTATTACAATATGGCTATCTACAAAGATTCTTGTCGTCAGTATCTTGCCAATTGCCAACTCACTTGATCTGAGTCATAAGCTTATGCCTATTATAGTGACTTGGTTAATTTTTTTAAGTAAACATCTGCTCTCTCACATTTTCATCACGAGGGAATTTTAATAAAACATGTACTCAGTCAATTAATTGATTGTTCACTATCAAAATTATAGTGGATGTTGTTAATTGAAATTGAAACATCATCTTCAACATGTATATTCGATTATTCAAACCCTCTGTCAAATAGAGAGCCTTAAGTTTTTCCCTTAATGTTACAACATTCTTATGCTCAGCCACTTTTATCAACAACTAATTTGATAAGTTCAATAGGATACTCTTTACTCTCTCCATCAACTCATAGTTATTGGCATCTTTCATTGTTTCCAGCAATTTAGCCTTGCCATCTAATGTCTTTGCCAAATCAAAGGTTGTTAATAGTGTACGAATCTTGACCTTCCCCGAGCCAAAGTTGTTTTCCCATTGAACTATCCACTTTCTACTTTCGCTCTAAACATAATTACAATTGCAGAATTTCCAAACAAAAATCAGATAGCGAAAACCCCAAATCAAAATCCAAAAAATCCTTTCTCTTGGCTCTCATAGCCCCATCATGAGAGTTCACCAAGAGAGAGTCTTAAGTTTGAACCTATCAATATATTTAGGTGGACGTATCTCCACTCAAAAGCTTAAATGAACAAGTTACGGGTTAATTAGCAGCAAATTACATCAACTCTCTGACAAGGAACATTTTCTAATACAACTCATACATGAATTATATGCAAATCATACCTTATCTTCCTTTCCACTTCATTCAATGCTTGCGTGATGTGCCATATTGATCTAACACTTATGAATTGTCAACCCACCAATCATTCTTTATCCAAGAAAAGAAAGAAAAAAGAAATGGCCCCTAATTGTTTATTCACAAAGTAAAAGATGGAACATACAAAGAAATTGACGAATCAAAGGGCAGTTGAAGGCAGGCGGCACGTGCTTTCAAGAGGTTGAAAATTAGTTGTGATTAACTCAGTTAGAGATATCTTTATATTTTCATTAATTTAAATATAGGGTTTTGAAAGTAAAGTATCCACTTGTCACGAATTAAGTTATGATTTGAACACATGCGCAAATGTTCTGAAGTAACAATCAAGATTATGACCAGAATTTGAAGCTTTAGATATGGGAGGTGCATATGTAAAATATGGGAAAAGGTAGAATAAACAAAGATTTATCTTGTCTGAAGGAGGACTAGTCAAAGTGGTGGGTGATGGGGACATCCTTTTCATCCTTGAATGGGGTGAGAAATGGCCGTCTTTATCTATTACACATGTTATGATTATGTCTACCGTTGGGATTTAATTTTATGTGCTCTCTCACGTTTTTCTCGCGAGAGAATTTTAGTAAAGTGTAGAAACATGGACTTTGTCATATAATTCATCGTTCACTAGCAAAAGAAACGTCAAGACTATAGTGGAAGTGGTTAAATGCAGAGGAAGCCATCTACTTGATGTGAATAGACAATAAAAAGAACTCATAAATTAAGAGATTGGTTGAAGAAACTGTTTACACAAAAAAAAATGAAAGAAATACTCTATAATCAACACGGAGTTGGTTTGATTATATATATTATTAACATAAAGTCGATTTAGTCGGGTATAGAGTTCAATGATGATATCGATATAGCTATCGGCAAGATATGTAACAATCGCCTATAAATATGTAATGTAGTTGTCGATGATGGTCGAACTTATGAATGGCTGTTAACAATGATTATCAAGACCATAAAATAAAGCTGTCAATACATGATGGTGATTAGTCGGCGAATATCTCGTTAGAAATGTGGCTTAGTGTTAGACATAGGGATAAGAAAAAAAAAAAGAGGCAAAGTGAACATCCCTTCAACCAAAAAAATTGAAAAATATTCCCAAATCATCTCATTTTAGCATTAATTTGACTTTGACATTAAAAATTTTGCAAAAATCGATTAAGAATCTCATTTCCCAAATTTTTTGGATTTAGGCTCAGAATCGATCAAAAATAAAATTACTTTCATTCTATTCATATTATAGCTTAGTTCCTTTTCCAACTTTTGATCTAGAGGTCATCACAAGTTCACTTGTTCAATTAATTTTGAGATTCGACATGTTGGGATAAAAATTGCCATTTTTAGCCCTAATTAATGGTCTGAATCCATTTTTCATGAGTTGCATGCTGGCACTTCCAATCAACTCATTTTCTTAAACTAAATCCAAATCCCATATCAATTTAGAGAAATTTACTTGGGAACATTCCAATTTGGTCAATTTAACCTTCTTGAATCTTAGAAATTTAGGCCAATGTGTTCCAATCAAGCCAATTTGAATTTGTCCATTCTAGACTAACATTCACTTGAAGTTATCAAGATTCAATTTGGCCAAATAAATTCCAGTTACAAATGTTAGTCTAGATCACAGTCACAATTCAAGAGAAATTAATCCAATCTAGGGCATTTCTTGCTCAATTAGTCACCTCGAGTGACCCAATTTCATCCAATTCGATCCAATTTATATCCAGTGTACATATAAAAATTTTAAACTCACTTTAATCAGACAAAATCAAGAAAATTAGGATGAAATTGGAGGGAAGACCGAACCGTTTCAATGCGGTCAAGTCCGAGTCAACCCAAACGGATCGGGTCAACTCGATTTTGACTGGCATTGACCATTGGTGACCAAGGCTATTTTCCAGCCATTTTTCTGATGGCCGGAGCCTCATTCTGACTAGGCAGCCCTTAGCCAAAACAACCTCATCCCTTGCACAACGAATTTACAAAATTGTCCTCAGGTTTGCAAAATTACAAAAATGCCCCTCGATTAGTCTTTAATCTCAAAATTAATCACCAATGTTCATTAAAAATTCATCATAGCTGTCTAAATAGTGCACATTAATCATCTCATCTAAAGCAAATTTAATGCCTAAGTAATTTAGAGTAATTTAGTTAGCTAGGGAGGTCAAATGCAAGCTGTTAGATCAATTCAATGGTTAAGATTTAATCTTACAAAATGGTGTAAAAAAATTTTTCCCTCAAAAAATGGGGGCTCTCAATTTCCAGATCCTCTCTCTCTCTCTCTCTCTCTCTCTCTCTCTCTCTCTCTCTCTCATCATGCCTAAACTATCGCTCATTTGGCTTCCTTCAGCAACGCGCCACTCCGTTCAGCAACTTGCACTCCCTTTCAAAGTCAATCGCCATCATTTCCTGCCTATAGCCACGCTGGAATCTCCCGTCCAATCGCTTTTTCCTTTTTTCTTTTTTCGATCATCTTGAAAATCGGCATTTTC
Source organism: Eucalyptus camaldulensis (assembly GCA_019915185.1). Taxonomy (NCBI): domain Eukaryota; kingdom Viridiplantae; phylum Streptophyta; class Magnoliopsida; order Myrtales; family Myrtaceae; genus Eucalyptus; species Eucalyptus camaldulensis. Next base: position 34,282,335 of record JAHSVA010000001.1, read on the forward strand.
GCTGGTGATTCAAGCTCCAACGATTTGCGGCAGAATCTAGGTGGTCCAAAATCCTTAAGTAGTCAGAGAGCCTTTGACAATGTTCCTCAACCAGTTCCAGACCTGGTGGTGATCGGAATTCCCTTGAATCAGCTCCAGTGAGCTTCTAAACTAGCGATTCTCTTGACTGGCTCAACTGGCTCCGATCCTAGTACTAGTTGCTTTGATGGCCATTCCGATGGCTTTTCGATGTCCTTCAGTGTTCTCTAGTGTCCTTAGCCCATAACTAAATCTTCCTCAATGTGCCTTAGCCTCAATGTAGATTGATTCTAGCTCGATTTAGGTTATTTCATGAAGATATACAAGGTAGACTCCCTCTTGATCTTGAGTTCGATGAAACGAGATTGCCTTAGGCAATTGAGGCTAGAGCTCAACCTAAGATGATGTTCTATGCTTGCATGGATGATCTTTATATAGTCTACGATGGCTATAGATGATGGATGATAGCTTAGAATGGCTTGCATTAATGATTTACTTGATTCATTGTATTCTGTAATTCGGATGGCTTGATTGGACTGATGTTATAAACGTGTTCATTTGAGCTAGATAATGTCATTTTTAGGTTTCCAGTTCTTCACGAGATTCAAAGCTAGTTTCAAGAGCTTTTACTAGCCGCATGCACAAAAGTTGGACCTCATTTGCTTTGTCAAAACCTATTCACGAATAGTGTAACATCCTGGAATTCAATTTGGTTTTCAATTAAATAAATCGGGCCTTTCATTAATGCGCCTAGAGTGCTATTCTCAGAGCTGATCACTCATGAGATAACTAGACTATCTAGGGAAGTCACTAAGGGATTTTTATGCAAAAGACTCAGGAATTTGATAAGGAATTAACTACTCGACCGTGCTCATTTGCCGAAATCATTATGGCATAGTTAAAAGTTGATTAGAGATCAGAGATTGGTTGGTTTGACAGAGAGGTGTGGCTAAACATGGGTGATTCCAACAATTTGCAAAATTCTCGTTGAACGGCACTAGACTGATTTTTTTATTGTTTTGGTTCCCTACGTCCGTATTTGAAATCTCGAGATTTTTATGACTACCGAGAGTCGCCAATATGTCGAAGAGGTTCATTGTAGCTCAAAGAAAATTGACCATGGGTCATTTTCACTAAAAATTTCTAAAAACTACCCGGTAGCCTAGGTCACGTTAAAATCGTGCAAGATTGAAATTAACTACGAATTTGAATTTAATTTTAGAAATTGAAAGTTTTTTCGTGTCATAAGTCATTTTAGAAACGTTGTCTCATCTTCCGAAAATTTTTCTGTAAATCGAGATTTTTGGCAAAAAGTCGACATAGGGTCATTTTCGATCGGAAAATTCAGGGGACCTTTTTATCGCGAAATTGGGATGCAAGTTAGTTCTAGTGGCAAGAAAAAATACCAATTTGATCAAGGACTCAACTGTTGAATTTTTAGAAGCCGAATTGAGTGAATTCAAGTGAGGATTTAATCCAATTTGAGGGGAAGACCTCCAAAATTCGTAGCCCCCCATGCCCCACACCTTTGGACCCTCTCAATGGCTTCTTATGGAAGCTTTGGGATGGAAAATTTTCTGAGGAAACTAGTTGGCCATGATGGGACCATTCCAAGGGGACAAGAAGATAGAGAAGAGACCAATTGGTCCCCCATAGCAGCCGATTCTCCCTACTCCTTCCCTCACCATCGACCCCCACCATTTCAGCAGCAAGAAACCTTCAAAAACTCCAGAGAAACCATAGCTCAGCCCCTCCTCCGTTGAGCAACCCCGTTCGACCACCTGGAGCCATCGTGTTGCCGTCGCTGCCACCATGAGCTTCACCCACGAGCCGTGCGTCCTTGGCCATCGTTCCGCCCAGACATGACCCCTAGGCCATCCCCTAACCTATTCGAGCTCCCCTCGCTGTTGTCGAAGTCACCTGGTCGCCCGTCGAGCCGCCGGAAGCCCACCGCAGCCTGTCTGCCATCTATTTTCGTCATTTCCAGCTCAACCAACCGTTGAATGAGCTCTCTCGACCAAGAAAAGAATCCGAAGCTCCTGGGTTTCCAATTTGTTCTTTGGCTTGTTTTGGTGCCCTTCTAGACCTCACTTTGTGACATCCTGAAATTCAAGCCCTATGAGGGATAAGTGAATGTGAATTTCGTCAATGCATTGTTGGTTGATCTCACTCGGAACTGATCACTCCTAAGATACTGACCTTGAGGGGAAAGGCTAATAAGGATAGAACTTGTATGACTAAAGGACTCGACCTGGGAAAACGACTTGATCGTGAGACTTGCGTGAGGAAGATCCTGTAGATAGGCAGGCCGATTTCAAGGATGACTAGAAGTTGGTTCGTGGATAGAACATGACGATGGGCGATTCCGTTTACTATTATTCAACCCGCGAACGACCCAATGTCGATCCTCAGTAATCGTGTACTTTGAAATAAGAATCTATCATCCGTAATTTCATGTAGTCAAGGACGTCCATGCATCGAGATGTCTTGAACATGGTTTGGCATGAGTCGGTTACGAGTGAATCCTCGGAGCCGCCCGTCAGTCTGAGTTGTACCCGAAATGGCATTGGGCGAAATTGACATGGCATGAGAACTAAAGATTAGGCTTCGAATTATCGGGAATGTCCAAGATGGACATTGGACGATGCTACTTCTATAGTCGACAGGGCCGGTTAAGTCGAGTATTGAAAAAGAGATTTTCGAGCCGAGGAAACGAGCCCACGAAGATGTGGGCCGGGCTAGGCAAGCGTGGGCCTTAGGCCCAAGGTAGGACAGCCCATGATGGGTCCAAAGAAAGCAAGTGAACCCATTGGGCCCAACCCACTATTCATCTTTCAAGCCCTTGGTCCAAACTTTAGCCATTTGAGCCTAATCAATTCCCAAGCCCATTCCTATTCATTCCCAAGCTTGTTGCTATTCATTTTCAAGCCCATTTCTTAGGTCCGCCCATCAATTTCGGCCCAAGGATAGATTGGTAATTTGTGCAAGGTGGAAATGATCATTTTGCCCCTAAAAGCATTGAATAAGGCAAAAGAAGGGAGAGAAGATGATGTCATGCATGGGGACTTGAAGCAAACATGTGAGGGTCTTAATGAGGCTTCACATGCTGCCCTCAAATCACTCTCTCTCCTCCTCTTCAACCCCAAACCGTCGGCCTCTCTCTCTCCCCTTGTTTCTCCTTCTCTAGTTTCTGCTCCAGCTGACCTTTGTGTGAAAAACCGAGTGAAAAGTTGTCTTCCTGTGATAATCAGCCTTCGCAACACCCACCGTCGCGCTCAGAAGGCCGAAAACATTCAGGAAGACCCTACCACTCACTGAACGGAGCCTCTGGAAGATCCGTACGCCGGCCCAAATAAACCGGTCGCCAGTCCATCGGTCCACCCGGCAGCCTGCACTACTTCACCTGTTTCGCTCGTTTTAGCCATTTTTCTTCCATTTCGACCCTACCTCCACCCATACCAACCACCAACAGGTCCCCCTCAACCCCCAGGTGCCGCCGGTTGCTGGCCAACCCCTTGCCGGAGCTCCGACCAAGCCCGTTCAGCCTCATTTCTCCTCCGGCAGTCTAGTTTTTGGGAGTTTCACTAGGAATCTGAGCTGTTGTTGCTATTCCAAGCTTGGGAACACCTTGGATCATTATGGTAGAGGTCTCGTGCATAGCCACCATCATCACCACCGCGTTGGTGTCTCCGGCCCGCTTGACGGGTGAGTTTAGCTCCTAATCCTTTGATTAGAGCCTACACTTGCTTAGGGTTAGTTTAATTATTGTTAATTCTAGTTTAGGTGATTTAATTAGGTTATATTAATCCTAAGATAGGTGGGTAGATTAATTGCTAAGATTAGTTTAGCTTAATTTTATTTTATTAGCATAATGATGCTTATGTGATTAATTAAGCATGTTTAGTTTAATTGATTGATTTTCTTAATTTAATGAATGATTTAATGATTTCTGAATTTAATTTATGGTTTAAATAAATCCTGGAAATTACTGTTCACCCGACACTATTCACGAGTACTGTTCACGCGCACTGTTCACGTGCACTGTTCATCCTGAATGCCAAAAGTGGTCTAATTTCATGTGTGTTAATTTTATAAAGTGAATGGATGTGTAAATGCATGAGCATCCACATAAATTGAGTGATGATTTGTGCACTTTGAATGTGAGACCATGAGTTAGATCAAGAAAACCACCAAAGTAGATTATGCCGAGTGGGGCTGTGATACCACTAAGTCTAAGACTGCCGAGTGGGGCCGTAATATCACTAAGTTTAAAATTGCCGAGTGGGGCCGTGATACCACTAAAACTAAGATTACCGAGTGGGGCCATGATTCCACTAAGTCTAAAATTGTCGGTGGGGCGGTGATTACCACTAAATCTAAATTATGTAGAGCCGTAATTACCATCAAATCTAGAAAATTGCCGGTAGGGCTGTTGTCACTCCTCGATCCTCCGAGCGCGTGCACATCCCTCTGCGGTCGATAGAAATATGCGAATTCCCAAGACACGTCGCATGCCCATTCTTTTTATTACGCATGCGGAAGCGAAACAAATCCCCTGACAACATTTAACTTGAGATAGAAAAGCAGACAATCAATCACAACCAAACAAGCTTTCTTATAAACACAGGTTTATATACAACACTGGATTGACTACAAAATAGACCGGCTCAACAAAAAAGGAACTATTCTATGATCAACTAGTCAGACACGTTCGCCAATTCTTCGGTCTCCACCTCCATAAATGTCCATGGCTTCGAATCCTCCACAACCACCATCTTAGGACCTGAAAATATTGAGCCCACAACTAGGTGAGACAATGTCTCAACGAGTCCTACCCTTTAAGATTTGATTAGGAAGAAAATACGCCTCAGGGTGCTTTAGCCACACAAATAAGATAGAGGACTTACCTCGCATCAGTTCCTTCATGCACATTAGTACAATTCATTTTCAAACAATGCTCGCACAAGCTGAAACTACTGACATACCCATCGGTCTATCAATTCAATCAATCCAATTGATATCATACGATCCACACATCTATCAATTCATACCATCTATTAAACCATACCATCAATTCATCCATCAATACAATCATGGCTCACACAAGCTGAAATGGTTGCAATGCTCTCACAAGCTGATATAGATGGTAACTCGCACAAGCTGATATAAATGGTAGCTCACACAAGCTGATAGATAGATGATAGCTCACACAAGCCGATAAATAGATCGTTGCTCTCACAAGCTAATAAATGATCATGGCTCTCACAAGCTGACATACAAATGTTCACACAAGCTGATACATATAAAAACCAATTGCTCGCCAAAGCTATCGATTCAATAATAAACCAAAGAAATGGACAATCAATCCATTAAGATACAATGATTCAAACTGGTCCTACAAACCAATTATGGTGCCAAAAGCCGACACCGGGTATTTTCAAGTTAAATACCAAAACTTCACCAACACCACTCAATTCCACACTTTTGGAATAATTGTCCACAATCATCAATTTCACACGATTTCTCAATTAAATAAACAATTAGCATAAACTGACCGCACTGCTACGATCAGAGCAAAATTCTAACGACCAGCCATCCCGACAAAATTTTCGAAATTATTAAATAATTAAATTTAATTCCAAAAATTAAATAATTAAATATTATATTATAATAATATAATTTAATAAAATAATATTTTTAATAGAAATAATTAATCAATTAAAAATAATTAATTAGGGCTTAAACTAGATTACACTAATTTAAACATACAATTAGCCCTAATTAAACATCCATTAAACTAAGCATACAACTAATGTAAACAACATTTAAATAATCTAATCTAACCACCTAAACCTACTTAGACTAATCTAAACACTCCTTAAGCATAATTAACTTATTAAGCGAGGATCAGAGGATAAACTCATCGGTTTTGCGAGCCGGTGAGTCCACGGTGATCATGATGCCAAGACGGTCGATAAACCTCGAAGTGGCAACACCAACGGAGGCCAGGAAGACACCTAAAACGAGCCTCAAAGTCTTCAAAACCTTGCTGGCCTTCTGCTTCTGATCTTGACCAAACAAGCTGGAATTGGCGGAGGAAAGGGCTGGAAACGGTGAGAGGCGAAGGTCTGGTGGCTTGGGAGCAGCGTACGGCCGATGGACGGCAGCAAGGAGGCTCGGGAACCTCAACCACAGCTATCCAAGGTGGTCTCGGGGCTAGAACAACAGCCACAAATTCGTACTCCCTCTGCAACTTTGAAAAACTGGTCGCTAGAGAAGAAACAGAGCTGAAGAGGCTTGGCCGAAGCTCCGGCGAGGAGTTGGCCAGTAACCGGTGGCACTCGGGGGTCGAGGGGGACCTGCTGGTGGTTGGTATGGGTGGAGGAATGGTTGAAATGGAAGAAAAATGGAAGAAAACGTTGAAATGGCGAAACTGCGCGAACTGCCAGGTGGACCGACGGACTGGTGGCCGGTTTCTTCTCGCCGGTGTACAAAACGGTCGGCGGCTCCATTTGTGATGAAACCGGGCTCTTTGGAATGGTTTGGATGTCTTCTTCGTGGCGATGGGTGCCCCGTTTGTTGATTCATCCGGGAAGTTAACTTTTTACTCAGATCTTTGGCGAAAGGTCGGCTGGAGCAAAAATTGGAACGAGAGGAAAACGGACGAGGAAAACGGCCGACGGTGGTCTTGCGGGCATGTGACGGTGGAGGGGCTGGTGTGCTCGGTTTTCTCTGGTTCTCTCAAGGTCGCTTCAAGCCACAACAATGGAGAGAGCCTCAATTCAAGGAGGAAGAAGAGCTACTTAACAGGGGGGACCCCAAAGGCTCCTTAGCATTCAACACTTGTCTCTCTCTCCCTTGGCTTGCCCCCACCATCCATGGCCCTCACCCTCTGCCCTTTGCAGCCACCAATCTTCCCCAACAAGCTACAAAAATGGTCCAAAATGTCATACGCCCCATGGCATACGAATTTGATACATTTCCCTCTTCAATCTTACTCAAATTCATTCAATCCTCTTCCAAATAAATCCAATTAAGCTCAAATTGAAGTCCAAATAAATCCGCCAAGGTGTCCTCGTCAATCTCATGACTTTTCCCTGTCATATGATCCAACTTGCATCCCAATGATGCGATCAAAACCGGCTCTCTGACTTTCTCGAACAAAAACGGCCTTACTTTGCTTTTCTGCCAAAAATTTTGGTTTGTAGAAAATCTTCTGAGGATGAGTCGACGTTCTTAAAATGAATTGTGACATGACAGAACCTTCAATTTTTGAATTCGGGTTCAATTTCACGATTAATTTCGTTCTGGCATAATTCTAGCGCATCCTAATCTACCGAGTAGCTTTTAAGAATTTTTGTGCATTTGACCGGTGGTTTATTATTTTCAAGCTATAATGTACATCTTCGACACATTGACGACTATCGATAAATCTCAAGGTTTCAAATGCGGACACAAGGTACCAAAACGACAGAAGAATCGGTCTAGTGCCAGTCGACAGGAATTGTGCAATTAGGTGAATTACCCACACTTAATCACATAACTTTATCGAGTCAACCTATTTCCGATCTCTAATAGATTTTTAACTATGCCGTAATGACCCTTGCAGATTAGCTAGGTCGAGAAGTCGTTTCCTGGTCGAATTCTCAAGTCTAATGCGTTAGAATCCCTTAATAGCTTCACCTGATAGATTAGTTATCTCGTGAGTGGCCAACTCAGAGAAGAGAGCTATAGGTGCAAAGATGAAATACTGACTTATTCAATTGAAAACAGAATTGGAAAATCAGGATGTCATAGCTGTGATTACCACTAAATCTAGATTTTGCTAGTGGGGCTGTGATAACCACTTAATCTAAATTATGCCATTGGGCTGTGATTCATTGCTGAAGATTTAGTAGGCCGTGCTTGTTGGGCTGTGACTAAGAGTTGAGAATGAATAATTGAAATGATTGTGTGATGGTCTCAATGACATATAATTGACTGAGTCGATTGATCAATAGCTCGATCTAAATTGACGCTTTAATGTGTGAAATTGTTATATGCATTAATTATGTGCGTGAATGAATCACATCGTTTATGGCACACACGCATGAATCGATAATGTGCAGAGTGTGGCAATGGCCAGGTGAGATCACTTGTGACGTGACTCGTGTGTGATTGATGAACTGCATCATCTAATGATCATGTGCTTTGCGTGTATCATGCTGAGTTATAGCGTGCAGGGTATGGCATACCAGGTAAGGTTGCATGCAAATCGACTATTGATTGTTGGTTGTTAGTCAGGGTTTGTTTGTGGGGTGGTTCTGAAGAGATACCCCAAGTCGAGTTGGTGTTCTAACCAGGGCTTAGGGGAGGACTCACTGAGATTTATATCTCACTGGTTATTGTATAACCGTTTTCAAGTCCCTAGTGTGAAGGACCAGGAGCTTGAAGCAGAAGGGTCATGAGCATAGGTGGCTCAGTAGTTCTTTTTGAGGTAGATCTTCTGTATATGAACCTGAGGTATTTTGAAAGTGTGTTTTGATTTGGGAAAGTGTTGTCCTACTTTTCTATTTCATATATGTTGTTGTCAGGGAATTAGTTAATTCGCTTCCGCATGTGAAATAAAAAATGGGTTGGCGATGCGTTCTAGGAACGTTGCATTTTCTATCGACCATCGAGGGATGTGCGCATGCTCGAGGCTTGGGACGTGACACGCTTGGTGCACCCGCTTTGGAGTTAATCGATCATCTCCACGTTCCTATCGAAGTGAACCCATCGAATCGTTGATCAAGTGAGTTTATGTGACATCTTGAAAATTTAGTTCTATTTTCAATTGAATGAATTGAGCCTTTCATCGATGTGCTTATAGTCCTATTCTCTGAGCTGATCACTCATGAGATAACTAGACTATTTAGGAAAGCCTTTAAAGGATTTTAACACAATAGACTTGAGAATTCAACCATAAATCGACTGTTCGACCGTGCTAATCTACAATGGTCATTACGGCATAGTTAAAAATCTATTAGAGACCGTAGATATGTCGATTCGACTGAGGTGTATGATTAAGTGTGGGTGATTCCACCTGATTGCAAAATTCTCGTCGATCAGCACTAGACCGATTTTTCTGTTATTTTGGTATCCTGTGTCTGTATTTAAAATCTTGAGATTTTCATGACCACCGAGAGTCACCAATGTGTCGAAGAGGTATATTGTGGCTTGAAGAAAATCGACCACAGGTCAATTGCACTAAAAATTCCTAAAAACTTCCCGTTAGGTTAGGTTACGCTAAAATCGTGTCAAATTGAAATTAACCGTGAATTTGAACCCTATTTCAAAAATTGAAAGTTCTATCATGTCACGATTTATTTTAGGAACATCGACTCATCCTTCAAAGATTTTTCAGAGAGTTTGGGATTTTTTTACGAAAAATCGATTCAGACGATTTGGAAAAGAACGAAAATTCAGACGGAGCAAATTGAAGGGATTTTTAACTTCCAAATCGAGCTATTTGGTGATGGGCACTTGCATAAATTATGTGGGCTTCTTCCTTAGTAAAATTGGACATCAAATTGGGAAAATTTGGTGAAAAGTTGAAGCTCAATTTGTGAAATTCGTATGCTAAGATGAGGGCTGCAACTTTGGACTTCAAATTGGTTTAATTGTGAGGATTTATTCAAGAAAGTATTAGGGGGGACCAAGCATTCAATGTAGGGGATTAAGCTTGTTGACTTTGTGCCCCCTTTTTCCTTGGCTTCTCTCACACGTTGCTGCCCCCTCCTTCGGTCTCTTTCGGCCGTGCATTCTTCTCCTTCGAGCAACTACCTCACCGATCCCCCTTTCTGTTTTGTTTTCTTTCAATTCCTTCCTTTGAAGCCAACACCAACTCACCTCTCTCCTCCATTCTTCCCTCTACCATCGCCACTTGCAGCCATGCATATCCACCATCGTTTGTCCCCCGCAAGTCAACCTTCATCCGCCCGAAGCAGCTGGCTACTTTTGCCTTTGACTCTGCCGCGTGTCCCTCAAGTGAAGACCATGGCCCATCTGTTTTACCGAAGCTCCAATTCCCCTCCATCTCCACGCTGCCACACTTCTGTGTAGGACTCTCACCGGTCAACTCTCCTCTCTAGCAAAACTAAGGTTGACCGCGGGCTTTAGGCCAGCGAATTCTTGCCTACGCCAACTGCCTCTTCATTCGCACGTCCGCAACTACATGCTCCACCAGTGTGTGTCTCCACTCACGCCAGCATCTCTCTCTCTATTTAGTTGACTCCCTTTCACACGCTGCCTCACGTCCCCAACAGCGTCCACCGAAGCAGCTCATGCATCTCCTTCGTTCTCGACGACCGCATCAATGCTCTTCTCAACCCGTTAATTCAGCCGCTGCAGCCATGGACTCAGCAGTCCATTTCGAGCCTAGCAAAGCCTAAAGTTGAGCCCAACAGGCTGCACATCCCAGCTCATCATTTGAGCTCAACAACCGTAAACCCAGCCAAATGAGCTTCAGCCCACTCAAGTCTAGAAGTCGAGCCCAGCAGCCCGTGCACCTTAGCCTGTCAGTCGAGCCCAACAGTTTGTTGTGGGCTTGCGAGGCTTTTTCAGCCCTGTCCAAGCCTCCGTTGGTGTCGCCGTTTCAAAGTTTATCGATCGTCGTCGCGCCGCCACGCCACTGTCCCGGTGAACCAATTTTCGCGCTAAATCGATGAGTTTATGCACTAAACTCTACTTAGTAGGCTAATGACGTTTAATGGATTTTTAGTTTAAGTTAATTAGGGAGTAGGTTATTCATTAGATTAGATTAGTAATTTAATTATTCGTTATTGCATGTTAAGTGATTAGAGTAGTGTCGTTAGCAAGTAGATAAGCCGTAGTATTTATTTAGATAGGTTCGGAAATTTTTCGGGCCCATCTCGGCTTTTAATTAAGCTTTTCCGGCCTAAGTTGCTATTTTTGGTATTTATTGGTAATTAATAATTAATTTTCATAATTATTTAATTAATTATTATTTTTCGGAAATTAGATCGAGATAGCTAGTGATCGGAATTTTATGTTGATCTCAATGGTGTGATTTGTTTAATTAATTGAGTGCTATTTTATGCAATTTGAGTGTGATTTGCAATTTTAGGTATTTATCCCAAAATTTAATAATTTTGGTAAATACCGGGCGTTGGTTTACAACGCTAAAAATGTTCTTATGGACTATATTAAATAGTGAGATTTTTCAAAAGAAAGATATTATATTTTTGGCTCAGGCTGATCATATACCCACACATGATTAGTTTAATCAGATATTTTTAACACGAAAAAAGGCCAAGACATTATTTTAATTGAGGAATTTAAGTGTGAAACATAATGTCCTTAGCCAGGATTGGATAATCATGTCCCAGTTAAGAGAATTTGTCACCCATTGTGTGTCGGGTGAACGATACTTTTATGTGGAAAGCCATCTTGAGGTAGACGTTGTCGTGCTTGATGGGGCGAGACGACACCTAGTTGTGTGACGGATGGATCCGCTATGTGACGAATAAATCCGCTATGTGTCAGTTAAATCCTCTGTGTGATGGATAGATTTGCTCTGTGATGAATAGAATCACTGTGTGATGGTTAGATCGTGCCTGTGTGGCCGTAATCAATTAAAACGCATGATAGGTCGTGCCTATGTGACCGTGATCAATTGGAGTGAATTATTGAATGAGCTAAACGTGCCTGATTATGGGACGAAATTATATGGCACGGTATGAAACGTGTCATAACGATTTGGTCTCACAATTGGGACCTCTGTGGTCGACTTGATGGATGGATTGATTGACTAAGAAGTGATGATTGATGGAGATGTGATTGGAGGCACTCCATCGAATCGAGTGTTATTACTGCACTTATGTGTTATATGAATTGTACTGACGTGCAGGAGGGAACTGAAGCGAGGTTAAGTTCCCATGGTTGTGTAATTGTGTGGTTAGGACGTCTTTAGGGTATTACTCTCCTAATCAAGGTTTAGAGCGTAAACTTGTTGAGATTTATATCTCATCCCGTCGTGGGTTTTAACTTTTCAGGACCGTAGGGTGGAGGACCTAGAGCCGAGTTGAGGGAATTTTAGGTGTGAGTCAGATAGGATAGATTCTTTTGAGAGCTGGTTTTTTGAAGTCTTTTGGTTGTTGACTTTTGTACATGACTCAGTATGTTTATAAAAGCATGTTTTGTTTGTGAATATGTTGTCTTGCTTTTCTATCCTGAGATGGTTACTGTCAGGGGATTTGTTATTCACTTTTGCAAGTGCAATAAAATGAAAGGGTCAACGACTCGTCTTGGGAAGTCGCAAAATTTTATCGATCACTGTCGCGACCTACCCTTGGCGGGAGGGAACAGGTTTAAGGGTATTGCCTAAAAGACGAGCCTATGGCCCATGATTAGGCGCAGGCTCTCCCAAGCCCATATCCCACGTGACATTGGGATATTCTTAAAATTTTGTAATAAGGAGTCGTCACTAGCCTATTAGGGCCAGCTAGAAACCAAGTGAGGCATGGGAGTATACCTTACTTCTTACGCAACCAGAGAATCTAAGTTCGGGGACTTGATTACACTAATTAACTAATTAGTGTCCTTTCGGTACCTAATCTTGTTCATTTTAAAAGAAAATATTTTTGTCAGACAGTTTGGATTGACTTTATACCTATCCATTAACATAGGAGGTGATCATGCGAGTGCGCAATCATTAAAATAGCAATGAGCAGCCGAGGAAAGCATTTAAATAAATTGCATGGGAGAGCCCACATTTAACATTAAGGAACAAATAAATGCTAATACTAACTAGACTGAATGGAAGCCAAAAATCGACATACCAAAATTGCATAATCAAAGGTATTCGTCTTTGAGAACAATTATAACCTCTTGAATAGAATTCTAAATTGAAAGACTTTCATTTTTTAAGAGAAAGTAAACCAAAAGATTAATGTGAACTTTTTTTGATGAATTTTAATTTTAAGTTTTTATGAATTTTTTGGGATTTTTCGAAAAACCTTTTTTTTTTAATTTTTTTGGTCTTTGATTAATTAATTAATTTTATTTGTTGTTTTCAAATTTTAATTGATTTTTTGTTCTTTTTAATATTTATTTATTGTTCATAAAAAAAAAGGATTTGGACCGAGTCATGGGACCCGACCCAATTAAACAAACCCGAACCATATTGTATCAGGTTAAACTAAAAGCATTAACCTTAAAAGGCTGCTCGGAATTAATTATAAAAGCCCATGAATTTTTTATCTCTTTTTTCCAGCCCACATTTGAAATGAGTCTAGCCCATAACAGATCACCCTAGCGCACTTTTCACATTTTTTCCTTTTTTTTAATTTTCTTTTAATTCTTTTCTCTTTTTTGTTCTTTACCATTTTGTCTTTTTCTGCTGCACTCCGTTCTCTGCAGTCCTCGTTCCTGAAGCAAATTTTTGCTTTCTTTTTCTATATTTTGTTTTATTTTTTACTTTTTCTATATTTTTCTTCTTCTTTTGTTTTTTTCTTTCATTATTTTCTCCCCTTCGGTCTTCTTCTCCTTCGTGCTTGCCCACTGCACGCCCGAAGCTTCCCTTCCCAAAACATGGCCTCGTTGAGAACAACACAGCCCGGAACAACCGGTGACCCTTCCACCGCCGAACTTCTGCCGGCCACTAGTTAGCTGGATATCATCACCATCATCGGCCGAGCATACCTCCTCGGCCAAAAACTGAACAAGCAACAACAACAATGGGAACGTAGTGAACGACCACACGACCGACGCCCAAGGTCACCCAACACCACCAGAACATCATAATAGAGCGCGACATGCTCGGACAATTCAATTTCAGTCAAAGACAAAGCCGCGAAGACTAGATCTCGTTGTGGTATTCTATCAAACAGGTGGAGGGTGCTCCCGAATCACGCATTTCTAGCTCAACTAGGACCCGAACCCAAACCGAGACTCTCACCAACAAATAATACGACATACAACAACCAAAGTGGGAATGGATAGGGCCGGAGTTCACGCAAACTCCGGCCCGGGATGCACAAAACCGGGTGAAAACAGGGTGCAAGTAGGACGTATCGGATCCAATTTAAGGGCGTTGGCCGAGGGGTAGTCAAGCAAAGCTCACGTGCAGCTGAGGCGACGGCTAAAGCTCTCTTCCTCTGCCTTAGTCTCTTCTCTCTCTCTCTCTCTCTCTCTCTCTCTCTCTCTCTCTCTCTCTCTCTCTCTCTCTCTCTCTCTCTCTCTCTCTCGTGGTTTCTCTCTGTGCTTTGTCTCGGCTTCGTCTTCAGCCTCTCGCCCCTCCTGGTTCGGATGGCAGGCAATGGGTGGACAAACATGCCTCTGGCAATGGCTAGCTACTCCCTCGAGCTTCCCCCCTCCCTCCGATTCCTCTCCCGTGTTTCTCTTTTGTTGTCTTTTTTCTCTTTTTTCTTTTGTTTTCTTTTGTTCTCTTTTTTTTCTTTTTTTTTAGCGACTAATTCCCAATTTGTATGTGATTAAGTTTTAAGTAAAATGGTAAAATTTAGGTGTCAACAGCTGCCCCTCTTTGAATGGGAGCTCGAAGAGGTTCCATTCAAAGATAAAAGACACCTAAATTATTTTGGTGATAAAGAGGCCCTAGGTGCATAGGCAGATATCAGGTTGACAGAAAGAACTCATAACTATGGAAGCGTTTCTTGTCAATAAGAGGAAGAGAGACCCCGGGCTACAAAAGCACATAGTGTCATAGGAAGAATGACTTCGAGCTACAAAGCTCTCCGAGCTACAAAAGCTCTTCGAGCTACAAAGCACACCATGTCATAGGAAGAAGGACTCCGGGCTACAAAAGCTCTCCGGGCTACAAAGCACACTATATCATAGGAAGAAGGACTCTGGGCTACAAAGCTCTCCAGGCTACAAAAGCTCCCCGGGCTACAAAGCACACTGTATCATAGGAAGAAGGACTCCGGGCTACAAAGCACACTGTATCATAGGAAGGACTCCGGGCTACAAAAGCTCTCCGGGCTATAAAGCACACCGTGTCATAAGAAGGACTCCAGGCTACAAAACTCTCCAGGCTACAAAAGCTCTCCGAGCTACAAAGCACACTGTGTCATAAGAAGGACTCCGGGTTACAAAGCACACCGTGTCATAGGAAGAAGGATGGGGATTCCAAGTTATGAAAAGCCCACTAGGTCATAAGAAGGGGGTTGAAGGACTCCGGGCTACGGAAAGCCCACCGGGTCATAAGAAGGGGGTTGAAGGACTCCGAGCTACGGAAAGCCCACCGGGTCATAAGAAGGGGATTGAAGGACTCCGGGCTACGGAAAGCCCACCGGGTCATAAGAAGGGGGTTGAAGGACTCCAGGCTACGAAAAGCCCACCAGGTCATAAGAAGGGGGTTGAAGGACAAAGGTCTCATCATATAGTAATAGCTTTAGACCGGGTGTGATAATCTCACTGTGTACGAACATGTTTCGACTAGGAGAAAGGTCTCACCGTGTACGAATGGGTTTCGACCAGGTATGATAGTCTCACCGTGTACGAACGGGTTTCGACTAGAAGGTAGGTCTCACCATGTACGAACAGGTTTTGACCAGGTATGAAATACATGATTTAAGAAAAACCAATGACCCTTTATAAATGACATGGTTTAAGGTTGACCATGAACCTTTGGAGATGGCATGATTTAAGGCTGAACCATGAACCTTTGGAGATGACATGGTTTAAGGCTAACCATGAACCTTTATTTTTTGGGAAAGCACCCGTTAACTCCTTGAAACTGCATGACTTCACTAAGGATCTTGTCGAACTCAACTTGAGCAAATGTCATTGGAGACATCATCAAGAGATGTATTGGCAATATTGCAGCATCAATTGAACAAGCTAATCAAGCTAAGTCCGACTGCTTTTTAAAAAACATTTGATGTCAATCAGCATCAAGTGGCACAAAACTATCATCTTGCTTGTGGATATATCGTTAATCATCAAATTCTCTAAAAGTTAAGTTCTTATCAAAACGACTACGACTCATGAAAAAGGCTCATTAAGCATGCCAAACTAGAGCTTCTTAGTCAGAAAGGGCTTCTCACATACTCTTGATAAAACGGCTGCTTGATCCCATCTATTCACATGGGAAGTAACTAATTGCTGAGGGTATCTCACATAACCTATGTCGAAGGCTTCCAAAAACATTTGCAAGGAGCACAATCTGATCGATCAAAAAGGTCTTTTGAAAGGACCGTAATATAGGCTTGGTTAAGGCTTATACAAAGGAATTATTGCTTTAAGGCCAATAAAGGAAAATTTGTCGTTATCTTCATTGGGTTTACAAGTCGAGAACTTTGAAGATAAGATAAGATAGAATTACCTCCACTCCTTCAAGAAGTAGCTTCTTTGTGGCATTCTCATTTTCACTCAAACCATCATAATCAGAAGAGACTTCGGAAGAGGGTTGTAATGTTGGCTTGGGAGAGGCTTGAAAGGCTTAAAACTTTCAATAGGGTCTTTAAGAGTCGGTGATCATCATGGCATCATGACCAAGTCACTCGATCTTTCCAAATCATTTGGCTTTTGAAACACTGTGCATCTCAAATGTCCCTTAACTAATCATTTCTTCATGGGAGCTTTGCTCTTTTCTCTAACTTCCTTTGCCTTTTGCGATGATGATTTTTTTCTTTTTGCATAGGCACTTAGACTTTGATAATTTTTTCTTTCACATAAGATGCAGCCGTTTTGTTCTTTTTTTTTTCTTTTTCCTTTTTTCATGAGCATTGGCCTTGCTTTTACCAGGCACACTGCTTTTTCATGCCCCCTAGTTTGCTGAGCTTTTTTCTCTTTGAACTTTCGGGGCTCTTATGACTTTCGAGATGCTTTTCACATTTTCTCGTAAACGTCAATTGCATGTGGTCAATCTTTATGCCTTGCCCCAGTGAAGGGAGATGATCACCGCTCGGGGTTTAGAACTGAACAATCATGCCCAAATTGGTTAAAGCAATGGCTATCAGTGTTTGGGTAGAGAAGGAAATGCTCTTCTTCACCTTGGGATGAGTCAAGCTCTAATGAGAATTCCTTTGAAGCTATCATCAGAACATTGATGCAAGTGAAAGTAATAAAATCTTTCTCAATCTTTTGCTCTACAACATGATCATAACCCCTTGTGCTGCCCTGATGTAAGGTCGTCCTCGACAATGGTACTTTGAAGGATCATCTTTTTTTGGCCCAAAGGGGTAGCAAGAGATTAGTGCAATGCTTGGGATTGATGAAGGAAATGCTTTTATCATTTCGATCTTTGCACTCAATGCGAATGAATCCTCCGTCCTAAGAGAAGGTCGTTTTTCACTCAACTATCAAAAGTGTTTGAAGGATATGTTTGGAAATGGCTTGCCTTTCTTCATCCTAAGTATCCTCCACTTAGCATGATTAACATCTCCATTTCACTTTGCTGAGATCGTCTGAGTAGATTAATCTCCATAGGAAATTTTGATTCAAAATGAATAATGCCCTTGAGATAAAAATGATGTTCAAAAAGCCCGTGGAAAGTTTTTTTTTTTTTTTCAATTGTTCATTTTTGTGCTTATCTCTAGGAAAGCGCAAAAGGTTCTTTTTTGTAATGGTAATTCTCCATTTTTTCTTTTTTTTTCTCTTTTTTTAAAGAAATAAAAAAGAGAATAAGGGTACTTACCTGCAGCATGGTGACTCGTTAACCCTGTAAAGAATGTGAAAGAATATGTTAGTGCAAAAATCTTTAAGGATTCAAATGTTGGAAACGATACATTATTACTCTTCATTCGCTTTCATCTTTTGGGCACTAACATCTCTTGGATTCACCTTCATGGATATTTGGTAACTCGATAATACCCTTCCCTTGCATTCGTCCTTAAGTGCTTGATATCTTCCTGATTCCTTGGTGGAATGCACCGCTTCTATGGTCAAAGTGCAACTTTTCCATTTATCACCCATTGTTCCGTGCGAGTATCCAAGGTATCTCTCATGGCGGAATGGATAATATTGCCCCTCGGTTTCATTTGAATCTTTCCTTGTTCAAGATGAACAGGACTTTAAAATGCTCCACCGTGTTTGTTGGGAATGTTACCAAACTTGGCACTCTTGATGTCTCCTCGACAATGAAAAGAAAGTCATGTCAGAAATGGTATCAGAAATGAATAAATGGAATCAATACAATTTGCTCTTCCTTCGAATTCGCCTTTTGGATGCTTGGCAACCTCCTCATTTGTCTCATCATGCAAAGTGAACGAGATCGATGAGTTGTTTTGGCATCTAAGGAATTTACGAATAACAAAACTTCCTAGAATAGAATTCAACTTCGTTTCGCCTCGATGGAAAATTGACGCTGACGAAGTCTCAACGCATACTTGCTCCTCAAGTTCCATGAACCCACACTTCTATCTTTTAGAAAGGGCCGATGCCGGTCTCAAATAAACTCTTCATTCTACCCGAGAAAGCGACCATGTGAAGAGAGGGCCTTAAACAAAGCTTTAAAAAAAAAAATCATTTTGGAAGGTAAACATAAAGATACACTTGAAACACTTCTGAATTCATTTTTTTTTTCTTTTGCTTTGTTTTGTTCTGTTTTATTTTTATAAAAAAATGATGATTTTCGAATTCCATCATTAAAAATGTAAGACGCATGACTTACAAGAGCATCAATTGGATTTGCAATCAAAACCCAAAACGGAAAACATGTTTCTTAACAAGAATAAAGACAATGATAAAATACAAGAGACTCTTTTACAGATGAAAGTAAAAAAAATCAACTCCTGTCCTAACTCTGTAATTAACTTCGTGGTCACCATGAGAATGTCAAGGAGCATCATGCATAACCGGCAAAAAGACGTCAATGTCAGTATGTGAATGAGAGAAAATGATATATTAATGAGGTCGTTTCTTACAATAAAATCGAGGCAATGATACATGCCCCACAATCCTTGTTACGGGATTTTAGTATTTTGCCAAGATTTTATCATAAGAGAAGACATCATTAAAATTTTCAATACATGGCTATCAATCAAACGTCCACTTTTATTCCAAAAGTTTCGTATGCAAAAGTGTCATTGATTTTTGAAAGATTGATTTGTGATTTTACTCCTAGAAAAATGAGGTGATTTCTATTTTGAGAAATTTGTACACAAAATGTTTTGCATTATAGTCCCAAAATGTGAGAATGAGAAAATTCGATAAAAAAATGCAATTTCAATTTTTGTGCCTCAATATAAAATCACAACTTAAAAGCTTTTTTTTTTTTTCAAAATGATTTCGATCCCATAACTAGAAATTTAAACAAAACCATGTGTTCAACAGGGCCAAATGAAAATGTTTAGAACTTGCATTCAAATGCTCACTTGTCAAAAGTGCTTGCTAATTTTTCAATCATAAGCTTGCATCACCGAGGGCATTCGATTGATTTCCGCAAATTTCAAGATGAAAATGCAATACAAAATGAGCAAATAAAAAGGAAAATGACACTTACAATGGGTGCCGACCTTTGTCATTTTTTTTTTACATAGACATGCACATGAGATGTGGCTCGATTTCTACTCTATATGGCTTAAAATGAAGCCATAGGATCACCGGCCGCACCAACAAGGTCGTGGCTAGGTTGGGTTACTCATGACTCCGACTTCATCAAAGAACCGACCCGTGTCACGTGGTTGTAGACCGAGGTGGGTATCTTCGATGTGAAGAAAGAAATTTCGGGGTTGAGATGGGCGACTCGTACTACACAGTTGTAGTCGGAGTGGTATCCATCTCAACACCATCCTAAGTGATTCTATGCGGCCCAGGTCCGGCGGTAGGTAGTGTGTGCCAAGTGTAGTGCAATGCAAAGGATACATGCACAACAATTTATAAGCAAACAACACTCCGTACATAAAAAATAAACCATACATTCCTACACCTCCCTGCAAGACAAAAGTGGGCAAACACTTCCCCTTATACCTCCCATTCTGCAAAAACATTTAACACCTTTAATGTTAGAGACGTACTTGGAATCCTTGTTGCCAAACAAAATATTTTTGAACAAGATTAATTTTGGCCTAAGTCCTCTAAGGTTTAAAACCAAGTCCCCAGTTGAGTCGCCAAGCTATTGCGACCTACCCTCAGCAGGAGGGAACAGGTTTAAGGGTATTGCCTAAAAGACGGGCCTATGGCCCATGATTAGGCGCAGGCTCTCCCAAGCCCATATCCCACGTGACATTGTGATATTCTTAAAATTTTGTAATAAGGAGTCGCCACTAGCCTATTAGGGTCAGCTAGAAACCAAGTGAGACATGGGAGTATATCTTACTTCTTACGCAACCAGAGAATCTAAGTTTGGTGACTTGATTACACTAATTAACCAATTAATGCCATTTCAGTACCTAATCTTGTTCATTTTAAAAGAAAAGATTTTTCTCAGGCAGTTTGGATTGACTTTATACCTCCACTAACATAGGAGGTGATCATGTGGGTGTGCAATCATTAAAATGAGCAGCCGAGGAAAGCATTTAAATAAATTGCATAGGAGAGTGTACATTTAACATTAAGGAACAAATAAATGCTAATACTAACTAGACTGAATGGAAGCCAAAAAGCGACATACCAAAATTGCATAATCAAAGGTATTTGTCTTTGAGGACAACTATAATCTCTTGAATAGAATTCTAAATTGAAAGACTTCCATTTTTTAAGAGAAAGTAAACCAAAAGATTAATCTGAACTTTTTTGATGAATTTTAATTTTAAGTTTTTACGAATTTTTTGGGATTTTTTGAAAAAAAATTTAATTTTTTTCGAATTTTTTTGGTCTTTGATTAATTAATTAATTTTATTTGTTGTTTTCAAATTTTAATTGATTTTTTTGTTCTTTTTAATATTTATTTATTCTTGATAAACAAAGGATTTGGACCGAGTCATGAGATCGGACCCAACTAAACAGACTCGAACCATATTGTATCAAGTTAAACTGAAAGCATTAACCCTAAAAGGCCGCTCGGAATTAATTATAAAAGCCCATGAATTTTTTAACTCTTTTTCCAGCCCACATTTGAAATGAGCCCAGCCCATAACAGATCACCCTAGCGCACTTTTCACATTTTTCCTTTTTTATTTTCTTTTAATTCTTTTCTCTTTTTTGTTCTTTTCCGTTTTGTCTTTTTCCGCTGCACTCCGTTCTCTACATTCCTCCTTCCCGGAGCAAATTTTTGCTTTCTTTTTCTTTTTCTATATTTTTTTTTACTTTTTACTTTTTCTAAAATTTTCTTTTTCTTTTGTTTTTTTCTTTCTTCTTTTTCTCCCCTTTGATCTTCTTCTCCTTCGTGCTTGCCCACTACATGCATGAAGCTTCCCTTCCCAAAACATGGCCTCATCAAGACCTAGCTAAACAACAACGCAGCCCGGAACAACCGGTGACCCTTCCACTGTCGAACTTCTGCCAGCCACTAGTTGGCCGGAGGTCATCACCATCATCGGCCGAGCATACCCTCCTCGGCCCAACACCGAACAAGCAACAACAACGATGGGAACGTAACGAACGACCACATGACCGATGCTCAAGGTCACCCAAGGCCACTAGAACATCATAATAAAGCGCAACACGCTCAGACAACTCGATTTCAATAAAAAACAAAGCCACGGAGACTGGATCTTGTTGTGGTATTCTATCAAACAAGTGGACGGTGCTCCCGAATCACGCATTTCTAGCTCAACTAGGACCCGAATCCAAACCGAGACTCTCACCAACAAATAATAAGACATACAGCGACCAAAGACGGAATGGACAGGGCCGGAGTTCACGCAAACTTTGGCCCAAGATGCACAAAATCAAGTGAAAACGGGGTGCAAGGAGGACGTACCGGATCCAATTTGAGGACATTGGCCGAGGGGTAGTCAGGCGAGGCTCACGTGCAGCTGAGGCGACGGCTGAAGCTCCCTTCCTCTCCTTTAGTCTCTCTCTCTCTCTCTCTCTCTCTCTCTCTCTCTCTCTCTCTCTCTCTCTCTCGGTTTCTCTCTGTGCTTTGTCTCAGCTTCGTCTTTAGCCTCTTGCCCCTCCTGGTTCGAACGACGGGCAACGGGCGGACGGACGGGCCTCCGGCAACAGCTAGCTGCTCCCTCGAGCTTCCCCCCTCCCTCCGGTTCCTCTCTTGTGTTTCTCTTTTGTTGTCTGTTTTCTCTTTTTTTTCTTTTTGTTTTCTTTTGTTCTCTTTTTTTTTCTTTTTTTTTAGCAACTAATTCCTAATTTGTATGTGATTAAGTTTTAAGTAAAATGGTAAAATTTAGGTGTCAACAACCACCAAGGGATGGGCACATGCTTGAGGATTGAGGTGTGACAGTTTACTCACAAATCCCTACTTAGGAAGTTAATTATGCTTAAGGGTTGATTAGTTTAAATTAAGTATGGTTTAGGAGGTTAGTTAGAATAGATTAGCAATTTAATTAATCGTTATTGCATGTTAGGTGGTTAGATTAGTGTAATTAGCAAGTAGATAGGCCGTAGTATTTATTTAGACAGGTTCAGAAATTTTCCAGGCCCGTCTCGGCTTTTAATTAGGCTTTTCTGGCCTAAGTTGCATTTATTGGTATTTAATAATTAATTTTCATAATTATTTAATTAATTATTATTTTTCGAAAATTAGACCGGGTAGCCGATGACCAGAATTTTATGCTAATTGCAATGGTGTGATTTGTTTAATTAATTGAGTACTAGATTGTACTAGATTGTGCAAATTGAGTGTGATTTGCAATTTTGAGGTATTTATCCCAAAATTTTATATTTTCAGTCGGTTTACAACGCCAAAAATGTGTTTATGGATAATTAAAATTAGTTGGATTTTCAAAAGGGAAAATATTATAATTTGACTATGGCCGACTGTGTACCTACGCACGATTATTTTTATGGAGTATGATAAAAATGGTGAAAATGTTAGATGGTGAGGATGGTCGTACTATATCAGCCTATGGGCTCTGATATGTCAACTTAGCGCGAGCAATATACCAGTATATTATATCAGCCTGAGGGCTATGATATGTCAGCTTAGCGTAAGCAGTATATCTTATCAGCTTAGAGTGAGCATTAGCAGTATACTATATCAACCTCAGAGCCTCGATATATTAGCTTAGCGAGATCAGTATACCTTATTAGCTTAGTGCGAGCTATATTATCTATCTTCAGCTTAGAGTGAACAATCCTTGATATAATCGGACTTTATAGATAGTATTGAATGGATTGACCGAGTGATGGTCTTGATGACATGAAATCGACTGAGTTAATTGATTGATGATTCGATCTGATTTGATAATTTGAGTCGAGTGGAAATGATTGGATTATTATATCAATTATACTGACTTGCAGGAAGAAACCGAGGCAAAGATAAGTCCTCTGACTTGTGCTTGTACTTAGGCAGCCCTTGGGGCGTATTTTCTTCCTCATCGAGTCTTAGGGGGTGAACTTGTTGAGATGTCGTCTCATCCCGTTGTGAGATAACAATTTCAGGTCCTTAGATGGCAGCTCCTCCTAAGCGTTTTGGACAGCCGAAGAAGGTCACAGAGTAGGTATCTTACATTCCGCTTCATGGGAGCCCTAGAGGATGGGTCTATGAGCTCATAAGGTCCGTGGTCTGGGTTGATGAGGCTTAGATCATGGTACTGACGTGCGCGGGTCTACGGGATGGATAGAGAGAGGGTCCCATATCGAAATCTAAGATACCTATGTATGTGCTGGAGGTTGCTTTTGGAAAAGGGACGTTCAACCCTCCAGGTGGTTCCATGGTGGACTCGTACCTGTCAGATCCAGGGTCCCCAGTGTATTCTGATGAAGACTCGAATGCCTGAAGATCTTTAGCACTCTACCCCCCTGTTTTGCAGACCTTGTATATATATCACCTTGTATTTTTTATGGCATGGGTTGTTATGTATATATAAGCATGGTTTGAAAAAATTATGGTCTTGCTTTTCTATCCCATCTTGTTGTTGTCTAGGGATTATTTGTTCGCTTCCGCATGCGCATTAAAATGAATGGGTCGGAGATGTGTCCTGGGACATCGCTATTTAATCGACCACAGAGGGATGGGCACGCGCTTGGAGGCTCGGAGCGTGACAAATATGATGATCTGTTTTGAAACGTGCATGTTCTGCTGAAATGTTCTTGCTAATTGACCTATTTGGTTTGACAATTGTGTATGATTTTTTTGCATTTCGATTTTAGACTGAGCGTCTTCCTGAAGTTTTTTTTTTTTGGTCAATAATATAGTTATTTCATTACTTAAAGGCAGCATTACATAGGAATCGAGCGTTACATCCTGAAGCTATAGCTTCTGTAGCTACCAAACTTTGCAACATAGAGGAAATATGTTCCAGTTTTGGGCCAGATCAGTTCTTCCATGGGCCCTGGCGGCCCAATCCGCGACCCCATTTGCCTCTCTTTTGCAGTGTTGTAGATGCAAATTAGGGCACAGAGAAAGTAAGGAGTCGATCTCCGCGAATAGGACACGCTCTTCCCACGGTGGCGTTCGTTTCGCTTAAAGGATGTCGATCAAGACCAAGAAGTCGCTTTCCATGATGATATTCTCCATGTTGATGGCCTGTCGCAGCAAACGTTTAATAGCCAGGGCAAGTGCCTGTACCTCAGCCTGATATGCTGAAGCTGCTGTAAATTCGTGAGTGTAAACATCGGTAAGAATCCCTTGGTAATTTCTACTTATACAGGCCATAGTGCCATGATAACTGCCTGGAAAGTGAGATGCATCTATATTGCATTTGAGGAATCCACGTTGCGGAGGTGTCCAGACGGGTGGTGATGAGCGATTAGTGGAGTCCCCTATTCTAGAGTCTCCGTGTCGCTGAACGTGTTGGGAGGAAAGGCGCTGGACTCATGTTTGTGCGAGAGCATCGACGACAAGCTGCACTGGATTTGGAAGAATTCGGCGGAAGATATAGTTGTTACGGAAGCACCAAATCTTCCACAGAACATGGGCAATCGTCTGCAGTCTAGGTACAGATTTCAGCTTTGTTGCTCTTGCTGTGATCCACGCATCTAGGCGATTAATAGTTAGAGGAGATACTGTGATGTTGAGCTGCGAGTGATTCCAAATCCCGGCTGTCCATGAACAAAAGAAAAATAAGTGCTCAATCGTTTCTGGAGAGTTCTGTTTGCAAATTTCACAGACCGGATAAGGGGTGATATGCCGAGAAAAAAGTTGAGCCTTGGTAGGAAGAGCGTTTTGACATGCTGCCCATAGGAATATATGGATCTTCGGTGCTGTGTTAAGTGTCCATATTTTACGCCAAAGTATGCTGGGTGGTTGATATGAGGATGATGCTTGGTGGCCTCTCAGCTCGGCTGTTCTGCTGGCTAGAGTTTGATAATTGCTTTTAACTATGTACTTTCCATCCTTAGTGGCTGTCCACACCAACTGATCAGTGGCATGTAATGGTCTGATTAGGATTTTAAGAATTTTAGTCATAACACTGCTGTCAAATAATTCTGATATAAGGGGAACATTCTAGGTATGTTGGACAGGGTCAATAAGACTTGCCACCATCTCTGGTTCCTCTCGTCTAGCTAGGCCTCCAATGGTGCCGATTGGTAACCAGCTATGATCGTGAATTTTGATATTTCTCCCATCCCCCACCGACCATCTTACCTTAGGTAGGATGGCGTCTCTGCCACAAAGGATACTCCGCCAGCCCCAAGAGGGCCTCGTTCCTTGCTTAGCAAACAAAAATTCTTTAGTTTGGAAATAAAGACCCTTGAACAGCTGACACCATAACAAGTTGGGTTGTTGAAGTAGGAGCTAAGCCTGCTTACCAAGTAGAGCCTTATTGAAAGCTAGCAAATCACGAAAACCTAACCCACCATTTACCTTGCTGGTTTTTAATAACTCCCAGTTCTGCCAATGAACACCAGCCTTTCTTTGATCAGTCCTCCACCATAAATTGGAGATTTTCTGTTCAATTCTATGACATATGGATATAGGAATTTTGAATATGGACATAGTGTATTGCGGAATAGCCTGTACAATCGATTTTAGTAGGATTTCCTTACCCCCTTCGACAATAAAAGCTCTTTCCACCCCTCGAGTTTGGCATTTACCTTTCCTAATATCCAACTAAACATGTCTTTTTTAGATCTTCCCCGATCAGAAGGCATACCTAACTATTTCCCATATTTCTGGAATACTGGCACCTTGAATTCTGCTTCTAGATTGTGCTGAAGACTCAAAGGACAGAATTTTGGAAAAAACATTCCCAACTTATTCCTGTTAATGACTTGGCCAGTTGCTAAACAATACTGATTCAATAGGTTAGCCAGATTCTGACATTCCGTAAGGGTACCTCTGAGGAAAAACACTGAATCATCAACAAAGAAAAGGTGGGAAAGTGTAGGGCAAAACCTGTTTAGTTGAATACCACGGAGTTGGCCCATGCTGATGGCTTGATGAATAAGGGTGGATAGTAGATTCGCCACTAAAATGATGATGTAAGGTGATAGCGGGTCCCCCTGACGTAACCCTCTTGAGGGCCGAAAGTAGCGCAGTTGTTCCCCATTAAAACGCACACTTAAGGATGTAGTAGTAATACATTGCATCACCAATCTAACCCATGAGGGATGAAAACCCAAAGTAAGGAGATAATCTAATAAGAAATCCCATTCAACTTTGTCGTAGGCCTTCTGCATATTCATCTTGAGCATTGCATTAAAGTTACACTTCCTTATCCTTGTCTTGAAGTGATGAATAACCTCCTGGACAATTAACACATTATCCTGAATTTGATGCCCACTCACGAAGGCAGCTTGTTCTACTGAAATGAGGTCCCCAAGCCAAGGTTTCAGACGATTCGCCAATACCTTAGAAATAATCTTATAAGCATAATTGCAGAGGCTAATCGGTCTAAACTGATCTAGGTTTTCGGGGTGGTTGATCTTAGGAATTAGCACAAGTACCGTTTTATTAAGCTCAGTAGGCATAACCCCCGAAGTAAAGAACTCGTGAACTAACCTGAAGATGTCTCATTGAATTATATCCCAATGTGTCTGATAAAAATGTCCATTCAGACCATCGGGACCTGGAGCCTTCGTCGTACCCAACCGAAGCATTGCAATTCTGACCTCCTCCATTGTGACCGCAGCAGTTAACTGTGCATTCATCTCTTCAGTCACTAGGGGTTGACATTGAGCAAGTATCGGTCTATATTCATGGGAACCCACAGAAGTATATAATTGGCAGAAAAAGTCAAACGTCATCTCCTTTAGAATCAGTATTTCTCTAACCCAGTTGAGGCTTTCATCCCTTAACATCCCAATTCTATTACGCTGCCTCCGTTGTACCGTAGTTGCATGAAAAAAACTTGCTATTCTTATCACCCCACTGTAGCCAGTTAACTCTAGAGCACATAGCCCAAAATTGTTCTTCCTGCTGCCAAAGGTTTCTGATTTTCCCATAGAGATAGGCAGCTTCTTCGGTGTCATTATTGGAGCTGTAAGGCCTGTTAACAAGTGATTGGAGCTGCTGTTGTAGTGTTGGCACCATCAACTAAACATTGTCGAACTTTGATCTACTCCATTTTTGCAGCTGATAAGAGACAATTCTGAGTTTGCATAGGAAATTGGTATTGCACATCTAGACTGAATTCCATGTATTAGCGATCACCTCGCGACACTCCGGGTCTTGGTTCCAATAAGCCTCAAAAACAAAATTGCGTTGGCCTCTCGGATATGATGGTGATGTTGATATGATAAGGGGGCTATGATCAGAACCTAGGGGAGGCAATGCAAAGACTTGGGCTTCAGGGTATAGGATACGCCACTCCAGTGTGCACATCACACGATCCAACCTTTCCTTAACCTGATCCAGACCATCCTTATTATTGGACCACGTAAACTTGCATCCCTTACTTTCAATCTCCATAAAGGCACAGTCATTTATGACATCTCGAAAAGATTGGAGTCTATACCTTTCCGGGGATCGCCCGCCCACTTTCTCCCAAGCATATAAGATTTCATTGAAGTCTCCGGCACATATCCAAGGGAGAGTGTTGAATGTGCTGATCAAGCGAAGTTGATCCCATAGCAGCTGTCGATTATGGTAGGAGGATGGGGCATGGAGACAGGTGAAACGCATTAGCTTATCTTCCACTAATTCCCGACAGATAATATCAAAAAAGTCCGCCGAAGAGCTGTGTATGTCTACTGACACAGTGTCATTCCAAAAAGCTGACAGGCCTCCTGCTAGGCCCTAAGGATTACGAACAAAAGAGTGACTGAAATGTAAGCGTCATTGCAAACGCTAAAGTGCTATCTCAGGATTCTTTGTCTCCATTAGGAACAAAAAGTCAGGCATTTCTTTGGCCGTCAAGGCCTTTAAAACTTGAACTGTCAGGGGATTGTCCAAACCCTGACAGTTCCAGCAAACCATCTTCATTTGTAAGGCGGTGGCTGTTTGGGGCCAGCCACCAAAGCCCACTAATGCTCTTCAGAGGCTTCTACTACAGGTGTTTCCATTAATTGATTATCATCAAAATTATCGAGTAGGACATTTTTCATTTCATATGGGGCATATCTTTTCTGTTTCTTCGCTGGTGCCAACCTAGGACTAATTCGGGTACCTTGCATTTTTTTCAGTTGTAGGATATCCATGAGATTGCTGAGCTGACCTTTCTGTTTTTCTTGCGTAGGGATTAGAGCCGTGGTAATGGTGTGGCCTTTCTTTTGAAATGGTGGCTGTGGTAGCTGTTGTGGCACGCTTGAGATAGGATGAGGCTGCACAAATGGGGCCATGGTAACTGTAGTTCCAGTTGACGTAGTGGGCAATAGAGGGACAGCCGGCAATAGAGCTGGAGGCGTCTCAGGTACGGTCTCCTCAGTCTGTTCCTGATTGATGGGGGGGTTGTAGAATGCATCCCAATAAGGGCTAGATTGGCGAACCTCCGCTCTTAACAAAGGACCAAAAGCCATCTTCTCTTTTCCATCCATTTTGGCTTCATCAAAAGGATATGCTTCACAATATGTAGCATAATTGCCAATTTTGCCACATGAGTAGCAATAGTGAGACAACCGTTCATACCTGAAATCCAGCAACAACATCCTCCCGTCAATCCTCACTAGTTTGCCTGTTTTTAAAGGTTCATTCAACTGAATCTCCACTTTAACCCGCTCAGCTCGTAAGGCTGAGCCTTCTTTAAAATCTACTCGTACCTCTAAGACCTTGCCAAGCTGATTAACTGCCTTTCGTAGCATTATTTCCGTAGTCCATTCCAAGGGCAGACCAATGACCTGTACCCAAAATGCACAACAAGTAAAGTCATAACAGAGTAACGGCATGTGAGGGATCCAAGGCTTGAACCAAACTAAATTACTAGAAAATAGCCACGGACCACCGTCCAAGACTCGTTGTTTCTCACTTTCTGATCGAAACTTCGCCAAATATAAGCCTCCTTCACGTTGAGCAAAATCTACGTTGTCTATCCTCCATACACGTTTTAAAGTACTTTGTAAGGCTTGGAAATTAACAGAGGTTTGTGTGAGAACTTTGCCAACTAACGTTAGTCTACATTCTGCCAAAATTGCTGGTGTTGGTTCCTCCTCCCATACTTCTATTTCATGTGTAGAGCATAAACGACCTAATCATTGACACAAAGCAGCCAAGCGCACAGATTCCTCCTGATTTTCCGAAGCCATAATCCGTGGATGATGGAAGGCAGAGCTAATTCTAGGGATATGATTCTATGCTAGAATCTAAAGAGAACCCCATATTGTCGGACCAAGGTCAGCAGGCGAATTATAAACAGAAATAAACCCAGCAGGGAGGATGGATGAAATTGACCTCAGGTGGGAATCGTACGTCAGGCAATGCATGCAGCCAACTCTTGATGACACAGGGGAATCCTAGCCTCGGCCATAGAAGAAAAAACTTGACATCGAACTTCAATCGGCGATGGCGAAGATAGCAGTGGCGAGCATCAGGGAATTCCTTCGCGGAGAGAAGGGGCAGGCTTGCAATGCGCTGGAGACAGGGTTCGAGTTGGGTGATGGTGCAAGATAGAGTAGCAGTGAAATTAGACGAAGCGCTGCAGTTAGCGCAAATTAGGGCAATGCAAACTGGTTCTTGACTGTAGTACAGGGGTTTGACACAAACAAACAGAAATACCCAAATTCAGATAATCACTCTGCATGTCGAGAGAAAAAGCTCTTCATGTCGAGAGAGTTTTAAGGAAGTTGTAACGAAGAAATATGCACCTTCCTGAAGTTTGATCTTGACATTTAGTTCTAAATCATGAAAAAAATTTGTAGAATTTGCAAATCGTTTAGTTAGATTAAAATCATGTTATTCATGCAAAAATTTGTACCCTGTTTCAGACTTGACCTATTTGCTAGTTATCACCTATTTGCTAGTTATCTTTGTTTGAGTTGGAAAATGATCTCAATTGCATTTGAGGCCTTCTAGAGATTTGTAGGAGACATCATAAGCTTTGTTTTGACATCTTATTTGTATGATTTGAAGACCGTTTACTAGGTCTAATATTTTTCACAAGACCGAACTGAAATCTGGAAAATTTTCTTGTTCTGTTTTCATGTCTTGTTCCAGAGACCTTTGCCGTTTGCAATTTTCATAAGATTTTTTATGGATCAAATTTTAAATCGGTGTCTCCTTGAAATATGTTCACAACATGTAAGTATATAACATATAAAAATTTAAAAATGTTTCAGTATAATTAGTAGGGCCGATAGGCCATAGACTAAACTCGTTTCCTGCTGCCATTTTGTGCTACTAATTGTCTTACACTGATTCCTCGATTTTTTTAAAACTACGTGTTGTGAATCTGGAAATGGTTTCTTCATGAAATATCGCTTTTTGTTACATCTTTGTGAACAACATATAAAATTTTCATGAGGATTGGAACACATTAGGATAAGTCGAGCATGCTTAAATTGGGCCTAGTTGCTGCTGTGATTTGTCTGTCCTTAATGATATGTGCTGAACTTCACTGTCGAAATATTTCAGAAAATATCAAACATGTTTACTATTTTTGCCAATCCTTCCGAAGTTGCGGGGCTTTTGTGAAAATTATTATAAATTCATGATGCCAATCTTGAAAAGCTGTCTTCAACAAAGTTGTTTGGTATTTCCCAAACTTCGTTTTGATACTAATTTTGTTGGATTTGATATTCGTTTGATGGTCCAAGGAGACCAATCAGTGTGCTAACATTATCCGCATTTGGGTTCTTGAATCCATTTGCCAAGGACATTGAACTTGTTCAATATCCTATAAAATTGTTATCTATGCTTGCCAAATGGCTGGAACTTGCAAATTACTCTTCTTAGTGACTTACATGTAAATATAGAAAGTTTATGTCCCTCTTTGCAATTTTCTGGAACTTGAGCCCTTCTTTGCAAATTGTTCACAAACTTACTTTTGCATCAAGTGAATCACATTTCCTTTGTTCGATTGTCTTTGTTTGTCATCGTTTTGCATTGCATGATCATATTACTTGGCATATGTGATTGTTTAATTAATTGCTCTCTCATTTGATAGATTGGTTGAGAATCAAGGCTATATGACTTGAGTGCTTGCTTTTTCTCTCAAATGCATGTGATTTTTAGATGGATGATTTAAGTGCGATATATGACCACATGGGGACCTTTGGGATAACCTAGACCCAAATTAGGACCATTCAATCTTAATTACCACTTGTGAACACAGGTGATAATTAATTATCGATGATCATGAATTTAATTGATTAGGTGTCTTAAGAAGGGATGACGTATGCAAATCAAAGGCCGATCTCAAGGCCATGTTTGATTGGTTGAGTGCATTTCCTCAATTCATTGTATTGATTGTCCTCGTTTGAGTTCACTGATGTATGTTGTATGATCTTTTATGTTAGTTTAGCATTAGTTTAGAATTAGAATAGGTCCAAAAGGCAATCCTTGGAGGTGGTAACCCGAAGGGATGAAGAGGGTGGATGGTGACGTTTGATCTGACCTTTTTCATTTGTAATATTCATTTCCTAACATATGTCTCGTGTCCCTTTTTGCGTTATATAAATGTCTGACGAGTTGTGGGTTTTCCTTTCTCTCACTTAAATTTGTTTGTTTAGGTTTTTCTTGTGATGCCTTTAAACTATTTCGGTGTTACTTTCCTGCTTTGTCATTTCAATTACTTGTGTGCTTCATTTTTATACTTTAGATAGTTACTATAGAAATGGTACACATGAACCATCTGTGTGTGATCACCTATCTTTTGACTTGCACGAAAATGTAAAAAATTGTATGACCACTTTAGATAACAATTGTACTCATAAGTATCGAAATGGTGCTAATAGAAATCTTTAGCATAAGTCAAGTCCCCCAATCCCTGAAATCTCTAGTTCTGTGAAAATCAAGGGTGGTCTCTCAACCCTTGACTGGGTTTCTAGTTGGCCCTCAACAAAAAGGTTAGTGGCAACTCCTAAATAATGATTTTAGTCGGTGTAACAACCTAAAATGAAATGTGGTCATGTGAAGCATGATTTTGAGAGGACTCGAGTTTATAACTGACAATCTATTTGTGTCTTTAACAAATTGGAGAACCCATTCAAAACTGCCGTTCGTATGTGCCATTCAGATTTTATATCCATCTAAGGGGTTTTTTGGCATTTCATTTGAGATTTCCATTTGTATGAACCATTCGGATTGACTTTATAAACAAATGCTTCTAAAACCTATTTCTTGAGATTGTAAGGCCTAGAGGGTAGGTCGCAACAGTCCCTAAGTCAATCTTGTAGGGTTGAGGTTTCCTTGTTGACACAATAATATGACTAACTTTTGGATTATTAACTAGTAATGAAGGAAATCAACGGCACACAATGTAGAAGTTATACAAAGTCATTAAAGCTTGAGCGAAATTAATTGACCAAGTTATTTATAGCAAGCGATCTGAGATCTTGGTTTATTATTAAGGAAGTATTAATAATGAACGTTATAGAGGTTTGCCAACACGTTAGTTGAAGAAAGAGATAGTGGATCGACAAGAATGCACAATTGCTGAGTTGTTACACCAATAGTCTCAAGATTTGTTACACCAATAGTCTCAAGATTTGTTACATCTTGCATATAATCATTGCTAGATAATAGGAGATCGTGTCTAGAGATTTTAACTTTCTACTAGTAACTGCAAGTGGGGTTAGGAAGTTATTTGTAGATACAAAATCAACAACTGTTTTGCAAAGGTTCGTCCAATTAATCACATAACTTGTGTTCGTGCATATTTATGTTTATCTTTATTTTCCCAACAAATCTTTCTAGCACTTTAGATTCCTAGCTATTGCATTTTCAATTCCATTACATTTCAAGACATTTATATTCATGTCCAGAATAAACAAAGGATACTTTCATGATTTTTGCATATTCAATTCAATCCATCCCTTTCCAAAAGAATATATATATATATATATATATATATATATATATATATTTTGGCTTGTTTGGTGAAACATTCAGATTATAACTTCGATAGAATAAGCACGGCTCAAATTTTTAGAGCAGATTTAGGTAAAGTGCTTTGATGTCATGATTAAGAAAAAAAATACTGATACATACTGTACAATCAATATATAAGGTCTTTTTTTTGTTTTGGTTGATTGGCAGAATATGTAATGCTTAAATAGTGGAAGGGGATGAAAAAGTTGAACTAAACATGAGTTCTCGACTGAAGTATGACTCTTCTTCTCACAAAGTTTTTCTTTGAGGTAAGCCGTTATGACCATAATCAAAGTGAAATTACCAAACAAAGGTATCATCGAATCCATTCTCTAATATGAGTTAATTGTTTTGTACAGCCTGAAGGACTGTTAGGAAAATATTTGAAGATGTTACAATAGAATTCCAAGCCAATTCACCAAAGATAGAAACTTTGTCTGTCAAAACACCTAGCTCTGTAGTAATTTATTGTAAATGGGCAAAAGTATAGTAGCTTCAGAAAGACCAAAAATCCCTTAGCTTCCCACGAAATACAGGAAGCCGAGAAGAGTAGATTCAATTTAATATTTGGATGGCTCGGGATCACATGTTCCAGAAGAAAAACAGTTTAAAATTGAAAATAGGAATTCGTCAATTATGTTCGGATGCTTCAAACATGTATAACTAGCACACATCGGAACGCAAGATAGAAATATATATAAAAGCATTATATTACGATAGATGCACCTGTAGCGACACTATCTCCATCACTTGCTGGTTTTCCCACAAAGCAATCTGCACAAGAAAAAAAAAAGTCGATGGACCATATAAGACAAGGTTGGAGAAATCTTAGGTCGAGCGTATCATGCTAAAAGAACTCACATTAGTTACTCGATTGGCTTGCGGAGAGATGAGCGACAACTATTACCAGTACAATGAGCAAAACAGCGACCTGCAATTTAGATCGTCATAAGCTATTGTTCTCTCTTTTTTTTGGTTTGCTGTTCAGCACATAGTTCCAAGACCAGCCAAACAATGTGAGATGAACGGTTGTAAACTCACCAGGACAAAACTATTTGTGGGTTTAGTCGCAAGGATGTAAGATTTCCTGTCAAAATTTACAAACGAAATTTGTTTTAAGTAGAAAGGCTTAATCAATATCCACTCTACGGAGAGAGAGAGAGAGAGAGAGAGAGAGAGAGAGAGAGAGAGAGAGAGAGAGAGAGAGGAACCTTTTGTTTAGGAGGCTAGAATCTCAGCAAGCCTTTTGTATACCCTCGATTATGCTCAATGTTTTTGTAGCATTAGGATCATTCTTGTCAACCTATGGGAGCCAAAGGCATAATTTGGTGAGTAATGTCTCAGTCTGTATGTTAAAAAATCATAGTGTAAAAAGCATGGAGATGGAAAAGCAAGCGAACAAGTGAAAGCATCAACTACTATTGTGGCCAAAAGTTGGATTAACAGATCATCAAGAATATTCTGCCCCACAGTCAAGAAGCAGAAGGGAGAAATTCCGCAACGCTTCTGAGACTTAAGTTATAATCTCTTCTGCTAGTAAAGCTACCACTAAAGGAAGTGGTTCCTCATGCAAAAATATCTTTGCAGAAGACGAAACTTTTTTTTTTTTTCACTTCACGGGCATAACGGAGCGCTGTCATGTCCATTTCGGATTCAAGATAGCTAGCCTTTACATACAATTTGGTTTGCTATATATCCCACTCAAATCAGAGAAGATTTTGCAGGTTATAAGGTCTACTACATTTTCAAGTTAGAAATAATTAAAATACATGTATGAAACATGGTGCATTCTAGTTTTTGACTTCATACCTTGGACTTTAGCATACAAGAAAAATCATAGAAAGCACCATAAACATCAGCCATTGTCCTTGTGCGATCCCTAACTTTAGCAGCAAGACCTGAATAGTATAGGTAGACAAATAGAACAACTGAAGAATTATTATCTCCGAGCTAATACAGAACATAAACAAATGTACAAAGGCTCATGGATAGACACAGCCTTGACAAATGATGAATGGTGATAGTCTGACAAGCTTTACTTCCGTCATGCCTGGACCTAGTTCTTCATTATGCCTCATTATTTCATGGTGTAAAAGTATCTTCTACATGCCTAGTGCCATTCAAGCTCTTCCGTATGCCTAATCATTTCATCGTGTCTAGGATAGCTCTAATTTCAATGATGAAAGAAAATATCAGCAAATCATTTTCTTACCTGGCCTGATCTTTACTTCACCTTTGAAAACTTGAATATTATTGTAGGATAAAGCTAAATTTCCAATCGCCATTATCTAGAAAAAGCAGAAAATGTTGACAGAGGAGCTTCTCCCAGATAATCAAAAGATTAATGGCATTAAAAATAAAATATCAACATTCGACGTTATGAAAACAAATGAACCACATACAGAAAGTCTTAAGATTATGAAGAGTGAATTCAGAAGTGTGAACAACTGATTATAATAGGAAAATTTTGTAAAGTCAATGTGTGAAACCAAATCTTGTGCCCACATGTGCGCACAAGGAGAGAGAAAGGAACAACTTGTGTGTCTGTGCACCTGTTGTGCAAGCGCGCAAATGTGTGTGAGAGAGGGGGGCAGGGAAAGAAGTGTAGAGATTGGGCTTGTGGTATGTTCATGAGAAAAATTCTAAGGCAAGTTTTATGTAGCAAAAAAATTTGAGATCAATAGCTACCTTCAATATTTTTAATATAGAGGATAGATGAAAGGCAACAACTCCTATTCACAGATAAGAAACACTGTTGTCTTGAAGAATTGATAATGTACCTTAAAATAGCCTAAAACCGAAATATCGCAGGATCCCTTAAAGCAGACATGTATGTCAAACTATCTTCAACATGTGTCAAAGCATTTGTTACCATCTCATTCAAACATTGTATTGCCTTCACTGAGTTCTCCTCATACTTCAAGTCCTATGTAGATAGGGCCAATTACAGAAAAGATCAATAAGGATGTGCATGCGGCACGAAATTCAGCATTGTAGGTGCATAATATCTTAACGATTCATCTTCAAAGTAGGTGATGGAAAATCAATTTTATATGGTGAAAGGGCTAAAGCACAAGCTATATAAGCCTTTAATTGTCCTGAATCATGTTGAAGAGGCATACCTCAAGTTTGTTTACATATTTACCCCAAATATGACTAGGCCAAAACATGCGTGACTTTGGAATCTCATTGATATCTTCCAAATAATCTTGAATAATGTCTTGTTTCTGATATTTACATCCATAAAATAATGTTAGAAATCCAAAATATGTGGTCATGTACATGAAACTCAGTGTCTTTCAAGTGCCTGTAGAATCAAAGCCATTGAATTGGATAGAGAATCTGGTGCCAAAACTTCAGCTCCAGAAGCATGGAAAAGCTTTGCTAGACCTAAACCTATAAGTCCTGACACATAGTGGCAATATTCATTGTAATCATCAACTGTTTCCACCTGCAATAGGGAAGAAATTAGTGGAACTCTCTGTAGGAATAACCCATGAAACAGATTAATCTCCACTACAAGCAATTCTTCAAGAAAGTGCAAGACTACAACTAGCCTTGAAATGCTTTGTGCAAAAGAATATTACAGCTCTTAAATTCCTTTCATGATAGTATTTGATCAAATCCATTCCAATCCTGCCAGGTCAATTACCATAAAGAAGGCACCTGTTAGAGTCAATAGTCAGTTCACAAGCGTGTGAACCTTGGAAGATGGAAAAACGGTTATTAAGGCTGAATGATACACTTCTAGATGAGTTCATTTTCTGTAAGGGAGTGAATTCTTTAAGGAGTAGAACCACACAGCTAAGGTCAAATCCTTACTCCACTATGGTCATAGTAAACAGCTGGATGGGCTACCCGTTGGCCACTGTATGTGCAGCCATTCAATAGATAAAAGGTTTATACTAGTACTGAAAAATATCGTATTCACTTTCAACCATTGGAGGCAAGGATTCTCCTCATGAAAGTTTTACGCACTAGCTATATGCTGACCAAGTCCAAACACAACCAAATACTATAATGTGTATAAGAGTTCCTTCAGCTTGGCTATTTATAAGGTAGGGTCTTAGAAAATATCAGGAGTGTCACATGACAAGATCACAAACCTCTTTGCAAATAAATTTTGCCATTCCTGCTCCCATTCTTTTAGTAATATCCTCAATTACCTCTTGATACCTGCAAGTATAAACAAAAGCTACAGTTTATAAAGGAAAAGCAGTCAACACATCAATCAATAGAAACGGTTAAACAATTTTGGGTCAATTGTAGGAAAGTTTGGTTTCGAGTTCTCATTCTTGATGAAAGTGAAAACTGGGTTGGAAAGAACATTCGATAGACAATGATAATATGGTTGCAGAACTATGATGGTTAGGTATGTTGGTAAAGGAAACACCCATGGTTAAGTTGAGAGGCTAAAGAAGATCAGGTTGAACTCACAATAGTTGTTCACATCATAATTGTAAAGAAATCACAAGTTAGTAACCTCTTCCCAAGCTCCAGGAAAGCCATTGAAACATGATGAAATTGGTCCGTTAAAACCTTGCATTCCTTTGTACCACCTTAATATGGCAATAAAAATATCAAGTCAGTGAACTCAATAGAATTCTGGGCAGCTGAATGGTTCGGTGCCCAGCTCCAACTTCCTCATATAGGCAACACAGACTTCTGGATAAGCACCATTTACAGATTGTCTGTAAACTAAGACAGCAATATAACAAAACAATAGTAAAAATTACAAGATAACAAAAATTATTGAAATATATGGCCGACACGTTTATAAATAATCATAATTCTCCACGAAAATGATGGTGAAGCAAGAATCACAAAAATGAGGGGCTGCTAGAATCCTAGAATTGGAACGCGTATCAAAGCACAGTGATGAATTTTCGAGGCTACACATAAAGCCACTGACAGCTTAATGGTTTTAAGTCATCATTAACATAATTAATCTCCTCTGGGTTGTCCCCTACACATATCAAGCTATTTGCATGCAACCTAAACGAGCATAACGCTTTAATTTTTTTGATTCTGTTGTCTAGTCTTTTTAAGTAAATTATAAGGAAGTTTTCAGGTAGTGTTGTTAGAGTAAAGAATTAATCTTCGCATAAGACATTCATCCTTAGCTTTATCTAAGTTGTCACCCCTGCTGTTTTTGGCAGCAGGCACAACAACTTGGTGCGTTTGAAAAAAGATTTGGGAAAATGATTTTGTATCTAGATAAAGTAATTTAACTTTTCGAGTATTTGTTCAAAACAAACAGCATTTGGATAATTGTCTTTTGATACATTTTTGTTAAGCAACTAAATGAAGTAAAAATTTTGGGCCTAAAACTTAGGATGCTTTGACAGTACGTGAGATTTTATGAAATCATTACTAACTCTTTTAAAAACTTAAATCGTTATATAAACATATACTTTAATTATTAAATACTATAAAAAGAATTTTGAAATCGAAAACCACACTCACCGCATCGCGAAGCTCGGTGGGGAGTTGTTCGATGACGAAAGCGAATGTCTTGGAGAGCTTGCGGAGCATGGAGTAGCAGAATCGCCAATAAGGTTGCTGAGGGATCAGCTTCTCGGCATTCCTTGCCTCCATCTTCAGCTTCAACAGTGGGTAGAGTTCATCCGGATGCTTCAAAATCGCTCCCAAACTCCCCATTTCTCTCTCTCTCTCTCTCTGAACTCGAGATCGGAGAAAACAGGGATTGAATTTGGCAAAAGCTAATGGGGAGATTTTTGTAAGGAGAGCAAACCAGAATGGTCAAATATGAAGTCTCTGAGCTTGGAATAAACGATGTTCTATACCTTTCGGAGTGTCGTTTCATGTCCTCGAATCATAGTACCGCACAGTGTTTCGGTGTGCATGGCGTTAAAAACGCGATTTTCATTTTGAGTGACTAAACCATCAGATCAACTTATCTCCAAAAGACCTCTAACCTTATCTGGTCCAGCTGCCTCGAGGACCTCTAATCTTGTCGAGTGTACTTTCATCAAAAACTTAGGTTGTGAAGTGTCTTACCAAAAACTGGAATTCGCCCACCAACACCCCGGGGAACCAAATTTCAGATTGGAGCTGCTCGAAAATTAGTATGCGGGAGGTCAGGGAAGTTTCCAAGTCTTTGATTAGGAGTAGAAACCTATTTGTGATTGTTTCCCAAGCGGTGACCTGAACATTCATGGAGCTAATTGCTAATCCTATGGCAAGAAAAAATTCCAAGATTGCTCCAAATTGACCTTCGGGCTTGATTATGTGGCTATGCTAAGAGTAACTTCATTACTAGTTTATGTATAATGATTTTGTTCATTCATTCTCATATCATCTGTCTTGACTAGATTGACACAAATTTTTTCATCTCGCTCTGTGTTGCATGTGATTTTTGATAACAACCTAGGAAATTAAGTAGTTTCAGGAAAACAAGATTATCCTAACATGGAATCCGAAAGTTTTGTAACCCATGATTAGCTGGTCAGCAATTATTGCTTGGCTCTTCAAGATGTCCTATCGTTGTTGCCCCTTGTTGGCCGTATTCTTTGATCGGAGATTACGCTGTTTTTACTTCTCTCGCTTTGAAGAAGATACTCATAAGTAATAATACAAATATCGCATGATTGGTTTGAGGACAACTAGTTTGGACAAGAGGGTTTGTACTGGTCTAGTGGCAACAATATTTCTGCTGTCCCTTTCCAAACTTTCTCATCATCGTTCCCTATGAAGGGTTTATTCTGCATCAACATAAGATTGGTAATTCCTTCGACACATCTATGGAGCTCCTTCTTGTTGTAAGATTTTGGGCATTCTAGGGGAATGAAATCCAATACTTTGTAGTTGGGCTATTGTGCGTATAAAACTTGTCTTCAAGCTTGAAACTTCTTTTCCATCCATCCTGGCTTTCATCCCGCTACCCTCTCAAAAAGGACCTAAGATAAGATGGTGGGAATGTAGCTGCAAACTTATCCCAATGCACTCCCTCTACTTACCTCTAGAAAGGCTAAGCAAATATGCATAGACCCCAAAGAAGATAACCTCGCTTGCACTTGAGTTGGATTCCCTTCAGGACGAATACAAGGACCTGAAAAAGCATTCAATCTCGCTTACAAGAACAATTTCATTGCCTTGATGCGGGAAAGGATTAGGGGCCAAAAAGATTGTGATCAATGTAATGCTTGCTTGAAGCTCTATGTCTATGCCCACCCTTTTCATTTGGAAGTCGCTCCTTCATCCAAATGTTTTCTGAAGTGTTTCGCATGGCTTGGCGTTCTAGATCTTTGAAATCTTGTCTTGGTGATTCAAGATAATCCTCATGGTATTGGAAGGATCATGAATTCCATTTTTAGAATAAGCGCAAAAGGAAAGGCAAAATAAGTGTCTTCTACTTAGAATACACTACCACCAAAGGCAAAAAAGGGCGATGCGCAATCAAGACATTCATGCACACTGCCATCAACAAAGGCAAGCGTAGCTAAGGCCACTTCTTCTTCTTCCTTGTTTACAGCAACCCATGAGTGACCGGTCGATTACTAGCTTTAATGAGTGTTGCCCTATTCTATTATCCCTTCCCGATTTTTCTTATTATTTTTCCCTATGAAGGGCTTATTTCGCATCAACATAAGACAAGTAATTCCTTCAACACATCTATGGAGCTCCTTCTTGTTGTAAGCTTTCAGGCATTCTAGGGGAATAAATTCCAATACTTTGTAGTTGGGCTATTCATGTGAACCTACACGGCAGCGCGTGGCGTCAACTTCCAACTTCCTCATCGCATGCTGGCACGTGAGGCAGCTTCTAGCCTCTTCCGGAGGCATGCCACCCATCAAAATCTTCATTTCAATGAGATGAATTCAAATACGTGATCAAAATTCACTTCCACCAAACAAAAAATCATGAAAACGGGCAAAACAATCCAAAGGTGGGTCAAATTCGAAATGCTCATGGGCGGCACATTTGGCCTTTGCCAGAGGCATGCCACCCACCGAAACGCTCGTCTCTCCAAGACGAGTCCGAATATGTGTTCAAAATCAAATTTCAAAGAATAAAACTTCTGAAAATGGACCAAATGCAACAATTCGAGTTCTAGGCTACGAGCATCTGTTACCAAATGTTTGCCATCGAAATGGATTCCCAATATCAATATAGCCAAAAACTCAAACATATTGGAGGAGAAGACGAAGATTTGCATACCTAATTTGGAATCCATGATTCTTGGAGCAGAACGGCAGCAATTCGTACTTTCGACGCTAAAGATCTTCTCCTCTCCCACCCTTGATACCCTAGCTCAATGAGACCACCACTCATGGACATTCCTTATGTGAGGTAGTGGGTGTATACGTTTTTGAACAACAAAAGTAAGGGTTAGAGGAGGGACCTTAGCATTATTTATAGAGTTTTCAACTAGACTCTTTCATTACAGGCTGAACCAACTCGGCTCACACAAGCCAGGTTAATATTCAACTATTAAGAAAGCTTATGTATTATCTTATTAGACCAATCCCATAAAATAGTAAACCACAATCTCAATTAACATAGTCAATATTAGGAAAACTCTCACAACCTTATCTAGTTCAGAACTCTCTATCAATTGCATTCCCCGAAAAGAAGCCAAGGCATTGTACCCAAATCCATCATTCACGTAACATCCAATTGACGATGACTAAGGCTGCGTCTGGGACTTTTGGGGGGGGGGGGGAGTAAAAGTCTTTGGGCTAAATATTTAGTTTGGCAATTTCTTTTTTTCACTTGCGTTTGCCAAATGCAAGCCTTCCCAAGGCCAAAAGCCCAAGGTAGGTTGGAGGCTGCCTTGGGCTTTCTCGGCATGCTAGCTTTGGAGCTAATAAAATTTTTCTTCTAAAATTGTCCTCATTAATTTTTCATTTTTCCAACTTTACCCCGACAATTGTTCATCATCTTCATCTTCTTCCCTTCTCTCTACTAACTAGCATCTACGTGTGGTCGCTGGCGAAGGATAGGTGATTCGGCGAAGGGCAGGCGGTGCAGCGAAGCATAGGTGGTCTAGCTAACGTCCCATGACCCTTTGATGAGGGTCACTGCACGGAGGACGCCGGCAACCCAGATCAAGCACAAATCTGGTCGTGCAAATCTGGGTCGCGGCGACTAGATTGCGGGCGCTGGCGACCTCCATGGCGTGGTGGGTCGTGCGACCCTCGCCGCGCCGTGTCCTTCACACGATGACCCTAGCTGGACGTTGCCCTTTGCCACGCCACCTCCCCCTCGCCGGATTGCCTACTCTTCACCGGCAACTATTAGCTCTTCGCCGGCAGTAATCAGCGAAGCCCTTGGCCAGCCAACTCTCCTTTTTTTTCTTTTTTTTTTAATAACAAAAATCTTTTGCAAATTTAATTTATCCAAACATTATTTTGCTCAAACATACTTCACGATGGGTTTTCATAAATACACACATACGATTTACCAAACACAATTTGTATTTTGAAAAACTCATTTTAATTCAAGGGCCTTTACATTTTCTCAAGAACTTTCCCCAAAAGTCTTCTCAAAATACCCTAAGGGCCCGTTTGGTTCGGCTTTTGGAGAATGCATTTGCCAAAATGCAAATACCTTTGGGTGAATGGGGTTTTCCGAAATGCAAATATCGTTTGGTAAAATTTGCATTGAAATACAACTTTGGCCAAAATACCGTTTGGTAAAATTTACATTTGTAAAGGACTTTTATTAAATTAAAAAAACAAAAAAACATTTGTCTTTTTTTTTTTTGAAGTCCGGCCACCGGACCGCCGGATCCGGCGGCCGGACCGCCGGATCCGGCTGCCGGATGGCCGGATCTGGCCGCCTGGGTCGCGCGACCTCAGGCGACCGTCGCCTGGGGTCACACAACCCCAGGCGGCCGCCGGATCCGGCTGCCGGATGGCCGGATCTGGCCGCCTGGGTCGCGTCGCCTGGGTCGCGCGACCCCAGGCGGC
This sequence comes from Eucalyptus camaldulensis, assembly GCA_019915185.1. NCBI lineage: Eukaryota > Viridiplantae > Streptophyta > Magnoliopsida > Myrtales > Myrtaceae > Eucalyptus > Eucalyptus camaldulensis. Next base: position 34,325,697 of record JAHSVA010000001.1, read on the forward strand.
CGTCGCCTGGGTCGCGCGACCCCAGGCCGCCGTCGCCTGGGGTCGCCCGACCCCGGCGACCGTTGCCTGGGGTCGCGCGACCTCAGGCGGCCGCCTGGGTCGCGCGATTCAGGCGACAGCCGCCTGGTTCGCGCGACCCAGGCGTCGCCTGAGGTCCGGCGACAGTCGCCGGGGTCGGGGGACCCTTGGCCGGCGGTCGCCAGCGCATTGCCGGCGCGCGCGACCCCTTGGCCGGCGGTCGTCGGCCTCCGATCGGCTTCTCTCCAGTGAAGATGAACAGTAGAAGTTGCATTCCGAAAATGCAACTTCCCAATGGACCTCTCTCCCTCCATTCCCCTAAAGTCCCTTCAAGCCCTTTGGAGATGCAATTGTACCTCCCCAAAGTCCTCAAAATATTGAACCAAACACCACTCACTTTTGCCCAAACCCCTTTAGAGGCCAAAAGCCCCTTCTAAATGCCGAACCAAACGGGGCCTAAGACACCAGGTCTCACTCAGGCATTTCACCAAACACCTTCTGCGCTGACTCCACCACACCAACATGCCCGTAGACACTAATCAGCACGTTCTGGACGTAGACGTCGGAGTCGAGCCCGAGCTTCGCGACTAGGGCGTGAAGCTCGTAGCCCATCTCTTGGAGGCGAGGGCAAGCTTTGGGGACGAAAAGGAAGGTGAATTTATTGAGCGACACGCAGCGGCAGAGCATTTGAACGAAGAGGGACAAGAAGTAAGGAGGGGTGGAGCGAGCGCGGGATCTAATGATGGTGTCGTAGGTGACGGTGTTGGGAGAGAAGACACCAGCGAAAAAAGAGCGGGTGTGGGGCAAGCTCTCGGGGACCGAGGCAGTGCATGATAACAGGAGGCGGCGTCATCTTGGAGGCCGAGGTTGATGACGAGGGAGCGGAGCTTGTAGATAGTTTTGTTCGTGAAAGTTCGAGTTGTGCCAGCAAGCCCACTTTGATTTATACATTGAGTCTACTGACTTATTTGATTTTTGCAATTGCATATTATTTTCCATCAAATGTGTTGCCTTAGCGAATCCTTATAATTTACTGACAATACATTATTTATGAACTGACACTTTGACGAGTGGAGCTTATGTCCTATGTGACATTGATGTTCGGCATCATGTGAAAAGAAATTCTTATACTTTGTTTTTTTTTTAAAAAAAAAGCAAGATGATCATAGCATCAACGAGCACCAACTCTCCTCCCGAAGACTAGTTGACCCTATCTTTAAAGTGGACTGCCCTCTCTGGCAAAGGATCTAACTAGCAATAACTATGGTCTAGCCTGTAATGGCATGGCGAATAACTTATATTCTTATGGAAACTTTTTTCTTGTACTCTTGATTTGATTTACATGTCAAAATCGTATAAGTTCTCGTGCAACTCTTTTTTATTTTTTTATCACACGTGTTTTTCACGAAATCGAGAACACAAGATCATAAGAGGTTTTCCAAAGTCGCCATCACATTCGGTAATGCCGCCCTTTACCTTCATCAATGTTACCACGAGCACAAATAGATCGGCCACCTCTCTTTCTTTGGCATGTGCATGAGTAAAATGTTATGTACAGCTTGATATCCGAGAGGGAGAGGAGGGGGCGAGGGGCTGAGATTTGGTAACCGATGGATAGCACTTGGCGGAGCAACAGCCATGATTGTTGTAGCGATACGCAAATCGGAGTACCTAGGGGTTATGATGTGGCAGATCTTGATGATAGGTAACTTGAAGCAGAGAAGCTCATGGATAAATATTTTCACCTTCTCAAGAAGCAGAATTTCCATGAAAACTGTGCGATCCGAAATCAAGAGAAGAGCCCAACGTACATCTGCAACTTCTTGTTTGTTTTATCTACGATACCGACTAAAATATCAACAGAAAAATAATAAAAAGTAGACCGTTTGTTTCCTACCTTGGATACCCAAAAATATAACAAACAATCTTTTTACTTGACTCAATTACAGCAACACTCCTCCATTTGTGATTAATTTTCTAGTCATTTTCATCAAAAACCCAAAAAGTGAGAGAGTTGATTTTTTACTCGACTTTTTTGTTAACCTATTGACCAAAAAACCAACCCCAGCGAAGGTTCCTAATTGGTCCCAATTTCACTTAGGCCATAACAAGTTTCAAAAAAGAAAAAAAAAGTGAGTAAAGTTTTGATCATTAAATCAATCTTTTAATGATTAGTCGCCAAAGGGTTTGACCCAAAAATTTGAAAATTGTAAAAATCCACAAGTCACCTCGTTTTAGCTTCAATTTGACTTTGGCATTAATAATTTTGCATAAATTGATTAAGAATCTTTTTTTTTTTTTTGCCAGTTATGTTAAAAATCAGTCAAAAATAAAATTACTTTCATATTTTTGCGTGGTTTCCTTTATAACATTTGATCTAGAGGTCATTTCACATACACTGCTTCGACCGATTTTGTGATTTAGCATGCCGAAGGGGTCCCGATCAATTATTCATGATTTAAGTGGTTTCACCCCTAGTTAATTCATTTTCTTAATATTAATCCAAATCCGGCATCAATTTTGGCAAATTGACGTGGGAACTTTCCAATTTGATGAATATGGCACACCCAAAGATGGCAAATCAAGTTAACGTTTTCCAATCGAGCTGATTTGACTTGGCCTATTCTAGACTAGCATCCAATTGAAGTAATTAAGCTTTAATTTTGCCAAACGAATTTTAGTTACAAATGTTAGCTTAGCTTGTGGCATCATTTTAATGAAAATTAACACGATCAAGGCATTTTGTGCACAATTATTTGCCCTGAGGCAATCCAATTGCATTCAATTTGATCCAATTCAAATAAGAAAATTTTAATTTCATTTTAATTGGTCAAATTCAGAAAATTAGAACAAAAATTAGGACTAGGATTGAACTGGTTCAACTCGGGTCAACCCAATCCAACTAGGTCAACCCGGTTTTGATCAGTGTTGACCAGTCGGTGGCCAAGTGTCATTTTCCAATCGTTTCATTAAAGACTTCATCTTGGCTATTGGATGTGACAACTTAGCAACCCATGTGACATAAATCCTAGCCAATCAGGATATTCCTTAGCTTCTAAGCTTCTTTGATCTCATCTTGGGAGATCAAATCCTAGCCATTGGTCAATTCCATGACTAGGATTCAAACTTGGCCTAGGTATATAAGCTTTTCTCTCTCTCTCTCTCTCTCTCTCTCTCTCTCTCACACACACACACACACACAAAAAAACACTTAGCGACAAAAGGGCCTAAGCCTACTTGGCTGCCCACCGGTTGATCGTTGCCCCTCGCCACCCCACTCCCGGCAATCTCTGGTGTCCCCTTTCACTGGTTGCATCCTCCACCAGTGATGATCTTTGAAATAAAGCCTTGGATTGGAAGCCTAGTTTTCTTCGGCTTCATCCCGTGCTTAGGAGGATAGAGCAAGCTGCCAGCTTCCGATCCTCATTCAATGGTCGGTGGTGGTTCCTTGGCGTTCCGGAGCTTGCGATGTCACTTTGTCACGACCTCTTTTTTTCCGTCCGGGAGAAAAGGAAGAAGGTTTAGGGGTATTTGCCTAAAGAAGCGGACCAATGGCCTTACATTAGGCGCGGGCTCTCCCAAGCCCATACCTCGCGCGACGTTGGATTTCATATTTCAATTATTAACAATCTAAATATTTCTAGGAGTCGTCACTAGCCTATTGGGGTCGGCTAGAAACCAATCGAGACACGGGAGTGGTGTCTCGATTCCTACGCAACCAGAGATTTCTAGGAACGGAAACTTGTTTACACCAATGTTTCTATTAGCGCCCTTGCGGTACCACTAACTTGGAATGTTGTTTATCTAAATGGCCATACAATCTTGATTACCAATTATAATCTTTATGAAACCACTAAGTGTCCATGCAAATGTTTTTGTAGTTTTTTTTTTAATATCTAGACTAATCTTAACATAATTTAGAAGAGAAATTTACACTCAAATTAATGAAAAGTGGCGCGTAAATAAAGATCCGAGAAATTGAAATGACTTGAAAATAAACGCAGAAAAGGTAAACCCGATACAAGTCGGGCAAAATAATATTACATGGCCTTGTTATCACGCCCCGGGACAGGACCCCCATGAGCGAAATGTAAATTTAAATATGCATGAAATTACTCTAAATGCATGAAATTACTCTGGATAATTTTAATCTATGCAAAATGGATTATTTACAAAAATGATCATAAAATACCAAAATAGCATTAAATTAGGAAAATGACATTTTAAAAATAGGAAAATTTCATAGATATCATTTTTGCCTTAGTTTGATACATCTATCACTTTTATATTTTTTTTGAAATTTTTTGGATTTTTGGATTTTTTTATTTTTTATTTAAATAAAAATAATAATTTCCTAAACCAATATATGCTAACATTGAACAACACAGCACATGAATATCACAATAACCGGGCTCAAATCGATCATTTCAAGATCGAAACTTGGTTTGCGCATTTTGTTAAACACTTGGCGTGCATCAAATCACCCCAAACCAGCTTCCTCGGGCTATGTTTGCGGCCTTCAATCTCAATGCATGAGCAATCTTATGTGGAACTAAAGTATCAAGATCATATTACCACATGCAGGGAGCAAGATCAGATAGAAATGATAACTTAAAAAACACAAGAACTAGGTTGAAATTGGTCTCAAATGTGCAAGTCTGAACTGGTTTTACAAATCTGGGTTTGAACCCAAGTCAAGCAAACAGGTTACATGCCCATATTCAAGCCCCAACACTCATCACATACGAGATCTAAGGGAAATGCTACTTAATCCACGTGAAAGTAGGTAACATGGGCTTTCAAATGCAACAAACATCATAGAGAATGACTCACCGAAAAACATCAAAACGACCTCTCCAAGAAGCACACATGCAAAACTCTCGAAGAGATTTCAAACACTTAGAAAAATTTCAGCCTCAGAAATCAGTTTTCCGGGCTGGTTTTCCTCTTGATTTTCATGATCAAAACATGCTCAAACTTGAAAATAAATACATCTAGGATTCTTACCTTGCTTCCTAGTTTCCTTTTCAAGTGGTTCTTGGCCGATGAAACCGACAAATTATCCTCGGGGGCCTGTGGAAGTTGGCTTCTTCAACTGGAAATGAGATCTGCAAAAAAAAAGAATTGACAACGAAGGTTTTCGTTGACCTCTAAAATTAGACTTTAAGACGTATTTTGTTGGAAAAATTGACACCACACCAAACTATATGTATTTTAGTTTGGGTTAAAAGTCAATATTTTCCTCATTTGTCTCTCAACTTTCTCAAAAACACTGGCTTTCCTCACTCGTGACCAACCGAGCTCAACACTTAGAAAAATTTTCGGACTTTCTTTGGTCCGCCAGGAGGGCACTATTTCGGGGGGCTTTAGGAGGCCTTCCCGATCTCCATTTTGGACGTGCGACCTATGGATGGAAATATATTTGAATGAAGTTTCACTCTCTAGTTGAAGGTTTTGGCTAATTTTGGCTGAAGGGTTGTGAAAATCTCACTTTTCTCTCTAAAGGATGATTTGGAATTTCTGGGTTTTTTTTTTTCTGGAGTTGCTTCTGAGGGCCTCTTTGGGGAACGATTCCGAGCTCTCCCCTCTCTCCCTCGTCCCCCTCTCTCATCCCTTGAAATACCTTGCTTCAGTGATCCTATCCCCCGAATTAAGGAATTTTTGGTCAGCCTTTTATCCACCTACCAAGCCTGTCAACAGGGCTACTTCACTTACTCTTCTGACTTAGCCAAATTTTTTAACTTCTGCAGCTGTTGAGTGTGCGAACTTTGCTGCGATTTTCCTGTGCTGTCAGGAGCTTATCCTTGGCCAATTTTCGTCCACTTGCACTCCTATATATGGTCTTCCATCACGTGCAAATATCGAGCTAAATGGGCGGTTGAGTGAGATATGGTGGGGCCACCAATATGCCTACTTAGCAGCTCCGAATTAAGACCTAACCGTGGGCTGGGCTTTGGTAGCTGGTTTGAGTGCTTTAATCCATCAATTTGGCCGCGGTTTCTGATCAATTAGCAACCTCATGTATAGTAGCTTAAGATCTTGACCATTTTTCGCAATTGTGCCCACCCAATTTTGCAAAAAAGACCCTCAAAGTTGGCCATTTTCTTATCCGAAAATACCAAATTCAATACAAATGTGGTCTTTTTGGCTCAATTTGATTGATTCTACTTGGCCAAATTCAATTTCAACTTAATTAATGACCAAGATGATGATTTAAGGGCTCGGGCGCAAATTTTACAAAATTTGCGAATTGGTCCCTCGACTTTTGGAAATTGCATTTTGGCCCCAACTTGTCATTTGGATTCCAATCTGACCTCCTAGGCTTGGCTAGTCACAATTAGATCGTTGGCCCCAAATTGCTCTCTCTTTTTTTTTTCGATCTTTTTTTTCTTTTTTTTAATTATTATTTTTTTTATAGGAAAAACATCTTTCATTTAAAACACGATATTAAACACCTAGATAATCTATATGCTGGAATGAAATATTTTTGGGCAAAAATTAGGTGTCAACACACTTGTTGACCTATCTTTGAGCTGTCCTTGGCCGAAGCTCATCCAATTCGAGCCGAATCATCATTGACCACTCTCAACTTCTTTTGATCCCCATTTGTTGATTGTTATAAGTTTGATTCGAATACTATCTTTACATTAGACATTGTGATTTGATTTGGATTGTTGCCAAGCTATTCTAAGCCATCTCGAGTAGCTCATGGTGGCCAATTAGCTCAATCAAGCTTGAAGTTTGTCATAATCAATGTATAGTTTGATTGGCTCTAATTGGGACCAACCAACAATGTTTGGTGAAATTCATAGATTCAACTCTCGTCTTGTCGAGTTTCCTCTCTATCACTGGATAGAGTTCTTCTCCTTCGATAACCATGTTTCCTTCATCACCTAGGCATCGCAATGCGAATGCCAATCCCTAATTTATTCTTCTGAACCATACTCTCCGCAGCTTACCCACCTTTTATATCCTAACCTTTTCTTCCACTTAACTTCTCCTTACTGTGTCTTCGATCTTTCATCATCTGGGTTTTTCTTCATTTGCATGTCCATATTTCCTCTGTATCCGACCTTCCTTCCGACGCAATTCACCATCTCTCGCAATGGCTTGACGATCTTGGTTTTTCTTCCTGGGTTCCACGAATTGCAGCACTCTATCTGCATGTTCACTTTTTCTTTGTTGCTGTCCTCATCTTATCGGGAGACACTCCCTATATACTCATGGCTACTGACGATGATATAGATACATCTCGAATTGCAGCACTCTGCCACAAATTGGGACGCTTGTGCTTAGAAAAAGAAATTGATGAATGGCATGTCCAACCCCCACTTGCAGCAGTCGAGGAATGCAAATTGACGTTAATCGGTAAGATACCTTCAAATCCCTCTTTTAACTTCCAAGCTTTCAAATCGGTATTGACAAGAGCATGGAAGTCCGAGAAGGTTGATATTATACAACGAGGAGAAGGCATTTATCTAGCAAAATTCAGATCTCAAGCTGAAAAACAACGAATCCTAGAAACTGGACCTTGGCAATTTTCGGGACATCTAATTAACTTCAAACCTTGGGTAGCCAACACACCTCTACACTGTTATGATTTTTCCACCTGTGCGTTCTGGGTTAAGGTCATTGGGCTCCCTCTTGAATGTTGTACAGATGATTTGATTCGTAAGGCGGTAAGTACAGTTGGTTCTGTGTTGCAAATAAAATCAGATTTTGTACCTGGTTCAACTTTGAAAGCTGGTCGAGCACGTGTTGAGCTGCCTTTATCTGAACCATTGAAGGTTGGTCGTCTCATTAAATATAATAACCAAACTATTTGGCTGGATTTCAAGTACGAAAGATTACCTCACTACTGTTACTCTTGTGGTCGATTAGGCCATTTCACTGATGCTTGTCCGTCTATACCTTTTGAAGAAACTATGTTTACAGACTCCGAGAAAACACCTTATGGTCCCTGGTTAAAAGTCAGGTTAAATTAGAGAACTAAGATTTGCTAGAGAAAATACCATTTTAGTCCATAGAAAGTTCATTTTCGATAGTTTGCCAAAAAAAGTCCGACTATTGGAAAGCTATTGGAAAAATTGAACTCCAGAACCTTTATTTCCGCATGATTTATCATGTTGGAGATCACAGCACGCTTAAAATCAGACAAAAACGGACAATGAAATTTGCCATCGAAAATTCCATTTTACTCTAAGAAAATTCATTTTTGATATTTTGCCTAAAAAACTTCGATTATTGCAAAACTGCTGGGAAAAATGCATTGGAAAAGCATTTTTTCCTACCAATTTGTCATTTTGGAGATCACAATACCCTTAAAGTCAGGTTAAATCAGAGAACAAAGATTTGCTAGAGAAACTTCCACTTTAAGCTAAAGTTCAGCAATATAGCTCGTATTGGAAAGTTTATTATGGAAATTCATCTGGGGAAGAGGATAGGGAGGAAACAGTACCTGAGACACCACCCTCCAATGCTCAACCTTTACCTCTCTTACCACCACCTCCCCCCCAAGCATCGGTTCCTGCGCAACAAATAAAATCCTTTATCTCCAAGGGCAGCTCTGCAATTTTGAATTCTACTACCCCAACGCATCATGATATTACTACTGCTTTAATTCCAGCGGAGGAAAAACTTAAAGGAATGCAGATGCAGACCTTCCCTCCCCTAGCAAAGAAAGACAAGAGTGCTCGTCAGAGTATTAAGATAGGTCCAGCAAAGAAACCTCGTCGTTATACTCCATATGATATTCCAGCAGGGCATCTAGGAGTTTTTGATGACTCACTCCTAATGGACACTCCAATTGTCATGGCGACTGAAGACAACATAAGGGCGTCGGTGGCTGGCCCACAATAGCCACCTGTGCAGAGATGAAAATCATAAGTTGGAACTGTCAGGGGTTGGGCAATCCCCTGACAGTTCAAGCCTTAAAAGCCCTCACGGCAAAAGAAAAGCCTGATATGTTGTTTTTTATGGAAACGAAGAACAGTGATGAAGTTTTATTTCGCTTGAAACGTACCTTACGGTTTTTGCATTTGCGAGTTTTTAGCCCTGTTGGCTTGGCGGGGGGCTTAGCTATTTTTTGGAATGACCACTTCCAGTTATCTGATTTTAATTCTACTCAACACTTTTTTGATTTCATCTGCAAAGACAGTTCGGTAGGGAGGTCAATGCGAATTACTTGTCTTCATGCTCCTGCAGTTTTTAACGATTGTCAGTATATTTGGCAGTCTTTAAGACAATTCAGTAGATCTAATGCATTACCTTGGGTGTGCCTTGGTGATTTCAATGACATTCTTCATCGCTGGGAGAAAAGGGGAATTCGACCTGCAGACTTTTACTGCATGACTTCCTTTCAAGATTTTCTAAATGACTGCAGCTTACTGGATCTTCCCTCTCATGGCTGCGCCTTTAAATGGTCTAACAATCGAGAGGGGGATGCTTTAGTACAGGAACGCCTTGATAGAGCTGTGTGTAATGCTGACTGGCGCGTTTTGTTCCCAAATGCTCAGGTGCTTGCACTCCCTGCGGTCGGTTCAGACCATAGTCCACTTGTTTTAAATACTCAACCTAGCATGGTTCGAAGAAAAAGACATTTTACCTTTGAGGTCTTTTGGAATCAGGATCCGGATTGTCGCGGGGTCATTCAAAATTCTTGGCAATCTATTTCAAGACAGGACTCCCCGCTCTCAGTCAAACTACGTGCAGTTGCTCTTGACTTGTCCTTTTGGAGTCGAAAGAGGTTTTCTCATAACAGGCAACAGGCAACACAGTTGGAGCACCAGTTAGAAATGCTGACTAATCAGTATCCTACAGCCCTAACTCGAGAACAGCAACATCATTTAAAAATAGAACTTCACAAAGCATGGCAGCGGGAAGAACAATATTGGGCAATGTGCTCTCGGATCAATTGGTTACGGTGGGGTGACCGTAATACGTGCTTCTTTCATGCCACTACTCTTCAGAGAAGACAACGCAATCATATTTCAGTCTTACGAGATAATCATCAACAGTGGATTCGGGACCCTAACCAGTTACAACAAATGACCACTGAGTATTTTTCACTTCTATACACAAAATCTGGCCCTAGAAGTTATGAACAAGTTCTTCAACAATGTCAACCAATGGTTACCACAGAAATGAATAGCATGCTTCTAGCAAAGGTAACAATGGAAGAAGTTAAACAGGCCACATTTCAATTAGGTGCATCGAAAGCCCCAGGCCCTAATGGTTTGACTGGTATGTTCTATCAATCTCATTGGGAGGTAATCAAGGAAGATATCTATCGGGCAGTGCAATTATTTTTCAGTTCTGGATCCTTACCAGTGGCCTTAAATCGAACTGCAATAACATTGATCCCTAAAACCCCAAACCCAGAGTACTTAGATCAATATAGACCTATTAGCTTGTGCAACTATGTTTACAAAATCTTCTCTAAAGTACTTGCTAACAAGTTAAAACCTTTACTGCCTGCTATAATTTCTGAGGAACAGAGTGCGTTTGTTGCTGGAAGACAGATACAAGATAATGTTCTTATGGTTCAGGAAGTGATTCATCAGCTTAAAACTAGGAAAAGAAAGTGTTATTTTCAAGCTGTGCTCAAAGTTGATATGCAGAAGGCCTATGACCACATTGAATGGGATTTTCTTCATGATTATCTACTTTGTCTAGGCTTTGCGTCTCATTGGGTAAAGCTCATCATGCAGTGCATCTCAACTACAACCTTGTGTGTTAAAATGAATGGGGATTATCTTCAGAGCTTTCATCCTTCTAGGGGGCTTCGGCAAGGTGATCCTTTATCCCCCTATTTGTTCATTCTCATTGCAAACCTCCTATCACTTCTCATTCGGAATGCTATTGATACGGGATTGCTTAAAGGTATCAAATTAAATCAGTGGTGTCCCACTTTATCTCACTTGTTCTTCACTGATGATGCTGTATTTTTCCTTGATGGCACCTTGATGGAATGCCAGAATCTATCTAACATCTTAAATCAGTACTGTTTGGCTACTGGATAAGCTATTAACCGAAACAAATCTGGAATTTCCTTTAGTCCATCCTATCCTATGACACTTCAAGAGAATTTGGCCAGTGAGTTAAGAGTTCCTATTTTACAGCGATGCGGAAAATACTTAGGGATACCTACTGATTGGGGCAGATCTAAGAGGGATATGTTTTCTTGGATTTTGACTAGAGTTCAATTGAAATTAGAGGGGTGGAAGGACAAGCTTATTTCTAAGGGAGGGAAGGAAATTTTGCTAAAAGCAGTAATTCAATCTATTCCACAATATGCCATGTCTGTTTTTAAGATTCCTCGGTCTTTATGTAAAACTATAGAACAGCGTATGGCTAAGTTTTGGTGGAATAATGACACAAGCAAAGCAGGAATTCATTGGCAATGTTGGGACAAACTACAGCACCGAAAAGAGGAAGGGGGCTTAGGCTTCAGGAAGTTAATCAGTTTCAATGAAGCCATGCTTGGTAAGCAAGCGTGGCGTCTTATTCATCAACCCTCCTCATTATGGGCTAAGTTCTTTAAAGGATTATATTTTCATTCATCCACCTTTTTTAAAGCTGTCAAGGGTTCCCGCCCATCATGGGGCTGGCAGAGCCTCTTGAGTGGACGTGCAGCTATCTTACCAAACATCCGTTGGTCAGTCGGGGATGGCACATGCATCAATATCAGAGAAGATAGTTGGCTATCCATGGGTATTCTAGGTGGACCAAAGGCCTAAGCAAAACCCCTCCTAGTAGCTGATCTTATTGATCAAGCTACTGGTTCATGGAAAACAGATTTAATGCACAGCTTCTTTGACTTGCCAATAATTCAAGAAATCACAGCCATTCAAATTCGACCAACTGTTACCAAGGATGCACTCATTTGGACAGCTACAAAACAGGGTACGTATACTGTAAAGTCAGCATACCATGCAATCACTCAGACTAACACCAGTGGATTAACATATGGTGCTTCTACTTCATATAGAACTCCTACCTGGTTTTGGCGAACTCTGTGGAAGATGCTAGCAAGCCCCAAACTCCGTATGTTCCTCTGGGCCATTTGTCATGACTCCATAGCAACGCGTCACAATCTGCATCGAAGGCACATCATTAACAGTCCGTGCTGCCAAATCTGTCAAAGAAATATTCCAGAAACCTCAGAACATTTATTTTTATTATGCGAGTGGACTAAACAGGTATGGTCGAACTCTCAGATTGGCATATCAATCGACCCTACCAATATTCAGAGACTGGACTCATGGATTGTATCCAGGATCAGCAATGGGAACCGCCTACCTCGTCTTGCACTGATCGCAAATGTATTGTGGCAGATCTGGAAGGCTCAGAACAGCTTCCTCTTCCGAGGCAAATTTCCTAATCCGTCCATTGTTGCAGAAGCTGCTTTAACGAATACCCAAGTGGATCGTCTGTCTTCGCCTTCCACTGCACATCAGAAGCCCTCAGTCAGTCAAACGAGTCATCTATGGCGTCCCCCAGATCCGGGCACACTGAAGATTAACATTGACGGATCACATCCCCAGGGCAATAACCAAGGCAATATCGCAAGTATTTGCAGAGATCACGAAGGTAGACTTACCGACTTTTTTGCAGCAAGGGTTGAAGCTTCCTCAGCTTTGCAGGTGGAGATCCAGGCCCTATCATCAACGCTTCGACATCTACTTGATCAGGGGCTCCAATACGCATCACTTGTTCTTGAATCAGATAACCTCTCCCTAGTAGAAGTTCTGAATCGACGAGCACAGCCGCCATGGCCGGATCGTGCTCTCTTCTCAGAGGCGGTCTTTCTGTTTTCACTTTTCCCCAATATTTCGCTCGGTTTTTGCCCTAGGGAGGCTAACATGGTTGCTGATTGGGCCTGTAAAGCCCATAGTAGAAACCCTACGCATCGCATATCCTCTTTTCATCCGCCTATTCCTCTACTTAACTTGTTATGTGCGGATGCTTTCGTAGCTGGATGTATGAATTACTATTATTAATATAAGTTGCCCTTTTCACTGTCAAAAAAAAAATGTATAGTTCTCTAACGCTCGAATTCGATGAAGTGAGATCACCTAAGGTGATCAAGGCTAGGATTCACTGTACAGATGATTATGCGTGCTTAGAAATAATTGTTAGATGAGTTGAATCAATTAAGGATTGATAGATTATTTCATCATAAATAATCATGTGTTCTGGAAATTTGTAGGCATCTCGGGACTGTTCTGTTTTGAGTGATGATATGAGCTTGAAAACGTCTTCATCTTCCAAAGATGAGCTCTAGACTTTTGAAGTATGCAAGTTGAGATTCGATTTGATATATTATGACTCTAATGGGACATTGCTTTCTGAGTTGAACTTGCCTCGAAACATACGTCATGAATCTGAAAAATTGTTGGCGTACTCTATTTTGAGCGACGTCTGCTGATTCCCCATTTTTTTTATAAATTTTTGTGATAAGAATTTAGAGTCAGTGCCTTCATGAGTTTTACTATAAAATTTTCAGAAAAAATGAAAGTATTCTGGTAGGTACGATTGACCTCAAAGTGAATATATTTGCCTGTGAAAAATCGTTTTCTAGACCGACCTTCATGCATTCCTCGATTTTTATGAAATCATACGTTTGAAATCTACAAACACATCCTTCATCAGATTTACTCATCACATCTTGATCTATTTGGTGTAGAATTTTTCGTAAAAAAAGGGGGGGGGGGGGGGGGGGGGGGGCTCATTTGGTCTGTACGATCGGTCTCACATTGTGCGTTTTTTTCCCTGAAAATTGACTTTCTAGGTTGACCCTCACTTGTTGTCTGATTTCTATAAAATCGTGTGATATTTGTAGATCGTTTGTGGATCATTCAGATCTGCAAACCTGACTGAGCTCGGCGTGCCATTCCAGAGACGGGGACAGCACAGATCGAGTTCGTATAAGCGTGGCGAAATACCATCTGTTAACAAGTCCTTAATATTTTCCCACTCCCGATGAGAATTTTCCCCTGAAACAAACTCATAGTTCTCCTCCTCTGCATTGATCAAACTATAACCTGGTCTGTTGCTAATTCTCCTATCTTTCGTCTAAATTCTAATCCGAGCTGTGAGGTTCCATTTACCAACTCCCCCATAGGCATTGGATAAAAGGACATTATCGCTGTTCTGATGAGGATCCAGCTCATGAAGTCTTCCTCTCGCCTTTTCAACTAAGCCAAGATGGTTACGATTCGCATGGACTCGAAGCAGAATTCTCCAGACAATTAACTTTCGCCTGATCGGCATCTTTTTGACAAATTCATGCCCTTGCTCAACCAGACCGGCTCAACCAAAAAAAGGCAGACTATACACCCATAATGCTCAAGCGTTGGTTCCATGCCATACTATATCTTAACGCTTTTGAATAATCCTCCGCCTTCTCCAACAAGTCCTACATGGCTGAAAGCCACTAAAGACGCAGAAAAGGTTATAGAATTCGGCCGTATTCCTGATTTCTTCATGTCATTGAACAATCGAGGGCCTTGTCACAGTGGCTGTGCACCGCGAGCCCATTGATCATCAGGGTCCAGGTCAACACATTTCTCTCAGGCAATTCATGAAACACCCTCATCGTTTCATGGAGTCACCCGCAGCTGGAGTACATGTCCATCAAAAAGGCCCCACCAGTAATCTTCCAACTAAAGCCACTTCTCCGAACGTAACCATCGACCCACCTGTCCAATTCCAAGGCCCTTAAGCTGGAAACCGTCGAGATCACGCTGGGCAAAGCGACCTTATCCGGTTCAAAACTCTCCACCAGTTGCATTCCCCGAAAACAAGCCAAGGCATTGTACCCGAATCCATCATTCGCGTAACACCCAATTCAGGACGACCAAGACACCAGGTCTCGCTGAGGCATTTCGTCAAACAACTTACGCGCCGACTCCACCGCACCAACATCCACGTAGGCACTAATCAGTGCGTTCTGGATATAGACGTCGGAGTCGAGCTCGAGCGTCGCGATCAGGGCGCGAAGACCGTGGCCCATCTCTCGGAGGCGAGAGCAAGCTCTGAGGACGAAAGGGAAGGCGAATTTAATGGGCGACACGCCGCGGCAGAGCATTTGAGCGAAGACAGGGAGAGAACGAGGAGGGGAGGAGCGGGCGCGAGATCTGATGATGGTGTCGTGAGCGACGGCGTCAGGAGAGGAGACACCGGCAAAAAGAGAGCGGGGGTGCGGCACATGCTAGCAGGAGGCGGCGGCGTCTTGGTGGCCGGTCTTGATGACGAGGGAGCAGAGCCTGTAGACAGTTTTGTTAGTGGAGGTTCGAGTTATGCCATCAAGCCCACTTTGATTTATACATCGAGTCTACTAACTTATTTGATTTTTGCAATTGCATCCTTTTTTCCATCAAATGTGTTGCGTTAGCGAACCCTTGTAATTTGCTGATGATACATTATTTATGAATTGACACTTTGATAGGTGGAGCTTATGTCCTTTGTGAAATTGACGTACAAAAAAATAAATAAAAAGCAGGATCATCATATCATCAATGAACTACCAACTCTCCTTCCAGAGACTAGTCGACCCTATCTTTAAAGTGGACTGCCCTCTCTGACAAAGGACCTAGCTAGCAATAACTATGGTCTGACCTATAAAGGCATGGCCAATAACTTATATCCTTATCGAAACTTTTTTCTTGTACTCTTGATTTAATTTTCATGTCAATGTGGTATAAGTTCTCGTGCAACCCTTTTTTATGACATGTGTTTTCTGTGAAATCGGGAACACAAGATCATAAGAGATTGTTGCCATCATATTCGGTGATGCCGCCCTTTACCTCTATCAATGTTACCACGAGCACAAATAGATCGACCGCCTCTCTCTCTTTGGGATGCGCATGAGTAAAATGTTATGTGCAGCTTGATATCCGAGAGAGAGGGAGAGGAGGGGGTGAGAGGCTGAGAATTGGTAACTGACGGATAGTGTTTGGCAGAGCAATAGCCATGATGGTTACAGCGATACGCAGATCGAAGTACCTAGGATTATGATGTGGCAGATCTAGATGACAGGTAACTTGAAGCAGAGAAACTCATAAATAAATATTTTCACCTCCTCAAGAGGTAGAATTTACATGAAAACTGTGCAATACGGAATCAGGCGAAGAGCCCAACGGAGATCTGCAACTTCCTATTTGTTTTATTTACGACACCATCTAAAATATCAACAGAAAAATAATAAAAAGTACGTTTGAGTGCGAATGGTAACGTTTCTGTTCTTTTTTTGTTCCTGAGAAAGAACAGAAACAAAAAAAAGTGTTTCTGTTCCGGGAAACAATTTTTAAACAAAAGAACGCGTTTGGTAACGTTTGGTCCGGGAATAAAAAATGAACAGAAACACGTTTGGTAAATTTTATTCTTTTTTTGTTTCTTTTAATTTTTTAAACATTTTTATTTTATTTTTCATTTTTTCCTTTCTTTTTTATTTTTTCTTTTTTCGGCCGGTCACCGGCCTCTGGCGACCGGCCGACGGGGCCGGCAGCCTCGCCCAGCCACGGCGAGGCTCGGCCTCGCCTTGGCTGGGCGAGCTCGGCCTCGCCAGATCTGGGCGAGCCCGAGCTCGCCCAGCCAAGGCGAGCAGGGACGCCGAGCCTCGACGGCCGATCGCCAGCCATGGCCGAGGCCGGCGACCGGCGAAAGAGAAAAGAAGAAAAAAAAGAAGAAAAGAAGAAGAGAAGAAGAGAGAGAGAAGGAGCTCGCCGGAAATGTTTCTTCATTTTTGTTTCTGGAACAAGAAATTGTTGTTTCTTTCGTTTTTCTGTTCTTATTTCGTTCCAGAAACAAAAAAAAAAAAAAGAACAGAAACGCAACCAAACGCGTTTCTGTTCCTTTTTTGTTCCCGGGAACACTTTCCGTACATAAGTGTGCCGGAAACACTTTTTTGGAGTGTTTCCATGCACACCCTTTGTTTCCTACCTTGAATACCCCGAAAATATAATAAACTGACAGTGAAGTAAGCAATGATATCCGTAACCCAATTATTCATTTTCTTCGGGCAGATGCGGAAACTCCACCGTACATCATCCGTATATCGGACCAGGTCCTGTGCCCATCAATCAATTCCTTCACAATTGAGACCACTTGCCCCACTCCTACTCGAACCTGATCTCTGCTGTCCCTCTCTCGTATGGTCACATCAACTTGAGAATCGACAGTGATCGTGAAAGGCACACCATACTCATCGCATACCGCATGTCTCTTCCCTATGGTGTTGCCTGTAACGAATCTCCCATCTCTTCTCCCGGTGGGGATGCCTGTAAACATAGCCAGGTCAAAGTAGCAGAAGATCATCCAATGTAACTTTGGTGCTCGCACCAAGGACAGTAAATCTCGATCCAAATATGCAGCTCAATGACAAAACAAGTTCTTATCTGAGTCATTCGTGTAACATTCAGATCTGCAAAGCTGACTCCAGCATTAGCAGTTTCAACAAACCATAGCTCATATTTTAACAATAAAAAGGGAACGTGGAAAGAGAAGATGCCAACAAATGGAGCCGATCCTAGCATTAGGTAAAAAATAAATAACACAATCTTCATAAAACAAGCATTCAAACTCCTCTAGAAAATCCCCTAACATTGTGAATAGGGCAAAATAGAGCGATGGACCCATAGTATTCATGTAACCACATATGGAAAGGAAAAGCTTCAGAAATCATAGCTCTGTTTAAGAAAGAATAAGCAAAGAGGATAAAGTTGTCTATCAAACTTTGCAGCTGAGCATGAGAATAAATGAAAAGAGCTTCAAGGATGCAGGCATTCGCATTCGCCCCCCTCGATAAAATCCCCTTCTATGGTGAGCAAAGAAAATAGAGTGACCAAGATATGAACTTCATGCAAATATGCACAAAAGAAACTCATTTTACACAAAAAATTAAGAACCTAAATTCTATACTGGATAAGTAACTATGTCAATCTCATGCAGAACACAAGCATCAGTCCGGTATTTGCCAGTAAGTGATTTGCTAATTAGTTGAGCAACTGACTCATACTCTGGCTTCTGTATCAATGGCAAAATGGTACATTTGATAGGTGCTACAAATGGAGGGAAGCGCAACATGTTTAGCTGTTCATCTCCCGCTTTGCTGGGCCTTGTATAGAAAAGACTGCCAACACAAGGACAAGTGTATGCTATCACGAGAGATCAAGCAAAGGACCTGCCTGATGTGGTTACAGGTACGATTTCACTGAACGACCATGCTGCATATGCTTTATTTGATCCTGGTGCGACTCATTCATTTATAGCTAAACAGTTCGTTAAGCTGATAAGATTGAGTCCTGAGTTATTGGAGTCAGTGGTTAGCATATCTACACCATTAAAGGATAAGGTGTTAGCTACATTGGGTTGTCGTGGTTGCAAGTTAGTAATTGGTGAGCGAGAGGGGAGGATAGACTTGTTAGTCCCAGCCATGTATGACTTCGATTTGATAATTGGTATGGACTGGCTCACCAAGCAACGAGCTAAAATGGACTGTTATCATAAAACAATTCAGTTTAACCCATCAGTGGATGAAAGTTTTGAGTTTACTGGAAGTCGAGAAAGACCCTCGATTTCCTTAATCTCATCGCTTGAGGTAACCCGTTTGTTAGACAGGGGTTGTCAAAGTTACTTAGCAACTATCATGGATACGACAGTTGAGAAGCTGAAGATCGAAGATATCTCAGTAGTTCAAGAATTTTGAGACGTGTTCTCGAAAAAATTGTCAAGCATACCGCCAGAGAGAGAAATAGAGTTTTAAATTAAGTTAGCACCTAGGATAGAGCAATCTCTAAGGGTCCTTACCGGATGTCATTATCTGAGTTGAAGGAACTGAAGGTGCAGATGCAAGAATTATTGGATAAGGGATTCATATGTCCTAGTGACCTTGGGAGGCAGTAGTTCTTTTTGTGAAAAAGAAAGATGGTTCGTTGCGTCTGTACATTGATTATCGCCAACTCAATCAGGTGACAATTAAGAACAAGTATCAACTGCCGAGGATCAATGACTTGTTTGACTAGTTGCAAGGAGCGTCGATATTTTTAAAGATTGACTTGAGAACATGATATCATCAGCTGAGGATTAGAAAGTAGGATATGCTGAAGTCAACGTTTCTTACTCGATACGGCCATTATGAGTTCACTGCAATGCCATTTGGTTTGACGAACACTCCAGTTGCTTTTATGGATTTGATGAACCGAGTGTTTAAGGAATATGTGGATCAGTTTGTGATCGTGTTCACCGATGATATTCTAGTGTACTTGAGAAGTTTTGAGGAGCATGAGAGTCATTTGAGAATGGTACTTCAGACCCTGAGGATTCATCAGTTGTACGCTAAGTTTAGCAAGTGCGAGTTTTGGTTGACTCGTGTTGCATTTCTAGGTCACTGATTTCAGGCGAAGGAATTTCCGTGGACCCGTCCAAGATTGAAACAGTGATCAATTGGCCAAGACCAACAACAATGTTAGAGATCAGAAGCTTTTTGGGTTTGGCAGGCTACTACAGAAGGTTTGTGGAAGGATTTTCAACTTTGGCGTCGCCGTTGACTCGACTCTTGAAGAAGGAAGAGAAGTTCGTGTGGACGGACAAGTGCGAGCATAGTTTCCAAGAGCTTAAGCAAAAGCTGACTACCGTACTTATGCTGACCATTCCATCTAGACCTAGAGGATACGAGATCTACAATGATGCATCATTCAGAGGACTGGGTTGTGTGTTGATCAACATGGCAGGGTTGTTGCATATGCCTTCCGTTAGTTGAGATCTCATGAACTGAATTATTCGACGCATGACTTAGAACTCGCGGCAATCATTTTTGCTTTGAAGATTTGGAGACATTATTTATGTGGAGAAAGGTTTGAGATCTTCACTGACCATCAATCTCAAATATATAATCTCTCAGAAGGAGTTGAATATGAGACAGCATCGCTGGATGGAAATTCTGAAGGACTACGATTGTAATATTCTATATCACCTTGGGAAGGCAAATAAAGTCGCCGACGCTCTGAGTCCGAAGTCTTCAGTTGCATAGATGATGGTTAAGGAATGGGTTTTACTCGAGAGAGCTCGAAATTCAGTTTTCAAGTTTGAGGTAGGTCACATTTTGAATCTTATGGCCACCCTCAGAATTGAGCCGGGTGTTCAGATCAAAATCAAGACGCTTCAGTTAACAGACTCAGATGTTCAAAAAATTCTGCAAGAGGATACTGATAAGAGAAAGGCTGATTTTTAGATTTCTGAAGACGGAACCCTGAGGTTCCGAGGACTATTGTGTGTACCTGACGATGCAGAGTTTGAAGAGGAGATTTTATCGTAGCGGTTACAACATTCATCTTGGCAGTACGAAGATGTATCAGAATCTACGTCAACACTATTGATGGTCTGATATGAAGGCGAACATTGCCAAGCATATCGCCAAGTGTCTGACATGTCAGCAAGTGAAGGCACAACATTATAAGCCGGGAGGACTTTTGCAACCTCTTGAGATTCATGAGTGGAAATGGGAGCACATCACAATGGACTTTGTGATAGGGTTACCAAGGAGTTAGAGAGGTAATGATTCTATTTGGATAGTGGTCGACAGAATGACGAAGTCGGCTCACTTCATCACTGTACATAAGGATCTGGATTTGGACAGACATGCACAGTTGTACATACGTCAGATTATTTATCCACATGGCGTGCCAGTGACGATTACTTCAGACAGAGACCCAAGATTTACATCTGCCTTTTGCAAAAGTTTGCAGATCGCCTTAGGAATGAAGCTGTAGTATAGTACGGCCTATCATCCTCAAACAGATGGCCAATCTGAGAGGATGATTCAAACCGTTGAAGACATGCTGTGAGCTTGCGTGTTGGATTTCAAGAGGAGCTAGGAGGAACAGCTTCATCTTGTCAAGTTTGCCTACAATAACAGCTACCAGCAGAGCATTCAGATGGCTCCTTTCGAAGCATTGTATGGCAGAGCGTGCAGAACACTAGTGTTTTGAAATGAAGTCAGAGAACGAAAGATCATAGGCCCAGAGTTGGTTCGGCAATTAGTAGATGCAGTTATAGTCATTAGGGATATATTAAAGACCATTCAGAGCCACTAGAAAAGCTACATAGACAAACATCAAAAACCATTGGAATTCCAAGTTGGTGATCATGTTTTTTTTTTTTTTTTAAGGTATCATCAATAAGGGGTACTTCGCACTTCGGCAAGAAAGGAAAACTGAGTTTGAGGTACGTAGGTTCCTTTGAGATTTCGAAAAGGGTAGGGACTCTAGCATATCATCTTACTTTGCCGCCGAGATTGGCGCAAGTGCATGACGTCTTTCAAGTGTTGATGGTAAGGAAGTATGAACCTAATGTGACCCATGTGCTGAATTTTGAAGAGTTAGACGTGGATGATAGGATGTCGTACATGGAAAGACCGGTTCAAATTATGGATAGGAAAGAACAGATTCTGCGTACCAAGACGATCCCATTGGTTAAAGTGGTCTGGCAACATCACGACACTGAAGGAGCAACCTGGGAAAGTGAAGATTTGATGAAACAATTGTACCCCCACCTTTTTGTTTAAAGAATTGTAATGGTTTAAATTTCGAGAACAAAATTTTTATAAAGAGGGGAGAGTTGTGACATCCTGAAATTCCAGTTCTGTTTTTAATTAAATGAATCAGGCATTTCATCGACGTGCCTATAGTGCTATTCTCTGAGCTGATCACTCAGTAGATAATTAGAATATCTTAGGAAGCCATTAAGGGATTTTAACGCATAAGACTTAAGAATTCGACTAGGAATCGACTACTAGCCGTGCTCATTTGCAGAGATCATTACGGCACAGTTAAAAATCGATAAGGGATTAGAGATAGGTCGGCTCGTTTGATATAGGTGATCAAAGTGTGGGTGATTCCACCAAATTACAAAATTCTCGTCGATTGGTACTAGATCAATTTTTCTGACGTTTTGGTACCTTGTGTCCGTAATTGAAATTTTGAGATTTTCACGACAACCGAGAGTCGCCAATGTGTCAAAGATGTACAATGTGGTTTGAAAATAATTGATCACGGGTCAATTGCACTAAAAGTTTCTAAAAGCTACCCGGTAGGCTAAGGCACGCTAAAATCACGCCAGATTGAAATTAACTACAAATTTGAAACTGATTTTAGAAATTGAAAGTTCTGTCATATTACGATTTATTTTACGACCGTCAACTCATCCTCTAAAGATTTTTCTACAAATCGATATTTTTGGCGGAAATTCAAAATAAGGCGTTTTTTGTTCGGAAATTCAGAGGACTGTTTTTTTATCATGTTTTTAGGATGGAAGTTGGTTCTATTGGCAAAGAAAATGTCAATTTGATCGAGGACACCTTCTTGGAAATTATGGGGACCGGTTTAAGTCCAATTGGAGAGAAATTGTTTCGTTTGTGGGAAATTAAGTGCAAATTCGTAGCCCCCATAGTGCACCACCTTCTGGACGACTTGGGACTTGTTCTAGGGAGTTTTGTGTTCACAAAATTGGCTAAAGAGGTCTGCCAATGAAGATGGGGCCTTGGTAAGGGGACAAAAAGATAGGATGAAGCCAAGAGTTTACAACGCCAAAAATGTGTTTATGGACTATTATAATTAGTGGGATTTTACAAAAGAAATATATTGTGTTTTTGGCTCAGACCGACTGTGTATCCACACATGACTATTTTTATTTGATATTTTTAACTTGGTAATTTATCAACTTGTGAGAGCATATATACATGTCAGCTTGTGCGGGCATATTTATCGTCAACTTTTGGAACCCTTTGCACGTCAGCTTGTGAGAGCATTATACTGAATCAGCCTATTGGCTTTGATACATCAGCTTGTGAGAGCAGTATACATTTTATCCACTTTTGGGCCCCTTTGCGCGTCAGCTTCTGAGAGCGGTATACTGTATCAGCCTTTATACTTGATACGTCAGCTTGTGAGAGTAGTATACCTTATCGACTTGTGTGAGCTAAGATCATTATATCAGCTTGTGAGAGCATGATATATATTATCATTTTGTGCGAGCTACTATCTATCTATATCAGATTGTGAGAGCTATGATCATATATTGCAGCTTGTGAGAGCATTGAATGATTACTTTAGCTTGTGTGAGCATTGGTCATATTGAATGGATAGATAGTATTGATGGCATCGACTGATCGTTGATTGGATTGATTGATTGAAAATATGAACTGCACTGACTTGCAGGAAGAAACTGAGGCAAAGGTAAGTCCTCCGTCGTGTGTGTGCATAAGCAATCTTTAGGCATATTTCTTTCTTAGTTGGATTTTAAGAGGTGGACTTACTGAGACATTATCTCATCCCGTCGTGGACTAACATTTTCAGATCCTTAGATAGTTGTTCCTCTTGAAGGCTTTGGCCAACCGAAGAAAGTCACCAAACAGATATCTCAGATTCTCCTCCTTAAGAGCCAAGGAGCCTAGGTTTACGAACTCGTGAGATCCATTGTCTAAGTTGATGTAGGTCTCTCCTGGAGAGTCCCCAATCAATTCAGGTCATGGTATTGTTACGAGCGAGATGGACCCAGATAAGGTCCCTTATCGGAGTCTGAGATTCCTATGTCGGTGCTAGATATCGCTTTTAGCAAGAGTACAACTCTCCTAGTGGTTCAATGGTAGACCCAAGTTCCCGGAGCTAGAGAGCTCGGAGCCTTCGGTTAAGGATTCGAATGCTTAGAGGACCTATAGCTCTTCTGTCTTTTGTAGACTTGTGAATAGACAAGTATTGTATATATAACTTAGTCTATTGTGTACAAAAGTGTGTTATGGCTTTAAAAAATTTTGGCCTTGCTTTTTCTATCCTATCTCTGTTGTTGTCTGGGGATTTATTTAATCGCTTCCACATGTGCATTAAAATGAATAGGTCAGTGACACGTCCTAGGACGTCACAATTTTAATCTACCACCGAGAGATGGGCACATGCTCGGAAGATCGAGGCATGACATTAGATAACATTTGTACTCATAGGTATCGAAAGAGCACTAATAGAAATCTTTAGCGTAATTCAAGTCTCCAAACCCACGAAATCTTTGGTTCCATGAAAATCAAGGGTGGTCTCTCAACCCTTAATTGGGTTTCTAGCTGGTCCCCAACAAATAGGTTAGTGGCGACTCTTAGATAATGGTTTAGGCAATGTAACAACTTAAAATGAAATGTGGTCAATTGAAGCATGAGTTTGAGAGGACTCGAGTTTATAACTGACAATCTGTTTGTGTCGTTGTCACTCCCCGAACCCCGAGTATGCAAACATCCCTCAATGGTCGATTAAAACTGCGATGTTCCAGGACGCATCGCCAACCCATTCTTCTTATCTTTCAACTAAACACATGAGAAAGCGAATTAAATAAATACCCAGTCAATCATTAGAAATAGGGATAGTAAAAACATGCCAGCAATTTTTCACAAACAACAATTTATATACAAATAGGTTAACTCGAGGAGTTCGACATATATAGGCTTACTACAAAATCGACTCCTACGCGACCTACTAACAAAAAGGGTCAAGGTCGGGGTTAACTTTCAACTACACAAACTACACAAGCTCCTACAACATCCGCTCCAATACCCATACCCAGGAATTCGGGCATATCGCCAGGTGAGCACGGCTCCCCGAGCCCTGTTGGCTCGGAATCTGGATCTGTTATGACTCCATCGGGGATGTCAATATCCATCAGGTTAGTGTCTTGCTTAACCTCATTTCCTACGGGCGGCTCGTCAAAACCATGCATGGGACCCTCCTAACCACCATTCGCAACTGTAATAAACCAAGCCTTGAAGTGATGGGGCACCACATTCACAAAACCCTCGTCTACCCACACCGTCGTCACTACCAACTCACGGCATTGGTTGGTCTCGGGGATAGGGTAGAGGGTAGTCTCTACCTCTATATCCCAGGGGACCCGAAACGGACCGAGCGGATCTCCATTCTATGGACCTGAAAATGGTTATTAACAACAGGTGAGATAAATCTCAGCGAGTTAAAATCCCTAAGCCTCGATTAGGACGTGAATTCGCCTTGACTGCGGCCTAAGCACGTGCCACACATAAACTCACCTTGCCTCAGCACATCCTTGCGGGTTAGCATGTCACATATGCCATTATCAATACCATAAGCATAATCAACAACTAGAACACAAAATTCTCATTCTCCAAGCATTCACATGGGTCCCGATTATAAGGCAAAACCCGTTTTGGCACGTCTCATACCATGCCTAACAGTTTTATCCCATAATCAAGCGTAATGCATCACAATCATTCACATGTGTTTCAATTATTACAACCCCTGAGGCCATAGCCAACACAAAAGTTGGCGGTCTTCCAGTATAATCGAGCATCGTCCCGCCCCATTAGGCAAAACAACGTTTAGAACCCTCACCTAGACGACATTCCATCCGGCCTCAACCGCGACTCGGCTTCCAAACTCCTGCTGGGCATCCGATAAAATCAAGCATCGTCCCCAAACTCCCATTGGGTGACAGGTTCAATTAAATGACCACTCAAGCACATATTTATCCAAGAGCAGCATACTTTGTTTTCAAATGCTTTGTTTTCAAATAATAAACTTGGCCAATTTTTCTTATTTACAAATCTCGGTAAAATAATCGTGCGTGGTCACATATTCGAAATCAACCCGTCAAACTTAGTACACTCTCATTTTAAAACTCCACGGTTTTATCGAGCACATAAAATTTGGCGTCCGAACCCGACATCTCGCTTTTTTCTATTTAATTGCCCATAAAACCAAGTTTTATAATAATAATCGATATCTACCATCAAGCAATCAACCACATAATATCGGATGTGCAAACAATCAAAATCACACATAATTTCATCCAAGAAAACAAGCATAAAATTCTACGTAACGCCTAATCCGTCACTAATTACACTAATTGCAATTAATTAAATAAATGATGATTAAAATAAATAAGTTACAATTAATTAAACTAAGCTCAATTAATTAATCTAACCATGATTAATTAACCTAATCATAATTACTTAAACTAATTGCAATTAAAATTAATCTAAACCACTCTTAATCTCAATTAAACTAAACCAAGCTTAATTAAGACTAATCTAGGCTTAACTAAGACTAACCCTTATTAGCACTAATCTAACCACCCCTAAGCGCAATTAACGGTCCAATCAACAATTAGGGAGTTAACTCACAGGTTTTCGACGGCGGTGGGCTTGCGGCGACAATGACGTGACGGCATCGAGGACGTGCCACTCGTGGATCGAACGGGTCTCAACGGTGACGGTGGCGGTCCTTCCAAGCTCTCGGCCAAATGGGAGAGGCTCGGCTTGGACAGACGGTGGCTGTTGGTGGTGAAGGTGGTGGCAACGAGGGTGAGCTGGTGGTGGTGCGGTGGAGCTGCGGTGGACTGAGGCAGCTCGGTGGGCTGAGGTTGCTGGGCTAATGATGGTTGGGCGGTGATGCTGTGGTGGCGTGAAGGTGATGGTGTGGTGGAGTTGCGGTAATGTGGTGGTGCTGGCGTGATGGGACGCGGATGGTGGAGATGGAGACGTTGGGGGTGGAGGCGTGAGGTGATGGTGGCTTGACGATGGTGGCGTGATGAGATGTTGCGGCGTGAAATGGAGTGGCGGTGGATGATGGTGCTGATGGATGGATGATGGATGGTGCGGCAATAATGAAGGGGATGGTGGTACCGATGGATGGGGTGATGCTGGCGGTGGCAAGATGAAGTTGCTGGCGTGGGATACGGCAGCAAGATGAAGGGAAAAGCAGAACCAGAACCATGGGGGAGGGAAATGGAGCTGGCGGCAGAATGGAGGGGATGAACGTGCGTGTGAGAGAGAGAGTGAGAAAGAAAGAAAGAAAGACCAATCAAAACTCTAAGCAAAATATCAAAATCATCATCACAATGCCTCAAAAGTTCTCTATGTTCATCCTTGGTCTTCCCAATTACTTTCTAACTCTAATTTCCCCAAAAATAAGCCTATTTGGGGTAGCACAATCCCAATTTGCCTACCCATCCGAATTTCATTTCCTTTTTTCTTTTTGTCCGAAAATTGTTTTTTCCACAAAATTTCGGACTCGTCGAAAATTCGCCAAAAGATGATACGACATCCAATAAATAAATCATGACACGTTCGAATGTTCGATTCCCGAAACCGAATTAAATTTCGTGATTAAAATCGATCAAACTCGACTTTAGTACAACCTAATCTACCGAGTAGCTTTTAGAGGTTTTAACGCGTTTGACCCATGGTCGATAATTTTCAATCTACGTTTGTGCATCTCCAAATTGTAGACAACCCTCGATTGTCACATAATCACAAGGGTTCAATTACGTGTCCCGAATATAAGATCGATAGAAAATCAATTTATTGCCATTCGACGCAAATATCACAATCGTGCGGAACCACCTGCAATTCAACTACGTACTTCCATTAAATCGACTTATATCCATTCGCTAATTGATTTATAATGGTGTTGTATTGACCCTTATTGATTATTATGGTCGAGCAGTAGATTTCTGATCAAATTCTCTAGTCTATCGCGTTTATATCCCTTAACGGCCTTACCTAATAGATTTGTTAAATCGTGAGTAATCAGTTCCGAGTAAAATAACTATACGCACATCGATGAAATAACTATTTCATATATTCGAAACATGGGTCAAATTTCGGGATGTCACAATCGTTAACAAATTGGGAACCCATTCAAAACTGTCATTTGTACATGCCATTCAGATTTTATATCCGTTTGAGGGGTTTTTTGGCATTTCATTTGAGATTTCCATTTGTACGAACCATTTAGATTGACTTTATAAACAAATGCTTCTAAAACCTATTTCTTGGGATTGTAAGACCTAGACGGGTAGGTCGCAATAGTCCCTAAGTCAATCTTATAGGCTTGAGGTTTCCTCATTGACACAAATAATATGACTAACTTTTGGATTATTAACTAGTAATGAAGGAAATCAACGACACACAATGTAGAAGTTACACAAAGTCATTAAAGCTTGAGCGAAATTAATCAACCAAGTCATTTATAGCAAGTGATCTGAGATCTTGGTTTATGATTAAGGAAGTACTATTAATGAACGTTAAGAGATTTGCCAACACGTTAGTTGAAGAAAGAGATAGTGGATCGACAAGAATGCACAATTGCTGAGTGATTACACCAATAGTCTCGAGATTTGTTACACCTTGCATATAATCATTATTAGATAATAGGAGATTGTGTCTAGGGATTTTAACTTTTTACCAATAACTGCAAGTGGGGTTAGGAAGTTATTTGTAGATACAAAATCAATAACTGTTTTGCAAAGTTTCGTCCAATCAATCACATAACTTGTGTTCGTGCATATTTATGATTATCTTTATTTTCCCAGAAAATCTTTCTAGCACTTTAAATTCCTAGCAATTGCATTTTCAATTCCATTACATTTCAAGACATTTATATACATGTCCAGAATAAACAAAGGAAACTTTCATAATTTTTGCATATTCAATTCAATCCATCCCTTTCCAAAAGATTTTTTTTTTTTTTTTGCTATGTTGGTGAAACATTCCGATTATAACTTTGATAGAATAAGCACGGCTCAAATTTTTAGAGCAGATTTAGGTAAAGTGCTTTGATGTCATGATTAAGCAAAAAATACTGATACATACTGTAAAATCAATATATAAGGTCTTTTTTTTTTTTTTTGGCTGATTGGCAGAATATGTAACGCTTAAATAGTGGAAGGGCATGACAAAGTTGAACTAAACATGAGTTCTCAATTGAAGTATGACTCTTCTTCTCGCAATTTTTTTCTTTGAGGTAAACTGCTATGACCATAATAATCAAAGTGAAATTACCAATCAAAAGTATCATCGAATCCATTCTCTAATATGAGTTAATTGTTTTGCTCAGCCTGAAGGACTGTTAGAAAAATATTTGAAGATGTTACAATAGAATTCCAAGCCAATTCACCAAGATAGAAACTTTGTATGTCAAAACACCTAGCTCTGTAGCAATTTATTGTAAATGGGCAAAATTATAGTAGCTTCATAAAGACCAAAAATCCCTTAGCTTGCCACGAAATACAGGAAGCCGAGAAGAGTAGATTCAATTTAATATAGCTTGGGATCACATGTTCCAGAAGAAAAACAGTTTAAAATTGAGAATAGGAATTCGTCAATTATGTTCGGATGCTTCAAACATGTATAAATAGCACATATCGGAACGCAAGATACAAACATATATAAAAGCATAATTCTACGATAGATGCATCTGTAGCGACACTATCTCCATCATTTGCTGGTTTTCCCACAAAGCCATCTGCACAAGAAAAAACAACGGAATAAAAGTTGTTGGACAATGATAAGACAAGTTTGGAGCAATCTTAGGTCGGGCGTATCATGCATATAGAACTCACATTAGTTACTCGATTGGCTTGCACAGAGATGAGCGACAACTATTACCAGTACAATGAGCAAAAGGGCGACCTGCAATTTAGATCGTAATAAGCTACTGTTCTCTCTTTTGTTTGGTTTACTATTCAGCACATAGTTCCAAGACCAGCCAAACAATGTGAGATGAACGGTTGTAAACTCACCAGGACAGAACTATTTGTGGGTTCAGTCGCAAGGATGTAAGATTTCCTGTCAAAATTTACAAAGGAAATTTGTTTAAGTAGAAAGGCATAATCAATATCCATTCCACAGAGAGAGAGAGAGAGAGAGAGAGAGAGAGAGAGAGAGAGAGAGGAACCTTTTGTTTAGGAGGCCAGAATCTCTGCAAGCCTTCTGTATACCCTCGATTATGCTCAATGTTTTTGTAGCATTAGGATCATTCTTGTCAACCTACGGGAGCCAAAGGCATAATTTGGTGAGTAATGTCTCACTCTGTATGTTAAAAAATCATAGCGTGAAAAGCATGGAGATGGAAAAGCAAGCGAACAAATGAAAGCTTCAACTACTATTGTGGCCAAAAGTTGGATTAACAGATCATCAAGAATATTCCGCCCTACAGTCAGGAAGTAGAAGGGAGAAATTTCGCAATGCTACTGAGACTTAAGTTATAATCCCTTCTGCTATTAAAGCTACCATTAAATGAAGTGGTTCCTAACACAAAAATATCTTTGCAGAAGACAAAACTTCTTCTTCTTCTTCTCCTTTTTTTCACTTCATAGGCATAACGGAGAACTGTCATGTCCATTTCGGATTCAAGATAGCTAGCCTTTACATGCAATTTGGTTTGCTACATATCCACTCAAATCACAGAAGATTGTGTAGGTTATAAGGTCTAGTACATTTTCAAGTTAGAAATAATTAAAGTACATGTATAAAAGATGGTGCATTCTAGTTTTTGACTTCATACCTTGGACTTTAGCAAACAAGAAAAATCATAGAAAGCACCATAAACATCAGCCATTGTCCTTGTGTGATCCCTAAGTTTAGCAGCAAGACCTGAATAGTATAGTTAGACAAATGGAACAATTGAAGAATTATTATCTCGGAGCTACTATAGAACGTAAACAAATGTGCAAAGGCTCATGGATAGACACAACCTTGACAAATGATGAATGGTGATAATCTGACAAGCTATATTTTTATCATGCCTGGACCTAGTTCTTCATTACGCCTCATTATTTCATCGTGTAAAAGTATCTTCTACATGCCTAGTGCCATTCAAGTTCTTCAGTATGCCTAATCATTTTGTCATGTCTAGGATAGCTCTAATTTCAATGATGAAAGAAAATATCAGCAAATCATTTTCTTACCTGGCCTGATCTTTACTTCGCCTCTGAAAACTTCAATATTGTTGTAGGATAAAGCTAAATTTCCAATCGCCATTATCTAGTAAAAGTAGAAAACGTTGGCAGAGGAGCTTCTCCCAAATAATCAAAAGATTAATGGCATTAAAAAGAAAATATCAACATTCGACATCATGAAAGCAAATGAACCACGTACAGAAAGTCTTAAGAATATGAAGAGTGAGTTCAGAAATATCAACAACTGATTATAATAGGGAAATTTTGTAACGTCAATGTGTAAAACCAAATCTTGTGCCCGCACGTGCGCACAAGGAGAGAGAAAGGGACAACTTGTGTGTCTGTGCACCTGCTACAAACGCGCGCAAATGTGTGTGAGAGAGGGGGCCAAGGAAAGAAGTGCAGAGATTGGGCTTGTAGTATGTTCGTGAGAAAAATTCCAAGGCAAGTTTTATGTAGGAAAAATTTGGAGATCGATAGCTACCTTTAATATTTTAATATATAGGATAGATCTAAGGCAAAAACAGTCATTCACAGATAAGAAACACTGCTGTCTTGAAGAATTGATAATGTACCTGAAAAATAGCCCAAAATCGGAATATAGCAGGATCCCTTAAAGTAGACATGTATGTCAAACTGTCTTCAACATGTGTCAAAGCATCTGTGACCATCTCATTCAAACATTGTACTGCCTTCACTGAGTTCTCCTCATACTTCAAGTCCTATGTAGATAGGGCCAATTAAGAAAAGAGAAAATAAGGATGTGCATGCGGCGCAAAATTCAGCATTGTAGGTGCATAATATCTTAGCGATTCATTTTCAAAGTAGCTGATGGAAAATCAATTTTATATGGTAAAAGGGCTAAAGCGCAATCTGTGTAAGCCTTTAATCATCCTGAATCATGTTGAAGAGGCATACCTCAAGTTTGATTACATATTTGCCCCAAATCTGATGAGGCCAAAACATGCGTGACTTTGGAATCTCATTGATATCTTCTAGATAATCTCGAATAATGTCTTGTTTCTGATATTTATATCCATAAAACAATGTTAGAAATCCAAAATATGTGGTCATGTACATGAAACTCAGTGTCTTTCAAGTACCTGTAGAATCAAAGCCATTGAATTGGACAGAGAATTTGGTGCCAAATCTTCAGCTCTAGAAGCATGGAAAAGCTTTGACAGACCTAAACCTATAAGTCCTGACACATAGTGGCAATATTCATTGTAATCATCAACTGTTTCCACCTGCAATAGGGAAAAAATTAGTGGAACTCTTTGCAGGAATAACCCATTAAACAGATTAATCTCCACTCTCAAGCCAATTTTTCCAGAAGGTGCAAGACTACAACTAGCCTTGAAATGCTTTGTGCAAAAGAATATTACAGCTCTTAAATCCTTTTCATGATAGTATTTGATCAAATCCATTCCAATCCAGCCAGGTCAGTTACCATAAACAAGGTACGTGTTAGAGTCAATAGTCAGTTCACAAGCATGTGAACCTTGGAAGATGGAAGAGTGGTTATTAAGGCTGAATGATACACTTCTAGATGAGTTCATTTTCTGTAAGGGAGTGAATTCTTTAAGGAGTAGAACCACACAGCTAAGGTCAAATCCTTACTCCACTATGGTCATAGTAAACAGCCGGATGGGCCACCCGTTGGCCACTGTATGTGCAACCATTCAATAAATAAAAGGTTTATACTGGTACTAAAAAGTAACATATTCATTTTCAACCATTGGAGGCAAGGATTCTCCTCATGAAAGGCTTACGTACTAGCTATATACTGACCAAGTCCAAACACAACCAAATACTATAATGTGTATAAGAGTTCCTTCAGCTTGGCTATTTATAAGGTAGGGTCTTGGAAAATATCAGGAGTGTCACATGACAAGATCACAGACCTCTTTGCAAATAAATTTTGCCATTCCTGCTCCCATTCTTTTAGTAATATCCTCAATTACCTCTTGATACCTGCAAGTATAAACAAAAGCTACAGTTTATAAAGGAAAAGCGGTCAACACATCAATCAATAGAAACGGCTATACAATTTTGGGTCAATTGCAGGAAAGTTTGGTTTTGAGTTTTCATTCTCGATGAAAGTGAAAAATGGGTTGGCAAGAACATTTGATAGACAATGATAATATGGTTGCGGAACTGTGATGGCTAGGTATGTTGGTAAAGGAAACACACACGGTTAAGTTGAGAGGCTAAAGAAGATCAGGTTGAAGAAGAGAACATCCTGACCTCACAAAAGTTGTTCACATCATAATTGTAAAGAAATCACAAGTTAGTAACCTCTTCCCAAGCTCCAGGAAAGCCGTTGAAACATGATGAAATTGGTCCATTAAAACCTTGCACTCCTTTGTACCACCTGAATATGGCAATAAAAATATCAAGACAGTGAACTCAATAGAATTCTGGGCAGCTAAATAGTTCGGTGCCTAGCTCCAACTTCTTCATATAGGCAGCACAAACTTCTGGATAAGCACCATTTACAGATTGTCTGTAAACTAAGACAGCAATATAACTAAACAATAATAAAAATTACAAGATAACAACAGTTGCAACTTAAAGCAGCTCTCCCAACCAAGTTGTGCATGCCCCAAGAATTGCTAGTTGGAGAAAATCAGTGGCATGATGAAATCTGAATAACTAAGAAACACCTTATTTTCCAACTTGACGTCAGAAATATATTGACAATCGTTTACCCTATGCTTGGTTGTCCAATTTCTTCATATGCTGGAAATAACACAGGATTATCATAGCAAGAGAGTGTTTATTTTACTTTAGTGTTGGTTCTTAAAGAAGTCAGTAAAAGAATGCACAAATAAGAAATGTAGATGAGACTATTTGTAGAGGTTCTCATGTAGAATCATAACGTAGAGGCAAAATATTGTTGATATATCTTGTTCTTATAGCAGTGTTAAAGAAAATTATTCCAATCAATTTGAAGTCAGCTTCAAATAATGGAAAATTGCTACAAGATTCTGTTAAAGATAGAATCTCCATGTACCTTTGACGATCATTCTTAATGCAAAATGTGGAGGACGTCAATTATTTACAGATACACACAAACATATTTCTACAAGGTTACATTAAGAGAGACAAGTCAAACAAAGTTTTTTGACAAAATAGCTAACTCACGCTTCCTGAATTTTATGGAAAGGTCGGGAAAGGACAAGAATATTGAACCAAGGATTTAAATGCAGGGAAAACCAGTCTTAGATCACCGAAAGCTTCAACTGGAAAAAAAGGGTAGCATGATAGCATGTTTATCTCACATGAAAGATGCCACTCCTTATCAAACACGTGCTGAAGAAAAGCTTTCAGGATAGGCACTTTGACATCAACAGGTATGCTCGTGTCATCCTCTGGAAAGGGAGCATTAGAAGAAATAAGATTCCAGCACAAAATCACATACTAATGTCTATATGGAGCTGGAAACAGTTATTCAACATGATACTAACAAGAACTAGGCATAGGAATTAAGGATTAATCCTGAAACGAATTCTTTCATGAATTATTCAATGGATTAAATGTAAGCAAAAACATTATTATATGATAAATCAATTGGGGCCTTAATAACTAGAGCATAGCATACTCCACTTCCATTTATGATGGTTAATGGTGACAAAGACACTCGAGTTTACACGTGAAGAGCTCACTCTAACCTACACAGATATTTCCATGAATGTTATCAACATAAAAAGGAAACTCCGGTGGGTTTGCGTTATAGTAAACCTTCGACATACAAGGGATAGATGGCTCAGATTAACCAACCAGAAGTGCTAACGGAGTGAGGGTAATTTAGGACAGATGCACATGTTTGATAAACAGCATAATATCTTGCAAATGAAAGACAGAGAACTAATGCAGTGTTATAGGACAAACCAACTGTATCGAGGGCGCGCAGGACCAAATAGAGTATGCACACCTGCAAAAATGCAAAAGAAAAGTTAAAGAGATAAAAGCACATCGAGAGAAACTAATCTAATAATTCTACTGGAATTTGCACTGGCTGTGAGTGGCATTTGCACTAACTAATCTAACAGTTTATTTACATTTTTGCAGTTGGATTAGCAGACAGCAGAATTGAGGTAGGAGAAAGTATCAAGGGAAAACAAGATATAACCACCTAAATCTATGGATGAGCATTGCATTGGCATTAGCAGTAATATCACGCAGTTCCATTCGAGATCATACTTCGATTTGAAGTGCCCATAGCACTTTTCTTTGACTTCTCAGATTCAACAGTAGGATAAGAATAAAGTGATTAGCTAATTTAAATAGGTTAGCTAGTAATATGCACCTTCACATGGACGCATGACATGTCGTCCCTGCGGTAGGAGGCGCGTATAAAAAGGGGGTTCGGGCCGAGGAATAAATTCCGTCTTGAAGACTGATACGTCGGGTTTTATGTTGTCGTCACGTGGCACCTCCCGCCATCCTGTATCTATTTTAATTATAGTTTCTTTTTCTTGTGAATTTAAAAATTCTCGTATTCTTTTAGCTTCCCATGTTTTACAAAAATTAGCTGTTGGATAATTTTTTTTCTTTGCTTTCTGAACGACTAGGTGATCTTATATCCAATCTACAAAGGGGTACATGTATTGTCTTCTTCTCATCAATGATGCGTATGAATATCTCAATTAGCTTTTGTTAAAAAAAGAAGAAGAGATTTTTAGAAAAAAGAATATGTTATGTTTCTCAATAACTTTTATATTATTATGCTACACGAATTATAATCAATAATACTAAAACAGTAAAATCTTAGTAGGAAGAGTAGGAGGAGGAGGATGGACTGCTCATGGGGGCTCACACTTATGAGAGAGAAAAGTGCGTGGGGAATTGATTTTAGGCGAACTTATCAAAAAAGTGTGTAAGATTGACCATATCATTCCCCATTATTTAGAGGAAGAAAAAACCTATACCTGTGTGTCAATATCTCAACGATATTTAAATAACTGAGAAATTCATATTGACTCATCTCTTACTAGATTATACTAATTGAGCGTGTATGACTCAACAAGACTATATTACCAACTCAAGAAAACTTAATTGGAAATCCCTTACCAAAAATAACCCACCTAATAAAAAGATTTCAACCACGATAAATATTTGAACAATTTCAAAAGCATGGTGGATCGCCTTTTCATTTATTGAAAATATTTTATTTTTCTTTAAATATATTACCATATATCATTGATCGAAAAAAATAAGGAGAATTATTTAAAAAGTCCAAGACCTATTGCCATTATGTTAATTCAATTCTAAACTATTTTTTTCTTACTAATTAAGTTTTAAACGTTTTGCGATTGTGCCAATGTAGCCTATCTTGCCAATTTTGGCTAGCCAGGCTGACATGGATGCCATTCATCCTACATGGTGTAGTCGGTGCTGACATGGACAATTTTTAATAATATTTTAAATTTATTTATTTATTTATTCTTTTCTCTTTCCTTTTTTTTTCCTTCCCCTCTTCTTCTTCCTCTAGCTGGTCACTAAACCTCGACAATTGGCTAGAGGTGAGGGCCGGTGAAGCTATGCCTCACCCAACCCTCTTGCAAAGGCTCCCTTGCCCAACCCTTGGCGATTGGCCCAAGGAATAAGAAGAATGGAAGCAAAACAAAAAATGAAAGAGAAAGAAAAGGAGAAAAGGAAAGAATAAAAAAAATATTTAAAATTGTTCACGTTGGTACCAGCCATACCATATAGGGCGATCATAGTCTAGGTTAGTGCCAATTAGCCAAATTGATCAAACGGATTGAATAGGTACAAATGTAAAAGGTTTAGAATTTAGTTGATAAAAAATGGGTTTAGAACCGAACTGGCACAATTGTAGTAAGTTTAGCCTTTTCAAAAAAGATATATATTCCACCATACATTTGTGGCCACTTTATACACAACTTAACCGCAAGAGCATGGTGGATATTACGGTAGAGGGATCTATATTTGTAAAGAAACTTTCAAAAAAATTATTGAAATATATATGACTGACACGTTTATAAATCATCATAATTCTCCATGAAAATGATGGTGGAGCAAGAATCACAAAAATGAGGGCTTGCTAGAAGCCTAGAATTGGGACACGTATCAAAGCATGGTAATGAATTTTCGAGGCTACACATAAAGCCACTGACAGCTCAATGGTTTTAAGTCATCATGAACATAATTAATCTCCTCTGGGTTGTCCCCTACAAATATCAAGCTATTTGCATGCAACCTAAACGAGCATAACGCTTTAATTTTTTTGATTATGTTGTCTAGTCTTTTTAAGTAAATTAAGGGGAAGGTTTCAGGTAATGTTGTGAGAGTAAAGAATTAATCTTCGCATGAGACATTGATCCTTAGCTTTATCCAAGTTGTCGCGCAGCAGGCACAACAACTTGGTGCGTTTGAAAAAAGGTTTGGGAAAATGATTTTGTATCTAGATAAAGTAATTTAACTTTTTGAGTATTTGTTCAAAACAAACAGCATTTGGATAATTGGCTTTTGTTACATTTTTGTTAAGCAACTAAATGAAGTAAAACTTAGGATGCTTCAACAACATGTGAGATTTTGTAAGATCATTGTCACCTCTTATAAAAACTTAAATCGTTATATAAAGATATACTTTAATATTTAAATATTATAAAAAGAATTTTGAAATCGAAAACCACACTCACCGCATCGCGAAGCTCGGTGGGGAGTAGTTCGATGACGAAAGCGAATGTCTTGGAGAACTTGCGGAGCATGGAGTAGCAAAATCGCCAGTGAGGTTGCTGAGGAAGCTGCTTCTCGGCATTCCTCGCCTCCAACTTCAGCTTCAACAGTGGGTAGAGTTCATTCGGATGCTTCAAAATCGCTCCCAAACTCCCCATTTCTCTCTCTCTCTCTCTCTCTCTCTCTGAACTCGAGATCGGAGAAAACAGAGATTGAATTTGGCAAATGGGGAGGTTTTGTAAGGAGAGCAAACCAGAATGGTCAATTATGAAGTCTCTAGGCTTGGAATAAACAATGTTATGTATTTTTCAAAGTGTCCTTTCATGTCTTCCAATCATAGTACCGCACAGTTGTTTCGGTGTTCATGGTGTAAAAACGTGATTTTCATTTTGAGCGACTAAACCATCATTGATCAACTTATTTACATAAGACCTCTAACCTGATCTAGTCCAGCTGCCTCGAGGACCTCTAACCTTGTCGAGTGCACTTTCATCAAAAACTTAAGTTGTGACATTTCTTACTAAAAACTGGAATTCTCCCACCAACTCCCCGGGGGAACCAAATTTCAGATTGGAGCTGCTTGAAAATTAGTTTGCGGCAAGTCAGAGAAGTTCCCAAGTCTTTGATTAGGAGTAGAAACCTATTTGTGATTGTTTCCCAAGCGGTGACCTAAACATTCATAGAGCTAATTGCTAATCCTATGGAAAGAAAAAATTCTAAGATTGCTCCAAATTGACCTTCGAGCACGGTTATGTGGCTATGCTAGGAGTAACTTATGATAAGTGTTAAATTAATATCTCGAATTTGGATTCGGATAACGATTTATTAAATCAAATTTATTGATAAAGATTTTTCAAGTAAATTTCGAATTGGATG
Organism: Eucalyptus camaldulensis; assembly: GCA_019915185.1. Classification (NCBI taxonomy): domain Eukaryota; kingdom Viridiplantae; phylum Streptophyta; class Magnoliopsida; order Myrtales; family Myrtaceae; genus Eucalyptus; species Eucalyptus camaldulensis. The sequence goes on from JAHSVA010000001.1 coordinate 34,364,049, forward strand.
AAAAAAAAAACTCGAAAATTTACAAAAGAAAAAATAATAGAATAAAGGAAAGAGGGGAGCAAAGTTTCTTTCTTTCTTTTTCTTTTTCTGCAGAAGCCTGCAGAAGCCTGCCGAAGGAAGTGATCTTTCATGTGTGCCCAAAAGTCAAAGTCTTTCTTTCTTTCTTTTTCTTTTTCTGCAGAAGCCTGCAGAAGCCTGCCGAAGGAAGTGATCTTCGTGGGGCCCAAAAGTCAAAGTCTTGACTTTTGGGCACACATGAAAGAGCTACGAAGGAAGTCTTCTGCAGCGTCCCACTTCCTTACCCATTGAAGAAGGAAACAAACGGTGGGGTCCACAGTCAAAGTTTGACTTTGGGCACATGTATATGAACAGAATATGATTTCCTTTTTATGTGCGTAAGTGGAGCTACTGAAACCCTACGAAGCCGCACGTCCACGCCGCTTGAGAGGAGCTGCAAGTTTTTTTTTTTTGAAGCCACGCAAAGCCTTGAACAAGAACGCAAATCCATACGTATGCGAACCAGGCATACATAGAGCGTTATATTTTGAGCTTGAACACATAGTAATTTTGTACCATGAGTTTATGTTCAAATGAGTTATTTATTTATAAACACTTTGAGTTTTTGATTAAATCTAGGTGTGAGAAACACTCAGGCGTGTGAACGATTGTAAATTCTTATTTTATGATTATAGTGGATTATTTACTGCTGACTCTCTTCGTAGACGTAGGTACCGATACTCAGACCGAACCACGTAAATTTTTTATGTCCTTAGTATTTCTCGTTTATTTCTCTAGTGATTTTGCGTTGACGTACATTGCAATATCCTATCGTTTCCGCGTATTATATTCCAACAATTGGTATCAGAGCTTGGATTAGATTTCTTGATTGTAATTTGAAACTTTTGCTTGTTTAATTATTATCTGGAAATTCTATTATTACAATTATGTCTGAGAGGAAATCTCAAATTGAGAAGTTTAATGGGAGCAACAACTTTGTGTAATGGACCATCAATATGCGGGCTTTATTAACAACCCAAGGTTTGGCCAAAGCACTAGATGGTGAAGATGAGTTGTCTATCATAATGAAAGCCTCAGAAAGGGTAGAGCTAATGAAAAGAGCAAAGAACACAATCAAATTAAATTTATTGGATGAGGTTTTAATAGAGGTTGCTGAGGGGAAGGATGTCGCAACATTATGGGCAAAACTTCAAGCACTCTATGTGAAGAAAGGTTTAAACAATCATTTGTACATGTTAAAGAAGATATTTCAATTTAGACATACTAAATGTACGTCTATCAGAACCCACCTAGATGAATTTAATAAACTCATGATGGATCTGAAGAATGTCAGTAAGATATTTGATGATGAAGAACATGGTATGATGTTGTTAGCCTCTTTACTAGAGTCATGGGAGTACTTTACTAATTCACTGTTGCAGAAGCGTACTACAATTACCTCAGAAGAGTTAAAGTCCACATTATTCTCTAAGGAGTGGCAGAGAAAGTTGCGAGATGATGGTCTAGCGCAAGGAGTAGTGCAAACACTGACAATTCGAGGTAGAGAACAACATCGAGGGCCTAGTAGTAGTAGAGGTAAAAGTAGATCAAAATCACGCTATAGAAAGTCCAAGGGATGTGTGAAGTGCTTTGAGTGTCACGAGAAGGGGCATATCAGGAGAGATTGTCCAAAGCGGATGAATAAAGCTGATAGGTAGAATCCACAAACAGTGCGGTAAACGTTGCCGAGTGGAGCAATAGTGATGCATAAGTTGTTTTACGTGTGACTACTACTTTGTCTAGAGATAAATGGGTGCTAGATTCAGGGTGTTCTTATCATATGACGCATCATAAAAAATAGTTTACTACTTACCAGACTACATATAGTGGTAGGGTTCTTTTGGGAAATAATGTAATCTATAAGGCTATGGGGATAGGGACAATTTGCATTCGGATGCACAATGGGGTGGTGCACACATTAACAGATGTGAGGCATGTACCGAAGCTCAAGAAGAACCTTATTTCTCTAGGGACACTCGATGACATTGGATGTAGGTACATCGCTGAAGGTGGAGTATTAAAGATCTCTCGAGGTATCATGACAGTGATGAAAAGGAAGAAAGTGAATACTCTCTATCATCTATTGGGAGAGATCGTGACCAGAACTGCTGCAGTTTCATCAAGTGAGTCAGACTCTAACCTGACTCAATTATGGCATATGCGTTTAAGGCACATAAGCGAGGCAGGTATGGCGATGCTAAGTGAAAGGGGGATATTGAAGGGTTAGAAGACAAGGAAGCTGGACTTATGTGAGCACTGCATCTTTGGGAAGCAGCACCGAGTTAAGTTTACTACAGCTATTCATTCGACCAAACGACTAGTTGAATATATTCATTTAGACGTCTGGGGCTCGTCTTTGGTTCCTTCAAAAGGAGGTGTCCAATATATGCTAACATTTATCGACAATTATTCGAGAAAGATATGGGTATACTTTCGGAGGCACAAATATGAAGTGTTTGATCAGTTCAAGAAATTTAAGGCGTTGATTGAGAAGCAGTCAGATAAACAAATTAAGTGCCTGGAAACAGATAATAGCATGGAGTTATGTGGTAAAGATTTTACCGAGTTCTGCGAGAAATAAGGTATTATGAGACACCGCACAGTACCTGGGACACCACAACAGAATGGCATGGCCGAACGAAAGAACAGAATTTTGCTTGAGCGAGCTCGATGCATGCTTTTGCATACAAGACTTGGCAAGGAATTTTGGGCCGAAGCAGTGATCATGGCATGTTACCTGGTGAATCGATCTCTATCATCTACTATCGAGTGGAAGACTCCTGAGGAAGTATGATCGGGGAAACCTGTTGATTACTCTAGATTACGTATATTCGAATGTCCTGCATATGCTCATGTGAGTGATGGTAGGCTTGAGCCAAGGGCAAAAAAGTGCATATTTCTAGGTTATGCACATGGGCTAAAAGGCTACCGGCTGTGGTGCACTGATCCCAGATCACCCGGTTTTCTAATCAGCAGAGATGTGATCTTCGACGAGACTGCAATGCTTCAATAGAGGAGTTTTGAGACACAACTAGCAGAGAAGACAGATCATGGTGTCATTAGTGAGGTAGAGCTTTAGGTGGAGACCCCGGAGACCTTGAAGGTAATAGAAGTTGAGACTGCAGATGAAGCCAAAGTTCCTGAAGTCGGTGATAGTGAACAACCAGCAAAGCCGCAGCACATTATAGCCATAGATAGACAAAGAAAGAAAATTAAATCATCGGTACGTTATGGTTATACAAATATTGCTTATGCATTAACTGAAGGTGATGAGGTGGGAATATATGAGCCTTCGTCTTACTCTAAGACGATGGCTAATTCGGAGTCGTCGCAGTGGTTAGGGGTTATGAGCGAAGAGATAGAATCACTCTATCGAAATTAGACATGGGAGCTAGTCAAAGTGCCTAAGAGTCAAAAGAATGTCGGAAGTAAATGGGTCTTTAAATGGAAATTGGGCATTCTCAGTGTTGAGGCAACGAGGTATAAGGCGAGACTTGTGGCAAAGGGATATACACAGCATGAGGGCATTGACTACAATGAGGTGTTCTCTTATGTGGTAAGACATACTTCTATTCGTATTTTACTTGTCTTAATTACTTCGCAAGATCTCGAGTTAGAGCAACTAAATGTGAAAACTGCGTTTCTTCACGGTGAGTTGAAGGAGCAGATTTACATAAGGCAACCAGAGGGATTTGTTATTCCAAGTAAGGAAGATCATGTTTGCTTGTTGAAGAAATCTTTATATGGGCTAAAACAGTCTCTTAGGCAGTGGTATAAACGTTTTGATGCTTTCATGGCTAGTCAAGACTACACAAAAAGTCAGATGGATAGCTGTGTTTACTTTAGGAGATTGGAGAATGGTTTTTTGATTTTTCTGCTCTTATATGTTGATAATATGTTTATAGCAACTAAGAATATGTCTGATATTGATGTGTTGAAGAGGCAGTTAAATGCTGAATTTGAGATGAAAGATTTAGGTGATACAAAGAAAATATTGGGTATGGAGATTTTGTGTGACAGGGCTGCAAGACTTTTACATCTATCTCAAAAGAAGTATATTGAGAAAATTGTGACACGTTTTAATATGCAGTCGGCAAAATTTGTAAGTACACCTTTAGTGAAGAACTTTAAACTTTCAAGTAAATTATCACCGCAAACTAAGGAGGAGGAGGAGGAGCATATGTCCCATGTTCCTTATTCTAGTGCAGTGGATAGTATTATGTATGCTATGGTGTGCACTAGGCCTAATATTTCATAAGCTGTGAGCGTGGTTAGTCGCTATATGAAACGTCTTGGTAAAGCTCATTGGGAAGCTGTGAAGTGGATCCTTAGGTATTTAAAGGGGACAACAGACGTAAGTATAATATATCGGAGGGACAGCAATGGTAGTGAGGCTACTGATTTTGTGGATTTGGATCATGCCGGTGACTTGGATGATTGTAGGTTTTTAGCAAGGTACGTACTTACACTAGTGGGAGGTGCAGTTAGTTGGAAAGCGTCCTTACAGGATCACATTGCCTTATCTTCGACCGAGGCAGAGTACATGGCACTAACCTTTGTAGCGAAGGAGGCGATATGGTTACAAAGTTTACTCTCAAACTTTGGGTTAGAACAGAAAAGTGTGGATATACACCGTGATAACCAAGGTGTGATATATTTGGCGTATAATCCAGTTTATTACGAGTGAACGAAGCATATCAACATCAGGTACCACTTCATCCGAGATGTCTTAGCTACGAGTAATGTTATTATTAAAAAGATTACTACAGTAGATAACCCGGCAGACATGATGACTAAGTTTGTTTCTTTGGCGAAGCTCAAGCTCTGCTTGAGCTCTATTGGCGTCTATGGAGAGTGAGCGCCCGTCAGGGCGTTACAAAAGCGGCATGGATGATGACCATTATAACTTGGCTTCAAACATCGAGTTAAGGTGGAGAATTGTTAAATTAATGTCTTGAGTTTAGATTTGGATAACTATTTGTTAAATTGAATTTGTTGATAAAGATTTCCCAAATAGATTTCAGATTGGATGAAAAAAAAAAAGACTCTTGAAGATTTACAAAAGAGGAAATAATAGAATAAAGGAAAAAGGGGAGCAAATTTTCTTTCTTTCTCTTTTTTTTTTTTTTTTTGCAGAAGCCAGCAGAAGCCTACCGAAGGAAGTGATCTTCGTGGGGCCCAAAAGTCAAGACCCAAAAGTCAAAGTCTTGACTTTTGGGCACACATGAAAAAGCTACAAAGGAAGTCTTTTGCAGCATCCCGCTTCCTTATCCATTGAAGAAGGAAATAAATAGTGGGGCCTAGAGTCAAAGTTTGACTTTGGGCACACACACACACACATATATATATATATATATATATATGAACGGAATATAATTTCCTTTTTGTGTGTGTGCGTGGAGCTGCTGAAACCCTACGAAGCCGCACGTCCACGCCCCTTGAGAGGAGCCACAAGTTTTTTTTTTTGAACCCACGCAAAGCCTTGAGCAAGAATGCAAATCCATATGTATGCGAACCAAGCATACGTAGAGTGTTTTATTTTGAGCTTGGACATGCGGTAATTTTGTACCGTGAGTTTATATCCAAGTGAGTTGTTTATTTATAAACATTTTGGGTTTTGGGTTAAATTTAGGTGTGGAAAACATTCGAGCGTGTGAGCGATTGTAAACTCTGATTCTCCGATTATAGTGGATTATTTGCTGCTGACTTTTCTCGTGGACGTAGGTACCGATACTCGGACCAAACTACGTAAATTTCTGGTGTTCTTATTATTTCTCGTTTATTTCTCTGGTGATTTCGCGTTGACGTAAATTGCAAGATCATAATGTTTCCCCATATTATATTCCAACAATTAGTTTATGTATAATGATTTCATTCATTCATTCTCATATCATTTGCCTCGACTAGATTGACATAAGTTTTTTTTATCTCGCTTTGTGTTGCATGTGATTTTTGATAACAACCTAGGAAATTAAGTAATTTCAAGAAAACAAGATTATGCTAATATGGAATCCAAAAGTTTTGTAACATAAGAGTAGTTGGTCAGCAATTATTGCTTGGCTCTTCAAGATGTCCTATCGTTGTTGCCCCTTGTTAGTTTTTGAAGTCAATGTGCAAGGGTATGTGTGTGTGGATTTTACTGGCAATAGGGCAACAATGGGATAAGGAAAGGAAAATTATATCACAGTGTTTGTGTATTTGTGTGAAAATTATGTCTCAAGTTTGAGTCGGAAATGAAAATCTGAATTTTAGAAATTAATAAATAGAGAAAAAGGAAATCTACTGCACGAGGGAAATGTATGGAAATCGTGTTAGTTTTCGAGTCGGCCAAAGGAAAAGTGAAGAAGAAAGTCCATGATTGAACAAATGATTATAATATAATATATATTATATATGGTTCTTGTGGGCACATTGTTGATGTGCAAAGGCAATTTTCATCGTGAGTTTTGTGGTGATTATATCCTGTTGAGGATACACAAGTATTCAAGCCAATTAAATTCTTATGGTGAGAATTTGTGTTTAATTATTTTATGAGATTAAGAGATTATTTCACGAAGAAATATGGGAATAAATGTCATGTGAGTTATTAGATATAATTTCACTAATCGACTCTATATCACTTTATCTATAGTAGAATTCGTTGCTATTCTTCCCGTGAACGTATGTCGTAGTGATTGAATTATGTAAATCTACTGATCTATTTTCTTTTTTGTTTATTTTATTGTTCTATTGCTTACTTTTGTAATAACATGAGTGGATGAGCTTTTCTCGGTTGGTTTGTCAAAGTACTTACTCATCCGAACATCACCCCTTGCTTATAGATTAGTAACCGACTCAACACATGCGGAATATCTCTACCTTTTTTTTTTTTTTTTGCAAAACACCGTCCACAGAATTCAATTATTACTAGTACTAGGAGTCATCATAAACCTCAGCAACTATTAGATTATATATTAGTAGAGTCCAGGCTTTTCTAGATCATGATTTCACCGCTCCCCCTTAATCAATTTTTACGATCCTCCAAACATGCTTCGCAATATCTTGAACTTAGCTTGTGGTAATACTAATATGTCAAACAATTTGATAATCAATTTTCTAATATTTGAGCTCAATCTCTTTGTTATTTTGCACTTCTCAATTGAAGTGATATTTGATAGCAATAGGTTTAGTTCTTTCATGAAAAACTTGATTTTTAGATATTGCCATCACAAATTTGTAGTCGCAAAATATCATAATAGGTTGTGTTAGCGCTTCTTTGAAGTTTTCTAGTATTTTTGGAAGCCATAATGCTTACTAGCAGTGGTAGCAGCTAGGACATATCCTACTTTCGTATGCTATTGAGTCTACTTTTTGGATGCCCATGAGAATATTGCAAACCTAGCGAGAATATGTAACAAGTAGCAATGCTCCTATTGTCAAACACATGTTCCATGTGTTATTAACTAATCATGATAAAAAGTACTCATCAATTATCTTAGCAACTCCATCGACCAGATAATACTCAAGCAAAAAATCGAATTGATGATGATTTGTATAGAGAATTATCAGCACTTGATGGCATAGAGAGTCAAACACACGTTCCATGTGTTATTGACTACCGATTATCCTCCATTAGAATAAAATACATTTTTTTATTGACTACTGATTATCCTCCATTAGAATAAAATACATTTTTTTTCTTTGTAGAAAATGCTCCAATATCCCATACTTTTCTTTCAATACAAGGGAAAAGAAATAGACTTAAAGGAAAAGACAAAATTACTAAAATAACTTTTTGAAATTCATGTATCCTTTGTTTCTATACTAGCTTAATTCCAATTTTAAAATCAAAAAAATGTGTACTCGTTCTAATCATAAAATCAACCTTTTAGTAAAAGTACTTTTTGTTAATCCTTTGATCAAAAAATTGAAAAATGTTAAAATTCTCAAATCATCTCATTATAGCTTCAATTTGATTTTGACACCAAAAATTTTATGAAAATTGATTAAAAACTTCATTTTAAATTTTTCGGAATTAGGTTGAGAGTCGACAAAAAATAAACTTACTTCCTCTCTAGTTGTATTTTGACTTGGTTACTTTTATAACATTTGATCAAGAGGCTATTCAAAGATCACTCATGTGACCATTTTGTTGATTTAGCATGTTGGGATAAAAATTGTCTTTTTTAGCGCTAATTAGTAGTTTGAATCAATTCTTCATGAGTTGCGCGTTTGCACTAAAAACCAATTCATTTTCTTAAACTAATTCGGGGTCAATTTCAGCAAATTCACTGTGGAACTATCGAATTTGATGGATTTAACTTATTTGAACTTTGAAAATCCATGTTAATGAGCTTCAATTAGTGCAATTTAAGTAAGCCATTCTAAATGAAGGTTTAATTTGAAGGATTAAGGTTCAATTTCATCATTAACCTTCAATTCAATTTTGACATGGAATTTGTACCATCATTTTAGTGTCAATTTGGATTCATCAAGTTATCGTGTGCATATATATGACATCCTGAATTTTTGACCCGTCCTGATAAAAGGAAATGGGCTTTTCATCAGTGTGCCTATGGTCATTTTTCTCTGAGCTGATCACTCATACGTGAAACAATTTATTGGGTGAAGCCGTTAAGGGGTATAACCGTGGTAAAATCTCTAAAAGCTACCCAGTAGGTTTGAATTGGACTAAAATCGTGTCCGTTCGATTATAACCATGAAATAGAGTTTGGTTTTGGGAATCGGACGTTCAAGCATGTCATGATTCATTTTTAAGATATCGTCTCATCTTTCGGAGAAATTTCGTCAAGCCTGGAATTTTGCGGAAAAATCTATTTTGGACAAGTTGGAAAATGAGAGTGAAATTAGGATGGGATGTTTAAATGAGGTATTTGCTACCCAAAATGAGTTATTTTGGGAGGAATGAAGGCTAAATGGTGATTGGAGGATGCATAGACTTTAGGGGCTAAAGACTTTGGTGCCAAGCTGATGATTACTTAGGATATTTTCCTTGACTAACTGGCCTCTTTCTTCAAGATTTAGCCCCCTTTTTCCACGTTCCTTGACTCTTTCTACAAGATTCATCCCCCCTTCCACGTTCCTTGACTCTTTCTTCAAGATTTAGCCCCCCCTCCACGTTCCTTGACTAATTGGCCTCTTTCTTCAAGATTCAACCCCCCTCCACGTTCCTTGACTAACTGGCCTCTTTCTTCAAGATTCAGCCCCCCTTCCCCCATTTCACACATGTTTTCCCCTTTGCCGTGCACGTTCAGCTGCCCCTCCCCCTCTCCCTCTCAAGCACGTCTCTCCCTCTCTTTTCTCTCAAAGCTCATGGGTGAAGGGCGCCCACCAGCCAACTTCTCTCTCTCTCTCTCTCTCTCTCTCTCTCTCTCTCTCTCTCTCTCTCCACTTTCCCCTCCTCCCTCACATGCGACCAAGTCTTTGCAACAACTGACCCATCTCAGTTCCTTCTTCCCTTTTTCCTTGATTTTGACTTCTTCCCATTTCCCCTGCTCTATGATCGTCTGCCCCCCTTCACCGTAAGCCCCACATTAGCCCCCATTCCCCTCACGCTAGCTTTCTCCATTTCCCCTCAATTTTACTTGCTCCCACCCTTATTTCTCCATCCCATTTCACATGTCTAGCAAACCTCCTCATGCCTACAAGCTACTGCTGTCCGCCACATCTAACAGCTCCATTTCACATATTAGCTACCGCAACTCCCGCCATCTGCTGTCTATCTAATAGCTACACCACTAGCTTCGCGTCTCAGCCCAGTTGCAACCCTGTGTCAAGCCAATGGCCAGTAAACCAGCAGCAAGTAGGACCGCTTGGCAGCTTGAACTGCGAGACTTGTGGGCTGTTTTCAGCCTAGTTCGGGCCTACTTTGGGGACGTCGTAGTCATGGAATCTCACCGCTATTGTGTCGCCATCCCCGTGGACTCACCAGCCCGCTAAACCGGTGAGTTTACTTGCTAAACCTTGCTTAGAAAGTTAATTATACTTAAGGGTTGATTTGATTGGCTTTAAGATGGATTAGTGCTAATCTAGAATGGTTAGATTAGCCTTAGAATGGATTAGTGTTAATCTAATTAGTAAGATTAGCACTATTGATGATGGATTAGTCCAATTTAGTGGACTTTCTTCAAAATTGATTCTTGGACCCTCACTGTTTACCATTTTTGTGGACTGAAATGTGTTGCAATTTTGAGGTTGATTCATTCTTGAAAAATGTTTTAGACATCTTCAACTATAACATATATTTTTCTCAAGATTTTAAGGGATTTAAAAGAATGAGATATCAACTCCGTCATTTGCAAATAGAATCTCAGACTATGCTGGAATTTGTGACCTTTTGGGATTCTATGAATTTTTATTAACTCTTAGGGTTCGAATTTCAAAATAGTTTCTTCACAAAAGTTGTTTGTCACATCTTGTAATTTAACATACTCAAATTTCAGATCAAATGGACAAGTTTTGGATCTCAAAATAAACTAATTTTGGAAAATAGACTTTCTGGAAACGGACCTAGTTTTTGGTACTGGATTGAGCAATTTAATGGGCCGAATCTAGAAAGATCTGGATTAAGGCGTCCACATGAAAAATGTTCTTTTATGTGTTATTTACAACATATTCAAATTTGGGAATTTTACAAACTCGTTTGATTATATTTTTAGATTTAAACTCGGAGACGCACGAGTGGGTCTTTTTTGCCGGTTAGAGCCGGCTATGATATTATGGTGTTATGTGTGCAATGCTTGCTGGTTTGTGCATATTTGATGATATGGTTGGCTTATGACATGCCTAGAGCTTATGCTTGATAATCGTGTGATGGTTTATAGTTATGGCAATGTGACTATTGAACGTTGAGGTGACATGTGTTGTGTTGAGGGAACCCAATGCGTTGTGAGCAAGTAAAGGACTAAGTACTACACGAGAATGAGACTTCATGTGGGTTAACTCTAGAGCCTTATACTATTGCTCATATATGTGAATAGGTTGTGAGTAGGTAAAGGGTTAAGTACTACACGATAGAGAGATTTCGTGTGAGTTACCACTAGTGCCTTATACTATTACTTGTTGTAATCAATGGCTAAGTGTTACATGGTGACTTGAGTCACATGGGAATTATCTCTAGAGCCTTACAGTATTGTCATGCATAGTGAAGAGCTAAGTGCTACATGATAACAAGACTTCATGTGAGTTACCTCTAGTGCCTTATACTATTGCTTTTTGTAATGAAGAACTAAGTGCTATACGATAGCAAAATTTCGTGTGAGTTACCTCTAGCACATTATACTATTGTTATTTATAGTTAAAGATTAAGTACCGCACGGTGACAAGACTTCGTGGGGGTCATCTCAAGAGCCTTAAGTTTGTTATTGAGTTAGAGCCTTGAGTCTAGTATTGAGTATTGAGTATTGAGTTGGAATGTGAAGTAGGAATATTGAATGGGGATGTTGAGCTTGAATTGGGAGTTTGATTATTAAGAGTGAATATCAGGTATGGATTGAACCACCGGTATGAGTTACTCATAATTAATTATGGAACAAAATTGTGTAACACGGCTTGAAACGTGTCATAATGATTTGGCCTTATAATTGGGACTCCTATGTTTGATTGATTGATTGACTAAGATTGAGATGAGACGTTCCAAATGCTCAAGTGTGTTATTGCACTTATGTGATATATGAATTATGCTAACTTGTAGGAGGGAACTGAGATGAGGTAAGTCTTCTGTATTGTGTGCATAGACTACCTCTATGCGTATATACTTCCTAGTTGGGGTTTAGAGGGTGAACTTGCTGAGACATTGTCTCACCTTGTCGTGGGTTTAAATTTTTAGGTCCCTAGTGTGAAGAACCCGAAGCTTGAGGCGGAAGAGTTAGGAGCATGAGTGGCTCAAAAGTTCTTTTTAGAGATAGATCTCCTATACTTAGACTCTAGAGTTGGCCTCTGTATGTAAATCATATTGTTTTTAAAAGTGTGTTTGATTTGAAATTGGTAATCTTGCTTTTTTATCCCATGTTTATTGTTGTTAGGGGATTATTTAATTCGCTTCCGCTTGTGTATTAAAATGATTGGGTCGGTGATGCGTCCTAGGATGTTGTAATTTTATCAACCACTGAGGGATGGGCACGCGCTCGAGGAGCGAAGCGTGAAAATATAGGTAATTGAACCTATTGATATCCTATTACTTAACCTTGCTCGGTATCCATCTTCAATCAACATCCTCACTCTACCTCCTTTATTCTTTTCCCTATGTCTAACACTTGGCCAAATATAAAAAAAGATGTCCATTGACTAATTGCCATCATGTATTGATAGATTTATTATATGCTAATTGATAATCATTGCTCACAATCATCGATTAGTTCCACTATCATTTACAACAACATTATGTATTTGTAGGTGAATATTACATATATTGCCGATAGCCATATGGATATCTTCAATGAACTCTTACTTAACCCTACTCAGTATCCGTCTTCAATCGGCATCTTCACTCTACCTCCTTTATTCTTTTCCCTATGTCTTAACATTTGGCCAAACTTATAACAAAATATTCATTGACTAATCGCCATCATGTATTGATAGCTGACAGTCATCAATTAGTTCCGCCATCATCAATAACTACATTATATATTTGTTGGTGAATGTTACATATCTTGCCGATAGTCATATGGATATCATCATTGAACTCTATATCGGCTCTATGTTAATGATATATCTAATTAAATCAATTGTGTCAATTATAAAGGATTTTTTTTTTGTGTAAACATTTTCTTCAACCAATCTCTTAATTGAGGAGTTCTTTTCATTGTCTATTGGCATCAAGTAGATGACTTCTTTTGCATTTAACTACTTCCACTGTAGTCTTGACATTTCTTTTGTTGGCAAATGAATAATTTATATGACTAACTCCATGTTGCCACCCTTTTCTAACATTCCCTCGTGGACAAAACTTGAAGAGAGCACACGAATTAAATCCAACAATAGACATAATAATCAAACATGTGAATTAGACGAAGACGAGGCATTTCTCACCCTAATTGAGGATGAAGAGGATGCCTCCATTGCAGACCGCTTTGACTAGTGTCCTCAAGACGACAATTTTTTGTTTTTTCTACATTTCCCCATATTTTACATACACACCTCCCATATCCAAAGCCTCAAATTTTGGTCATAATCTTGATTGTGTAATTTGAGAATATTTGTGCATGTGTTCTCATCATAACCTAATTGCTTACTAGTGGGCACTTCACTTTCAAAACCCCATATTTAAATAAATGCAACTATAAATATATCTTTAATCGAAGTAATCACATATAATTTCCAATCTCTCAAAAGCACGTGTTGCTCATCATCCAATGTCCTTCAATTCCTCAATTTCTCTATATTTTCCATCTTTTACTTTGTGAATAAACAATTAGGTTGTTATGCCCCGATCATCCGAGCACGTGCCCCTTCCTCCTTGGTCGATTAATAGCGACATCCTAGGACGCATCGCCGACCCTGTATATTTAATATACGCATGCGGAAGCATATGAATCTTCAGACAATAAAACAATGTGATAGGTAAGTAGGGCCAATTTTTCACAAAATACCTTTTTATAAACACACAGGTCTAACCACCTGTGGTGGCGGCGTAGTGGTTGGGCGCTGGCTCCTTTCACGAGAGGTCCAATGTTCGAATCCCTGCGTCGTCTGTTTTGTTGGAAAGGAACCCATGACGTACCCGGAGAGCAAGGGTGGTGGTGACTCTACTCCCTCCAGGGTTTACTCCACCGCAAAGCAGCGCACAGAGGTTCCCTGGGTTACCAAAAAAAAAAAATACACAGGTCTATCCACAAAGGTTTACAAAAGGGATTAGCTCCCAACAAAAGAGAATTGTCCTACAACTAGCTAGCCGAACAAGATTCCTGATTCTTCGGGCTTCACTTTTTAAACTATGGGGCTCCGGTCCTTCACCAACTCCCTTTAAGGACCTAAAAAAGGTTATCCAATAACTAGTGAGATAATATCTCAGCAAGTTCTACCTCTTAAGACTTGATTAGGAAGCAAATACGCCCTAAAGGCTGCCTAAGCACAAATAGGCGTCAGAGGACTAACCTTGGCTTCAGTTCCTCCTTGCAAGTCAATACAATTTATATATTCACCAGATCATTTCATTCAATCAAATCATCAAGCCGATCAAATCATCGGTTAATCGAACAGGTCGATTCATGTTATCTAGACTATTTATAAGTCAAGCCAATTAGTAATGGCTACCAACTCCAATCACGTCAATCAAGAACTCAGATCAAATTATCGATCAATCGACTCAATTGATTACATGTCAACTAGACCATTCCCAGATCATCTCAATTACTCAAACTTAATGTTGAATTACAGCTCAGCGAGCACAACCTACACGATTATCTTAAATACTCAACCCCAACACTAAATTACGGCTCAACGAGCGCGGTCTACTAAATCTTGGCGGTAATGCTAAATTACGGCTTAGCGAGCACGGCTTACTAATTCTTCAGCGGTTAATGCTAAATTACGACTCAGCGGGCACAACCGATTCCAAATTTAGTGGTAATGCTGAATTACGACTCAACGTGTACAACCGATTCTAAGTTCAGTTGTAGTGCTGAATTACGGCTCAGCGAGCACAACCTAAATTAGGTGGTAACCTACGGTCCAATGGACATAACCGTACTTCGGCTGTTTTCTTGATCTAACCGACAATGTCATATGATTATTCACCCACGGCCAACAACATTACACTCCTCAAATAAATTTCTCAATTAATACATTATCTTGGCTTATTTTCCTCGGATTAAGAGTACCTAGTAAAAATGATCATATGTGGGTATACGGTCGGTCTTAGCCAAAATATAAAATTTCTATTTTTAAACATCCCACCATTTTATATGGTCCACCAAAATGTTTTTGACATTGTAAATTGACGCTCAGTTATTTTCTAAACAATTACCAAAATTACTTAATTTAGGAATAAAATCCTAAAATCACAAATAGGCAAAATTAGTACAAATTAAAGCTCAAATAAATAAACAGATTGCACCACTGCAATCAGCGTAAAATTTCGGTCACTGGCTATCTCAGTCTAATTTTCAGAAAATAAATAATTAATTAAGTAATTACATAAAATTTTAAATAAATGCCCATAAATCCAATTTAGGCTTGTAATGCCTAATTGGATGCTGAAACGGACCCAAAAAAATTTCGAGGTTCGTTAAATAAATAATTGAACGTGTTTATTCGCTAAATACACTAACTAACCACCTAACATGCATCGACAATTAATTAAATTCACTAATCTAATCTAATCTAACCACCTAATCCATTTTAGCTTAAACTAATCAACCCCTAAGCATCATTAACCTACTAAGTGAAGCTTAGTGAGTTAAACTCACTTGTTTATCGAAGGTTCAATTTGATGAGGATGCGATGGGGACTGACTTTCTCCAAAGTGAGCCTAGCAACCGAGGTTCAGAACCACCTCAAAATGGGCCACGAAGCTTCAAGACCTTTGCTGGTTTTAGCTTTGGTTCTTGCTAGATTGCAGAGAGGAAACCAGTGGCTTCAATGGCAAAAACGGGCTGATCGGAGCTCCGGCAATTGGGTGGTCGGCAACCGGTGTCTCTCGGGGGGTCTTAGGGGTCTTATTGGAGGTTGGGATGGGCAAAGGAAAGGTTGGAATAGGAGAAAAATGAAGAAAAATGCGAAACAATACAGGCAGGTGCAGATCGGCAAACTGGCGACCGGCGGCTTATGGCGGCCATACAAGACGGTCGGCGGCTTTGTTCGGGGTGAGGTCGAGCTCGTTGGGACGAACTGTCTCTCTTGGTCATGGTGATGGGTGGATCGTTGGCTGATTTTCCGAGAAGTCGACTTTTCACTCGGATCTTTGACAAAAGGTCAGCTGGAGCATAAATTGGAATAAAGGAAAACATAAGAGGAAAACAGTCTGGCGGTGGCTTTGCGTGCGTGCAACGAAGGAGGGGGATGGAGCTGCGGTTTTTCTAGTTTCTCTAACGTCTCTCAAGCCTCAACAATGGAGAAAGGTGAGGGATAGAGGAAGAAGATGGCTGATGGAGAGGGGGGGACCCCAATTGGCCTTCTAAGCCTTCAACACTTGGCTTTTGCACTTGAGAGCTGCCCCCACCACTTCAGCTCTATCCTCTGCCCTTTCTCTCTCCTCAAAGCTTCCTCAACACACCATTGAAGTAGTCCAAATGTTCCTCCCCCCATGGCATACGAATTTGCACATTTATTCCTTCAATTTCACTCAATTCTACCTCATTTGGATCCGATTGAGCACAATCTGATTTCCATAAATCTAACCAAGGTGCCATCATCCTAATCAACATTTTTCCTCACCATATAGGCCAACTTGACTCCCAAAAACACGACCGAGAACAGGCTTAGGAAGTTCCCGATCCAAACGGCCTAATTTTGAACTTTTCACCGAAAATCTCGGTTTGCAGAAAAATCTTCTGAAGATGAGTTGACATTCCTAAATTGAATTGTGACATGGCAGAACTTTCAATTTCTGAAATCGGATTTAAATTCGCGGTTAATTTCACTTTGGCGTGTTTTTAGCGTAACCTAAGCTACCGAGTAGGTTTCAAAAATATTTAGTGCAAATGATCCGTGGTTGATTTTCTTCGAGCCACAATGAACCCACTTAACACATTGGCAACTCTTGATTGTCGTAAAAATCTCAAGGATTCAAATACGAACACGGGGTACCAAAACAATAGAAAAATCAGTCTAGTGCTAGCCGACGAGAATTTTCCAATTTAGTAGTGTCGCCCACGATTAGCCACATATCTCTGTCGAGCCGACCTATCTTTGACCTCTGATCAATTTTTAACTGTGTCGTAATGGTCTCTAAAGATGAGCATGGTTGAGTAGCCGATTCCTGGTCGAATTCGCAAGTCTATTGCATTAAAACTCCTAAATGGCTTCCTAAGATAATCTAGTTATCTCGAGAGTGATCAGTTCTGAGAATAACCTTATAGGCGCGTCCATGAAATGCCTGATTAATTTAATTGAGAACAGAGGTGAAAAATCTAGGATATCACATAGGTGGTTATTTTTTTTTCTTTTTTTTTCTTGCTTTTCTTGATAAATAACAATTTGTGGGTTGTGATTCATAAGTGATAGATCAGTATGGCACATGCACCATGCATGCACTGACCAAAGAGGAAAAGGAAGAAAAGTTACAACTTGCATGTATTTCACAGATGGGTTGTATTGGAAAACGTTCCCCTCAAAGAATTGACGTGATTTGCAATAAACTGACCCATAACTCATTCACTCAAGCTTTTGAGTGTAAGTGAGTACACCCGAATATGTTGATAGGCTCAAACTTAAGACTCCCTCGTGGCGAACTCCCATTGTGGAGGTATTAGAGCCAAGAGAAAGGATTTCTGAAATTCGATTTAGGCTTTTTGCATGTTTGATGTCTTTCTGGAAACTCAATTGTTGCAGTTATGTTTAGAATGATAGTAAAAAGTGTTAATTTCAATGGGAAGAACAACTCTGGGTTGTGGAGTGTCAAGATGCATGCACTAGTAACAACGCAAGATTTGGAAAATGCCTTGGATGGCAAAGCTAAGTTGTGAATTAAGAGATTTAATGCATGCGACTAATTATTAGATGCATTGAAACTTGATAAATACCATAATAAATACTCATAAAAAGTTGTGAATTAAGATACTTAATGCATGCGATCAAGGAAGAAGAGGATGTCCCATCACCCACCACCTTGACTAGTTTCCTCCTTGACACAAGACAGATTTTTGTTTGTTCTACATTTCCCCATATTTTACATGTGCACCTCCCATATCTGAAGCTTCAGATTTTGTTCATAATCTTGATTGTGTAATTTGAGAACATTGAATTAAGGTGGGCTGTCAATGCCAAAGATGGATTGCCCGAGTACATGCAAGTGTGTTACAAGACACTTCTTGATTTGTATGATGAAATTGGCTACGAAGTGACCAGAAAAGGACAATCATACCGCCTCTTCTATGCAAAAGAAGTGGTAAGCAATGTGAATTAACATTAAACAAATGAAATTTTAACTTCGTCCACTTGCAACAGAATATCAGGTTTTTGGATTAGGATGAGAGAATGTAATTTATTCAAGTCCCCCACATACGTTAAAGTTAGAAGACTGACATAGCTTTATGTTTGATAATGAATCATCAGATGAAAAACCATATGAGAGCATACTTACCCCAAGCCAAATGGTTCCAACAAAACTACGTACCAACGATGGAGGAGTACCTGCCCATTGCATCATTATCCATCGGTTGTGAATTGCTATTAGGGACGTCGTTTCTAGGAATGGGGGATGTCGTAACAAAAAGTTATTTTGACTGGTTATTACTTAGCCACTGCAAGATGGTGAAGGCTTCAGGTGTAATCTCTTAGCTCATGAATGACATTGCTGGACATAAGGTATATAAAAGCTATACCATTGAACAGCATCAATTTGCCTAAATTTTGTCTAATGGAATTTATCAATAGGAGAAATAAAATAATTTCCATGAGAAATTTGTTTACAGTTTGAGCAAGAGAGAGGACATACGGCATCTTCAGTGGAGTGTTTCATAAAACAATATAGGGTTATGGAGCAAGAGGCTAAGGACGCTCTCCGTAAACAAGTGGTCAATGCATGGAAGGACATAAACAAAGAGATGTGCCATCCGACTGCTGTCCCCAAGCCACTCCTTGTGCGAATTCTCAAATTTGCACGAGTCTTCCATGTGGTGTATAATGATGAAGTAGATCATAACTCTCATGCTGGAACAAAGCTCAAAGAATTTGTGACTTCTCTTCTCGTCGATCCATTGCCAATGTGATGATTTGGAAGAACAAGTTTAATGGCCAAGCGTCATAGATTGCATCAGAGACTTTCGAATTTGCTCTATGCATAAGTTGACTTGTGTTGAATCATGTGGTTTTTTTCTTTTTTCTTTTTTTATGTTCGTCTTTTATCGTTTGGAATGACTGCATCTATTTGCTGGAACAAAGCTCAAAGAGTTTGTGACTTCTCTTCTCGTCGATCCATTGCCAATGTAATGGTTTGGAAGAGCAAGTTGACATGTGGTGTATAATGATGAAGTAGATTTTACATAATATCGGCCAAAGCAGGATATAATTCTCCACTGAAGTGAATTGAGTACACCCAGATGGACAATTCCATGCAGGACGAGTTAAACAAATCAAAATTTCTTGCTTTTTCTTTCTAGATTCTAGCATGGCGCAATTGACTGAGAATTTTTTATTCATCCTGATCGCTAATAGTGAAATCGCCAGAAGCAATCCTAACATACAACTCGACACAGAGCTTTGTTGGAAATTATATCCAGAGAAAATACAAATTGTTTGTTGTAATCAGAACATGAAATTAGAGGTGAGGTACGGATATCCAAATCTCCTTAAGGAGATTAGTTCCTGCCAATGGTACTCCGCAAATTTACAAACTATACCTCCCAAGATACAACACCTTGAACCTATTTGGATTAGCGCTATGCAAACAGGACTCAGTCGAACAGTTCAATTGAACCAGCACACTTAGAGAAATCAGAAGAGTAGAAAAGTATATCAAAGCCTTTTGGAATCGAGTCGAAAAAACAAAAACCAAAAAACCGTAATGAAGCTCTATGCTCCCATCTATTTATAGAGATTTTTAGTTCATGTACAGAAGAAATACATGAATTAAATAGATGCATGTATCCACGAAATTCATGAATCAAGAGATACATGAATTCAAGAGATTCATGAATCCAGAGATACGTGAATTCAAGAAATTCGTGAGCTCTATAAATACATGAACTAAAAGATACATGAATCTAGGAAATTCATTCATTCAACAGATACGTGAACAAAAAAGTTTAGGAAATTCATGAATTCAAAAGAGATACGTGAACAGAAAAGACGTATATTAATTTATTGGTTTTTCGTTGATCCATTAACCATAATTATAACTATAATTATAACAATCCCCCATATTAATGGATCAACAAAACATTTTTTACTCGAAGGGATCTGAGCATACCTGTTAAAATACACTGCATCAAGATAGGTAGCTTTTGCCTTGAACCTTCTTTAGTGAAAGCCTATCAGACTTACTTAACTAGTCAATGGACTAAGCCTTGAATCGACAGTTGTTTGTGTAAGCCTAGACAATAAACCTCATACAGAGTATTTCCAATTCAAGATTGGTTCTCGGTTGTGTTCATTCTTTCGGCCCTGAACCTCTCGGGATTCATTCGTTCTTTAGAAAATCTAGCCTTTAAAGATTTTCATAAAGTCGGCCAGCTCCACGCATATAAGTACATTCCTATTAAAGATATCCTACCATATCTTACTTGGATGTTACATTCCAATTTATAGGAATCATTAAACGCATAGTGTACCCTTAAAAACACTATAGGAAAGCACTATTGCATCATAGGAATGGGAGACAGTGCTCACACTAGAGTTTCCAAAATTTGCATTGTCCTATTGAACCTAGACCATGGGATCTCTAATTGCATAGGTTAGGTTTCCACCCTGAAATCTCTTTATTGGGTTAAGGCTCTTAAACCCATTCCCCTCGATGCGTAGTTTATCTGCTCTTTTGACAAACCTTTTGTTAGCAAATCCGCAATATTTTCTTTTGATTTTACAAAGTCTAAATAAATGATTCCATTTGAGAGCAACTGCCTTACGGTGTTATGTCTACGATGAATATTTCTAGACTTACCATTATAAATCACATTATGCGC
The DNA here is from genome assembly GCA_019915185.1 of Eucalyptus camaldulensis. Classification (NCBI taxonomy): domain Eukaryota; kingdom Viridiplantae; phylum Streptophyta; class Magnoliopsida; order Myrtales; family Myrtaceae; genus Eucalyptus; species Eucalyptus camaldulensis. The sequence continues at coordinate 34,384,886 of JAHSVA010000001.1, forward strand.
CCTTGCAATTGCTGCTTGATTGTCACAGTGTATGCAAATTGCAGGCATAGGTTTTGGCCACACTGGAACATCTTCTAAAAAATGTCGAAACCATTCTGCTTCTTCGGCAGCTTTATCCAAAGCAACAAACTCTGATTCAATCATAGAGCACGTTATTAGAGTTTGTTTAGAGGATTTCCATGACACCGCAGCACCTCCTAGCATGAACACATATCCGCTAGTCGATTTCAATTCTTCAGAATCTGAAATCCAGTTGGCATCACAATAACCTTCCAAAACAGCTGGTATTTGCCATATTGTAGAACATAGTCTTTTGTCCTTTTCAGATATCCTTATACTCTCATCAAAGCATTCCAATGTTGATGACCTGGGTTACTGGTATATCTACTCAGTATGCTTACTGAGTATGCAATATCAGGTCTAGTGCAATTTATGATATACATGATGCTACCGATTACTTGAAAGTATTCCAGCTGTTTTACACTATTTCCAGTGTTCTTTCTTAAAGTTATGTGTGGAAGAAAAGGATTTTTTGCATCTTTAATGCCGAATCCTTTAAATCTCTCAAATACCTTTTCAATGTAATGAAATTGTGTTAAACCTAAGCCATCAGAATTCCTTAGAATTTTGATGCCGGGTATAACATCCGCTACACCTAAATCTTTCATCTCAAAGTTCTTCTTGAGAATGTTCTTGGTGATTTTGATGACCTCAGTGTTATCTCCAAGAATTAGTAAGTCATCGACATATAGACAAATAAGTGCATATCCAACTGTTGTGGATTTAGTGTACACACATTTGTCACACTCATTGATTCTATATGCATTTTGAATCATTACCCGATCAAATTTCTCATGTCATTGCTTAGGAGCCTGTTTAAGTCCATATAGTGATTTGATAAGTCTACACACTTTGTGCTCTTGTCCTTTGACCTTGAACCCTTTAGGTTGTTCCATATAAATCTCCTCATCGAGATCACCATTTAAGAATGTAGTTTTCACATGCATTTGATGTATTTGCAAATTGTATAGCGAAGCTATAGCAATCAACATCCTTACTGATGTTATTCTTGTGACAGATGAATAAGTATCAAAGTAGTCAAGACCCTCTTTTTGTCTAAACCTTTTGGCTACAAACCGAGCTTTGTGCTTATCAATGGAACCATCGGCTTTTAGTTTTTTCTTGAAAATCCATTTACACCCAATTAGTTTATTTCTAGGTGGAAGATCAACCAATTTCCAAGTATGGTTACTTAGGATATAATGGATTTCATTGTCAATAGCTTCTTTCTAGAAACAAGCATCTGAAGATGACATTGCCTCTTTGTATATTTGAGGCTCACCTTCTAACATGTATGTTAGAAAATCAGGTCCGAAAGATTTTTCAATTCAAGACCTTTTACTCCTTCAAAGTTCGACTTCTTTGGTCACATCTTCATCATTCTCAGATTCTGATTCTCTAAGTCTTTTCTAAGAAAGTTCTCCTTGATTTCTTTTTACAGGATATATATCCTCAAAAAATTCAGCATCCCTTGATTCTAGGATTGTATTGACATGGATCTCTGCATTTTCAGATTTGTGAACCAAAAATCTATATGCGCTACTATTTTGAGCATAACCAATGAATATACAATCCACCGTTTTAGGTCCCAACCGAGTTTGTTTCGGAGGAGAAATTGCCACCTCGGCCAAGTACCCCCACACTTTTAGAAAATTATAGGATGGTAACTTTCCATTCCACAAGTTCTGAGGTAAACCTGAACTCAAAAGCATGGCATTAGCCGTCTCCTTTAGTGTCATGTTCAATCGTTCAGCAACTCCATTTTGTTGTGGAGTATAAGGTGTAGTCATTTGAAGAATTATTCCAAAATGAGCACAAAACTCTTTGAAATTGATTGAATTGTATTCTCCTCCTCTATCAGACCTAAGTACTTTGATTCGTTTATCAAGTTGGTTTTCAACTTCATTTTTATACTTGATAAACATGCTCATAGTCTCATCTTTGCTAGTTAGTAAATAAACATAGCAAAATCTAGTACAGTCATCCACAAATGTGATGAAGTACTTCTTTCCATCTCTACTTTCTACAAACTTTAAATCACATAGATCACTATGGATTAATTGTAGAGGTTCACTTGTTCTTTCAATGGATTTGAAAGGTTTCTTGGCAAACTTGAACTCAACACAAGTCTCATGCTTGTAATGGGCATCCAACTCAAATCTTGGAATTAACCCCAAGTTTGCTATTCTCTTCATTGTACCATAGTTTACATGTCTTAATCTACCATGTCATAGATAAAGAGACACAACAGTGTAAACTGAAGACTTTTCTTTATTAATAGTCTTTGGGTACACATACTTTGAGTTTACATCAATGACAATCACATTGGCCTTAAACAGGTCATTACACAAGTAACCTTTCCCCACATACATCCCTCCTTTTGAAAGTACAAATTTGTCAGATTCAAATACAATTTTGAAACTCTTCTTGACAAGTATGGGGCTAGAAATTAGATTTTTCCGAATCTCCGAGACATGTAGCACATTCAGTAGGGCGACCTCCTTGCCAAATGTAAACTTCAGGATCACCTTTCCTCTTTCAGCAATCTTTGCTGATGTAGAGTTAGCCATATAAAACTTCTTATCTTCTTCAGCCTTCTCATAAGATGAGAACATGTGTTTATCTACACATATGTGATTTGTGACACTTGTATCTAGCCACTAGCCATTAATGTTCGACACTAGAGATGCTTCGGACATTACCACAACAGACAGTCTTTCAATATTGTCATGTTCTATCAAATTTAGTTGCTGGGCTGCACCATCATTCTTGCCTTTTTTCGGGTGCTTCTTGCAATCCTTAGCACGATGGCCAGGCTTGTTGCATATAAAACACGTCCCTTGGAACTTCTGGAATTGTTCCTTCGGCTTGCCTTTTCCTTGAAAAGTCATCTTCATTTTTCTATCTTGCTTGGATTTGGAAGATTCCACAACGTTGGCCTTTGTCTCAAAAGAAGGGTTCGTACTTCTTCTATTGTCCTCCTCAATTCTGAGGCGTAGAATGAGATCTTCAAGCCTCATCTCCTTCCGTTTGTGCTTCAAATAATTTTTGAAGTCTGACCAGCCCGGAGGAAGTTTCTCAACCATAGCCGCCACTTGGAATGATTCACTAAGAATCATTCCCTCAGCAGAGATGTCATTCAGAATTAATTGTAATTCTTGAACCTGACTCATGACAGATTTAGAATCCACCATCTTGTAGTCCAATAATTTGGCAACCACAATTTCTTGGTGTCAGCGTCCTCAGTTTTGTATTTATTCTCTAAGGACTCCCATAACTATTTAGCAGATTCAATATTACAATAAACATTATAAAGAGAATTCACTAAATAGTTAAGGATATAATTTCGGCTTAAGAAGTCCCCATGCTTCTAAGCCTCCAATGCACCGAGCGTCGTGACATCTTGCTCATTTGGACTAATTATCGGGCACACCTCCGATAAATATTTCGTCAAATTGAGCATAGTCAGATAAAAGAACATCTTTTGCTGCCACTATTTACAGCCCACTCCAGTGAATTCCTCTGGTTTCTCATTAGCTGTAACTGGAGATGTTGCCATCACAATAGGCAAAGTTCGTTGAACTACCCCTCCAGAAACAGAGCCAAAAGCCATTTGGCCTATACTATTCTGAAAAATAGTCTCGGGTATACCAGTCGTATGACTTGTACCCGCACCACTAAAATTGGTGTTGGCCCAAGAGCCCACAGCATTAGCTGCTAGAAATTCAAACCCTGAGGGTTGAACATCTTCCATAGCAATGGTCGAATCGACCATAAGAACATCTCCTGAAACATTCGGGACATTGAAAGGCACTTGATTATTTTCAGCCACTCAATAATATGACAAGAATAACAAACAGTGAGTGAGCTAATCGCCTTAAGATTGTTGGAAATTATATCGAGAGAAAACACAAACTGTTTTTTGTAATCAGAACATGAAATTGGAGGTGAGATACGGATATCCGAATCTCCTTAAGGCGATTAGTTCCTGCCAATGGTGCTCCGCAGATTCACAAATTATGATTCCCAAGATACAACACCTCGAATCTGTTTGGATTAGTACTATGCAAACAGGACTCAATCGAATCGTTCAATTGAACCAGCACACTCAGAGAAATCAAAAGAGTAGAAAAGTATATCAAAGCCTTTTGGAATCGAGTCGGAAAAACAAAAACCAAAAACCGTAATGAAGCTCTATGCTCCCATCTATTTATAGAGATTTTTAGTTCATGTATAGAAGAAATACATGAATTAAATAGACGCATGTATCCACGAAATTCATGAATCAAGAAATACATGAATTCAAGAGATTCATGAATCCAGAGATACGTGAATTCAAGAGATTCGTGAGCTCTATAAATACATGAATTAAAAGATACATGAATCTAGAAAATCCATTCATTCAACAGATACGTGAACAAAAAAGTTTAGGAAATTCATGAATCCAAAAGAGATACGTCAACAGAAAAGACATATCTTAATTTATTAGTTTTTCGTTGATCCATTAACCATAGTTATAACTATAATTATAACAATAGTGTAAAGGACAAAAGACTATGTTCTACAATATAGCAAATATCCAGCTGTTTTGGAAGGTTATTGTGATGCCAACTGGATTTCAGATTATGAAGAATCGAAATCGACTAGTGGATATGAGTTCATGCTAGGCTGTGCCGCGGTGTCATGGAAATCCTCTAAACAAACTCTAATAACGCGTTCTACAATGGAATCAGAGTTTGTTGCTTTGGATAAAGCTACTGAAGAAGCAGAATGGCTTCGACATTTTTTAGAAGATATTCCAGTGTGACCAAAACCTATGCTTGCAATTTGCATACACTGTGACAATCAAGCGGCAATTGCAAGGGCACATAATGTCATTTATAACGGTAAGTCTAGACATATTCGTCGTAGACATAATACCATAAGGCAGTTGCTCTCAAATGGAATCATTTATCTAGACTTTGTAAAATCAAAGGAAAATATTGCGAATTCGCTGACAAAAGGTTTGTCAAAAGAGCAGATAAACTGCACATCAAGGGGAATGGGTTTAAGAGCCTTAACCCAATAAAGAGATTCCAGGGTGGAAACCTAACCTATGCGATTGGAGATCCCATGGTCTAGGTTCAATAGGACAATGCAAATTTTGGAAACTCTAGTGTAAGCACTGTCTCCCATTCCTATGATGCAACAGTGCTTTCCTACAGCGTTTTTAAGGGTACGCTATACATTTAATGATTCCTATAACTTGCAATGTAACATCCAAGTAAGATATGGTAGGATATTTTTAATAGGAATGCACCTATATGCGTGGAGCTGGCCGACTCTATGAAAATCTTTAAAGGCTAGATTTTCTAAAGCACGCATGAATCCCGAGAGGTTCAGGGCCGAAAAAATGAACACAACCGAGAACCAATCTTGAATTGGAAATACTCTATGTGAGGTTTATTGTCTAGGCTTACACAAACAATTGGCGATTCAAGGCTTAGTCCATCGGCTAGTTAAGTAAGTCCGATAGGCTTTCACTAAAGAAGGTTCAAAGCGAAAGCTACCTATCTTGATGCAGTGTATTTTAATAGGTATGCTCAGATTCCTTCGAGTCAAAAATGTTTTGTTGATCTATTAATGTGGGTGATTGTTATAATTATAGTTATAATTATGGTTAATGGATTAACGAAAAACTAATAAATTAATATAAGTCTTTTCTGTTCACGTATCTCTTTTGGATTCGTGAATTTCCTAAACTTTTTTGTTCACGTATCTGTTGAATGAATGAATTTCCTAGATTCATGCATCTTTTAGTTTATGTATTTATAGAGCTCACGAATCTCTTGAATTCACGTATCTCTGGATTCATGAATCTCTTGAATTCATATATCTCTTGATTCATGAATTTCGTGAATACACGTGTCTATTTAATTCATGTATTTCTTCTGTACATGAACTAAAAATCTCTATAAATAGATGGGAGCATAGAGCTTCATTACGGTTTTTTGGTTTTGGTTTTTCGGGCTCGATTCCAAAAGGCTTTGATATACTTTTCTACTCTTTTGATTTCTTTGAGTGTGCTGGTTCAATTGAACAGTTCGACCAAGTCCTATTTGCATAGTCTTAATCCAAACAGGTTCAAGGTGTTGTATCTTGGGAGGCATAGTTCGTGAATCTGCGGAGCACCATTGGCAGAAACTAATCACCTTAAGGAGATTCGGATATCCATATCTCACCTCCAATTTCATGTTCTGATTACGACAAAAGTTTAGGAAATTCATGAATCCAAAAGAGATACGTGAACAAAAAAGACGTATCTTAATTTATTGATTTTTCATGGATCCATTAACCATAATTATAACTATAATTATAACAAGCTTTTCTTTGAGCTAGCGCTCAACACTCTTCATTGCGCTGTTCAAAGATTCAGGCTTTCTGCCGTTTGAAGAAGCGCGAGCGCAGTTGCCCATTTGTAATTACCTTGATCCGAACAACACGAGCGGTGGCAGGGGACGAGCCTCGTCTCAATGGCAACGCCTCCATAAAGCAAGAAGGGTAACAACGTGTTTAAAGCCGCACAACATCAAAAGAAGAGAATAGATGCTTGACTTAGCTTATTGATTGGAGTTGGGGTCCACAAGATAAGCGCAAGATGTCGATGGGATGGCGACAACAGGTGGGTTCGAACCAAACGAGCTACGGGTTTCTGCCGCAACAGGGTAAAAAGTGGGCACGCTGAAGTAGCGCCAATAGCAACTTGCTGCGATGAATCAGAGAAAGCAGCATACCGCCAACTTCGTGACTAATTAACGAGCGACAACGGGGATTGAAAGTTTGCAGACGGACTGGTCTGGACAACGATTGAAACTCGGCGAAATTGGCTCGTTTTCTTTCAATTAAGCAATCTGGGAACATGGCAGAACAGAAGACGAAACCCAGCTTTAAATGATGTAGACACCCGTGAAAGTAACGTGGAAATTTGCTGACCTGACAAGGGAACAATCGACCCCGGCCCCGAACAGCCGAGGAGCGACGGATGCTGAAGTCCCTGCGTTGTTTTTCTTCCCGGTTTCTTGCTCCCTCCCAGTCTTTTCTCTTTTTCAAGCCGGGACAAACCAGGACAACTCTCACCGCTTCTCTCTCTCTCCTCTCTCTCTCTCTGTTGGCTGCGTGAATCTCTCCTGCTTTCAGCCCACTATGTCAGTGTCAACCGTATATTTTATGATGGGCCTCGTTGGTGTTGTCGACCATCTCATCTTTCCATGTTGATTTCTTTACCTTAACTAGGAACGGCAACATGCCAATCGTATTGAAGCTTCGGCCAGGCCCAAAGAATGTGGCTGAGTTCATCAGAAGGGGCCCAGGCTCGTTCTGGTTTGGTCTCGGAAGCTCAAATGAGTTAGGGCCTCAATTCAAGATCAGATCGCACGTTGGGCTGATTTAAATTAAATTCACAGTCAGGCTAATTTTTTATTTGCTGTAGGCATACCATTCAAAAATAAAATTGTCTCTAGCATCAAAATGCTAAGAAATGCAACAACGAGTAGGTTTCTAGAGACAGATATAGTGTATTCCACGGCACATAAATATGTTTCTAGAGAAGAGTAAAGCTGTCATGTCATTGCGAGCAATCAAATTAAAGACAACTTTTTGGTTAATTGGAGAAGATTGAGGTTGCTGGAATTTCTGCGTTTAATCTTTGTGGGCTTCACATTGACTTCCCAAATTGTGGCAACCTAAGTACCATCACTGGTTTAAGGCGGGCGGATTTTCTTTCTCTGACTTTTTAATCTCTATTTCTTGCCTCAACTCTAATTATTTTGTCTTTTGGAAAGAGAATTAATACTAAAAATGCTATTTCCATTATTGTTGTGACATCTGAATTTTTTAACCCATCTAGTTAGTAAGCTAGGAACATAAAAATTGACAACGGTAGTTAGATTAATTAAAATTGACACTATTGAAAATGTGTCAATGGTGGGATTGAAAGACAACGGTTTTTGAACCATAATTTTTGGGACTCATTAGATAAATTCTAGATTTAAGTTAGGGTCCCAAGTATCTAATGTACGCGAAAAATTAGACCCAAATGGTTCCATGTTCTCTCATTAACACCAATGTCCAATAAAGGCAAAACTATTTTAGACGCGGTTTTGTCCAGCCAAGAACAATGCCTGAAGAATTGAACACCAATCAGTCATTAACACCAATGTCCATGGCACTCTAGTGTCCAGTAAGCAACAGATACAAAAGGAAACTAACAATCAACATAGGAAAAGCAAACTAGCACAATGCCCAGCAAAACCGCAATACAGCAACGTGACCAATTGCCAAAGTTTCCTACCGCAAATCCGCGATCGCGACCAAATCATCGAAATCCGGTAGTCAAATTCTTCGAGTTCGTCTCCACCAACACACCCGTATGACACAACCGGGAAAAGAGACGAGATAAAGCCCGCTCGGAGTTCAGCAGACGTCGGGGCACTGAAGGGGGGCGGGGGAAGCAAAACAGGGACACGAAACCCTAAGATCTGTTCAGAATCCGACACCACCGCTAACCGAACCGCATGACCTGTCAAGGCAACCACGACGAAACCCTAAGATCTGATCAGAATCCGAGTCTACTCAGCGAACGGATGGGTGCTGGTGCTGGTGCGGGTGCTCGCTCTGCGACGAAAGGAACTACAACTCCCTCCTCCTCTCCTTCTTCGGCTTCTTCAGTTTCTTATTTCTCTCCTTTTTTCTTTTATTTCTTTTTATTTATTTTTTTCGTTTTGCTCTTGGCTGCGTTTTTTTCACCGAAATGTTTAAAAGTTTGTAATCGATACGCTCTCTTCGGCATATTCGCTTCTCAGACAGGCCACGATTTCCAATGCCGTCCGGCCACGTAACTAATCAATTGCAAAGCTCCCTCGGGTTGGTTGCCATGTCATCCTTTCTGCTTCTCTTTTTTGTTATTTAATTGTTCTGGATAACTCTGTAATTGTGATAAAAAAAAAAAAAACCCGAAAAATTTTACGATTATGGAGTATCTGTGCAAGCATTAGAAGCAAAATTTAGGGAATGTGGAAAGAGCGCGTGCGCACGCTCCAATCGTATATTTTCTGATCAACCTCGTTGGTGTTGTCAAGCATCTTTCCATGTCTATTTCTTTAGCTCAACTTCTTATTTTACATTTCCAGCCAACTAATCCTTATCTTGTTGATGTTGTTTCCTAATTGGGAATAGGGCATGCTGATCATATTGAAGCTTCGGCTAGGTCGAAAGAATGTGGCTGAGTTCGCCAGAAGGGGCCCAAGTTTGTGTGGATTTGGTCTTGGAAGCTTGAATGAGTTTAGAGCCTCCATTCAAGATCGGATCGCACATCGGGCCAATTTAAATGAAATTTACAATTGGGCACATTTTTTATTCAATGTGGGCATACCATTTACAAATAAAAATGTCTCTAGTATCTAGATGCAAACAAATGCAACAATGAATAGATTTTTAAAGACAGATATATAGTATTTCAAAGAACATGTATATGTTTCTAGAGAAGATCTAATCTTTCAAAGCATCTGAATATGTTTAAGATCCAAGCTTTCGTGTGAGTGCGAGCAATCAAATTTAAGCCAACTTTTTGGTTACTTGGATGATTGGTGTTGTTGGAATTTCTTGTTTTATCTTTGAGGGCTTAAAGGGTCACATAGACTTCCCTAATTGTGGCAACCTGAGAACCATCACTAGTTTCAAGCAGCTGGATTTTCATCTTTTAGCTTTTTAATCTCTATTTCCTACCTCAAGTTTAATTACTCCATCTTTTGGAAAGAGAATAATTACTAAAAGTGCTACTTCCATTATTGTCTTATCTTTTTCTCTTTTTAAATTAAGTAAAAGGGTGGGAAGGTGTGATATTTTAAAGAAAAATAGGAAATATATCTTCAAAAGGTTCAATGTCGGAATTCTAACAACATGCCTACTCGGAGAAGAATATGCCAATACCATTGATGATGTAGCTGAGGTGTATCAACAAAGTGAACAATCTAAACTTATGTTTATGGCATATGGTCCATTTTGCTCTGGTGATTGGTGAAGCTGAAAATGGGAACCATGAACTCGGTTTGAGCTCTTGCTAGAAAACTTATTCACAACAAAACAAAAGGGTGAAGGACTCTAGTTTTTTCTCCTGGATTGGCCCTCCGAGTTCTCAAAACACTAATTACAAATAACTCTACTAGTAGATTATTGGATAATGTTGGATAGGAAGTAACCCATGTATGACAAGTGATGAAGGGATTTGACAATCACTTTCACACCTTTCCACGGACTAATACATACCCAATCTTTCAGATAATGGTCACGCCGTTTTCTTCTCTAATGAGATGTTATTAAAGTGATGTTTTGTCAACTTCAACCTTTCAAATAACTCGTTATTGCCATCTGGTAAGGTCACCAAACCCTATTGCTTTTATCGGGATGCATGTTAAGAGCCAATTGATTAGTCAAAACTACATTCATCAATGATAATGCTAACTCGCAAGGATATCATACCAAGTGGAAAGAAAAGGAAAAGGCCATCCACAAGACAAGGCAGCCCAATGATGAGATTAATTTTTGAATTTACACCATTCCATCTTCTTTGCGGTGATGAAGATTTTTAAGTTCAGTCAAGTATACCTTTTTAGGGTTACATTGTAACAATTGGTACACCACTTTAGATAGGTATAAGTGCACTTTTTATCTAGTGGCTGTGACATTTGATTTTTAATCAATTCATTATTAAAGGTAAAAACTCAAGATTAGAGTTTTTGGTTGCAACAAAGCTCATTTCTCGAACCAAAAAAGCCATTTTTCATTTTGTTTTCTTTGACCTATGATTTGTAGGTAATTTCCTACTCATTTCTAACGAAAATCCAAAGGTCAAAATTTGGCTTTTTGCACAAAAAGTTCCTAATTAATCCAAGTGTCACTTTGTCCACAAAAATTTTGAAAAAATTCAAAATTTTTTATCATAAAATCAACCTTTTAGTAAAAGTACTTTTGGTCAGTCCTTTGATCAAAAAATTGAAAAATGTTAAAATTCTCAAATCATCTCATTTAGCTTCAATTTGATTTCGACACCAAAATTTTGTGAAAATTGATTAAAAACTTCATTTTCCAATTTTTTTGGATTTAGGTTCGGAGTCAACCAAAAATAAACTTACTTCCTCTCTAGTTGTATTCTAACTTGGTTTCTTTCCTAACATTTGATCATGGAGCTATTCCAAGATCACTCAAGTGACCATTTTGATGATTTAGCATGTCGAGATAAAAATTGCCATTTTTAGCGCTAATTAGTAGTTCGAATCAATTCTTCATGAGTTGCACGTTTGCACTTAAAACCAATTCATTTTCTTAAACTAAACCCAAATCTAGGGTCAATTTCAGCAAATTCACTGGGGAACTCTCCAATTTGATGGATTTAGCATAGTTGAACTTTGGAAATCCATGTTAATGAGCTTCAATTAGTGCAATCTGAGTAGGCCCATTCTAAACTAAGGTTTTAATTTGAAGGATTAAGGTTCAATTTCATCATTAAACTTCAATTCAATTTGGACATGAAGTTTGTGCCATCATTTTAATGTCAATTTGGATGCATTAAGTTATCATAACCATATCGGTAATTGAACCAATTGATATCCTATTACTTAACCTTGCTTGGCATTTGTCTTCAATTGACATCTTCACTCTACCTCCTTTATTCTTTTCCCTATGTCTAACACTTGGCCAAATTTATAAAAAGATGTTCATTGACTAATTGCCATCATGTATTGATAGCTTTAACATATGGCAATCGATAATCATTGCTCATAGTTATCGATTAGTTCCACCATCATTGATAAATACATTATATATTTGTAGGTGAATATTACATATCTTGCTGATAGCCATATGGATATCATCATTTAACTCTATTACTTAACCCTACTCGATATCCATCTTCAATTGACATCTTCACTCTACCTCCTTTATTCTTTTCCCTATGTCTAGCACTTGGCCAAATTTATAACAAGATGTTCAGTGACTAATCGCCATCATGTATTGATAGCTTTATTATATGATAATTGATAATCATTGCTCATAGTCACTAATTAGTTCCGCCATCATTGATAACTACATTATATATTTGTCGATTATTGTTACATGTCTTGCCGATAGCCATATGGATATCATCATTGAACTCTAAATCAGGTCTATGTTAATGATATGTCTAATCAAATCAACTATGTCAATTATAAAGGATTTTTTTTTTTGGTGTAAACATTTTCTTCAATCAATCTCTTAATGAGGAGTTCTTTTTATCGTCTATTGGCGTCAAGCAAATGACTTCTTTTGCATTTAACTACTTCCACTATAGTCTTGACATTTCTTTTGTTGGTGAATGAATAATTTATATGACTAACTCCACATTTCTACACTTTTCTAACATTCCCTCGTGAACAAAATGTAAGAGAGCACATGAATTAAATCCTACAGTAGACATAATCATTAGACATGTGAATTAGATGAAGACGGGGCCTTTCTCACCCCAATCGAGGACGAAGAGGATGCCTCTATAGCCAACCACTTTGACTAGTGTCCTCCTCGAGACAAGACAAATTTTAGTTTATTCTACATTTCCCCATATTTTACATACACACCTCCCACATTTAAAGCTTCAGATTTTGGTCATAATCTTGCTTGTGTAATTTGAGAATATTTGCACATGTGTTCTCATCATAACCTAATTGTTGACCGGTGGGCACTTCACTTTTAAAACCCTGTATTTAAATAAGTGCAAATATAAAGATATCTTTAATCGAAGTAATCACAAATAATTTCCAACCTCTCAAAAGCACATGCCGCTCGTCATCCAATGTCTTATATTTTTCATCTTTTACTTTGTGAATAAACAATTAGGGGGCCATTTCTTTTTTTTCTTTATTTTCTTGATAAATAACAATTTGTGGGTCGTTATTCGTAAGTAATAGACCCGTATGGCACATGCATCATGCATGCACTGACCAAAGAGGAAAGGCAAGAAAAGTTACAATTTGCATATATTTCACGGATGGGTTATATTAGAAAACGTTCCTTTCAGAAAACTGATGTGATTTGCAATTAATTGATCCATAACTCATTCACTAAAGCTTTTGAGTGTAAGTAAGTACACCAGCATATGTTAACATGCTCGAACTTAAGACTCCCTCTTGATGAACCCCCATTGTGGAGGTATTAGAGCCAAGAGAAAGGATTTCTAAATTTCGATTTAGGATTTTTGCATGTTTGATTTCTTTCTAGAAATTCTATTGTTACAGTAATGTTTAGAATGATAGTAGAAAGTGGTAATTTCAACGGGAAGAACAATTTGGGGTTGGGGAGTGTCAAGATGCATGCATTATTAACAATGCATGATTTGGAAAAGACCTTGGATGGCAAGGCTAAGTTGTGAATTAAGAGATTTAATGCATGCAACTAATTATTAGATGCATTGAAACTTGATAAATACCACAACAAATACTCATAAAAAGTTGTGAATTAAGATACTTAATGCATGCGATCAAGGATAAAGAGGATGTTCATGTCCTTGAGACAAGACAAATCCTTGTTTATTCTACATTTCCCCATATTTTACATATGCACCTCTCATGTATGAAGCTTCAGATTTTGCTCATAATCTTGATGTGTAATTTGAGAACATTTGTGCATGTGTTCTACACATAAATTGACGGATGATCGGCTATATTTAAGTTAGTGCAAATATAAAGATATATTTAATTGACGCAATCACAAAAAGTTCCAACCTCTCAAAAGCACATGCTACCCACTGTCCACTACCCTTTGATTCCTTAATTTCTTTATATTTTCCATCTTTTACTTTGTGAATAAACAATTAGCAGCCATTTCTTTCTTTTTTCTTGCTTTTCTTGTATAAAGAACGATTCTTGGGTTGTTAATTCATAAGTGATAGATCAGTATGGCAAATGCATCACACATGCACTAACCGAAGAGAAAAGGAAGGAAAATGTACAATTTTTATATTATTCACATTGAATTGTATTAGAGAAAAGTTCCTTATTGGAGAATTGATGTGATTTGTAGCTAATTGACCCATAACTCATTCACTTAAGTTTTTTGAGTGAAGGTACATTCACCTTAATATGTTGACGAGCTCGAACTTAAGACTCCCTCTAGGTGAGCTTCCAAGGTATAGGTATTAGAGCTAGGAGAAAGGATTTTCTTGAATTTTGATTTGGGATTTTTACGTGTCTAATTTTTGTCCGGAAATTCCACCGTTGCAATTATTTCTAGAGCGAAACTAGAAAGCAAAAAGTTCAATGAGAACAATAATTTTGGGTAGGGGAGAGTCAAGATAACTGCATTATATATCTATCGGTGACTATTCCATGTCTTGCCGATAGCTAGAGGATATCATCTATGAACTCTATATCGGCTCTATGTTAATGATAAATCTAATCAAATCAATTGTGTTGATTATAAAGGATTTCTTTCTTTTTGTTTTTTGTGTAATCACTTTCTTCAACCGATCTCTTAATTGATGAGTTTTTTCTTTTTTTTAATTGTCTATTGGCATCAAGCAGATGGCTTTCTTAGCATTTAACTACTTCTACAAAAGTCTTGATGTTTCTTTTGCTGGTGAACGAATAATTTATATGACTAACTCCACATTTACACACTTTTCAAGCATTCCCTCGTGAACAAAACGTTAGAGAGCACATGAATTAAATCCAATAGTAGAAATAATCGTAAGACATTAAAATTAGATGAAGACGAGAAATTTCAGACCCTGATCGAGGACGAAGAGGATGCCTCCTCGAGACAAGACAAATTTTTGTTTATTCTACTTTTCCCCATATTTTACATGCGCACCACCCACATCTCAAGCTTCGGATTTTGGTCATAATCTTGATTGTGTAATTTGGGAGTATTTGCGCTTGCGTACTAATCATAACCTAATTGGTGACTGATGCATACTTCACTTTCAATACCCTATATTTAAATTAGTGCAAATATAAAGATATCTTCAATTGAAGCAATCACAAATAATTTCCAACTCCTCGAAAGGACATGTCGCCCCCCTTCCACTAGCGTCCAATTCCTCAATTTCTTTATATTTTCCATCTTTTACTTTGTGAATAAACAATTGGGGGACCATTTCTTTTTTTTTTTTCTTGATAAAGAATGATTTGTGGATTGTTATTCATAAGTGATAGGTCAGTATGACACATGCATCACGCATGCACTGATCGAAGAGGAAAGGGAAGAAAAGGTATAATTTGCATATATTTCATGCATGACTTGTATAAGAAAACGTTTCTTATCGAAGAATTGATGAGATTTGTAATTCATTGAACTAATTCACTTAAACTTTTCAGTCCAAGTGAATCCATTTGAATATGTTGATAGACTTGAACTTAAGACTCCTGTCGGTGAACTCCCATTGTGGAGGTATTTGAGCAAAGAGATAGGATTTTTGAATTTCAATTTGGTGTTTTTGCATGTTTGATTTCTATCTGAAATTCTGTTGTTACAGTTATGTTTAGAGCGATAGTAGAAAGTGGTGATTTTAATGGGAAGAACAACTTTGGGTTGGGGAGTGTCAAGATGCATGGCCTTGGATGGAAATGCTAAATTGTGAATTAAGAGACTTAATGCATGCCACTAATTATTAGATGCATTGAAGCTTGATAAATACTACAATAAATACTCATAAAAAGTTGTGAATTTAAAGACTTAATGCATGCAACTATTTATTAGATGCACCGAAACTTGAAAGACTCTAAATTCGTGCATCAGTCTTGGAAGCCGAACAATCACTGTAAAAGGTCCTCAAACAGCGGTAGAAATTGACTAAAACAGCCTTTTGTTGTCATGCAATGGATTAGTAGCCTCGGATTTGACAACAAGCTTGTAAATCGAGAACGATGTAATCGATCAACGCCCACAAAATCAATATCTTAGCCATCGAATGAATAACCTCTTTGCATATTCGGCAACTTCAACCTTGAACCCAACTTATTAAGTTGTAGACGAAATAGGTTTTTGATTGCATAAATATGAGTGGGTTGGTTTGATCGATGAAACACAAATGGAGCTTTAGGCTGTTCGATAGAACCCAATGCTCCCACATCAGGTAAGAAGTTACAAACTTTAAACACAATCTCCTAATATTTAGCGATGATTATGTACAAGAAGTTTCATATCCCAAGACCATTCGCATAACAACACAGCAGCGATGCACTTTTGTTGATCCACCATCTCTGTATTCAATTATCTTGTTGATGGACCTATTTTTTTTTTTTTTTTTGTTAGTAGCACTCCAAGCCGAAATCTTAGAGTCGCTGGTTATCAATGACTTTATTAATCAGTTTTCACTAAATTTTGACGACTTCGTCCATGACTTCTACGTTGTGTATTGTCGATTTCCTATACTGTTGACATGCTAGCAGGTTGTCAACTGTCTTGCATAATTGCGACTTCGATTTTAACCATTACTGTTTTTGGTCAACTGAGCTCGTTACTTGCCGATGATAGCCTAAAAATTGGTCATCTTTGTGTGTCAACATTGAGGATAAGAAAAGCTCAACCCGATTGGGTTAACTTAGGGACTAATGAATATATAAATTGACATATTGATATCATCATTGAACTCTATATCTAACCAAATTGACTGTGTTAATGATATATCTAATCAAATAAACTCCATGTTGATTATAAAGAATTTGTTATTTTTTTGAGTAAACACTTTCTTCAACCGATATCTTAATTGATGAGTTCTTTTTATCATCTACTAGCATCAAGCAAACAGCTTCCTTTGCATTTAACTACTTCCACAATAGCCTCAACGTTTCTTCTACTGGTGATCGATGAATTATATGACTAAGTCCACGTTTCTACACTTTACTAACATTACCTCGCGAACTAAACGTGAGAGAGCACATTAATTAAATCCCAATAGTAGGTATAATCATTAGACATGTGAATTAGATGAAGATGAGGCATTTTTTATTCTTGGATGAATATGATGTCCCCATCAGCCCCCAACCACTTTGACTAGTGTCCTCCTCGAGACAAGACAAATCTTTGTTTATTCTATATTTTCCGATATTTTAGAGATGCACCTCCCATATATGAAGCTTCGAACTCTGGTCATAATTTTGATTGTGTAATTTGAGAACATTTGTGCATGTATTCTGATCATAACCTAATTGGTGACCAGCCATATTTAAATTAGTGCAAATATGAGGATATCTTTAATTGGAACGATCACAAATAATTCCAACCTCTCGAAAGCACATGCCATCCACTATTACCCTTTGATTCCTCAATTTCTTTATATTTTCCATCTTTTACTTTGTGAATAAACAATTAGCAAGTCATTTTTATTTTTATTTTTTATTTTCTTAGCTAAAGAACGATTCGTGGGTTGTTAGTTCATAAGTGATAGATTAGTATGCCACATGCATCACGCATGCACTAACTAAAGAGAAAAGTAAGCACCATGTACAATTTTCATACTATTCACATGTGAGTTGTATTAGAAAAACTAGAGATTGAATCCCGGAAAATTAAAATAATAATAGGAAAAGTTCTTTTGTTTATTACACGGAACTGGGACGTTGCTGACCTAACAGAAGCAGAGAGACGGTTTAGCATAAAAATGCAGGCGTTAAAAAAGTCCATATCTGTCCCCCCGTCACTCTCCATTTTTATTTTTGTTTCATGGTTTCATTTTATCAGCCCTTTTTGAAGATGCAGTAGCTTTTGTGTACTACACACGAATAACATGGTATGTCAATTTTTCTGTTTCTTTTCGACCCAAAAAAATAAAAAAAAAAAAATTCTGTTCCTTCCATCTCAAACTTTCCGACATCGGACAGCCTATAAATACCCGTCGGTAAGGTATGGTCACTTACTAAAAAGCCTCTTCAATCTAGTGTTGTTCATCTATATTTGGTCAAACACCTAAATCTAGAAATTAGCAGCAAAGAAATGTCTCTTCCGGTTTCAACAATCCCATCTCCTTCTCCTGCTCATGAAACAAGCCAGGTCGCTGAACGCCGGTCGGGAAATTTTCATCCAAGCATATGGGGGGATTACTTTCTCAAATATGCTTCTGACTCCAACTCAATGGTATCATTTAAGTTAATCCTTTTTTTTTTTTTTGTGTGTTTGGATTACCTTCTGAAATTTTTTCTATGGTTATATTTTCTGAGGTGAGAGCATAAAAATAATTGTATTGGATTATTGGGCAACATCCCACAGAATTTGACAAGGAAAAAGAAAAGAGATTGCAGTTTATCGGGAACTCCATGCATGTGTTGGTCCTTACGTTATTCAATTCCTATTTATTTTGGTCAGTCGGATCATAAGCAATATATTTGTTGCGTTTTCCTATATTTTTTAAACTTTCAATTTCATATTAATGTAGAGTTCTCAAGGCGTAGCAAAGGAACGAATTGAGAAATTGAAAGGAGAAGTGAGAAAGATGTTGACAAGTGCTATGGATAAGCCTTCGCAGAAGTTGAACTTAATTGATCAAATCCAACACTTAGGACTTGCCTATCATTTTGAAATTGAGATAGATAAGCAGCTGGAACAAATCCACAGAAGCAATTTTGAATTTCACTGTGGCGATAATGATCACAACCTGCACACAACCGCTTTACTCTTTCGATTGTTGCGACAACACGGTTACAATATTCCATGCGGTATGTCATTTCAATTTCTCATTGATCGATCAATTTTGCGAAATTATAATGCAAACACTAGTTTGATAGCCCATTTGATTGATTAGAGTGAACACATAATATTGCTATGATGTTTATTTTACTTCAATTTTAATTTGTTAATTCATCAACTTTTTTCTTTGTATACAATTCTCGCATTTTGAGTTCTTCAAATTTTCTCGCTTTTGAGAGGTGAATAGTACTTTCTTTTGACTCCTTGGATTAATACGTCATGTTTCCATTGTTTCCAATTGATCAAGATATTATGCATGATGTTTTTCATGGCATCTCTTGATTGCATCTTTTCCCATGCTCCATTTCGCTATACAGAAATCTTCAACGAGTTCAAGGACAACAAAGGGAACTTCAGCAAATCACTCATCGCTGATGTGCAAGGATTGCTAAGTCTATTTGAAGTTTGCCATCTAGGATTTCATGGTGATGTTATTTTGAACGATGCACTTGCTTTTACTATCACTCTCCTTGAATCAATTGACAAAGGAAAAGTAACCGATAATCTCGAAAAAAATGTGATTCATGCCCTAAACCAGCCAATCCACAAGGGACTGCCAAGGGTAGAGGCAAGGCATTACATTCAACTCTACTAAGAGGAGCCTTCACATAATGAAGTCTTGCTTTCCTTGGCGAAACTTGATTTCAACTTATTGCACTTATTGCAAGAGCAACACCAGAAGGAACTTGGCAACATTACAAGGTTTAACTCCATGATTGTGTGTCTGAACTAGCTAGTTGTTCTAAGAACACCAAATTGACGTAGATTGATTCATGCAATTTCAATTTATCTTGAATTGAAAAACATTTCTACGTGACAGGGAGTTTTACACTCTTTAAATCATTAGTCTAAAGTACTATCCATAGATAACCTCAAAATTCTATCAATGATATGTTCGCCTAATATAGGATTTGTTGGTAAACTATAGGTGGTGGAAGGATTTAGATGGAGAGAGAAAGTTTCCGTTTGCCAGAAATAGGCTTGTGGAGCTGTATTTTTGGATGTTGGGAGTTTATTTCGAGCCGGAGTATGAAGCCACTAGAGAAATACTAACCAAAGTGATGGTGATTGTTTCCATATTTGATGATGTGTATGACATCTATGCCACATTGGAAGAACTAGAACTCTTCACGAAAGCAATTGAAAGGTACAATTGGCACTCAAATGCTTTTCTTGTTTACTAATTCCAAATTTTTTCTAATTTGATCAACCGTTAATTAGGGTCAAATGTGATGTTTTCTGAACTTGAATTCAGGTGGGCTGTCGATGCCAAAGATGGATTGCCTGAGTACATGCAAGTGTGTTACAAGACACTTCTTGATTTGTATGATGAAATTGGCTACGAAGTGACTAGAAAAGGACAATCATACCGCCTTTTCTATGCAAAAGAAGTGGTAAGCAATGTGAATTAACATTAAACAAATGAAATTTTTACTTCGTCCACTTTGAACAGAATATCAGGTTTTTGGATTAGGATGAGAGAATGTAATTTATTCAAGTCCCCCAACATACGTTAAAGTTAGAAGACTAACATAGCTTTATGTTTGATAATGAATGATCAGATGAAAAACCATATGAGAACATATTTAGCCCAAGCCAAATGGTTCCAGCAAAACTACGTACCAACGATGGAGGAGTACCTGCCCATTGCATCATTATCCATCGGTTGTGAATTGCTATTAGGGACGTCGTTTCTGGGAATGGGGGATGTGGTAACAAAAAGTTATTTTGACTGGTTATTACTTAGCGACAACAAGATGGTGAAGGCTTCGGGTGTAATCTCTCGGCTCATGAATGACATTGCTGGACATAAGGTATATAAAAGCTATACCATTGAACAACATCAATTTGCCTAAATTTTGTCTAATGGAATTTATCAATAGGAGAAATAAAATAATTTCCCTGAGAAATTTGTTTACAGTTTGAGCAAGAGAGAGGACATACAGCATCTTCAGTGGAGTGTTTCATGAAACAATATAAAGTTACGGAGCAAGAGGCTAAGGACGCTCTCCGTAAACAAGTGATCAATGCATGGAAGGACATGAACAAAGAGCTGTGCCATCCGACTTCTGTCCCCAAGCCACTCCTTGTGCGAATTCTCAATTTTGCACGAGTCTTCCATGTGGTGTATAATGATGAAGTAGATCACTACTCTCATGCTGGAACAAAGCTCAAAGAATTTGTGACTTCTCTTCTCGTCGATCCATTGCCAATGTGATGATTTAGAAGAACAAGTTTAGTTACCAAGTGTCATAGTTGCGTTAGAGGTTTTCGAATCTGCTCTGTTCACAAGTTGACTTGTGTTGAATATTGCTCTTTTTCTGTTTGTCTTTTTATCGTTTGGAATGACTGCGTCTATCTATCATCTATACAGTTAAATTCTTAAGCAGACCACGAGACGGTCATGATGTGGTGTATAATGGTGAAATAGATAACTACTCTTATGCTGGAACAAAGCTCAAAGAGTTTGTGACTTCTCTTCTCGTCAATCCATTGCCAATGTGATGGTTTGGAAGAACAAGTTGACATGTGGTGTATAATGATGAAGTAGATTTTACATAATATCAGCCAAAGCAGGATATAATTCGCCACCGAAGTGAATTGAGTACACCCAAATGGACAATTCCACGGGGGACGAGTTAAACAAATCACAATGCCCACAACAAGTGGGTTTGAACCAAGCGAGCTACAGGTTTCTGCCGCAACTTGCTGCGATGAATCAGAGACAGCAGCATACAGCTAACTTTGTGGCAACCAATATCGACAATGATTAACGAGCAACAGCAGGGATTGCGGCTGTGCGGACAACGATTAAAACTCGGCGATGTTGGCTCATTTTAGTTCGACTAAGCAAGCCGGGAACAGGGGAGAACAGAGAACAAAACCCAGCGCTTTAAATGATGAAAGCCCCGTGAAACTAGCGTGCAAATTTGTTGGCTGCAAGGGGAACAGCCGAGAAGAGGAAAGCCCCACTCCCGAACAGCCGAGGAGCAACGCATGCTGAAGTCCCTGCTCTGTTTTTCTTCTCGGTTTCTCACAGTCCTGTTTTTTTTTTCCTTCTTTTTCCTCCCAATCTTCTTTTCTTTTTTTTTTTCTTTTTTTTTTTTCAAGCCGGGACAAACCAGGACAACTCTCACCGCCTCTCTGTGTGTGTTCGTATGTTGGCTCCGGTTTCCTTCTAGTTAAGCAACTTCTTCCCTTGTCCTTTACCAAGAAATCCCAATAAAGGCAAAACTATTTTAGGCACGGTTTTGTCCAGCCAAGAACAATGCCTGAAGAATTGAACACCAATCAGTCATTAACACCAATATCCATGGCACTTTAGGATGCGTTTGGTAACATTTCTGTTTAAAAATTATTTCTGGAAACAGAAATAGAAAAAAATATTTTTGCTTCAGGAAACAATTTTGGAACAAAAAAACGCGTTTGGTAAATCTGTTCCGGAAATATAAAAAGAATAGAAACACGTTTGATAAATTTGTATAATTTTTTTTATTTCTTTTTAATTTTTTTAATATTTTCTTTCTTATTTTTCTTATTTTCTTATTTATTTTTCCTTATTTTCTTTTTTCTTCTTTTGGTCGGCGGCCTCGCCCAACCACGGTGAGGCTCGCCAGCCCCTAGCGAGGCCGAGCCTCACTGTAGCAAGGCGAGGCTCGGCCTCGCCGGGGGCCGGCGACGCTCCGACAAGGTCGCCGGCCCTTGACGGCCGGTCGCCGGCCATGGCCGAGACCGGCGACCGGCCAAAGAAAAAAGAAAGAAAAAAGAAGAAGAAAAGAAGAAGATAAAAGAGAGAAGAAAATGGAAAAGAGAGAAAAAAATGTTCCTAAATTTTATTCCAAAAACAAGAAACAACTTTTTTTTGTTTTTTGTTTCCATTTCAAATGTGTTTCTGGGAACAAAAAAATAATTTTGGAATAAAAACGCAAACAAACGCGTTCCTGTTTCTTTTTTGTTCCCGGAAACAAAAAAA
The DNA here is from genome assembly GCA_019915185.1 of Eucalyptus camaldulensis. Lineage (NCBI taxonomy): Eukaryota > Viridiplantae > Streptophyta > Magnoliopsida > Myrtales > Myrtaceae > Eucalyptus > Eucalyptus camaldulensis. The sequence goes on from JAHSVA010000001.1 coordinate 34,407,666, forward strand.
CAAAAATTTGTGTTCCCGAGAACAGAAACACATTTTACCATTTAGGGCCCTAGTATCCAGCAAGTGACACATACAAAAGTAAACTAACAATCAACATAGGAAAAGCAAACTAGCACAATGCCCAGGAAAACCGCAATACAGCTACGTGACCAATTGCCAAAGTTTTCTACCTCAAATCCACGATCGCGACCAAATCATCGAAATCCGGTGGTCAAATTCTTCGAGTTCGTCTCCACCAACACACCCGTATGACACAAAACCGGGAAAAGAGACGAGATAAAGCCCGCTCGGAGTTCAGCAGACGTCGGGGCACTGAAGGGGGGGGGGGGGGGGGGGGGGGGAGGGGGAAGCAAGACAGGGACACGAAACCCTAAGATAGTGTTCAGAATCCGACACCACCGCTAACCGAACCGCATGACCTGTCAAGGCAACCACGACGAAACCCAAAGATCTGATCAGAATCCGAGTCTACTCAGCGAACGTATGGGTGCTGGTGCTGGTGCTGGTGCGGGTGCTCGCTCTGCGACGAAAGAAACTACAACTCCCTCCTCTCCTTCTTCGGCTTCTTCAGTTTCTTATTTCTCTTCCTTTTTTTTTTTTTTAAAAAAAAATTATTTTTTATTTTTTTCGTTTTGCTCTTGACTGCGTTTTTTCACCGAAATGTTTAAAAGTTTGTAATCGATACGCTCTCTTCGGCATATTCGCTTCTCTGACAGGCCACGATTTCCAATGCCGTCCAGCCACGTAACTAATCAATTGCAAAGCTCCCTCAGGTTGGTTGCCAAACTTGCCATGTCATCCTTTCTGCTTCTCTTTTTTGTTATTTAATTGTTCTGGATAACTCTGTAATTGTGAAAAAAAAAAACCGAAAAATTTTACGGTTATGGAGTATCTGTGCAACCGTTAGAAGAAGCAAATTGCAGGATCATTTAAAAACTATCTTTATGAATACTCTAACAATCTCAAGTTAACTGTAGGATTCATGGTTTCTAATATGCAACCGGACAAGTTGAGCAATTTTCCTTTAGAATTTTAATTGTTGTAATTGTGGAATCTATTTCGGCCATGAGAATCTGTAGCTTCAGCATTTACCATACAGATCACTCTGGGATCATTTAAAAACTATCTTTTTGAATGCTATAATAAATGTATATGCAATCTTGCAGAATGCAGAAAGAAAGAGTGGGGTCTATTTGACATCAAATATGGAGATTTAGTCTGATAAGGGACAAATCAATTAGATAAAGTATTATACCTCGCCATAATTAAATGTATCATAAACCAATAGTACTTTGATGGCAGATTTACCAGGCTTGTTTGCCTAGACAACCATAGAGGTGGATACAGACAAAAAAGCCATGTCCAAAGAAAACCATTTGAAGTCAGAGACCACCTTCGCACAACCTATAAATTTCAACTTAGTTCATCAAAAATAGGAAAACCCAATTAAAGTCCAGAAAAGAGAACGGGTGGGAAATTTCAAACCTCCTACAACCTTTAACTGCACTTCCTCATAAATGGCGGGGGCCCGAGGAAGCATAATACTATTAGACTTCTTTTGTCCAGAATAATCTACACTTTATAACAGACCATGACTGCTTACACAATTTTGAGAACCTACGAAAGACTAAATGAATAAAATTGGGCTACCTCATTCTTCTAATAACAAATTCAGCCTTGTCGATACCAGTAAATTATAATAAGTTCCTGAAATAAGCAAGCTTCTCCTCTTTTTTCTTGGGAACATGGAAGTGCACATATCATAGAAAGGAAATGTCTCTGGATTAAATTTAAATGACAGAGACCTCCTTTGATCCATGACTCCCGCCAGACTAAGCTAAAGAAGCTGTTGGTTTTCCCATGCCAGGAGTAGCAGCTTTTAGGATTCTAGAATTTCGCCAACCACGTTCAAACATAATATCATGTGACACCAAGATATTTCCCAGTTCTCAGAGTGGTGGTCAAACAAATTGAGATTGTCACTTTAAACAAGAATGTTTTCATCAACCAAAACCAAAAGCACTATATATCAATGACTACATCATCACTAAAGAACCAATAGAATCTGCAAAGTATTAACGCAAAAGAAAAGGAAGAATAAAAATGTGTACACTGCAGTGGGGAAAAAACAATCGTTCGATGTAAATCTCGGTCCCTCTTCTTTCCTGTCTCTTTTCTCCGTAGGGATGTCGACTAGGCTAGCCCTCAGCCAGCACCACCTCATCCCTTGCACAACGAATTTACAAAATTGCCCTCGGGTTTGCAAAATTACAAAAATGCCCCTCGATTAGTCTTTAATTTCAAAATTAATCACTGACATTCATTGAAAATTCATCATAGCCGTCTAAATAGACATGCACATTAATCATCTCATCTTAAGCAAATTTAATGCCTAAGTAATTTAGTTAGTTAGGGAGATCAAATGCAAGCCATTAGATCAATCCAAGGGCTAAGATTTGATATTACAAAAGGGTTTAAAACAAAATTTCCCTCCAAAAATGGGGGTTCTCAATTTTCAGATCCTCTCTCTCTCTCTCTCTCTCTCTCTCTCTCTCTCTCTCTCTCTCTCTCTCTCTCTCTCTCTCTCTCTCTCTCTCTCTCTCTCTCGTCATGCCTAAATTGTCTTCCATTTGGCTTCCTCCGGCAACGCGCCTCTCCGTTTAGCAACCTGCACTCCCTTTTGAAGTTAGTTGCCATCATCTGCCACCTGTAGCCACGTTGGAATCTCCCATCCAATCGTTTTTTTTTTTTTTTAGCGATCATCTCGAAAATCGGCATTTTCACTGGTGATTCAAGCTCCAACGATTTGTGGCTGATTCTAGGTGGTCCAAAATCCTTCAGTAGTCTCAGAAATGTTCCTCAACTAGTTCCAGACTTGGTGGTGATTGGAATTCCCTCGAATCAGCTCCATTGAGCTTCTAAACTAGCGATTCTCCTGATTGGCTCAATTGGCCTCGATCCTAGTACTAGCTACTTTGATGGCCATTCTGGTGCTTTTTCGATGTCCTCCGGTGTTCTCTAATGTCCTTAGCCCATAACTAAATCTTCCTCGACGTGCCTTAGCCTTGATGTAGATTGATTCTAGCTCAATCGAGCTTATTTCATGAAGATATACAAGGTAGACTCCCTCTTGATCTTGAGCTCGATGAAACGAGATTGCCTTAGGCAATTGAGGCTAGAGCTCAACCTAAGATGATGTTCTATGCTTGCATGGATGATCTTTATATAGTCTACGATGGCTATAGATGATGGATGATTGCTTAGAATGGCTTGCATTGATGACTTGCTTGATTAATTGTATTCTGTAATTCGAAATGGCTTGATTGGACTGATGTTATAAACGTCTTCATTTGAGCTAGATAATGTCATTTTTAGGTTTCCAGTTCTTCACGAGATTCAAAGCTGGTTTCAAGAGGTTTTGCTAGCCGCATGCACAAAAATTGGACCTCATTTACTATGTCAAAACCTGTTCACGAATAGGATGATCTGTTTTGGAAACGTGCATGTTCTGCTGAAATGTTCTTGCTAATTGACCTATTCGGTTTGACAATTGTGTATGATTTTTTTGCATTTCGATTTTGGACTGAGTGTCTTCCTGAAGTTTGATCTTGACATTTAGTCCTATATCATGCAAAATTTTTGTAGAATTTGCAAATCGTTTAGTTAGATTAAAATCATGTTATTCATGCAAAAATTTGTACTCTGTTTCAAACTTGACCTATTTGCTAGTTATCTTTGTTTGAGTTGGAAAATGATCTCAATTGCATTTGAGGCCTTCTAGAGATTTGTAGGAGACATCATAAGCTTTGTTTTGACATTTTGTTTGCGTGATTTGAAGGTTGTTTACTAGGTCTAATATTTTTCACAAGACAAAACTGAAATCTGCAAAATTTTCTTGTTCTGTTTTCATGTCTTGTTCCAGTGACCTTTGCGTTGCCGTTTTCATACGATTTTTTATGGATCAAATTTTAAATCGGTGTCTCCTTGAAATTTGTTCACAACATGTAAGTATATAACATATAAAAATTTAAAAATGTTTCAGCATAATTAGTAGGGCCGATAGGCCATAGACTAAACTTGCTTCCTGCTGCCATTTTGTGCTACTAATTGTTTCACACTGATTCCTCGATGTTTTAAAAACCATGCGTTGTGAATCTGGAAATGGTTTCTTCATGAAATGTCGCTTGTTACATCTTTATGAACAACATATAAAATTTTCATAAGGATTGGAACACATTAGGATAAGTCGAGCATGCTTAAATTGGACCTAGTTGCTGCTGTGATTTGTCTGTACCTAATGATATGTGCTGAACTTCACTGTCGAAATATTTCAGAAAATATCAAACATGTTTACCATTTTTGCCAACCCTTCCGAAGTTGCAGGGCTTTTGTGAAAATTATTATAAATTCATGATGCCAATCTTGAAAAGCTTTCTTCAACAAAGTTGTTTGGTATTTCCCAAACTTCGTTTTGATACTAATTTTGTTGGATTTGATATTCGTTTGATGGTCCAAGGAGCCTAATCAGTGTGCTAACATTATCCGCATTTTCGGGTTCTCGAATCCATTTCCCAAGGAAATTGAACTTGCTCAATATCCTATAAAATGCTATTTGACAAAAATACTATTTGACACTAATACCCACAACAAGTGGGTTTGAACCAAATGAGCTGCAGGTTTCTGCCGCAACTTGCTGCGATGAATCAGAGACAGCAGCATACAGCTAACTTTGTGGCAACCAATATCGACAATGATTAACAAGCAACGCAGGGATAGCGGCTGTGCGGACAACGATTAAAACAAGGCGATGTTGGCTCATTTTAGTTCGACTAAGCAAGCCGGGAACAGGGGAGAACAGAGAACAAAACCCAGCGCTTTAAATGATGAAAGCCCCGTGAAACTAGCGTGCAAATTTGTTGGCTGTAAGGAGAACAGCCGAGAAGAGGAAAGCCCCGCCCCCGAACAGCCGAGGAGCAACGCATGCTGAAGTCCCTGCTCTGTTTTTCTTCTCGGTTTCTCACACTCTTCTGGTTTTTTTTTTCCTTCTTTTTTCCTCCCAATCTTCTTTTCTTTTTCTTTTTTCCTTTTTTTTTTCAAGCTGGAACAAACCAGGACGACTCTCACCGCCTCTCTCTCTCTCTCTCTCTCTCTCTCTCGATCTCTCTCTCTGTTCGTGTGTTGGCTCTGCTTTCCTTCTAGTTAAGCAATTTCTTCCCTTGTCCTTTACCAAGAAATCCCAATAAAGGCAAAACTATTTTAGGCACGGTTTTGTCCAGCCAAGAACAATGCCTGAAGAATCGAACACCAATTAGTCATTAACACCAATGTCCATGGCACTCTAGTATCCAGTAAGTAACACATACAAAAGGAAACTAACAATCAACATACGAAGAGCGAACTAGCACAATGCCCAGCAAAACCGCAATACAGCTACGTGACCAATTGCCAAAGTTTTCTATACCGCAAATCCGCGATCGCGACCAAATCATCGAAATCCGGTAGTCAAATTCTTCGAGTTCGTCTCCACCAACGCACCCGTATGACACAAAACCGGGAAAAGAGACGAGATAAAGCCCGCTCGGAGTTCAGCAGACGTCGGGGCACTGAAGGGGGGCCGGGGAAGCAAGACAGGGACACGAAACCCTAAGATGTGTTCAGAATCCGACACCACCGCTAACCGAACCGCATGACCTGTCAAGGCAACCACGACGAAACCCTAAGATCTGATCAGAATCCGAGTCTACTCAGCGAACGGATGGGTGCTGGTGCTGGTGCTGGTGCTGGTGCTGGTGCGGGTGCTCGCTCTGCGACGAAAGAAACGACAACTCCCTCCTCCTCTCCTTCTTCGGCTTCTTCAGTTTCTTATTTCTCTTCCTTATTTATTTATTTATTTATTTATTTCGTTTTGCTCTTGGCTGCGTCTTTTCACCGAAATGTTTAGAAGTTTGTAATCGATACGCTCTCTTCTCTTCGGCATATTCGCTTCCCAGACAGGCCGCGATTTCCAATGCCGTCCGGCCACGTAACTAATCAATTGCAAAGCTCCCTCGGGTTGGTTGCCATGTCATCCTTTCTGCTCCTCTTTTTTGTTATTTAATTGTTCTGGATAACTCTGTAATTGTGAAAAAAAAAAAAAACCGAAAAATTCTACGGTTATGGAGTATCAGTGCAAGCGTTAAAAGAGGCAAATTTCAGGATCATTTAAAAACTATCTTTATGAATACTCTAAGAATCTCAAGTTAACTGTTGGGATTCATGGTTTCTAATATGCAACCGGACAAGTTGGGTAGTTTTCATTAGAATTTTAATTGTTGTAATTGTGGAATCTATTTCGACCATGAGAATCTGTAGCTTCAACATTTACTATACAGATCACTCTAGGATCATTTAAAAACTATCTTTATGAATGCTATAATGAACGCATATGCAATCTGGCATAATGCAGAAAGAAAGAGTGGGGTCTATTTGGCATCAAATATGGAGATTTACTATGATAAGGGACAAATCAATTAGACAAAGTATTATACCTCACCATAATTGAATGTATCATAAATCGATAGTACTTTGATGGCAGATTTACCAGGCTTGTTTGCCTGGACAACCATAGAGGTGGATACAAACAAAAAAGCCGTGTCCGAAGAAAACCATTTGAAGTTAGAGACCACCTTCACACAACTTATAAATTTCAGCTTAGTTCATCAAAAATAGGAAAACCCAATTAAAGCCCAGAAAAGAGAACAGGTGGGAAATTTCAAACCTCCTACAACCTTCAACTGCACTTCATGATAAATGGCAGGGGCCCAAGGAAGCATAAAACTATCAGACTTCTTTTGTCCAGAATAATCTACACTTTATCACAAACCATGACTGCTTGCACAATTTTGAGAACCTACCAAAGACGAAATGAATAAAATTGGGCTACCTCATTCTTCTAATAACAAATTCAGCCTTGTCGATACCAGTAAATTATAATAAGTTCCTGAAATGAGCAAGCTTCGCCTCTTTCTTCTTGGGAACATGGAAGTGCACATATCATAGAAAGGAAATGTCTCTGGATTAAATTTAAATGACAGAGACCTCCTTTGATCCATGACTCCCGCCAGACTAAGCTAAAGAAGCTGTTGGTTTTCCCATGCCAGGAGTAGCAGCTTTTAGGATTCTAGAATTTCGCCAATAACATTCAACCATAATATCATGTGACACCAAGATATTTCCCAGTTCTCAGAGTGGTGGTCAAACAAATTGAGATCGTCACTTTAAACAGAAGGAACAACATTTTCATCAACCAAAACCAAATGCGCTATATATCAAATGACTACAACATCATTAAAGAACAAATAGCATCTGCAAAGTATTAACACAAAAGAAAAGGAGGAATAAAAATGTGTACAGTGCAATGGGGAAAAAACAATTGTCAGGTGCCAATCTCAGTCCCTCTTTCTTTCCTTTTTCTTTTCTCCGTAGGGATGTCAACTAGGCCGGCCCTTAGCCAGCACCACCTCATCCCTTGCAAACCAATTTACAAATTTGCCCTTAGGCTTGCAAAATTACAAAAATGCCCCCCTGATTAGTCCTTAATTTCAATATTAATCACCAACGTTCATTGAAAATTCATCATAGCTGTCTAAATAGACATGTGCACATTAATCATCTCATCTTAAGCAAATTAATGCCTAAGTAATTTTGTTAGCTAGGGAGATCAAATGCAAGCCGTTAGATCAATCCAGGGATAAGATTTGATCTTACAAATGGGTGTAAAACAAATTTTCCCTCCAAAAATGGGGGCTCTCAATTTCCAGATCCTCTCTCTCTCTCGTCTTGCCTAAGCTGTCACTCATTTGGCTTCCTCCGGCAACGCGCCACTTTGTTCAGCAACCTGCACTCCCTTTCGAAGTCAGTTGCCATCATCTGCCGCCTGTAGCCACCCTCGAAAATCAGCATTTTCGCTGGTGATTCAAGCTCCAACGATTTGCGGCTGATTCTAGGTGGTCCAAAATCCTTCGGTAGTCTCAGAGCCTTCGACGATGTTCCTCAACTAGTTCCAGACCTGGTGGCGATCGGAATTCCTTTGAATCAGCTCCAATGAGCTTCTAAACTAGCGATCCTCCTGATTGGCTCAACTGGCTCCGATCCTAGCACTAGCTGCTTTGATGGCCATTCCGGTGCTTTTTGGATCTCCTCCGGTGTTCTCTAGTGTCCTTAGCCCATAACTAAATCTTCCTCAACGTGCCTTAGCCTCGATGTAGATTGATTCTAGCTCAATCGAGCTTATTTCATGAAGATATACAAGGTAGACTCCCTCTTGATCTTGAGCTCGATGAAACGAGATTGCCTTAGGCAATCGAGGCTAGAGCTCAACCTAAGATGATGTTCTATGCTTGCATGGATGATCTTTATAGTCTATGATGGCTATAGATGATGGATGATAGCTTAGAATGGCTTGCATTGATGATTTGCATGATTAATTGTATTCTGTAATTCGGATGGCCTGATTGAATTGATGTTATAAACGTCTTCATTTGAGCTAGATAATGTCATTTTTAGGTTTCCAGTTCTTCACGAGATTTAAAGCTGGTTTCAAGAGCTTTTACTAGCCGCATGCACATAAATTGGACCTCATTTGCTATGTCAAAACCTGTTCGCGAAATTGGACCTCATTTGCTATGTTGAAACCTGTTCGCGAATAGGATGATCTGTTTTGAGACGTGCATGTTCTACTGAAATGTTCTTGCTAATTGACCTATTCGGTTTGACAACCGTGTATGATTTTTTTTTGCATTTCGATTTTGGACAGAGTGTCTTCCTAAAGTTTGATCTTGACATTTAGTTCTAAATCATGTAAAAATTTTGTAGAATTTGCAAATCGTTTAGTTAGATTAAAATCATGTTATTCATGCAAAAATTTGTACTCTGTTTCAGACTTGACCTATTTGCTAGTTATCTTTGTTTGAGTTGGAAAATGATCTCAATTGCGTTTGAGGCCCTTTAGAGATTTGTAGGAGACATCATAAGCTTTGTTTTGACATCTTTTTTGCATGATTTGAAGATCGTTTACTAGGTCTAATAATTTTCACAAGACCGAACTGAAATCTGGAAAATTTTCTTGTTCTGTTTTCATGTCTTGTTCCAGTGACCTTTGCCGTTTGCCATTTTCATACAATTTTTTATGGATCAAATTTTAAATCGGTGTCTCCTTGAAATTTGTTCACAACATGTAATTATATAACATATAATTTAAAAATGTTTTAGCATAATTAGTAGGGCCGATAGGCCATAGACTAAACTTGTTTCCTACTGACATTTTGTGCTAGTAATTGTCTTACACTGATTCCTCGATTTTTTTAAAACTATGTGTTGTGAATCTGGAAGTGGTTTCTTCATGAAATATCGCTTGTTATATCTTTGTGAACAACATATAAAATTTTCATGACGATTGGAACGCATTAGGATAAGTCGAGCATGCTTAAATTGGGCCTAGTCGCTGCTGTGATTTGTCTGTCCTTAATGATATGTGCTGAACTTCACTGTCGAACTATTTCAGAAAATATCAAACATGCTTACTATTTTTGCCAACCCTTTCGAAATTGCGGGGCTTTTGTGAAAATTATTATAAATTCATGATGCCAATCTTGAAAAGCTTTCTTCAACAAAGTTGTTTGGTATTTCCTAAACTTCGTTTTGATACTAATTTTGTTGGATTTGATATTCGTTTGATGGTCCAAGGAGACCAATCAGTGTGCTAACATTATCTGCATTCGGGTTCTCGAATCCATTTTCCAAGGACATTGAACTTGCTCAATATCCTATAAAATTGTTATCCTTGCTTGCCAAATGGCTGAAACTTGCAAATTACTCTTCTTAGCGACTTGTTTGTAAATATGGAAAGTTTACGTCCCTCTTTGCAATTTTCTTGAACTTGAGCCCTTCTTTGCAAATTGTTCACAAAATTACCCTTTTTCTGGTAACCGAGGACTCCACCACGGGCCCCCTGTGCCCGGACAACATTGAAGGGCCGGGCCCCTATACCTCGGGGGAGACTAGCACAGGACTCCACCACTTACTTTCGCATCAAGTGAATCACATTTCCTTTGTTCGATTGTCTTTGTTTGTCATTGTTTTGTATTGCATGATCATATTACTCAGCGTATGTGATTGTTTTATTAATTGCTCCCTCATTTGATTGATTGGTTGAGAATCAAGGCCATATGACCTAAGTGCTTGCTTTTTCTGTCAAATGCATGTGATTTTTAGATGGATGATTTAAGTGCGATGCATGACCATATGGGGAACCTTTGGGATAACCTAGACCCAAATTAGGACCATTCAATCTTAATTACCACTTGTGAACACAAGTGATAATTAATTATCGATGATCATAAATTTAATTGATTAGGTGTCTTAAGAAGGGATGACATATGCAAATCAAAGGTCAATCTCAAGGCCATGTTTGATTGGTTGAGTGCATTTCCTCAATTCATTGTATTGATTGTGTGACGGCCTAGGGGACGGTGCATGGGGAGAAGGGATGGGGATGCGTTCGCGCCTCGGTCCCCGGACATGCGCAGGAAGGGGGCACGTCTCTTATCCCACATTGCCTAGGGAAGGAGTCCTGGGCTAGCTTATAAGACTTGGGTCCCTCTAAACTGTACATACACATTTTTTTTTTTGGGTAGTATGAGCTGCCCCGAGAGGAACAAAATCGTGAGGACTTAGTGTCCAAAGCGGATAATATGTGTACAATGGAGATGCAGGATATTACAAGTGATATCAGAGCCGACTCCCGACCGCATGTGGGGCCATAGCGAGGACGTTGTTCTGACTCCTGACCTCGTGTGGGGACACAGCGAGGATGTTGTGCTCCCAAGGGGGGGAGAGTGTGATGGCCCAGGTGACAGTGCGCAAGGAGGAGGGATGGCAATGCGTTCGCGCCTCGGTCCGCGGATGTGCGTAGGAAGGGGGCACGTCTCTTGTCCCACATCACCTGGGGAGAGAGTCCTAAGCTAACTTATAAGACTTGGGTCCCTCTAAACTGTACATACGTGTTTTCTTGGGGTAGTATGGACTGCCCTGAGAGGAACAAAACCGTGAGGACTTAGTGTTCAAAGCCGACAATATGTGTAGTGGAGACCCGAGATGTTACAGATTGCCCTTGCTTAAGTTCATTGTTGTATGTTGTATGATCTTATATGTTAGTTTAGCATTAGTTAGAATTAGAATAGGTCCAAAAGGCAATCCTTGGAGGTGGTGACCCGAAGGGATGAAGATGGTGGATGGTCGATGTTTGATCTAACCTTTTTCATTCGTAATATTCATTTCCTAACATATGTCTCGGGTCCCCTTTTGCATTATATAAATGTCCGACGAGTTGCGGGTTTTCCTTTCTCGCACTTAAATTTGTTTGTTTAGGTTTTTCTTGTGATACATTTAAACTATTTGGGTGTTTACTTTCCCGCTCTGTCATTTCAATTACTTGCGTGCTTCATTTTTATACTTTAGATAGTTAGTATAGAAATGGTACAAACGAACCATACGTGTGTGATCACCTATCTTTTCACTTGCACGAAAATGTAATATCTATATATATATATATATATGACCACTTTAGATAACAACTGTAGTCAAAGGTATCGAAATGGCGCTAATAGAAATCTTTAGCATAAGTCAAGTCCCCAAACCCACAAAATCTCTGGTTTTCTGAAAATCAAAGGTGGTCTCTCAACACTTTACCAAAAAGAAAAAAAGGGTGGTCTCTCAACCCTTGATTGGGTTTCTAGTTGGCCCCCAACAAAGAGGCTAGTAGCGACTCCTAGATAATGGTTTTAGGCGGTGTAACAACTTAAAATGAAATGTGGTTGCGTGAAGCATGAGTTTGAGAGGACTCGAGTTTATAATTGACAATCCGTTTGTGTCGTTAACAAATTGGAGAACCCATTCAAAACTACGGCAGAAGTACACCACAAGTGCCATAACTTGGCACGCCGGGACACTTAAGTGCCATAATTTCAAAACGGTACACTTAAGTGCCACTTTTTTTTTCGAGTGGGACACTTAAGTGCCACCTCCGGCGACCCTTGCCGGAAATCCTACGTGGCAATATTTTATTAATATTTTTTGTCTACGTGGCTCGCCGGAGCTCCAAATCAGCATAAAAATTAAAAAAAAATTTTAAAATTTTAAAAAAAGTAAAATTTAAAAATTTTAATTTTAAAAAATTTAAAAATTTTAAAAAAAAGAAATTTAAAAATTTTAATTTTAAAAAATTAAAAAAATTTAAAAAATAAGAAAATTTTAAAAATTTTAATTTTAAAAAATTTTATAAAAATTTTATAAAAAAAGAAAATTTTAAAAATTTTAAAAAATTTTAAAAAAATTAAAAATTTTAAAAAAATTTTAAAAAATTAAAAAAAATTTAAAATTTTAAAAAAAATTTAAAAAATTTAAAAAATTTAAAAAATTTAAAAAATTTTAAAAAATTTTAAAAAATTTTAAAAATTTAAAAAATTTAAAAAACTTTAAAAATTTTAAAAAATTTTAAAAAATTTAAAAAACTTTAAAAATTTTAAAAAATTTTAAAAACTTTAAAAATTTTAAAAAATTTTAAAAACTTTAAAAATTTTAAAAAATTTTAAAAATTTTAAAATTTTAAAAATTTTTAAAAATTTTAAAATTTTAAAAGTTAAAAAAATTATAAAATAAGAAAATTTTAAAATTTTAATTTTAAAAAATTTTAAAAATTAAAAAAATAAGAAAATTTTAAAAAATTAAAAAAAAGGGGGGGTGGGGGAGGCGACAGCGGCGGAGGTGGCGGCGGTGAGGGAGCCGGCGGCGGCGGCAAGGGAGCCGCCCCGTTCGGCCTCCCACCCCCCCCCCCCCCCCCCTTTTTTACAATTTTTTTAATTTTTCTTAATTTTTAAAAAATTTTAAAATTTTCTTAATTTTTAAAAAATTTTAAAATTTTATTAATTTAAAAAAAAATTAAAATTTTCTTAATTTTTTAAAAATTTTTGAAAATTTTCTTAATTTTTAAAATTTTTAAAAATTTTTAAAATTTTCTTAATTTTTTAATTTTTTTAATTTTCTTATTTTTTAAAATTTTTAAAATTTTTAAATTTTTCTTAATTTTTAAAATTTTTAAAATTTTCTTAATTTTTAAAATTTTTCTTAATTTTTTAAAATTTTTTGAATATTTTAAATCTAATTTAATTAATTTATATACTATTATTTACACGTGGACGTGAAACGACGTCGTTTTTGCATTTTCTCCGCCACGTCAGCGTGCAAAACGACGCCGTTTTGGACCGAGCTCGCCGGAAAGTCGCCACGTCAGCCATTTGGCCGGATTTTCGCCGGAGTGACACTTAAGTGTCCCATTTTACTCCGATGATGGCACTTAAGTGTACCATTTTAAAGTTATGACACTTAAGTGTCCCGGCGTGCCAAGTTATGGCACTCCAGGTGTCCCGCACTCCAAAACTACCGTTCTTATGTGCCATTCAGATTTTATATCCGTCTAAGGGGTTTTTCGGCATTTTATTTGAGATTTCTATGTGTACGAACCATTCATATTGACTTTATAAACAAATGCTTCTAAAACCTATTTCTTGGGATTGTAAGGCCTAGAGGGGTAGGTCGCAATAGTCCCTAAGTCAATCTTGTAGGGTTGAGGTTTCCTCATTGACAAATAATATGACTAACTTTTGGATTATTGACTAGTAATGAAGGAAATCAATGACACGCAATGTAGAAGTTATACAAAGTCATAAAAGCTTGAGCGAAATTAATCAACCAAGTCATTTATAGCAAGCGATATGGGATCTTGGTTTATTATTAAGGAAGTACTATTAATGAACGTTATAGAGGTTTGCCAACACTTTAGTTGGAAAAAGAGATAGTGGATTGACACGAATGCACAATTGCTGAGTGGTTACACCAATAGTCTCGAGATTCGTTACATCTTGCATATAATCATTATTAGATAATAGGAGATTGTGTCTAGGGATTTCAACTTTTTACCAATAACTGCAAGTGGGGTTAGGAAGTTATTTGTAGATACAAAATCAATAACTGTTTTGCAAAGGTTCGTCCAATCAATCACATAACTTGTGTTCGTGCATATTTATGTTTATCTTTATTTTCCCAGCAAATCTTTCTAGCACTTTAAATTCCTAGCAATTGCATTTTCAATTCCATTACATTTCAAGACATTTATATACATGTCCAGATAAACAAAGGAAACTTTCATAATTTTTGCATATTCAATTCAATCCATCCCTTTTCAAAAGTTTTTTTTTTCTTTTTTTTGCTTTTTTGGTGAAACATTCCGATTATAACTTTGATAGTATAAGCACGGCTCAAATTTTTAGAGCATATTTAGGTAAAGTGCTTTGATGTCATGTTTAAGCAAAAAATACTGATACATACTGTAAAATCAATATATAAGGTCTTTTTTTTTTTTTTTTGGTTGATTGGCAGAATATGTAACGCTTAAATAGTGGAAGGGGATGACAAAGTTGAACTAAACATGAGTTCTCAATTGAAGTATGACTCTCTTCTTCTCGCAAATTTTTTCTTTGAGGTAAACCGCTATGACCATAATAATCAAAGTGAAATTACCAATCAAAAGTATCATCGAATCCATTCTCTAATATGAGTTAATTATTTTGCTCAGCCTGAAGGACTATTAGAAAAATATTTGAAGATGTTACAATAGAATTCCAAGCCAATTCACCAAAGATAGAAACTTTGTATGTCAAAACACCTAGCTCTGTAGTAATTTATTGTAAATGGGCAAACTTATGGTAGCTTCATAAAGACCAAAAATCCCTTAGCTTGCCACGAAATACAAGAAGCCGAGAAGAGTAGATTCAATTTAATATAGCTCGGAATCACATGTTCCAGAAGAAAAACAGTTTAAAATTGAAAAAAGGAATTCGTCAATTATGTTCGGATGCCTCAAACATGTATAAATAGCACACATCGGAACACAAGATACAAACATATATAAAAGCATAATTCTACGATAGATGCATCTGTAGCGACACTATCTCCATCACTTGCTGGTTTTCCCACAAAGTCATCTGCACAAGAAAAAACAACGGAATAAAAGTTGTTGGACAATGATAAGACAAGTTTGGAGCAATCTTAGGTCGGGCGTATCATGCTAAGAGAACTCACATTAGTTACTCGATTGGCTTGCACAGAGATGAGCGACAACTATTACCAGTACAATGAGCAAAAGGGCGACCTGCAATTTAGATCGTGATAAGCTATTGTTCTCTCTTTTGTTTGGTTTGCTGTTCAGCACATAGTTCCAAGACCAGCCAAACAATGTGAGATGAACAGGGTGTAAACTCACCAGGACAGAACTAATTGTGGGTTCAGTCGCAAGGATGTAAGATTTCCTGTCAAAATTTACAAAGGAAATTTGTTTAAGTAGAAAGGCATAATCAATATCCATTTCCACAGAGAGAGAGAGAGAGAGAGAGAGAGAGAGAGAGAGAGAGAGGAACCTTTTGTTTAGGAGGCCAGAATCTCTGCAAGCCTTCTGTATACCCTCGATTATGCTCAATGTTTTTGTAGCATTAGGATCATTCTTGTCAACCTACGGGAGCCAAAGGCATAATTTGGTGAGTAATGTCTCACTCTGTATGTTAAAAAAATCATAGTGTGAAAAGCATGGAGATGGAAAAGCAAGCGAACAAATGAAAGCATCAACTACTATTGTGGCCAAAAGTTGGATTAATAGATCATCAAGAATATTCTGCCCCTCAGTCGGGAAGCAGAAGGGAGAAATTTCACAACGCTACTAAGACTTAAGTTATAATCCCTTCTGCTATTAAAGCTACCATTAAATGAAGTGGTTCCTAACACAAAAATATCTTTGCAGAAGACAAAACTTCTTCTTCTTCTTCTTCTCCTTTTTTTCACTTCATAGGCATAACGGAGAACTGTCATTTCCATTTCGGATTCAAGATAGCTAGCCTTTACATGCAATTTGGTTTGCTACATATCCACTCAAATCACAGAAGATTGTGTAGGTTATAAGGTCTAGTACATTTTCAAGTTAGAAGTAATTAAAATACATGTATAAAAGATGGTGCATTCTAGTTTTTGACTTCATACCTTGGACTTTAGCATACAAGAAAAATCATAGAAAGCACCATAAACATCAGCCATTGTCCTTGTGTGATCCCTAAGTTTAGCAGCAAGACCTGAATAGTATAGTTAGACAAATGGAACAATTGAAGAATTATTATCTCGGAGCTACTACAGAACATAAACAAATGTGCAAAGGCTCATGGATAGACATAGCCTTGACAAATGATGAATGGTGATAGTCTGACAAGCTATATTTCCATCATGCCTGGACCTAGTTCTTCATTACGCCTCATTATTTCATCATGTAAAAGTATCTTCTACATGCCTAGTGCCATTCAAGTTCTTCAGTATGCCTAATCATTTTGTCATGTCTAGGATAGCTCTAATTTCAATGATGAAAGAAAATGCCAGCACATCATTTTCTTACCTGGCCTGATCTTTACTTCACCTCTGAAAACTTCAATATTGTTGTAGGATAAAGCTAAATTTCCAATCGCCATTATCTAGTAAAAGTAGAAAATGTTGGCAGAGGAGCTTCTCCCAGATAATCAAAAGATTAATGGCATTAAAAAGAAAATATCAACATTCAACGTCATGAAAGCAAATGAACCGCGTACAGAAAGTCTTAAGAATATGAAGAGTGAGTTCAGAAATGTCAACAACTGATTATAATAGGGAAATTTTGTAACGTCAATGTGTGAAACCAAATCTTGTGCCCACACGTGCACACAAGGAGAGAGAAAGGGACAACTTGTGTGTCTGTGCACCTGCTGCACACGCGCGCAAATGTGTGTGAGAGAGGGGAGCAAGGAAAGAAGTGCAGAGATTGGGCTTGTAGTATGTTCGTGAGAAAAATTCTAAGGCAAGTTTTATGTAGGAAAAATTTGGAGATCGATAGCTACCTTCAATATTTTAATATGTAGGATAGATGTAAGGCAAAAACACTCGTTCACAGATAAGAAACACTGCTGTCTTGAAGAATTGATAATGTACCTGAAAAATAGCCCAAAACCGGAATATAGCAGGATCCCTTAAAGCAGACATATATGTCAAACTGTCTTCAACATGTGTCAAAGCATCTGTGACCATCTCATTCAAACATTGTACTGCCTTCACTGAGTTCTCCTCATACTTCAAGTCCTATGTAGATAGGGCCAAATACAGAAAAGAGAAAATAAGGATGTGCATACGGCGCAAAATTCAGCATAGTAGGTGCATAATATCTTAGCGATTCATTTTCAAAGTAGTTGATGGGAAATCAATTTTATATGGTAAAAGGGCTAAGCGCAATCTGTGTAAGCCTTTAATCATCCTGAATCATGTTGAAGAGGCATACCTCAAGTTTGTTTACATATTTGCCCCAAATCTGATGAGGCCAAAACATGCGTGACTTTGGAGTCTTATTGATATCTTCCAAATAATCTCGAATAATGTCTTGTTTCTGATATTTACATCCATAAAACAATGTTAGAAATCCAAAATATGTGGTCATGTACATGAAACTCAGTGTCTTTCAAGTACCTGTAGAATCAAAGCCATTGAATTGGACAGAGAATCTGGTGCCAAATCTTCAGCTCCAGAAGCATGGAAAAGCTTTGACAGACCTAAACCTATAAGTCCTGACACATAGTGGCAATATTCATTGTAATCATCAACTGTTTCCACCTGCAATAGGGAAGAAATTAGTGGAACTCTTTGCAGGAATAACCCATTAAACAGATTAATCTCCACCACAGCCAATTCTTCCAGAAGGTGCAAGACTACAACTAGCCTTGAAATGCTTAGTGCAAAAGAATATTACAGCTCTTAAATTCCTTTCATGATAGTATTGGATCAAATCCATTCCAATCCAGCCAGGTCAGTTACCATAAACAAGGCTTGTGTTAGAGTCAATAGTCAGTTCACAGGCATGTGAACCTTGGAAGATGGAAGAGTGGTTATTAAGGCTGAATGATACACTTCTAGATGAGTTCATTTTCTGTAAGGGAGTGAATTCTTTAAGGAGTAGAACCACACAGCTAAGGTCAAATCCTTACTCCACTATGGTCATAGTAAACAGCCGGATGGGCTACCCGTTGGCCACTGTATGTGCAGCCATTCAATAAATAAAAGGTTTATACTGGTACTGAAAAGTAACATATTCATTTTCAACCATTGGAGGCAAGGATTCTCCTCATGAAAGGCTTACGCACTAGCTATATACTGACAAAGTCCAAACACAACCAAATACTATAATGTGTATAAGAGTTCCTTCAGCTTGGCTATTTATAAGGTAGGGTCTTGGAAAATATCAGGAGTGTCACATGACAAGATCACAAACCTCTTTGCAAATAAATTTTGCCATTCCTGCTCCCATTCTTTTAGTAATCTCTTCAATTACCTCTTGATACCTGCAAGTATAAACAAAAGCTACAGTTTATAAAGGAAAAGCAGTCAACACATCAATCAATAGAAACGGTTATACAATTTTGGGTCAATTGCAGGAAAGTTTGGTTTTGAGTTTTCATTCTCGGTGAAAGTGAAAAATGGGTTGGCCAGAACATTTGATAGACAATGATAATATGGTTGCGGAACTGTGATGGTTAGGTATGTTGGTAAGGGAAACACACATGGTTAAGTTCAAAGGCTAAAGAAGATCAGGTTGAAGAAGAGAACATCCTGACCTCACAAAAGTTGTTCACATAATAATTGTAAAGAAATCACAAGTTAGTAACCTCTTCCCAAGCTCCAGGAAAGCCGTTGAAACATGATGAAATTGGTCCATTAAAACCTTGCACTCCTTTGTACCACCTTAATATGGCAATAAAAATATCAAGTCAGTGAACTCAATAGAATTCTGGGCAGCTAAAAGTTCGGTGCCTAGCTCCAACTTCTTCATATAGGCAGCACAGACTTCTGGATAAGCACCATTTACAGATTGTCTGTAAACTAAGACAGCAATATAACTAAACAATAATAAAAATTACAAGATAACAACAGTTGCAACTTAAAGCAGCTCTCCCAACCAAGTTGTGCATGCCCCAAGAATTGCTAGTTGGAGAAAATCAGTGGCATGATGAAATCTGAATAACCAAGAAACACCTTATTTTCCAACTTGACGTCAGAAATATATTGACAATCGTTTACCCTATGCTTGGTTGTCCAATTTCTTCATATGCTGGAAATAACACAGGAATTTATCATAGCAAGAGAGTGTTTATTTTACTTTAGTGTTGATTCTTAAAGAAGTCAGTAAAAGAACGCACAAATAAGAAATGTAGATGAGACTATTTGTAGAGGTTCTCATGTAGAATCATAACGTAGAGGCAAAATATTATTGATATATCTTGTTCTTATAGCAGTGTTATAGAAAATTATTTCAGTCAATTTGAAGTCAGCTTCAAATAATGGAAAATTGCTACAAGATTCTGTTAAAGATAGAATCTCCATGTAGCTTTGACGATCATTCTTAATGTAAAATGTGGAGGACGTCAATTATTTACACATACGCACAAACATATTTCTACAAGGTTACATTAAGAGAGACAAGTCAAACAAAGTTTTTCGACAAAATAACTAACTCACGCTTCCTGAATTTTATGTAAAGGTCGGGAAAGGACAAGAATATTGAACCAAGGATTTTAAATGCAGGGAAAACCAGTCTTAGATCACCGAAAGCTTCAACTGGAAAGAAAGGGTAGCATGATAGGATGTTTAACTCACATGAAAAATGCCACTCCTTATCAAACACGTGCTGAAGAAAAGCTTTCAGGATAGGCACTTTGACATCAACAGGTATGCTCGTGTCATCCTCTGGAAAGGGAGCATTAGAAGAAATAAGATTCCAGCACAAAATCACATACTAATGTCTATATGGAGCTGGAAACAGTTATTCAACGTGATACTAACAAGAACTAGGCATAGGAATTAAGGATTAATCCTGAAACGAATTCTTTCATGAACTATTCAATGGATTAAATGTAAGCAAAAACCTTATTATATGATAAATCAACTGGGGCCTTAATAACTAGAGCATAGCATACTCCACTTCCATTTATGATGGTTAATGGTGACAAAGACACTCGACTTTACACGTGAAGAGCTCACTCTAACCTACACAGATATTTCCATGAATGTTATCAACATAAAAAGGAAACTCCGGTGGGTTTGCGTTATAGTAAACCTTTGACATACAAGGGATAGGTGGCTCAGATTAACCAACCAGAAGTGCTAACGGAGTGAGGGTAATTTAGGACAGATGCACATGTTTGATAAACAGCATAATATCTTGCAAATGAAAGACAGAGAACTAATGCACTGTTATAGGACAAACCAACTGTATCGAGGGCGCGCAGGACCAAATAGAGTATGCACACCTGCAAAAATGCAAAAGAAAAGTTAAAGAGATAAAAGCACATCGAGAGAAACTAATCTAATAATTCTATTGGAATTTGCACTGGCTGTGAGTGGCATTTGCACTAACTAATCTAACAGTTTATTTACATTTTTGCAGTTGGATTAGCAGACAGCAGAATTGAGGTAGGAGAAAGTATCAAGAGAAAACAAGATATAACCACCTAAATCCATGGATGAGCATTGCATTGGCATTAGCAGTAATATCACGCAGTTCCATTCGAGATCATACTTCGATTTGAAGTGCCCACAGCACTTTTCTTTGACTTCTCAGATTCAATAGTAGGATAAGAAAAAAGTGATTAGCCAATTTAAATAGGTTAGGTAGTAATATGCACCTTCACATGGACGCATGACATGTCGTCCCTGCGGTAGGAGGCGCGTATAAAAAGGGGGTTCGGGCCGAGGAATAAATTCCGTCTTGAAGACTGGTACGTCGGGTTTTATGTTGTCGTCACGTGGCACCTCCCGCCATCCTGTATCTATTTTAATTATAGTTTCTTTTTGTTGTGAATTAAAAAATTCTCGTATTCTTTTAGCTTCCCATGTTTTACAAAAATTAGCTGTTGGATAATTTTTTTTCTTTGCTTTCTGAACGACTAGGTGATCTTATATCCAATCTACAAAGGGGTACATGTATTGTCTTCTTCTCATCAATGATGCGTATGAATATCTCAATTAGCTTTTGTTAAAGAAAAGAAGAAGAGATTTTTAGAAAAAAATATGTTATGTTTCTCAATAACCTTTATATTATTATGCTACACGAATCATAATCAATAATACTAAAACAGTAAAATCTTAGTAGGAAGATTAGGAGGAGGAGGATGGACTGCTCATGGGGGCTCACACTTATGAGAGAGAAAAGTGCGTGGGGAATTGATTTTAGGCAAACTTATCAAAAAAAAGTGTGTAAGATTGGCCATATCATTTCCCATTATTTAGAGGAAGGAAAAACCTATACCCGTGTGTCAATATCTCAATGATATTTAAATAACTGAAAAATTCATATTGACTCATCTCTTACTAGATTATACTAATTGAGCGTGTATGACTCAACAAGACTATATTACCAACTCAAGAAAACTTAATTGGAAATCCCTTACCAAAAATAACCCACCTAATAAAAAGATTTCAACCACGATAAATATTTGAACAATTTAAAAAGCATGGTGGATCACCTTTTCATTTATTGAAAATATTTTATTTTTCTTTAAATATATTACCATATATCATTGATCGAAAAAAATAAGGAGAACAATTTAAAAAGTCCAAGACCTATTGTAATTATGTTAATTCAATCCTAAACTTTTTTTTCTTACTAATTAAGTTCTAAATGTTTTGCGATTGTGCCATGTAGCCTATCTTGCCAATTTTGGCCAGCCAGGCCGACATGGATTCATCCTATATGGTGTAGTCGGTGCTAACATGGATAATTTTTAATAATATTTTAAATTTATTTATTTATTTATTCTTTTCTCTTTCCTTTTTTTTTTCTCCTTCCGTTCTTCTTCCTCTAGCTATTCACTAAACCTCGACAATTGGCTAGAGTTGAGGGTCGGTGAAGCTGTGCCTCACCCAACCCTCTTGCAAAGGCTCCCTTGCCCAACCCTTGGTGATCGGCCCAAGGAATAAGAAGAATGGAAGCAAAACAAAAAATGAAAGAGAAAGAAAATGAGAAAAGGAAAAAAAAAATATTTAAAATTGTTCACGTTGGTACCAGCCATACCATATAAGGCTACCATAGTCTAGGTTAGTGCCAATTAGCCAAATTGATCAAACAGATTGAATAGGTACAAATGTAAAAAATTTAGAATTTAATTGATAAAAAATGGGTTTAGAACCGAACTGACACAATTGTAATAAGTTTAGCATTCTCAAAAAAATATATATTCCACCATACATTTGTGGCCACTTTATACACAACTTAACCGCAAGAGCATGGTGGATATTACGGTAGAGGGATCTATATATATATATATATTGGTAAGGGTAGAGGGATCTATATTTGTAAAGAAACTTCCAAAAAAATTATTGAAATATATATGACTGACAAGTTTTTAAATCATCATAATTCTCCATGAAAATGATGGTGGAGCAAGAATCACAAAAATGAGGGGTTGCTAGAAGCCTAGAATTGGGATACGTATCAAAGCATGGTGATGAATTTTCGAGGCTACACATAAAGCCACTGACAGCTCAATGGTTTTACGTCATCATTAACAAAATTAATCTCCTCTGTGTTGTCCCCTACAAATACCAAGCTATTTGCATGCAACCTAAACGAGCATAACGCTTTAATTTTTTCGATTATGTTGTCTAGTCTTTTTAAGTAAATTAAGGGGAAGGTTTCAGGTAATGTTGTGAGAGTAAAGAATTAATCTTCGCATGAGACATTGATCCTTAGCTTTATCCAAGTTGTCGCGCAGCAGGCACAACAACTTGGTGCGTTTGAAAAAAGGTTTGGGAAAATGATTTTGTATCTAGATAAAGTAATTTAACTTTTCGAGTATTTGTTCAAAACAAACAGCATTTGGATAATTGGCTTTTGTTACATTTTTGTTAAGCAACTAAATGAAGTAAAAGTTGTGGGTCTAAAACTTAGGATGCTTTGACAACATGTGAGATTTTGTGAGATCATTATCAGTTCTTATAAAAACTTAAATCGTTATATAAAGATATACTTTAATATTTAAATATTATAAAAAGAATTTTGAAATCGAAAACCACACTCACCGCATCGCGAAGCTCGGTGGGGAGTTGTTCGATGACGAAAGCGAATGTCTTGGAGAACTTGCGGAGCATGGAGTAGCAAAATCGCCAATGAGGTTGCTGAGGGATCAGCTTCTCGGCATTCCTCGCCTCCAACTTCAGCTTCAACAGTGGGTAGAGTTCATTCGGATGCTTCAAAATCGCTCCCAAACTCCCCATTTCTCTCTCTCTCTCTGAACTCGAGATCGGAGAAAACAGAGATTGAATTTGGCAAAAGCTAATGGGGAGGTTTTTGTAAGGAGAGCAAACCAGAATGGTCAATTATGAAGTATCTAGGCTTGGAATAAACAATGTTATATATTTTTCAAAGTGTCCTTTCATGTCTTCCAATCATAGTACCGCACAGTTGTTTCGGTGTTGATGGCGTTAAAAACGTGATTTTCATTTTGAGTGACTAAAGCATCACGGATCAACTTATCTCCATAAGACCTCTAACCTGATCTAGTCTAGCTACCTCGAGGACCTCTAACCTTGTCGAGTGCACTTTCATCAAAAACTTAAGTTGTGACGTGTCTTACCAAAAACTGAAATTATCCCACAAACTCCTCGAGGGAGCCAAATTTCAAATTGGAGCTGCTCGAAAATTAGTATGCGGCAGGTCAGGGAAGTTCCCAAGTCTTTGATTAGGAGTAGCAACCTATTTGTGATTGTTCCGCAAGCGGTGACCTGAGCGTTCATAGAGCTAATTGCTAATCCTATGGCTAGAAAAAATTCCAAGATTGCTCCAAATTGACCTTCAGGCTTGATTATGTGGCTATTCTAAGAGTAACTTCATTACTAGTTTATGTATAATGATTTCGTTCATTCATTCTCATATCATCTATCTTGACTAGATTGACATAAATTTTTTCATCTCGCTCTCTGTTGCATGTGATTTTTTATAACAACCTAGGAAATTAAGTAGTTTCTGGAAAACAAGATTATCCTAACATGGAATCCGAAAGTTTTGTAACCTATGATTGGCTGGTCAGCAATTATTGCTTGGCTCTTCAAAATGTCCTATCATTGTTGCCCCTTGTTAGCAATTATCACTTCTCTCACTTTGAAGAAGATTACCATAAGTAATAATAGCAAATATCGTATGACTGGTTTGAGGACAGCTAGTTCGTAGAGGATGGTTTGTATTGGTCTAGTGGCAACAATAATTATATTGTCCCTTTCCGAACTTTCTCATCACCGTTCCCTATAAAGGGTTTATTTTGCATCAACATAAGATTGGTGCGTGACCAAATTTTCGAGTGAACTACCTAAAATTTGGTTAATGAATTATTAAATCTAAATTTAGCTCGGGCTCTCCCAAGCCCATACAAATTCGCGACTTAAATTCAAATATTTAGCATGCAAAAAATTATTAGTTATGAGTAGCCACTAATCAATTTACGATAGATCGATTAAACACCTAAGTAAAATTTTACTCCTACGAATCAGAGACTTTGGGTATAGAGCCTTTGTTACACTAGAGTTACACTAGACTTTTACCTTTCTCTATTTTGCAGGCAGTTTGAATTAATTTTAATTCACTTCCCTAACATGTGAGATGATCATGCGAGTGCGTAAATCATCAATTTAACACTCAAGAAAGCAAATAAAAAAGTGCAGGACTTACTTCATAACAACAAAAGCATCTACATTGTTAGATCAGAATTCACATCAATAGTTATAGATATAATTTCTAAATAACACGCAGTCACTCAATAATGATAATATATATATATATATATATATATATATATATATATATATATATATATGCAATGCAATGTTACTAATCTAACAGATATGACATAATAGTATAGCCTAAATTATATGACATGAGTAAAATAATTTTTAAAGAAATGCAATAATTAAATGTGCAACCTAAATTAACTTAATGACTTAATTCTAATGACGCGCAATTTCTAATTAAATGAACCTAGCAACAATCACTAAATGACGTGCATTTTATGAAATTCTATATGAAATGCGTATGATTTTTCTATTCTCCTAAAAATCATGTAATCTATCTAGGAAAAAATTATCTAAACCTATAATTAATAAACATACAATCCTAAAATGCAATGACGTGCAAAGAATGCCCTAATTATACATGACATATACATGACAATTTTTGTTTTTTTTTTTTTATGAAATTCGAAATTAATATTGACACAAAATTAAATGTGCAATTCAAACTTAAAAAAAAAACCAACATTCTAAATAAATGCAATTTTTTATTTTATATTTTAGAAATTTGAAATAAAATGCCTATTTTAAATATGCAAGGCAACCTAAGACAAAGAATATTCTAAAATGAACATAATCTATCTTAGATTTTTTTTGGATGTTTTTACAAAAACAAAGTCGACTCAAACCACAGGATGGCAAATCAGAGTAAGATAAGATTGATATTCAAAAATTGATGATCCATATTTCGTGCATGAGATCGGATTTGCCAATTTTAAATGAACCGCGAATCGAGTCTCGAGCGTGAGATTGAATTAACGATTTTCCAAGCGATTGCGAGTTGGATTCGGGCACTAAAATCAGACCATCAATCCCTAATTTAAGAGGCTATTTCATGTCGGAATCTCAATCATACATTAAGGAATAATTCCACTAAAAAACAAAATAATAAAATAAATAATAAAACTACCTAGATTGATTTTCCCTTTTTCCCTTTTTTTTCACCCACGGCTTGGCAGCTCGTGGTGGTGGGTCACCCAAGGGCGGCTGGTTGCCGGCGTTCCGGTGAAGGGCGGCGGAGGGCGGACGATGGCAGGGAGGTCGCGGTGGTGCGGCACGGAGATGGCTGCTGCGGCGGTGGTCCGGCGGAGGGAGCTGCACGTCGCGGATGGGAACCGAATCGGCGGAGGGCTGCTGTGGGCGTCGCTCGGCACGGGGGGACTCGGGATCTGCTGCAGGAGTCGCTCGGGTTACGGCGGCGCTGGGTCGTAGTAGCCGGTGTCGTGTCGCGCGGCGTTGCTGACGTCCGGTTGCGCGGCGGTGGCAGCTTCTGGCGAGACGGAGCAGAGCAGAAGCGGCTCAGGCGTTGGTGGTGGGGGCTCGCAGGCGAGCGGCGGTACTGGTGACCGGGCGCGGGCGGTGCGGAGCGCAGGAGCAACAGCGGCAGCTCGGCGGCGCGGAAGAGGCGGGCAGCAGGGACGCCGGATGGGAACTCACGAAGAAGATGAACAGTTGTTCATTTTTTTGTTTTTTTTTCTGCTCTCACGTCACTTTCTCTCCTCTTTCACGTCTCTCTTTCTCTGCTACTTTCTGCTTCTGCAGACTTTGACTTTTCCTCCTTTTCCCCGAAAAGCTTTTTGTCTTTTGTTTTTCTTTTCAATGGAAGAGAAAAGCTCCGAAAAATAAAATCCCTATTTATGCAGCCGTATATTTAATGTGTGACCTTCAAAACCCTAAGCGAATAATCTATTTATAAGCTAAGAATTTAGGTTTTAATTTTTCCAAATTAACATCCACGAAAATTTCTTTTCTGAATGTAATATTTATTTTTGATACGTTTTAGGATTGCAAAATGATTTTTCTGAAATTCCAAATCCTACAGAGTTAAGCTCCAAATATTTTTTTGTCACACTTGCCATATCCGAACATATAAAAAAAAATCTCAACATATCCTGGAAAAATTTCAAATCTCTACTTTTCACGAAATAATTTTCGATCGTTAAAAAAAGGGGGCTTGAGCCAATTTGTTCGTTTCATGGACTTAGTCTAATCTGTTAATTTAAAGCTCAGAATCACTAGTTCGAACTCATTCGTTACCAGCCCAATGCAAATGCAAATTAAAAATAAATGCACCTACTATGCAATTAATTAATTAATTTTTTAGTGGTTAAAAATTAATCTCTCATTTTTTAATACAATAAATAAATAAATAACTTAGTACCAAAATTTAAGTGTCCACAATTAGTAATTCCTTCGACACATCTATGGAGCTTCTTCTTGTTGTAAGTTTTTGTGCGTTCTAGGGGAATGAAATCCAATACTTTGCGGTTGGGCTATTGTGCGTATGAAACTTGTCTTCAAGCTTGAAACTTCTTTTCCATCCATCCTAGCTTTCATCCCACTACCCTCTCAAAAAGAACCTAAGATAAGATGGTGGGAATGTAGCTGCATACTTATCCCAATGCGCTCCCTCTACTTACCACTAGAAAGGCTAAGCAAATACGCATAGACCCCAAAGAAGATAACCTCGCTCGCACTTGAGTCGAATTCCCTTTACGACGAATACAAGGACCTGAAAAAGCATTCAATCTCACTTACAAGAACAATTTCACTACCTTGATATGGGAAAGGATTATGGGCCAAAAAGATTGTGATTAATGTAATGCTTGCTTGAAGCTCAGTGTCCATGTCAACCTTTTTCGTTTGGAAGTGGCTCCTTCATCCTAATGTTTCTGAAGTGTTTCGCACGGCTTGGCATTCTGGATCTTTGGAATCTTGTTTTGGTGATTCAGGAGAATCCTCATGGTATTGGAAGGATCGTGAATTCCATTTTTAGAATAAGCACTGAAGGAAAGGCAAAAAAACGGATCTTCTACTTAGAATACACCACCACCAAAGGCAAAAAAAAGGTGATGCGCAATCAAGACATTCATGCACATAGCCATCAACAAAGGCAAGAGCAGCTAAGGCCGCTTCTTCTTCTTCCTTGTTTACAGCAACCCATGAGTGACTAGTCGATTACTGGCTTTAATGAGTGTTGCCCTATTCAGCTGTCCCTTCCCGAACTTTCTTGTCATTTTCCCCTATGAAGGGTTTATTTCACATCAACATAAGACTGGTAATTCCTTCGACACATCTATGGAGCTCTTTCTTGTTGTAAGCTTTCAGACATTCTAGGGGAATGAAATCCAATACTTTGTAGTTGGGCTATTCATGTGAGCCTGCACGGCGGCGCGTGGCACCGACTCCCAACTTCCTCGTCACGTGCTAGCGTGTGAGGCGGCTTCCAGCCTTTTTTGGAGGCGTGCCACCCATCAAAATCTTCGTTTCGACGAGAGGAATTCAAACACGTGATCAAAATTCACTTTCACCAAACAAAAAATCACGAAACAGGCAAAACGATCCAAAGGTGGGTCAAATCTGAAATGCTCATGGGTAGCACATTTGGCCTTTGCCGGAGGCGTGCCACCCACCAAAATGCTCGTCTCGCCAAGAAGAGTTTGAATATGTGTTCAAAATCAAATTTCAAAGGATAAAATTTGTGAAAACGGACCAAATGCAACAATTCGAATTTTAAGCTACAAGGTTCTGATATCAAATGTTTGCCATCGAAACGGCTTCCCAAGATCAATATAGCTAGAAACTCGAACATATTGGAGGAGAAGACAAAGATTTGCATATCTAATTTGGAATCCATGATTCTCAAAGTAGAATGGCAGCAATCCGAACTTTCGATGCTAAAGATCTTCTCCTCTCTTACCCTCAATACCCTAGCTTAATGAGACCACCACTCATGGACGTTCTTCTCTCTTACCCTTGATACCCTAGCTTAATGAGACCACCACTCATGGACGTTCCTTATGTGAGGTAGTGGGTGTATACGTTTTTGAACGGCAAAAGTAAGGTTTTTTTTTTTTTTTTTGGACAAGGCAAAAGTAAGGGTTAGTGAAGTTAGGTCCTCTCATCACGGGCCAGGCCCAATTATGCTCACATAAGCCAAGCGTATATTCAACTATTAAGAAACCTTATGTTTTACTTTATTAGACCAATCTCATAAAATAGTAAACCACAATCTCAATTAACATAGCCAATATTAGGAAAACTCTTACAACCTTATCTAGTTCAGAACTCTCTATCAATTGCATTCCCCGAAAACAAGCCAAGGCATTGTACCCGAATCCATCATTCAAGCCAAGGCATTGTACCCGAATCCATCATTCGCGTAACACCCAATCGAGGATGACTAAGACACCAGGTCTCACTTAGGCATTTCGTCAAACACCTTCTGCGCCACTCCACCACACCAACATCCCCGTAGACACTAATCAGCACGTTCTGGACATAGACGTCCGAGTCGAGCCCGAGCTTCGCGACTAGGGCGTGAAGCTCGTAGCCCATCTCTTGGAGGCGAGGACAAGCTTTGGGGACGAAAGGGAAGGTGAATTTATTGGGCGACACGCCGCGGCAGAGCATTTGAACGAAGAGGGACAAGAAGTGAGGAGGGGAGGAGCGGGCGCGGGATCTAATAATGGTGTCGTAGGTGACGGTGTCGGGAGAGAAGACACCAGCGAAAAGAGAGCGGGCGCGGGAAAAGCTCTCGGGGGCCGAGGCAGCGCATGATAACAGGAGGCGGCGTCATCTTGGAGGCCGATCTTGATGACGAGGGAGCGGAGCTTGTAGATAGTTTTGTTCGTGAAAGTTCGAGTTGTGCCATCAAGCCCACTTTGAGTCTACTAACTTATTTGATTTTTGCAATGGCATCCTTTTTTACATCAAATGTGTTGCCTTAGCAAATCCTTATAATTTACTAACAATACATTATTTATGAACTGACACTTTGACAAGTGGATCTTATGTCCTATGTGACATTAACGTTCGGCATCATGTGAAAAGAAATTCTTGTATTTTGTTTTTATTTTTTATTTTTTAAAGCAAGATGATCATAGCATCGACAAGCCCCAACTCTCCTCCCGCAGACTAGTTGACCCTATCTTTAAAGTGGACCGCCCTCTCTGGCAAAGGATCTAACTAGCAATAACTATGGTCTAGCCTGTAATGGCATAGCCAATAACTTATATTCTTATGGAAACTTTTTTCTTGTACTCTTGATTTGATTTACATGTCAAAGTCATAAATTCTCATGCAACTTTTTTTTTTTTTAATCACACGTGTTTTCCATGAAATCGAGAACACAAGATCATAAGAGGTTTTCCAAAGTCGCCATCACATTCGGTAATGCCGCCCCTTACCTTCATCAATGTTACCACGAGCACAAATTGATCGGCCACCTCTCTTTCTTTGGCATGTGCATGAGTAAAATGTTATGTACAGCTTGATATCCGAGAGGGAGAGGAGGGGGCGAGGGGCTGAGATTTGGTGACCGATGGATAGCATTTGGCGAAGCAACAGCCATGATTGTTGTAGTGATATGCAAATCGGAGTACCTAGGGGTTATGATGTGGCAGATCTTGATGACAGGTAACTTGAAGTAAAGAAGCTCATAGATAAATATTTTCACCTTCTTAAGAAGCAGAATTTCCATGAGAACTGTGCGATACGAAATCAAGAGAAGAGCCCAACGTACATCTGCAACTTCTTGTTTGTTTTATCTACGACACCGACTAAAATATCAACAGAAAAATAATAAAAAGTACACCGTTTGTTTCCTACCTTGGATACCAAAAATATAACAATCAATCTTTTTACTTGACTCTGTTGCAGCAACACTCCTCCATTTGTGATTAATTTTCTAGTCATTTTCATCGAAAACCCAAAAAGTGAGAGAGTTGACTTTTTACTCGACTTTTTTGTTAACCTATTGACCAAAAAACCAACCCGAGCAAAGGTTCCTTATTGATCCCAATTTCACTTAGGCCTTAACAAGTTTGCAAAAAAGAAAAGAAAAAAGAGAGTAAAGTTTTGATCATTAAATCAATCTTTTAATGATTAGTCGCCAAAGGGTTTGACCGAAAAAATTGAAAATTGTAAAAATCCACAAGTCACCTCGTTTTAGCTTCAATTGGACTTTGGCATTAATAATTTTGCATAAATTGATTACTTGTTTTTTTTTTTCGTTTTTTTTTTCAGTTTTATGTTCAAAATCAGTCAAAAATAAAATTACTTTCATATTTTTGTGTGGTTTCCTTTATAACATTTGATCTAGAGGTCATTTCACATGCACACTCCTTTGACCGATTTTGTGATTTAGCATGCCGAAGGGGTCCCGATCAATTATTCATGATTTAAGTGGTTTCACCCCTAATAAATTCATTTTCTTAATAATAATCCAACTCCGGGGTCAATTTTGGCAAATTGACATGGGAACTTTCCAATTTGATGAATATGGCACACCCAAAGATGGCAAATCAAGTTAACGTTTTCCAATCGAGCTAATTCGACTTGGCCCATTTTAGGTTAGCATCCAATTGAAGTAATTAAGCTTCAATTTGGCCAAACGAATTTCAATTACAAATATTAGCTTAGCTGTGGCATCATTTTAATGGAAATTAACACGATCAAGCCATTTTGTGCACAATTATTCGCCCTGAGGTAATCAAATTGCATTCAATTTGATCCAATTCACATAAGAAAATTTTAATTTTATTTTAATTGGTCAAATTCAGAAAATTAGAACAAAAATTAGGACTAGGATTGAATTGGTTCAACTCGGGTCAACCCAATTCGACTAGGTCAACCCGATTTTGATCATCGTTGACTAGTCGGTGGCCAAGTGTCATTTTCCAATCGTTTCATTAAGGACTTAATCTTGGCTATTGGATGTGACAACTTAGCAATCCGTGTGACATAAATCCTAGCCAATCACGATATTACTTAGCTTCTAAGCTTCCTTGATCTCATCTTGAGAGATCAAATCCTAGCCATTGGTCAATTCAAATGACTAGGATTCAAACTTGGGCCAAGTATATAGGCTTTTCCCTCCAAAATTTGATAGGGCTCTCTCTCTCTCTCTCTCTCACACAAAAACACTTAGCGACAAAAGGGCCAAAGCCTACTTGGCTGCCCACCGGTTGATCGTCGCCCCTCGCCAGCCCACTCCCGGCGATCTCCAGTGTCCCCCTTTGCTGGTCGCATCCTCCGCCAGTGGTGATCTTCGAAAGAAAGCCTTGGTTACCATTCGGACTTGAAGCAGAATTCTCCAGACAATTAACTTTCGCCTGATCGGCACCTTTTCGACAAATTCACGCCCTTGCTCAACCGGACCGGCTCAACCAAAAAAAGGCAGACTATACACCCATAATGCTCAAGCGTTGGTTCCATGCCATACCATATCTTAAAGCTTTTGAATAATCCTCAGCCTTCTCCAGCAAGTCCTACGGGGCTGCAAGCCACTAAAAATGCAGAAAAGGTTATAGAATTCGGCCGCATTCCTGATTTCTTCATGTCATTGAACAATCGAGGGCCTTGTCACTGTGGCCGTGCACTGCGAGCTCATTGATCGGCACAGTCCCGATTCCAAGGCCCTTAAGCTGGAAACCGCCAAGATCACACTGAGCAAAGCGACCTTATCCAGTTCAATACTCTCTACCAGCTGCATTCCCCGAAAACAAGCCAAGGCATTGTACCCAAATCCATCATTCCCGTAACACCCAATTGAGGACGACCAAGACACCAGGTCTCGATCAGGCATTTCGTCAAACAATTTACAAGCCAACTCCACCGCGCCAACATCCACGTGGGCACTAATCAGCGCGTTCTGGACATAGACGTCGGAGTCGAGCCTGAGCTTCGCGATCAGGGCGCGAAGGCCGTGGCCCATCTCTCGGAGGCGAGAGCAAGCTCTGAGGACGAAAGGGAAGGCGAATTTATTGGGCGACACGCCGCGGCAGAGCATTTGAGCGAAGAGGGGGAGAGAAGGAGGAGGGGAGGAGCGGGCGCGAGATCTGATGACGGTGTCGTGAGCGACGGCGTCGGGAGAGGAGACACCGGAGAAAATATTGGGTACGTCTTATGTAGACAGCGTGGCAAACAAGAAGGCGGTGGGAGCGCGACACGTGTCCTCGTGGGCCCATAAAGTCAGGCGTCTGTTTCTCGACTCAGCGCTCCTCTCTCTTCTCACTCTCTCCCAAATAACTCACGGCTGGTGGCTGGTGGCTCGGCTCGGCTCGGCTGGCAGAAGAAAGGACGGCCAGCGAGTAATAAATGCGGAAACGCTCCCGCTTAAAATTTCTCTCTCCTCACACTTGAATATTTTCTGGGCGCTTTCTCTCTCCTCGTGACGAGCTGCACTTTCTCTGTTTCTTCTCAGCGCATCCCACCCTCACCCCCTCCGCCTCCGCCTCCGCCTCTCAAAAAAGCCTCGCCGCCGGTCATCTACCTCTGGCACGTCGCCTCCTCCAAGAGCCCCGCCAGTCGTAGCTGGTTCCCAACCCCCTTCGCCTCCGACTGTTTCCAACGCGGAGATCGAGCATAAGTTTTGTGCTCGCGTTGGTCTCTCGGCAACTTCTGGACCTCCGTCCGATTTCCTCCCTCCGACAAACTCTTCATCAACTCCGACTCCGAGCCGCCGCCGCCGCCGCCGCCGCTGCCGACGGCGTCCTCCGTCTCTGGCATCTGCTCGTCCTCCCCCTCCCTCAGGCCGAAGACGCCGCCGGCCTCCGCCGCGAAGCCGTCGGCCTCCGGCAGGAGGGAGGCGGCCTCGGTTTCGTTCCCGAGCGGCGCCAGGCTCCCCGCCATCGACCGGGTGCTGTCCCTGTCGCTGGCCCGATCGGTCGCGAGGGAGATCTCGGTAGACCTGGGCAGGGTCGACGGCGCGGCGAAGGAGAGGCGCGGGCTAAAGGGCTGGAGAAGGATTCCCGCTCGCTGTGGACGAGGTACGTGGACTGGCTACACCAGCACCGAACCGAGGGCTTTTCCTTGGACGTGAGCCGAATCGGGTTCACGGACGAGTTCGTGGAGGAGATAAGGCCTCGGTTCCAGGCCGCGTTCACGGCGATGGAGGAGCTGGGGATGGGCGCCATCGCGAACGTCATCATGTGCACATCAGATGCTGTGCTAAGGAAGAAAGCTTTTGATGTACTGGAAAGGGTTAGTGTTTTTGACTTAAGATCGTTTGCTTTTGCATCACTAAACAGCTCGTCGCTCTTGTAGTCCGTTTCTCTCTTGTTTAAGTTGTGCAATTATTTCCCAGTCTCCACATGCTTGCTGATATTGCAATATCTAAAAGGTTTGATGTCTTAAAGCCCTGATTACAAATTGCAAGTCTTCCTTTATGGCAACTGCATGAATCCCAGTTGCTTAAATGACATAAGGGTGTCTTTTCTTTACATGGAAGGATGCATAATGTTACCTGATTGCCTACAACTTGTGTAGGTTGCCATCTTTCTAGAAACGATAGAGCACATTTTTTAGTAGTTTTTGAGTTCGATGGTCCTCTGTTGCGGATAAGAGTGGCAGAGTGCCATACTCTTGTCAGGATTCTAACGGAATCTACCTGTTCAATTTCAATCTCCGTTGTTTATGCTTCAGATAGGCTGCCGTACTCTATTAGGATTCTTCTGGAGTTGGCCATTCGGAACTGCGACGAGTTCCAGGTCAAGAGCAAGGATGTCGAGAAGATCATCGACCGGGAAAACACTTCTCCTAGACAAGTCGAGATCCCATTTAAGCCGGCTAGAGTGCTGCTGCAGGTACATGGAGTTGCGCATCATGTGTCATTGATGCTGATTGGGGTTTTGAAGAGTTGCGATGTTTGATATTTGATGATGCGTCGTCATTTGTATCAGGATTTTACTGGGGTGCCTGCTGTTGTTGATCTTGCTTGCTTGCGTGATGCGATGAATAGCCTTGGGGGAGATCTGAATAAAATCAACCCACTGGTGAGCTTTATATGTCAGCATCTCGCTCGTTCCAGCTACTCGTGGGTGGTGAAGGAACTTTATCTTTGTGTGCGCAAGTAGTTGAACTGTCATTTGTGAACATGTCAATCATCGTGCAGGTTCCAGTGGATCTTGTTATCGACCACTCTGTTCAGGTTGATGTGGCAAGGTCAGAAAATGCTGTCCAGGCTAATATGGAACTTGAGTTTCATCGGAACAAGGAGAGATTTGGCTTTCTCAAGTGGGGTTCAACTGCATTTCATAATATGCTTGTTGTTCCGATTGGATCGGGGATTGTCCACCAGGTAGTAAAACATATAGTGCCTATATACTGATCATATGTATGACTTTAGCATAAGAAGTGGAAAAAACTGTATATACCCATGGTGGAACTATTACATGCTGTGTCCTTTGAGAATATGCAATTTTCTTGCTTTACCAGAATATTGGCCTGTATCATTGAGTTGACAAACTGAATTGGAATCTATTTGCAAGTTAATCTAGAATATCTTGGCAGAGTGGTCATCAACACAAATGGCTTGCTTTACCCTGATAGTGTTGTTGGTACTGATTCACATACAACTATGATAGACGGGTTAGGAGTTGCTGGTTGGGGAGTTGGAGGAATAGAAGCAGAAGCTGCAATGCTTGGCCAGGTAAGAGAATTCAATATATTGTTATTATTATTATATTTTTTTTTTTTACTGTGGATGGCTGATAAAGTAGTGTCATTTGACACTAGTATGTCCTTTTCAAGATGTTATGAAGTATGAACATACATCCATTAATTTTTTCAGTCATTTCTTAGCATTTCTGTTTCATCTCTTATTTTGATGCAGCCGATGAGCATGGTCCTTCCTGGTGTGGTTGGGTTTAAATTAACTGGGAAGCTGAAAGATGGGGTAAAAGCAACTGATCTGGTCTTGAACGTAACACAAATGCTGAGGAAGCATGGCGTTGTGGGCAAATTTGTTGAGTTTTATGGTACATCTTCTGATTCCCCTGCATCGTTAATCCTTTCTGTTCAAGATATTCCACAGCCACCGAATCCTTCTTGTTACTGCTGTTTTTAAATGTTGTGTCATGTTTGCAGGGGAAGAAAAAAGCGAATTGTCATTGGCAGATCGTGCCACCATCGCTAACATGTCACCCGAACATGGTGCCACTATGGGCTTTTTCCCTGTTGATCATGTCACTCTGCAGTATCTTAACTTGACAGGCAGAAGTGAGGAAACTTTAAGTAATCACAGAGATTTTCGTCATAATTTGTATTGAGTACTGAGTACTTGCTTGTGTTAACTTAAGCAACTTCATAGGTTGCCATGATAGAATCTTACTTGCGGGCGAACAAGATGTTTGTGGATTACAATGAGGTGAGTTTTATGAATGTTTTTGACTTTAAGAGTACATCATTATTTCTTGCTAAGAATCTTTGTGTTGGAAGCAGCCCCAAGTGGAGAGAACATACTCCTCTTATCTGGAACTGGATCTTAAGGATGTAGAACCATGTTTTTGGGGTCCCAAAAGGTAATCCCCAGTGGATACAATACTGTTGCCATGAAGTAGGTTTAGGTTTTGCCCCCCTCACCCTTCTATTGGCTAAGAATCAACGCTTTCCAGGCCACAGGATCGAGTCCCACTGAAAGAAATGAAAGCTGATTGGCATGCATGCTTGGATAATAGAGTTGGATTTAAGGTCAGGCTTTCTGGAATCTTGTATACTCTTTATAAGTGATCGTGCATGGTCATGGGGCTCTTTGTTGGTTCCAAAATTTGGGAAGTGAATTGCCCTTCGCATGCGCTTGTACTTTCGTAAATAAACTAGAACAAAATAGTTAACTATGTGTTGACTTGTGCTTACTACTGACATTGATTCTACCAGCTTTTCTTTTTCTTTTTTTGATTTGTGCTGCTTTAACTGTGCAGAAGTTGATTGATGAGCAACTTTGTTTGTCGAAATCTTAATGCAAGCTCCTCTTATGTACATTGAATTTTTGAACTGTGTTGTTAAAGAGTTTAGGAGCCTTTAGATGGGCAAAATGGCATGCTTCATTAAGTATTATTGATATTGATTTTTTTTCTGTGTCTTAACTTAGGATTTTGACTGATTTTCATCCATGTCTTTGCTTTGCTGTGCCAAAGGAATCACAGGGAAAGGTTGCAAAGTTCACATTTCATGGGACTCCAGCTCAGCTTCGGCATGGGGATGTTGTTATAGCAGCTATCACTAGCTGCACAAATACTTCAAATCCTAGTGTAATGCTTGGTGCTGCTTTGGTAGCTAGGAAGGCTTGTGAATTAGGATTGGAGGTTGGCTGACAAAAACTCTTCTTCTGACAAAGTAGAATGTATTAAGCAATACATTTAGATGTTCATATGGATTTTGCTACACCCGTCACCTGATAGTATAGGCTCATGTGCATCTGCATGTACCTCTGCAAAAGTTTACTTGACCTGCTGTCCACTGAATTGATTCTTCGCTCATGTATAATATCTTTAAGCATTATACAGTTGCAGCTGGAATCAATGCAGCATATTTTAAATTTTTAACAGAAAAATTTGATGAGTTGCTACATTTGATTGTAGATGACTTAGTTTTTTTTTTATCTGAACAAAATAAATCTTGTGTCAGGTAAAACCATGGATTAAGACCAGTCTTGCTCCAGGCTCTGGGGTTGTGACCAAATATTTGCAGAAAAGGTGCCTTTAATCGACCCAAGTATTCTTCCCATGTTAGCAACCATGGATCTTCTTGCTAAGCTAGACATGTTTTTGCAGTGGTTTGCAGACATATTTGAACCAATTAGGATTCCATATTGTTGGCTATGGATGCACTACATGCATTGGAAACTCAGGAGATATTGATGAATCAGTTGCATCAGCTATTACTGAAAATGGTAGAGATTAATTCATAATCCTGCATAATATCATCAAGAAAATGTTATAAGCTCACTTAACTGTTGAATTTGCACAATGTCAGATCTTGTAGCTGCAGCTGTATTGTCTGGAAACAAAAATTTTGAAGGACGTGTTCACCCCCTAACTAGGGCTAACTATCTGGCTTCTCCTCCTCTCGTGGTTGCCTATGCTCTTGCTGGCACGGTATGTAACATGTAGTTGTATTTGCAGTTGTTGGTTCTTTATAAGCGATCTACTCCAACCTTGGTATTATCCTCGGAATTCGCTTTTCTTTGTGATTGCAAATCTAGTTTTTGGCACATTCCTCATGGGAGACAACCTTTGCAGGTAGATATTGATTTTGAAACCAAACCCATTGGGGAAGGAAAAGATGGAAGAAAAATATACTTGAGAGACATTTGGCCATCAAATGAAGAAGTGGCAACTGTAAGCCAATATTTCTGCTAGGAGCTTATGGAAATCTTCACTTTGACTATTAATTATAGAGATCGTAATTGGTGATTCTGTTTTTTTCTCTCATATAACCTGTCTTCAGGTTGTCCAATCGAACGTGCTTCCATATATGTTTATGGCAACATATGAAGCTATCACTAAAGGAAATCCTATGTGGAATCAGTTATCTACACCTTCTAGCACTCTCTATGCTTGGGACCCAACATCAACATACATTCATGACCCACCATATTTCAAGAGCATGACAATGTCTCCTCCAGGCCTTCATGGCGTGAAGGATGCCTACTGCTTACTAAACTTTGGGGACAGCATTACGACTGACCATATTTCTCCGGCTGGTAGCATTCACAGGGATAGCCCTGTTGCAAGGTATCTAATGGAACGTGGGGTTGATAGAAGAGACTTCAACTCTTACGGAAGTCGCCGTGGGAATGATGAGATCATGGCAAGAGGAACCTTTGCTAACATTCGCCTTGTCAACAAGTTTCTTAAAGGAGAAGTTGGACCTAAAACAATCCACATCCCCAGTGGGGAGAAACT
Organism: Eucalyptus camaldulensis; assembly: GCA_019915185.1. Taxonomy (NCBI): domain Eukaryota; kingdom Viridiplantae; phylum Streptophyta; class Magnoliopsida; order Myrtales; family Myrtaceae; genus Eucalyptus; species Eucalyptus camaldulensis. The sequence goes on from JAHSVA010000001.1 coordinate 34,446,335, forward strand.
ATCTGTTTATGATGTTGCCATGGTAATTTTCTTCACTCTGCAGATCCAATACAGACACCGCATCATAAATGACAGTGTCGTGAGTGATGGGGCCTCAGTATTCATAGTTGTTGGTTGGATAAGCCATTCTATTTAGATTGGCCCTGAGAATTATGCTACTTACCATGTCTATTGCTAGTTCTTTTCTGCAAATTTTTGTTTAAGTCTGAAAGAAGCTGATTTTTTGTTTGGTCCATTCATGCCAGCTAGATCAGCCTCCTAGCAACATCCTTCTGGGTCATCCCACTGTTAGTTGAGATTCATTTGACAGGTCAATGTGATATCATCTTAATTGGGAGAACTTTTTAAAGAAAATAATCTGATTTTAACTGTCAGCCTGCTGGTTAATATTCTATTAGCTGAGTATGGGCTCCATCAATGACTCATTATCTGATTGCTGGTGCCATTGTGGCTCATACTAGCTTTGTCTCTTGTATGGCAGAGGTACAAGAGTGAGGGGCATGCCGCCATTATTTTGGCTGGTGCTGAGTATGGAAGTGGAAGTTCTCGCGATTGGGCTGCCAAGGGTCCAATGCTGTTGGTGAGCATTTTCATGTTTTTTTATTCAATTTTTTGTCCAATTTTTTCCCTGTAGGCCTAAGCTGTAATTCATGTCAGGGCACGAAAACTGTCATAGCAAAGAGCTTTGAGCAGATTCACAGAAGCAATTTAGTGGGAATGGGTATCATTCCTCTATGTTTCAAGTCTGGGGAGGATGCAGAAACACTCAACTGACTGGCCATGAATGCTACACCATTAATCTTCCGAATAGCGTGAGCGAAATAAGGCCTGGTCAGGATATCACGGCGGAGACAGATAATGGCAAGTCATTTGTGTGCACACTACGGTTTAACAGAGAGGTAACGATATTGATCTGTCACTTCTCTATATCCTTGGAAGATTTATCATCTTTTCATCTCTTTGCTAAGTTTCGGTGGCTTCCATATGTAGGTTGAGCTGGCCTATTTCGATCATGGGGGCATCCTGCAGTACGTCATCAGGAACTTGATTGGAGGTAGACATTGAGCGACCAGGCAGGTTCAACAGTCGGCTCTTCTCGGTGTTCCTAGCATTTCCATCCCATCCGGTCAACATGGCTGGAGTGAATCTCTATGTCGGAGAGTTCTTCCTCCAGCTGTTATGGGAATAAATTGGGGGAATAAATGGGACGATTTCTGCGTCCTTGGATGATTATCATTCTAACTCTGGGCGGCAGATAAATTAACATTGCAAGGTCTGCGATAGCGTTCATGATATGTGGACAAACTATTGTTGGCCTCTCATTTTGTTCAAAAAGCTTTGGGTTCGGTTTTCATCGGACAAATGAATTGGATTTTAGAAATCTGCAAGATTTTTCAACTGTGTCCCGAAATGTGATCTACTCAAGCAGTTTGCCTCTTTCTAGTGTAAGATGGTGGTGTAGAATTTTGCCTAAGAGAGGATCTCTTTCAAAGCTATAAAGACAAACGCATTTAGAGAGAGAGAAAGAGAGAGAGCATGAAATTTATTATTTGAGGTGGTGGAGTCCCATGTTTACGTGTACTGGGAGTCACGTGTCGGGGTTGTCCGTGTAGAAGTTCCAAATGACAACCTGACCACGTGACCATTCGTCTTGCTAATAGTCGAGTGAGAACAAAATGAGATTTTCCGTCTCATTGGTTTGGTTTGGGTCGAAACCGATCAAACCATTACAAGGCCAAATTCACAAAGAGACTTTGTACAATGTGTGGAACGCTTTTTGTAGAGACAATTTCATATGGGAATGGCTATTTGTATGCATGCCGATCCCAGCTCATGCTATCATCAGGTCGTATCTTTGGCTAGAACAGCAAATGACTATTCACAACTCGTGATAATATCGGACTCAGTATATAAAGGGCAGGTGGGGAATGCAAAACGCGCCACCCATAGCTTTCAAAAGTTCATGATAATAGCACTCATCAGCATCCTCATGTTCTTATGCTCATCTGATTCCCAGAAAGAGGGGAAGGAAGTGAGGAAGAAAGGTGAACCGCTGTACAGCCGATCATTCTGTACTACGGTAGAACTACAAAGACAATACAAAATTGCGAGTCATGGCATGCTGGTTGCTGACGTGAAAGGTGCACATGAGACCCGGAAGATGGGGCCTTCACCTGAGAATTCAGACATGTCACAGCAGTAGGAATTTACGAACTTTTGGACCTGCAAACGAACGCGGGTGCAAGATGGAGTAGTTACAGGCAACAATCGGCACTGATATTTAAAATCTAGGTAATTTCAGGAAGGAAAATCACGAGACCAATAGTTCAGTTTTACTCGGTGCTATATTTACTGAACTGAAAGTACATCTGATCAAGAAATCTTCCTTATCTGTAGCATGACCAACATACTAAATGAATGAACTTATCCAGCCAACGGTTACCTGAACCATTTCTGAACATTCCTAAATGTATAAGGACAACCTCAGCAAATTTTATACCTTCCAGACAGTAAACATATTGGACTCATTCAACCTAGAACTGAACATAACATCAGCTATAAACTGACGTAGCCTGATATCTGTCTTCATTAAATAAAGTCACATAGGTGTAAAATAGCGCAAGAGAGACCAGAAATATTTCATCCATCATGCAATTAACAGATGGTTAGACACTAGTAATGAAATTTCTATTACCTTACTAACGTCCAGGGTGAGACACTTAGAGAAACTATCACTAAATCATATATTGCTAATGATTGCTACTGCAAGGAAACATGACCATGAACCACTTCACATTGAAAATGACAGTTATACTGAAAAACAGCATTTGTATCCTAATCATCTGTTCCCAGCAGAAAAAAATTTACCTTCTGCTCAGTATCTCAAACTTTGTACTCATGCACACGCAGCCACTTAGTAGATGACCATTTGTTCCCCTTAATAACAGGGCAACCACCTGACATGAATCAGAATGGCTAAGTAAATGGTGACAGAAACTAGAGAATAAATTTTATAACTCATTTACAAGATCGACATATAATTTTAGTAAAATTGTATAGACTTTGACATGCTATCATATTATGAACTCTAGGCATGACCAAGTACACATAACAGCTGAATAGAGAGCACAATTAACCATGCAAACTGGATTTATCCAGAGAACCATCAGGTTTCATACTCCAAAAAAGAAGTGCATCACCCATTTTCGGTTTAAAGGAAAGTCCTATCTGTCCGTTTCGCAGGAATATTACATACACTAATTTATCAGGAAGAAGCTGCTCATTGGTACATATCATGCTCTCTCCAGAAATGATAAAGCACATTTTTGGTGAAAGGAATGTGATCACCAATTCCAATATTAGTATTTTCATGTGCTATTCAGAATCAAAATGAGCAGGCATTCGCGTATATGACAGAATGCCTATTCAGAATCAAAACGAGACACTTTCTGACCTTGCCACATCAACCTGAACAGAGTGGTCGATAACAAGATCCACTGGAACCTGCACGATGATTGACATGTTCACAAATGACAGTTCAACTACTTGCGCACACAAAGATAAAGTTCCTTCACCACCCACGAGTAGCTGGAACGAGCGAGATGCTGACATATAAAGCTCACCAGTGGGTTGATTTTATTCAGATCTCCCCCAAGGCTATTCATCGCATCACGCAAGCAAGCAAGATCAACAACAGCAGGCACCCCAGTAAAATCCTGATACAAATGACGACGCATCATCAAATATCAAACATCGCAACTCTTCAAAACCCCAATCAGCATCAATGACACATGATGCGCAACTCCATGTACCTGCAGCAGCACTCTAGCCGGCTTAAATGGGATCTCGACTTGTCTAGGAGAAGTGTTTTCCCGGTCGATGATCTTCTCGACATCCTTGCTCTTGACCTGGAACTCGTCGCAGTTCCGAATGGCCAACTCCAGAAGAATCCTAATAGAGTACGGCAGCCTATCTGAAGCATAAACAACGGAGATTGAAATTGAACAGGTAGATTCCGTTAGAATCCTGACAAGAGTATGGCACTCTGCCACTCTTATCCGCAACAGAGGACCATCGAACTCAAAAACTACTAAAAAATGTGCTCTATCGTTTCTAGAAAGATGGCAACCTACACAAGTTGTAGGCAATCAGGTAACATTATGCATCCTTCCATGTAAAGAAAAGACACCCTTATGTCATTTAAGCAACTGGGATTCATGCAGTTGCCATAAAGGAAGACTTGCAATTTGTAATCAGGGCTTTAAGACATCAAACCTTTTAGATATTGCAATATCAGCAAGCATGTGGAGACTGGGAAATAATTGCACAACTTAAACAAGAGAGAAACGGACTACAAGAGCGACGAGCTGTTTAGTGATGCAAAAGCAAACGATCTTAAGTCAAAAACACTAACCCTTTCCAGTACATCAAAAGCTTTCTTCCTTAGCACAGCATCTGATGTGCACATGATGACGTTCGCGATGGCGCCCATCCCCAGCTCCTCCATCGCCGTGAACGCGGCCTGGAACCGAGGCCTTATCTCCTCCACGAACTCGTCCGTGAACCCGATTCGGCTCACGTCCAAGGAAAAGCCCTCGGTTCGGTGCTGGTGTAGCCAGTCCACGTACCTCGTCCACAGCGAGCGGGAATCCTTCTCCAGCCCTTTAGCCCGCGCCTCTCCTTCGCCGCGCCGTCGACCCTGCCCAGGTCTACCGAGATCTCCCTCGCGACCGATCGGGCCAGCGACAGGGACAGCACCCGGTCGATGGCGGGGAGCCTGGCGCCGCTCGGGAACGAAACCGAGGCCGCCTCCCTCCTGCCGGAGGCCGACGGCTTCGCGGCGGAGGCCGGCGGCGTCTTCGGCCTGAGGGAGGGGGAGGACGAGCAGATGCCAGAGACGGAGGACGCCGTCGGCAGCGGCGGCGGCGGCGGCGGCGGCTCGGAGTCGGAGTTGATGAAGAGTTTGTCGGAGGGAGGAAATCGGACGGAGGTCCAGAAGTTGCCGAGAGACCAACGCGAGCACAAAACTTATGCTCGATCTCCGCGTTGGAAACAGTCGGAGGCGAAGGGGGTTGGGAACCAGCTACGACTGGCGGGGCTCTTGGAGGAGGCGACGTGCCAGAGGTAGATGACCGGCGGCGAGGCTTTTTTGAGAGGCGGAGGCGGAGGCGGAGGGGGTGAGGGTGGGATGCGCTGAGAAGAAACAGAGAAAGTGCAGCTCGTCACGAGGAGAGAGAAAGCGCCCAGAAAATATTCAAGTGTGAGGAGAGAGAAATTTTAAGCGGGAGCGTTTCCGCATTTATTACTCGCTGGCCGTCCTTTCTTCTGCCAGCCGAGCCGAGCCGAGCCACCAGCCACCAGCTGTGAGTTATTTGGGAGAGAGTGAGAAGAGAGAGGAGCGCTGAGTCGAGAAACAGACGCCTGACTTTATGGGCCCACGAGGACACGTGTCGCGTTTCCACCGCCTTCTTGTTTGCCACGCTGTCTACATAAGACGTACCCAATATTTTCTCGAGACACCGGCGAAAAGAGAGCGGGGGTGGGGCAAGATCTCCGGGACCGAGGCAGCACATGCTAGCAGGAGGCGGCGGCGTCTTGGTGGCCGGTCTTGATGACGAGGGAGCAGAGCCTCTAGACAGTTTTGCTCGTGGAGGTTCGAGTTGTGCCATCAAGCCCACTTTGATTTATACATCGAGTCTACTAACTTATTTGATTTTTGCAATTGCATCCTTTTTTCCATCAAATGTGTTGCCTTAGCGAATCCTTATAATTTGCTGACAATACATTATTTATGAATTGCCACTTTGACAAGTGCAGCTTATGTCCTATGTGAAATTGACGTACATAAAAAAATAAAAATAAAAGCAAGATCATCGTATCATCAACGAGCACCAACTCTCCTCCCGGAGGCTAGTTAATCCTATTCTTAAAGTGGACTGCCTTTTCCAACAAAGGATCTAGCTAGCGATAACTATGGTATGACCTATAATGGCATGGCCAATAACTTATATTATTATCGAAACTTTTTTCTTGTACTCTTGATTTGATTTCCATGTCAATGTGGTATAAGTTCTCATGCAACCCTTTTTTATGATGTGTTTTCCATGAAATCGGGAGCACAAGATCTTAAGTGGTTTCCAATGTCGCCACCTCATTTGGTGATGCCGCCCTTGACCTCCATCAATGTTACCACGAGCACAAATAGATCAGCCGCCTCTCTCTCTTTGGCATGCACATGAGTAAAATGTTATGTGCAGCTTGATATTCGAGAGGGAGGAGAGGAGGGGGCGAGAGGCTGAGAACTGGTAACTGACGGATAGTGTATGGCAGAGCAACAACCATGATGGTTGTAGCAATACGCACATCGGAGTACCTAGGATTATGATGTGGCAGATCTAGATGACAGTTAACTTGAAGCAGAAAAGCTCATAGATAAATATTTTCACCTTCTCAAGAGGCAGAATTTGCATGAAAACTGTGCAATGCGGAATCAAACGAAGAGCCCATTGTACATCTGCTACTTCCTATTTGTTTTATCTACGACACCATCTAAAATATCAACAGAAAAATAATAAAAAGTACGTTTGTTTCCTACCTTGAATGCCCCAAAAATATAATAAACTGCCAGTAAAGTAAGCAATGATATCCGTAACCCAACTATTCATTTTCTTCGGCAGATGCGGAAACTCCACCGTACATCATCCGTACATCGGACCAGGTCCTGCGCCCATCAATCAATTCCTTCACAATTGAGACCACTTCCCCCACTCCTACTCGAACCTGATCCCTGCTGTCCCTCTCTCGTATGGTCACATCAACTTGAGAATCGACAGTGATCGTGAAAGGCACACCATACTCATCGCATACCGCATGTCTCTTCCCTATGGTGTTGCCTGTAACGAATCTCGTATCTCTTTTCCATGTGGGGATGCCTGTAAACATAGCCAGGTCAAAACAGCGGAAGATCATCCAATGTAACTTTTGTGCTTGCACCAAGGACAGTAAATCTCGATCCAAATATGCAGCTCAATGACAAAACAAGTTCTTATCTAAGTCATTCGTGTAACATTCAGATCTGCAAAGCTGACTCCAGCATTAGCAGTTTCCACAAACCATAGCTCATATTTTAACAATAAAAAGGGAACGTGGAAAGAGAAGATGCCAACAAATGGAGCCGATCTAGGAATAAATAAATAAATAAATAACACAATCTTAAAAAAAACAAGCATTCAAACTCCTCTAGAAAATCCCCTAACATTGTGAATAGGACAAAATAGAGCGATCGACCCATAGTATTCATGTAACCACATATGGAAAGGAAAAGCTTCAGAAATCATAGCTCTATTTAAGAAAGAATAAGCAAAGAGGATAAAGTTGTCTGTCAAACTTTGCAGCTGAGCATGAGAATAAATGAAAAGAGCTTCAAGGATGCAGGCATTCGCATTCGCCCCCCTCGATAAAATCCCCTTCTATGGTGAGCAAAGAAAACAGAGTGACCAAGATATGAGCTTCATGCAAATATGCACAAAAGAAACTCATTTTACACAAAAAATTAAGAACCTAAATTCTATACTGGATAAGTACCTGTGTCAATGTTATGCGGAACACGAGCATCAGTCCGGTATATGCCAGTCAGTGATTTGCTAATCAGTTGAGCAACTGACTCATACTCTGGCTTCTGTATCAATGGCAAAATGGTACATTTGATAGGTGCTACAAATGGAGGGAAGCGCAACACATTTAGTTGTTCATCTCCCGCTTTGCTGGGCCTTGTATAGAAAGAATGCTCAAATAGGCAGTATATTATGCGTCCCATGCCAAAAGACGATCCAATAACAGACGGCGTAAAAACCCTCCGATCTTCCTTCATCTTCTGCTTCGAAATATTGACCATGTTATCCTTGATTATTACACTCTTCCCCATCGTGCATACCAGAAATTCCGCCTCTCCTTTGGATTCTAAAGCAGCCTTCAACTGCAAAGCTTCCTCTTCACCCATTGCCTGGTGTTAACAAGACAAATGCAAGCATATAAAGTAAATGAAGAGATTCCTAATATACTCAGCAAAAGAGCAAAAACCAAGGAACCTCCAGCGTATACCTCCAGAACTTCAACCACCATCTTTTGGTTTCCCCTAAAGGCAAGACCCAGTTCCTTCTTGTTTGGAACAATTACCAGTTTCTGCATTGATACTTCGCTTAGTTGAGTCACGATAAGAAAAAGGATTCGCAAATGAAGGGCAGAAACCTTCTCCATGTGCTCCAAGAATAGCTAGCAAAGTTAACTAGTCTGAAGAATTACCTCCACTTCTCTAGGTTCAGCAACTTTTTTACGGGCAACAAAAGCGGCTCCACATTTCTTCTGTCAAACGATAACAATCATCACTCCGACTAGATGCCTCTTTAATTAACAGAACATGTACATCTCTAAACTTTCTCTCATCCAGTTTTCAACCCCCTCAAAATGTGCCGGATAATGTTTTGCTTCAAACGGTATATTAGACAAAAGAATATAATTGTGCGACAACGGATAACATGTGTCATCCATCAAATCGTTGCCACTCAGGACAGGATAAAAGAGAACCTGTGCAATGTAACAAAACCACACCTTGCTATACAGAGATCAAAAGAAGTTATATGGATAAAATAAAAAATAATTATGACTCGCATTCCATAACCTCGCTTCTGCTATCTATAAATTAGAAACAGGATGAAGAGTTCTAGAAGGATTTCAAAAAGACTCGAGAGGACCTCATGATAAATCATTTCGAATGCAGTTGTTTCTTTCAGTATTCTGAACGGGCCCCTTCTTGAGGAAAAAAAAACAATTAAAAAAAGAAGGCAACATAACTCTTACCGTACTTGATTGGAACTCATATGTTGACCTATCTGAAATAAGAACACACTCAATCTAGGAACACTCAATTTCAGCATCCCAAAAATCTGTTCCACAGAGAGACATTTCGTTTGCAAGACGCTGCCTAAACCGCAAGCGATCCTTGTCTATCCCGAGGTGAGTTAGAAAAAGATATACTCTCCCAATGAAGTAGCCGAGAGTCTCATTGTTAACAGTTCCCTATAAATAAACATCGAAATTTGTGAGACTCAAATTGAAAGTGAACAAGTTAGGGAAGAAAAATCAAGTCCATTCAAGCAAACCTTTGAAACTGCTTCGCCAAGCTGAGTTTTAATAGCTGCTTGGCCAGAAATTTGTTGTTCCCTGGAGAGCATAAACAATTCCAGATCTGCAACTCGAGAAAACTTTGGATGGGATTTATCTTCGGGATCGACAAAATGCTCGATCTCAGCAAGAATGAACTTACGAAATCTATAAAAACCTAGGCCATGGTGAGGAACCTGCACGTGTGAAAAGCTTTAGAATCAATGGTGGATTAAATATAAGGACATGATGAAGATGATGACAATACGTCTACTATGGAGACCACGTCTTAAGCCCATTTTGAATACCATGACAAATCAAATCTTACATGTAAAGCAGTCTTAAGACAGGTTATGCTATGAAATAGTATCAAAGCAGAGATCATGGATACAACCCAAGCATGCGAACATGCATAATTTAGAATGATCAGGGAGAACGATGCACAACCTCATGACACACACCCTTCCCAAGCTGCTCAACAGCAAAGGGGAGTTTAAAGTTGTTACATCGAAGGAGGGCTTTGAAACATTTGGCAGTACGAAGAATGCCTAGTGCAGTTTTAGGTGACTTGCGCCTGCAGTAGATTGAAGAAAAAAATTAACCTAAGACATAAAAAAATAAAAAATAATAATAATAGTAATTCACAAAACATGCACTATTGGCATGACAGCGCCACATCTATTGGTGGTACTTACTCAGGGATAAGCAAAGTACCAATGGACGTATAGGGCTCAGAGAGAGGATTTTTGGTGCGTGGAGCCGTGACACCATATTTTTTTATCTTGGCATCCACTTCATGAACACTGAGATCACCCGATCTCAAAGTTGCAAGTACATGCTTGAGTTCGGCAGCCTTCTTAATGCCCAAATCCTTTTGGAGCTCCTCAGTACAAAAATCTTCAAGCACATCGTCAGCTCGATAGCAAGCCCCAGTTTTCACATCCTTCACCAGAAGGTCGCCAAAACTCTCCACGACGTCCCACGCTTTAAGGGGATACTCCGTGAGAAAACAGACTTGAGGGAACATGTCCTCCTCGAGACGAAAATGCTAATAATAAAAATAAAAAAGATTAACATGCTTCTGTTCTTTCTTTTTGTCAGACCCAGAGAAACTTGATAGTGAAGAAAATAGATTTTCTTCGTCCAGATAATAGTCAAGCAATATTTAAAGAGATCATCATCTAATCTTCGCAGCAGAACCCTCTTTCAACTACGATCGCGACAATTCAACTCAAATCCACGACTAACCTCACGCCAGAAGGTGAAGACGTTGGAATTGACTCCGAAGTGGTCAAAGTCGGACGAGGGAACGTAGAACCGGCGGCTCTCCGGCGTGTTGATGACCCGCGGACGTTCCGCCTCCCTCGTGAGGGGGACGTCGCCGGCGCCGGACATGCCGTCTTGGACCTGCCTCTCGATGCTGGCCTCATCGATCTCGAGGTCGTTCGGAACCGCGTTGGCGGCGCCGATCTCCGGCTTTGGCGCCCCGCTGGCCTGCTTGTGGTCGAGGGCCTTCTGGAGCGCGTCTTCGGAGCGGTCCAACGCGGGAGAGGCCGGGGAAGGAGGGAGAGAGGAAAGGCGCGACATTGAGAAAAAGAGCGCCAAGGGAAGTTTGACGAGGCGAGCCTGGCGAGTACCCAAGACGGAGAAGTCAATGGTTAATATTTCACTGTCGGCGAAGTTTAGGGTTTTTGTGACTTTTCTTCAATTTAAAAATATTAAGATATGATAGGAAAGAACATGCAAATTATTATGGAAATAGAATTACTCAATAAAAATAAATAAATAAATAAATAAATAATCAAGTGATAAATCATAAACAACAACGGATAAAGCAAGTAAGCTAGCCTTGATCTATTTCGAGTCCTTGTTCTTACGAATGTAGGATGGTCGATTTGATTGCAAAGAAGACAATAGAAAAACCTTACAAGATAATTCACAATAGATATCGAAGTCAATTTAGCAAAGGGCAATCTTTTGTGAATTCAAGAAACGATAAAGCTATTACCTATATACAAATGCCTTTATGGAAACATTGGAATATCATAAGAGCGGATGGTCCCACAAATCAAAAAGGATTGTATGATTTTTTAGATTACGAATGAATTACAATATTTGATTCACGCATTTTCCTTAATTTTCGAGATGTCACGTATTTCAGACGTTTTTTTGCAAATTTTCTAATCGTGTTTTGATAAATTTTCATTTTATCAATATCTTTCCTTAGTTTTGTTATTCGATTTCAGTTATTTGGTTATTTTCTAGATTACGATCTTCCTATAAATAGGCACCTAAGATATTGTAATATGCTATTCAAAATAAACACTATCTTTTGGAATAATTTCCAAACATAACTTCCTCTGTGTCACTTTAGGATTCAAGCCAATCTAGACCTTGGCGCGGATTTCATTCTCCAATTTTGTCCAACAAATATAAAAGCTGTTGCATACGCAGAGTAGCTTTACAGAAGAATATCATGAGAACCGTGTCTTCACAAAATACAACATATCAACATTCAGAAACAAAAGTAGTTAATGAGGACTTTAAAAACCAAGTTATATTACCGAAGATAAATAGGCAATCAAAAAATTTATTGTCCTATTATGGTCCTCAAGAGAAAACCAAAAGATAAGCTGATGGAAAAGTAATCTCCAAAACTTACAATGCTCCGTTAAATAAGGTGTGTCCTAGGATCCCTTCAACTCCTTCAGCTTGAAATACATCAATCCAATGGTTATCCAGGTTCAAAGGTTTACCATCATGCTTTAGGTGTGTCCAAAAAAAAAAATGATTTTGCTTTGGACTTGTAATTGCTCGAAGTCTGTCTGCGTCCTCCATCCTTCTGAAACAGCGCATTTATGCTAGGTATTCCCCATCCCATGAATACTATGAAAGCAAAAGTTGTACAGTATTTTCTTGAGCATGATAGTTAAATTCCTGAAGTAAATCTAGTCCACCTACTCATCATAAAAAAAGTAAAAAATAAAAAATAAAAATAAAAAAACGGACCATCTACATAGATTGAGGGTATCAGATGGAACAGACAAAAGGATTAACGAATAGATGAGCAATAAAAAGGTCTAATCTTTGCTCAGAATCTTCCTGGGTTAAACACCAGTTTCGCACTAGTATTGTTCTTTTTGCCCCACAGAACCACAAGAGTTACCCATGTTCTCCAAAAGGAGATTATAGAAAAGAATTGGTTTCAGTCAAATAAGCAAGCTCGCAGAAGAGCATAACACAAACCTGAATTTTACACAGAGCTCATATCCTCTTAACAGGGAAAGAAACATTGCTTAGTGCCTCTCTGGGAGCATCCGGAGAAACCATGTCACTTCCTAGTACCATAACCCAGTTTGCTTTGAAGATACGATAATAACTGCTCAAAGGTAACATGTAATGGGAACCAAAAGGCAAGGGGTAGGCTCAAGATAGTGGGATAACTGTAATACCGTAATACCAAATTCCTCGAGTAGTGCCCTCTCCAACTGCATTGGATTTTCCAGAGAGCAAATCTATGGCTATGGCACTTTCATTTGCACTCGTCCTTTGCCCAGGAACTTGCACTTTGAATCCTCCCATGCAAAAGGTAATTCGGCATCATTTAGTGAAATAGCTTCCCACATTCTATTCAATATGCAGAAGAGGAAATGATGAAGGGATATAGGTCTTGTACCGTAACTCAGACAAATTATACAGACATCATGGCATGCATAAATGTATATTTTCAGAGACACAGCCAAAGGATTAGTGGCCAAAGGAGTAGGGGATGGGCAGAAAAACATTCCCACGAGATAAAAATTCAAAAAGATCATTTTTTATGGCAATCGAAAATTGAATGTCTCGAGAAAGATGACAAGTTCTTTTTAGAGCGACAGAGCTGCCTCGATAATGCTGGGGACAAAATAAACACAAGTCTAAGTTATCAATAACTTTCAAAATGAAATAAAATAAAAGCAGATAATTGCTGATATTTTTTATGGGACAATCAACAATTCCATGAAATCAGGAAGTGAATAACCAGCATACATTGGCTTATGTTTGAAAGCATCCAATTACACAGATAAAATTCTTTTCATTGACTCACCTTCTATATTGAACTCAAGTGAATTCACAATGTGAAGGATTGGATTTGTGGGTATATGAAGGCACCCACTGATACCTGAATGGAGATGAATGCGCTGATACCATATGACTGCAAAAAAATAATATATATGCACATAATAGAAAGAAGACTCAGAATAGCTGATGCTATAGAATTCAGTTGTAATTGTACAAGGGTGCCAATAGCCAAGTCAAAAAGGGAAACCAGAAGATTTTTCAGAGAAAAAATAATTTCAAGGATACAAAGTGAGCTACCATTTCTATTTATCTAAGAAAATGCTTTTATCAAATAAGCCACCTATTGAAGTTATGGGCTCAAGTGGGTGCAAAACCTTTAGCACGGTAACAACTGTATAGAGGCTCCAAGTACATGGATTCCACACTTCCAATCTATGATCAGCTTTAAGGTGCAAGAGTCCCTCATACTTAAATTAAACAGGTTAAATAAAATAATAAGAATCTTCACTTACCATCATGGCTACCGCAAATGGTCATGCATCCAACTACAAAAGTGTCAGTCAACTCCACAAGATAAAATGACGAGTGGAGCGAGTGTGTATATCATTTGACAATTTATATTCATCATTGCTATTTTTAAAACCCTTTCTTATAGAAAAAGTTGCCTGCTTGACCAACATGTTGGTATGAAACAAAACTAGAACTCCATGCAACTATGTCATAGTAAAAAGCAAAAAAGGTACCAATGCATAGTCTGACTTCCATGTACTGCCACTTATCGACACTCGTGATAGTACCGTACCGTGTTGTACTGCCTTCAACAAGATAGAAGAGCACAATCACAAGGAAAGAATAATCACTAGATAGATATATGGTCAGGAAGAAAAGTTCATGTAATTTTTGTCACGCTCCGAACTTCGAGCGCGCATACACCTCTCAGTGGTTGACTAAATTGCGACGTTCCCAAGACATGTCACCGACTCAATCGATTATGCATATGCGGAAGCGAAATAAAACAATCTCTAGACATCACTTAAATATGGGATAGAAAAGCAAGATATATACACAAAACACAATTTTATAAACAAATCAGGTCAGCTCTACAAAGTTATATACAGAAGGTCAGGATCCAAAAATGACTACCAAACTAACCCTACCCTAGACCCTCCTACTTGAGATCCAGGTCCACTACGACACCATTACGAATGTCGATGTCTAGCTGGTCAGCTACCTCTTCAACTTCAGGCTCTTGCTCATCCTCAGTTAACTGGTTCGCCTCAATGTTAGCTATAACATTGGCATCCACAACAGGATCGGGATGCTCCACATACTCATCATCGATGGCAGGTCCGTCAAAGCCATCCAAGGGTCCCTCCCGAACATCGTTGGGATCGTGACGGATCCACACTTTGAATCGATGAGGTATCAACTGAAGTAGGCCCTCATCGACCTAAATGGTGGTAACGATACGCTTGCTGGTCCAGTTGGGGTTCCCGTGGATAAGGAATATAGTACATTGAGTCTCAGCCTCTCGCGACCACCCAAAACGAATTGGGCGCACCTCCATCTAAGGACTTGTAAAAGTTCAAACCAAGATGGGGTGAGACAATGTACGCCTAAGGTAGCCTAAACACTCATCACAGAAAACTTACCTTGCCTCATCACCTCCCTACATGTCAGTACAACTCATATGACATATGCATATAGTTAATGCACTCAACAATTTGAATGTCTCAACTTATATCTCAAACAATCACAGGGGTCCCGATTATAATGCCAAATCATTATGACACGTCACATTCCATACTACATAATTTTGTCCCATAATCAGACGTGTCTATTTCACTCATTCAAGCGTTCCAATTGATTACGACCCAATGGTCACGACCGACTCAATAGTCACCAATCATTCGGCATAGACAAGCGTCGTTTCGCCCCATTGAGCACGGCAACGTCTACATCTAGCTGGCATTCCCTAAGGAGCATCAGTCCACCTCTACTATGACTGGCATCCGTTGACGAGGGGCATTCCCGAAGGAGCATTGTTCAACATAAAAGCTCGTGACAGGTTCTCATATTGATCACATGCACATCTAATCCCAGCCAAGGATATCGTGCTTTGCACTCAAATGTCTCAATTAAAATAATGTACTTGGCATATTTTTTTCATATTAAAAATACCTGATAAAATAAATGTGCGTGGTCACACGATCAGATTGAATCATAAAAAGTGATATCCTCTCTTTTAAAAGTCTCATGATTTGATAGAGTACTTAAAAATATTTTGGTGTCAAAAACCGACACTCGGTATTTTTTTAATTAAATACCAAAAATCCATAATTTGGGAATAATAACCAAAAATCACCAATCAGCATCAAATTACATAAATTAACACTCAATTGTATAAATTAACTACACCACGACAATCAACACGAAATTCTAACGATCGGCTATCTCGGTATAATTTCCGAAAAATAATAAATAATTAAATAAATTACAAAATAATTAAATAAATCACTAATTAATCGACCTAAGCTAATATAATCACCTAATTGAAATTAATTAGCCTAATCTAACCTACTAAGCTACTAACAAAAATCACTAACCACCTAATTAACAACTTAATCTAATTAAATAACTAAACTAATTAATTTATTCTAACCTCACTTAAGCTAACTAATCCTTCATTAGCTAATTAAACCACCCTAAGCATAATTAACCTCCTAATTAAGGTTTAGAAAATAAACTCATCCGTTTAACAAGCCGATGAGTTCACAGGGACGCGACGCGGGGCGAGCAAGACTTGGGCCTATGGCGACACCAAGGGAGGTCCAGAAAGGGCTTGAAAACAGCCCTCAACTCTAAGCTGGAACTTCAGTTTTGTCCAAGGGGCTTGGTCGCGGCTTAACTCGACCGGACGGTTGGAATGGCGGGTTGAGGCAGCAAGGTGGTTGGATAGAGCTGCTGGCGAGCTAGATGACGATGGTGGCAACCAGGCGGATGGCAACAAGTGGCTAGGCAGATGGCGAGTAGACGCAAGACGTGGTGGGAAGGCATGTGGGCTCGAGCGCGAGGGAACTCAAATGTGGCAGCGAGAGGGGTTGGTGGTTTAGCGGTTGGCTCGGACAGTCGGGGAGGAGAGCTGGCTAGTCTTGGCTGGTTCTTATTGGTTCTCTGGTTCGAAATCAGCAACAAGCAACCCCTCAAGCAGCTACCGCCTTCCTTACTTTCTTTAAATCCTCACGATTTCAGCTCCACAGGATCGCCACTATTTAACTCGAATGTTCTGGGAGATTTGACGCTTAATTTCTCGGGATTACAAGAAATTGAACTCGGGGGACTTTCACAGTTGCCGCATTGCTCAGCTGTGTACTTCGGTGCTTATCCATACCGTATAGCTTAAGGACACTGTATGTACGTTGTTGCCCTAATATGATTGAGATTCGGTCTGTAGGGATGTTGGCATCACTAAAGTCAAGCTTCCTTTTCGTAGATGAAAACCAAACTTAAAACTCTCTCTCTATCTCACTCTCTTGAAATGTCATTGCATTACAAGAATGCTAGACTTGTATGCATACTCAACTTTAGAGAGGTTGGCTTTTGATAATTGTGGGAGGTTGAAGGAAATAGATAGCTCCGTTGGGGAGTCAACGCACTTGCGTGAACTGAATATCACCGATTGTGAGTTCATTGAGCATGTGCGTGATGAAATTGGAGTGCTAGCGAAGCCTGAGCGCTTCTCTTTGCGTGGGTGCTACGGTGTGAGCATACTCCCCACCTCTATCGGCGACTTGGCATCATTCAAGAAGCTGGACCTTTCAATTACTCGAATTGGAAGCCTACCGGAGTCCGTTGGAAAGCTACAGTGTTTGTCAGATCTCTTCCTACAATTCTCGGGAATCGCTGAAATTCCCGGTGCAATTCAAGTGTTAGTAAAGCCATGACATCTTCATCTGGCAAGCAATGAGATTAAACAACTTCCAGACTTCATTGGAGAATTAAATTCACCGTTCCCTCTGAATTTGTCAACTAATGGTTTGCTTAGCTCAAATTCCAGTCGGTGGAACTTACCCAAAGCCATCGGACAGTTGGAGAAACTAGAGGAGCTTTATCTTGGTCGTCGCAAGGAGTTGGAAGGCGATATCCCCAATGAGGTAGGACATCTTTCCTCTCTAAGGGTCCTGGATTTATGTTGTACCAAAATCTGTCGAGTTCCGAGAACAATTAACATGCTTTCTTGCCTCTTAACACCTGACTTAATGAGGTGTGATGAGATTACAGACTTGCCTGAGCTTCCAACGAGTTTAGTCTGTTTACATGTTCAATCCGGCGAGCTGCATTTGTTCAACTTTCTAAAGAAGAAGAAGAAGAAGAAGAAGATATGTATTATACGCATCAAAGCCCATTGCAAAGGGTTTTGTATCTCGAGGAACTATTTCTTTTGAAAAATCGTTTTTCTCTTTTTCTGCTTCGGGATCAATTTCCGAGTAAAATAAGGCATTTGGTAATTATACAAAATTTTCTACTCTAGGAACAGGAAGAGAATAGCAATGAGTTCGGTAAAAATTTATAAATTTTCTCATTTATCTGTTTTTTCTTCTTGCTCACGGACCGCCGCACGGCCATCGCACAAATGACACACGGCCGTCGCACGAATACTACATGGCCGTCGCACGACGGCCACACGACCGTGGCACGATCGTAGATCGTTGCCGCAGGATTGCCGCCCAAAGCCCACCGGCCGCGAGCTTGGACTGGAAGGCTATCCAAACTAAAAGAGTTGACCTTGAATTTTCTCGAGTTCACTGCGCCGGTTCCAGAGCTCGGTCTCCTTTCTCTGCTAGAACATCTTCGTTGGAGAGGACTAGTCCTGCAACCCCTCAAGCAGCTACCGCCTTCCTTACTTTCTTTAAATCCTCACAATTTCAACTCCACAGGATCGCCACTATTTAACTCGAATGTTCTGGGAGATTTGACGCTTAGTTGCTCGGGATTGCAAGAAATTGTACTCGGGGGACTTTCACAGTTGCAGCACTTATCTTTGCTCAGCTGCGAACTTCGGTGCTTATCCATACCGTATAGCTTAGGGACACTGTATGTGCACCGTTCCCCTAATATGATTGAGATTAGGTCTGTAGGCATGTCGACATCACTGAAGTCAAGCTTCCTTTTCGTAGATGAAAACAAAACTTAAAACTCTCTCTCTCTCTCTCGCTCTCTCTCTCTCTCTTGAAATGTCATTGCATTACAAGAATGCTAGACTTGTTTGCATGCTCAACTTTAGAGAGGTTGCTTTCGATAATTGTGGGCGGTTGAAGGAAATAGACAGCTCCGTTGGGAAGTCAACGCACTTGCGTGAACTCAATATCACCGATTGTGAGCTCATTGAGCATGTGCGTGATGAAATTGGAGTGCTAGCGAAGCCTGAGCCCTTCTCTTTGCGTGGGTGCTACGGTGTGAGCATACTCCCCACCTCTATCGGCGACTTGGCATCATTAAAGAAGCTGGACCTTTCAATTACTCGAATTGGAAGCCTACCGGAGTCCGTCGGAAAGCTATAGTGTTCGTCAAATCTCTTCCTACAATTCTCGGGAATCTCTGAAATTCCCGGTGCAATTGAAGTGTTAGTAAAGCCGCGACATCTTAATCTGGCAAGCGATGAGATTAAACAACTTCCAGACTTCATTGGAGAATTAAATTCACCGTGCCCTCTGAATTTGTCAACTAATGGTTTGCTTAGCTCAAATTCCAGTCGGTGGAACTTACCCAAAGCCATTGGACAGTTGGAGAAACTATTGCCAGCGGACTTGAAATAGATCAACAATACTTCCTTATTAATAGTGTATATTTCACATATATAAAAAATCAGATATAGTTTGCTCACAAAATAATCATATAAGAAAAAAATAATAAGCAACAAAAGAATTATGTCAGGAATTTTTTTTTTTTTTTTTTTTTGTGAAAGCCCACTTTAGTGAGCTTCAAGCATAGGGAGACATAGGTGAAGCTCCATTATTTGACAAACAGACAAAGAAGGAGCCCCAATATAGTTTGATACATAAGACACCTGCCGTAGATAGGACCTAGAATGCAGGTAAAAATGTACTACTCCAGCCAAAACACCACCCAAACCCCGGTACTCTTCTTTCCAAAAGATGCAGATGAAAAATTTCTTAAAGGAAGTTAACAATCATAAACAAACTCGAAGGCACTAATGGTTCTGTAAATTCATATGTTGTTACCAACAAATGCCCTGAAAAGCAAAGCAAATGGGATAGACACAAATTTCACAGACATAGACAGAGATTTCCTACTTTATCCAGGCACGACAGCCCAACTGATCAATATATTTATGTTTGCATGACATGACCAACTCAAGTATCAATAAGAATTTGGACATCCATTCTAATGCTGTGTTTCAATGAGACATTAGTGAAACAAACAAAGAGACCCAAACATGGAGGGGCAGAAAAATCAATAAAGCACATTCCCCATCTACTGTATTCTATCCGTAAGACTCAGGTATTTCAGCAACCAGATGAAGCAAGAAGCTTACATTTACAGTCTCCCGAGGACCAAATGTATACAAAAATTTCACCTAAACAACTAATCAATCAAGAAAAAATGGATCCATACATGATTGTAAAACACCAAGATCAATAAACACAATGGAATTAAAGCGTGTACCTATTTCAGCCATTGTTTCACTTGAAGAAAATAGATCAATCTAATAACCAGTGATCTATCGGAATGCTAGATCTTCCTCTCTATAACCTATTTCAGTATAGGAGTTTTCAATGGGATTAAAGCAACTGATAAGTATAACCTACCTTTTTATAGGCTAGAGAGGGGACTTAGCAAACTCTAATCAACAG
The DNA here is from genome assembly GCA_019915185.1 of Eucalyptus camaldulensis. NCBI lineage: Eukaryota > Viridiplantae > Streptophyta > Magnoliopsida > Myrtales > Myrtaceae > Eucalyptus > Eucalyptus camaldulensis. The sequence goes on from JAHSVA010000001.1 coordinate 34,466,431, forward strand.
CGTGTCAATTAGGCCATTCCCATTACAGGCTTCAGTTAAACATAATTGCCTACACTTTGCCGCTCAACTAGGCCCATTATTAATAGATGTCAATACCCAATTCAATCAGATCACTGTAGGGTTCAACAACTTATTATTATTATTATTATTATTATTATTATTATTATTATTATTATTATTATTATTATTATTATTATTATTATTATTATTATTATTATTATTAATGATAAAACCTATGCACCATTATGAATATACCAATGCTTTCTTGCAGCAAATAATCCAAAGAACTTGTTCCCCTATTTGAGACCATCACTGGTACACCAATGATATTGTGTGCATTTGTTTAACAAGATACTCGAGCAAAATAGTAAACCATGAAAGCATGGGATATCGATCAAATTCTCTGATCAATCAAATGCTGAATTTCAACTTCCATCATTAATTTAGAATTAGTTTGCAGAGAAGGAACCACTATGTAATAGCATAATAGAGGTTCCAATGAGGTTCACTCAAAAAAAAAAAAATTCCAAGAGATGGTTATTGCATTATCCTTTTCAAAAGACATCATTTACAAAGGAAAACTCTTAAACAGAATCATCTCTCTAGGCAAGTTCTTACTTCCATATTTTTTACTAACATACCACATTTCTCTTAAGAAAGTCTAAGAAGAGTTGTGGAACTTAGAAGGTGCAAATGTCACAATTACTTCATAAAAAGAATGCCAGGTCATGCAGAATACAAACGTCAAGCATCCATTAGTTGAGCTCTAATCCACAGATTTGTTGTTGCACGATCACTCCTACGATACCAATAAAACAATGGTAACATATGTTAGGGAAATCCCTTATGATGTTTTGAAGATGACAAAATAAATCAAAGGCTACTAACATGTTTGATCGTTGAGTAATAGACTATGCAGATGTTAGAACATGTAAAGGATATTGTCAAAATATATACTTGGAAGAACCAGAAGATAGACTCTATGCTGAAGCTGAACTAGGTACAGACCTTAAAGCTAAATCTGTTCAGAATTGTAAAGTCTATCACACTTAGACTCAGATTGTAAAGTCTATTGCTCTCAGACTTTACATCCAGATTCGATAAAACGTAACTCAAGCCCCGAAGATACAACGGCTAATGATCTGGTTTGGAGTCCACATCAAGATTGATTTGATTGACTCAATCTATTTGATTGACGATTGGATCTTGAAGACAAGAACTTTCTATACGAAGAAGCTTTACTTATGGAAACCAAGATTCCGTTTGTATGGGCGATCGGAATCAATTTGGGATTTTACCTTTATCACTCAACGGTTACCAAATCTTTTAGATACAGAGCTATCCAATGGGTAGATTGGAAGACGATCCTCAGGATACTGTCCAACGGCTAGTTTGGAAGTGGAGGAGTATTTAAGAAGATGAAAGACCGATGAGCAAGTAAGAGACAGAGCGTAGAATTTATAATTCCAAAGTCTAAGCGATCTTTGTTCATACACTTGTCTTTGGAGAGCTTAAACGTTTGTGATCATGAGAGAAATACCAAAAGAGTGACTTAGTGAAATAGTGTGTTCTACTAAGTGTTTGCACTCGAAGTTGTAATCTCTTGTTAATTGCATAGTGGAATCCAGTCAAGAAGGCTGTTAGCATGGGAGAGTGGACGTAGGCTTGGATTAAGCCGAACCACTATAAATCTTGTGTTCTTATTCTCTTCCCTAACTCATTTGTTTTACTCGAAGTTTATTTTATTCAGCATATATTTGCCAAGGTTTAGTTTAAACACCTATTCACCCCCCTCTAGGGGTTCATACTAGCACTCTCAATTGGTATCAGAGCCAAGTGCTCAGTTTATAGAAGTATTTTACTTCAGAGTTAAAGATTCATGACTAGTATGTTGGCTCCAAGACTGGTTGAAGGGCAAAGCAATACTAGACCGCTTTATTTTGATGGAAGGAATACAACATATGGAAAAACAAGATGAAGGCATTTCTAAGATCAAAGGATCCTCTGGAATGGGATGTGGTAGACAGAGGAATCATTCCTAAAGCTACACCTGTCTCAGAAAGAGGAAAAGAAGCTGTTGAGTCTAGCGAAATGACTCAAGAAGAGAAAACCAAAAGACAAGCTCTTGATGCAAAAATAATTTATTCTTTATATTGTGCATTATCACCTACTGAATATAACAGAATATCTTCTTGTGCTATAGCTGAAGAAGTCTGGGATAGATTACACATCACCTATGAAGGAATTGATCTAGTGAAAGAAACCAGAATCAACATTCTGCTCGGTCAATATGAAGCATTTAAAATGAAATCTGAAGAATCTATCACTGATATGTTTAGTCGTTTTACAGAGATCGTGAATGGCTTTGAAAATCAAGGACAACCAATTTCTGATCCCATGAAAGTAAACAAGCTTTTGCGTGGACTCTCTAAGGACTGGAATCACATAAAGACCTCAATAAGGGAGACACAAATAATTATGCCACTTTCGATTGATGAATTGGTTGAGACTCTTCAATCTTATGAAGTGGAGCGAATCAACGAAGATGAAGATCCTAAAGGTAAGAAATCTATTGCATTATAATCTAATGATGATTCTGATGTCGAGATTTACTTGTCAAAGAAAATGATTCTTTAAAAAAAGAATTTTCAAATATTTCGACAAGATTTTCAAATGGTTCAAAAACATTAGAGCATATCCTTTCTATACAAGTTCCTTACTATAATAAGTCGGGACTTTGTTTCATTAAGGAAAATGATTCTCTAATAGATTTTCCTAAAGTCAAGGAGAGACTTAGAAAAAGACCTTCAAAGGCATTTTACAAAAATCATTTTCAAAAAGTGTTTGTAAAAACTGTTGATGGAAATGATGTCAAGTGTTCAAATTGTGGAGATTCGGAACACTTTGAAAAATATTGTCCTAAAGTCTGGAGACCTATTAAGAAAAATTGGGTAAAAACAGCATATTCTACTAACTTTCATGGACCCAAAAAAAAATGAGTACCAAAGAAGAGATGAGTTATTTTTGTAGGATATAAAGAAGAAAGAAGAAAGAGTATTTGGTAAGGAATTTTTTATTCTCAATTTGATTTGGGCAATAATTCTCATTATACTTGATATTTGATATATCCTTGGTTGGTTGAGATTTTATAATGATCATATTTTGATTTATTGAAGAAAGAATCGTATAATTTGTTTTTGTGATTTGTGAGTTGAGATTTGATTTAGTACGTGTGATTATTTGAGATAATTCAGATTATTTTGTCTAATTTTATACTTCAGATTTAATCATATTTTGCAAAGTGAAAATCTGTTTTACGTGATGGTGCAAGATATTCTTAGATATTCAAAGATTTTATTCTCTCTGTTTTTATCGTACTAAGTGAGAATTTATTTTTCAAAATATCATTGTGCATAATATTCTTTCTTTGAATACTTTGTTATGATGAATTAAGAAAGAATATTTGGAGATTATATATTTTGCTCTAACGTCATGGAAGGATCCAAATTAATGGATGCCAAAAAGGGAAATGAGTTGATTGCAGGAAATTCTTTAAGAAATGAATGATCGCAAATCCATGCAAATCATGATGCAATCAGAAATGTATCTCCTGCGAAAATTGGTAATGATTTTATTTTTTCAATGGTATATTTGAAACATATACCATGGGTAAGAGATCATCCCACCTTACAAATTCTTACGTGCATTTATCATGATTTTGGATGATTGTTTATTATATTGCGAATATCTTTTGTTATAAATATAAGGTATTGCAATTTTGGCACGTGATAGAAATATCTATTTTCCTTTTGCAAAATGCATATCTGAAATTTATGTTCAAGGAAATCTCTTTGATCTCGAAAGATATTACTGCATATTCATGGATATTCTTGCTATATTCTTAGAAGATATATTATATCTGGCAAGTTTGATTTGCAAATCAAATGAAGATATTACGTGACATTTTTGCAAAGATGATTATCTATTATACAAGATTTTGCAGGTGACAATAGAATCATCCATATGAATTTTGGAAAGCTTGATCAGAAATTTGTGAAGATTCTATACTATCTTCTGGAGGTTCAAAGATTCTATTTCTTATGCAAATTTTTTGCAAATTATTGAGGAAATCCCTTATGTGTTGTACGAAAGGTTGAGTAGTTCAGAATTTTAATAATTGATAATTTTATATATGCTATTAAACTTATTTATTTGAAGAAATGGCATTATATATTACATGGATATTATTACAGCTTATTTGTGCAAAAAGTTTGTTAAGTTGATGCAGGTTGAATTCGAGACGAGCTTGATTGAAGAAAATAAATTTTTGCCTCGAATTTCAAAATGGAAGTGATCGTTGCGGATGATGTTGCTACAAAGGAAATACTGGAAATATATTCTGTTCAACATGCACAAGCAACAATTGTTTCTATTCGCAAATATTATCATGATCACAGGGGGAGAACGTGAATCTAAAAGAAAGGAAAGAATCGTGATCACCTCAAAAAGGTAATAAATTGACGGGGAGCATTGATCAATTATGAAAAAATCTTTTTGGATTGATCGTGATCTTATTATGAATGAAAGGAAAGGTAAATGTGTCAGAATTTGTTCTAAAAAATCTGGTTAGTACATCTTTTATTACCTTTTGTCATTAACAAATATTTTATTGATATTATCATTTTATTATGACAAAAAGAATAAATGAATTTTATGATGCATCCGTGATTTTTACTGAATATTTGCTGATATATATGATCGAAGTGAGTTATATTGCATATCTTTAATATTCGACTTGCTTTATAAAAGTTGATATTTTGGAATTTGCGTTTCATGCAAAAAAAAAAAATTGTTATCATTCTCTACGTGATACTTTTTCCATTATTATTGCTTTTTGATTATGACAAAAAGGGGGAGAAGATATGAATATGCATATGTGTTGATTGATTGATATTATTTATGGCATAATATTGAGCTGCGATTATTTTTCTATATATTGTTATGCTCAATTTATTTGCTATCTTATATCCTTTGATTTAAATTAATATTTTTAAAAGCATGTTTACAAATATGTATATTCAGAGATTATTTTGTCATCATCAAAAAGGGAGAGATTGTTAGGGAAATCCCTTACGATGTTTTGAAGATGACAAAATAAATCAAATGCTACTAATATGTTTGATGGTTGAGTAATAGACTATGCAGATGTTAGAACATGTAAATGATATTATCAAAGTCTATACTTGGAAGAACCAGAAGATAGACTCTATGTTGAAACTGAACTGGGTACAGACTTTGAAGCTAAATCTGTTCAAAAGCAGAATATGTTTAGACTCAGATTGTAAAGTCTATCGCACTTAGACTTAGATTGTAAAGTCTATTGCTCTCAGATTTTACATCCGGATTCGACAGAACGTAACTCAAGCCCCGAAGATACAACGACTAGTGATCCTATTTGGAGTCCACATCAAGATTGATTTGATTGACTCAATCTATTTGATTAACGATTGGATCTTGAAGACAAGAACTTTCTATACGAATAAGCTTTACTTATGGAAACCAAGATTCCGTTTGTATGGGCGATCGGAATCAATTTGGGATTTTACCTTTGTCACTCAACGGTTACCAAATCTTCTAGATACAGAGCTATCCAATGGGTAGATTGGAATACGATCATCAAGATACTGTCCAACGGCTAGTTTGGAAGTGGAGGAGTATTTAAGGAGATGAAAGACCGATGAGCAAGTAAGAGACGGAGCGTAGAATTTATAATTTCAAAGTCCAAGCGATTTTTGTTCATACACTTGTCTTTGGAGAGCTTAAACGTTTGTGATCGTGAGAGAAATACCAAAAGAGTGACTTAGTGAGATAGTGTGATCTACTAAGTGTTTGCACTCGAAGTTGTAATCTCTTGTTGATTTTGCATAGTGGAATCCAACCAAGAAAGTTGTTAGCGTGGGAGAGTGGATTTAGGCTTGGATTAAGCCAAACCACTATAAATCTTGTGTTCTCATTCTCTTCCCTAACTCCTTTGTTTTACTCGAAGTTTATTTTAGTTCGCATATATTTGCCAAGCTTTAGTTTAAACACCTATTCACCCTCTCTAGGTGTTTATACTAGCACTCTCAGCATCAACCTACCATAGTCACTTACCATGTTCCAAGGTGAAACTGTCAACATTGACAATTGCAATCCAATCTTCCAGACTCCAATATTATATGCGAACACCAAATTTTGGGCCACCCTGTCAGTAAGCTAACCATAGATGAAAGTGGTATTGTCATATGAAAGGCAAGCATGATAATCAACTGCATATCAAAGAAAAATGGATAGATGGAAAAGGATAGAAAGACACTGCATCAGATTAAATGAAACTCCAGTCACTACTCCAAGGAACTGTCAATGCATCAAGATGCGGGGTTGTACACTCGGCTCACAATTATTACTTGACAACCACCACCATCTGGGGTTGGCAAATTCGAACATGAATCATAGATATTGGCCTAACCCAGAAATGACATGGATAAACACATTCAAAATATATCCATTTTAGCCTGTTTGGCTAAAATAAAATATTAATGCCACTACTTCACGCGAATTCACAACATGAAATCATCACCCCAACACCCCCCCCCCCTTCGCGGGTACTCGTGCCAACACTATACTATTCCAACTTCATCGCCACCATAGCATTGCCACCAAGCCGCTTCATCACCCGATTCCATCAGGCATCAATTCTCCACTACCACCAGACTAAAAGCCACATTGGTCAACGCTTCATCATCAAAATCTCACAGGTCACATTTAATGAGCTCTGAAAAATGTAGAAAGGTTGTGTCGTGATGTTGTTGCATGTTAGTTATTTTTTTATGTATAACAAATTTAAATATTACTACAGAGTAATGACAAACAATTGCCCTAGAATACTCAACAAAAACATTTGTACCACCTACCTTTACAGCAGAATACCCAGTAAGTTTAATATTACAGTTGAAATTTGGCAAATCCGGTTTGGGTGCTTGCCAAAAGTGACATCTACTTGCAAATACTTTCATTGAACAGGAGATATGAATCATATGATCTGCTTGTTAACCTCTCTTATCATATTGTATATGATATCCTTCGATTATTCACATCATATTGACTATAAACATGCAACATACCCTTTCTCCTTAAAAGGTTGTGTTCTTGAAGGAAGAGGTTATGTTGAGATGGGCTATTATTTGTGCTCATATTGTAACCCTGATGTTGCTTGATTTTAAAGCCACATGCTGTTAATAAATTACATTTCCTAGCGGAGGGATAATTCAATGAAATCTGGCGACGCTTTTCTAAAATTTTTGCTTTTATGCATCCAACTACACAGTTGGGGAAAAAGAGTACTTTGAGCGCCACTAAAGGACATATATGTATTTATGTTTCAACTCATTCCCCTATTGGTGCTCGGTTTCCCATTGTTGATCTTGTAAACACGTCTTTAAGTACATCTTTTGCAGAGTCCCATATTCGTAAAATTCACCCTCACCTTGTCTTACATAACTTGAATTTCTTTTGCACCTTTCAAGCGATGTAAGCGAATTAACAGAGAGCAGGCAAGTAGTAATCTGATACATGCCGCATAAGATACTCCTCGTGCATGAGAAAAGGGTGAATTCTCGGTGGAGTATAGACTTTTATTTTTATAGGTTGACTTCATGGCCCGTGTCCTCTATTGCTGTTTCACACTCACCTGATTTCAAGTTTTTTTTCTGTAAGCTTCCATAATTTCAAGTTCAAAATGAAGAAAAACTGTTGATATAAACAAAAGAAAAGATGTGTTTGCACCATGCAGAAGAGGAACTTCCGCAAGGTGCTTTGCAATAATTATGAAACTTGGATCCTTAACATAAGCATCATCCCTGCTTGAGTTATCATTATAGTCCACTAGTTCAACTATGTCATCCTCAATATGCCCTCGAAGATCCAAGTAAACATACTGCACCATCCCCATAAGTTATTGAACTTTTAAAGTGGGAAGAGCAGTGATAAAAATTGGGGCACCACCAAGTAGTAGTTAAGTTGTTTAACAAAAAGTTTATTTATTTTTCTCTCTTCTCTTTCGACACACTTTGAGACGAGAGTCCAGAATGTGGATTGCTTTGTTTTTTTTTTTACCCCTCTAAGTTTTATGGATTTATTGGAATGGAATTCAATTTGTGAAATTGAAACAATGAATCATATTAACAAATTGTGGATTTATGTTTTTAGTGTAAATTCATTCTAGGCTTTCTCTTTTATTTATTTATTTGTGAATTTGAATCAAATAAATTTGATTAAAATAATCATAAAAATTATAATTTATTATGTATATATAAAAATATACATTTAACATACAATGTGTTCCAATGTGTTGGAATTTTCTATTTTTTGAAAAATGACATATTAGTATGTCATGCGTGTTGTGTTGTGTGTCACATGTCACATGTCGTATATCATTGTCAATGTTACTAAGCCCTAAATTTTATCCACTATGACATATTTACTCCAAACTTTTTTTTGTGCTATAAAAAACCCAAAATTTTGTCTATATGACATATTTACCCCATACTTTTTTTATGATACTAAAAATCTCAAACTCTTTTTCTATAACGCAAAATTTTTGGGATAAATGTGTCACGCATATACAAGTTTGGGGATTTTTTTGATATCGCTAAAAAGAGTTTGGGTTTCTATTGTCACCAAAAACAAGTTCAATATTATCATAAATGTATTACATGGCTAGAAGTTTGAGATTTTTGGTATCACAAAAAAAAAATTGGGGTAAATGTATCATAATGGGCAAAGTTTAGGATTTTTGATGGCTTTTGCCCAAACTTGAAACCTACAACATAATAAAAAGACCAATGTAGCCTTCGATCCTTCCTTCCTTCCTTCAAAGGAAGAGATTCCACATAGGCTTCGAATTACTCATCTTCTTCTCCAAGTTTCAATGTACTTCAAATCGAGACAGGATTAGCTCGTGGGTTCTTTATACAATTTTTGTGATAAATTAGGCATATATATGCTTGCCACTATGAGCATATATCCTAGAAAGCCTTATCCATACTTAAAAGACTTCAAAGTTTGATTCTTCCATTTCAATCACTCTTAAGTCTTCCAATTTTATGAAATTTCATACCATATGAATGCGGGCCTTGACTTGGTAGCCATTGGCCTTTCAGGATCTTCGCTAACTACCGGTGTCATGTCTTGATTTGACCCTTTTCATTTCCTTTGCATGTACTTCATCGTGAAGATATAATCACCTTTCCTAGCCATCAACAAGTGGGCAAAAGTTGCAATATAATAATCTATGGAAAAAAAAAAAAAAAAGCTTCCCTTGACTAATCATAAAAGCAATAAATCAAGTCAATAGGAAAGGAATCATGAGAAGAAAATAAAAAGATGAATTGTTTAATTAAACAGAAGAAAGGCACATGAACTTTGGCCATTCATTTTTCTGGCTATGTGATTTTGATTGTTATTTATCTTATGTAACTTATGACTAATGATCATGAAAAGGAACTTAAATTTAGGCTCCATTTATTTCACGAAAAATGAATGATTTGGAAAGTATTTTTTTTTAAGAATCATTGGTTACACCACTTAAAATAATTAGTCCATGCAAAAATTGTTCATTATTGATAACAATTAATGTCTGGACATTTTTGTAGACGATGAACATTTTTTTTTGGTTCATTTATTTTATAAGCGATACAAACAATCGTTTTTAGGAAAATATTTTCTAACTTATTGATTTTTATGAAATTAACAGAGTCTTCATCTTGGGTCCTGTTTATGTCAAGAAGATTTAAGGAAGATGACATGATGAATATGGCAACCACAATAAATAAATAAAAAAGAGCAAAAATGAAATAAAAAAAAAAGGATGACCAGGAATTGAATTAGCACCCTCCTGCTAAGAAATCAGACCAAACATGACGCATAATCACTAAGGCCCTTCTTTGAACCTTAGCCTTTTTTGGGCTTTAAATCGAAAACTGAAATTCAATATTCTCCTGCTTTTGCTAATGTAAAGAATGTCAAACTTGTCTATGATAATAGTAAGGTTTAGGGATAAGTAAAAGTCTTAAAACTGGTTTAGGCTTGTATGCTTTTTTTTAAATAATGATCGCTTGTATGAATTGAAATAATTAGTCTATGGAAAACATTTTCATTATACAATTTCATAGACAATGAATTTTTTTTTCTTTCATTCATCTATATAAGCGATACAACACCAAACAAAAAAAGTCTTGATCTTGAGTTCTCTTTAGGCAATGTCAAGAAGATTCAAGGAGGTGACATGATGGATATGGCAATTGCAATAACCAAAAAAAAAAATATAACTAAAACTAAAACTAAAATAATAAATAAAATACAAATAAAAAAAGGATGACAGGGAATTAAAATTAGCATCCTCCTACTAAGAAATCGTAGAAAGCCTTAACAATACTTGAAGACTTCAAAAATTGATTCTTCCATGTGAGGCACTCAAGTCCTTCAAGTTCATGAAATTTCTTATCATGTGAATGCAGACCTTGACTTGGTAGCTATTGGCCCCTTCAAGGCCACTACTAAATACTAGCGTCTTGTCTCGATTAGACCTTCTCATTTCCTTGCATTTACTTCGTCGTGAATAGACTATCAATCTGTTGACCAAATAAAAAAATAAATAAATGTACTAAAATTCCTAAACTTGTCATGAAAATGCAATGAATTCTACAGCTTTGAAAAGCAAAATCAAATATGAAAATTTATCATAAAAGTGTAATTGAGTCCTAAAATTTTCAAAAATTGCAATCAAGTCCTAAAATTTGTCACAAAGTGCAATCAAGTCCTAAAACTTTTTAAAAAGTATAATCAATAAAAGCACTTGATTAGACCTGTCACGACCTCCTTTTTCCGTCCGGGGAAAAAGAAGAAGGTTTAGAGGTATTTGCCTAAAGAGGTGGACCAATGGCCCTAGATTAGGTGCGGGCTCTCCCAAGCCCATACCCCGCGCGACGTTGGATTCGTTTTTTTAGTTCTTAACAACTTATGTAATTCTAGGAGTCGCCACTAGCTTGTTGGAGTCGGCTAGAAACCAATCAAGACACGAGAGTGTTGTCTCGATTCATACGCAACCAGAGATTTCTAGGAACGGGGACTTGTTTACGCCAATATTTCTATTAGCGCCCTTGCGGTACCACTAAATTGGAAGGTTGTTTATCTAAATGGCCATACAATCTTGATTACGAATTATAATCTTTATGAAACCACTGAGTGTCCATGCAAATGTTTTTGTAGTTTTTTTTTTTTAATGTCTAGACTAATCCTAACATAATTTAGAAGAGAAATTTACACTCAAAATAATGAAAAGCGGGCCGTAAGTAAACATCCAAGAAATTGAAATAGCTTGAAAATAAACGCGGAAAAGGTAAACCCGATACAAGTCGGGCAAATAATATTACATGGCCTTGTTATCACGCCCTGGGACAGGACCCCCATGAGCAAAATGAGAATTCAAATATGCATGAAATTACTTTATATGCATGAAATTACTTTAAATATTTTTAATCTACGCAAAATGGATTATTTACAAAAATGGCTATAAAATACCAAAATAGCATTAAATTAGGAAAAAGACCTTTTAAAATTAGGAAAATTTCATATATGTCATTTCTATCCTAATTTGATGTTATCTAACATTTTTTGATATTTTTGAAATTTTCATATTTTTCTCTTTTTTTTAATTTTATTTTTAAAATTAATAATAATTCCTTAAACCGATCTATGCTAACATGGAGTAACACAGCACATGAATATCACAATAATCAAGCTCAAATCGACTGTTTCAAGATCGAAGCTTAGTTTGCGCATTTCGTGAAACACTTGGCATGCATCAAATCATCCCAAACCAGCTTCCTCGGGCCATGTTTGCGGCCTTCAATCTCAACGCATGAGCAATATCATGTGGAACTAAAATATCAAAGTTAAACTACCACATGCAAGGAGTAAGATTATATAGAAATCATAGCTTAAAACCCACGAAAACCAAGCTGAAATCGTCATCAAATATGCGGGTTTGATCATATTTTGCAAAATCTGGGTTTAAACCCAAATCAAGCAAAAAGGTTACATGCCCATATTCAAGCCCCAACACTCATCATATACGAGATCTAAGGGAAATGCTACTTAATCCACGTGAAAGTAGGTAACATGAGCTTTCAAATGCAATAAACATCACAAAAAATGACCCACCGAACAACATCGAAACGACCTCTCCAAGAAGCACACATGCAACACTCTTGAAGAGATTTCAGACACTTAGAAAAATTTCAACCTCAGAAATCAGTTTTCCGGGCTGGTTTCCCTCTTGATTTTCATGATCAAAACATGCTCAAACTCGAAAATACGTATATCTAGGATGCTTACCTTACTTCCTAGTTTCCTTTTCAAGTGGTTCTTGGCCAAGGAAACCGAGAAATTGTCCTCTGGAAGCACGTGGAAGTTGGCTTCTTCAACTAGAAATGAGATCTGCAAAAAAGAAGAACTGACAACGAAGGTTTTCGTTGACCTCTAAAATTAGACTTCAAGACGTCTTTTGTTGGAAAAATTGACACCAAACCAAACTATATGTATTCTAGTTTGGGGTAGAAGTCAATATTTTCCTCATTTGTTTCTCAAATTTCTCAAAAACACTGCTTTTTTATCACTCGTGACCAACTGGGCTCAACACTTAGAAAAATTTTCAGTGTTTCCTGGCCCGCCTGGAGGGTGTTTTTCGGGGGGCTTTAGGAGGCCTTCCCGATCTCCATTTAGGACGTGCGACCTATGGATGGAAAGATATTTGAGTGAAGTTTCACTCTCTAGTTGAAGGTTTTGGCTAATTTTGGTCGAAGGGTTGTGAAAATCTCACTTTTCTCTCCAAATGTTGATCTGAAATTTTCTGGGCTTCTTTTCTGGAGTTACTTCTGAAGGTGTCTTTAGGGAGCGATTCCGAGCTCTCCCCTCTCTCCCTCTCGTCTCCTCTCTCTCTTCCCTTGAAAGACCTTGCTTCAGTGATCTTATCCCATGAATTGAGGGATTTTTGGTCAGCTTTTTGGCCCCCTACCAAGCCTGCCAACTGAGCTAGTCCACCCACTCTCCTGACTTAGCCAAATTTTTAATTCTGCAGCTATTGAGTGTGCAGGCTTTGCTGCGAATTTCCGGTGCTGTCAGAAGCTTATGTCTGGCCAATTTTCGTCCACTTGCACTACAATATACGGTCTTCCATCACGTGCAAAGATCGGGCTGGTTGGGCAGCTGAGGAGGATATGGTGGGGCCACCAAATTGCTTACTCAGCAACTCCGGATTAAGACCTAATCGTGGACTGAGATTTGGCAGCTAGTTTTGGTGCTTTAATCCATCACTTTGGCTGTGGTTTTTGATCAGTTAGCAAGTTCATGTATAGTAGTTTAAGATCTTGACCATTTTTCGCAATTGTGCCCACCCAATTTTACAAAAAAGTCCCTCAAAGTTGGCCATTTTCTTATCTGAAAATATCCAATTCAATACAAATGTGATCTTTTTGGCTCAATTTGATTAATTCTACTTGGCCCAAATTCAATTTCAACTTAATTGATGACCAAGATGATGATTTAAGGGCTCGGGCGCAAATTTTGCAAAATTTGCGAATTGGTCCCTCGACTTTTGGAAATTGCATTTTGGCCCCAAATTGTCATTTGAATTGCAATCTGACCTCCTAGGCTTGGCTAGTCACATTTAGATCGTTGGCCCCAACTTGCTCTCTCTTTTTCTTTTTCTTTTTCTTTTTTCGATTTCTTCTTTTTTTTTTCTTTTTTTTTTAAATTATTATTATTTTTTTATAGGAAAAACATCTTTCATTTAAAACACGATATTAAACATCTAGATAATCTATATGCCGGAATGAAATATTTTTGGGCAAAAATTAGGTGTCAACAAGACCAACTTAACAAATTTAAGGACTTAATTGCACATTTTGAAAGTTTTAAATTGCACATTTTGAAAATTTTAGGATTCAATTACACTTTCATGACAAGTTTTAGGACGTTCAATGCACTTATCCTAAAAAAAAAAAAAAATAGATTACCAATCTAATTATAAAAAAAAAAAAAGTAGACTACCAATAATCTATTAAAAAAAATAACTATTGACTTCCATTGACTATTATAAAGGCAATAAGATAGGTCAATAGGAAAGGAATCATAAGGAAAAAAGAAGAATATGAAATTTTTAATTAAGCACTAAGGAAGGTAAATGGACTTTGGCCATTCATTTTCCCGGCTATGTGATTTTAAGAATCTAGGGATTAAAGTCTCAATTGTTATTTGTCTTACGTAACTGATGACTAATGATGAAGAAAAGAAACTTAAATTTTAGGCTCCGTTTATTTTGCAAAAAATAAATGATTTGAAAAATATTTTTCTAAAAGCAATCTCTTGTATTATTTGAAATAATTAGTCTACGAAAAATATTTTCATTATTGATCATGATTAATGTTTGAATATTTTTCGTAGACGATCTTTCAAATTATTTATTTATTACAAAACAAACGAAGTCTTGATCTCGATTCCTCTCTAGGCATTGTTAAGAAAATTCAAGGAAGAGGACATGATGGATATGGCAATGGCAATAAAAAAAACATAAAGAATAAAAAAAACAAAAAATAAAAGTACAAAAAAAGGGATGATAGGGAATTAAAATTAGCATCCTTCTACTAAGAAATTGGACCAAACATGACGTAAAATCACTTTGCCCCTTCCTTGAACCTCGGCCTTGTTAGGGCTATTAAAACTGAAAGTGAATTCTCTCTACTCCCATTTTTGCTAATGTCAAGAATGTTAGGCTTGTCTATGATAATAGTAAGATTTAGGGATAAGTGAAAATCTTGAAATTTGTTACGAAAGTATAATTGCATCCTAAAATTTTAAAAAATGTAATCAGGCCGTAAAACTTATCACATAAATGCAATCAAATTTTAAAATTTTCAAAAAGTGCAATCAAGTTTTAAACCTAGTCATAAAAAGTATGATTGAGTCATAACACTTTAAAAAAAAGGTGCAATTAACAAAATGAATTAATTGGATCAATTTGATAAGTTTTTAAGATTTAAAAGTGTTAGTTTTAAAATTTAATTGCATTTTTCTATTTGACAAAAATTACACTTTTTTAAAGTCTGAAAAACTAATTGTATTTTCATGATAAGTTTTAGGATCTTCATGACACTTATTTATAAAACTCACTATAAAATTATTGTGCCAAAAAAAAATCTACAAAATGTCCATCCCCATTATTGAGATGCATTACAGTTTTACGACAAAACAATAAAAAAATAGTGAAGATAATCGTCAATTGATTTCGTAATTATTTTACTTTTGAAAAGTAAATTTCAATTCTCTCATCAATCACTCCTCTCCCAGCTCAGTTCGCATCTTTAAACACACAAGCACATATTCTATTTCCCATCAATCCACACATGGTAAATTTTTCAACAAATATAAAAGGAAATACAAATCAAGGAAAGGAAACCTCGCTCTCTCTCAATTCTTTTTAGTTTTTTTTTTCTCTAGAACAATGTCCTATTTTGGAATCTATGTATATAATTATACATTTGTATCCTACTATCGAATGAGTCTATTTACTACAAGCATTAATTGATTTTTGAAAGATGAAAAATCCAATTTAAAATATTTCTTGAATATTAATTAATAGTTGTTGAAAAATGGAATATCTAATGGATAACATAATTGCTACAATCCCAAAAGAAATAAACAATTGATATCTTACAGTGTCTCATACATATTTTGTTACATTAGTCCAAGTATACAAAACCATATATTTACAATTGTATCCAAAACCATATAATGTGATATAATTGATCGACTAGTCTATATATGTGATAGATGTAAAGTAGTAATAGTCTTATTTCGTACTCATATCTCTCCCCATTTAGGAATAACTACTTTCCTAAACACGTCCCATAAGGTCATATCTATTCATGACGGCTAGTAACGTCGTAAAATAACAAGATTAATCTTTCACTTTGAGAACATAGTCAGAAGCAACATAGGGCACAAAAATAAGATAAATTATAAATTACTTCAAGGGCTCACATAATGAATAAATAAGGATAATTTTATTCACCTCCCTTATTGGTTTTATAATGTACATGTAGTATAAATTACATGCTATAGTGGATTTTTCTTTATATAAGAGCGTATGTCATATATTACATCTACTATATAGATCTTAACCTAAATATAGTCACATTCTTTTCACGTACTTATGTTTAACTTAAGCATTATATCAACTTGCTTTCTATAACACCTAATTAAATACGCGTATCCCACATCCTTTAGACATACATGATTGTATGACTATCATGCTTGGTCTTGTCACATACTAATTACAAATCTCATCTTTAGTCCAATCAAGGTGGCGTAAAAATATATTATATACTAAACTTACTCTTCCAACATCTATAGTACATACCATCTCATCTCAACCTGGTAACATAGCACTTGAGGTGATTGCTCGTGCAAGTGAGCCAATTATTGCCTGCTAACATACTTTTTAATAATATGTGTGTTTATGTCAATCTCATAATGGATTTAAACTTATTAATAAAACGACAATTCACTAAAAGACAAACAATTACAGTACATATGTTTACATATAGATAAATCAATTATCATCACCAATATTATATATTATGTTCTATGTAACCCTAAAGACATCTTGTGGGTCAAGAACACCTATCTAGAAACAACCTTCATAAACAGATTAGCAACCATTCTATTGATTGAAATGTATTATAAGATCACTTCTTTCTGCATTATTATATCTTTGATAAAATTGTTACTTATGTCAATGTACTTCCTCCTACTATGATATTTTGGATCTTTCACATAGGTAAGGATTGTTTAACTATCACAATAAATTATCATTGGTATTGGAACCTCAATGATAATGGCTAAATTTTCCAATAAATATTTTAGCCATATTATAGCACAGCATGCAATAAATTATGCCTTAATTGTAGATAAGGCTATGCATGTCCGTTTCTTGTTATTCTAAAAAATTGTACCTTCATTGAGTAAGAATGCATACTTAGAAGTTGATTTACGCTTATCTAGGTCTCCTCTCCAATCAGCATCTAAGTAACTTAATAAGCATAAATCATTCCCTAAATAATAAAGTCGATAATTCACGATACCCTTCAAGTATCTCAAGATCCTCTTCATTGCTTTTTCAGTGTGCTTAATTAGGATTTGACTAGTATCAGCTTACCAACTCTACGACATAACATATATCAAGTCAAGTATACATCATAACAAATATCAAACTTCCAACCATACTAGCATAATGAACAATTTCCATTTCTTTCTTTTCTTTTGGAGTCTTAGGATACATATTAGATCTCAGGCTTTTACCTTACATGATAGGGGTATTGATGGGATTACAATATTGTATATTGAAACGCCTAAGAATCTTCATTATATAAGACTCTTGTAACATAGTAAGGAGTTTCCTCGATCGATTTCTTTTGATATTAACTTTCAATAAATAAGTAATTTCTCCCATGTCCTTCATTTTAAAATTAGAGGACAACCATTCTTTGGCACAATTAAAAAATTTAAGATTGAATTGCCACAATTCTAATAGGTTTAGGACTTTGTTGATAATTCTCCCTTTAGATATGTTGGTTGCAATTCTCTATCAGGTTTATCCGTTGAGATTTTGTTCAAACATATATGTGAAACATTTACTTGTATTGCTTTGTGCTGACTTGTTGGTGCTAATTACATCGTTTCTACATGACTAGAATCATATGTGCAGAAGAATAAACAAGTTTGAAAAATCATGGATACCACGAAAAAGCAATTAGATAGATATTGGAAAATTTTGTTTTTTATTCAAGTGTCAAATAGGATATGCTCCAGACTTCCGTGTAGTAAACATGGACGTTGAGTCCTAGATTGGAAATTCGAACATTGGTCAACAAGTTTCAGTTTGTTTTGGTAAGAAAAATGATTAATGAAATTATGACTTTTTAACCTTAGGATAGGCGCAATTAATTGAAGTCTCATAAGACTTCCAATTAAGAAATGAAAGATTACCTAGTCGAATCACATTAAGTCCCCATAGCCTAGATACAATAACACAATTTCTGGGTACAAATTCTCTAAAGATGGATGACTCATAACTCATAAATTAGCTCGTACTAGGAGGCGAAGTTATTCTAATAAACGAAAATTGACTAGGGCAATATAGGTATATGATATTCATGTTTGCATTTCAATCATGCTAATTTAGACCCTTTCAAGTGATCTAATTTATTAATATTGACACCAGAATTTTTATCAACAATCAAGCGCATATTTTAATAGAAATAAACAAATAATAGGAAGAGCAAAAAAAAATTACAAAATAGCGAGCCCACATAAAAAAATAAAATCTAAATAAAAAAATAAAAAATCAATCAAAGCTTCAGTCCATTTACCCGTTAGCGACCTGGTCCAATGCGCTTTCAACGCGTGTTCGGACTCACTTTTTCCGCCCACAAAACTTGAAAGAGATCAACTCCTGCGGATTCAATCAACTCAGCCCAAAGCTTTAGCTGATGGGAGATCCGTCTCCTGCTCTTTGGAAGAAGACGCCGGCGGATTTTGTTCCCGATTGACGCTCCATCGCCGATCCGTATCCTCTCCGGCAACGCAGTCCGTAGCTGTCTCAGGACCACTCGGTCATTGGCCACTCGAAGCACTACTTCGGCGAGTATGAACAGATGAGTCGAAATCCGATCCCTATTTGAATGAAAATGACACCAAACTTGCTGTGAACTGATGGTTATTAGCATATTTACACGTGGGGTTCCTAGTCTGGAGTTCGCCTTCCGGTCTGTTTTCAACACATGAACAACCCCAAGAAGTCGCTCGTTACGTGTATGATGAAATGCCCAAGTCAGTCCAGCATGAACATGTTACCGATTTTGGTCTGTTTGTAGAAGACGACAGGAGCAAGAGGAAAAAGTAAAGGAGAATGATGAATAAAAGGAAGTAGGGATGAAAAGAGAAGAAAATGAGAATTATGAGAAAATTGGCACTTTTAATAAAAATAGTTTTCATGTGAGCCCATGTGCTCGTGTGTTCCAACGATTTGGGCAGAATCTATTTCCAGTAAATAGGGACTTGGTTTGTTTCTATAGAGAATGGGCTTGGCTTATGTTAAACGAGCTCAGGCTTGTTTTGGTTTGGGCCGCGTCCGTGCCATTAGGTTTGTTCGGGTTAAGGGAGGCCCCATTATAGTGGCCCAGGCCCTTGAGATCAGATTAGCTCATATTCGTACTGGGCCCTAGGGGCCAGCTCCAGTCCCTTATTTTCCAGAACATAACAAATTAATCAAAGAATCGGAAATTAAAATAAATAAATAAAATCTAAATTAAAAAAAATTAAACTTGTTTAGGAAGTGCCACTAATTGTCTTTTAGTGGATTTTGTCATTTATTAGATTGTTCGCATAATCATTTGTTTTGTTTGGCATTCCATGTGAGTATTTAGATTTGTGTTAGATTTTAATGCATGTTTGTTGCCGGGTAGGTTAGAAAGGTGACTAGAAGCTAATTAGGGGATTAATGATGGTAGCCTTCTACGTTGTGCACACAAGTGAGGACTACTAAAATTGCATTCAATGACCTTTAGTTCGACTAGGAGGGCTGGGGTTAATTGAATCACATATGTGAATTTAGATTCCCGATCTGAATTGCTTTGTTATCTGTTGATTGGCTACTTTGATTGTTTGCATGATGTGAATGTTGGATTTGAATGGTGTTCGATACCAATGAGGATAATGATTATGAACTCCCTGAAGACTGAAGGCCAAGAGTGGTGGTCCGAATGACAATAAATTCAGCTTGGTTTAGGCTAGTTTATTTCTGATTAGGCTAGTTTAACTATTGGACTTTGGTTCTAGTAAACTAGTTAGCTCAATTTTTTGATAATCCAATCCTTCGTCCACAAATAAGACATCCTTTGTCGCGACTTTCTCAAGGAAAAATTCTTGAGGGGGTTCGACGGATTGTCAAGCAGGTGCCAATGGTTACTCTTGCATGGCGACACTTGCTTTTGACATAGGTTTTTCCAAACCCTACCGGTTGCAACTTAATTTTCTTATTTTAATTATGCCAATTGTTTTAATTTTAAGGGTCTCCAATAATCTATGAAAGACCAATTAGAAGCCAAACAAAATGCAGAAGTTTGTTTTACTTCTGCAAATTAGAGATTTGGTGCTTTGGGAGTTGATTAGGTAGATGTTGTCGAACTCCTAATTTAGTACCTTACTTCTTTTACAAAGACGCTTCATGAATTTATCATGTTATTTTTATTTTTATTTAAAAAAATCTCTTAAAACAAGTAAATCTAAATTATCCTATGGCCGTACTCATACAACCGAGTATAAACAAAGCGATAATCAAATTAGTGTGGTGTAAGATAATCCGAGCTGTATTGGGCAAAATTTACAGCCACCTTGTCATTCAACCCTCGTACTGGACCCGGTGATCTGTAAAGGGAAAGTCTATGCAAGTTCTCTAATATAAACCAATTTATCAAACGAAATATAAAGATGCAGATGTAATATTTTATGCAAAAATGTACTGTAAATAAATTATTTTCCTAAATGAGCTATTAAATTGCCAACAAAAATAATGCAATCTAACGCCAGACGATACTAAGAGAACGAATCTATATATATAATATGAATATGCGGAATCCCCCAACAGCACCTCAGACAAGTTTTTAGGATTTTTTTTCATGAAGACACAATGAAATTAATAGCTTGCAAGATAAAATTTTGGATATTTTCCTTTTTATGACATGTGATTTATGGAAATAAATATGCAAGTATGACCATTAAATAACAATGCAATCTCAATGTCATAATGCAAATTTAATGCAAGATCCTCTCCTAATATGCAAAGTGTATGATGTAATTGAAATTACACAAAAAAATTAGGCTAAATTGACGTGTAAATCCAGAATTTCTAGCACCCAACCAAACAATTTAACTTGGTACGAACATTTCGAAATTTAATTGAGGAACAAGAATAATTCTTGTACAGGCTTACGCTAAGAGACAGAAATAGGCATTTAAATCAGAGAGCAGTCCTACCAAGTTATGGCTCGAATTTAAGTTCCAACAAACACAGTTTGATGGCCAAACTTTGATCTCACCGAAATATCTAACAATGTATTCAGAATTGGTGATGAAATTGACCGACTAGTGAAGAAGGTTCGAAAAACTTTAAAACCAAATTGGATCCTAAACGGAGTCATTATCCCAAAGGGCACAAAATAAATTATACATGAATTGATATGAAAGAGATCAAAATTAATCATCGGAGGCAGTTCATGGTGACTCAGCGACACCTCGTGATAATATGTAAAGTAGCAGCGACACGAATGCTCAAAAGTGGCGAATGGGTTGATGAGGGTGATTTGGTGAGCTGGGGTGACGGCCTCTTTTCTACACAAGCTTCTCTAAACACTGTGTTGGTAACTTACCAACGTGTTATCGACTGAATAAGTTGCCAGTCAAAACTTTGTTGCTAACTTGTTTGGAATGTTATCAATGCTTTTTCACATGTTATCGGCCTGGAACAATATTCGAACTTATACCCTACGGAACAGTGGACTCATCCAACTTCGGCTCACAGAGTCTGCTCATTTTACATTAATATAAATGCCCTATTCTATTAAACAAAAGCAAGAGACTTTTTACAATATAACCAAATGGATAGAAAGAGAGAAGCCTGCTCATTTTACATTAATATAAATGCCCTATTCTATTGAACGAAAGCTAAAGACTTCTTACTTTATAACCAAATGGATAGATAGAGAGAAATGTTGGAGAGTAATGAGTGCAACTTCTTTATTACTTGAAGCTTCGACAACAATCTTCCATTATAAGAAGAGAAACTATCAGGTCCATAGTAGTTGCAATGGCGCATATCTCTGAAATTAGATAAGTCGATGTGTAATTTCATGCAAGGTGTCATGTTACCTGCAACTCACAAACGTGAGGATAAACGCTAAAACCAATTAGAAACATCTATCAACAAAGTGAATATGAGAAAAGAAAATATAAATCATAAGCGACTGAGTGATTTTACTTACTAAATAACCCCGTATTTGCGTAGTTGGAACTGAAATACCCTTTTGAACCAAAACATGGTAATCATCCTCAGGATCGACAATTTTACAATAATCCCATCCACTGCCTGAAAATAGGAAATCCTCCAAGATGGCTTGAGATGTAATATACAATAGAATCCCAAGATTGCCACTGTGAAACCTGGTCCGAATCCTGAGTATAACCAAACAACAATGGAGTCACCTTCATTAGACTCATCTTTGACCGTATTGTGACCATCTTGTTTGCCCTTATCATTATGCTCTTCTCTAGGACAAACTTTTAAAAGAGGAGCTCCGCAAAGTCCATCATTGGCGCGATAAAAAAATTGATCATACAAGGTGGTTAGATGATTGCCTGATGGAACACGGCTAGATAAGTTGTTGAAGGAAAGATCCAAACAACCTAGAGAGTCTAAATTGGATATGCTAGGAGGGATTCCACCCGATAGCTTGTTATTAGATAGATCAAGGGATTCTAACTTTCTCAGGTTCCCGATATTTGCTGGGATTACTCCGATGAGCTTATTGCGAGAGAGATTCAAATTCTCAAGTTGAGCAAGCCAAGTCAGCCCTTCCGGTATTTGTCCATCTAATGCGTTGCTTGAAAGGTCCATGGAAAATAAATATCGAAGTGTGGTGGTAAATTCTCGGCTTGTTCCTTTTATATCAACCATAATTGAAAAACCTAACGGGAATCTCCCATTTGGAGTAAACTTCGAATTGGCCCACATCAGTGAGAAGTTGTTGAAACAATGAGGAATGCCTCCAAAAAGGTTGTTATGTGCTAAACTTAAATATCAGAGATTATCAAGATGGCATAGCTACAAAGGAATGTCCCCAGTGAAGTAATTTCTCTCAAGATCAATTATCTCAAATGATTGAGAGTGTTGTCCAAACAAAGGTATTCCACCAGTGAATTGATTGTCACTAAGATCGAGGTATACCAACTCTAGCTTTAGTAAACATTTTGGAAGCACTCCATTCAAGTCATTTTCATGTAGGCTTAGAACTCTTAATCGCTCCAAATGGCATAAAGAGTACGGAATCTGACCATTTAACTTGTTGTCTCCCAATGAAATCCATTCTTGATTTGTTTGTGACTTCCTCCAACACTGGGGAAGCCTCCCAGATAGTTGGTTCTTAGAGAGATCAAGAAAATGCAATTCATCTAACATGCATAATGAATTTGGAATGCCACCAGTGAGGTTATTTCTAGAAAGTGACACTAACCGTAATAGTTGAATCTTTTTTCCCATAATTCGAGATATGTTCCCTCTGAGCATGTTGCTTGATAGATCCAACTGCTCAATGTTAGATAAAATGTTAGCTAGCCAATAGGGAACTTCATCTGAAATGCTAGCATTTGACATGTCTAGTATCGAAATGTTCCCCTGTGTTCGAAGCCAGTTTGGGAATCTTGGTCCCACTTTGCAACCGGACATATAAATCTTTTGAAGTTGGAAAGAAGGAACCCAAGATGCGCTAATATTTAAAACAAGCTTGTTCAAATAAAAGTATAACACGGTCAAGCTAGTGAGATTGGCAAAGTGAAGTTCGTTGACGACTCCCTCCAACTGATTATTGTGGATGTCCATTTCCTCTAAATTGAATAGTCGCCCAATACTTTCTGGAAGGTTTCCACTCAATTTGTTGGAAGAGAGGCACAACTTTCTTAGAGATGATAGCTGGCCCACAATAGTGGGAATAGATCCTGATATCGAGTTCCATGAAAAATCAAGGAATTCAAGATCTTTGAAATTCCCAAATTGATTGGGTAGTTGACCATTGAAATTATTACCGGAAACATCAATTATCTTGAGGTTACTTCGTCCACAAATCAAAGCACTGTCTTCATTATTTGAAATCCTCCCACTAAATTTGTTCGAATGCAATCTTAGCATTTGCAAGTTGCATAAAATGCTCATGTTCTTCAAAATTTCACCTTCCAACCCATTGTTAACGACATCAAGGTATCTAAATGACTGACTATTTGTAAGGATGGCAGTGGGGAATATGCCTTGGAGATGATTAAAACTTAAATCTAGATATTCAAGTTTTGTCAAGTTTTGAAACCAAGGAGGAATAGATGAATTCATGAAGTTGTGACTCAGATCAAGGAATCTAAGAGAAGTGAAATTGACAGGCAAAGAGCCCAAAGCATATTTCAAATCACATCCCCTCAATATTAAGAACTCTAGGGACGAAAGCATGCTGATAGAACTTAACCAATCTTCGGGGTTGAGAAGGCGGACATAAGACATGTCCAAGTACTTCAAGTTAGAAAATGTGGATAGCCATTGGAGGTTCTCTATTGTTATAGAGGGCCACCTCCACAAGTTACTAACATCCAAGTACCGTAAGCTGGAAAGGTTACTAACTTCATTGGAAATTTGTCCATAAAAGCCCACAGATGAGAGGTTCAAATACTCCAATTTATGAAGAGAAGCTAAGGACTTTGGGAACTTTTGGTTTGAAAAATTATTGAAGCTGAGGTCTAGATACTTCAAATGCTTCAATTTGTTTAGAGCAAGATGTGTCTTACCTCCCAAGCTACACTCTAAACCACCACAGGGATTACGTAAATCAAGCTTTGAGATGTGACCGGTCTTCTTGCTGCATTCAACTCCTTGCCACTCACAACAATCTTCACCGGTCCATGACCACAAACGTCTTGAAGGATCGATAAGATCTTGCTTGAACTTTAGAAGAGCTTCCCTCTCGGCACCTATGCAGCTTACATTTGTAAAGGCTTTGGAGTGACTAAATTTCAAGGTTTGGATGACAAACAGTGCAAACAAAAGTGTAGACACAAAGCTAGTGTAGATGTGTGGCGCCATTGTTGTTAAGAATGAACCGGAGAACTTATGTTATATAGGCCAAAAAAGTACTTCCCTTTCTTTCTTTTAGTTATACTAATCTTGGTCTTCATGCACAAAAACAAAGGGAAAAAAATGAAGACATTAACATTTCAAAGTCCTTCTCTACGATAAACTTTTGATAATGGGAAAACCATATTATATTGGTCCATCTGTTGGACCAAGACCAATGCAAAACCCTTTAGGTTAAAACTTAAAGTCAAGTAGAGGCACAATTCTAAAAAAGATTCCTTTTCGGGTTAACAAATTCATTATAAATGCTGACCACCAAAAGCAACTCAAAAATTCCAAGTCATGCCTTACAAGACCCGTCATATGGTCAATATATAAAATTCATTGCTCAAATAAATACATTATTTGACAATTTATCATGATCAAAATCATTTTCCATGCAGTAAAGTACGCAACTCAAAAATTCCAAGTCATGCCTTACAAGACCCGTCATATGGTCAATATATAAAATGCATTGCTCAAATAAATACATTATTTGACAATTTATCATGATCAAAATCATTTTCCATGCAGTAAAGTACCATAGTGATCGACCTTTGAGGGACCACAGAAAGCCTCTGCTCATGGAACTTGTAACCGCAACTTCAATATACGCTACTAACCAAAAACAACGAAAAAGAAGATTAGAAATGCCATAATTTTCGTTGGACGTTCACTTTAGTGTCCAAAATTTTCAAATGATAATGTAATTGTTACATTGATGGAAAAACGATTACTTAAATGTCTTCAATGACAAATTCTAATAATTTGTCCTACTTAACTTTTGTTATAATATTTCTATTCATACATTGCTTTTCTTATAATAAAAAATTCCAGTAGGGCAACGTGAACTAAACGACAAAGCTTCCCTCAGTGTTCTTGCGTTTGTGTACGTATCCGTTGAGAAGAAACAGAGCAAAGCTGCGTTTAACCAATGGAGAAATGAAACTCCTTGTCTCAGCCTCTTGTTTGTCTTCACGATGCTTTAGTTCTCACCTTTGACTTGGTGAAGAAGGGATTGGTTCTTCGGGCTCGGAGGAAGAGGAGGCCTTGCAGTGAAGATGAGGCCATGATTGGAGGATTGAAGACAAGGCCTTGTAGTGAAATCACATCGTGAACAAGCTTCGAACGGTTTCCCAACCGTGATCTCCTTAGCCAATAATTTGATAAGGAGGTTTTGATAAGGTGATTTTGCCCCAATCTAATGAATTAGGTTAGAGTTCTTCAATACTACATTGAATTTTGCCCTAGTTCCTTAATTTGGGGCAAATGGATCTATAATTTATCTTGTTTAGAGGTTTAATTGTTGACTTCATATTGTCAGCAAGTCACATTGAATGTTAGGTAATAAAATATTGTCCCGTCAAATTTTTCAGCATTTCAAGTTGCTGATAGCACTGAAGTGATCATTTTTTTTAACAAAAGTAGTACTCAACTAATTGCTTAAAAAGTTTTGGTATTTAAATAAATGCCATTTAAAAGTTATGACACTTATAATATCATTTTCTCCTGAAATAATTCATAAAATTCATGACATTCTTATAAAAATAAGGGAACATTCAATCAGAGAAGTCAAACCTAGGAACTATACTCCTACCAATAAGGTGAATGGTGATATGGAGCACTGTCATTGGCTTGACCATCCAGAAGTGGAGAATCTTTGTCAAAAAAGGAACAGAGGGGAAGAGAGAGAGAGATGCCCAAAAAACTAGTCAAAATGAAAAGGATTAAAAAAAAACTTAAGTACCAGCAACAGAGAGAAAGACCAACAATGTAACCTGCGAACTTTCCTTTCGACCCTCACACTCCCCGAGTCCGTTCCTCTTAACCAAGTGATTTGACTGGAAAATATGAAAAACAATAGACTGAGAAATTACTTGAATTTAAGCATTGCCACATGAATTGATGAGATTTGAGAAAAGAGTTCTTTGTTTATGAATAGTTTGACTTGGTCTGCGCATGGCGGTTGGCAACTACTTTAATTACAGCAATGGTATACACCAATAGCAATTGTCTCAACTTATTAAATAAAGAATTATGAAGAAAACATGATGGTTGTTCATACCTAAAATTTGACTCTTTCATAAGTCAGTCATTGGAACAAATCTATATCACATGTTCAGCATGTAGGTGGTTGTTGCGACCGTCCCTCGAGGGGCGGATGGATTACCAAGTGAGTGTTGATGATTCATCTTATGAGGTGGCATGCATATTGACTTGAGTTCTCTCAAATTCTACCGATCGCAATGTTGGTTGACTCGGTGAATTAGGCAAATTGTTCTTATTTTAAGAATTGTCACTTATCTATTTGAGGCCAGTTAGAAGATAACATAAGCGCGGGAGAACATTTCACTTCCGCAACCCAAAAAATCAGGAAAGAGGACTTGACTACAGCGCCTGAATCTAGTACATTTTTTTTCGTTATATTGAACATGGTTGATCAATACAATCTTGTTCATTTTTATTTCCTAGGCACATCCATTTAAGTGACCTTGCGTGGCTAGTTTGCACGATTGCATTTAACTCGCACAACCATACAATATCACAATCAATCAAAAATAATGTACGAAAAAACAAAGAGCAGCAATTAAAATTTGATATAATATTGGATAAAGAATACACTGCCATGTTAAGTCTCAGGATAGGACCTGTGTGAGTTATGCATAAATTAAACTTGAATGACGACCACGAAGAATTAAAGTCAATAAAACGGTACCAAGCTTGAATCAAAATGAGTCCTTTGATACAATTTCCATCTAAATGCACCACGGACGTCTCTTTTTACCTACTTGTTTTATTTTGAAATTTTCTATTGCTCCAATCCCTCGGCGAATGAATCTTTTTTCCTTTTAAATCCTGGCCCCATTACGTCTCAAACGGCCAGTAAGGTTTTTTCTCGTTCACCAAACGATTTTGTCTCTTCGTGCTCACTTTTTCCTTAAGGCACTCGTCTGTCTCTTCTCTCTTATTATATTTATTTTTAACTTAACTAACACATGCCCCAACCCCTCTTTTCTTTCGCTCCTTTCACACCGTCAACTCCACTCGTTCAATGAAAATTAACTTTTAAATTTTTTTCGAAATTTTCAATATTCATTTCACGAAAAATGAACTGATCAGGAAAAACACATCCTACCAATGAAATTTAAAAAAAAAAAATAGAGGAAAATATTGTTTGCTTTTTGGAAAGAGGAAAACATTTTCCTCACTTACTTTCTCTCCTCTCACACCCTTGCTAGCCTCCTCTTCTCTCTCTCTCTCTGTTTTTTTTTTTTATACTTAAATTTGAATTTATATTTTTTTTTATTTTTTTATTTTTATTTTGTCCTTCTTCTTCTGCCAATGGCCACTAGGGGTGAGCGGTTCCCTGTTTTGGTTCAGTTCCATCTAAAACCTGGAACCTACCCTCGGATATAAGTTCCTCATTTTTTAGAACTTGAAACCTACCCGTCAGAACCGAGAATCTGAAACCTATTCTGTTATAGGTTCCAGGATCGGTTCCAGTTTCCAACAGGTTCTTATTTTTATTTTATTTTTATTTTTTTTCATTTTCAAATTTGAACTATAACGAAGAAAGAAAGACACAAACCAAAGCTTCTATGTCCATAAATTGCCAAAAATAATTCCTTGTGAGCAAAAGCATCAAAAAAAAAAAAAAAAACACACACACACACACACATTTCTGTCCCCTTGATTAATGCTGCTCCATCAGCAAATTGAATCTTCATAAGTATAGCTTTATTCTTCACAAACTACGAGGAGAAGATCTATCTCTTAGATGAAACAACAATTACAAGAAGAAAAAACAAGGGCAAAAAAAGGCAGCAGCACAGTCAAAGTTCATATTAGCATGTCCATTTTCTATTGAGTGATGCAAATCTCGACTAAACCAGACAATCTTACCCTTTCTGTCCAATATAATGAAGAGCCTGGTTCCCTGCACTCAAGCACAAGGTACTTAAACTCAGGTAAAGATGCAGCTGCTTGAGAAAACCTAGAACCCTGTAGAAAGGCATGTAACATAAATAAGACAAAAGAATTGCAATGACTTACCAAGTGAAACTAGTCAATTTAAATTATACCTTTCGAAGGGTGGAGGCAGACTGCAAAAGATGTTGCACCATGGAGTCCTTGCTACTCAAAATATTGAGCAAAACCCCCTAAAGGCAATGAACGAAAGGCTCTAAAAGATTCATGTGCAGCTCTGTTCGTTTCACAATCCATTCCCAATCAGAATTCAGCCAGACCATCTAATTTGAAGTCAAATGGAATAGATCAATTGGTGTGATAGAAACTAGAGAACCACATACAAGTTAACATATAATAGTAGTAAATGTTGAGATAGTGGTCTGGTTTCAAAAGCATTAGACACAAAGAATAACTACAGGCATCCACTTAGGAAAGACTTAAATTACCAAGTAAAGAGAGTCATCATCAAATTACATTATCATTGAATAAATGGGCAATTGGCTATATTAGTTCAAGCTGCCAACTCGGTTTGACTGGACATGTTCAAAAGGATTACGCTCCACAAGGAAGAATTCAACAGTTTGCTAAGCATACAAAGAGTCTGATGAAAAAAATATAGGATTTCAATGTTGACTACACAGTTAAAAAACTAGTTATGCCCAGAAAACAATTCTCTTATATTACATTCTCTACATACGAGCAACTCATTAGGAGCTTATAGAATAGACTTAGATTAAAAAGGTTAGGAAAAGACCTAAAAATATGTGAATGGAAAAGACTAGAAAATATGACTAAGGAGCTCTTAGATCTTATAGAAGACTTGATATGGAATCAAGGAGAAGAATATAAAAGTGATTGTATAGTTGATCCACATAGTAATATCTTGGTCGACCCATATAATTTTGAGGGCATTCTCACTATAAGTGGATGAGCATAGCGTCTTTGGAATATATCCAGAATTCTGGACTGAGACTGCCATTCAAAGGTCTCTGTATAGTCCTATAAGACAAGTGAAATGAGAAACCTCAGTAGCAAAAAATGGACGCTTCCAAATTATCTGAAAGACAAGCAAGATTCAGATATTACTATAAGATCGATTGCTTCCTGAGTAATATGGACACTTTTGCCTCTGAGTTTCTGTAATGTGACTTCAAACTCCTTCTCTTGATGAACTTTTACCTGTGACTGACTATGATATTCTTACAATGAAAAGTTCATAATCTTGGCTTTGTCATTGAGTTCTATGATTCTACACAACTAGCATATACTTAGAATGGCAATCTACACCAATTCGATTGTGTGTCAAAGTGGATTGCCACTGAAATGTTAATGCCTATGCCTCTACTCCACTAACAACTTACCAGCCATCTAGGAGAATCTGGAATAAAGAACAAACCAAAAACTTGTATGACACAAGGAATGCATCTTGAAGATGAAATCACCAAGAATGACTTTTTGATATTTTCCAACTCATTCACCACATAACATAAAAAGAGGGAACTGAGACACAACCAATCAGAGCCAAGATATGCGAGGAAACAATGGTTCCAAGAAAGTAAATCAACGAAAAGCCACAGCATATCATGAACTGCAACATAAGCCAACTCTTTGTTAATAAGCAAATGAATTGTCTCAACTCACTTTCAATTTCTACGTTGTCCAAACTTTTTGACCTGATTGAATGCCGTAAATGCTCCCTTGAACATACCCACCTTCACACTCCTCTCTTCCGAACGAAATGCATAGGCCACGCAAAAAAATGACACTAAAGGAGAACTGAAATATGCAGGACAACAAAGGGCTTTGCTCAATTTTATGACACTTCGCAAAACAACGGAGAGAGGGGGCGATAGAGATTACCGGCACGAAAGGCGAGCGACGTGAGGCGTCGGGGGTGGCTGGGCAAGCGGCAAGCAGCGTCAAGGGCGACTAGGCGAGCGGCGAGTGGCATCCAACAATGGCGTCAAAGGCAAGCGATGTCCAGCGGCTGAGCTGCGGAGCGAGCGGGGGCTAACGGCATCGAGGGAGGAAAGGGCAGGGTGAGCGGGGGGTGACTAGCATCCAGCGATGAGGCGAGCGGTGTTCAGCAGCGGCATCGAGGGTGAGCAGCATCGGGGATGAGGCAAAAGCAAAGAACGAGAGAGGAGAACTGAACTATTGTTTTAGGGATTTTTAGGAACCCTAACCGGTTCTAAAAGGGCTGGTTCCGGAATCGAGAACCGCCAGCTCCCAGAAAAAGGGAATTAGGAAACGGAACTGGCCCCTTTAAAATTGCGAACCAAACCGAACCCTCCAGTTCGGTTCTCCAATTCCTGGTTCTACCCAGGAACCGTGCTCACCCCTAATGGCCGCCACAAAGATAGTCGGCAATCGGCCACAGGTGAGCCTTGAGCTCGTTGGCCTTGGGCAAGCTTAGGCTTGCCACCCTGGCCTCTGGCCGCTCACCATCTTGGTGCAAGGGTTAAGCCTTGCCTAATTGGTGAGCGCAAGCCTCTAGCTTGCCAACGAGCTCGCCTTTAGCCAGTCACCAGTCGTCACGATGGCTAGCGATCAATCGCAGAAGAAGGAGGAGGAAAAGAAAAATGAAAAAGAAAAAAATAATAAAGTAGAAATAAAAATTAAAGATTAAAAATTAGAGTTATTAAAAATATATATAAATAAAATAAAAAATTATTAAAATAAGGAGGAAAATCAAATCAATTTTTTTGTGCCAAACGCCAAAAACTATTTTCATTTTCTTAGAAAATGGTTTCCTGGAAAACATTTTTAAGAAATACCATATTTCTAGTGAAACAAACAGAGCCTTAGTTTGCTCTCTATTCTCGCTTTTGTCTTCTTTTTCACTCCCTGAGCAATTATATACATTGTGTACCTATGCAAGGGAAATAGAAAATACCAAAACAAAATCTATCTATGCTAATAGGTTTTTTTGGGTTGAGGGAAGCCCCATTATAGTGGCCTAATT
Organism: Eucalyptus camaldulensis; assembly: GCA_019915185.1. Classification (NCBI taxonomy): domain Eukaryota; kingdom Viridiplantae; phylum Streptophyta; class Magnoliopsida; order Myrtales; family Myrtaceae; genus Eucalyptus; species Eucalyptus camaldulensis. Next base: position 34,498,446 of record JAHSVA010000001.1, read on the forward strand.
TGTGTTCGTGGCCCAGGCCCATGGGATCATATTGGTCCATATTTGGGCTAGGCTCAAGGGCCCAGGCCGAGTCCCTTATTTTTTAGAGGGATAAGTGCATTGGATGTTTTACAACTTGTTATAAAAATGTAACTGAGTTGTACAATTTTTAAAAAGTGCAATCAAGTTATAAAATTTGTAAAGAAAGTATAATCAAATCATAAAACTTTTTTTTTCAAAATTTTAGAATTCGATTGTACTTTTATAATAAGTTTTAGGTCTTGATTAAACTTTTTGGAAATTTTTAGGAGTCCATTACATTTTCATAACAAGTTTTTGGACTTTTATTGTACTTATTCATTTTCTAGAATATAAAAAAATTAAGTAAACAATTGAAAACTAAAATAAGTAAATAAAAAATTACGAAATGAAAATTTTGGTTAGGAAGTGCCACTTCATGTCTTTTAGTGGATTTTGTCATTGGTTGATTGTCTATTAGATTGTTTCCACAATCGTTGGGCATTCCATGTGAGTATTTAGATGTGTGTTAGATTTTAATGCATGTTGGTTTAGATTTTAATGCATGTTGGTTGGCGGGTAGGTTAGAAAGGCGACTAGAAACTAATTAGGGGATTAATGATGGTGGCCTTCTTTGTTGTGCGCATAAGTGAGGGCTGTTAATCGTTAATTTCATTCAATGAACCATTAAGGGTGCGTTTGGTTCAGCGTTTTGAAAGCCCATTGAGAAAATGCAAAGCGGTTTAGCCTAAAGAACTTTAAGTAAATGCAAAGAATATTTGGTAAATTATACTTTGAGAAGCAACTTTGAAACAAACGCCATTTAATGGAAAACACATTTGAAAAACTCTTTAGGTGATTAATATTAGATTTTTTAATTTTATTTGTTTAAAATTGAAAAGAAAATAATGTATACAACTTTTTAAATATAAATTTTGACAATAATACTAAAAAAATCGAATACATATATAATTTTTTTTAAAAGACAACCCTTTATAGGAATTTTTTAATTTTTATTTTCTTAAAATTGAAAAAAAATGATGTACTAAGTATAAACTTTCACAATAATGCTAAAAAAATCAAATATATAAATAATTCTTTAAAAAAGACCAACATATATTTAATTTTTTTAGTATTCATATATATTTTATTCTTTTAGCATTATTTTGGCATTTAAAAATAATAATAACGAGGGCAAAATCATAAATTTGAAGAATGAACAAGGATAGTTTGGGAAGAAAAAAAAAGTTTCAGTATTTGGCCAAATGCTAAAAGCTCAAAGTTAGTCCGTACTAGAATTAGGTTTTCAACCTTCTTAATGCTGACTTTTACTTGAAAGTTACTTCAAAATTGTTGCCAAACAGTCTAGTATTTCCCTAAGGGGCTTTGAAAGCTGAAAGCCCATTGGGAATGCTGAACCAAACGCACCATTTGAATGATTTTGAAGTTTTATAATGAATGCTTGTGTTTTGTTTCTTAGTTACAGATGTGCACACTTTTAGAAATCTCGCTCTTAGGATGCCAAATTGACCTAGTTTGGACTCGAGCTCTTCTAGGAAGACATAAGACAAACTTAGAAGTTTCCAATGCCATCGATTTCATGCCAATTGCTCATCATTTGGAATATTTTCCATTTTTTTCAAAACTAGGTCAGAATCTGTACGTAGGATCAAATTTGGACCCATGTTCTAACCCATGTTTGGACATATCTTTGATATTTTTGTTCCATTTTCTCTATTTAGAATCTGCACACAGCCTCTTAATGAAGCTTGGTTATCATCATGTTGGCTATGTTATGTGTAAATTTGATGATTTTTAGACATGTTTTGATAAGAAAAATGATTGTTACATTAACTGAATGTCCTGTTGTTTTGACAAATTTCTGATGTGTTGTTGCTTGTTATTTGATTTTTGTAAAATCATGCATAGTTTGTTTAAGAAAATTTTCCTTATGAAAGTTGTTCATTATCATGTCATGCACATTAGGAAACTTTTCAATAGTTAGATTGTCAATGGGCATTACTCAATTTTGTTGTCGTTACATACTTGTTTTGAAATTTCTTAATATAAACATGATTGTAATTGTTTAGTTGTAATTTTTAGGCTAGTTTATGCATGAAATTAGGCCATACCATCTTCATGAAAATTGTTCTAAATGATTTGATCTTTGTTGTTAAACAATTGGCCTCTTCAAAATTGCATCTTTCAAAAAATACTTTTGTTCATGTGATGTTTCCCAGAAACAATTTCTAAAAAGATCTTTTACAAAGATCGATTTGGTTTTAAAAAAAATTGTGGTTTGGACCATATTCAAAATGCTTGTGATGCTTGTGAACGCATTTATGCAAGCCCCAAGCTAGCCTTGGTAATTAAATGTCTTTCATAAATGAGACATCACTTTGTCTCATAAATTTTCATACATGATTTTGAAATATGTTTTCAAAATATCACATGTACCCCTCATACATATAATCCTGTCATGCATTAGAAATTGCCTACGTTTGTGATTGGCGCATGCTCTTGGTAATTAGTGACCTACTGACGGTTCACTTTCTTACTTGATTGGTTGAGAACAAGATTTAAAAGACCTACATGTATGTTTAAATTTTTGCAATACATGTGACTTTTAGATGAATAGTAGGATCGATGCATAATATTGAGGGAAAACTTTGGGATCACATAAATCGCTTGGTTAGGAGACTTATAAACGTTACTGGCAATACAAAAACCCTTTGCATGAAAGACAAAGGCCAACCTCGATGCCCTAAGATTTTCACATTAAACTTTCTTTAAATGATTGATCTTGACATGATGTCGTGTTTTTGATTGTTTTGATGAATATGTTTGTTTCTTTTCATTGTATGCACCTAGTTATAAGTTTCTTAGATTAGGTTTAAATTAGGACCTCGAAGATGGAGAAAGCACAAAGACAGTGGAAGTCGATGTCCATTTTGACCATTATCGTGTACTATTCATTTCCCTGACATATGTCTCGAGTTGTATTTGTTGTATAAAGCCTGACGAGTTGCGGATTTTCTCTCTTCCTCTCATTTTTTTTAATTGTGTTTTTCTTAGGATTGCATGGCAAATTTACTGCTTTCCTTGACTGTTTACTTACCGTCCCATAATTTCAATTCCATCAATTGCTTTCTTTTCTTGTTTTCTAGAAATATAATAATATAAAAAGATCAACCACGCATGATCACTTAATATAAGACTAATGATTCCGAAAATGTAAGAACAAACGCATGAACACGTTAGAAAAACACAACACATTGTTTAGGTACCAAAAAGGCACTAATAGAAATATTAGCGTAACCCAAGTTCCCAAACCTAGATATTTGCTTGTGTAGGAATTGAGGGAACACTCCCAACCATCGATTAGGTTTTCTAACCAACCCTCAAAATGAGGCTAGTGACGACTATTGTCTTATTTTTAGATTGTTATAAATAATTAGACTATTTAAATAAACCCGTCATGCGAGGTATGAATTTTGATGAAACTCACCATGATTTAGCATAATTTATGGGAAAGTACCCCAAAGGATGAAGTGATGTCATCTTTATGGATGAAGGGTACTATTGAGAGAGTTATCATGGTAAAGGTACCCTTAAATTTGATATTCACATCCAACCTCCTCTGTCGAGGTGTGTCACCCATGTGGGTACGGGTCGCAACACTTTGCTTGTAACATCCTCAATTTCCAATTCTGTTTTCAAATAAATGAATTGGGCTTTTCATTGACACGCCTATAGTTCTATTTTCTAAGCTGATCATTCCTGAGATAACTAGTCTATTTAGTGAAGCCATTAAGGGATTTTAATATAATAGATTTGAGAATTCGACTATAAATCAACTACTCAACCATGCTAATCTACAAGAGTCATTACGATACTGTTAAAAATGGATTAGAGACTGGAAATAGGTCGACTCAACTGAACCATGTAATTAAATGTGGATGGTTCCACCTAATTACAAAATTCTCGTCAATCGGTACTAGACCGATTTTTCTGTCATTTTGGTACCCTGTGTCTACATTTAAAACCTTGAGATTTTCACGACAACCGAGAGTCGTCAATGTGTCGGAGATGTACAATGTAGCTCGAAAATAATCGACCACGTGTCAATTACACTAAAAATTCCTAAAGGCTACCCGGTAGGTTAGGTCACGCTAAAATCGCGCCAGATTGAAATTGACCGTGAATTTAAACTCGATTTCAAAAATTGAAAGTTCTATCATGTGACGATTTATTTTAGGACAGATTTTTCTGCAAACTGAGATTTTTGGCAAAATTTCAAAGTAGGGCCGTTTTCAACCAAGAAAATCAGAAGACCGCTTTTGGTTGCGTTTTTGGGATTTAGGTTGAACAAATTATTGAGGAAAAATGTTGAATTTGATGATGGCACATTGGTGGGATTTATGGACATCAAATTGAATCCAATTGGAAGAGAATTGAAGATGAATTGAAGTGGATTTGGGGAAATTGGTCCAAAATTCGTAGGCCAAAGGATGTGCAACATTTGAGCCACCAAATGAAGCTTCTTGGGGAAGATTAAGGGCTACAAATTGGCTGAAGAAAGGGCTGAACAAGTGGGGGCTAAGTAATGATCAAACTAAGAGATATTTAGGCATTTTGAGTCCCTCCAAGTCTTTAGCTGTCTTCTTCTTCTTCAACAGCTTGCTTTATCCATTATTGTCACTTTTGAAGCTCCAACATTACAGAGAAACTGAGCAGCTCCCTCCCCATTTGTCGTCACACGCCCATCGAAGTCGTCCGAGCTCCTTACCGCCATGGCACGCCGCTTGTGAGCTTGTCTCGCCTAGCCGCTCGTCCCACGCATTACACACCTGTCACACCTATCCCAAGCCACCTCGCTGTCCCCCAAGCTACCTAGGCCACCGTCGAAGGACCCCCTGGTCGCCGTCAACAGCCATCGTTGCCCGTAGTTGCCTGCTGTAGCTACCAGTCCACCTTCTTGTTGTTTCCACACCAACCAGCCGCCATTCTAACTCTCTCGACCCAACAACCAAAACCGAAGCTAGCAAGGGTTAGTGGACTTCAAGGCCCATTTTTAAGCATGTTCGATCTTCACTTGGTTTTGCCACAGGGTGGTTTATCGCCCATCTTTGCGTCGCCGACGTCGTCAACAGAAATTTTCCCGGCCCGTTTAGGCAGTTAATTAAGCATTTCCGGTCGAAATTTGCATTGTTGGTAATCAATTGCATTTATTTAATTAATTTTGGTATTTATTTAATTATTTATTACTTTCTGGAAATTATACCAAAATAGCCGGTGATCGGAATTTCGTATTGATTGCAATGGTGTATTTAGTTTATGTAATTGAACGCTATTTTGTGCAAATTGAGTGGTGATTGTAATTTTGAGTATTTATCCCAAAATTGTGTAATTTCGGTATTTAATCAAAAATATCAGGGCATCGGTTTTTAACGCCAAAAATGTTTTTAGGCATTGTATTAAGTAGTGGGATTTTTTAAAAGAAATATATAGCATTTGGCTCAGACCAACCGTGTACCCACACACAATTATTTTTATAGGGTATTTTTAATACGATGATATTAAGCCAAGTTCATTATTTTAATTGAGAAATTGGGGTACAAAACACAAGGTCCTTGGCCGGGATTGATTTATTATGTGTTAGCTTGCGTGAGCATTATTAAATTGTCAGCTTATGTGAGCATTATTGAATCGTCAGCTTGTGAGAATAGTATTGTGACATCTCGATTTTCCAATTCTAATTTCATTAAATTGAGATGGGCATTTCGTTGGCACGCATATAATTCATTTCCTTGAGTCGGCCACTCATGTGAAACCTAGTTTATTAGGTGAAGCCGTTAAGACATTCTAATGCATCAGACTCGAGAATTTGATCAGGAAGTGACCTTTCGACCGAGATAATCTGCAAGGGTCATTACGGCACAAATTCAAATCGATTAGAGGTCGGAGATAGGTCGGCTCGATAGAGGCATGTGATCAGGTGTGGGTGATTCCACTGAATCACATAATTCTTGTCGATTGGCACTGGACCGACTTTTCTATCGATTGGGTACCATGTGCCCATATTTGAAACATTGAGGTTACCCCGACAACCGAAAATTGCCAATGTGTCAAAGTGTACATTGTGGCTTGAATTAATCAACCACAGGTCAAATGCATGAAAATTTCTAAAAGCTACCAGGTAGATCAGGACACGCTAGTATTGTGCCAAAGTGAAATTAACTGTGAAATTGAGATCGAATCCTGAAATTGGAAGTCATGGTGTGTCACAAACCTTATTAGGATCATTAAATTAATTTATGGACTTTAATTGGACTCAATTGGAAGAGAATTGAATGGAATTGAAGAAATTAGCACACAAGATTCTATGCCCCAGCGAAAAATGAAATTGAACCTATTGGACTAAAGTTGCAGGAGGTTAGAGTTCGTGGATTGTGACATCACAAGTGATGTCATGGTGTGGGGCAAGAGTGTATAGGATGACAAGTGGATGGAGGGGATTGGCTCTTGGAAAGGTGGGTGTCACTTCCCCCTTGTCCCCATCATCTTCTTCATTTGAACTTGGAGGAGAGAGAGAGAGAAGCTGCACCGTATGACCCAACCAGCTGACGCCCTTCGCCCGCGTGGTCGCTCGCTCGTCGTCCTCCTGTTCACCGTCGTTGTCGTCAACGCTGCGGTGGTCGCTCGTCCGCGTGTCGCCTGCCCGACAGCCCATCGCGTCGTCATCTCCCCTTCGCTCGCAAGGCCGAGCCATCCCAGCCGTTGTTCGTCTTCGTAGGAGCCTTCATTTCAGCTGTGAGCCACCCCCCAGCTCACCGGGAGCTCGTGCTAGTCATCGGCAGTCCTCCTCCGCCTTTCCTCCGCCCGATCAGCTGTTGTGCCGCCTTCCACCAAGCTCGGTCAATGGATGGAAGTTCCAGCAAGATCCGGCCCTTCCAAGCTCGATTTGGCCGCCTTTGGGTTCTCATTTGGTGTTGATCCATGTAGGTTTGTTGTCGGCGTCGTTGTGCTCTTTGCCGGAGACTCGTCCAAAAGCGATTCCGATGAGTTTAGCTCATTAAACCTTGAATAGTGGGTTAATGATGTCTTAAGTGTGTTTAGCTTAGGTTGATTGAGATTAGGTTGTAAGATTAGTTTATTTAGATGTGGATTAGACTAAGGTGATTAATTAAGGTAAAGTATGTTTAATTTAAAGGTTAAGTAGGTTTATTAAACAAATGTTTCGAAATTATTGGATTATTTAATAATATATTATATTCCGAAAATTTTAAATTAAAAAAAAACTCAAAAAATTCTTTTTGATCCTAATTGCTCAAAATTTTGTGCCGATCGCCGCTGTATATTTAGAATTTGAAATTGATGAATGGTTAATGCAAATTGAGTGTTGATTGTGGAAAATATAGATTTTCTTTAGAAAATCTAAAATGTTGGGTTTCGCATCGAAATTGGATTTTTAAAGATTAATATTGTAATTGGGGTATGTGAGTGATGTGCAAAGTGCCTTGGGTTGATTATGAGTTGTATGATAATTAAAGAGGAATTATCTTGAGCTATTGAGCTGGAATTGCCCCTATATGGGATGCCCCATACAATGGATGCGAGTTGTAGTTGATTTTGGGTCCATGCTCCTTCAGGAATGCCGTCGATGTACTGACAAAGCCGCACTCCAAGGTGGGAAGGCGATGCCTGGCTATATGTTAGTAGATAGCCAAACTGCAAGTAGGCTATGCCCTTGTGTAGTAGTGAATAATAATAATTTGGAACGCTTGCTATGATTGCGAAATTAAGTGAAATTGATTATGTTCTGATGGTTTACATTCTTATTATTACTTGTGTTTGAGTGATATGAATTGTACTAACCTGCAGGAAGGTAAGAAGGTGAGGTAAGTCTTCTATGCTATGTGGATAGACCACCCTATGGCATATTTTCTTTCTAATAGGGGTTTAGGAGGGGTGAACTTGCTTAGACAAAGTCTCATCCCGATTTGGGGAAAATATTACAGGGTTGTAAATGGCGGTACCCTCGGAGAAGAGTGGCATGCCGATGGAGATTCACTAGACGACGCAGAGTGCTCCTGACCTTGGAAGTCATTGGGTCTATCAATTGGTTAGGTCCATTGTCTGGGTCCATGTGACCGTGGATGTTAGAGTACCTTATATGTTTAGGGCTTGGTTTCGTTCTGGAGTCGATGGCGTTAGGGTTGGCCCACTGGATAGCATGGACATTCTGTTGACTGTGATGGATGCCATTTTGGGTGAAGGCGTGGTGGATCTTCCCGATGGTGGAGTGATCAACGCATCGCCCCCGGCCTCTTGGGTGACAAATCCTAAGGATGTGGGATCGTCGAACGGGGCCGACTAGTAGTCTTAGGATCGTTCCTCTTTTTGGCGGACCAATCCATGTTGTGTAGACTAACCATTTTTGATGCACATAAACTCTAACCCATTTTTGGTGCATATAGTCTCTGGATCCTGTTAGTATATGTAAACCCTGGAATGATGATGTATGAAAGTATATTGGTTTGATTTTGAATTGATTTTCCTACTGTGTTATCCCGTATGTTTTTGCCAAGGGTTTCTTAGCATGTCCCGCATGCGCATAATAATTTAAATGGGGTCGGCAACACTACCTGGGAATGTCGCATTTACATGACCATGGCGCGTTGTTCACGTGTCTCGGGGTTTGGGGCGTGACAACCCCATTTAAGTGGTATCAGAGCATGGTTCATGTATGGAGTGATAAGGTGCGTGGGAGTCATGGGATAGTTGGTAGGAAAGCCTTTTATTATACTGATGCAAGTGATTGTTAGTTGTTTGTTAACTTGTTGTAAGGTGACTCAGATTCTAATGTGGTATTGGAATTTGCAAATAGGCATCTATATTGAGCCTATAACATGAGTGACCGAGGGCCGAGAGTTGCTAAGAAGAAAGCAGTAGGCCCCGTGTTTTGGGGTGGGTCGCCGATAAGGGTTGGTGCCCGAGGTGCCCTAGGGAGAGCGCAGGCTGAGACCAGTGCGAGTGGTGTAGCATCGTCTTCAAATGTGCAGTAGCCCCTAAGGATCCGAGGTTTGTTGGAATCATGCAAATGCTTGAGTTGATGGGTGACAAACTAGACCAGCAGGCTGCCGCTTCAGCTGCCGTTGCCACTAATGCTGCTAATGTCGCCAATGCTGTTACCGCCGCTAATGCCGCCAATGCTGCTTTCGCTGCAATTGTTGCCGCACCTGCTACCGTTGTACCAGTCGTCAAACTTGAAGTGGAACCTGATGAAATTCCACTTGAGAATGTGGCCGCTGGGAGGCCTAGGCAGAAGTTGGTACAGCATTTTCTGAGGTTGAATCCGCCGACGTTCACAAGAGTGGGAGATCCCGAAGTTGCAGCACTATGGGTTCAGGAGCTAGAGAATTCCTTTGAGTTACTGATCTGCATCGAAGTAGAGAAGGTCGTTTTGGCAGCCTATCAGTTGATGGGGATCGCAGCCACATAGTGGAAGGCTAATAAAGGGATAGTGTTCCCTAAAGGTGTAGCTCCAAAGTGGAATGCTTTTCTTGAGGTCTTCAATGAAAAGTACTTTTCTGATTATGCTAGAGAGTTAAAGATGGCGGAGTTCCAGCGCCTTCATCAAGGTACTATGACAGTCAATCAATATGAAGTGAAGTTCGTTGAACTATCGCAGTATGCCCCCGAGTTAGTTCAAAAATCGGCAGACCAAGCTCGAAGGTTTAGAGATGGGCTCCAGCCGGAGGTGAGGAGCTTTTTAGTACCACTAGATCTGAAGGAGTACAAGGACCTTTATAAGCGGGCCCAGTTGATTGAGAAAAATCAGAATGAGAGAGCTGCTGCATCTGGATCGCGGTTTAATTCGAACAAAGAAGGTAATTGGTTTGGGAAGAGGCCAATGTCTGCGGAAGATATTATGTTCCACTCAACAGGAAGGGTGGGATATGAAAACCATCACCGAACCATCATGAAGTGTGTCGTTCATGTGGAAGACGACATGGTTCAGCCCCGTGTCCCTCTAGGACAGGTGCTTGTTATGAGTGTGGCCAGCAGGGTCATATATCCAATAATTGCCCTAGGAATCAGATGGGACAGCGTCAGTTGCCGCCGTCACCACCGTTGGGTCAAAACAGAAGAATCGTGCCACAGATCATGCCGTAGGGTGGATTGCACTGACCTCCAGCTCAAGGAATGGCTTATGCGATCACCATAGGACAGGCAGAGGATACACCTAATTTGATTGCAGGTATGGTCTTACTGAATGACCAACCTGCTTATGCTTTATTTGATCCTAGAGCTTCTCATTCATTTATAGCTAAAAAATATGTTAAGTTGGTAGAATTAATTCCTGAGTTGTTGGAGTCTATGATTAGCATATCTACGCCATTGAATGATAAGGTGTTAGCTACAGTGGGTTGTCTTGGTTGCAAGTTAGTGATTGGTGAGCGAGAGGGGAGGATAGACTTGATAGTCCTAGCCATGTTTGATTTTGACATGATAATTGGTATGGACTGGCTCACCAAGCAACGAGCTAAAATGGACTGTTATCGCAAGACGATTCAGTTTAACCCGTTAGGGGGTGAGAGTTTCGAATTTATTGGGAGTCGAGGAGGACCCTCGGTTTCCTTAATCTCATCGCTCAAAGCAACTCGCTTGCTAGGCAAGGGTTGCCAAGGTTACCTGGCGACTATCGTGGACATGACAGTGGAGGAGTTGAAGATCGAAGATATTGCAATGGTGCGAGAGTTCCCAGACGTGTTCTCGAAAGAGTTACCGGGTTTGCCGCCAGAGAGAGAGATAGAGTTTGTGATTGAATTAGCACTCGAGACAGAGCCGATCTCTAAAGCTCCTTATCGGATGGCCTTATCAGAACTTAAGGAACTGAAGGTGTAGATGCAAGAGTTGTTGGATAAAGGATTTATTCGTCCTAGTGCATCACTTTAGGGAGCGTCAGTTCTGTTTGTAAAGAAGAAGGATGGTTTCTTGCGCTTGTGCATCAACTATTGTCAACTCAATCAGGTGACAATTAAGAACAAGTATCCATTGCCAAGGATTGATGACTTGTTTGATCAGCTTCAAGAAGCGCCGATATTTTCTAAGATCGACTTGAGAACAAGGTATCATCAGTTAAGGATCAAGAAGGAAGACATAGCGAAGTCGGCATTTTGCACCCGATACGGCCATTATGAGTTTACTGTAATGCCGTTTGGGTTGACAAACGCCCCAACTGCTTTCATGGACCTGATGAATTTGGTGTTTAGAGAGTACTTAGATCAATTTGTAATTGTTTTCATCGACGACATACTGGTGTATTCAAGGAGTACTGAGAATCATGAAAGATACTTAAGGATTGTGCTTTAGACTTTGAGAGATCATGAGTTGTACGCCAAGTTTAGTAAGTGCGAGTTTTGGCTAACTCGTGTGGCTTTCCTAGGTCATGTCATCTCCGGAGAGGGAATCTCAATGGATCCAGTCAAGATTGAAGCAGTGATCAACTGGCCGAGACCGACAATAGTGATAGAAATAAGAAGTTTTCTAGGTTTAGCAGAGTATTACAAACGGTTTGTGGAAGGGTTTTCCGGGCTAGCATCGCCAATGACGAGACTGCTGAAGAAGGAAGAAAAATTTGTGTGGACGAATAAATGCGAGAATAGTTTCCAACAGCTTAAGCAGAAGCTAACTACCGCACATGTGATTACTATTCCATCCGGTCCGGGAGGGTTTGAGATCTACAGTGATGTGTAGTTTAAAGGATTGGGTTGCGTATTGATGCAGCATGGTAGGGTTGTTGTATATGTGTCCCGTTAGTTGAGACCTCACGAGTTGAATTATCCAACGCATAACTTTGAACTTACAGCGATCATATTTGCCCTGAAGATTTGGAGGCATTATCTGTGCGGAGAAAGATTCCAGATCTTCACTGACCATCAGAGTCTCAAGTACTTATTCTCTCAGAAGGAGTTGAATATGAGGCAACGTCGATGGATAGAGCTCTCAAAGGACTATGACTGTGAGATTTTGTATCACCCCAGAAAGGCGAACAGGGTCGCCGATGCACTGAGTAGGAAGTTTTCAGTTGCTCAAATGGTACTTAAGGAATGGGGTCTAATTGAGAGAGCACGAGATTCATATTTCAAATTTGAGGTGGGCCACCTTTCAAATCTTATGGCCACCTTTAGAATTGAACCGGAAGTGCAGGTCAGAATCAGAACTCTTCAGCGGATGGATCCGGATGTTCAGAAAATCCTACAAGAGGATACCGAGAAAAGGAAGGCTAACTTCCAGATTTCTAAAGATGGAATGTTGAGATTCCAAAAACGATTGGTTGTACCTGATGATGTGGAGCTTAGAGAGGAGATTTTATCATAAGCGCATTGTAGTAGTTACAGCGTTCATCCTGGTAGCACCAAGATGTATCAGAATCTACGTCAACACTACTAGTGGCGTGGCATGAAGGCGGACATCGCCAAGCACGTCGCCAAATGTTTGACATGTCAACAAGTGAAAGCTCAACATTGCAAACCGGGAGGACTTTTACAAACCCTTGAGATCCCAAAATGGAAGTGGGAGCATATCATGATGGACTTCATGATGGAACTACTAAGGAGTCAGAAAGGGAATAATTCGATTTGGGTAGTAGTCGACTGATTGACAAAGTCGGCTCACTTCATTGGAGTTCGAAAGGACTTGAGTTTGGATAGACTCGCAGATCTGTATGTACGTCAGATAGTCCGTATGCATGGAGTGCCAATTGCAATTACTTCAAACAGAGACCCGAGGTTCACCGCTACTTTTTGGAAGAGTTTGCAAAGTGCTCTTGGTACAAAGCTTCAGTACAGTACGGCATATCATCATTAGACGGATGGCCAGTCCGAAAGGCCAATTCAGACTCTTGAGGACATGCTGAGAGCTTGTGTAATAGACTTCAAAGGGAGTTGGGAAGAACAGCTTCATCTGGTCGAGTTTGCCTACAACAACAGTTATCAACAGAGTATTCAGATGGCTCCTTTTGAAGCATTGTATGGCAGAGTGTGCAGAATGCTAGTGTGTTGAGATGAAGTCGAGGAAAGAAAGATCACCGATCCAGAGTTGGTTCAGTAGTCAGTGGAGGCAATTGCAGTCATCAAAAACATAATGAAAATCACTCAAAGCCGTCATAAAAGTTATGCCGATAAGCGTTGAAGGCCATTGGAGTTCCAAGTTGGTGAGCACGTCTTTCTGAAGGTGTCACCGATGAGAGGTATTTCCTGCTTTGGCAAAAAGGGGAAACTAAGTCCGAGGTACGTAGGTTCCTTTGAGATTTTGGAAAAAATAGGGACTCTAGCGTATCGTCTTGCACTACCGCCGAGGTTGGCACAAGTGCATGACGTCTTTCACGTATCAATGTTAAGGAAGTATGAACCTGATCCAACACACGTTCTAAATTTTGAGGAATTCGACGTGAATGACAGGGTATCGTATGTTGAAAGCCTAGTTCATATCATGGACCGCAAGGAGCAAGTTTTGCGCACCAAGACCATCCCGTTGGTCAAAGTGGTCTGGCAACACCACGGTACTGAAGGAGCAACTTGGGAAACCGAAGATTCGATAAGAGAATTGTACCCTCACCTTTTTGCTTCAGATATATAATAATTTAAATTTCAAGAACAAAATATTTATAAGAGGGGAGAAGTTGTGACATCCCCATTTTCCAATTTTAATTTCATTAAATTGAGACGGGCATTTCGTTACCACACATATAGTTCATTTCCTTTAGTCGGTCACTCATGTGAAAACTAGTCTATCAGGTAAGCCATTAAGAGATACTAATGCATCAGACTCGAGAATTTGATCAGGAAGTAACCTTTCGACCGAGATAATCTACAAGGGTCATTATAGCACAAATAAAAATCGATTAGAGGTCGGAGATAGGTCGGCTCGATAGAGGCATGTGATCAGGTGTGGGTGATTCCACCAGATCGCATAATTCTTGTCGATCGGCACTAGACCGACTTTTCTATCGATTAGGTACCCTGTGCCCATATTTAAAACCTTGAGGTTACCCCCAACAACCGAAAGTTGCCAATGTGTCAAAGATGTACATTGTGGTTTGAATTAATCAACCACAGGTCAAATGCATGAAAATTTCTAAAAGCTACCAGGTAGATCAGGACGCGCTAGTATTGTGCCAAAGTGAAATTAACCGTGAAATTGAGATCGAATCCTGAAATTGAAAGTCATGGTGTGTCACAAACCTTATTAAGGTCATTGGATTAATTTATGGCCTTTAATTGGACTCAATTGGAAGAGAATTGAATGGAATTGAAGAAATTAGCACATAAGATTCTATGCCCCGGCAGAAAATGAAATTAAACCTATTGGACTAAATTTGTGAGAGGTTAGAGTTAGTGGATTGTAACATTACAAGTGATATCATGATGTGGAGCAAGAGTTTATAGGATGATGACAAGTGGATGGAGGGGATTGGCTCTTGGAAAGGTGGGGTGTCACTTCCCCCTTGTCCCCATCATCTTCTTCATTTGAACTTGGAGGAGAGAGAGAGAGAGAAGTTGCACTATACGACCCAGCCAGCCAACGCCCTTCGCCCGCGCGATCGCTCGCTCGCCGTCCGCCCGTTCGCCATCGTCGTCGTCGTTGCCGCGGTGGTCGCTCGTTCGCGTGTCACCCGCGTGACAGCCCGTCGCGTCACCGTCTCCCCTTCGACCGCAAGGCCGAGCCGTCCCAGCCACTGTTCGTCTTCATCGAAGCCTTCATCTCAGCCGTGAGCCACCGACCAACTCGCCGGGAGCTCGTGCTAGTCACCGCCAGTCCTCCTCCGCCTTTCCTCTGCCTGATCAGCCGTCGTGCCGCCTTCCACCAAGCTCGGTCAGTGGCTGGAAGTTCCAGCAATTAATGGGTTAATGATGCCTTAAGTGTGTTTAGCTTAGGTTGATTGAGATTAGGTTGTTAGATTAGTTTATTTAGATGTGGATTAGATTAAGGTGATTAATTAAGGTAAAGTATGTTTAGTTTAAAAGTTAAGTAGGTTTATTTTAATATAAGCCTTGATGTGACTTAAAGGGATTTTTTTATGATTTAAATAAATGTTTCGAAATTATTGGATTATTTAATAATATATTATATTCCGAAAATTTTAAATAAAAAAAACTTGAAATTTTTTTTTATCCTAATTGCTCAAAATTTCGTGCCGATCGCCACTATATATTTAGAATTTGAAATTGATGAATGGTTAATGCAAATTGAGTGTTGATTGTGGAAAATATGGATTTTATTTAGAAAATCTCAAATGTCGAGTTTGGCATCAAAATTGGATTTTTAAAGATTAATATTGTAATTGGGGTATGTGAGTGATGTGCAAAGTGCCTTGGGTTGATTATGAGTTGTTGTATGATAATTAAAAGGAATTGTCTTGAGCTATTGAGCTGGAATTGCCTCTATATGGGATGCCCCATACAACGGATGTGGGTCGCAGTTGATTTTGGGCCCATGCTCCTTCCGGAACGCCATCGATGTACTGACGAAGCCGCACTCCAAGGTGGTGAGGCGATGCTTGGCTATATGTCAGTAGATAGCCGAACTGCGAGTAGGCTATACCCTTGTGTGGCAGCGAATAATAATAATTTGGAATGCTTGCTGTGATTGCGAAATTAAGTAAAATTGATTGTTTTCTGATGGTTTACATTCTTATTATTACTTATGTTTGAGTGATATGAATTGTACTAACCTGCAGGAAGGCAAGAAGGCGATGTAAGTCTTCTGTGCTGTGTGGCTAGACCACTCTAGGGTGTATTTTCTTTTTAATAGGGGTTTAGGAGGGGTGAACTTGTTGAGACAAAGTCTCATCCCGGTTTGGGGAAAATATTACAGGGCCATAGATGGCGGTACCCTCGGAGAAGAGTGGCATGTCGACGGAGATTCACCAGACGACGCAGAGTGCTCATGACCTTGGAAGTCCTTGGGTCTATCAGTTGGTTAGGTCCATTGTCTGGGTCCAGGTGACCGTGGATGTTAGAGTACCTTATATGTTTAGGGCTTGGTTTCATTCTGGAGTCAATGGCGTTAGGATTGGCCCACTAGATAGCATGGACATTCCGTTGACTATGATGGACGCCATTTTGGGTAAAGGCGTGGCAGATCTTCCCATCAGTGGAGTGATAAACCCATCGCCCCCAGCCTCTTGGGTGACGGATCCTGAGGATGTGAGATCGTCGAACGGGGCCGACTAGTAGTCTTAAGACTGTTCCTCTTTTTGGCGGACCGATCCATGTTGTGTGGACTGACCATTTTTTATACACATAAATTATAACCCATTTTTGGTGCATATAGTCTCTGGATCCTATTGGTGTATGTAAACCCTGGAATGATGATGTACGAAAGTATGTTGGTTTGATTTTAAATTGATTTTCCTGCTGTCATATCCCGTATGTTTTTGCCAGGGGTTTCTTAGCACGTCCCGCATGCGCAAAATAATTTAAATGGGGTCGGCGACACTACCTCGGAATGTCGCATTTACATGACCATGCTGGGTTATTCACGTGTCTCGGGGTTCAAGGCGTGACAAGTATACTATATCAACCTATGTGAGCATTGATATGTTAGCTTGTGAGAGTAATATACTATATCAGCTTGGGTGAGCTATAATATATATCAGCTTGCACGAGCTACCATCTATATATCAGCTTATGAGAGCTATAACCATCTATTTCAGGTTGTGTGAGCAGTGATGGTATCGATTTAATTAATAGATGGGATTGATTAATAGATGGTATTAATCGTATCGATTGTATTGAATTGAATGGATTGAATGATTGACTGGATTGAATTGATTGGTTGAGATTATGAACTGTACTAAAATGCAAGAGGCAACTGAGGCAATGTAAGTCTTCTGACTTGTGTATGTAGCTACCTCTAGGCATATTTACTTCCTAATCGGAGTTTATGGGATGAACTTGCTGAGACATTGCCTCACCCCGTTGTGAGCTCAACCTTTTCAGGTCCTTAGATGGCGATTCCTCCGAAATGTTTTGGTCAGCCCAAAAGGATCACCGAGCAGGGCACTAATATCCCTATTCATGGGGTCCACGAAGTCTGGGTCTATGAACTGGTGAGGACCATCATGTGTGTCAATGTGGGTCTACCTCAAAGGGTACCCTATCAATTCAAAACGTGGTATCGTCGTGGGCTCAATGGACACAGAGTGGGTCCCTTTAGGATTTTGAGGACCCAGTATCAGTGTTAGAAGTCGCTTTTGGCACGGGCACAATTGACCCTCCTGGTGGTGCAATGGTGGACCCAGATCCCCAAGAGACCTTGGAGTTTTCAGTTGGGGATTCGAGTGCCTAGAGAGCTTGTAGGCTTTTTTACTTGGGTAGACTTTTGTCTTTAGACTAGTCTTGTATATAAGCCGAGGTGTTTATAAAAGCGTTTTGGTTGTGAATATGTTTCTTGATTTTCTATCTCGTGTTGATTGTTGTCAGGGGTACTTGTTTTGCTTCCACATGCGCATTAAAATAAATGGGTTGGCAACGCGTCCTAGGAAGTCGCAAATTTATCGACCACCGAGGGATGGGCACGCGCTTGAGGATCAGGGCGTGACATTGGTGTCTTGCGAGGTACGAGTTTGGGAGAACTCATGATCTCATGAAGGGAACTCACGAGAGGCTTTATCCAAAAGGCGAGGTGATGACATATTTTGGAACGCAAGTCATAAGAGAACTCTCATGATCAAGTACCCTTAAACCTAACATTTCCCCTTCTTTTCCTTATGATGATGAGGGATTTGAGGGCAGCGAGATCGGGTCACGACAAAATGTTATTAGGAGTCGCCACTAGCCATTGTTAGGGTCGGCCAACATCTAAATGAGAAATGGCAAGTTTATCTTTTTTTTTCTGCACAAATATAAATTTCTAGAAAAATGGACTTGATTACACTAATATTTCCATTAGCGCCCTTTCGGTACCTAACTAGTTGGTTGTTTTCTATGGTGGTCATGCAATCTTGGTTTACCATTTATAATCCTAAAGGTATTAGTCCACTAAATGATTTTGCATATGTTTTTGTAGGGGTTTCATTATGATTCTGATCTTAACCCTATCGAAAATCTAGGAAAGTAATTAACATACAATGCATTGAAATGCAGTGTAAGAATTAAACATCTAATGAATTGAAGGAAAGAATCTAAGTACGATAATGTAAAACCCACAACTCGTCAGGTGATGACTATTACATGGCCTCATTATTAAGTCTCAAGACATGAACCCAAAAGTTTGCTATTCGAAACTAAGGTGAGGGCCTAAATCTAATCAATTGATTAAGATGAAATCTAAACTTAAACTACCATAACCATTTATTGAAAGTGTGATGTTATGTCTAATCAATTTCATTTGCAAAGCCTACATTACTTGGCTTACAAATATATTGAACAAACCTAATTAAGGCTAGTCTAAACTAAACTATTACAAAATTTGAGATCAGATTGGAAATCGGTCTTTCATCTAGGGGTAAGCATCGAACTAAGGTCAACCCTGAACCAACCCCAGACCGGCCCAACCCTGTTAGTCCTTATTTGGCTCTTAAGGAGACTGGGTCGGTCATTGGTCGTGGAATCCGTGGACCAACACTGTGTAGATTAATACCCGGTCCTAAAAGTTTAGGGTCAATCCAACCCAGACCAACCCTGACTATATATGTTATATATAATATATCTAAAATATATTATATATTATACATTTAATATATTATTTATAATATATTAGCATCGATAGCATTAAATGGCTCTTCAATGCGAAGTCCAAATAATTTTACACCATTCTTTAATGGCTTAGACTTTTAATATCTTTTACGACATAAATAGCCATAATTTATAAATGAGGAAAGTGTTTATGTGAGGAGTCCTCACAATGTCCAAAACAACGTAAACAACTCCTCACGGTATCCTCCAGTACTCATTCTTTTTTGTCTTCTTTATCCGCTTAGTCTTCAATTTGCCAAGATTGAAAGAAACAACTTCCTCGCTCCACTCGGCACTCACCTCGCTCACTTCTGGTTGCTCGCACCACTCGCCACTCAACGCCCGACGCTCACCCTACTCAACGCTCACACTACTCACTGCTTAATGCTTGCCCCAATTGATGCTCACCGCTCATCTCTCTTCGCTAACCTCACTAGTCGTCGAACCTATTATATTGGTCTGGTCCTCGATCGCCTTTTCAAGGAATACAAAAAATGAAACAAAAAAATTATAGGTTGGTCCCAGATTGACCATGAAACTAAACTAAGCCTACTAGGTCAATCCGATCCTCGGCCTTCTTTTCAAAGAGTACCAAAGATGAAACAAAAAAATATTAGTTAGTCCCGCGTTAACCCTGGAACCGGACCGAACCCATTGGGTCGGGTCCGGTCCTTGGTCCTAGACTCAATAAGGTCAGTCCTCGGTCTCAAAAATCGAAGACCAACACTGTGCACATTGGTTCTAGGGTTAGGGGGTGAACCGACCTAACCCAGACCATGCTCACCCCTAATTTCATCCTCACCAACTCTTCTGACTACCATCTCATCGGACCGTCACCTTTGGCCACACCCTGAAGGGTGTCGGTTATGGCATTCAATCACTCATTCATCAATCTATGATATGCCCTCAAGCAAAACAAGGCATTAGCAACATTCACTTTAACTCGACATTCAATCGATTGTTTCAGAATTAGCCTTGCAACTAATCATGTACGTCGATTAACCCAAGCTACCTCCTATTTCACTAAAAGTCATTTAATCAAGATTAATAACAATAGACCCACCACCTGCATTCACAAAACGATGGATCAATTATGTTAATTACTGATTAAGACTAATTACCCGTCGATTGTCATGCACCGTGAGCCTAAGCCATTCTTCTAGAAATTATATGCAAAAGGCTAAGCAAACACGCATTTAGGCTAAATAGCCTTGAATAATCAACAATAAATTGAGTGAGCCAAATTTGATCACTTATTCAACTTTAACCAATTCCGGGCTGTTATGTTTGAGTTCAAATGAGTGACCAAATGACCTCCC
Source organism: Eucalyptus camaldulensis (assembly GCA_019915185.1). NCBI lineage: Eukaryota > Viridiplantae > Streptophyta > Magnoliopsida > Myrtales > Myrtaceae > Eucalyptus > Eucalyptus camaldulensis. Next base: position 34,518,511 of record JAHSVA010000001.1, read on the forward strand.
CATTAAATGGGTTCAGACACTATTAGAAAGCTTAGGATGTGCAATTTAAATCTCATTTGGACCACTTGACCTAATTCGGATCCTATTGACCCGAAATCGACACTACTCCAGATTTTGATCCAGTTCTAACCCGGAAGTTTGAAAATACTAGAAAAATATCTAGAAAATTCAAAATCTCACCAAATTTAACATAATGCTACTTCAATGTGTTCTTAACAATTTCCATGTTTTGAAATTTTTCAAACAAGTCCTTGAACTATGTAAAAATTGTAAGTTTTCCCAGGGACTAAAATGAAAACAGTTTTTAGGCCATAAATGACCTTCACCAATTTTTGGCCAAATTGGTCCCTAAACTTTGCTAACGGGTCCTCCAACTGTCCATTCTACTATTTTAAACCTCTAAGAACAACTTTTTAGTTTTAAATTTTTGTAAAAAGTCCTCCAACTATGTTAAATTGCAATTCAAATTCGGATGAAATCAGAATTCAGACTTTTACTTTAAGCGCAACAATGGTTTCGCTAATTTGTGGATGTCAGATTTCTAACCAAACGACATTGGAATTTTATGAAAATTAGATCACTGCGAAGCTCATAATCTGAAGCTACAGGGATATTTCACCAAGATTTTTGAAATTGCTTTTGAAAAAAAAAATTATAAAAATCGGAGAACACCCCGCTGAAACTCTGAATTTCCAGTTTTACACAAACATGTTTAAACTTCATATCATGCAAATCAAAGCATCTATCAATCACATACCAGTATTCAATAGCTCATTCAAGTCACATACAACGTCATTCAGTAAGGATCAAAATCAACTGACTAATACATGCTTGACTAGACATCAATCAACATAAATTTGCTTGCGATCCACTAATGTTCATCTATCTAGTAATCTACACTCAATCAATCAATGAAAACATGCTTGAATGAACTTCATATATACTCGACTGAACCTAGCTAGAGGATATCAACATGCTACTTTAATATTGATCCTAAATGAGCATTTTCTAATTGATATCCGAAATTGAGATTGATTCCTAAGATGATCTTATCACATCTCCCCCTCAATCAACCATAGATTGAAGCTAGAACTTCGACTCTAGACTAGGTTTGAATTGAGTCTCATCGGATGATCATTTAGGATAATCTAACAAAGATTAGAAGGTCCTACCTTGAAAATGGACTCTGACAAGTGATGAGCGAAACCAGCCGGAATGAAGTAGCTTCGACGAAGATCTCGATCAAGGACAACCACAAATACTTCAATGACACCTTGGAAGGAATGGTCGCAAAGTTGGGCGGCTGAGATACCATCGGAGAATACTGGCGATTGGCTAGGAACGTTGGCCAAGAAATGCTTGTTTGGACAATCGCCGAACATTGGAGAGGAATCGGTCAATTGGTGAACGTCTGGTGAGCTATTGAAGGAACAACGGCCACCTCGAGACTATGAGGAAGTTGGAAGTGGCCATCGCAAGGCTTAGAGACCGAGAAGCCACTAGGATGAGGCTGGAGGAGTGACGGGAGGTGCCAATTACGTCACTAGTATAGAGCAAGCGGTGGCCAGGGAGAGTGGGAGAGAATTTCAGAGAGAGAGAGAGAGAGACTTCGCAAGTTGAAAATGTGAATCCCCGTCTAAGTTTTGGAGGGAAAAAGTTTATATACTATTGTCAGTTTGGATTGTGGCCCTTGGATTAATCCAAGAGCTCCAATTGATTCATTCTCAATTAAGCAACTCTCCTATCGACTAAATTTGTGTCACGTGGATGGGTGACATGTCATGATAGATGGTAGATTGATTGGTGAACGAATGGCTGGGATTGAATGCTCACAAGGATTGATAACTTGGCCAAGCTTGCTTAATGATTAAGTAAATGGTATTTTTGGTAATTTCTTAGACTAAAAGCGAGGGGGGTTAGCCACATGGCTGAGCTGAGGTGGATGGCATAGCTAAGTTAGCTGGCTGACGTGATAGTTGACGTGGCTTGGGCTAGCCAATCAGGTTTGATCGATTGGGTGGAACATGTCTGGACCGACCCAGTTCGACCGGGTTGTTTTGGGTCCATCCAATTTGTCCAATTTCGCTTTAATTTTTCTAATCAAGTATGCCATTTTAATGAATCAAGGATTGTCCTAATGATTGGTTGAAATTGGATCCAACTGAATCGACTAGGTTCAATCTGGGTTCGCTTGGCTCGACTAAATTGACATGCAACACCTCAATTTCTCTGAAATTCATCCAAAACCCCTTAAGTGACACTATGAGTTAGACCACAGTACATAATGGATGTTTGATTGGTCACATTGGACATCAATTGATTAAATTGAATATTAGTCTAGGGTGGGTCAAAATGAAATAGGTTAATTGAAAAAATTCCTCATGGTTTTATTAATCAATGATTGGCCAAATCGGTCATTGGAATTCCTAATTCATTCAAAATGGGATTTTTCCTTAAGCTTGGAAATCCAAAATTAGCTTGACAATTGAATGTAGCATGACCTCCGGATCAAATGTCGTGGAAGAAATTTTCCTAGAAAAATTATTAAAAATGAAAGAATTTTGATTTTTGCGGATTGAAAATCGAAAACGAATGTGGTAAAGTCGATCTTTGATCAATTTTTGTGAAATTGATGATTTCAAAGTCAAAGTAAGGTAAAATTAGTTGATCTGGTGTTTTCAATTTTTTCATTTCTTTTAAAAGTTGACCAAAGGTTGATTTTAGTGGATAATCAAAAAGTCAACTCTTATGACTTCTTTGGATTATTAATGAAATCAATTTTTGATTTAAACAGAACAATATGGAACTTGAAATTTACTTTAAAAAAAAAAACTCTAAGAAGACTCTGTTTGATGAGAAAAGGGCCTTGTTGTGATCAATAACCCCTAATCTCCAGTTTTTATTTTTATATGAGATGTCGGCTAAAAATCATGTGTTAATATATCAGATGTGTACACTTAATCTTCTTTCAATTACAATGCAGTGAGAACATTACTTTGAAGGTTTTTCGTCCAACACCTTTCAACTTTCAACTTCAGCTTCATCTAGATTTTTCGTCCAATGAAAGAAATACAATTTTCTCAAAATGCAACGATGAGCACTTTCAGCTTCATCTAGATTTTTCGTCCAACACCTTTCAACTTCAATGACCTACTCCTTTATAGACATCAATCTTCCCGTTGAAGATTGTCCTGAGGAGCAAATAGTCGTTAGAATTCATCCCTAGCTACTGTTCCGAGGCTAGACTGCTCGAATAGTCTTTTCCTGTGAGCATTAACAGGCTTTCCCAATTTAGGCTCTTTCGCTGTTGTCATATCGCTAGCCACTCTGACAATTTCGACAAAAAAACCATTTCACTTTCTCTAATGATTCCGATTCTTCTGCTATGCTATATAAGGTGCTAACCACTATATTTAATCCTTTAACAAATATTCTTTGATGGTAGTTATTCCAGCATCGTCAAGGATGTGATATCTTCATAAGTGACATGGAAATCATCACTAACTAATTATCGCAGTCAATTGATGTTGTTTATGGCTAGTCTCTACAAGGACATCTTGCGATCTTCATCTAATGAAAACATCATGAACATCGTGTAATTCTTAATAATCATCACAAACATCTACACTTGTCATAATGGATATTATTCTAAGAACACTTTGGGAATGATCAAAATTTCTAGGGATGTTTCTCCAAAACTTACTAGGTACTTCAAGTACAATGGTGATTACATTGCTAATCACTCTACTAGTTTTGACAAAAATCTGTTTCACTTTCTTTAACGATTTCCATTTCTTTTGCTATATTGTTCTAGCTACCAATGGATATAACATTCTTCGATGGTAGTTATTTTAGCATCATCAAGAAAGTGATATCCTCATAAGTGACATAAAAATCATCCCTAGCTGAGTACCCTTGTTAGTTGATGCTATTTATGTGCCGTCTTAAAAGGACATCTTGTGATCTTAATCCATTGAATACATCATGGACATCACATAGTTTTTAAGGGCCAATTTTATAAATAAATAAATAAAAAACACGAACTTTAGGTATTGTCTTATATCTAATCCGAACTTTATTTTGTCTAAAAAAAAAGTATACTAACTTTTATCTGTATTCCAAATCTGGTCCCAATTAATCGAGAAAATATTGGGTACCCTTCGTGCTCTAGCATGACAAATAAGGAGGTGGTAGGAAGGCGATACGTGTCCTCTTGGGCCCACAATGCGGACTGACCGGTAGAAAATGAGGCACCATTTTGAAAGATTTTCACTCCTATAGCTACAGCAAAAGGACGAACAGTAGGGGTTTTTTCTGCAAGTTGTCTTTCCTCTGTAGACCCTCTCCTTTCTTCACGCCTCTCCTCTCCCTTCCTTTCCCTAAATTCAAAATTTCAGGTTCCCTCATCTTCGCTCTCTCCGACGTTCGTGCTCGTGCTATATTTGAGCCAACGTGTCTGGCCAAGCTCCTGCTCCCATCAACATCCGCCGCAACCTCACTCGACCTCACCTCCATCTTCACCGTCACTCTCGCCCTCTCTCTCGCTCCCACTCTCCCTCCTTCGATCTTCCCCCTCGCCCAGCGCTGCCCCTCTGTGGATCACGCTCACAGCCGTGCGGTTCAAGAACTCGAACCCTCGAAGTTGGTGTTCCAAAGGACGGCCTCCCCAACCAGCGACGCTGTTGAGGGAGTGAGAAGGAGGCCGCGGTGGAGTATTCAAGGGACTTGACGTCGACGCAGTGAAGCCTGAGCTCGGGGCTCTTGATGCGGACGGTGAGGGTGAACCCGAGGAAGGCAGCGCGGAGGATGATGATCGGGGCGAGGGCGTAGACAAAGCACTTGCTACTGCTGCGCCTCTGGTTGCGGTGAGGCGGCGGCTTGGCGAAGTGGGCAAGCTCCACGTCGTCGCTCCGGAGGCGGGGTCTGGAGGGCTCGATTGGGCTGGTTGAATCTTCTTTAGGCATCGCGAAAGTCAAAGTTCAAGTGAATGCGAGAGAGCACGGGTCACTTGCAGAGGGGTTGATGTGTTCCTGTGTCGTCGTCCAAGGTTTTTGTCGGTGGAACGTGCGGGACAGTGTGAAAGCTGGGTCTAAGTGGGTCTGTGCTATGCTGCTCTGTCGTTGTTGCTCTTTGAACCTCTGCCGGTGATGGCCGGCGTAGGGCATTTGAGGCGGCGTAGGAAGGTGCTAAAGCCCAAGGCAAGATTGACAGCAGCGGAGGGTGGAGGAAGAAGAGCAGATGGGTAGTTATGGTGGACAACTACACCGGCCAAGAGCATGTTTTCAGGATCATCTCGCCGGAGAGGAAACAGATTGAAGCTTGAGGACGAGATTCATTTGGTTTTGGGAAACAAAGAGGACTGAGACTTTCCGTTGGATCTGGATCTGTCATCTACACTAACTCCTAAAATCTTGCAATGTAAATAGCGATTGATTGAATTATGTAATGACAATGTACAATTTTATTTTATTTTTCGCCTTTTCTATATGCAAGTTGTGTTTTCTGCCAAGCTTGCCTCCTTGAGGCCCTCAAGAAACTATTGAGAACACATGAATTTCTGCACGATCAATATCAGGGACATAAAACACTCAGATCACGCTAAAGCAAATTGCAATCACCAAATATGTGATCGAAAGAAGTTTCGGCAAAACTTGTGGACTGAGGTTGATCTGGACACATTTTTTTCTAAGACTTTAGAGTCTTGTCTGATTGCTTAAGTGATTTTTTTTTTTTTTGGGTCGGGATTGAAACTGTAGGAGAATCCCGTCCCTGTTTTGCTTGTTCAATTGGCTTTGCCTTTGCTCATAGAGCTCCACGATTTGGTTTCGCAGAATCTAGTTATTGGGTGACTGCAAATTGTGCTTGGAATAATTTGTCTGGTCAGCTGTGCAAAAGCCCATTTAAGTTTTGACACATCTATGTGCTTCTGTGAAAATTTCAACATCCAAGCTGTTTTTGTAATTGCAATGTTAAGACTAATCCTTCAGTGCATTATATAATTTATACAATGAAATGAAATATGTTGCAGTCACATCTGAAGAGTGCATATGTTTAATATCTAATAGTGAAGAGGCTGCCAAGGAGTCAATTTTGTACAGCTACAAGCATGGATTTTCCGGGTTTGCAGCAGTCTTAAATCATTCTTAAGCCAAGTTTATTGCAGGTGTCATAGATGTTGCACTGTGAACTTTGTTTTTTTTTTTTTTCCTGTCTAGCTTGGACCTGCATTGAACTCTGCCATTGTGGTGTGATTGAGACTCTTGTGAAATGAATTGAACACAGACCTTCCTAGAGTGGTTCGTGTGATTCTCAACAGAATTTTCAGTCTACGAACCACTCGAAGCTGGGATTTCTTCATGTAAACTCTCATATCCAGAACGGAATTCTTTCGGAGGGTCAACCTCGTGTTTCATAACGCTACGATGGTGTCATGTGAACTGTATCGGACACGGTTGTAAGCCCGATCCTCAAACTTGAACTCCGACTTTTGCAATGCCTAAAGAAGATTCAACCAGCCCAATCACGCCCTCCGGACCCCGCCTCCAGAGCGACGACGTGGAGCTCGCCCACTTCACCAAGCCGCCGCCTCGCCGCAACCAGAGGCGCAGCAGCAACAAGTGCTTCATCTACACCCTCGCCCCGATCGTCATCCTCCGCACCGCCTTCCTCTGGTTTGCCCTCACCGTCTGCATCAAGACCCCCAAGCTCAGGCTTCGCCACATCGACGTCAAGTCCCTCAATTACTCCACTGCGACCTCCTTCTCAGCTCCCTCAAGCGCGTCACCAGTTGGGGAGGCCGTCCTCTGGAACACCAACTTCAGGGGTTTCGAGTTCTCGAACAACACGGCTGTGAGTGTGATCCACGGAGGGGCAGCGCTAGGCAAGGGGGAAGATCGAAGGAAGGAGAGTGGGAGCGAGGGAGAGGCTGAGAGTGACGGTAAAGATGGAGGTGAGGTCGAGCGAGCTTGCGGCGAACATCGACAGGAGCAGGAGCTTGGCCAGCAATGTCAGCTCAAATATAGCATGAGCACAAGTGCTGGAGAGAGTGAGCGAGCGCCGGAGAGAGCGAAGACGAGGGAACCTGGAATTTTGAATTTACGAAAAGGAGAGGAGAGGCATGAAGAAAGGAGAGGATCTCCAGAGGAAAGACAACTTGCAGATAAAAACCCTACCGTTGTCCTTTTGCTGTAGCTACTGGAATGAAAATTTTTAAAAATGGCACCTCATTTTCTACTCAGTCAGTCTAGATTGTGGGCCCAAGAAGACACGTGTCGCCTTCCTACTACCTTCTTATTTGCCACATTAGAGCACAAAGGGTACTCAATATTTTCTCCCGTTAATCCTCCTTTCATAATCATTCGATGTGACATTTCCATTTCAGCAGTAATATTCAACATAGCAACCTGACATGAATATAAAGGAGAAACTACCCTTGGGCTTTCTCTTCTTCTCTCTAACGCCCAACTCATGAGATTGCGGAGAGTTCTATCTAGTGGTTACTTTCTTCAGCAAATTCACGAGCAGGAGTCTTCAATCCATTAGAAGATCTCGCACGCTAGCTTGCTTGCTCATTCTCTCACATAGAGACGCTCGCTCTTGCACATACTCATGCTCAATCACTTGGAGACGTCGTTTGCATTGGAAATTTTGGGCTCGAAGAATCTATGCTTTGCTTAAAGCATTGAAGTGGACAGAGTGTCTAAAGGTATTCTTCTTCTTCTTTTTCTATGTAGGGCTTCTTTTCTTTAGCGAATTCTCGTGCAAGAGTCTTCAATCTATTGGAAGATCTTGCACGCTGGCTTGCTTGCTCATTCTCTCACGCAGAGATGTCACTCTCACTCATACTCACGCTCAATCGCTCGAAGACATCATTTCCGTATGAAATTTTGGGCTCGAAGGATCTATACTTGTATAAGGGTTGAAGTGGACAAAGCATTGAAGGCATTGAACTCTTTAATATTGAAAATATTAAATTACAGTCACCATGTGCTCGATGATTAGTCTAGAAGTAATTTACCTCATAGAAACTAAAGTCAGTTGAAATTTTCTAGGCTTAACATACTTGTGACATTGCTAGGTCTTTAGAATCTAATGGCCTGAAATGAATTTGATCATGGCCATAGGTTGATATATCATGACTTGAAGTCTTGGACTCTGTTGATACCTTCGTTTCTATTAGGTAAATAGTAATCTATTATCTACAGGGGCATATGAAGAACGTGTGATAAATGTTGGAAAAACAAGTTTTGTCCATCCTAATGGAACTGTAAAAGTGCAATGCGCTAAGGTGAAGTGTTGTGTTTGTGGGAAGTGGCTTGTGATTCTTCATCAAATTATTTTGCCTATGAAAGTTGTGAAGTTAATGTGCATTGAGTCTAATTGTTTTTTTAATGTCATAAATAACTTTGATGCCTACTTCTCTAATACATAATGGTACCATGGAGATGCTTTTGGACTTGATGCTGAGAAGATGCATAAACTTATGAAATTTAGGTGTCATCATAAAAGCGCTGCTCCTACTTGCCCCCATAGGCCGACTATGAAGAGGTCCAAATCTACTAAGGTGCAAAACAATGTTGCATTCGAGTGTTTGGAGGAATGGTTAAATTTAAGTTTAGCCTCTAATTAGGTGAACTTTATAGATGATTCTCATGGGAAAAATAATTCAGCAGCTTCAGTTCCGATGAACAAGGCACCATAGTTGGGGCCATTAGATTAATTAACAAATGGCAAGTTGTTTGCAATGTCAGAAGCCGGGTTGGAAGCAAAAGACCACATTGCCTTAAAACAAGATATTGAAAGCGTATGCATATTATAGTTAAATAGAGATGTGAAGCCTATTTGTGATAGACTTACTTCATTCTTCTTCAAATAGACTTTGAGTACAGAACAGAAGGATGTGTTGGATTAAACTCACCTGCTATAGTTTCCATCTGATAATGTCTATGTTAGGAAGGACCAGTATCTCCAGTTGCTAACAAAGCACCAAAGTGAACATAATGGTTGTTATTGAATTGCTTATTGGGAAGAGCTCTTGCTAACATCAAAGGAAGGCCTCATATCATTGGCATCGAGCCAATTGTTAGAGTAGAGGATCTAGAAGTGTTTAGATTGAAATGGTGACCCATTTAATGCAACAAAGCTGCCACCTCCATCAGGTTAGGATGTTCAAAAATTCTGTAATTTAGGTTATAATCGTGGTGGTTAAGAGAATATTCTAGGGTGAGTCATTTTACATTGGCGAATAATATTCATTTATTGGGCTTATGTGGAGGGGTGAGTCGAGATATGTTACAACTCGAACAAAGTCAATTAAATGGACCACAGCATTTCTGTGGGAGTTGCAATGTTGTTTCTATTTAAGTTTGTTCTTGCATAGAGGACTCTGAATCTCCTAGCCGGTTCTTTCTTTCCATTGTTGCTTGGATATTTTGGTCATTGGATTATGTTTTCAAGTTAGAAAGCAAATAGGTACGTCTCGCAAATTGGGCTTGTGTTTTGCACCAAAAGAAGGGGGAAGAGGAGACAAAAATTGCTTGGGTTTCACCAAGTTCAGAACTTGAAGTCGATTGAGTCACGGTAAGGTGCCTTATGCAATAGTTTTTGCAATACATGACTAAGATATTTGACCTGCAGCCATGCACGAAGGAACCATATCAATAGAAATTCAGGTCAGACTTACAAATGCATTGATAGAACCATTTCAAATACTTGATATTTTTGATTACCCGTAAACGGGAAGATCAAAAGAAACAATTCATGGAGGACACATCCTAGACGAGCCAGATTTTACATGTACATAAAAATCTTGTTTTGGAGAGTCTTGCTAGGACGTAGAAAATTCACAGGAAAATCAATCATTTTAGCATTACACAACGCCCTTTGCTTAGAAATATCAAATGACCAAGAAATAAGCTGGCATTGTTGGTATATATATAAGGATAGAAAGTAGCCATTGATCCTACAAAGCTTATTGAAGTTGTATCCACCATTACAACACTTCATATGACCCATCATAGTAGCCATTGATTGTACAAAGCTTATTGAAGTTGTATCCACCATCACAACACTTCATATGACCCATCTCTCTCCCTCTCTCTCTCTCTCCGCCTTTCCCCTGGGGTCAAAGACCGGGAAGGCGAATGCTATCCCATTTCATTTATGGTGTAGAATGATAAGAATTATGCATATTTGGATTAAAGCAAATGCTACTGTTTTGTGAGAGGAAGTTCCTCTTTAACGGCACCATCTTTTTATAGAATCTACCTGTGTAGAATATATATCCCAAAGTATCATGCTAAATTATTCTACAAGTTCCTCAAAATAAACCCTCTCTACATATGCTACCTCCATAATTGAGATGAAAAAGCAATAAAGTTACAAAATCTAAGTTTGCAAAATCCAAAAGCTCCAAGCTCATTTTTTGTCAAGCTTTCTAAACTAGCCGAAACACGATGCATAGCAAAAACATCAACAAATACAAAAACGACATTGCCAAATGCCCAAACACAAAATGCATAGCCAAATGTACTTATAGACACCATCAAACTAGTACTAGCACTTTTTAGTCTACAACTCAACATCAAGTAGTAGGCACTGCACGAGCATTTTAAGATCCACAATTGCATTGTTAACCACCAATTCCAAATTCTTGAGTGCATGGAGGTTTCAAGATATCAATGGAAAACTAGCCTAGCAAACTTCAACGACATTCCTTGCTTTTGTCCATCTCTTGGAAATGTATGGACCTCCAATATCAATAACTCTACACTACCAAGCATCTGTAATAAAAAATAATAATAATAAACACAAACTTGCTTTTCTTCTCGATACGCATATAAAACATTAAGTAGAGATTACCCTTAAATAAAATTTCCCAATAGCTTTAGATATGAAAAGTCCATATCCTTGTCATGCCTAAAGAAACAAAATGAGCATAAAATGTTAATCACAATATACACGTAGCATGAAAATAAAATTATGCTTGATAAAGCACTAGCCTGTGCTCTCTCCTTCCTAATAATAGTGGAGTCTCTATTAGATGGTCTATTGGCCTGTGAACTAGCCTATGCACCACTAATTCCATCAACTTTCCTTGATTTTCCTCTTTTTGCCTACATGTGGAAAAACACAAGAAATAACAAAGTTATCATGTATAATAACCCAACAAAAGTCTTATCAACAATTACAAAATTGTCCAATAAGACATGCCTTGGGTGGCTTGGATATCATAGGATTCTTGCATGTCTCATTGTTATGCCCATATTTAAGGCAATTTGAACATTGTATTTGAATTCCAACTTTCGTCAACTTCTTACCATCACTACTTTGCTCATCCTTATCCGTGATTTTATTTTCCTTTGCTCTACCTTGTTTCCTTCTATAAGGTGGGGGTTTAATCAACTCACCATTAACTTTGGGCCACATTTTCCCCTATTCGTGAATGGGAAGGGAAATTGATACCATTTTTCATAAGCATCTTTCTTCAACAATCATCAACATAATCATTTATCTCTAATTTTTTAAAAGTGATGCAACATATGACATGTCTGCATGGTATTCTAGAGATATCTCATTCCCTACAATGACAGGTCTTTCTAGCTAATTGAACCACAAATCTATTTCCATCTCCTTTAATCTCAAATTTATTCCCCAAAGATGGTCTAGCAAAATTATAACTAGACCTCAGTGTAGTTTTGTCCAACTTCATTCTAATTCTTGGGCAATTGAATCTATTCAATCAACCATTAACTAGCTTCTCTCTATCATCTTTTCCATCAACATAGTTCGTATTTCTTCATGCATCTCAAGAATAGGTTTTGCTCTTAGTATACAAATGTATCCGTTAAAAGTCTCACTTAAATTATTTTCAACTGCATCACACTTGATACCTGTCTTAATGAAAGCCTTGCAGAAGTGCTTAGGGCCTTGTCTCATGAAGTTTTCATAACCTTTAGGGCACTCTATCTTCAAATCTACCATTATCAGGTCAAAATCAACTTCAAAAGTACACTTCACGATCCTCTAGAAAAGATTCTTCAAAGCATCCCCTTTATGTAGTTTTTTCCAATTAGCAAATATATATCACACAATTTTGATGTTCTGCTTATGGAGATAGCCATGAAACTACATTCATTAATTCCTGCAACAAAAGTCAATCAATGAAAAATAAATGTCACAACAATGATTGTACTAGTGTAGTGTAATAGCAATAAAGAAAAATGTGAGATATTACCTTTTGTTGATCACTGATAAAAGTCCAACGTTCGCCTATGCCCACACTTAAGTCAATAAATAACCGAGTGAGAAACCAAGTCCATGGTGCCTCGGACTCGACTTACACAACTGCCCAAGCTCTTGAAAACATTTGATTGTTTCCATCTCGTCTAACGGCACATAACAACATGCCTTTCAATCCAGTCTTTAAGGAAAAACCCATCCAAGCTTATGACACGTCATATCTTGCTAAAAACTGCATTTTCAACTCATCAAAGCCCACATAAAACCTTTCAAATACTTTGGTTGCTAAGTTGACCTCCCTCATGAATGTTCCATTTTTACTAACCCTCTTGAGCTCCTCCAAATAAGATCTTAGCATATCATGTTGCTTCCCTATAGGCCCTCTTATATGACAAGGGCTATCCATATGGCTCTATAGCTTCTTCTTTTTTTGAAGGATCGGAGAAAACCTCTCTATCATCTATCTGCATTTCAATAGCTAAATTAGTGAGAGCTTGGCTCTAATCTTAGGCATGTACTCACGAGCAAGCTATGTAGAAGTGGTTTGCCTATTTGTAAGGCAAACCACTTCTATTGTAACTATGTGGATTTCTGACTCTTTTTATTACAAAAGTTTTCTCATCTTGAACCCAACTACCATACAACCTCCAATCATAACCACCCGCACACTTTGCTTCCATTCTTTTCTTTTGACTCCTTGGCTTAAAAATGTCCAAAATCCACTAGTTACTGCATATTTTTGCACAACAATCTTGAACTCTTCATGAGATTCAAATCTCTTGCCTAGACTAAACATATTCTCATTATAGTCACACATATGATCATACCTATTAACCATTCATCCAATTGTGCTACCAATTTCTTCAAAATTATCAATATTGAGACCACTTAGAAGTTCATCATCCAATATTGCATCTTCATCATCATCTCCCTCATCATGTGGAACAACACCAACCCCCTCCTCCATTCTTATATCAATGGAATCTTCAGAGAAGTCTCCACCATCATCTACGTCCTCTATTATTTCTTTCCTAAAATTCTTCCCTTTTCTCCCTTGTCCCGATCACTTCATCGTCAAATGTATTTATTTAATTATCAGACAAGTCTAATGAACCATTGTCACTGTCACTTTTTTTTTTTTTTTTTTGTAACCTGGGGAACCACCCTACAACCGGCAGCATTGTCATTGTCACTTTCATTCTGTGAAAAAACACAAAAAGTCATACATTGAAAACTAAAAACAATATTCAAACATAAGGGGTGAATAATTGAAAGAACTCACCGTTACTTCTTATTCAACTTGCAACACTTCAATTTTCCACAAGCAAAGCAACAATCGACCTAGAATCCCAACGGGCCCAATCCTATTAAACATAGAGCAAAAAATTGGACATTTGAAGTTCAATATTGGACTTATCATGCTAATCAAATACCTAGTAAGACAACAACTCTACTAATTGTAAGGCATAATAAAAAGTTACAACACACTTCACATCGTGAAGAAGCATGTCACACAACAACGGCTTATTGATCAAAACTCTAAAGAAGATGATAAGTTCTAGCTACCAATATCTAAACACATGACAACCCATATGAAATAGATAATCAGCATTTCTTGTTTCTTTTTTAGCCACAAGTATCGATGAATGTGGTGAAGTGCAAAAGGCCAGCTTGTGGAAGTAGCAAATAGACCAAAGAAAGTGGGCAAATCCAATTTTATACTAATCTGTGGCTAAAAATATTAGTTGCAGCAATTTCTTATTTCTTTTTTTGCACATTGCAAATGTAAATAACCAGCATGATGTTAGGGGAGAAAGTATACTAACATGTAACATGTGACTTCTACTGGTGGAGAGATGGTTTACTTACTGATGACATGAGTTATTTTTACCTTCACAAGCTCAGGTTTCTACAATCCTATTACGTATTAAGATTCTAGAGACCTAGCAAATTCACAAGTTTAATAAGCCTAGAAAATTTCAACTGACTTCAATTTCTATGAGGTAGATCACTTTTAGACAAACCATCAAGCACATGGTGACCGTAATTTAATATGTCCAATGGCAAAGAGTTCAATGCCTTCAACGCTCTGTTCGCTTCAAACCTTAAGCCAACACAAATCCTTTGAGCCAAAATTCTGACAAAAATGACGTCTCCAAGCGATCAAGTTGAGTATATGCGAGAGTGACAGTCTCCGAGTGAGAGACTAAGCGAGCAAGCCAACACACAAGATCTTCCAACAAATTGAAGACTCACAAACGTGAATTTGCTTAAGAAAGAAACCCTAGACAGAAAAAGAAGAATACCTTTAGATGCTCTGTCCACTTCGACACTTCAAGCAAGCACAGATCCTTCGAGCCCAAAATTTTCAACGAAAACGACATCTCCAAGCAGTCGAGCATGAGTATGTGCAAAAGCAAGTATCTTTGTGTGAGAGAATGAGCAAACAAGCTAACGCGCAAGATCTTCCAAAGGCTTGAAGGATCCTGCGCGTGAATTCACTAAAGAAGGTAAAAGACAAAACTCACCCCAATCTCCGAGTCATGTGTTAGAGAGAAGAAGAGAAAGCCCAAGTGTAGTTTTGCCTTTATATCCATGTTAGCTTTGCTGTGTTGGATATTATTGCTAACGTGGAGATGCCACGTCAGATGATTGTGGAAGGATGGTTAACGGTGGCCAGATTTGTGGGGACACAAATGAAAGATATTGCTTTTTTTTTTAGACAAAATAAAGTTCGGGCCAGATTTAAGACAACACCTAAAGTTTGTGCCTTTTACGAACATCTGCACTTATCATAGTAGATAGTATTGTAAGAACAATTTGGAAATAATCAAAATTTATAGGGATGTTGCTCCACCACTTACTTGGTACTTCAAGTACGATGGCGATCACATCGCTGGTCACTTTGACAATTTAAACAAAAATCCGTTTCACTTTCTCTGACGATTTCCTGATTCTTTTGCTGTGCTGCTCCAACTGCCAACGACTATATTTAATCCTTCAACGGACATTCTCTTATGGTAATTATTCCAACATCATCAAGGACATGATATCCTTTGACATAGAAATCATCACTGGTTGATTATCATGGACAGTTGATGCTATTTACAGGCAGCCTGTACAAGATCACCTTGCGATCTTCATCCAATGAATACATCATGGACATCACGTAGTCCTTAATAATCATCACGAACACCTGCACGTATCGTATTAGATATCATTCTAAGAACAATTTGGGAATCATCAAAATTTCCAGGGATGTTTCTCCAACACTTACTAGATACTTTAGGTACAATGGTGATGAAGATCCTTTAGACTATTTACGTTGATATCTTGCAGTTTTTATGAACTTCCCATTCTCTAGACTCATTTGCATAAGTCCTTCCAACTCTTTAGAATCTCTGCACTTTGTATATCTATGTTCTTTTTGGGCGGATATTTCCTTGGGCATAAACAACACTTGCATATATCAAGCTTGTAAGGAATTATGGACTGTTTTGTCAACTTCAAAATGTATTAAGAGGTTTTCTCGGTAAGTTAAGACTTCTACATATTAGTTCACATGCTGGTCTTTCAAGCCCTCATGAACTTCTTGTTCTCTGACTTATTCACCCTTAAGGTCCCTCTAGTCCTTTAAGTTCTTTCACATCGCATTAAGGATATATGCAATGGTGTTGAATCAACAATAGATACCTGGACAGAATTAACCCTTGCATCAAATCATATGAGATAGCTTTGTCATTATTAAAATCCTTAGGGGTTTTCTCAGCAATGTTTCGATGGACTTACATCATCTCAATCAACTTCTTTGATGATATCTTCAATGAAGCATCAGTCATATTATGCTCGGTGCAAGCCTGCTGGAGCTTGTCGACCATTATGTAACCAGTTCTATCCTTGTTGAAGTATTGAAAGGCTGCAATTAGATGCTCTTCACATTCGAATTTGCTAAGGTGAATTGTTGCGGCTATAAATTCTCCGTAGTCTATTGTTCCGCTGTTGTCCACATCAGCCTGCAGAATGATATCAGACGTCACTCTAAGATGACCGAATATATGAATCAGATGGACTTTTTATCTGGTCGGTTGGTTTTGGTTGATGTTCAACTTTAAGAACAGCTTGGAAAAAGTCGACCAAGGATGCAATTTAAAGACTCGAAGTGAAAACAAAAGAACCTACAAGCAATCTACTCACAGCATCCATGAGATCACGTATCTCTTTGTCCTCCATCGTGGAGCCATATCTTCGCAAACCAGCTTTAAGTTCATCAAAGGTGATTGCGCCACTGTTCTCAGTATCCATCGTTTTAAACATTTCTTTCAAACTGGCAAACTCCTCCTTGGAAAGACTTTCAGCAATTACCTGGTGAGACCAGCATAAGCATTAAAGTTTGTCACAATTGAACCCCATTTTTGTAATCCAAACAGGACCTGGTGCAGATCAAATGACATGTAAGTCTCTCATAGTTAAATGAGATGCAGGAATCTTAAAATATTCAACGGGACAAGTGCACATCAGGAGAAGCAAAGCATGAGAGAATCGAGATTCTGCAAACTTTTGGATGAAAAGGGGACTAGCACTTCGCACTTAAAGTTCATGTTATTCCATCAAGAATAGTGATGTGAAATTCGCCATACAACACAAGTTTTGTACAATAAATGTGAAGAACACAACGCATTTAGCGCTCATGATAAAGAACCAGCACTCAAACAAAGTGCACCCCTGTCAATCAAAGCGAGAGAGATTAATATAAAGGTGTCAAATATTTACCTGTGGAGAAATCTTCTTTTAACTTATTCATTGCAGAGAAGTGTTTGAGCCAAAATAAAACTGCTGGATCTAGTGCTCTATCTGGGGCAACTCCATTCTCGCATATCCATGGATGGCCTGAAAATTATTTTCATTAAACTCCTAAACAAAATAAGCCGCAAACAATCAAGAGACCCTACCCATTTGTTTCAATTCTAAAAGTCAAAAATCTATGATTCCTTCACGATAAAGAAGAAAACAAAGAGGAAGGAAGAAATGTTAACTTTATTGCCTTCCCACTAAGTTGAAAATAATAACTGCGGTAGATATAAAGCAACCGACAGTACAGTGGTAGGCAATCCCCACTGTCAAACATAAATATTCCGCCCCATCAGATCGAGAAACATCAATTTTTTATCCCAGATGAAGGAAGAAACTCGTTATAGTGCCTGAGCACCATTTTAGCACTGACGAATTCGAACGTTGCAGAGAGCAATTTTTTAAGTAAACAGTAAAAGAGATGCTGAGAAACAATGTTTGGCTCCTCGAGACAATGCACTCCATACAAGTTTGTTTAGATGATTGAGAAAGAAGCAAAGGAACTGAGCATACATAATACCTCATGAGCTATTAACCATTGGAATTACCATAAAAGTGTTGGTAACTTACTAAAGTGTTATCGACTGATCAGTCAAACTTACATTGCTCACGAGTTTTGATAGTTATCGACCCTTTTCACATGTTACGAGCATGAAATAGTGTTCCAATTTTACCTTGCAGAACAGTAGACGCGTCCAATTTCCCTCACATAGTTGGCTTATTTTAATTAAACATATGTCTTATTCTATTGGAGAAAAGCAAGAGAGTAAGAGATTGTCTTTTTTTTTTTTCCGGTTTTTATAACCAAATGGAAAGAAAGAAATAAATGTTGAAAAATAGTGCAAATTTCCTCATTACTTGAAGCTTTAGTAACAATCTTCCATCATGAAGAAAGAAACCATCAGTTTCACAGCAATTGTCATGGCGCATGCAACTCACAAAAGTGAGGACAAACGTTGGAAACAATTAGCATCATCTATCAACAGAATAAGTTTGCATGAGGAAAAGGAAACATGAATCATGAGAGAGAGAGAGCGATTTTACTTACTAAATAGCTTCTTATATGCGCAGTGCGAATTGAAAAGCTCTCTTGAATTTCGACAATCCTCTCCACCGCCGAAAATAGGATAAGATATATGACATGCCAAAAAATCCCAAGAATACCACCGGGAAACTTACACCCAGTCTTGAGTAAACCCCAATAAAAATAGAGTCACCTTCGTTAGACTCATCTTCGCTCATATTGTGACTATTTCGTCTATCCATACCATTAAGCTCATCTCTAGGACAAACTTTCAAAAGAGAAGCTCCGCAAAGTCCATCATTGCCTCGATAAACAAATTGATCATCCAGGGTGCTTAGATGATTGCTCGATGGAATAGGACCAAATAAATTGTTGAAGGAAAGATCCAAATGACTTAGTGAGTCTAAATTAGATATGCTAGGAGGGATTTCACCCGATAGCTTGTTATTGGATAGATCCAATGATTCTAAATCTCTCAAGTTGCCAATATCTGAAGGGATATTTCCAATTAGCTTATTTTGAGAGAGGTTCAAATTTTGAAGTCGAGCCAACATAGTCAACCCTTTCGGTATTGGTCCATCCAATCCATTGCTTGAAAGGTCAATGGAAAATAAAAAACGGAGCGTGGTGGTGAATTCTAGGCTCATTCCTTTTATATTAACCATGATAGAAAACCCCAGTGGGAACCTCCCATACGGAGTAAAATTGGAGTTGGCCCACATCTGGGATAAGTTGTTAAAACAATGAGGAATGCCTCCGGAAAGGTTGTTATGTGCTAGGTTTAAATACTGGAGATTAACAAGATGGCATAATCGCAAAGGAATGTTCCCAGTGAAGTAATTTCTCTCAAGATCGATTGCTTTAAATGATCGAGCATGTTGTCCAAAAGGAGGTATTCTACCAGTGAGTTGATTGCCACTAAGATCAACGTTTACCAAATCTAGCTTTAGTAAACATTTTGGAAACACTCCATTCAAGCCATTTTCACGGAGGCCTAGAACTCCTAATCGCTTCAAATGGCATAAAGAGTCTGGAATCTGACCATTTAACTTGTTTTCTCCGAAAGAAATCCACTCCAAATTTGCTTGCGACTTCCTCCAACATTGCGGAAGTCTCCCTGACAATTGGTTCTTGGAGAGATCAAGAAAAGACAATTCATCTGACATGCACAACGAACTTGGAATATCACCGCTGAGGTTATTTCTAGAAAGTGACACTAGTCTTAATAGTGGCATCTTTTTTCCAATAATTCGGGATATGTTGCCTCTAAGCATGTTGCCCGAAAGATCCAATCGTTTAGTGTTGGATAAAACTTCAAGTAGCCAATAGGGAACTTCATCTGAGATGCTTGCATTTGACATGTACAATACCGAAATGTTCCTTTGAGTTCGAAGCCAACTAGGGAACCTAGGTCCCACTTTGCAATTGGACATGAAAAGCACTTGAATTTGGAAAGGAGGAACCCAGGATGCACTAATATTGATAACAAGCTCATTTAAATAAAAGTACAACCCGGTCAAGCTAGTGAGATTGGCAAAGTGAAGTTCACTGACAACTCCATCCAGTTGATTATTACGAATGTCCATCACCTCCAGATTGGATAATTGCCCAATACTTTTTGGAATGTTCCCCCTCAATTTGTTAGAAGAGAGGTACAATTTTCTCAAAGATGATAGTTGGCCCATGGTAGCAGGAATGGGACCTGAAATCGAATTCCACGAGATATCAAGGAATTCGAGATCTTTGAAATTTCCAAATTGATTGGGTAGGTGACCACTGAAATTATTGCCGGAAACATCAATAGTCTTCATGTAACTTTGTCCACAAATCAAATCACCATCTTTGGTGCTCAAAATCCTCCCACTAAATTTGTTGGAACGCAAGTTTAGTACTTGCAGGTTGCAGAAATTGCTCATGTTTTTCAAAAGTTCACCCTCCAGCTTATTTCTGGAGACATCAAGGAATCTAAGCCGCTGACTATCTTCAAGGATAAAAGTGGGGAATATGCCTTGAAGGTTATTAAAACTCAAATCAAGATGTTCGAGTTTGCTCATGTTTTGAAACCAAGAAGGAATAGATGAAGTCATGGAATTGCGACTTAGATCAAGAAATTTTAGAGAAGTGAAATTGACATACAAAGAGGATGAAACATCTTCCAAATTACATCCCCTTAATATTAAAAACTCAAGAGAGGAAAGCATGTTGATAGGACTTAACCACTCTTTGGAGCTGGGAAGAGGGACATAAGACAAGTCCAAGTACTTCAAGTTAGAAAATGACGAAAGCCACTGTAGGTTTTCTATTTTAATAGAGGGCCACCACCAGGAATTACTAACATCCAAATATCGTAAGCTGGAAAGGTTAGCAAGTTGATTGGAAACATGTCCATAGAAGCCTACAGATGAGAGGTTGAGATACTCCAGTTTCTGAAGAGAAACTAAGAAGTTTGGGATTCTTTGGGTTGAAAAATTATTGAAACTAAGATCTAGATACCTCAAATCCTTCAGTTCGTTCAGAGCATGATGAATCTTACCTCCTAAGCTACATTCTAGACCATCACAGGGATTACGAAGATCAAGCTTCAACACATGGCCTGTCTTCTTGCTGCATTCGACTCCTTTCCACTTGCAACAGCCCTCACCGATCCATGACTGTAGACGTTCTGAAGGATCGATGAGATCTTGCTTGATTTTCAGAAGAGCTTCCCTCTCAGCACCGATGCAACTTACATCTGTAAAGGCTTTGGAGTGACTGGATTTCGTGGCTTGAATGACAAAGAGTGCAATCAAAAGTGAAGGCATGAAGCTAGGGTAAAATGCCATTGTTGCTGAAAAATGAGCTGAGAACTTCAAGACATTTACATCCGTTCGAAGTCCTTATCTATTTGAGCTTAAAAGAAAAAGTCTTTATTTTATTTTCTTTTAAGATCATGGAATCCTGCCGACAGCAGCTATGCATAAATCACGAGAGTTCTAGTATAGGGACCCATCTCGTGAGTTCCATCTCGTGAGTTCTAGTGTAGAGACTCATCTCTCACGACTCTCCACTTTAGTCAACATCATAACGAGTTGGAAAATCGAATCCGACCAACATGTTTCACCAACTCGATTACCACGGGATAAGTTTTTAAAAAAACAAGTCCTTATTTACCTTCAGGAAAAAAAAAAAAAAGAGTCCTCGTCTGTCACAAGCGTGTCTGGTGGCCCACCGACGAACTGTAGAGGCATCCTATGAGAATTAGATTCGGAGCATATGCTAAAAAGATCCCTTGCTGAAGACGACAAAGTCATTGAAAGGACTGGCCACCTAAAAAGCACCGAAAGCACCCTTCCCTTGCCAGACCTGCCAATTAAAGTATCCGTCATTATTGAAGTCAGGGGTCCCGCTTATTGTGCACCTCACCAGGCCCAGCCGATTCTCAAAACTCTGGCGGTCTCTATCCCCTCGGCCGCCTGCATCGAGGGTTTGCGTACGCAAAATTCACGTGAACGAAAAAAAGCAGAAGAAATGAAGTTTGCTTGCTCCTGAGATTCGACGACGATCGACGCAATGGCTTCAAACGCGGCCTCAAGACAGGATTAATGAAGTGTCGGATTACTTCTACGAGGCCTTGATAAGTAGGTATGATCCTGTTTGATAATCGGTCAAATAATATATGATTCTATTTATTATTTTTTTAAAATAAAATAAATAGATATTTATTCAGTAAATATTTTATTCTCACATATAAATTTGAAATGGTATCAAAAAATATAAATAATAATGTTTTATCTTCGGAAAAGAATCTAGAATCGAATCTGTTTTCTTTTCTTTTTTTCTTCTCCTTCTTCCTTTGGCCTCCAAAGAGAGAAGGAGAAGAAGAAAAAAAAGAATATAATAAAATTAAAAATTTCAAATCATAAAATAATTTGAAATCTTATCAAACATTTTCTTTAATAGAAATTTTAAATAATTATCAAATATTTTCAAATATTCAAAAAAAATTTAGGAAATAAAATAAAATAAAAATCATTTACAAGCATATAATAATTTTAGGAATATAATGATTATCAAGTAAGCCCGACAATCTTGAGCTTGTTGGGGATAGTTCCAGGTTTGCAGGGTCCAAGGCCAAATCGTACCGCTCTAATGCATCGCACCAGCTACTCCCAGCTGCATGGGGCCTCATCATACAATTATGTCGCTAAATCAATGGTAAAAATATATACATATATATAACAAGTACTTTTCTCTTTGTTCTTTCTATTTGGATATCAAGACTTACCTTCGCAAGGAGGGCTACAGATGAGGAAGTGCCAACGACGCCCGAGGGCCACTAGGACGGTCGCCGAGAGGACCTTCCACTACCATCACCTGTTTTTGGAACCAGAGTTTAATAAAGCGACAAAAAAGTAGGAGCATCCTATCAAACATGCAGAAATTTACCTGAATCACTTTCCACATCCCACAATCAAAATTTTCATCCAGGTCATTCTGAGGAGGGACATGAATGATGCAATCAAAGGATTGTATTGATTGAGCGCTCCATGCCACAACAAGTGATAAATCAATCTCAAAGTTGCGCTAACTGTTCCTAGACACCAATTATTATTCTATTGGTAAATCCTACCCATATTTTTGGCATGTAAAAAATTCATCAACATTTGATGTTGATTACTAAGCAATCTTTTACCATTAGCATTTATTTCGCAGAAAATACTTTTATGAAAGATATCTTTCTCGTTTTCTAATTTTTAGATCATTTGAAAAAATGAGTTAATAAAAAGTCTATATTTAAATTAAAAAAAAATGATTTCTTCTTTGAAGATCAAGCTTCAAAACATGGCTTGTCTTCCCGCTGCGTTTGACTCAAACGTCGCCGATTCCAGACTGCAGACACCTTGAAGAATTAGTGAAATCCTTCTCGCACTTCGTAAGAGCTTTGTTCTCAAAGCCAGTCCAACTTACATTCGTAAAAGCTTTGGAATGGCTGAATTCAATGACTTGAATGACAGGTGCATTCAAGAGTGAAGGCCCGAACCTAGGGTAAAATGCCATCGTTGCTGGAAAAATGAGCTGAGAACTTCCGGGAAGACATTTACATTTGTTCAAAGTCCTCGTCTGCCACAAACCTGTCTAGTGGTCCACTAACCAACTCTAGAGGTATCCAATCAGAATTAGATTCGGAGTATATGCTAAAAAGATTCCTTGTCGAAGCCAACAAAGTCATTAAAAGGACTGGCCACTTAAAAAGTAACGAAAGTATTATTGCCCTGCAAGACCGGCCAATTTGTCGTGTCCGTCCTATCTATCAACCGTTGTGGGACCATAAACGAAGAAATAGTAAAACTTAAGGAATTTCTTGTAAAAAGAGGCGAACCTCAAGAAAATATCGGGCAGTCCTTTCGTCTCTTTATCTCGAGTCTTGAGCCATCAGCGAAGATTGGACCCTGCACGGTCCTATTCACAAAAGATGATTATCGAAGGCAGGGGTCCCACTTATCGTGCACCTCACCACGCCCAACAGATCCTCAAAACCCTAGCAACCCCTATCCCCTCGGCCGCCTCGATCGAGTGTTTGCGTCCGCAAAATTCAAGTGGACAAAAAGAAGCAAGGAGAAATGAAGTTTGCTTAGGGCCTGGTGCCAGATTCTGATTTTTTGTTTTCAGAATTAATTTAAAACGAGAATTGCTTTTGGTAAAATTTTTATTTTTGGAAACAAATTTATTCCCAGAAACAATTTTGGACAAGATTTGAGAATAAAAAAAAAAATTGATTCTCTGTCCGAGAATCAGAAAAAGAATCAAAACGGTGAAACCCTCACTCTTCCCTTTCGTCATCCCGGTTGCCGCCCGCCATCGTCTGCCGCCGCCGCTCGCCGGTCCGTCGCCAGTCGCCGGTACAGCGAGTTCGCCAAAGGCTCGCTAGGCCAGGGCGAGGTCCGGCGAGCTCGCCGGAGGCAAGCCTAGCCATCATCCGCCGCCACCGGTCGCCAGTCCGCCACCGGTCGCCGGTCCAGCGGGGTCGCTGGAGGCTCTCCAAGCCAGGGCGAGGTCCGGCAAGCTCGCCGAAGGCAAGCCCAGCCACCATCCGCCGCTGGTCGTTGAAGGCTCGCCAGGCCAGGGCGAGGTCCGGTGAGCTCGCCGGAGGCAAGCCCAGCCACCATCCGCCGCCGGTCGCCGGTCCGGCGAGGTCATCGGAGGCTCGCCAAGCCAGGGCAAGGTCCGGGGAGCTCACCGGAGGCAAGCCCAACCACCGTCCGCCGCCGCCCCCCGCCGCTGGTCGCCGGTCCGGAGAGGTCGTCGGAGGCTCGTCGGGCCAGGGCAAGGTCCGGCGAGCTCGTCGGAGGCAAGCCCAACCACCGGCGAGGCTCGGCCTCGCCAGTGGCCAGGCGAGCCTCGCCAAATCGGGCGAGGTCGAGCCTCACTGGTGGCTGGGCGACCCTCGCCCAGCTGCCGGTGAAGCTCGCCTGGCCACCGGCGCGGCTCGGCCTCGCCAGATCTGGGAGGGCGAGCTTCGACGAGGCTAGGCGAGCCTCGCCCAACTGCTAGCAAGGCTCGGCCGACAAAGGCCAACCTCGCCGAGGGCCGGTGATGCTCCGGTGAGCGTCGCCGGCCAGATGAAGAAGAAGAATAATAGGAAAAAAGGGGAAAAAAAAAAGGAAAAAAGAAAAGAAAAAAAGTTAAAAAAAATTAAAAATTAAAATAAATTAATTTGGAACATAATCAATTAACACGGTATCAAACGCAATTCTATTCCAGAATCAAAAATTTTGGATAGTTACCAAACGCACTTTTTTACTCAGAATCAGTTCTCGGGAACAGAATCAAAAATAATTATTTCTAGTCAAAATCAGCTCCCCGGAACAGAATCGTTACCAAACGCACCCTTACTCTTGAGATTCGACAACGATCGAAGCCCCAAACGAATTGGCAATGGATTCAAATGCGGCCTCAAACAGGACCAATGAAGCGCCAAATTGGTTGTACGAGGCAGCGACAGCGGCGGCAGACGTTGACGAGGATGTGTAGTCGACGATCTTGATCTTGTTCAAGATAATTCCGGGTTTGCCGGTTCCAGGGCTAGACTGCACCGTGGTACATCACTGCACCACATACTCCCGGCTGTACAGGGTCTCACCATACCATTCTGTCGCTAAATCAATGATGAGAAAAAACCTATATAACAATTACTTTTCTCTTTTTGTTCTTTTTATTCGGGATATGTTCATTAAAAATTCTAAAATTTGTGACAAAAGTACAATTAATTCCTCAAACTTACAAAACATACAATCAAATTGTAAAGTTAACACATTCAATTTGACTAATGAAATTTGTTGATGTGGCTTTTTTAAATTAATTTTTAATTTCCATTTTACATTTTTTTAATATTTTTATTTTCCATATGGCATTTTTCATTATTTTTATTCACTTTTTTTAAAAAAATTAGATTTAAAAACTAGAAAAGAAAAGCTAAAATTTATTTAAAAAACTATAAAAAAAAAGACAAAAAAAAAAGAAAATTGACAAGTCACCGACATGCGCTTAAGTGCTTCCACCGCCCATTACCAGAGGTGTTGGCGATGGTCGCCGGCCCTAGGCGAGGGTCACTAGCCCCAAGCAAGGGTCGCTAGCCCTAGACGAGGGTTGGTGACCTTCGGTAGGCTCAAGCAAGAGCACCCAAGTTTGGGCACACAGGCCCTCATGAGGGATCGGCAACCATCGCCTGACTAGGGCAAGGTCTCACCAGACTTGGCAATTCTTGCCAAGCTCCTTGTCAACCTTCACTTGGGGTTGGCGATGGATGTTGGCCCCTCGTGAGGGCCAACATGCTTAGATATGGGCGCCTTCACCCGAGCCTAATGAGGGTCGCCGACCCTTGCTTAAGGCTGGGTGAGGGCCCTTGCCTAGGGCCAATGACCATCGCCAACCCCTTTGACGATGGGTGATGGCAATGGAAGCGCCCATTGGCTACCCTACCATTTTTTTCTTTTTTTTTTTATACTTTTGTTTTTTAAATAATTTTTAGCTTTTCCTTTTTATTTTTAAGTCTAACTTAAAAATCGAATAAAAAATAATAAAAATGTCACATGTTTAATTTAAAAATATCATGTGAGCATTTTTCGTTAGACAAATTGACGATGTTAACTTTAAAACTTGGTTGTACTAATTTAATAAGTTTTATGACTTGATTATATTTTTTGCGAGCTTCATGACTCAATTACACTTTTGTAATAAATTTTTGGACTTCTAATAAATATACCCTTTTTATTTGGAATACCAGGACTTGTGCTCCATAGAGGGCTACATATGAGAAGGTGTGCCAATGAGGCCCTAAGGGGGCCGGTGACCTAGCCCAGATCTACGTGGAGAGCTATGACCCTTGCCTACTGTCAATGAGGGTCACCAGCCCTGGCGAAGGCCTTAGTGTTCCCTACCGACCCTGGTTGACCCTTGCCGGCCTTTTTCGGCAACGGGGGCGACGGCAACAAGGGCCAACCACCTTTGCCCATAGTTTCATTTTTTTAAAATACTTTTTATTTTATTTAATTAATATTTTGGTTAAATAAATTAAAATTTAAGCCATGTCACCGCCACATAAAAGAGAGAAAATATTAAAAAAAGTTACGTCAGCATTTTTTGTTAATCTAAATAAATGGTGTTAAATTTAAGACTTTATTAAACAAATTTAATAAATTTTAGAACTTAATTGAACTTATTGTAAGTTTGACTAAATTGTATTTTTGTAACAAGTTTTAGGATTTCTAGTAAACATATCACATATTTTGTCTTGTTATAGTGGAGCGACAGAGAGAGATGGAGAGCAACCGACTTCTAAGAACCCTGAGCCCCAAAACAAGAGAGAAGAAGAGCATGGCACCATTCCACCAATATCCAGGGGAAATAGCTCCTCTTTCACTTACTCCAAATGGGCGCTGCGTTAGTACCATTTGCATTCCGTCATCCACTTAGCCGCCATGTAGAATTTTTAACGAGACTCATCGACATCAGGACAAATAGTAAAAATGTCCCGAATGGGTACGAATTTGGGATATTGCTATAATCTATGATCTTGGGTAGCTTTTTCCTAAAACTTAAAACCGGCGACAAAAAGAGAACATTTCTACAAAGATCAACTACGACCAATACTGACCAAAAAAAAAAACTACGACCAATGAAAGCCGGATCCCATCTCGATTATTGATACCGCACATACAATCAACACGAATTATCATATGTGGAACCCTAAATCGAGGAGGAAAAAACAGGGAAACGAAAGCTTATCTTCTCGGCAAGACCAATAGGTTCCACAGGCAAACAAATCCATCAGGTTCAACGTGGATGGCTCTTGGGTAGAAGGAAGTGTAGAAGGATCAGTGGCCGGAGTTTTTAGAGATCAGAATGGGTTTTTTCTTGCTGGTTTTGCTAAAACAGTTCGTGCGGCTTCTGCAAGTCAAATGTTGAAGGACTTTTATACTTGATGGGCAGACCTGACTTGTGGAGGCTTCAAGGAAAAAACGTGGAGATAGAAAGCGACGGTGTATTAGTCGTGCAGCTCATTTCAGGAGAAGGCTGCCCATGGGCCCTGCAAAACGTGATTGAAGACGGTCGATTGCACTTAATGAGTAAATTATTGTCGGCGTGAGACCAACCAAATAGTCGATTGAGTTGCTAAAGTCCATCATAGGAAATCACCCTCTCGTAATTGGTTATGTTATCCCCCTTCATCTCTTTGAGATATGTTACATTTTGAAATTCATCTATCTATCGTGTTCCTATGTTTTGCTTTAAATGAATGAAAGTCTTTTCGACAAAAAAAGAAAAAAACAAACAAACTACGACCAATGTAGACTCCAATCTTGCTATAACTCCTTAAACTCCACGCTGATCGAATCCATGGACGGATTGGCAATGCCTTCAAATGCGGTCAGAGAAAGGACCAAATCAGCACCGGTCACAGACTGCCTTGGGGGGGGGGGGGGGGCGGCAGAGGACTTATCCGAGAGGGCGTAGTCCACGACCTTGACCCGGATAGTACCGGAGCCAGGGTTACAGGGTCCAGGGCCAGAGTGCGCCTCGCTGATGCACCGCAACTCGTACTCCCTGCCGCACGCTGCCCCCTGGTCCCATAGTTCGTCGCCCACAGCTGCGAACAGGTGGCTCTTAGGGAACTGGGATGAGCCCTCGCCGTAGCACTCCGTGCCTACATCAATGGCAAGAAAAACGTTATATAGCAAAGTTCTTTTTTCTCTTCTGTGCATTCTGTTATGGGGGGTCGAGACTCACGTTCGTAGGGAGGGCCATAGTACGAAGCTGTGCCAACATCGCCAACAGCACGGGGGACCAGGAGGAGGAGGATGAGGAGGAGGGAGAGGAGAAATCGTAAAAGACTCCTGGTTGCGATTCTTTTATTAGACACCTGCTTCCAGACAAAGCTTCATTAAAGAAGAATAATTAACATGACACGCGTAACTGAAACGGAAAAGAGCAGCACAATCCCCATTCGGCGACCCCACCCTATCCATATTACATATCGCTATGCTACCCAAGCCAACAGAGCCAATCACCAAATATTAAGGGCGCAATTGTTTAGGGAAAGTGTCTTCCAGAAAACGACTAGTCAACCTAAATTTGGAAAAGTGAATTCTTAAATCTACAGTGACCAAAAAACTTTCTGAAACTGCACCTCTTGAATATTTTAATTTTTTTTCTTTCCCTTTTCTTTTTTTGTTTCACTTCTTTTTCTTTTTCCTTCTCCCTTCTCTACTAATAGCCAGTCTCGGGAGAGGTCGAGCTAGCCAACCTCGGGCGAGGATAGGTTTTTTCTGGCCACATCATTGGTTCGCAGGATAAGACAAGGGTAAAATACCGACAAGTGAAAACATTGACTCAGGCCTCAAGAAAACGAAGCGCATCACTATGCAAAAAAGAAAAAAAGATTCTGCAGTGAAAAAAGCACGCATGATCACATGGGCAGGCGACAGGCACAAACCTCTATTTGAGAGGAGAGCGGGTTGACCGCGAGCTCGGAAGAAGTGGTCAACTGCGTCGTTGGGACCGCCGTTGTTGCCTCCTCCTCCGCCGACTCTACACCTCCTTTCACATCCGAAAAGCAACTCCCCATGCTCTCTCCCTCCCTCCCTCTCGAACAAGTCCGATTTCACCTCCGTCGTGGATTCGATTCACACCCACAATTCCTGTCCCTTCCCGTCTCTCTGAAAACCTCTGTTTTTAAATAAACTGCTTCTGGTGAAAATTGTGGCACCCCCCGACTCTCTCTATCCTTTTATTTGAGGCGACAGTAACGCCAAAGCGCGAGGGGCTGGTTGTGACGTCTCGATCGAGCTACGACGTTGCCTATTCCAACCAGCGAAACAAACCCACATCGGAACGATCGCGCGGCCAACAGAGGGATGTAAAAGGTGTTTCCTTTTTGAAGTGCCAATTCCATAAAAAAAAGTACGAATTATCCCAAATTTAGCCCGAACTTTATTTTGTCTCGGAAAAAAGCACTAACTTTTATTCGTGTCCCAAATCTGGCCCGCCCTTAACTCTCCTTCTATAGTCATCCGACCTGGCATTTCCACATCAGATATGTAACACGGCAAAATTGTTCTGGGCTTTCTCTTCTTCTTTAACGCACGACTCATGACTTTGGGGAGAATTCTTTCTAGGGTTTCCTTTCCTTGGTAAGTTCACACGCGGGAGTCTTCAATTCGTTGGAAGATCTCGCGCACTGGCTTGCTCGCTCATTCTTTCACACTGAGACGCTTGCTCTTGTACATACACACGTTCGATCGCTCGGAGACGTCCTTTCCGTCGGATATTTTGGTCTCGAAGGATTTATGCTTGCTTAAGGTCGAAGGACAGAGCATCTAAACGTATTCTCCTCCTCCTCCTCCTCCTCCTCCTCCTCCTTCTGTCTATGGTTTCATTTCTTTAGCGAATAAGTGCGCGGCAGTCTTCAATCCGTTGGAAGATCTCGCGAGCTGACTTGTTTGCTCATTCTCTCACACGGAAACTATCACTCTCGTACATACTCACACTCGGTCGCTCGAAGACATCGTTTCCCTTGAAAATTTTAGGCTCAAAGGATCTATCCTTGCTTAAGGGTTGAAGTCGACAGAGCGTTGAAGGCATTCAACTCTTTGCTATTTGACATATTAAATTACGGTCACCATGTGCTTGATGGTTTGTCTAAAAGTGATCTACCTCACAAGAATTGAAGTCAGTTGAAATTTTCTAGGCTTAATGAACTTGTGAATTTGCTAGGTCTTTAGAATCTTATGGCTTGGAATGAATTTGATCATGGCCATAGGTGGATATGTCATGACTTGGAGTCTTGGACTCTGTTGATATTTTCACACCTATCGGGTAATTTGTCTTTTGTTGTCTACAGGGGCATATGAAGAATGGGTGATAAATGTTGGAAAAACAAGACTTGTCAATCCTAATGGAAGTGTAAAAGTGCAGCGTGTAAGGTGAAGTGCCATGTTTGTGGGGGAAGTGGCTCTTGATTCTTTGTCAAATTATTTTGCCCATGATAGTTGTGAAGTTAATCTGCATTGAGTCTAAATTTGTTTTTTGAATGTCATAAATAACTTTGATGTCTACTCCTTTGATACAGAATGGTACCATGGAGATGCTTTTGGACTTGATGCTGAGAAGATGCATAAACTTATGGGATTTAGGTGTTGCTGTAAACGCGCTCCTCCTATTTGCCCCTATGGGTCAACTGGGAAGAGGTCCAAATTTGTTGAGGTGCAGAACAATGTTGCATTTGAGTATTTGGAGAAAGTGTTAAATTTAAATCTGTCATCCAATAAGGTGAACTTTACAGATGATTCTTATGGGAAAAATAAAAGTTAGGGCCATTAGATCAATTAACAATTGGCAAACTGTTTGTAACGTCAGAAGCTGGGTTGGAAGTAGAAGACCACATTGCCTTAAAGCAAGATATTAAAAGCGTGTGCATCTTGTAGTTAAAAAGAAATGTGAAGCCTATTTGTGATAGACTTACTTCATTCATCTTCAAATAGACTTTGAGTACAGAATAAAAGAATGTGTTAGATTAAACTCACTTGTTAGAGTTTCCATCTGATAATGTTTATGTTGGGAAGGACTAGTATCTCCAGTTGCTAACAAGGCATGAAAGTGAACATAATGGTTGTTATTGAATTGCTGATTGGGAAAAGTTGTTGCTAACATTAGATGAAGGCCTCATGTACTGGCATCAAGCCAATTGTTAGAGTAGAGGATTTAGAAGTGTTCAGATTGAAATAATGAACCATTTAATGTAACAAAGTTGCCACTTCCATCAGGTTAGAATGTTTGTAAATTCTATAATTTAGGTTATATTCATGGCAGCTTAGAGAATATTCTAGGGTGATTCATTTTACATTGATGAATAATATTCATTTATCGAGCTTATCTAGAGGGGTGAGTAGAGATATGTTACAGCTCGAACAAAGTCAATTAAGTATATCACAGCATTTCTGCTGGAGTTGCAATGTTGTTTATGCTTATGTTTGTTCTTGCATAAAGGACTTTGAATCTCCCGGTGGTTGTTTTACCTAAGAAACTTGGAAATGTGCTAGGTTGGCTATGATACTAATGGATGTTTTGCCTATTGAGTGATTGATTACTACCCTGACCATCACTGCTAGCTTGAGAAGACATCATACTTGAAGGAACACCAGTTAAGTTGGGCGAACAGCTGCTCAAATTAGTAGAATATACTAGATTCAAACTGGAAGTCACTCACATAGGATCTATGGCAAAGTTACACTCGAGTTATGGTCAATTCATACGGACAAAAATATAGTTAATGCACAAAAATTATCATCCTCATCATTGGTGATAATTCTTGAGCCGACAACCATTACATGACTATTAGCATCACAGTGCAAACCAATTGTACCAACTTCTAATTACTTGGAATTCTAAGTTCTGCATATCGTATCAGTAACTCAAGCAACAAATATTTATATTGGCTCATTGCTATCTATTGGAAGCAATTATAATCTAAACTGAGAAAGTCGAGCCCTCCTGGCTTGTTGTCAAATAAAATATTCAACAACTTGTCATAAAGATTGCCTCCCTCCCTTCTTCTCATAAAACAGCTTCAGCCGAAACAAAAAGTTCTAGCTTTAGCTGCTCCTAATAATTGGCTTTTGTTCAGGCCACCCAATTGTCAAATCTAGACATGTTTGCTTTGTGGAAAACAAATGCTTTTGCTAAAAAATTTAGAAGAAAGATAATGTGTAGACTACAGTCTACTACTTGAGGCCTTAGGTAACAAATGCCTCCAACATATAGTAGGATGAAAGAAACTCATCCTCTTACCATAGTGCCTACATGTCCAAAATTCAAGATGCTTATCATTCCACACCATACGCACAATTATTCAAGCATGCCGAGATGTAAATTACAAATCACATCACTCCTGATCAGCTCAACCAGTTTGCACCTGATGTGAAGAATATTCGTAAGCTAGAAATTGGTTCAACAAGATTCAAATCAACCTCTCCCTCGAAGATGTAAAGTACAAAGACTAAGTTAGCAAAATCCAAACGTTCCAAACTCATTTTTCTCAAGCTTTCTGAACTAGCTGAAACACATAGTGCATAGCAAAAATATTACAAATACAAAAGGACATTGCCAAATCCCCAAACACATAATGCATAGCCAAATTAACCTATAGACAACATCAAACTAGCACTTTTTAGTCTATAACTCAACATCAAGTAGTAGGCACTACACAAGCATTTTAAGGTCCACAATTGCATCTTTAACCACCAATTCTAGATTCTTGAGTGCATGGAGGTTCAGAGTATTTAATGGAAGATTGGCCTAGTGAAACTTCAACGACATTCCTTGCTCTTGTCTGCCTCTTGGAAATGGATGTACCTTCAATATCAATAACTTTATCACTACCACGCATCTACAAGGAAAAAAAAAAAACAAATAAACTCACTTTTCTTTTCGATATATATAACATTAGATAGAGATTACCCTTAAATAGGAATTCCCAGTAGCTTTGGATATGAAAAGTTCATTTCCTTGTCGAGCCTAAAGAAACAAAATGAGCATAAAACATTAATGACAATATACACATGATATGAAAGTAAAATTATGCTTGATAAAGCACTAGCCTGTGCTCTCTCCTTCCTGATGATAGTGGAGTCCCTATTAGATGGTCTATTGGCTTGTGAACTAGCCTGTGCACCACTAGCTTTATCAACTTTCTTTGGTCTTCCTCTTTTTGCCTACATGTGGAAAAACACAAGAAATAGCAATGTTATCATTCATAATAACCCAACAAAAATCTTAATTTGCAATTACAAAATTGTCCAATAAGACATACTTTGGGCGGCCTTGATGTGATATCCTGATTTTCAGGTTTTGTATTCAATTGAATAAGTCGGGCTTTTCATCAATGCACCTATAGTTCTACTCTTTGAGCTGATCACTCACGAGATAACTAGTTTATCTGGTGAAGCCATTAAGGGATTTTAACGTAATAGACTTGAGAATTCGATCAGGAATCGACTGCTCGATCGTACTAATCTGCAAGGGTCATTACGACACTATCAAGATCGATCAAAGGTTGGAGATAGGTCAATTCGACAGAGGCATGTGATTAAGTGTGGATGATTTCACCTAATTGCAAAATTCTTGTCGATTAGTACTAGATCGATTTTTCTATCGTTTTAGTACTCTATGCTCGTATTTGAAACCTTGGGATTTTTATGACAACCGAGAGTCGTCAATGTATCGAAGATGTACAATGTGGTTCGAAAATAATCGACCACACGTCAATTGCACTAAAAATTCCTAAAAAGTACCCAGTAGATTAGGTCATGTTAAAATCGCACCATATTGAAATTAACCGTGAATTTGAACCCGATTTTAGAAATTGAAAGTTCCGTCGTGTCATAATTTATTTTAGAAATGTCGACTCATCCTTTGAAGAGTTTTTGGTGAGCTCGAGATTTTTTATGGAAAATAAGTTCGGATGATTTGGAAAATAAAGGAAATTCGGAGGGGCCAAATTGAGTGGATGTTTGGCCTCCTTAGTGAGCTATTTGGTGAAGGAAAATTGTGGAAATTGTATAAGCTTCCTCCTTAGCAAAATTGGACATCAAATTGGGGAATTTGGTGAAGAAATTGAAGTCCAAAGTGAGGAAATTCGTAGGCTTGATGGGGGCTACACCTTTTGGCACCAAATTGAGTTAATCGTGGGAAATTAATTGCAAGAAAGTAATTGGGGGACCATAGGGATAAGCTTGTGGACTTTGGGGACCATTTCATGATGAAATTGGATATTTATTGTTGACTTTCTTTCCCCCCTCCATAGCTTCCCTCGCACGCTTGGCCGGTTCCCTCATCCCTTCGCTACTTCTACTTCGGTTCATTTCCCTCCTTCATGGATCTGCTGCCAGCTTCCTCTTCATTTTTCCCTTTTCCTTGTAACCAAGCACCCCCCATTTCGCTGCCATCTCCACCGAATCTGATGCTCCACTTCCATGCTGCAGTTGCCACGAATTTGCTGCTCCACTTCCAAATTCACAAGTTCGTTAAGCCTAGAAAATTTCAACTGACTTCAGTTCCTATGAGGTAGATCACTTCTAGACAAACCATCGAGCACATGGTGACTATAATTTAATATGTCCAATAGCAAAGAGTTGAATGCCTTCAACACTCAGTCGACTTCGACCCTTAAGCAAGCATAGATCCTTTGAGCCTAAAATTTTCGAGGGAAATGATGTCTCCAAGCGATCGAGTGTGAGTATGTGTGAGAGTGACAGTTTTCGTGTGAGAGAATGAGCGAGCAAGTCAACGCGCGAGATCTTCCAACGGATTGAAGATTGCTGCGCACTTATTCATTAAAGAAATGAAACCGTAGATAGAAGAAGGAGGAGGAGGAGAAGAAGAATACCTTTAGATGCTCTGTCCTTCGACCTTAAGCAAGCATAAATCATTCGAGGCCAAAATTTCCAATGGAAAGGACGTCTCCAAGCGATCGAACGTGTGTATGTACAAGAGCGAGTGTCTCTGTGTGAGAGAATGAGCGAGCAAGCCAGTGCGCGAGATCTTCCAACGAATTGAAGACTCCCGTGTGCGAACTCACCGAGGAAAGGAAACCCTAGAAAGAATTCTCCCCAAACTCATGAGTCGTGCGTTAGAGAAGAAGAGAGAGCCTAGAACAATTTTGCCATGTTAGATATCTGATGTGGAAATGCTGGGTCGGATGACTGTGGAAGGAGAGTTAACGGTGAGCCAGATTTGGGACACGAGTGAAAGTTGATGCCTTTTTTTTAAGACAAAATAAAGTTTGGGCCAGATTTGGGATAACACTTAAAGTTCGGGTCAATCCCCTTTCCTGCTCAGCTGTGGAGAATAGCTTCAATTGTTGCATGGTTTTATCGTAGCTGCATGGTCGACTTCTGCATTTGTTGACCAAAGAAAAGAAGGAACATGCATAGAAAATTCGGGTCAATGGTCTTCATGTGTATGAGGAAATGGACAGCTTGGACGGAGACAGCCCCATGCGTGTGTTCTTCATGTCTGGTCATCATCTCCCTCTTGTTAACTAGCTCAGAGAAAGGAATGCGACTGCAAAATTTGATGTCCGAAATCCTCTCTCATTGCATGGAAATGCATGGGGTACGGGGCTGAAATTTCGGAAGTCGATGTCTAGGCGCGCATGAAAAGCACGCTTGGCAAGATACACGAAAGATATTGGTCTCACGAGTGGCGTTACGTATAGAAATTTTTGACGAGACTATAAGGGTACATCGTAAGATCATCATGAAACATGACGTCTCGGCCTGGCGATGGTAATAATAAAACGGCATCCACAAGTGGTGCCAATGACGCAATTCGGCGAGAAATCTGTCAATCCGTCATAGACCGTTACGTACTCGAGATCCGTCGAAATCTGGATATCACATGTGGATATAAAAAATGTGGTGGATATGAAGACATTTGTCTAAGTTCTCATACGGACAAATGGCATGGTTTAATAAAAGATGGAGATATTATGTTAATTTGGACAAATACTTCACGTTGCGGTAAAAATCAAAGAAATTGGTATTCGTTTGAAATGTCGATAAGTCAGAAAATTATTTTGATACCACTAAAATTATTAACAATATACCACTAAAATTATTAACAATATATATAATAGGGAAAACTTAACTCGATAAAACTTTAATATCTGAAATTTATTCGATACGAATTCAGGACGTATTGATCCCCACTGATAGTTACTATACTAATTATATATCCTATATATCATAAACTACAAAAAATAATTCTGGACGTCACAAAAAATCTATTTGAGAGGCATATTGGTATTGATGGAATTGATGTGTGCAATGCTGGTGTTGAAGTTGGACCAAAAAACACCACTTTCATTGCCTAAGACTAGCAACGATGTTGTATTGGGGATGGTGGTGTTGTTTGCCTCTTTTTTGCTTCTAGGTAGTGTCCGTGGAGGGTAAATGCTAGGGAAGACCAATGTTATGATGCAAATAAACTGAAACTGTGTTCCACTGTTTGAAAAATCTAAGTTCAACTATGGTTGATTGCATTAGAAATTCCAAGTTCAACTGTGTTCAATTTTATTAGCAAATCCAAGTTCAACTGTGTTCCATTTTCTGCAGTGATAGATTTCTTGTTCCATTTAGTGCATATATATTTTAAATTCCTTGTAGTGATACTGTCGTTATTCCACTGTCGTCTATGTTCTCATCTACTCTGATCATGTCACACAAACCGAAAAGATAAAGGATTTAGGTTCCTAAGCTTTTAATGACTCTTGTGGTCCTGATTGGAGGGGAGGGATTTGACTGGAGATGAAGAGAAAAAAGAAGCAGAATCACCATCTTCAGTTATATGATTCAAACGATATCTAAAAACCTCTCTTCATTTAGAACTTGGATCATTGGAACAGAAAAAAACCGACTAGCCATTTGCAACCAAGTAGGTATATGGTCCAGAAAAACAGAAGAAAGTGGACATCAGTACCAACTTAGATGATAATAATATAGAGAAACGAACTGGACATTAGCAATTAGGTTGGTATACGGTTCAGATGATAGAACAAGGAGGAAATTACAACCAACTCTAATCATCCATCACAGCCAACAGCGATCACACAACCATGTGCCGTTTATCCACTAATCTTTGCAGATAAATCCAGTAACTCTTGGTGCAAATCAATAGGAATACCAGCCATAAATAGAGCGGTTTCAGATGGATTGAGTTTAAGTACAGATAGAGTCCTAGACCGGTCAAAAACAGAGAGCTCAGCCACCAAAGAACATGTAGCAGTTTCCTAGCTCCGAACGACTTGATGGAGTCCACGTCCATAGTAGAAGAAGATCTCCAAATGATCTTATCAGCAATCTCTGAATTGGAATGGATACTACAAAGTGTTCAACCACACCACTATAAATCACATTTTCTTCAAACTCCAAAAAGCCACCCAAGTGAAGTCAAATTAAGAAATGCCGATCCATCTGCAACAAAATAGCAAAAAACCCATATTTATATTCAATATATGATGGTAGAACTATCTTTAAGTAACAACATGGAGCATGCTCGAGTGAATCTACATAATAGATAAGTCTCAATTCACCAAACTCAATAAGCTATACACAAATTGCACAAGAAACATCAAATTCTAAAAAAATTGGATGTGGTTCACGTAGAGCATTTCATTTCGAAAACAGTAAAATGAATAGTGATCGCATTCAAATATTCATTCAAAACCTCTGTTTGCTTTGCTGCACTCCACTTACCTAAACCATGAGATATTAGGAAATAAAAAGTCCTTATTTTTATTTTTATTTTTATTGCCCACGTCTTGACAGCTTACATTTTATGCCAGAAAGATAAA
This sequence comes from Eucalyptus camaldulensis, assembly GCA_019915185.1. Lineage (NCBI taxonomy): Eukaryota > Viridiplantae > Streptophyta > Magnoliopsida > Myrtales > Myrtaceae > Eucalyptus > Eucalyptus camaldulensis. The sequence goes on from JAHSVA010000001.1 coordinate 34,556,511, forward strand.
GCCTAAAGATGCTGCAAATCAGCTCGAAAGTTCAACTCTCGAAACAATCGCCAAATGAATCGGGAAAGAGCAAGGTCGGAAGTCAGAGCACTACAGTAGCCTAACAAGGAAATCAAGGTACACTAACGTAAAAAAAAAAAAAAAACCTCATTAGATTGTTGGTGAATCGAGAACGTCAAGAATATAATGGTTTTGAATAATCGAATCGTGCTTCTTCCTGTGAAGCGGTCGTAGGTTTCGAGAAATGAAGGAAAAACCCTAGACCCCAAATCATAAATCGTGGCAGCCACGAATTGAGCGGGAAGTGACTTTTTAGCCATGAATTGAGCTACTTCCCATGGAGCAATTAATATATATTGAGATATGTTCACTACAAGTCATAAAATTTATTGCGAAAATGTAATCAAATTCTAAAATTTATAAAAAAATAAAATTAAGTCATAAAACGTGTCAAATTGATGCAATCGAATCCTTATGTTAATACCGTCAATTTGTCTAATAGAAAAATACTTATATTGCATTTTTAATTAGTTTATTTTCCTACATGGCATTTTTTAATCACTTTTTGCTTTAAATCTTATTTAAATAATAGCAAAAAACTAATAAAAAGCTACATAAATTTCAAAAAATGGAAAAAAAAAAGTTGCAAGGATCGTGGCCGCCCCTACTGCCGCACCTGTTGCTTGAAGGAGCTGATGACCCTTGCCAACGGTAAGCGAAGGCCTGACTGTGGTGGCCCTCAATGAGGGTTGCCAGACCGCATTGAGCGGTCTGGCAATCCTCATTGAGGGCCACCACAGTCGAGCAAGGGCTAGCGACCCTAGCCCATATCTAGTTGGAGGGCCGCGACCCTTGCCTACTGTTGACGAGGGTCACCAGCTCTGGGCAAGGCCTTGGTGATCCCTATTGACCTCGGCCGATCCTTGCCAGCCTTTTCCGGTGACAGGGGCAACAACAGGGAGGGCCAGCCACCTTTGCCCATAGTTTCTTCTCTCTCTCTCTTTTTTTTTTTTTTCTGATTTTTTTTGAAATACTTTTTATTTTATTTAATTAATATTTGGTTAAATAGATTAAAATTAAGCTACATCACCGCCACATAAAAAGAGAGAAAATATTAAAAAAAAAGTCACGTTAACATTTTTTGTTAATCTAAATAAACGGTGTTAACTTTAAGATTTTATTAAATCAATTTGATAAGTTTTAGAACTTAATTGCACTTATTGTAAGTTTGACTAAATTACATTTTTGTAACAAGTTTTAGGATTTTTAGTGAATATATCCCATATTTTGTCTTGTTATCGTGGAGCAACCGAGAGAGATGGAGAGCACCCGACTTCTAAGAACCCTAAGCCCCAAAACAAGAGAGAAGAAGAGCATGGCAACATTCCACCAATATACAGGGGAAATTACTCCTCTTTCACTTACTCCACAGGGGCACTGCGTTAGTACCATTTGCATTCCACCATCCACTAAGCCGCCGTGTAGAATTTTGAACGAGAGTCATCGACATCAAAACAAATAGTAAAAATGTCCCGAACGGGTAAGAATTTGGGATATTGCTATAATCTATTATCTTGGGTAGCTTTTTTCTAAAACTTAAAACCAGCGACAAAAAGAGAACATTTCTACAAAGATCAACTACGACCAATGAAAGCCGGATCCCATTTCGATTATTGATACCGCACGTGCAATTGACACGAATTATCATATGTGGAACCCTAAATCGAGGAGGAAAAAACAGGGAAACGAAAGCTCATATTCTCGGCAAGACCAATAGGTTCCACAGGCAAACACATCCATCAAGTTCAACGCGGATGGCTCTTGGGTAGAAGGAAGTGTAGAAGGATCAGTGGCCAGAGTTTGTAGAGATCAGAATGGGTTTTTTCTTGCTGGTTTTGCTAAAACAGTTCGCGCGGCTTCTGCAAGTCAAATAGAAGCTTTTGCTGTTGAAGGAGGACTTTTGTACTTGATGGGCAGACCTGACTCGTGGAGGCTTCAAGGAAAAAACGTGGAGATAGAAAGCGACAGTGTATTGGTCGTGCAGCTCATTTCGGGAGAGGGCTGCCCATGGGCCCTGCAAAACGTGATTGAAGACTGTTGATTGCACTTAACCCAGAGAAAGATGTGCGAGTAAATTATTGTCAGCGCGAGACCAACCAAATAGTCGATTGAGTTGCTAAAGTCCTTCATAGGAAATCACTCTCTCCTAATTTATGTTATCTCCCTTCATCTCTTTGAGATATGTTACTTTTTGAAACTCGTCTATGGTGTTCCTATGTTTTGCTTTAAATGAATGAAATAGTCTTTTTGACGAAAAAAAAAAAAAAAACTACGACCAATGTAGACTCCAATCTTGCTAGAACTCCTTAAACTCCACGCTGATCGAATCCATGGACGGATTGGCAATGCCAACAAATGCGGTCAGAGAAAGGACCAAATCAGCACCGGTCACAGACTGCCTTGGGGGGGCGGCAGAGGAATTATCCGAGAGGGCGTAGTCCACGACCTTGACCCGGATAGTGCCGGAGCCAGGGTTGCAGGGTCCAGGGCCAGAGTGCGCCTCGCTGATGCACTGCAACTCGTACTCCCTGCCGCACGCTGCCCCCTGGTCCCATAGTTCGTCGCCCACAGCTGCGAACAGGTGGCTATTAGGGAACTGGGATGAGCCCTCGCCGTAGCACTCCGTGCCTACATCAATGGCAAGAAAAACGTTATATAGCAAAGTTCTTTTTTCTCTTTCTGTGCTTTTTGTTATGGGGGGTCGAAACTCACGTTCGTAGGGAGGGCCATAGTACGAAGCTGTGCCAACATCGCCAACAGCACGGGGGACGAGGAGGAGGAAGAGGAGGAGGAGGCAGAGGAGGAGGAGAAATCGTAAAAGACTCCTGGTGGCTATTCTTTTATTAGACACCTGCTTCCAGACAAAGCTTCATTAAAGAAGAATAAATAATATGACGCGTAACTGAAACGGAAAAGAGCAGCACAATCCCCATTCGGCGACTCCGCCTTATCCATATTACATATCGCTATGCTACCCAAGCCAACAGAGCCAATCACCAAATATTAAGGGCGCAATTGTTTGGGGAAAGTGTCTCCGCAGAAAACGACTAGTCAACCTAAAAACTTTCTGATCATTGAAAATATTCATGCATAAATTTGGAAAAGTGAATTCTTAACTCTATAGGATGAAAACACTTTCTAAAATTGCACTCTTGAATTTTTTAATATTTATTTTTTCTTTTCTTTCCTTTTTCTTTTTCTTTCTCCCTCACCTAAGGTCGAGCTCACCAACCTTGGGTGAGGCTTGACCTTGTCATGTTCGGCGAGAACGAGACTGGACCTTGCCTCAAGCCGTCATCAGCCAATTGTTGCGGAGGAAGAAGGAGAAAGAAAAGGATAGAAGAGACAAAAAAGAAAATTAAAGAATAATTATTTTTTTAAAAGAAAAAATCAAAATAGAGAAAAAAAGAAACGTATAATTTTAAAATATAAATAAAAAAATTGTTAACAAATTTAATTTTTTTTTCTTAACATAAAGTCATGAGATTAAAATCATTTTCCATTGAAATCCAAATATCAAAAAATATTTTTGATCATATATTTGGAAAATACTTTATCATTGAGTTTTTCGATAAACAAATCCACCTGAAAGGTATATCTGCTTCTAAAGATGCAGCTCAAGATACGACTCAGACAAAATATATAAGCAGCAACCCTACAGTCCATCCTTCCTCACTAGACAGTACAAAATGTATATCCGTCAATGGTGAAGCCATTTCCCCGCTAAGTGGGGTTGGAATAAAAGAACCGTAAGAGGGGAAAAGAGTTCCAGAACAAACATCTCAGGGAACTCGTAAAACCACATTCACCGCAAAGCTGGTGAAATTGTATGCACGGCGCACACATTGGATCAAAGAATAAGAGCATGTCCGTTTGCTTCCAAAATTTAAAACGTTGTCCAAATTGGAGGAAATTATTAAAAAAAAAAGAAATTAACTAACGAAAAATCATGGAATATAATATGTGAATCTATGTGTCCACACTTGAATATTGTGGATGTTTCCAGAGTTCTATATTTGGAAACAGAAAAAAAAAAAGAAAAGCCAGGTGCATGAGCCACAAGATTTATATTAAGCAAAAAGTAAAAATAAATCCAGACGGGTATTAAGCAACTGGAATTAAAAGAAAACGAAAAACTAAAGCCACAAAGCCCAAGTACGTACCCTGCGCACTAAACGGTTGATTGAAGGATGCCATCGAAAGAGACTGTAGATAGGTGTAACAATAACCAGTGCCCCTAGTCGAAGCACAGATAGTGCTAGTCCACTCAGTTTGTTGTCAAAAGCAGCAGCCAAGAATGCTGGAAGGAGGGGTGATTTTAAGGAGGAACCAAGCAGCTACAGTTAAAAACAATTAGCGTAATGTCAGAAAGCAATCCAAAGGTTCAGAAGAGCATGAATAGCACATAGAATGTCTCTACTTTCAAGTGCATCGTCTTAAACATCCATAAGTCTCTCGACAAAATCAGCAGGTCAACAAAAGAAAGCAATGAAACCACTAAAGCATCCAGAAAATGTCAGCTTCATGTCAGGAAAGGTCCAATTTGCTCCATTGCATAGCGTTACCGCCTTTCCTAAGGCACAGTCCTCCATGAACTTGCATATCGGCCAACAGAAGAACTTGACTATGTCTAACTTGCCAAAAGCAATGGCTCATACATTGCATCAACATTGTCCACAGCAAACACCAATTAAACACCCTTGATCATTGCTTAACGTCGTGCCTCCACAACAATTTAGAGTATGCTAGGTTCCAATGGCCATATATCACATATTCATGAAAAATAATGTGATGCGGGACTGCTTGGAGCAATGATGCAAAGTCAAGTAATATAGTAGACATGATAAGTGAAATACTACATAAAATTTCACCCCTGTTATGCAATGAAGAGGAAGGTTGCGGTGTGGTACTGCGTAAACCTTTTCATAGAAGTAGCAGTATTTGAGGATGAAGAGAGTGCTGAGAGCCATGGCAGTGACAACTCCACCAACACCATACGATCTTGTCAAGAAATCACTGCCAAATTTCAATTTACAAATCAAGTTTCTTGAGCATGAAAGCTGTCAAATTCAAGAGTAAATAAACAAAAAATTCCACAAGCAAACTACCAAAAAATGATGGGATTAGCCAGCTGAGGAATAAATGCCTGATGGAGAGAGACTAGAACCTGAGTGTCCAAAGCTAGGCATGTCATTTAGCTTATAATAGATTTTTGGAAGCACAGTCAATACAACACCCCGTCCATCAGTAAAACCAGAGGAAAGAAATATGACCATGGGCGACAGATTAACTGATGCCAATACTAGAGATAATGAAGGAAACAAGGTTTTTGCTGGTAATTCCAGCCCAAACAAGAGGTCTTACTGAAGCATTATGGAACATTTTACCAAATGACTATCAAATGCCGACCATACTATAAGGTTGGTGAGCCAAAGTAGATAATTACTCAGGAAAGACAAGATTTTCCACATTTTTACATGGCAAATAAACCAAGCAATGAAGAATATGTGAATATTCAATGGCAAAGGCTCTTTCACACATGGTTGCAGCAGTCGACCAGCACTCAAAACTTGTTCAAAAATGTTGATGTCGCGAGATGCAAAGATGAATCCAACATCTTATGCTCCATTCGTATGGTCAAACCATCACATTAAACACAATGAACCAGCGGATAGGGCTTCCAGGGACACCACTCAAAGTCATGCTCTGGACACTTTCATGCACATGGTTATGAATGATAAGTTCCTGGACATACCTCCTTATTTACATCGAGTGGAAGTGACAACCTCAAAAATGAAATCCACAATTGAGTGAACATCAATTTTATCTCCATAGCTATTTCGGTGGTAGACAGTACCTGTAGAGGTATTAAACAGAAAAGCAAATACTCAGTTTGTATGATTAGAACGCAAGCACACAAATGACTCTGAATATTCCAAAGGAAAAGTTGCCTCTATATACAATATATACAGAAGATTCATGCTTTTTGCTTTTAGGTCAACCTGTGGTGTTAACAACTTGGACAATCCACTAGCATCATGGAAAAGATCGAACCCAGGTTTCTTAGGCAAATCCATGCTAGTTGAGTCATTTCCATTGCCAACTATTTGCTCTTCCATTTTCAGATCATCCTTGGCCTTAGATTCATCATCTTCCTGAACATCTCCACAAATGTGTGTGTGAGAGATAAAGAGGGAACCAGTGGAACAGAAGCATCATTTCTCTAAAATTAAAGGTTAAAAGGTGCTTGAAAGATTCCTGGTAGAACCTCACAAAAAATATATACTCCCAAGTCCACAATTCATCCTTTCTTATACATCAGTATGTCAGCCAAACTAACAGAGCCACCAAATCACCAAAATTAAAGGTAAATCTGCTATGAAATATTCAGCTCAGAAAAATATATTAAGCTCCAACCATACAATCTATTGTTCCTCACTAGACAGTACAAAATGTCTGTAAGTCAATTATTTAGAGGAAGTATATCCACAGTGGTTAACACAAGGGAAGTAATAAGCATCATGAAGGAGATGCCTGAAATGCAGGGAAAAAAAAAAGCAGAATTGCAAAAGAAAGCCTACAAACTGACAAGCTTTCAATGCAGTTAACACCACAAATTACATTTGGGAATATTTAACAAACATGAAAGCTTTTTCTAAATCCTTTGGGTTCGCAAAGAGCATGCAATACCATTGCAACTGCACCCTACATCATGCCATTACCTAGACAAAAACATCCTCAATAAGTCGCTACTTTCTTCCTACAAACAAACATCACATCAATATTTGAAACGCGCAAATTACCAAACCATGCAAGTTGAGAGGCGCACATCATTCTCTTTCAATTACAGTGAGTATCCTGTAAGTTCATATAAATCAGAATGTTTTCTTTCAAGTGAAATCCATAAATTAAAAAGCTTTTGAGTTAGGTAATACATTAGCCAAAACCTAGGCCACTTCATTTCAAAGCAGCATGTGAATCATCACTGTTTCAAAGAATGTAATGAAACTACTATGTTACTAGTTTGACCAGTTGAATCATAAATTTCTACTTCTTCCCTGGAAGCTAAAATGCATCTAGTGAGAATCTTCCAACTAACACTAAGAATCCCACAAAACCATAGTGTAACCATTTCCCCGCTATGTGGGGTTGGAATGAAAGAATTGCAGGAGGTAAAAAGAGTTTCAGAATAAACATCCCAGGGAAGTTGCAAAACCGCATTCACCACAAAGATGGTGAGATTGTACGCATAGCACACATATTTGATCAAAGAATAAGAGCATGTTTGTTTGCTTCCAGAATTTGAAGCGTCATTCAAATTTCAGAAAATTATAGAAAAAGTTTCGTTAATGAAAAATAATGGAATCTAAAATGTGAATCTAAGTGTCAAAACTTGACTATTGTGGAGGTTTCTGGACTACTATATTGGTGAAAAAAAAGGAGTAAAATGCATGAGCCGGACAGTTTATATCAAGGTAAATCTGGATGGGTATAAAGGGACCAGAATTACAAGAAGAACGGGAAACTAAACCCAAGCGCAAAGCCCAAGTATGTACCCCATGCACCAAACAGTTGATTGAAGGATGCCATCGAAAGAGATTGTAGATAGGTGCAACAATAACCAGTGCAGCCAAATATGCTGGAAGGAGGGGGGATTTTAAGCAGGAAACAAGCAACTGCAGTTAATAACTAGTGTAGTGTCAGAAAGCAATCCAAAGGTTTAGAAGAGCGTGAATGCCACATGGAATGTCTCTACTCTCAAGAGCAATCCAAACAGTTGATTGAAGGATGCCATTGAAAGAGATTGTAGATGGGTGCAACAATAACCAGTGCAGCCAAATATGCTGGAAGGAGGGGGGATTTTAAGCAGGAAACAAGCAACTGCAGTTAATAACTAGTGTAGTGTCAGAAAGCAATCCAAAGGTTCAGAAGAGCATGAATGCCACATAGAATGTCTCTACTCTCAAGTTCATTGTCTTAAACATTCATATGTATCTTGACGAATTCAGCAGGTCAACTTAAGAAAGCAATGAAACCACCAAAGCATCCGTAAAATGTCAGCTTCATGTCAGGAAAGGTCCAAATTGCTCCATAACCCCATCTACTAAAGCCCAGTCCTACATGAACTTGCGTATCAGCCATCTAAAGAACTTGACTTTATCTAACTTGCCAAAAGCAAGGGTTCACATGCTGCATCAACTTTGTTCACAGCAAACACCAATTAAACACCCTTGATCATTGCTAAACCTCATGTATCCATAACAATTTAGAGTGTTGTAGGTCACATATGGACATATATCACATATTCATGAAAATTGATGTGATGCGGGACTGCCTGGAGAAATGATACAGAGTCAAGTAATATAGTAGATGTGATCAGTGCAAGATTACTTAATGAAATTTCGCCCTGTGTTTTGCAATGAAGATGGAAGGTTGCAATAGTGCGTAAACCTTTTCATAGAAGTCGCAGTAATCTAAGCCATATTGCATCATGAGGATGAAGAGACAGCTGAGAGCCATGACATTGATGACTCCAACAATGTCATACAATTCCTTCAAGAAATCACTGCAAAAGTTCAGTTTACCACTTAAGTTTCTCGAGCATGAAAGATGTCAAATTCAAGAGCAAATAAACAAAAGATTCTGGAAGCAGACTCACCAAAACATAACAGGATTAGACAGCTGAGGAATAACAGCCTGATAGAGAGAGAACAGAACCTGAGTTTCCAAAGTTAGGCAATGTCATTTAGTTCATAATAGAACTTTGGAAGCACAATCAATACAACACCCCATCCATAAGTGAAACCATAGAAAAGAAATATGACCTTGGGCGACAGATTAACTAATGCCAATACTGAGATGAAGAAGGAAACAAGGTTTTTGCTGCTGAATCCAGCAACCCAAACAAGTGTTCTCACTAAAACATTATGGAAAATTTACCAAACAACTGTTAAATGTCGCCCATAATATAAGGTTCTTGAGCCCAAACTGAGAAAATTTTTTCTCTCCTATGTTCCTCGTTCAGACTGGACGCTTAAGCTACAGGTTTACTATTTAAAGACAGAGCAATCAACAGATCCATTGCTATGACTTTGTGATATATGGAGCTGCAGATCACAGCTCCAGGAACTGGAAATCACAGTTCTTGGACCTTGAAAATCGCAGCTCATGGAATGCTCTTTCGTTCACCACACACACATAGTACCATACTACCATGCACGCACATAGAATGAACATGCCAGTGACTTCAACATGCGCGCGCATGCGCACTCAGCAAGCCCACATACAGACATTATTCCATTCACTTTTGGATATCGCACATTATACCATACACCAGCACCATATAGAACACCCATTCTGCACATAACACATCCCCAGTCCATACCTCCGTTACATCTTATCCTAGCATGACATACACTCGGAGTTCACCAATAACACCAATTCAACACGCCATCCGTAGTAATAACATACTCCGGCCTTGGAAAAACCCATATTGGCGACAGAAATAACTAGGAACCTTTCCATGTGGAGAATTGCAATCCCACGATAGATCGCAAGGCAATGGATCAGCAACTAGAAACTCAAACAGCGACTCTAGTTGCTTAGCGAACATTATTACCTCCATGGGCCAAGATTCCGAAGTAAAGCAAGACGGAACGGAATGCGAACCAGTTTAATCAGACCGGGTCCGAAGAGACGAGCCACAGAACAACAATGCGACGCAGCAACGACGAATCCCGGACGTAAAGACGCCGCCGAGCGCGTCGCGACAGAGCAGTGAGAGAGCTTTGTCCCTCAGGTTCCGACGACACGACGGACCACCTCGATCATCGGCGGCACCGCGACTCACCTAGTTGGGGGGCGAAACCCGGCATCCGATCCGAGCGGCGAGCACAGGCAGCGGGACGACGGGGCCTCGGCGTTGTCGGGTTAAGGCCGTAAAGGGTGACGATGGTGGGGGAGTTGATTCAGTGCATGTTGGAGTGGACACAAGATGGGAGGAGAAACTGGGTGGTGGAGGGTTCCGGAAGGCTTTCAAGAAGAGTGTGCTTGCTTCGTGTCTCGGCTTGCTAAGGTAGAAAGCACACTTGAATTGGCCGAAGGAAACGGAGAAGAGAGCCGGCACCAGCTAGAGTGGGCAGGAACATTCTCCCTCCCCGTTATGGAGCCGTCAAGAATTCCATTTTTCTCCGTTCCCTTTCTCCGGACAAAATAAATATTCCCAGGATCAATCATGTCTGCATCATTTTTGACATATATATTAGATATATATATATATATATATATATATATATATATTTTTTTTTTTCAATCATAACCTCGACACTTCCACAGCCGATGTCGGAAACTTTTCCACCAAACCACGTCATCAGGTGGAATATAAGTAAAGATTTCAGAAATCTCCTCTCTGTCTTCACCTCTGCGATCTCTCTCCGCTTCCTCCTCCCTCCGCAGCCGCCCGACCTCCGCTCCTCCCCCGCCTTGCCACGACCGCCGTCACCCAGCTGACCACCGCTGCGTCCAAGCGAGCATTGCCCGCTTCCTCTGTTTTTTCTCCGTCTCGTCGTTATCCAGATCTTTAGATCCGGCCTTCCATGGCCGAAATCGTCGGCGCTCGTCCATGGGCGAAGGCATTCAGGCGTCGTCTCTGCCGTCTTTGAGTTCAGCTCCATCTTCCCGAGCATGACCTCTGCTTCCTCTGTTTTTCTTCTTTTTAATTTGAGCTCTGCCCGTGGCCTTCGGGATCTGGCCCGTCGCTATGGACGAGCGGGTCATGGCCGGATCCGAAGCCCAGCTGGTGGCCGAGCGCAGTCCATGGCCTTGGGGTCTCGAGCTCACCGCCCAGGCTCACGGCCACGGACAAGCCGCAGTCGCCTGATCTGTGGACGGAGCCGCCGTGCGAGCCGTGGACGAGACCCGATCTGGACGGGGAAAACGACCGCGCGCCGCCGTGACGACGGAGGGGTGGCTCGGCTGTTGACGGGGCCATGCGCGAGCCGACTGCGAGGGACGACAGAGCCGGCCGCGAGCGCCGATCGTTTTCATTTACTTCTTGTTCCACCTCGGCGTACACGTGGCAATTCGCAATTGAATCCGAGTAAAAAGTACGTACCACCTCGGCGAGTAGGGGTGCATTTGTTTGCACCGTATTTCTGTTCCCAGGAATAGAAATTTCTGTTTTTTTATTTCTGGGAACAAAAAAAGAATAGAAATACGTTTACGTGCGCTTCTGTTTCTTTTTTGTTATTTTGTTCTTAGGAACAAAAAAGAAACAGAAATAAAAAACAACAAATTTGTGTTTCTTATTTTTGAAACACATTTAAGAAATAAAAAATGAACAAAAAGGGAACAGTTCTCCTGTAAGCCTCTCCTCCTGCAAGCGTCTCCACCGTCGTCTTCTCCGGCGCCTCCCACTCTCCGGTGCCGACAGCCGCCTCTGTCTCGAGACCATTCGGCTTCTCCACCGTTGTCCTCTTTGACGTCGACAGCCATTGCGAGTGTCTCCACCTGTGAGCGGGTGATGGAGCTGGGTCGCGGGTCACTGGGCGGTGGTGGCGGCTGCGGTGCGGGGCTCGGCCGTGGGGTCTCGAGCGGTGGATGTCTAGGAGCGGAGCGGCGTGGACGGCCGGTCGAGTCATGGGTCGGCGCGAGGTCGACGATCGAGCGGATCTCGAAGTCGTGGGTCATGGCGCGGTAAGATCTGATGCGGCGGTGGCGAATGGAGGCTCGAGACCTGCAGATGCGTCGATCGGGGGTGAGGCGGAGGGGCGGTCGCCGATGCGGTGGCGGTGAGGAGGCGTCGAGCGCGGTCGCCGATGCGGTGGAGGGAGACGATGGTGTGGCTCTGGGTCACCGTCGGCCCGGCGTGGCGAGGCCGACCTCACGCCTGGCTTGGCGAGCTCGATCTCGCCCAGATCCGGCGAGGCCGAGCTCGCCTAGCGGCCGGCGATGCCGAGCCTCGCCGGGGGCCAGTGAGCCTCGCCGTGGCTGGGCGAGGCCGCCGGCCCTCGTCGGCCGGTCGCCGGCCATGCCGAGGCCGGCGACCGGCCAAAAGTAGAAAAAAGGAAAAAGGAAAAAGAAAAAAGAAAAAAGGAAAAATAAGAAAGAAAATAAAAAATAAAAATAAAAATATTAAAAAATTAAAAGAAATAAAAAAGTTATACAAACTTACGAAATGTGTTTCTATTCTTATTATATTTCTGGAACAGATTTACCAAACGCGTTTTTTTGTTCAAAAATTATTCTCTGGAACATAAACATTTTTTTTTTTTTTTTTTATGTCTGTTCCCAGAAACAATTTTTAAACAGAAAGGTTACCAAACGCACCCTAGTACTCCCCAGCTTTGTTTTTCTTCCTTCTTTTTTTGATAGGTGTGCACTACTCCCAATAAAGGGATATTACGGGTGCGCATGATTTGATTGGGCGATCTCACCTTAGAATTGCAAACCACCCGCTAAAGATCAATTCTAAAAAAATGGAATTAAAACTACTCATTAATTGCATGGATTTACTTGGAAATTGCGCTGTCGAATCCAATTTGATTCTCAAGTAGATTCATAAAGCTGGTCAATAAGCTTTTACCTCCCTTTCTAGTCTTATTTTATTTCTTTCTTGAATTCTTCATCCCATTACCCATAAATAGGACATTAAACCTAGAATACCACAGCTCCTATAACATTGTACACTCAAACGAAAAGACCCATCATTGCACCCCCATCTCCGGTCGCCTCCAACCGCTAGATGGGAATTTTTCAGCATTCATCCTCATCATCATCCATTCAAGACTTGAGAGCGTAGCCACATCACAAATATAGAGGACATTATCAAAGATATGGCCAAAGCACAAAGTGAAGGTAACCAAAGATTAAAGAGATTTGGATTAAGTAGAGATGAAATCTGACTGAAAATACTTTACCAAAAAAAAAAACTTTAACTTTACCAAAAAAAAAATCTGACTGAAAATATACCTAGTAATCAACAAAAAGCAAATACTGCACATCATATATTCACGTACTCCTTTTGACAATTCATAATCAAAGACTAATCCTAACAAATTTGGTTTAGGCATTTCTTCAAACACGTGGTGGGCATGGACTAAGAGGGAGATATTACATATCTTTCACACTCAAATTCGGGCATATCCCAAAATTAGAGATTAATCCCAACAATTTTTTTAGTATTAAAAACTAATATATTATTAGAATATAACTGATCTGATCTAGGTGGATGGGTGAGTGGATCCGCTTATAGAATCAAGAACTAAATCAATACCAACCGGTTCCATTAATTGAAATTGGGAACCCGACTGGTCTCCTTAAGAACCACTGGTTCTACGCAATTTCGATCCATTTCCAGGGGTTCGGGCGAGTCTTAGTTCCTTTACACACCCTTAATTTGCATGCAGAGCTCAAACCACAAGGCCACACCAAGACATCCGACCTTGAAAGGAGAGCATTTGACTGGATTTTTTATTTCTAACCCAAAAAAAGAACAAAAAAAACTGGATTTTTGGTTATTAATTATCTTTGCTGTCAAACCTATCAAATGGATGGGTTAGGTCGGGTTTTGGTTGAGTCATAAATAGTATAACTGAAATTGATCTATCTAACTCATTTATAACCCATTTATTGTAGTATAAAATTCTTGACCCATACTCAACCAGACTCATTTTTAATCTATACTCGACCCATTTAATTAGACTCAAGAAAATTTATTGCTTAGGATTTAAAAAAAAAATATTGCTAAAACATTTTCATGCAATATAAATTTAGTGGGACAATTTTATAATATTGTTTTATAAAATAAGTCTTCATTTGTTTCTTGGAAGATATTTTCCAATAAGTATTTTTTGAAGGAAAATTAAAACATTTTGTTCGCTTGAATATGAAAATAAATTAGAAAATATTTTCCACCATTTGGTATGAAAAAATTTGATTAAATTTTCCTCCATGGCTCCTTTTAATATTATTTATTTATTTATTTTTAAAAAATTAATTTATAATTATTTCTTTTTCTTCTTCTTCGGCCAATTGCTGGCCACAACAATGGCTGACGATCGACCACAGGTGAGGCTCAAGCCTTGCCCTACGTTGGCAAGGCCTTGGCTTCACTTGATTAGCGAGCTTGTGCTCATCAGATCTAGCAAGCTTGATCTCACTCGACTCCGATGACCTTGGGTGTCGCCAGATCAACGAGGCTTGAGCCTCACTTGGCTAGTTGCCAACCGTCACCATGCTGGCCACCAACTAAGGAAGTTGGGAGAAGAAAGAAAAAAAGAAAAAAAGAAAAAGGAAATATAAATAATAATTATAATTTTGATTTTTATAAAAAAATATTTTTATAAGCTAAAGAGAGGAAAGAGAGTGTAAGCCTTGGGTTGGAAATGAGTTTTAAATCCAATTCATTTAAGACCCATTTATTTTTGGCTTTCAATTCTTAAACCCATTTAAGTACTCTCTTCAAGATGTAATGATCCATGTATGACCTATTTATATTTTAAATGAGTTATATATGGATTTAAAACCCATTTTGATAGGTCTAATTGCTATCGAGATCAACTTTGATTGCGGCAAGGAAAGACCATAGGACTAACTTTGTTTCTTAGGCAATTCGTCCCTAATTCAATGAACATGAGGTATTATAAAAGTTCATGATTAAGGCTCCGTTTGAAAAATGAAGAATTTTTTTAAAAGTATTTTCTATGAAGTCATTTTTTCCAAGAAAATGATAATATTTTCTGATATTTTGACTAAAACTGAAAATGAATGTTGGAATAAACAATCTAATTTGATTCTTTTAATATATATATATATATATATATATATATGTTATTTGAGCCCTAATAACTTACGCATGGATAGACGAGGAATTAGGTACTAGCACTAGAGTCTAGGATCCAATCTTGATGAACCCTCATCAAGGCGTTGCAATCAAGTCACAAGGTAGCTAATTCCGAGCGTAAACTTGAGAGCAGGAACTAGGTTCCAAGCTTGGTCTCGATGGACCCAAGTATGGCCTTTGTAGATTCGAGCTTAGGTGTTGGAGATCTGAGCTTGAGTACCAGATCTCAAATTTGGCCTTTACAGACCCGAATCTGAGTGCTAGGGCATGAAGCATGGGCACTAGGGCTTCAAGCTTGACCTTGATGAACTTGGGTGGGGTGCCAAGGGCTCAGGTAGAGGTCCTAAGCTCAACCTCGATGGACCCAGGCGCAAGTGCAAGGAATCCAAGAAACAATGTTGAAGGTTCCCCATCCAAGTATAGAGTTTTGTTTCCAAGTGCTGATACCTATTCATATTTTGAAAAATGTTCTATGATTTTTCGAAAAGGAAATAATTTTCCTAAATTTAAGTATAAGTTTTCTATTACTATGAAACTTTTTCTATTGACTCATTTTCCTAAGCGAAGCAAATATCAGAAAATGTTTTCCACTAAACAAACAAAACCTAAATTCGCAATGTCAAATTATGGGTCGAGTCGGGTCACATAACGGGCCAATTTGCCATAAGTCAATGTTTGACTCGGACATGCCATTATCAAGATAATTGTGGCCCGTCTCTAAACGCAGGCAATGCAATAAAGAATGGTAATCCAAGGCTGTGCAATATTGATATTTTTGTTGAGGGTTCAAATTCGAGATCAAATGCAGGACAGATTTTGGGCGAAAAATTTTGGTGTCACACACCAACATCCTCAAGTCATTACTTTCTTCCTATATACAAACAACACCCGCATCATTATAAGGCGTCCTAAAGTAGACTCTTTCAATGGTCCTTCTTGTTTGACATGTACAAATTGCCAAAGCACGTAGGTTGAGGGGCACGTCACATTCTCTTTCAATGATATCGTAATGATACTACTTCACTTTTCAAACAGTATATGAATCACTATCGTTTCAAATATTGTAATGATCTTACTATCTTACTACCGTGACAAGTTAGAATCATAAATTTCTATTTCTTCCCCTGAAAGCTTAAATGCACCTTGTGAACATATTACGATTAGCACCAACAATCCTACACAGCCGCAGTGTAACCATTTCTCCACTAAGTGGAGCCGGAACAATGGAATCGTATGAACAGGTAAAGAGAATTCCCGAATTGACATCACGGGGAACTTGCAAAACCACATTCACCACAAATATGGTGAGATTATAAGCATAGCACACATATCAGATGAAAGACTAAGAGCATGTCCGTTCACATTTACAAGAAAGCAAACGCCAAAATCTAAAACATGACTTGAATTAGAGAATATTATGCAAAAAAATTTTGCTGACGAAAAATATTGGCAAATAATATGTGAATCTACACTTAAACGCTTGAGAATTGTAGAGATTTCAAGAGTTCTACATTTGGGAAAAAGCAAAGTACATGAGCCGCACGATTTATATTAAGCAAAAAATAAATATAAAACATGCCTTAGGGGACAGAAATTCAAAGAAGAACAAAAGAATAAAGTCATACGTCTTTTTTTTTTTTTATAATTCAAGTAATAAAAAATATTATTATTTTTTTAAATATTGTAAAAATTATCCATATCAGTGTTGATCATATCACATAAGTCGGTCTTTGAAGAAGTGAAGCCTTATTGGTGCGGTTTCCTTCATGGGATAGATTTATAAGAATTTACGTTAGCAATTTTTGATCAAAATTTGTTAAATGAACTCAATTGACAAGATGTGAAAATATTTAAGATTAAATTGGTCAAATTAAAATATTTAGGAATGAATTAATACATAATACAATAGATTTAGTATTTTTTTTTTTGGTATTTATCCCCAAACAAAAGAGAGAAAAGAACAAATTATAGAAACCCAAACAACGAGCCTTCGGGCGCAACGTGTTGATCAGTTTGCATAGCCCTCGCACCAATCTGGGCGAATGGCCTCTCTAGTATTGAGCAAACACGATGAAGAGCTCGCCTGGGATCCCGCAAAGCCAGATCAAACTGTAATGATGGCAGTGATGCTATGATCTCTCCCATTGTATATGCCAAAGGTGACCGGTTTCTGGTCTGGTCCAATCCCACTAAAAAATCGTAAGAAATGATTGGTTTTCAGTTTCTGAATTCGGGGACAGGCGATCCGATGGAATTAGTGAAAAACAGCTGTTCATTTGGATTGTCTCAATTTAGTCCCTCCGACTTGCCCGCCGATTTCAAGGAGAGATAAATGGCCCCAAATCGACGAGCTCTCTACGATTCATGTACCGTAAACTTGACTACGAAGCGAAAATTAAAGGATAAACAGACTATTAGCAAGAGACGAGACGGAGGGGTAGACCTGCCTACTGGTATGGGAGGGTTTCTGACGCGTGGAGAGTCGTCTTCCGACTTGCCTACTGGTCTGAGAGTAGAGGCGTGACAGGCGAGAGGCGAGTACCGCGAGAGCTCAGAGGCGCGAGGGAAAGAGCGAGGCGTGAGAGCTGAGAGGCGAGCGTCGAGTGAGGGCTGAGAAGCGAGAGGCGATTACCGTTGGGGGTCGAGGGAGGCTGGAGGCGTGCGTGCGTGGGAGGCGAGAGGCGATAAAGGTTGATTGTGAAAGAGGAGAGGGGAAAAGCAGAGAGGCGGGCGTGCGTGCCAGCGCCAAGGGCGAACAGGGAAACTAGGAAGGAGGATAAATAAATAATGATCGAGTAATCAGGGAAGAATTGGACTAAAAATTACCGATTCCAATTTTATGAAATCAGAAATCGGACTAACGCTTTCAGAAATTACTCAAAACCAATCGATTCGGTCCATCAAAGTTCTTGAAAGAAAAAAAAGGTGTATCTTCCTTAAATTTCTCTTTCCTTGTTTCGCTGAATTGGTTCTGCTTACCTCTGATTTTTTTTTGGGTTCACGAAGCTTCAAGCTTTCATACCCAGTTCCGAAATCTCCCTTTTTTGTTCTTACAGTTCAATTTTTCTTGTTGTGGGTTAATAATTTCTTTCGAAGATTATCTTTTTGCATTTTTTTTTTAATTTGGTGGGTTTCAATTGGTTCTTTTACATGGGAAGAAGAGGACTAGGGTTTTAATAACGACAGAATCAATCCGTAAGTTTCTTTGTATTAGGTTTTAGGACTAGAGCGCTTTGATGTTGAGCTAATGCGACTCTTTTTGTGCTTTTACCAGGGAGTATTTACTCGATTCTGGGTTTATACGAGTTGCCGAGGAGCTGCGGATTTTACTAGATACTATGGAGACTTCATATGTGCAGAGTCTGTGAAAAAGTCTTTTTTAAAGAGTTATCGATACTTATAAACAGGTCTTGGAGCAAATTTCTGCCATGGCCGTGATGCTCGAGATAATCTTGGGTCGAATACTCCAGATTCGGATAAAAAGGATGGGCACACTTTTGTGAATCTCAAATCCCCCCAAACTCTACCAGAGAAGATGTTGGAAGTGGACGTCCTTGGTTCCTCGAGGTGGAGGTGATAGACGAGGCAGGTGAGAGGCGGCAACGTGGCTCGTAGAGGGGAGAGAGAGAGCAGGGTGTCATTGTGGGCATGAATAAGAGAGGAAAAAGAGAGCAAAGCGGAGTATTCAGGGAGAGGAGAGAGACTTGCTTATAGTTACTAACAAAGCAGACCCACATCGATGCTGTCACTTATTAAGTGGGCTTGTGCAAGAGTGACGTCGCATCACAGTTACACCTAATATTTTATTGATAGGAAGTTCTTGAAGGTACAGCAGGAGCTCAGCCTCTCTCGTCACAGAGTGCAATTGGTCGGTGCTTGATCCCAAATTTCCTCAATTTAGAGAAGGGAAAAAACACTATTACTAACAAACCTGTACTTATATAACACATTTACCTTAATTTTTTTTTGTGACACCAAAAATCATTCTTTTTTTGAATGACACACGTACAAGTTTGGAAAAATTAGGTTTAATGCCTCAAATCGTAGAAATTTGAGATAAATGTGTTATACGGTACAAGTTTTGGATTTTTGATGTCACAAAAAAATTAGATAAATATGTCACAATTGGCAAAGTTTTGAAATTTTGGTGGCTTTTTCCCATGTTAAAAATATTAGGATATGGCAGTAATAAACATGTAGATTACTATGAAATATAGAACTGCTTAATAAGTCAACGGATAAATCATAAACAACAACGGATAAAGCAAATAAGCTAGCCCGATCCATTTCGAGTCCTCGTTCCTAAGAACATACGGTGGTCGATTTGACTGCGCGAAGACATTAGAAAATCATCACAGGACAATTCACAATAGAAATAGAAGTCAAATTAGGAAAGGGCAATCTTTTGCAACCTTAAGGAATGATGAAACTATTACCTACTAGGCACTTTAGGATTCAAACGAATCTGGACCTGCGAACTTAAGGAATGATGGAACTATTGCCTACTAGGTACTTTAGGATTCAAACCAATCTGAACCTGTGTGTGGATTTCATTCTCCAATTTGGCCAGCATATATAAAAGCTGTTGCATATACAGAGTAGCTTCACAGAAGAATATCATGAGAATCGCGTCTTCACAAAATACAACAGATTAACATTTAGGAACAAAAGTAGTTAATGAGGACTTTGAAAACCAAATTCTATTGCCAAAGATAAATAGGCATTCAAAAAATTTATTGTCCTATTATGGTCCTCAAGGGAAAACCAAAAGATAAGCTGACGGAAAAGTAATCCCCAAACTTACGATGCTCCTTTAAATGAGGTGTGTCCTAGGATCCCTTCAACTCCACCAGCTTGAAATACACCAATCCAATGGTTATCCAGATTCAAAGGTTTACCATCATGCTTTAGGTGTGTCCAACAAAAATGATTTTGCTTTGGACTTGTGATTGCTCGAAGTCTGTCTGCGTCCTCCATCCTTCTGAAACAGTGCATTTATGCTAGGTATCCCCCATCCCATGAATCCTATGAAAGCAAAAGCTGTACAATATTTTCTTGAGCATGACAGTTAAATTTCTGAACTAAGTCTAGCCCACCTATTCATCATATTTTTTTTTTTAAAGTTAAAAAAAGACTATCTACATAGATTGAGGATCTCAGATAGAACTAACAAAATGATTAACGAATAGATGAGCAATCAAAAGGTCTAATCTTTGCTCAGAATCTTCCTGGGTCAAACACTGGTTTGGCATGAGTATTGTTCTTGTTCCCCCAAAGAACCACAATAGTTACTCATGTTCTCCAAACGAGATTATAGAAGAGAATCGGTTCCAGTCAAATGAGCAAGCTAGTAGAAGAGCATGACACGAACCTGAATTTTACAGAATTCATGTCCTCTAACAGGGAAAGAAACATTGCTTAGTGCCTCTTTGGGAGCATCCACAGAAACCATGTCACTTCCCAGTACCATAACCCTGTTTTGCTTTGCACTTGAAGATATGAAAATAACTGCTGAAAAGTAACATGTAATGGGAACCAAAAGTGAAGGGGTAGGCTCAAGATAGTGGGATAACTGTAATACTGTAAGACTGAATTCCTCAAGTAATGCCCTCTCCGGCTGCTTGGATTTTCCCGAGAGCAAATCTATGGCTATGACACTTTCATTTGCACTAGTCCCCTGCCCAGTAACTTGCACCTTGAATCCTACCATGCAAAAGGTAATTCGGCATCATTTAGTGAAATAGCTTCTCACATTCTATTCAATGTGCAGAAGAGGAAATGATGAAGGCATATAGGTCTTGTACTGTAACTCAACATATTATACAGACATCACGGCATGCATAAAGGTATATTTTCACAAACAGAACCAAAGGATTGGGTTAGTGGCCAAAGAAGCAGGGGATGGGCAGAAAACCATTCTCACTAGATGAAATTCAAAACCATCATTTTCCATGGCAATTGAAAATTGAATGTCCAGAGAAAGATGACATTCTTTTAAAAGCGACAGAGCTGCCTCAATAATGCTAAGAACAAAATATAACCCATGTCTAAGTTATCAATACCTTTAAAAATGAAATAAAATTAAAGCAAATAATTGCTGGTATTTTTGATTGGACAATCAACAATTCCACGAAATCAGGAAGTGAATAATAAGCATACATTGGCTTATGTTTGAAAGCGTCCAATAATACAGATGAAACTTTTCTCATTGACTCACCTTCTAGACTGAACTCAAGTGAATGCCCAATGCGAAGGATTGGATTTGTGGGTATATGAAGGCACCAACTGATACCTAAACGGAGATGAATACACTGATACTGTATGACTGCAAAAACATGATATATATGCACATATTAGAAAGAAGACTGAGAACAGCTGTTGCTATAGAATTCGGTTGTAATTGTACAAGGGTGCCAATAGCCAAGTCAAAAAGGGAAACCAGAAGAGTTTTCAGAGAAAATAATTTCTAAGGATACAAAGTGAGCTACCATTTCTATTTATATAAGAAAATGCTTTTATCAAATAAGCCACCTATTGAAGTTATGGGCTCAAGTGGGTGCAAAACCTTTAGCACGGTGACAACTGTATAGAGGCTCCAAGTACATGGATTCCACACTTCCAAATCTATAATCAGCTTTATGGTGCACGAGTCCCTCATACTTAAATCAAACAGGTTAAGTAAAATTATAAGAATCTTCACTTACCATCATGGCTACCACAAATGGTCATGCATCCAACTACAAAAGTGTCAGTCATCTCCAAAAGATAAAATGACGAGTGGTGCGAGTGTATATATCATTTGACAATTTATATTCATCATTGCTATTTTTAAACCCCTTTCTTAAAAAAAAGTTGCCTGCTTGACCAACACGTTGGTATCAAACAAAACTAGAACTCCATGCAACTACTGTCATGGTAGGAAGCTAAAAAGGTACCAATGCATAGTCTGACTTCCTTGTACTGCCACTTATGGACACTCGTAATAGTGCTGTACCGTGTTGTACTGCCTTCAATAAGATAGAAGAGCACAGTCATAGGGAAAGAATAATCACTAGACAGATAAATGGACAGGAAGATAAGTTCATGTAATTTTCCTTAATGTGTTAATCAAAATAAGTCTTATTTTGGAGCATAGGGAAGCTAAGGGCGCAAATGATAACCATTATGGTCAAAAATTAATTTATGGAAGAGAAATACGTTTTTCTATTTTTATTTCTAGATAAGTTTTTAAGCAAAAATAATCATTTGATAACGATATAAAATTTTACTCTAAAAATAGAAATTCGTTTGATAACGGTATAAAATTTCTTCCTTTCGGACGGCAGTGGCTAGCGATCGGCGGTGGCGGTTGACAACCGATGGATGGTGGTCGACGGCGACGGATGGAGGACCAGTTGACGAACGATGAGAATAATTTTTATTTTTCATTTCTGTTCCAAAAATAGAGAAGTAGAAAATTGTTACTTCTGATTTCTATTTTAAATCTATTTCTAGAACAAAAATCTATTTTAAAAATAAAAAAAATTGAATAATTTTATCAAATGGATTTCTATTCCAGAAACAAGTCTATAATAGAAAAATTGTTTCTGGAATAGAAACAGATGGTTGTCATGCACCCCCTAAAAAACTGGACTAGATACTTGAGACTAACATGTCCGTGTTATAATTCTATTTTTGTTGCCTATTCCACATAAGGAAAAAAAGAAAAGGAAAAAAATGAAGCTAGTATGGGCATGTTACCTCGAGATTGAAGTTTCTGTCCCCATTGCCTGTTGTGTTAACATAACCAATGTCCAGATAATTCACTTTCGTGTCCAAGGCAACCGCATCATAATATCATATGCTTCATAAAGGGCATATCCTGGTAACCCAGAATCGCAATAGTTATGAGGACTGAATAGCTATACAACCCACAGCGCATTGGAGTACTTTTAAAAGAGTACCTAGAGCATCGAAGTAGCTAATCGGGAGTTCAATTTCCAGCACCAAAAGCAAGATTTACCACATGGAAAGAAAATTCTTTATATGCAAATCTTTCTAGAGCCACCTAACTACAGTACAGAACACACACTGTCAGCACAAGTTCTAACTAGCAAAACAACATCATTGAAGAAGAGAAGCAAAAGAACATGGGAATCAGAAATGTAATCTATCATTGAAGCTCCGAATCTATTGAACTCAGTAATATTATAAACAATTGCAATTTTTGACCTTTTAAAGCGGCCAATGTATGCTAGTGTTAGCAGCTCTAGATTACAAAAGGAGAAAGCTGCAGGATCAAATACTCTTAGAATGGTAAAATCAGTTATATCACCAACTGATATGTGAAGAAAAGGGTTGAGACACCACCAAATAGTTTGCTTAACTTCTAATGACCAAGAATAGGAACACATTGTCACTAAAATCTATGACCATAGGTACAGGAAAAATGAAAAAAAAGAAAACCAGCCAAGAAAAATTGATAATAATGTTGCACATTCAAGGTGCGTAGTCATAAATGTTTTTGGTCTTTCTTCAAATAATAGCACACGTACAATATTATAGTCCTACTTCAGAAGTACAGTCCTATTTTCTATACATGTAGGCACTTCTTTGGGGCTTTAATGATTCTCTACAAAAATTCAAGACAAGGGGTCAAGGAAAGTAGGATGGCCACCTTAGTGACCTTGATACAAGAAGCAATCTCAATTCTCCCTGTCAAGTGATCTTTAGCCTGAATGCATGCTACTTCATTACTTTCAGCTATTTTAATGATGTTATCTTGAATGGAAATAGTCTTGCTGAGTGCTATTTCATTCAATTCACCGCAATTTCTCAGCAAGGAATACGTACTGGTCCCTTTTCCACTGTGAAGGCATATGATTCAAAAGATGAAGGCAACAGGCTTGATGAAATTTACTGAGGAGGAAGAATCCCGGTTATTGGAACTCCAAGGGCAAGAGGTGGATCAATGACACTTCCTGATTGATATTGTATATTTCACATTAGAACTGTAAAACTTAAATTCTGAGAATGAAGCAGAAACAAAGAGACATGAAAATGAAACTCGGGCCTTGTCAGCGGACCTGAAATAGATCAATGATACTTCCTGATTAATAATGTATATTTCACATATATAAATAATCAGATATAGTTTGCTCACAAAATAATCCCATAAGAAAAAAATAATAAGCAACAAAATAATTATGTCAGGATAATTTTTTTGTGAAAGCCCACTTTTTTTTTTTTTTGGTCAAAAGATAGCATTCTGATGCTTAATTATAGAGGAGACTTACAAAAAGCAGATGTGGAAAGATCTGCACATAAAATGTTCCATAGTGGTAAAAGTGGGGAAAACAGCCAATTACGTGGAAGAGACCGATGGCGGTGTTTCCTTGCTATCCAGTCCGCAGCTTCATTCGTTTGGCGGGGGCAATAGGTCACCGAAATATCTTTATTTCTATTGAGCCCATTTCGGCACCTCTGCACTATCTCCTTAAGATTCCAAGCTGGTTGAGCCCGGCCCATGATCATGTCCACGACGGATGAACTGTCACTTTCAATAATCCACTTTCCTGTTCCTGTTCCGAAGACTTGCACGTGAGATGACTTGAGTTCGTGCGTATAGGAGATCCCATGTAGGATTGCTTGGGCTTCCGCTTCACTTGCCGAGGAAACCCTAATCGTTGCAGCGAAACCCTCGAGCAGTCTTCCTTCTCGATCACGAACAATACCCGCCGCAGATCCGAGAAATTCACCGGAGCACCATGCCGCGTCGACATTTATTTTCAGCCCATCCCCTTCCGGAGGCCTCCATCGGTCAGGTTTTGCTAGATTCGTTGATTTTTTGCTTCTCTCTGTTTTTCCTCTGAAGAACTCGTTTTGTTCCCTGGCTGTGCTCACCAGATCTGCGGGTCTAGGTTCTTTGGATCGGAATATCCAGTTGTTTCGCGCCTTCCAGATGTGCCACAAAACCATTCCCGTGAGTTCTCGGTCGGGTAAGCTCCGATTTCGATGGAAGGCGTTGGCAATCCACTGATCTGTTCTCCTGAGACTTCCATCTGGTTTTATCTTCTCAAAAATTTGTTCTTCCCATACTCTCTTCCACTTGCATAGGAATAACATGTGTTCTGTCGTTTCAATATTCGACCAACAGAAGGGGCATAATGGATTAGTAACCATTTTTCTTTTATGTAGGTTTTCCCTCGTAGGAAGGGCGTTCTGACAAAGACTCTAGAGGAAAGATCGAACTTTCGGTGGCACATGCAGACTCCAAATTTGAGTCCATAAGGTACGCAGTGGTTGATAAGAGCAAGAGGGTCTGTTCTGTTTTGGTTTATCTGTTGTTTCCCGTGCTCGATTATATCCGCTCTTGACAGAGTATTGCCCTGTTTTGTTGCCTATCCATATCAGCATATCTGGCTTTACTTGCTGACATATAGGGATTGCTAATATTTCATTTGCAATTGATTCATCATACAATTGAAGAATTAGCTGTTGTTTCCATACTCTGTTCTCTACATCCGAAAACCATTTTTGGCTCTGTCTGATTTGGTTGTCCTCCTATTACACCTTGCGTTAGCCATCTGTCCTCTCTGATACGAATAGTTTCTCCATCACCTACTGCCCATATTATGTTATCCTTTATGGTGTCTCTACCAAGCATCAAGCTGTGCCAACCCCATGATGGTCGGTGGCCCTTCGAAGCTGTCCAAACATCCCCATTGGGGAAATAAATCCCTTTTAGCACTCTGCTCCATAGAGCTAAGGGGGAAGTGGCTAATCTCCAAAGTTGCTTTCCAAGCATGGCTCTATTGAAGGTTAGAAAGTCCTTGAACCCTAAACCTCCTGCATCCTTTCGGGTCTTCAATGTCTCCTAGTTTTTCCAGTGCAAAACCTCTTTTTGCATCGCCATTTTGCCACCAAAATGATGCTATTTGTTGTTCTATGGCTTTGCAGATTGATACGGGCAGCTTGAAGATGGACATTGCATAGGTAGGTAAAGCTTGTACCACACTTTTGATTAACACTTCCTTGCCTGCCTTTGTCAATAATTTTTCTTTCCAACCTACTAACTTTGAATTTACTCTGGCTAGGATCCATGCGAACAGCTCCTTTTTGGATTGTCCCCATTCAGTAGGTATTCCCAGATACTTTCCCGTTCTCTGTTGGATAGGGACTCTCAGTTCTGTGGCTAGATTCTGTTGTAGCACTGCTGGACAGCTAACATTAAAAGAACTCCTGATTTATTTAAGTTGATTGTTTGACCCGTAGCATAACAATATTGATTTAGAACTTGGGCTACATTCTGACATTCTAATATAGTTCCATCCAGAAAGAATATGACATCATCAGCAAACATTAGATGTGATAGCTTAGGACAATTCCTGTTAAGCTGTATTCCTGTGAGTGTGCCTTCTACTAATGCTTTTTTCATCATCTAGGTGAGCACATTGGACATTAGAATGAAGATATAAGGGGAAAGTGGGTCACCTTGTCTCAGACCTCGCGAAGGATGGAAGAAGGGGGTAGGTTCTCCATTAACTTTTACGCTGTAGGTGACTGTTGAGATGCATTGCATAATTAAAGAAACCCATTTGACATGAAACCCCATGTGCAGCATAAGATCCCTCACAAAATCCCATTCTACCTTATCATATGCTTTCTGCATATCCAGCTTCAAGATGGCCTGATTCTTTTTCCTCCTTGTTGTTTTGCGTAGGTGATGCAGTACCTCCTGTACAATGAATATATTGTCCTGGATTTGCCTCCCTGGAACAAAGGCCCCCTGCTCTGGTTCAATGATAAGTGGCAGCCATCTTTTCAGTCTATTGGCTAATTTTTTTTTTTTTGGTGAAAATCTATTGGCTAAAATTTTTGATATAACTTTGTAGCTAAAATTGCATAGACTGATGGGTCTGAATTGGCTGATATTTTCAGGACTTTTTACTTTGGGGATCAGCACAAGGTGGGTCTGGTTTATCCGGGGGTCGAGGACTCTTGTCTGGAAGAATTTATGTACTAGCTGCAACAGGTCAGGCTTTATAGTCTCCCATGATTGTTGGTAGAACATTCCATTGAAACCGTCGGGGCCAGGAGCCTTATAGGCTCCCAATTGAAACACTGCTGCGTGGATCTCCTCTAAAGTGGGAACTGTCACCAGATTTTCCTTTATATGGTCAATTATAGGGGATGGACATTGGTTCAGGATAGGCTGATAATATCTTTGACCATCAGTTCTGTATAGGTTCTCATAATAGGATTGAATGTGTGCCTGTATCATCATGGGTTCTCTAGACCATCTGTTTTCCTCTAATTGCAGCATTGAAATACGGTTTTGTTTTCTTCAATTGATTGTTGTGGCATGAAAAAACCGTGTATTCTGGTCCCCCCACTGAAGCCATTTAATGCGTGATCTCATTCCCCAGAATTGTTCTTCTTGTTTTTTGAGAAAATCTATTTTGCTGATGAGTTGCTGCTTTGTCTACTTACTTGTATTCTGATCTGTTTGATTCATCAGACCTGTTAGTGCTTGCTTTAGATCTTTGATCTCTGTGTAGGCATTTGAGAAGTGCTGTTTGCTCCACTTAGTTAATGCTTGTGATGTTCTTCATAGTTTCTCTGCAAATGTGGCTGTTTGACTTGAATACTCTGCCCATGCTTGCTGGATAAATGCCTGATACTCTGTATGTTCTGTCTAGAAGACTTCCATTCTGAACTGCTTTGTCTTTTTTCTTGCTCCAGGATACAGATTGAGAATTAAAGGACTATGGTCCGATCCTATGGCTGGAAGGGCCTGGACTTCAGCATCATGGAAGGTAACTCGCCATTCTAAAGAACATAATACTCTGTCAAGTCTCTTTTTAACCAACTCTGCCCCCTCCCTGTTGTTTGTCCATGTGAAAGCACAGCCATGACATTCTACATCCATTAGGGCTAGATCATTGATCATGTTTCTAAACGCTGCAATTCTTCGATTATCTGCTTCCTTTTTTCCCACTTTCTCCCATTCATACAGAATCTCATTAAAATCTCCTATGCAGACCCAGGGAAGAGACGACAACGGCTTAATATTTCCCATCACATGCCATAATTCTAGACGCTTGCCAAAATCAATGGATGCATGGACAAAGGTGATCTGCATTATCTGTTTACTTTCAGGGTCAATACATTGCACGTCTATGAGTTGTTTAGAACTGGTATTCACTTGTAAATCAATCTCTTCTTGCCACATAATTGCCAGTCATCCTGCTATTCCTGTTGGATTAACCAAGTGTGATTTCTGAAACTGAAGTTTTTTGCGAATCTTTTCCACTATGACTTCTTTATTTTTTGTCTCCATTAGAAAGAGTAACTTAGGCCGTTCAAGAGCCATTAAAGCTTTTAGTTCTCGGATTGTCAAAGGGTTGCCCAGCCCCTGACAATTCCAACTAACTATTTTCATGGCTTATGTGGTGGCTTATTAGGGCTAGCCACCAAAGCCCATTCTTGTCCTTCTTGGACCAGTTGCACTGGGGTCTCCATGAGTTCTATTTCATCTGTAAGAAATGGAGGTGATGCAGGTAGGCATTTCTGTTTTTTTGCCTTTTGTACTTTCATAGACTTCTTGCTACTGTTCCCCACTTTTGATAACAAAGGTTTTTGAATTTCAGAGTGTAGTACCTGTTTTCCACGATCTCGGACTTCTGCTACGATAGGTACTTCTACTGGGTTTTCCACTTTGTTTGGGCTGCCAATTGTTCGCTTCTTGTTGGCATGCGATTATTTGCAATTTGAAGCTGGCTCTTGATCATTTAAGTTCATACCTCTCAGTGGATTTGATTGAACAGGTATAGTTTCTTCCACTACTATTTCTTCCCCCATATTCCCATAAAATGCATTCCAATAGGGACTATGATCGCTTGTTTCTGCCTTCAACCAGGGTCCATATAACCCTTTTTTGTTCATTGCCCAAGGTGAGTTTGCATAAGGGATCTCAATACAGTCAGTTGCATAGTGGCCAATCCGACCACAAGAGAAACAGAAATGTGGAAGTCGCTCATACTTGAACTCCACCCAAAGCCAGCTATTGCCAATATCCATAATAGCTCCCGATTTCAAAGGTGAGGTCAGATCAATCTCAACTCTAACTCTTCCTCCTCTATTTTGAGCATTAATTGTTGAGTAGATTTGAACTTCTTTTACTTTTCCTACCCTTTTCCCCAATTCGTTAAACACTTTTTCTATTCTCCACCCAGGGGGAACTCCTCCAATACGCACCCAGAATTCTTCCTTAGTGAAATCATAGCAATGTTCAGGGACTTCAGGGAGACACTGTTTTAGAACAATCATATTCGTGGAGTAAGACCAAGGGGAATTCCTCTTGATTCTCTGCTTTTCCTCCTCCGTTGGGAATACAATGCTGAATAGCCCTGGTTCCTTCTGGGAACATATGACCTCTTTTGATTTCCATGCTTTTGTCATTGTAGTGACGAAAGCTGGGAAGTTCACGTTTGGTTTAGAATACAATTTTCCAAAGAGAGTTCGACTACATTCCTCTCTTTTCTGTTGAGGTATTTCTTCAGACACTTGGACTACATCTTCTTTAGACCACAAATGCCCCAGACTTCTACATAATGCAGCCACTCTCATCTCATTTTCCTCTTTACTTTCCATTTTGCTAACTTCGGATTCTTTTTCCAATAGCGTCTTAGATCCAGACTATCCGCATCTCCAGATCTACCCAGATTCAACATTTCCACTCCGACAACTCATCAGCCAAAAAAGACGAAAGCAAGTTGAAGAAAAAACACCCAATACCAGGAGATATCGATTTACTACTAAGATACTATACTGAGAAAATCGCGCATCTCTTCATCTAGAGGACGAACTTTTGAGCACCCTTCATGACTGGTGATAAGCCCAGTGCCTCCAGATCGTTGAAGAAAAGCTTTCGGTGAAGATCTTATCCGATGGAGACCAAATGCCCTCCAGAGAATGCATAGCGTACCGTGAAATTTGTTTTTTTGAAGTATTTTCATTTTTGGAAGCTGAGTAATGAAACAGGAAATCGGATTAGGGTTTGGTGCTTGTAAAAGACAGAAACACTACCATGCGGTAGAGAGAAACTCGCATAGGCGAGGAGAGCCCGTTCCCTTATTTCGTGAAAGCCCACTTTAGTGAGCTTCAAGCATAGGGAGACATAGACTCTAGTATTTGACAAACAGACAAAGAAGGAGCCCCTGTATAGTTTGCTATATAAGACACTTGCCATAGATAGGACCTAGAGTGCAGGTAAAAATGTACTACTCCAGACAAAACACCACCCAAACCTTGGTGCTCTTCTTTCCAAAAGATGCAGATGAAAAATTTCTTAAAGGAAGTTAACAATCATAAACAAACTCTTTGGCACTAATGGATCTGTAAATTCATATGTTGTTACCAGCAAATGCCCTGAAAAGCAAAGCAAATGAGATAGACTCAAATTTCACAAACAGACAGATAGAGATTTCCTACTTTATCCAGGCACGACAGCCCAACTGATCAATATATTTATGCTTGCATGACATGACCGACTCAAGTATCAATAAGAATTTGAATATCCATTTTAACGCTGTGTTTCAATGAGACATTAGGGAAACAAACAAAGAGACCAAAACATGGAGGGGGAGCGAAATCAATGACATTGTATTACATAACCATGGTACAACAGAATCATCATCAATCCAAGTACCCAAAAAGATGAGGCCCAATTGTGGAAAAAGTTCTTTTATCTTCCAACCACGATCTTAATAAAGCCAAGTTCTTTCTCGTTGTATTATGAAATCTAAATGTCCTTTGAAGAGACCAACTGATTACCAATTTTTTATTCAGGAAACTGATCTCCGTGTTTGTAATATTATGCTAGTGGGCCCCAAAAGAAGAAAAATGAAAAGAAGTTGAAAATTCAATAAAGCAAAAGGGAGAGGGGAGAGGGCTCGGCTAAATAGAAGTTGAGAGGTCCTCGACTAGAAAGAAAAGAAAGAAGAAGAAGAAGAAGAAGAGAAAGGGGAAGAAAGGAAAGGAGTTTTGGCATGTGCACGCCACAGATGCCTCACCAAGCCGACTCAACTCCATAACGCAGCACCCGGTAAGAGATTAGGCCCATTGTTCGTCCAATTGAAGTAATTTATGGGTTTAGGGCTCAAATTCGGAATTTTTGGAAAATCGAGCGGCAAAGTCCAATTTTGAAGTCATTGAGCTGTGTATTTTTGTTGGAATGGTAGTTTAGGGTGTTGTGGAGCCGTGAGATTTTACGGATCGTGATTTGAGCTTATGGTTTGTCCGCAACAAAATTTCAAAGTTTCTCGCGCGCAATGAACACTACGCGTCCAGCAACTTTGGGCCCGTATTTTGTCATTTTTCGGTTTGGTTTTGAGACGGTCAAGTTGGGATTCCTGTAATATGTTTGAAGGGATTTCTATTAACTATAAGTATGTTCGGATCGGGGTTTGGAGGAGAAAGAGTTAAGGCACGATCAAGTTTTGCGCTTAAACTCCGTGTTGCGAACGGCTTGAACAATCGCTTTGGTTATGCGATTTATTAGCACGTAGGAGTCCTTTTGTTAGAGTTAATGCGTAGTTTAGTCATTTCGTAGTTGAAATAGAGTTTTATTTTGATTTTAACACTATTCCTCGGTTATTTGATGGGGCCGTGACTTTGACGATATGAGTATCGTTTGTCGTTTGATCGTAGACGACGAGCTAAGTGGTACTATATCTTCTTTGGTTTTGTAAAAATCATGTCTTGGAATATATATGTATATATGTTGAATCGAGAATAGCATTTTTATCACATAAAAGTCTGGATCGGGCAATTACTACCTGTTAATATTTGAGAATGATTTGAGAATGGTTTTATGAAAGGTATTGTGAAATGATACATCCCTTTACGAATTGGTTTATGGAATGAGTTATATGATGATTTGAGAAACGTTTTGTGAAGGTGTGAAGGATGTTACAAAAGAATATATATATATATATATATATATATACATATATCGATTTGTGAATTTGATTTATGAAATGAAATGAGAAATGCTTTACAAAAAAATATTTCTATTGGATGAATTGAGTTACGAAATGTTGTATGGTTAGTTTATGAAATGCATTGTAGATTATGATATTATTTATGGATTGAATTTCTGGATATTCGAAGATGTGGATTTGGTGCTCAATATCGTTGTGAGCCCGTGGTGGGGCTAGTGGGTATGCATACCAAGTTTAGGATATTCTTCTGGGCCGAGCCATCGGCTTCGTAGGTGGAGATCTTGCCAATGGGGGAATCTTGGTCGCCTTGTCACAAGACGTTGTGTCGTGACCATGGTTAGGTATTAAGCAAAAGATTGGTTGATGGATGGACCATTGACGTGTGTTTTGATATGAGATGAACCAATGGATAGACCATTGATATAGTTTTTGATAGAGATTAATCAATGGACTTGACTATTGATATTTGAATCATGATGGTGGATTTAAATGTGTATTTCCGACTTGTATAAAGTTTTTTTGAAATGAATGATTCATTCTTGATTTGATATGTACGATTAATGAGTTGGATTATGATTTTTGATAGTGCTCTATACTTATATATATGCATAGTGGTTGCTCGATTTGCTTATAAGATATGTACTACTCACTGAGTTTGTGGTTGCTAATCCCTCTATTTCCAAACCTTTTCAGGTCCTTTGGTTAGCAGTTGGTAGGTCAAAAAGTGCTATCGATGGGGACCTTTGGAAGTAGACTTTGGGTATGGTTTGAGGCTGTGTCCTTTGGATGGAAGGATGGCCGTGTTACCCCTATCCTTGTAGGATTTGGGGTGTGACATCTAATGATATCAGAGCCGACTCCCGATTGCGTGTGGGGCCATAGCGAGGGCACTGTGCTCCCAACGAGGGGAGAGTGTGACGGCCCAGGCGGCGGTGTGCGGGGAGGAGGGATGGCGGTGCGTCTGCGCCTCGGTCCCCGGACGTGCACAGGGAGGGGGCGCGTCTTGTGTCCCACATTGCTTTGGGGGGGGGGGGGGAGCCTTGAGCTAGTTTACAAGGCTTTGGTTCTCTAACTTGTGTAACACGTTTTAAAGCCGTGAGGTCTGAAGGCCCAAAGCAGACAATATTATACAGTGGGAGGCCCGGGTCATTACAAATGTGACGGCCTAGGTGGCGGTGTGCGGGGAGAATGCCCAAAGCGGACAATGTTACACAATGGGCGGCCCGGGTCCTTACAAATGGTATCGGAGCTTAGGTTATTATCTTTTGGGTGTAGATTTTATAAGACGTTGTGAGAGTGTGTTAGTTTTTAGCGTGTTAGTTTTTGTTATGTATTAGGATTTAGGTCTTTTCTTTTTGGGGTCGAAGCTTGTGCAACAATGCTTAAAGTTGTGGAACACCCTGCAGGTACTATAAAGATCATTGTAACTTGAAGGGTCATATTGTAGAGATTGAGTAAACCCTTGATGTGCCAAGAGTTATAAAGGAGGATGAGTTTGAGGATAAGAAATATTGGGTTGCGAGTCTTCAACTGAGGGAGAGCAACTCGTGATGCCATGCTTTGTTTGTTGGACAACCAATTTTTGAGTGTGCATATAATAGAAGAGTTGTTGGTGGAAACTTCATATTGGGATCGCATATAATTGGGATCCTTGAAGACAGTACTTGCGAGCTAGCTTTTTTTGAAACTCCCTACGCAATATATATATACACACACGAAATAATGAAGTTGCATAATAGATCTGTGTCTTGAGTACAGTGGTAGGGCTATCGAAAATGAAGCAACCAAAGATTTGGGAACCAATGAAATTGCCATATCAAGGATGGTGGTGGCAATAGCAAAGAGCTCTGTTGTGAATGGGAATAAACAGGGCTTTAACAAGAGCAAAAGAGATGAGAAAGGGAACTCTATTCCATTCCACAAGCTATTCTCATTTGCAGATTCTACTAATATGCTATTGATAGTTGTCTAGGTTGATAGGTGCTTTGGGAAATGGCCTTTCTCTATCCCTTATGATCATCTTGTTTGGACAACTGATCAATACGTTCGGCTAGAGCTAGGCTAACAGTAATATTGTTGCTCTTGTGTCTAAGGTTAAAGCTTTGCAAATATGGACTTTATGGATTGTTACAGAGAAACTCGTTTCTCGAAAGGGAAATTTCTTTTGGAGTGCTTGTGTTGAGATTGTTTGTGAAATCTTCAAATACCTCTGAAATATATCTAGTGCTTAGGTGTGGTGCGGTAGCATTTCTTTAGGTGTCTTGCTAGATGGTCACTAGCAAGCAATTGGTTGTGGAAATAAGAGTTCTTTATTTGCAAGTTATTTTGAGACAAGATGTCACATTCTTTGACAAAGAGACTAACACCGAAGAATTAGCCAGGAGAATGTTGGCAACACAGTTCTCGTCCAAGACGCCTCGAGTGAAAAGATGGGGAAGTTCATATAGCTCAGGTCGACATTTGTTAGAGGTTTTGTGATGGCATTTATCAAGGGGTGACTATTGACCTGGGTTATGCTTTTCATGATTCCTCTGCTAGTGATTGTGACTGGAGTCATGTCCCTCGTCATCTCAAGATGGCATCATGTGGGCAAAGGCTTATGTAAAGGTAGCAAATGTTGTTGAACAAACAAGTGGTTCAACTAAGACGGTTACATCATTTACCAGAGAGAAACAAGCAATCGCAAATTACAACAAGTTCCTTGTGAATGCATACAAAAGAAGTGTCCACCGGAGCCTACTAAATCTTGGAGGAGTCATGCTCATCATTTTTAGTGCTTTTGTTTTGGCAATATGGTACAACACAAAGTTGATGTTAGACAATAGATATAATGGGGAAGTAGTGACTGATGTGATCATGGCAATATTGATCGGTTCCATGTCTCTTAGGCAGGCTTTTTCATGCATTAGTGCATTTGCTATTGGTTGAGCTGCTACACAGAAGATGTCCGAGACCTTTAGTGGGAAGCCTGAGATCGATTCTTTTGACACTAGGGGAAAGAAACTAGATGAATTCAATGAGATATTGAGTTGGCGGATGTTTGTTTCGGTTACGCAGCCAGGCCCAATGAGCAAACATTCAATGGGTTCTCTCTTAGCATCCCGAGTGGTACAACTACCACTCTGGTGGGACAAAGCGGAAGTAGGAAGTCCATAGTGATTAGTTTGTTAAGAGAGATTCTACGATCCACAAGCCTGAAGTACTTATCAATTGTATTAACTTTAAAGAGTTTCAGCTTAAAAGGATCAAGAGCAAACTCGGGCTTGTTAATTAGAAGCCTATGTTATTCGTGTGCAGCATCAAGGATATTATGGAAAGGGAGGCACCTTACTTGAGATCAAAGCTACTATAGAACTTGCGAATGGCTGCCAAGTTCATAGATAAGTTGCCACATGGCTTGAATGCTATGGTTGAGGAACATGGGACTTAGTTGTCTAGTGGGTAGAAGCAAAGAAGCCATAGTAAGAGCATTTGTGCGCATGCTAGGCAACTATAGATATGAATTTTCAAGTAGGCAAAGAGTCAAGCAGTGTTGAAGCTACGAAAAGTGCTGGTTTAGACAAGGATGATTGTTTTCCGATGGTGAAATCGCTCAATTTGAAGAAGAATGTGAAGATAGAAACGAGACACCCTTTAGTGAGGGAAGTTTGCCTTCTGGATCAATTTCAGTCAGTTTGAAACCTAAACCTTAAAGTTCTATTGGGCCAATCACCAGTGGTGGTACTAATCTAATCTTATTGTATATTATATTTTGTTAGGGATCTTGAGCAAGACCAAATTGTATCGAGGCACTAGGAGAATTATTTAGCTCATACGCTAAAGGTGGATTGGGTGTGAGCCTAAAGCTTTTGGATATTCCTGTTGTCCTACAGTAGAGTAGATCAGTAAGGTGTGCCTTGCAGGTTTTGACCTCGATGCTAGAGGCAAGTGTTAACCTAATTTATCAATATGCAATGTGGCGATGAATATCCTCATGGCTAATAGGCTTGAACAAACATATACGTTTATGGAGAGAACATAACTTGTTGGAATTATGCCAAATGTGACTACTTATAATAGTTTGATCAAGGGTTACTGTGATTTGCATCGTGTCAAGGATGCCATTGAGTCGCTTAATGGCATGCCTACAGATAAGGTCAGTTGCTACCCTGTCATGGATTTTCTATGTAAGGAGAAGGGATGAAGAAGCGAGGGAGATGTTGCAAAAAAATAAAAATGGTAAGGGCAGTAATTTAATACCAGACCAAGATTACTTATGAAAATCTTGTCAGTGTGCTTGCCAAGCATGGTCATGAAGATGAGGCTCTTGAATTTTGAGGGAAGCGAAACAGAGAGGTTTCCAATTGGCAAAGTGGAACATAGTGCCATAGTTAATTCATTTTGTAAGGAGGGGAATCTAGTAAGGCAAAGGAAATAGTGAATGAGATGTCCTTGAAGGGTTGTATCCCAAATGTGTGACATATACTATTGTTATTGTTGGGTTTTGTCAAGTAGAGTAGATCAAGCTAGAAAGCTGCTTGAGTAGATGGAAAGGTATGATTGCAAATTGAACACTCTACCTTGCATAGCCTTGTTAAGTGGGCTAGGTAGAAGTGGTAAGCCTTCAGAAGCTAGAAAAAAAGAAAGAAAGAAAGAAAGAAAGAAAGAAAGAAAGGGGGAATTACAAGGGGATGAAAGAGCTTATGCAGTTTGGTATCAATTTAGCATGGTTAAAGAAACCATGTTTCTACATCGTTGATTTTCTTTTTCTAACTTGGCATTTGAGTTTTTAGTGGACAACAAACTGTTTTATACCAAGGGACCATACATTCATGGAGCAAAAAGTGTGACGTCAGATTGGCTCATGAAGTACACTATATATAGTTTTCTTCACTTCTCACGGATTTTAGACTTTATCATGATCCTAGAGCTAACTAAGTTCTCTATTGGGTGGTCCCTACCTTTGGATGGCTCCTTTGAGAGCATACCTATGGCACCCGATATTTCTACTTCGTGAACCCTTCTCGGTTTTTGAAGAAAGAACGATGACATGGAAAATGGGGAGAGGATAAGAAGAAAATTTGGTGAGCTTCAGCTAGATCATGATGGTTTTCACGTGTTATTATCAATCCTATATGCCTCCAAAGGAAATTCAGATAATATGCTTGAGATTAGAGGAATTATGGAGTAGCATGAAGTGAAAAAAAAAAGAGGCCCAAATTGTAGTAGGATTGAAGCATGGAGTAATTCAAGAATTTCTGGTTGGTGATGAGACACATCCTCAATGAAAAGATAACGAGAATATATGTGAAGATCTAATAGCAAAACCAAATAGGGAAACTATTTGGGAGTATAAAAAGGAAAGACACAGATATTCTCATAAGTTTGTTGATTGACGTATTACTAAATTTGGAGGAAGAAATTTTTTTAAGGAGGGTAGAATGTAATATTATGCTAGTAGGCCCCAAAAGAAAAAAAAGAAAAAGAAGTTGAAAAGTCAACAAAGGAAAAAGGAGAGGGGAGAGGGGAGAGGGCTCGACTAAATAGAAGCCGAGAGGTCCCTCGACCAGAAAGAAAAGAAGAAGAAGAAGAAGAAGAAGAAGAAGAAGAGGAAGGGGAAGAAAGGAAAGGAGTTTTGGCACGTGCATGCAACAGATGCCTCGCCAAGCTGACTTGAGTCCATAATGCAGCACCTGGTAAGAGATTACGCCCCTCGTTCATCCAGTTGAAGTAATTTATGGGTTTATGGCTCAAATTCGGAATTTTTGGAAAATCGAGCGATGAAGTCTGATTTTGGAGTTGTTGAGCCGCGTATTTTTGAAAGAATGGTAGTTTAGGGTGTTGTGAAGTCATGGGATTTTACAGATCGTGATTTGAGCTTATGGTTTGTCCGAAACAAAATTTCAAAGTTTCTCACGCGTAGTGAACAATACGCGTCCAGCAGTTTTGGGCCCGTATTTTGTCATTTTTCGACTTGATTTTGGGATTGTCAAGTTGAGATTCTTGTAATATGTTTTAAAGGATTTCTATTAACTATAAGTATGTTTGGATCGGGGTTCGAAGGAGAAAGTTAAGGCATGATCAAGTTTTGCGCTTAAACTCTGTGTTGTGAATGGCTTGAACAATCGCTTTGGTTATGCGATTTATTAGCATGTAGGAGTCCTTTTGTTAGAGTTAATGCGTAGTTTAGTCGTTTCGTAGTTGAAATAGAGTTTTATTTTGATTTTTACACTATTCCTCGATTATTTGATGGGGCCGTGACTTTGACGATATGAGTATTGTTTGTCTTTTGATTGTAGACGATGAGGTGAGTGGTACTATATCTTCTTTGGTTTTGGAAAAATCATGTCTTGGAGTATATATGTATATATGTTGAATCGAGAATAGCATTTTTATCGCATAAAAGTCTGGATTGGGCAATTACTACCTGTTAATATTTGAGAATGATTTGAGAATGGTTTTACGAAAGGTATTGTGAAATGATACATCACTTTACGAATTAGTTTATGGAATGAGTTATATGATGATTTGAGAAACGTTTTATGAAGGATTTTACAAAAGAATATATATATGTATATATATATATATATATATATATACATATACCGATTTGTGAATTTGATTTATGAAATGATATGATATATATATATATATATATATACATATACCGATTTGTGAATTTGATTTATGAAATGATATGAGATTGGATGAATTGAGTTACGAAAGGTTATATGGTTGGTTTATGAAATACATTGTGGATTATGATACTATTTATGGATTGAATTTCTAGATATTGGAAGATGTGGATTTGGAGCTTAATATCGTTGTGAGCCTATGGTGGGGCTAGTGGGTATGCATACGAAGTTTATGATATCCTTTTGGTTGAGCCATCGGCTTTGTAGGTGGAGACCTTGCCAATGGGGGAATCTTGGTCGCCTTGTCACAAGACGTTGTGTTGTGACCATGGCTAGGTATTAAGCAAAAGATTGGTCGATGGATGGACCATCAACGTGTGTTTTGATATGAGATGAACCAATGGATAGACCATTAATATAGTTTTTGATAGAGATTAATCAATGGACTTGACCATTGATATTTGAATCGTGATGGTGGATTTAAATGTGTATTTCCGACTTGTATAAAGTTTTGTTGAAATGAACAATTCATTCTTGATTCGATTTGTACAATTAATGAGTTGAAATATGATTTTTGATAGTGCTCTCTCTCTCTCTCTCTCTCTCTCTCTCTCTCTCTCTCTCTCTATATATATATATATATATATATATATATATATATATATGCATAGTGGTTGCTCGATCTTCTTAGAAGATATGTATTATTCACTGAGCTTGTGATTGCTCATTCCTTTATTTCCAAACATTTTCAGGTCCTTTGGTTAGTAGCTAGTAGGTCAAAGAGTCCTATCAATGGGGACCTTTGGAAGTAGACTTTGGGTATGGTTTGAGGCTGTGTCCTTTGGGTGGAAGGACGGCCGTGTTACCCCCATCCTTGTAGGATTTGGGGTGTGACAGTGTTGAATCCTAAAACTTGCACAAAATAGTGGAGCAGCCAAGTTATTAATTGATACTATGCAATTCTAATCATTCATAGTATAGTGAATGCACGCAACTTCATTACTCTCAGCTGTGTTAATTCTGTTATATGAATGGAAATAGTCGTGTTGCGAGCTATTTCATTCAATTCACTATAGTTTCTTAATAAGGAATAGGTAATGGTCCCTTTTCACAGTGACTGTTCAAAAGATGAAGGCAATAGACTTGATGAAATATACTAAGGAAGAATCCCGGATATTGGAACTCCAAGGGCAAGAGTTGGATCGGGAATCACTGATACCTACACACTAGAATTGTAAAACTTGGATTTTGAGTATGAAGCAGAGACAAGGTCCCACGAAAATGAAACTGAAACTCAAGCCTTGCCGCAGACCTAAATTAGATCAATGATACTTACTGATTAATAGTCTATATTTCACATATATAAAGAACTAGATATAGCTTGCTCACAAAACAATCCCATAATAAACAAATAATAAGGAACAAAAGAATTCTATCAAGAAAATATTCTTGTGAAAGCCCACTTTAGTGAGCTTCAAGCACAGTCAGACATAGACGAAGCTCCAGTACTTGACAAACAGACAAAGGAGCCCCAGTATTGTTTGCTTCATAAGATGCTTGCCGAAGATAGGACCTAGAATGCAGGTAAAAATGTATTACTCCAGACAAAAAACCACCCAAACCCTGGTATTCTCAGTTCTTTCCAAATGATGCAGATAAAAATTTCTACATTACCTGGGCACGACCGCCCATCTGATTAAAATATTTATGTTTGCGTGACATCACTGACTCGAGCATCAACAAGAATTTGAATATCCATTCTAATGGTGTGTTTCAACGAGACATCAGTGAAACAAATAAAGAAACCCGAACACGGAGTGGGAGCAAAGTTGACATTGTATTGTCATCGCATACTTGAGGTTACATAACTATTATCAATCCAAGTTCCAAATAGAAGAGGCCCAATTCTGGAAAAAGTTCTTTTACCTTCCAACCAAGGCCTTAATAAAGCCAAGTTCTTTCCCATTGAAATATGACTACTGAATTTCCTCTGAAGAGATCAACTGGTTAAGAATTTTTCCTCCAAGAAACTGCTTTCCTGTGTTGAATCCTAAAACCGGCACAAAACAATGGGGCATCCATCTTATCATTTGATATTATGCAATTCTAGAAGTAGCTTGTCTGAAGATGATACATAAATTGATCATACACAGTGCAGGTAATGCAAAAGAGTTTGATAGAAAATGAATGTCAAGTGGCATTTCCAGAAAAATGAAAGGTTGAAGAATACTGCCCAAAAATCATCAGTAAAGGGTACATTGTGGATAACCCTAGTGGTAAATATGCTTTTTCTGTTAAAGCCTCCATTCAAATTTCTAGGTATGGCAAAGCATTAATGGGCCCATGTCTGGGAAGATATAGAAGATCTAGCTAAGAGGAGTGATTCACACACAGAATGAACGGGTCCCTTTTGTTTATTTCCGATTGCATTTTATAGTTGTTGAAGTTTCATGGATCTTATTTAACTTATTTCCCAACAAGATTGCCTCTTTAGGACATGATGCTTCATACATTCAAAATGCGCAGGTGCATGACATACATTTTTTTTTTTGTTGGTAAAGGTAAGGTAAGCATGCCAAACATCTTTCTTTTTTTTTTTTTTTGGGTAAAAGGTAATAATTATATTGAGCAAAGTCCAACTATACAAAAGATCACGGCATCAAAACTTATACTCAAGATGAGAAGATCATTATGAGTGGAGGGATGCTGAGATGTAAAAGCCACCAAACGCAGCCCACAAACTACAATAGAAGCCAAAAAAACAAGAGACTAGTATGGCATGGACAATCGGCACCCAAATACAAAAACACCCTCGGCTAGGGAGTAGAAAAGATCCATAGCTACCACAGCAAGTAGCAACAACCTTGGATTGAGCAACATACACGCGACAGTTGAAGTTAGGGAGGCGATTAAGGGTCCCCAGAGAAGATAATCGGGTCAATGCCTCAACTCTGTTGCAGTCTTCTATTCCTGAAGTTATCGTCCACGTTGTTGAAGATGATAGCTTTATCTCTAACCACTTTAAAAAGATGGTTCTTCATAACTGGGACATCAAGTGGCTGTTCTCTAAATATAATGCTGTTCCCGTTTTTCCAAATAATATGACATGGCGTGGCCCACCAAAGGAAAAGTGGGCAATGCCCTTATGGAAATCGTCGCTCAACAAGAAGGTGGTGGCCCAGTGGTGACATACATCTTTCATCTTCAAATTACTCAAGAACTGTTGATTCATTAAAACAGGAAATGGGATGTGGTAGGGACAATTTGTAGTTATTGGCTTAACTTAGCACAAGGGTTTAGAAAGCTATACTCTGGTTCAACTCGCAGAGTTGATACAAGCTGCATATTTTAATGAAAGTGCGATGAAATTTTGCATGGCCAATAACATGTGATTGTGACAGCAGAAAACAAAGGCAACAGTGACATAAATGCAACAACTTTAGTATCCCCTTGAGCACTCAGATTATTAAAAGAGCTTACCCTATAAGTGTATAGCATTTGTGAGGATTTCTCATGAACTTTCAGCCCCAAGATAAACGGAATTCGTGATTTTATCTGATCCAACTATAGTAGTTCATGGTTGCGAAGGAGCTGGTGACTGGTGGCTGCTGGACATTGAAGGTGGTGGTTGCTCGGTGAAGTTGGGCATGAAGACGGCTGTGGTGGGGCTACTTGGTGGACGGAGCTGCTAGTGTGATTGAAATTGACGGTGGTGGCTGGCTAAAGCTGCTGGGTTGCTGTGGAGAAGATGGATGGTGGTGGAGGTAACCGGCAGCAACAATGAAAGGAAGAAGGCTGGCGTGGATGGTGGGTGCTAGTAGAAGGAGGAGTGGAAGAGAGGGGATGAAGATGTGAGGGAAAAAGGGAACGTGGGGGAAGAAGAAGGAAAAAATGGAAGTGGGCTGTTCTGCTAGGAGGCTTTGCACGCATGAAAGAAGAGGGGAATTGGGGGAGAGAGAAAGAAAGCCAATAAGTCAAGAGGCTAACCAATGAATTGCCTTGTGAAATATCTAATTAATCATGAGTAAAACCCAAAGTCTTCATCCACAATTGTCAAACATCCCTCTAATGGCTATTTAGCTCTCAATTCTCACAAAATAACTCTTTTTTGGCAGCCATTTAATCCCTCCCAACAGCCCATACGAATTTCATTTTATTTCTTTTGCTGAAAACCGATTTTTTTGCAAAATTTCGGGCTCTATGAAATTTCTCCAAAAGATGAGACAATGTCCTATAAATGAATTGTAACATGCTCGAACGTTCGATTTCCGAAATCGAAGTTAATTTTGTGGTTAAAATTGACCATATGTGATTTTAGCGCAATCTAACCTATCAGGTAGTTTTTGGGGATTTAGCGCATTTGACTTGTGGTCAATAATTTCTGATCCATGTTTGTGCATCTTTGATTCATAGGCGATGTTCGGTTGTCGTAAAAATCATAAGGTTTCCAATTATGGGTGCCGGGTATAAAATTGACAGAAAATCGGGTTAGTGCCGTTCGACGCGAATTTCACAATCATGCAGAATCACTCGCAATTCAATTACGTGGTTCCATTGAATAAACCTATATCCAATCACTAATTGATTATAATGGTGCCGTATTGACCCTTGCCAATTATCACAGTCGAGCGATTGATTTCCGATCAAATTCTCAGCTCTGCTGCGTTTATATCCCTTAACAACTTCACCTAATAAATTAGTTAATTAGTGATTGGCCAACTCAGAGAAAAAGGACCATAGGTGCGTCAACGAAATGCCCATTTCATATTATTAGAACATGATCGAAATTCAAAATGTCACACTTGATGTCTAGGAAAGCACTTCTCCCAAGACTAACTGACTAAAGAAACAACGTCCAAGGACAGTCTTTGTAACTCCTACATCTCCCAATCTATAAACAGATGGATTGTTGTAAAGTGTAGTTGAACTCGGTACTGGCATGATTCATAGGCCTCATCCTTGCATTCCTGGGTAACATATCTTGTTGTCTTATCAGTCCATGTTTCCCCAGCCTTCCTGACGGACCTGAA
The DNA here is from genome assembly GCA_019915185.1 of Eucalyptus camaldulensis. Taxonomy (NCBI): domain Eukaryota; kingdom Viridiplantae; phylum Streptophyta; class Magnoliopsida; order Myrtales; family Myrtaceae; genus Eucalyptus; species Eucalyptus camaldulensis. The sequence goes on from JAHSVA010000001.1 coordinate 34,600,042, forward strand.
ATAGACTATTGATATTTCCTGGTTAATAGTGTATATTTCACATAAAATGAAATAGATGTAGTTTGCCCACAAAACAATCCCATGAGAAACGAATAATAAGGAACAAAAGGATTGTGTGAAGGAAATATATTTGTGAAAGCCCACTTTAGTGAGCTTCAAGAACAAGCGGACATAGACGAAGTTCCACCATTTGATAAACAGACATCAAGGAGCCCCTGTATTGTTTGCTTCATGAGATGCTTGCCGAAGATAAGACCTAGAATGTAGGTAAAAATGTACTACTCCAGAACAGAACACCATCCAAACCCAGGTATTCTCAGGTCTTTCCAGGAGATGCGGATGTAATATTTCCTAAAGGAAATTAACAATCATGAACAAACTCAAACGCACTAATGGATTTGTAAATTCTTATGTCGTTACTATGCCCTGAAAAACAACGCAAATGGGTAAACTCAAATTTCATAGACTTAGAGATTTCCTACTCTACCCAGGCAAGTTGGCCCAACTGAGTAAAATATTTATGTTTGCATGACATGACCGACACAAATAACTATATCTCCAGATTAGTCATGATCCTACAGAAAGGACCTGATTGATTGAGCAAAAGTGGTGTCAAAAGTTCTCCCATCTTACTTTGGGCTATAAAAGTCAGGGAGCTAAGTACCAAACAAGAAGCACATTCCCCATCTGCTGTATTCTGTCTGTAGGACTCGGGCATTTCAGCAACCAGATGAAGCAAGAAACTTACATTTACAGTCTTCGGGGGACCAGATGGTTATTGCATTATCCTTTTCAAAAGAACTCCTTTACAAAGGAAAACTCTTAAACAGAATCATCTCTCTAGGCAAGTTCTTAGTTCCATATTTTTTACTAACATAGCACATTTCTCTTAAGAAAGTCTAGGAAGACGGATAGATGGAAAAGGATAGAAAGACATGTTGAATCTTGCGATACAAATATAACTCACGAAATATGATTTTTACTATTACTATATTTCCTGACACCACATACAATACTCGGACAACTCTACACAATTCATCTCACACTTACAAGCATACATAGCACACTCTACTCAACACACTCTCAAGACCCCTGCACACACACCCACTCACTTTTTATCTCTCTACACGTACACTGCACACACCTCATGCATGCACTCCACACTACACACTTTACTACACAAGACCCCTATCACCCTACCACTCAACTCTCACGCCCAAGACACACTTTCTCCTATTTATAGGCTGCAAAGTCAGTGGAGTCCTTCAAGCTCTCAACTTGCCGACTTCAAGTAGTCAACAATTTCGGCTACTTGTCCAGCAATGATTTTGACCAAAGAAACAAAGATGTGGTCGAGAAAAATCTGAAGAGAGATAGAAAAACCTAGAGGAGTAGAGAGAGAGAGAGAGATCTGGAGAAATCTAGAGAAATCCAGAGAGAGAGAGAGAGAGGCGATGCTTTTTCTCAACACACCCCCTCACCGACTGCTCTCTCTTTTGGATGTAACACTATGTCAAGTTGCTTTTCGGCATCTGCTTTTGTCTTCTTCCATCCAACACATTGTGAAGCTTCCTCATACGTGGATGGCTCTATGGCTCCATTTTCAGTTGCTTCTCTTGCTACGACTTTCCATTGAGTTTTGTGATTATTGAATTTTTGCAGTGCCAATTCATTCTACCCTTTAGCCTCCTTTTCCTTCTTCTCACTCAACTCAGTCTTCGTATTTGACATATCTCCTATAAGAATTTTGAGATTGGAACTCATTCGATCAAGCCTCTCATTCATGACTTTCATTTCGTGCTTCAATCGATTTAGTCCCATCCGAAGAACTTTAGTGGAGATATCTTGATTCTTTTTCTCATAAAATTTCTTTTCCTCATTCTTATTCCACCAATCCTTGCACCAAAGGATGTAAGGTGTGGATGGCCTCCTTTTCTCAAAGAAAACTTTCTTTTTCTCCTTCATTTGTTCGTTGTCTCTTCTGATATGATTAATTCGGAATGTCATAGTGGGCTTGAGGTCCTGAAGCTTCTACAGCTTCTTGAACTCACATCAAAACTTCCCTAGCTCCCTTTCTTTTGCCTTGAGCTTTTGGTCCTTTTGCCTTATCATCTCATCTCTTTTCTTCAACATATTCTCCATCTTTGCCTTCTCAACTTTGAGTTTCTTTATCATCTTCGGCATCTCTTGTAGTTTCTTTTCACAACTGCTTGTTGGTGTTGTTAGTTGCTTGTTCGAGTTCTCCCTTGGCTTGCTCTTATTCGGGGTTGTGATAGAACTTGTCGAATTATCTGACTCAATTATACAAGCGGTTGCAAGCTCTTCTTGTTCCTTCACTGCAACAGGTGCTTGAAAGTCCCATTCTTCTTCACTTTCAATCTCCTTCTTGCAGGAAGTGATGACATTTCTTCTTCCCGCCTATACCAACAAATCTGGCAATACGTCCTACCTTGCCACAAGCGTAACGCCCTTTGCTACTCTTTTTGTTGCTCTTGTCTTCGTTGTCGTCGTCGCAATCTTGATGAGCTACCCCCGACTGATAACCCTTCTCTTTTGGTTGCCTCCACCAATCTCTATGACCTTTCCAAGGTTTGCCATCTCTTGCACCTACTCTATTTCTATTCTGGCCCTTGAACCCTCTTTTATTACTGAAGAGGGCACTTTCATCCTCCTTAATTGAGACCTTAGAATTTTTTTTTATCTAAGGCTTCTTGTTGACCAATATATTCTTCAACTCTATTAGGGTTGGTTCATTTGCCCATCCACGGGTGGCCATAACAATACCATTATACTCCGGCCTTAACCCGTGAATTATTATTCTCCTCACTTTTGTCTCAGAGATGGCATTCTGAGGATCTAATTTTGAAATTTCTTCGCAAATAGATTTAACTTTAGAAAAGTATTGACTTACGGTTATACTTTGTTGTGAGATTGAGAGGAGCTCATTCTCCAAGCGTTGTAACTTGGTATTGATTGTCCTCGCAAACAGCGTCGCCAAGTTATCCCAGGCCTCATTCGGGGTCTTCGCACTCTTTATGTGTTGCAATAATTCATTTTCAATAGTCACAGCAAGAACGTAAAGAGCATTACCTGATTTGATGTTCCACTTTCTTAAATCACTATCATTTGTGGGTGGTGTGGTGTTGTTGTCGCCAACAATATCCCATAAATCTTGCCCAAGCAAATAATACCGCATGTGGGTACTCCAGTTATTATAATTGAAGTTGTTGAACTTCTCCATGCCGTTCACTGAACTCGAGAAATCTGCCATCGTGACTTGAGTATAATGCTCCGCACTATACCAAGTAAGCCTGGTCCCAAACCAATCGACTTCACAATCCTAGATTGTGCATTGGTAGAACTCCAGCGTACTCCGCTCCTTGGCTCGATGATCCCTGATTGCCTACTCACTTACAATGGTCCCCGACCACTGTCTTTGCACGGTCTCCGACAACCAATCTAATACCACTTGTTGAATGTTGTAGAAACGTGGTACAAATATAACTCACGAAATATGACTTTCACCAATACAATATTTTCTCACACCACATACAATACTCAGACAACATACACAATTCATCTCACACTCACAAGCATACATAGCACACTCTACTCAACACCCTCTCAAGACCCCTGCACAACACCCACTCACTCTTTATCTCTCTACACTTACACTGCACACACCTCACGCATGCACTCCACACTAAACCCTTTACTACACAAGACCCCTATCACCCTACCACTCAACTCTCACGCACAAGTCACACTTCCTCCTATTTATAGGCTGCAAAATCGGTGGAGTCCTTCAAGCTCTCAACTTGCCGACTTCATGTAGTCAACAATTTTTGCTACTTGTCCAGCAAGGATTTTGACCAAAGACACAAAGATGTGGTATCGAAAAATCTGGAGAGAGAGAGAAAAACCTGAAGGAGTAGAGAGAGATCTGGAGAAATCCAGAGAGAGAGAGGCGGTCCTTTTTCTCAACAAGACATTGCATTAGATTATATCAAACTCCAGTCACTACTCCGAGGAACTGTCAATGCATCAAGACGCGGGCTCGTACACTCGGCTTACAATTATTACTTGACAACCACCACCATCTGGAGTTGGTAAATTCTAACATGAATCATAGATATTGGCCTAACCCAGAAATGACATGGACAAACACATTCACAATATATTCATTTTAGCCTGTTTGGCTAAAATAAAATATTAATGCCACCACTTCACGCGAATTCATAACATGAAATCATCCCTCCCGTACTCCTGCCAACACTATTACTATTTCTACTTCATCGCCACGATAGCATTGCCACCAAGCCGCTTTATCACCACGATTCCATCACGCATCAATTCTCCATTACCACCGGACTAAAAGCCACATTGGTCAATGCTTCATCATCAAAATCTCACAGGTCACATTTAATGAGCTCTGAAAAATGTAGAAACGTTGCTAGTTTCAAAATGTTGTGATGTTATTGCATGTTAGTTCTTTTTTGTTTTTATGTAAAACAAATTTAAATATTACTACAGAGTAATGACAAACAATTGCCCTAGGACACTCAACAAAAACATTTTTACTTCCTACCCTTTACAGCAGAATACCCAGTAAGTCTAATATTACATTTGAAATTTGGCAAATCCGGTTTGGATGCTTGACAAAAGTGACATCTACTTGCAAATGCTTTCATTGAACAGCAGATATGAATCATATGATCTGCTTGTTAACCTCTCTTATAACACCGTATATGATATCCTTCGGTTATTCACATAATATTGACTATAAACATACAACATACCCTTACTACTTAAAAGGTTATGTTCCTGAAGGAAGAGGTTATGTTGAGATGGGCTATCATTTGTGCTCTCATATTTTTCCTGCTCTGAGTGTAACCCTGATGTTACTTGATTTTAAAGCCACATACTGTTAATAAATGGCATTTCCTAGCGGAGTGATAATTCAATGAAATCTGGCAACGCTTTTCTAAAATTTTTGCTTTTACGCATCGTACCAAGTACACAGTTGGGGAAAAAGAGTACCTTGAGCTCCACTAAAGGACATATATGTAATTATGTTTCAACTCGTCCCCCTACTAATACTTGGTTTCCCATTGCTGATCTAGTAAACTCGTCTTTAAGTACATCTTTTGCAGAGTCCCCATACTCGTAAAATTCACCCTCACCTTGTCTTACATAACTTGAATATATTTTGCACCTTTCAAGCGATGTAGGCGAATTAACAGAGAGCAAGCAAGTAATAATCCGATACATATTACATAAGATTCTCCCGGTGCATGAGAAAAGGGTGAATTCTTGGTGGAGTACAGACTTTTATTTTTATCGGTTGACTTCATGGCTCATGTCCTTATTGCTGTTTCACACTCCCCTCATTTAAAGTTTTTTCTGTAAGCTTCCATAATTTCAAGTTCAAAATGAAGAAAACCTGTTGATATGAACAAAAGAGAAGATGTGTTTGCACCATGCAGAAGAGGAACTTAGGTAAGGTGCTTTGCAATAATTATGAAACTTGGATCCTTAACATAAGCATCATGCCTGCTTGAGTTATCATTATAGTCCACTAGTTCAACCATGTCATCCTCAATACGCCCTTGAAGATCCAAGTAAACATACTGCGCCATCCCCGTAAGTTATTGCACTTTTAAAGTGGGAAGAGCAGTGATAAAAATGGGGGCACCACCAAGTAGTAGTAAAGTTGTTGAACAACAAGTTAATTTTGTTTTTCTCTTCTCTTTCAACATGCTCTGATACGGGAGTCCAAAATGTTGATTGCTTTTTTCTTCCTCTAAGTTTTATGAATTTATTGGAATGAAATTCAATTTGTGAAATTAAAATAATGAATGATATTAACAAATGGTGAATTTATATTTTTAGTGTAGATTCATTCTAGGCTTTCTTTTTTATTGATTTATTTGTGAATTTGAATCAAATTAATTTAATTAAAATAATCATAAAAATAATAATTTATTATGTATATATAAAAATATACATTTAATATACAATATGTCCCAACTTGTTGAAATTCTTTTTTTTTTTAATAAATGACATGTCAGCGTGTCGTGCTGTATTATGTGTCGCTTGTCATTGTCAATGTTACTTAATCCTAAACTTTATCTACTGTGACACATTTACTAACCCCAAAATTTTACCTATGTAACATATTTATCCCATTTTTTTTTGTGACACTAAAAATCATAAATTTTTTCTACAATGTAAAATTTTGGGATAAATGTGTCACACAGATGCAAGTTTGGGGATTTTTTTATATCACTTAAAAAAGTTTGGGTTTCTAGTGTCACAAAAACAAGTTTGAGATAAATGTGTCACATTATACAATTTTGGAGTAAATGTGTTACATGGATAGAAATTTGAGGTTTATGGTATTGCAAAAAAAAAAAAATCGGGGTAAATGTATCACAGTGGACAAAGTTTGGGATTTTTGGTGACTTTTACCCAAACTCAAAACCAACAACATAATAAAAAAAAACCAATGTAGCCTTCGATCATTCCTTCCTTCAAAGGAAGAGATTCCAAATAGGCTTCAAATCACTCATCTTCTTCTCCAAGTTTCTATGTACTTCAAATCAAGATGGGATTAGCTCGTGTGCTCTTTATATGATTTGTGTGATAAATTGGGGATACATATGCTTGCCACTATGGCATATGTGACATCCTGAATTTTCGACCTTGTCTCGATAATATGAAATGGGCATTTCTTTGACGCACCTATGGTCCTTTTTATCTGAGTTGGCCACTCATGAGTTAATTGATCTATCGGGTGAAGCCGTTAGGAGATATAAACGCGACAGACTTGAGAATTTGATCGGAAATCGACTGCTCGACCGTAATAATTGACAATGGTCAATACAACACCATTATAATCAATTAGTGATCGGATATAGGTCAATTCGACAGAAACACACAATTTAATTGTGGGTGATTCCATTTTATTACAAAATTTGCATCGAATGGCACTAACCCAGTTTTTTGTTGATTTTGTACTCGATACCCGTAATTGAAACCTTATGATTTTTACGACAATCGAGAGTTGTCGATGAATCGAAGATGCACAAACGTGGATTGAAAATTATCGACCACAGGTCAAACGCGGTAAAATCCCTAAAAGCTACTCGGTAGGTTAGGTCACACTAAAATCGCGTCCGGTCGATTTTAACCATAAAATTGAATTCAGTTTTAGAAATCGAACATTCGAGCGTCTCACAATTTATTTTTAGGATCTCGTCTCATCTTTTGAAAAAATTCGGTCGAGCCCGGAATTTTGGCGGAAAAATCAAATTTGGCAAATTAAAACCAAGAAATTTCGGATGGGCACCTTTAATTGGATTTTGGCCACCAATTTGATTTGTTATATGGAGGATTGAAGGGAAATTCGTATGGGTTGCTGCCATGGCATTTTTGGCCATCAAAATGAAGTGTTTATGTGAAGAATTGAGAAGAAATAGGAGGAAATTCGAATGGCTGCTGAAGGGGATTATTTTGGTCACCAAAATGGATTAATTGATGAGGGAATTGAAGAGAAAATGCCCATTGGTTGCTGCCAAGACTTTGTGGGCAGAAGACTTTAGGGCACATGTACTCAAGTGCTTGGATATTTGCCTTGAAACCTCATTGGCCTAAATCTTGACTTCCTTGGCCCTTGTTCCCCCTCCAATTTCCCCCTTGTGCATGTGCAGCCCCCACTTGCCGAACCTCACTTTTGCTTCTCCTTCCTTGCTTCTTCTTCTTCCTCATTCCTATTCCCTCACTTCAGCTGTCGCATGACCTCATAGCAGCCTTGCAAACCGCCTGTCGCTGCTCCACCTTCCATCATCCTTCAACGCCACACGACTAGCCACCGCTACACCCACTGTTTCACCAATTGACCACCAGCTTCTCCTAACAGTTGAATCACAGCATGCTAGCCCCCGCCTGGCCACCTCATGCCGTCCCCCGAGCCAGTGGCCAGCTTTGCTTGACCACCTACAACTAGGCCGCCAGCTCGCCACCACTATCCCTGCGCCATGTTTAGCTAGCCCCGCCAACCAGCCCACCTTAACTGAGTCGTTTAGCCTCAGCTCAAAGTTGAGTTCCTGTAGTAAGCCATGGGCTTGCAAGGCTATTTTCAGCCTCTTTTGGCCCTCCGTTGGGGATGTTGTAGGCTCGGGATCTCACCACTGTTGCATCGATGTCGCCATGAACCCGTCACTTCACTAATTTGATGAGTTAACGCCCTAATATTTGATTATGAAGTTAATTGCACTTAGTAGGTGGATTGGTATTAATTAAGGATTAGTATAATCCTAGTTAGTGTAATTAGTGGTTAAGATAGTTAGTTGCCTAAGCTAGATTAGTTGATTAAGGATTAGTATAATCCTAGTTAGTGAGTTAAGCCCAATTCAATTAGATTAAATTAGTTAGCTTAGTTAGATTAATTTAGTTAGCTCAATTAGGTTAGTCCAGTTAGCTTAATTAAATTAATTAAGTGATTTAGTTTAAATAATTTGCAATTTATTTAATTAATTATAATTAGCATAAATTGTATCTAGATAGCCGGGTAGTGGAATTTTACGCGGATTGTTGTGGTTGAATTGATTTGTGAAATTGATTGCTAAATTGTGCAATTGAGTGCTTGATCGTTGATTTGGACTATTATTGCAAAAAATGATTTTTGGGTATTTAATCAGAAAAATACTCGGTGTTGGTTTTTTACGCCAAAAAAATGTTTTAGGTACTATATAAAATCGTAGAATTTTGAAATGAGAGAGTACCATGTTTTATGGTTCGATTTGATTGTATGACCACGTACAATTATTTTACCGGGTGTTTTTAATACGAAGAAATTGGCTAAGTCCATTATTTGAAATGGAAGTATTTGAGTGCAAAGCACGATATTCTTGGCCAAGTATGTGCTGGTGTGTGATCACCTAATACCCTGATGAGTTTATGCCGGGTAATGAACATGTCCTAATGCGTTTACACGGGACAATGTCTGATTAAGTTCAGATGCCCTTGACAATGGATGCCACATTGCGGTAGAGGTCGGACTGATGCTTCTTATAGAATGTCGTCCTGATGCATTTACGCGGGATGATGCCATGCTCGATGGAGCGAGACGATGCTCGGTTATGCCGGATGACTGCTGACTATTGAGTTGGACATGGCTGATAGGTCGTAATAACTGTGACACGTGTGATCGATTGAGATAGTTGTGCCTGATTATGGGACAAAATTGTGTGGCACGGAATGAGACGTGTTATAACGGTTTGACCTTATAATTGGGACCCATGTGTTTGTTTGAGAATGAAATAAAGTGTCTTCGTTATTAAATACATTTGTTGTGTGCATATGTTGTATGAGATGTATTAATGTGCAGGGAGGTGATGAGACAAGGTAAATCCTATATGGTACATGTTTAGGCTATTTCTAGGTGAATTCTTGTCCTAATCGGAGTTTAGGGTGTGGACTCACTGAGACTTTGTCTCATCCCGTCATGGTTTAAAATTTTCATGTTCATAATATAAAGAACTCGAAGCCCGAGGTGAAGAGGCCCGGAGTGTAGGTAGCCGAGTAGTTTCTTTTGAGTTAGACCGTTGTATATAACTCTGTAGGGCTAACTTGGTTTGTTTATAAAATATGGTTTGTGTTAAATGACTTGTTTTTCTACTATCCCTGTGTTAATGGTTGTTTGAGGTATTTGTTTAATTCACTTTCGCATGTGTTTAAAATGAATGGGTCGGCGACGCGTCCTAGGAACATCGCATTCTATCGACCATCGAGGGATGTTCGCACATTCGAAGTTCGGGGCGTGACAGCATATATCCTAGAAAGCCTTAACCATGCTTAAAAGACTTCAAAGTTTGATTCTTTCGTTTCAATCTGTGACATCCTAATTTTCGACCCTGTCCCGATAATGTGAATTGGGATTTTCATCGACGTGCTTATAGTCTTTTTCTCTGAGCTGATTACTCACGAGATAACTAATTTATCAGGTGAAGCCATTAAGAAATATAAACGCGACTGATTTGAGAATTCAATCAGAAATCAACTGTTCGATCATGCTAATATGCAAGGGTCAATACAACACCGTTAAAATCGATTAGAGACTGACGATAGGTTGATTCGATAGAGACATGCAATTAAAGTGTGGGTGATTCTACCTAATTGCAAAATTCATGTCAAATGGCACTAAACTGATTTTTCTATCGATTCTGTACCTTGTGCCCGTAATTAAAATCTTGAGATTTTTACGACAACCAAGAGTCCCTAATGTGTCAAAGATGCATAATGTGGCTTGAAAATAATCGACCATGGGTCAATCATACTGAAAATTTCTAAAAGCTACCCGGTAGGTTAGGTCACATTAAAATTGCGTTCGGTTGAAATTAATCACGAAATTGAATCTGGTTTCAGGAATCGAAAGTTTTAGCTTGTCATGATTTATTTTTAAGACGTCGACTCATCCTTTTAAGAATTTTTGGTAAGTTCGGATTTTCGGCAAAAAATCAAAGTTGGGCAATTTTGAACCGAGAAATTCGGAGGGCCATTTTTGTGTGCATTTTTGGCCTCCAAGTTGGATTAATTGACGAGGAAAATTGTGGATTTGATGTGGGCACCTTAGTTGGTATTTTTGGGGACCAAATTGAGTTGAAATGGAAGCCAATTGGAGTGGAATTGAGTTGATTTGGGATGAAGACACATGAAATTCGTAGGCCATGGGGGCTGCAACATTTGGCCATCTTCTTGGCCTGCTTAGGAAGATTTGGAAAGGGAAAATTGGCTATGGATGAGGCTGAAGCTGGTGGGGGCAGCACTCAAGTGTTTTAGATCTTTTGGTGAGCATTGAAGGCTTGTCCCCCCTCCTTTCCAGCTGCAGCAGCTTATTCCTCTTCTTCCTCAGCATTTCTTCTCCATTGTTGTTGAATCAAGAGTAGAGAACCAGCAGACCAGCCAAGCCTCTTATCGAACTAGCAACAATTGAGCCAACCACCACCAGACTGCTTCACACCCATCCGAGCCGCTCGAGCGCCGGCCTGCCTCCGCCTATACGCTCATCCCCATTCGTGACTCTAGTCGCGTCCTGCACCAGCTCGACACTAGTTCCGCCATCCCTAGCCACTTGTCGCCACCACCTGGTTGCCCGTAGCCGTCCCCGAGCCGTTAAAGTCGCCGCCTAGCCCCACTGTGCCCGTTCTTGCGCCATCCCGCTACTTGACCAGCTTCTTTGAAAGCCACAAAACTGAAGGCCAGCTTGAGCCGTGAGGCTTGCTTGGCCATTTCCGGGCCCTTCCAAACCTCCCTTGGCGTCGCCGTAGGCCCGAGTCTCACTTGCCTCCACATCGCCGTCACCATGAACTCATCAGCTCGTTAAAACGATGAGTTTACTATCTAAACCTTGCTTAGGAGGTTAATTATACTTAGGTGAGGTTTATATTAGTCTAAGTGAAGTTAGTGTATTAATTTAGTTTGTTTAGTTAATTAGATTAATTAGTTAGGCCAATTAGGTGGTTGGATTAGTTTAATTAGAGGTTAATTAGATTATCTGATTTAGTTAGCTTAGTAGAGTATTTAATTAAGTCCAATTAAGTGATTAGATTAGTGTATATAGCTTGATTAGTGATTTATTTAATTATTTTGTATTTATTTAATTATTTGTAATTTATTTAATTATTTATTTATTTTTGGAAATTATACGGGGATAGTTGGCCATTAGAATTTCATGCCGATCATCGTGGTGCAATTAGTTTGTGCAATTGAGTGCTAATTTGTGCAATTTGATGCTGAGTGTTGATTTTGAATTTTGGTATTTAATTAGAAAAATACCGGGTGTCGATTTTTTATGCTGAAAATGTTTAACTATATAAAGTCGTGAAATTTTAAAATGATGGGATATCACGCTTTATGGGTCGATTTGACCGCGTGTCCATGCACACATATTTTACTAGGTGTTTTTAATATGAAGAAAATAAGCCAAGCACATTATTTATATTGAGGCATTTGAGTGCAAGGCACGATGTCCTTGGCCGAGGTTAGTTGTGCGTGTGATCGCTATGAGGATTCGTCACCGATGAAGGTTGGGTGGACGATGCTCCTATATGGAATGCCCCACGTCAACAGATATCGGATTGTGGTAGAGGCCAGACTAATACTCTTTCGGGAATGCCGTTTAGAGGTAGACGTTGTTGTTCTCGATGGAGCGAGACGATGCCCGATTACGCTGGAAGACCATTGACCGTTGAGTCGATCGTGCCCGTGGGGCCGTAATTAATTAGAACACTTGAATGAGTGATTTGACTATGCCTGATTATGGGACAAAATTGTGTGGCACGGAATGAGACATGCCATAACAATTTGGTCCTATAATCGGGACCCCTGTGATTGATTGATTTATTACAGTGAGGCGTTTCAATTATTGAATACATTGGATGTATGCATATGTTATATGAAAACTGTGCTGACGTGCTGGGAGGAGCTGATGTGAGGTAAGTCTAATATGATGTGTGTATAAACTGCCTCTAGGTGTATTATCTTCATAATCGGGGTTTAGGGTATAGACTCGCTAAGACATTGTATCACCTCGTTGTGGCTTTTAACTTTTTAGGTCCTTAGATGGAGGTGAGACCCATTCATTTTTGGGTGGCCACAAGAAGTCGAGACTCAGCGTACTGTCTTTTCAGTCCTTGGGAATCCTTGGACCCATGAGCTCATCATGACCACGATTTGGGTCGATGAGGGCCAACCTTAGTTGGTACCTCATCAATTCAAAGCGTGATTCCGTTGCGGGTCTGATGGGGTTCGAGAGGGCTCCATGGATGATTTTGACAAACCTGTTGAAGGTGCCGAGTTGTGGAAGATACTCTACCCTGTGTTCGACGCCGATGTCATAGTCGATATCGGGGTGAACCAATTGCTTGAGGGTGAGGAGCCTATAGAGGAGGTAGCTAACCCTCTAGACCTCAACATCTCTAACAGTGTCGTAGTGGACTTGGATCCCAAATAGATAGGTTCCAGGGTAGGGTTAGCCTGACAGCTCTTTTGATTTTTGGCCTCTGTGTATAAACCTCTGTGTATAAACCTTGTATGTTTATATAAGTGTGTTTGTGAAACTGATTGTTCTACTTTTCTATCCATGTTTGTTTGTTGTCTAGGATTTGTTTATTTCGCTTCTACATGTGCATGAATTGTTTGGGTCAGCGACATGTTTTGGGAATGTTGCGATTTAGTCGACCATTGAGGGATGTGCGCGCGCTTGAAATTCGGGGCATGACACAATCACTCTCAAGTCTTCCAATTTTATGAAATTTCAAGCCATATGAATGTAGGCATTAACTTGGTAACCATTGGCGCTTCAAGGTCTTTGCTAACTACCAGTAGCGTCATGTCTTGATTTGACCTTTTTCATTTCCTTTGCATTTACGTCATCGTGAAGATATAATCACCTTTCCTAGCCATCAAGTGGGCAAAAGTTGCAATATAATAATAATAAAAAAAAGAATTATTGACTTCCCTTGACTAATCATAAAAGCAATAAATCAGGTCAATAGGAAAGGAATCATGAGAAGAAAACAAAAAGATGAATCGTTTAATTAAACCGAAGAAAGACACATGAACTTTGGCCATTCATTTTTCTGGCTATGTGATTCGAAGAGTTTAGGGTTTATAATATTGATTGTTATTTATCTTACATAACTTATGACTAATGATCAAGAAAAGGAACTTAAATTTATGTTTCATTTATTTCATGAAAAATGAATGATTTGGAAAGTAGTTTTTTAAGAATGATCGGTTGCACCACTAAAAATAATTAGTCTAAACAAAAATGTTTCATTTTTTATAACAATTAATGTTTGAACATTTTTGTAGACGATGAATTTTTTTTTGTTCATTTATTTTATGAGTAATTCAAACGATCATTTTTAGGAAAATATTTTCTATGATTTTAATAAAAAAGCAGAGTCTTCATCTCAGGTCCTATTTATGTCAAGAAGATTTAAGGAAGATGACATGATGGATATGGCAACTACAAAGGGAAAACAGCAAAAATGAAAACAAAAAATAAAATACAAAAAAAAGGATGATAGTGAATTAAATCAGCACCCTCCTGCTAAGAAATCGGACCAAACGTGACGTGTAACCACTAAGCCTCTTCTTTGAACCTTAGCCTTTTTTGGGCTTTTAAAGTGAAAACTGGAATTCACTGTTCTCCTACTTTTGCTAATGTCAAGAATGTCAAACTTCTCTATGATAATAGTAAGGTTTAGGGATGAGTAGAAGTCTCCAAATTGGTTGAGGCTTGTATGCCTTTTTAATAATGATCGCTTGTATGAATAAAAAAAAAATGTTCTATGGAAAATATTTTTATTATACAATTTCATAGACGATGAATTTTTTTCTTTCATCTATATAAGCGATACAAACAATCATTTTAAAAAAAATATTTTTCAAATAATTTAGTTTTCACCAAACAAATAGAGTCTTGATCTCGAGTCCTCTTTAGGCAATGTCAAGAAGATTCGAGGAAGATGACATGATGGATATGGCCATTGCAATAACAAAGAAAAGAAAAAAACTAAAACAAAAACAATAAATAAAAGACAAATAAAAAAAGGATGACAGGGAATTAAAATTGGCATCCTCCTACTAAGAAATCGCAGAAAGCCTTAACCATACTTGAAGGCTTCAAAAATTGATTCTTCCGTGTGAGGCACTCAAGTCTTTCAAGTTCATGAAATTTCTTATCATGTGAATGCAGACCTTGACTTGGTAGCCATTGGCCCCTTCAAGGCTTCTATTAACTAATAGTGTCTTGTCTCGATTAGACCTTCTCATTTCCTCGCATTTACTTCATCGTGAAGTAGACTATCAAAGTTGACCAAATAAATAAATAAATATATACATATATTAGAATTCCTAAATTTGTCACGAAAGTGCAATTGAGCCCTACAGCTTTGAAAAAGTACAATCAAATCTAAAAACTAGTCATAAAAGTATAATTGAGTTTTAAAATTTTCAAAAATTGCAATCAAGTCCTAAAATCTGTTACAAAGTGCAATCGAGTCCTAAATTTTTTTAAATGACTTGGTTTGACCAATTTGACAAATTTTAGAACTTAATTGCACATTTTGAAAGTTTTATAATTTAATTGCACTTTTTGAAAGTTTTAGGATTCGATTATACTTTCGTGACAAGTTTTAGAACTTTCAATGAACTTATCCCTAGAAAAATAGACTACTGATCTGATTTAAAAAAGTAAACTACAAATAATCTTTTTTTTAAAAAGAATTATTGACTTCTGTTGACTATTATAAAGGCAATAGGATAGCTCAATAGGAAAGGAATCATAAGGAAAAAAGAAGAACATGAAATGTTTTATTAAGCACTAAGAAAGGTTCATGAACTTTGGTCATTCATTTTCCCGGCTAAGTGAATTTAAGAAAATAGGGATTAAAGTCTCAATTGTTATTTGTCTTACGTAACTGATGACTAATGATCAAGAAAAGAAACTTAAATTTGGGCTCCATTAATTTTGTGAAAATAAATGAATTGAAAAACATTTTTCTAAAAATAATCTCTGGTATCACTTGAAATAATTAGTCTATAGAAAATATTTTTGTTATCGATCACAATTAATGTTTAAATATTTTCGTAGACGATGAAAATATTTTTCGAATTATTTATTTATCACAAAACAAACGAAGTCTTGATCTCGAGTCCTCTCTAGACAATATTAAGAAAATTCAAGGAAGATGACATGATGGACATGGCAATGGCAATAAAAAACATAAAGAACAAAAACAAAAACAAAAAATAAAAGTACAAAAAAAGGGATGATATGGAATTAAAATTAGCATCATCCTACTAAGACTCTTGTGATATATCAAAGAGTTTCCTTGATCGATCTCTTTTGATCTTAACTCTTAATATATAAGCAGCTTCTCTCATGTCATTCATTTCAAAATTAGATGACAACTATTCTTTGGCACAATTAAGAAGTTTAAGATTGAATTAACACAATTCCAATAGATTTAGGACTTTTTTGATAATTCTCCCTCTAGATATGTTGGTTGCAATTCTTTATCAAGTCTATCCGTTGAGATTTTGTTTCAAACAAATATGTGAAACATTTACTTGTATTGCTTTGTGCGGATGTAATACGTTATGCAAAAATGCACCGTAGATAAATTATTTTCCTAAAGGAGCTCTTAAACGTGGTAACAAAAATAATGCAATCTAAAATGCCAGACGATACTAAGAACAAATCTATTTATATAATATGAATATGCGGAATCTCCCAACTGCATCACCAGACATGTTTCCAGGATTTTTTTTTTTTTTTAATGAAGACACAGAATGAAATTAACAGCTTGCAAGATAAATTTTTTGGATATTTTCCTTCTTATGACTTGTGATTTATGGAAATAAATATGCAAATATGACGATTAAATAACAATGCAATCTCAATGTCATAATGCAAATTTAATGCAAGATCCTCTCCTGTTATGCAAAGTGTATGATGTAATTGAAATTACACAATGAAATTAAGCTAAATTGACGTGTAAATCCAGAATTTCTAGCACCCATCCGAACAATTTAATCGAGGAACAAGAATAATTCTTGCACAGGCTTACTCTAAGAGACAGAAACAGGCATTTAAATTAGAGAGCAGTCCCATCAAGTTATGGCTCCAATTTAAGTCCCAACAAACACAGTTTGATGGCCAAGCTTTGATCTCACCGAAATATCTAACAATGTATTCAGAATTGGCGATGAAATTGACCGACTAGTGAAGAAGATTTAAAAAACTTAAAAACCAAATTGGATCCCAATTGGAGTCATTATCCAAAAGGGCACAAATTAAATTATACCTGAACCAATATGAAAGAAATCAAAATCGATCATCGGAGGCAGTTCATGGTGACTTAGCGACACCTTGTGATAATACAAATAGTAACAGCAACATAAATGCTCGAAAGTGGCGAATAATTTGATAAGGGTGATTTGGTGAGCTGGGGCGGCGGCCTCTTTTCTACACAAGATTCTCTGAACATCGTGTGTTGGTAACTTACTGACGTGTTATCGACTGAACGAGTTGCTTGTCGAACAAGTTGCTTGTCAAAACTTTGTCGCTAACTTGTTTTGATAATTATCAATGCTTTTCACATGTTATTGGCATGGAACAATATTCAAACTTTTACCCTACGGAATAGTAGACTCATCCAACTTCGGCTCACAGAGTCTGCTCATTTTACATTAATATAAATGCGCTATTCTATTAAACAAAAGCAAGAGACTTTGTCCTATATAATCAAGTGGATAGATAGAGAGAAGCCTGCTCCTTTTACATTAATATAAATGCCTTATTCTATTGGACAAAAAGCTAAAGACTTTTTACTTTATAACCAAATGGATAGATAGAGATAAATGGCGAAGAATAATGAGTACAACTTCTTTATTACTTGAAGCTTCGATAACAATCTTCCATTATGACGAAAAACTATCAGCTCCATAGTAATTGCAGTGGCACATATCTCTGAAATTGGATAAGTAGATGTGTAATCTCATGCTGGGTGTCATGTTACCTGCAACTCACAAATGTGAGGATAAATGCTAAAAACAATTAGGAACATCCATCAACAAAGTGAATATGAGAAAAGAAAATATAATTTATGAGCAATAGAGAGTGATTTTACTTACTAAATAACCTCGTATTTGCGTAGTTGGAATTGAAAAACTCTTTTGAACCAAAACATGATAATCATCCTCAAGATCGACAGTTTACAATAATCCTATCTACTGCCTGAAAATAGGAAATTCTCCAAGATGGCTTGAGAAGTAATAAACAATAGAATCCCAAGATTGCCACTATGAAACCTAGTCCGAATCCTGAGTATAACCAAACAACGATGAAGTTGCCTTCATTAGACTCATCTTTGATTGTATTGTGACCATCTTGTCCTTCCTTATCATTATGCTCTTCTCCAGGACAAACTTTTAAAAGAGGAGCTCCGCAAAGTCCATCATTGCCACGATAAAAAAATTGATCATCCAAGGTGGTTAGATGATTGCCCGGTGGAACACGACCAGATAAATTGTTGAAGGAAAGATCCAAACAACCTAGAAAGTCTAAATTGGATATGCTAGGAGGGATTCCACCCGATAGCTTGTTATTAGATAGATCAAGGGATTCTAACTTTCTCAGGTTCCCGATATTTGCTGGGATTTCTCCGATGAGCTTATTGCGAGAGAGATTCAAATTCTCAAGTTGAGCAAGCCAAGTCAGCCCTTTCGGTATTTGACCATCTAATGCATTGCTTGAAAGGTCTATGGAAAATAAATATCGAAGTGAGGTGGTAAATTCTCGGCTTGTTCTTTTCATATCAACCGTAATCGAAAAGCCCAACGGGAATCTCCTATTTGGAGTAAAATTCGAATTGGCCCACATCAACGAGAAGTTGTTGAAACAATGAGGAATGCCTCCGGAAAGGTTGTTATGTGCTAAACTCAAATATCGAAGATTATCAATATGGCATAGCTGCAAAGGAATATCCCCGGTGAAGTAATTTCTCTTAAGATCGATTATCTCCAATGATTGAGAGTGTTGTCCAAACAAAGGTATTCTACCAGTGAATTGATTGTTACTAAGATCGAGGTTTACCAAATCTAGCTTTAGTAAACACTCTGGAAGCACTCCACTCAAGTCATTTTCATGTAGGCCTAGAACTCGTAATTGCTCCAAATGGCATAAAGAGTATGGAACATGACCATTTAACTTGTTATCTCCCAATGAAATCCATTCCAGATTTGTTTGCGACTTCCTCCAACAATGGGGAAGTCTCCCAGACAATTGGTTCTTAGAGAGATCAAGAAAATCTAGTTCATCTGACATGCATAATGAATTTGGAATGCTTCCACTGAGGTTATTTCTAGAAAGCGACACTAACCTTAATAGTGGAATCTTTTTTCCAATAATTCGAGATATGTTTCCTCTGAGCATGTTGCCTGATAGATCCAATTGTTGAATGTTAGATAAAACATTAGGTAGCCAATGGGGAACTTCATCTGAAATGCTAGCATTTGACATGTATAGTACTGAAATGTTCCTCTGTGTTCGAAGCCAGTTTGGAAATCTTGGTCCCACTTTGCAACCAGACATGAAAATCTTTTGAAGTTGGAAAGAAGGAACCCAAGATGCGCTAATATTTAATTCTAGCTCGTTCAAATCAAAGTATAACACGATCAAGCTAGTGAGATTAGCAAAGTGAAGTTCGCTGACAACTCCTTCCAACTGATTATTACGGATGTCCATCTCTTCTAAATTGAATAGTTGCCCAATGCTTTCTGGAAGGTACCCACTCAATTTGTTAGAAGAGAGGCACAACTTTCTCAAAGATGATAGCTGGCCCACAATAGCGGGAATAGAGCCTGATATCAAGTTTGAT
Organism: Eucalyptus camaldulensis; assembly: GCA_019915185.1. Lineage (NCBI taxonomy): Eukaryota > Viridiplantae > Streptophyta > Magnoliopsida > Myrtales > Myrtaceae > Eucalyptus > Eucalyptus camaldulensis. Next base: position 34,619,496 of record JAHSVA010000001.1, read on the forward strand.
GAAAAATCAAGCAATTCGAGATCTTTGAAGTTCCCAAATTGATTGGGTAGTTGACCACTGAAATTGTTGCCGAAAACATCAATTGTCTTTAGGTTACTTTGTCCACAAATCAAAGCATTGTCGTTGCTATCTGAAATCCTCCCACTAAATTTGTTGAAGCGCAAGCTTAGAACTTGCAAGTTGCAGAAAATGCTCATGTTCTTCAAAAGTTCACCTTCCAGCTTATTGTTAAAGACATCAAGGTGTCTAAATGACCGACTATTTGCAATGATGACAGTAGGGAGTATGCCTTGGAGATGGTTAACACTTAAATCTAGATGTTCGAGTTTGGTCAAGTTTTGAAACCAAAGAGGAATAGATGAATTCATGGAGTTGTGACTCAGATCGAGGAATCTAAGAGAAGTGAAATTGACAGAGAAAGAGCCCGAAGCATCTTTCAAATCACATCCCCTCAATATCAAGAACTCTAGGGATGAAAGCATGTTGATAGGACTTAACCAATCTTTGGGGTTGAGAAGGGGGACATAAGACATGTTCAAGTACTTCAAGTTAGAAAACGTTGATAGCCATCGGAGGTTCTCTATTGTTATAGAGGGCCAATTCCACGGGTTACTAACATCCAAGTACCGTAAGCTAGAAAGGTTACTAACTTCATTGGAGATTTGTCCATAAAAGCCTGCAGATGAGAGGTTCAAATACTCCAATTTCTGAAGAGAAGCTAAGGACTCTGGGAACTTTTGGGTTGAAAAATTATTGAAGCTAAGGTCTAGATACTTCAAATGCTTCAGTTCGTTTAGAGCAAGATGTGTCTTACCTCCCAAGCTGCACTCTATTCCACCACAGGGATTACGTAGATCAAGCTTTGTGACGTGACCAGTCTTCTTGTTGCATTCAATTCCTTCCCACTCGCAACAATCTTTGCTAGTCCACGACCACAAACGTCTCGAAGGATCGATAAGATCTTGCTTGAACTTTAGAAGAGCCTCCCTCTCAGCGACTATGCAGCTTACATTTGTAAAGGTTTTGGAGTGACTAAATTCCAAGGTTTGAATGACAAAGAGTGCAAAAAAGAGTGTAGACACAAAGCTAGTATAGATGTATGGCGCCATTGTTGTTAAGAATGAACCAGAGAACTTATGTTATATATAGGCCGAAAAAGTACTTCCCTTTCTTTCTTTTAGTTATACTAATCTTGGTCTGGATGCACAAAAACAAAGGAAAAAAGAAGACATTGACATTTCAAGGTCTTTTTCTACGGTAAACCTTTTGATAATGGGAAAGCCATATTATATTGGTCCACTTGTTGGACCAAGACCAATTTAAAACCTTTTAGATTAAAACTAAATTCAAGTATAAGCACAATTCTAAAAAAGATTCATTTTCGGGTTAATAAATTCATTATAAATACTGGCCACCAAATGCAACTAAAAAATTTCAAGTCATACCTCACAAGACCCGTCATATGGTCAATACATAAAACGCATTGCTTAAATAAATACATTATTCAAAATCTTATCACGATCAAAATCATTTTGCGTGCAGTAAAGTACCATGTTGATCGACCTTTGAAGGACCACAGAAAGCCCCTGCTCATGCAACCTGTAACCGCAACTTCAATATACTCTGCTCACCAAAAACAAGGAAAAAGAAGATTAGAAGTAACTTAATTTTCGTTGGACATTCGTTTTAGTGTCAAATTTTTCAAGTGATAACATAACTCCTACATTGGTGAAAACATGATGACTTAAGTGTCTCCAATGACAAATTCTGACAATTTGTCCTATGTAACTTTTGTTATAATAAAATATTCATACATTTCTTTTCTTATAATAAAGAATTCCAACAGGGCAACGTGAACTAAACGACAAAGCTTTCCTCAGTGTTCTTGCATTTGCCTACGTATCCGTTGGGAGGAAACAGAGCAAAGCTACGCTTTCCCAATTGAGAAATAAAACTCCGTTGTCTTAGCCCTTGTTTGTCTTCATGATGCTTTAGTTCTCTCCTGACTTGGTGAAGAAAGGATTGGTTCTTCGGGCTCGGAGGAAGAGGAGGCCTTGCAGTGAAGATGAGGCCATGATTGGAGGATTGAAGACAAGGCCTTGTAGTGAAATCGCATCGTGAACAAGTTTTGGATGGTTTCCCAATTGTGATGACCTTAGCCAACAAACCACATTTGATGTTATATAATAAAATATTGTCACATCAAATTTTTCGACAATTTAAACCACTGATAGTACTAAAGTAATCATTTTTTTAGTGAAAGTAATACTTAGCTGATTACTTGAAAAGTTTTGGCATTAAAATAAGCATTGTTTGAAAACTATTACACTTATAATATCTCCTTCCCCGAAATAATTCATGAAACTTCATGAAGTACTTGTAAAAATGAGAGAATATTGCATCAGAGAAGTCAAACCAAATGACGATACTCCCACCAATTAGGTGAATGGTGACATGGAGCACTGTCATTGGCTCGACCATCCAGAGCTGGAGAATCTTTGTGAAAAAAGGAACAGAGCAGAGAGAGAGAGAGAGAGAGAGAGAGAGAAGAGAGAGATGCCCAAAATCAAGTCAAAAGGAAAAGGATTAAAAAAAACTTAAAAACCACCAACAGAGAGAAAGACCTACAATGTAACCTGCGAACTTTCCTTTTGACCCTCGCACTCGCCGAGTCCGTCCTCTTAACCAAGTGATTTGGAAAATATAAAAAACAATAGACTGAGAAATTACTTGAATTTAAGTACTGCCACATGAATCGATGAGATTTGAGAAAAGAGTTCTTTGTTTATGAATTTTTTGACTTGGTCCGCGCATTGCGCGGTTGGCAACTACTTCAATTACAGCAATGTTATACGCCAATAGTAAATATCTCAAATTTATTAAACAAAGAATTATGAAGAAAACGAGATGGTTGTTCATACCTAAAGTTTGACTCTTTCATTTGTTAGTCATTGAAAGAAATCTTTATGGCATGTTTAGCATTTAGATGGTTGTTGTGACCCTCCTTCAAGGGGCGGACAGATCACCACATGAGTGCTGACAATTCACCTTACGAGGTGGTTCGTACATATTGACTATTTCATTTGTCAGTCATTGAAAGAAATCTATATGGCGTGTTTAGCATTTAGATGGTTGTTGTGACCCTCCCTCAAGGGGCGGATGGATTACCACATGAGTGCTGACAGTTCACCTTACGAGGTGGTTCGTACATTGACTTGAGCTCTCTCAAATTCTTCCCCCGATTGCAATGTTTGTTGACTCAATAAATTAGGCAAATTATTCTTACTTTAGGAATTGCCACTGATTTATTTGAGGTCAATTAGAAAACAACATAAGCATGGGAGATCATTTCACTTTCGCAAGCCAAAAAATCGAGAAAGAGGACTTGATTACGGCGCCCAAATCTGGTAAAATTTTTTCGTAATATTGAAAATTGTTAATGAATACAATCTTGTTCATTTTTATTTCCTAGGTACATCTATTTAAGTGACCTTACGTGGCTAGTTTGCACGATTGCATTTAAGACTCACACAACTATACAATATCAAAATCAATCAAAAATGGTATACGAAAAAACAAAGTGCGGCAATTGAAATCCGATATAATATTAGATAAAGAATATACACTGCCATGTTAAGTCTCAGGATGGGGACCTCCGTGAGTTATGCATAAAATTAAACTTGAGTGACGACCCCGTAGAATCTAAGTCAATAAAATGGTACCAAGCTTGAATCAAACTAAGTCCTATGATACAATTTCCATCTAAATGCACCACGGATGTCCCTCTTTACCTACTTGTTTTATTTTGAGATTTTCTATCGCTCCAATCGCTCGGCGAATGAATCATTTTCGTTTTAAATCCTGGCCCCATTACGTCTCAAACGGTCGCTCAGCTTTTTTCGTGCTCACCCAACGATTTTGTCTCCTCTTGCTCACCTTTTCCTTAAGTCAGTAAAATGGTACCAAGCTTGAATCAAACTAAGTCCTATGATACAATTTCCATCTAAATGCACCACGGATGTGCCTTTTTACCTGCTTGTTTTATTTTGAGATTTTCTATCGTTCCAATCCCTCGGCGAATGAATCATTTTTCGTTTTAAATCCTGGTCCCATTACTGCGTCTCAAACGGTCACTCAGCTTTCTTCGTGCTCACCTAACAATTTTGTCCCTTCTTGCTCACCTTTTCCTTAAGTAAGTCCTTTTCTCTTCTCTCTTACTATATTTACGTTTGACTTAACTGACACATGCCCCAACCCCTCTTTTCTTTCTCGGTTTTCACACCTTCGTTTTACAAAAAATGATTTATCCAAAAACATTTTTCAAATTTTCTGATTTTTTTAATAGAAAATAAATTGATCGGGGAAAACATTATCTATCAAAGAAAAATAGTTTTCTAAAATAAAAGAAAATTTTCCCGCTTTTTAGAAAGGGAAAAACGTTTTCCTCACTTTCTCTCATTTCACACCTTCTAGCCTCCTTTTAAAAAAAATAAAATTAGAAATTATATTCTTTTTATTTTTAATTTATTTTTGTTTTTCTTTTTTTCCTTCTTCTTCTAGTTGTGCTAACCACGATGATAGTTGGCGATCAGTCACAAGTGAGCCTCGAGCTCGCCAATCTTGGGTGAGCTCAGGCTTGCCACATCGACCACTGGCCGCTCACCAGATCGGCAAGCTCGAGTTTGCTAATCACAAGATTGATGAGTGTGAGCGGCAAGGCTTGGCTAATCGGCGAGTGCAACCCTCTAGCTCATTGAGCTCGGGAGAGCTTAAGCTCACTTTTGGCCAGTCATTGGTTGTTGCCGTGGATGACGACCAATCGTAGAAGAGGAAAAGAAAATAGAAAATAGAAAATAGAAAATAGAAAATAAAAAGAATGGAGTAGAAAGAATAATAAAAAAAAAATCTACTTTTTTAAATAATAAAATATATATAATAAAAAATATTTAAAATATGGAGGAAAATCAAATAGAATTTTCAATGCTAAACGGAAGAAAATATTTTCTATTTTTTTTTCAAGTTTCAACTAAATACCGAAAAATATTATCATTTTCTTGGAGAATAGCTTTTTCAAAAACATTTTCCAAAAACGCTACATTTTTTGTGAAACTAACGAAGCCTTAATTTGCTCTCTATCCTCCCTTTTGTTTTCTTTTTCGCTCCCCTTGGTAATTATATACATTTCGTACCTTTGCTAGGGAAATAGAAAATACCAAAACAAAATCCAGTCATCTTTGAAAACAAACTCGTCTACGGGGAGTGCTCAATAAATATCCAATCTTACCTATTAAGGCGTGGCTCGTACTCCCTATTAATAGGAAGGCATAAGGGTCCAAGAGCCGCCTGGTGAGGGTTCTATAAGGCAATGCCCTTGCGACACCAGAAGGCTTTTACAGTTATAATTTGGGCCCGTCTATTATTGGTATTTTGAGCTTGACCCATGAATAACTACTATTTTGCCTACATAATCTCTTTCTAGTGTAACTAAAATTTGTATCAAAGAGATGGAATGTGATAATTATAGTGAAATCCTCTACTAACATTAAACTAAGGCGATCTAGGATAAATTGGGGTGAATCAAGATAAATCTTGTCTCTCGATTTCTCTTTTTCACATTTGCTTTCTATTTCGCTGCATTTATGCACTTAATCCTTACGTCATTGAGGTATCTCCCCATCATTTTCACGCCAAATTCATGGGAAAATGAAACGAGATGGAGAAAAGAGACAAGGAATGTTGGGATATGAATCCATTGTTATACGAGCAAAAATTGATCAATTAACGAGGAGTACCTGAATTCCGCATTGTATAAATGCTATCCATCGGAAATCACCGAATGACTGCATATGCGGAATTTAACATCGAATCGCACAGCAATGTTTGGAACTCTGCTCTTTAGTTGTTCAATGTGTAACTTCAAATTCATAGACCTTATCTTGAACATGCAATTAGGCAAATTCTGGTTCATTTCGTAAACTTTTGGTCTCACTCAAAGTTGGCCATATTATCATGTGCCAGTCACGTGGACGAGAAGTTGTTATTGACACTTAAAGTTGGCCATACTATCATGTGCCGATCACGTGGATGAGAAATATAATGAAGTTGTGCATCATAAGAATATTGAGATATGATCAGTTATTGACAAGCTTATGGATAGGAGCTTAAGCTTAGTGATCGATGGTGAAGCAGTGGATTGCCACGTGTCCAGTTGTCAAAATACAACGATGATGACTAAAGTGGCTACCCGAATGGTTCTGGCCGTAAGCCTTTGGTTAGAGTCTTCAAAATATTTCAAGAGGCGCTAGGGGAACGCGTGATTGGGAAGGTGGTTAACGTCCAAGTACCCAGTCATCGAATTGACGTTGATAAACTAGGAAACATTAAAACCCGGTCAAGGCAGTTACAAAGCAGATGGGTGAGTTAGTTATAGAGGAAAAGGAATGTGCCTAAGATGGAAGCAATTACTAAGAGATGGACAGTTGCTTAGTGGTTATCTAGTTTCTCTTTAAATACCCCAGTCACCCAATAGAGCGCCGCCCCCCCCCCCCCCCCCCCCCCGGGGACCCTCCTTGGCGCCAGGAACAACACATCAAATGTATTTACCTTATCTTTACATTATCACATTTTAATTTCCTTAGCTGTAGCTTTCAGATTCCTATTGGCAATTAGGTTTTGGTGAGTGTATTTATGCTAATGTAATACTGTCGACTAAATTTAGGTTTTTTGATCTCCTGTCCAGCATCGTCGATTGAATTCCAATGTTGTTTCCTCTACCCAAGTGCATTGTTGTTGATTAGATTCTAGCATTGTACTGGTGTATGTTTGAGCTATGCCGTTGATTAGATTCCGACATAGTTTGGGTTTAGTTTGAGATTCTAAGGTTTAGTCATTAGGGTTGTACAATTGTGCTTGTAATTGGAAATCTTATAATATCACAATTGATGTTTTCTGTTAGGAATTAGCATAGAATCCTTGTCTCCTTCAAATAAAAGCCGAAAGTATCATTTGGTGAAAATGATTTTGTTGCGACAACAAAGCCAACGAAACAATTTTTATTTTCAAGTTTTAAAAAACGACTTCATTAGAGCCGTTATTGAATCGCACATTATGCGGTCCCTTACAGCTACCCTATTAAAATCAGACCAGTAATTCTCAACAAGCAGCAGCCAACTTAGGCTTGGATCAAACAGCTCGTGGATTGGGGAAAAAAACGAACAAAATTTCCAAAAAGAAAATAACTACCAAACAAACTGTTAACTAATCGAAGAAGAAAACACACCATGGCTACTATTGTTTATCATAAGGAAGATCGAAGGCCTTCCCCTTTAGTAGCCTTCATATGGGATAAGTATATTAAAAATACCATAACTTTTGTATGACACTCATTTGAATGCCATGAATTTGAAAAATTGATCACTTAACTATCATCAGCAATTTGCCTCATTGAAAAATTCGACATGGATGTTGGTCGTTTAAAATGATATTGTCGATGCTAATAAGGACAATAAATAAAAAAATGAAAAAATGAAAAAAATCACATGGAAATGGAATGTTAATTAAAAAAAAAAATCCATAGTGGATGATTTGCGAGGAATGACACTTAAATGATCGATTTTATTTCGACGTTACATATAAGTGAGCAAAAAAAAAAAAATTATGGCAGTCAAATAAGCTTTGAACAAAAGTTATAATACTCCTATTGTCCTTATTTTAATCATTTTTATTTGTAAGTGAAAAAGTTATGGATGGCCAATCAATGTTGCGATCCCTCTTAACTTTATAATAAGGGTTCCACACAAACGAATGGCTTGCATTATTTAAATTTTTATAAGACATATTAATAGGAATGGGCACCATATATGTAAAATTAGGTAATTTTCATGAATGAGGTCCATTACAAATAAAATCCAAAATATTTTAAATTTAATTTTCAAACAAATATCGAAATTAAAATATCATCAAAACAATGATTATGCATTAATGCATTAGTATTAATTGTAAATTATTTCATTCGCCTCTCCTTTTTCCTAACCACCATACGGCCCCTTGACTTTAGAAACCCATTATACTCTCTCTTTATTTTACTCGCATCAACTCAAATATAAATGAGCTGGTTAGGTTTAAGATTAAAATGCGAATTATGTGAAAGGATAAATGCATAAAGGCTCGCACTTTTTCCATCCATTTTTTGACTTTTGACGCCCCCATTACCTTAAATTGACCATAATATCTCTTGCAAGTCCAAGAATCTCCATCAACAAACACATGTATAAGCATTTTTGGGATAAGTATACTAGAAGTGTCATAATTTTCGTACAATACTTATTTAAATGTCGTAACTTTTTTTCACTCACTTAAGTGTCACATCGGAGTAGAATCGATCATTTTATTGCCAATTCTAGCAAATCTTCTTACGTGAATTTTTTATTAATTTCCCATTCCAAGGTGTATTTTTTATTTTTGAATTTTTTATTAATTTTCTATGTCAACCTGACAATGCCAAATAGGGCAATCGGCGTCCACGTCGAATTTTCCGATGAGGCAAATTGCCAATGGCACTTAAGTGGTCATAACTTCTTTTCACTCACTGAAGTACCACATCAGAGTAAAATTGATCATTCTGATGCCATTTCTAGCAAATCATCTTATGTGAACTTTTTTTTTAATTAATTTTCCGATTTCGATGTGTATTTTTTTATTTTTGAATTTTCTATTAATGTCAAAGCTAGCAATGCCATGTAGGGGGATAAAAACACTACAAGTGCCATAACTTGGCACAAAGGAACACTTAAGTGCCATAACTTTCAAAAGGTACACTTAAGTGCCACATTTGAAAAAAAAAAAAAAACAGATCACTTAAGGCCTACGTGTTTGTGTTTCTTTTTGTTGTTCATGAACATATTTTCTATTTTTTTGTTCCCGGGAAAAAAAAATAACAGAAACGCGTTTGTTTGCGTTTTTGTTCAAAATCTATTTTTTTTTTTGTTCCGAGAACAAAATTAGAACAGAAATAAGAAAAAAAAAGTTGTTTTTTTGTTCCAGAAACACTTTTTGAAGAATTGAAAGAATAAAAAGTTGTTTTTTTCTTCTTCTTTTCTTCTTTTTTCTTTGGCCGGTCGCCGGCCCTAGCGAGGCCGAGCCTCACTGGCTTGAGGCGAGGCTCAACGAGCTCGGGCTCGCCCAGCCAAGGCGAGGCCAAGCCTCGCCCAACCACAGCAGGCTCGGCCTTGACGGGGGCCAGCGAGCCTCGCTGTGGCTAGGCGAGGCCCCGGCCTCGTTGGCTAGTCGCCGGCCATGGCTGAGGCCGGCGATCGGCCAAAAGAGGAAAAAAGGAAAAAAGAAAAAAGAAAGAAAAAATGAAAAATAAAATAAAAATTTAAAAAAAATTAAAAGAAACAAAAAAAAAAACAAATTTACCAAACATGTTTCTATTCAATTTTTATTCCCGCAATAAGTTTACCAAACGCGTCTTTCTAGTAAAAAATTGTTTCCCGGAACAGAAATAATTTTTTCTCTTTCTATTCCCTGGAACACTTTTTGAATCGAAACACAAACAAATGTACCCTTAAGTGCCACTCCGACCAAAATTCGGCCAAAACGCTGACGTGACATTTTTCCGGCGAAACCATTTTGCACGCTAACATGGTTAAATAATGCAAAAACGGCGTCGTTTGTGGCTGATGTGGTAAAAAAATAATATAAAAATTAATTAAATTAAATTTAGTTAAAATATGAAAAACAATAATTTTAAAATTAAATTGAGTAAAAATATGAAAAAATAATAATTTTAAACTTAAAAAAATTTTAAAAAAGGGGCGGTGGCTGAGGGCTAAGCCCCCTTTTTTAAAATTATTTTTTAATATTTTAACTATATTTAATTTTAAAATTATCATTTTTCAATATTTTAACTAAATTTAATTTTAAAATTATCATTTTTTAAAATATTAAAAAAATGATAATTTTAAAATTATTTTTTTAAATATTTTAACTAAATTTAATTTAAAATTATTATTTTTTCATATTTCAACTAAATTTAATTTATTTTTATATTACTTTTTACTATGTCAGCCCAAAACAACGCCATTTTTGTATTATTTGATCACGTTCGCGTGCAAAACGGCGTTGTTTTGCACTCGCTTCGCTGGAAAAATACCACGTATGTAATTAGGCTGGATTTTGACTGGATTGGCATTCAAGTAATCAACTTTACTTTGATTTTAGCACTTAAGTATACCTTCCGAAAGTTATGGCACTCTTGGGGTCCGCACTTCCCATGTAGGGCGATCGACATCCATTCCAATTTTTCTAGTAAGGCAAACTGCCAATGGCACTTAAGTGGTCAATTTGTCAAATTTGCAACATCTAAGTGAGCGTTGTATAAAAGTTGTGACACTCTTATTGTACTTAACTCCCTTCAGATCATGTTGCATCCATAGCTTCTTACCCCCCGAATGTTGTTATGTGAGTTGCCACCTCCTTCCATTTGTTCATAAACATGATATAATCATTGGCGAGTGGGAATCATGAGGAAGGAACCGTGCAAGGATTCTATGACAAATTATTAGTCCGACAACCATTCGAATTCGAATGACTATGTTAGAATATCAAGTAACAAACAACGTATTCATTTAATAGCTTAAAGTTTTAGAATAATTGGCAAAGATTCCATAAAATTTGACATGGTATCAAAATAGGAATTTTTCAGTTCAAATCTTTCCAAACCCCTATTTGCTTCCTCAATTATATTTCTACCTTTAGGTTTGGGCCAAAAGTCAAACCAACATGCGAAGGGAAGTGTTAGAGCCTAAACCAACAGCAACCACACTGGTCCGAGCTGTGATTAAAACTTGGTTTCATTGGTTTGTTTTCATTTGACGAAACGACCAGTGGATGGGGCAGAACCGAGGATGAAGACATGCGCGTAGTTGTTTAGGTGAAACAGAAGAAGAAGGACCGAATGAGCAAGAGAGGGAACCAGACGAGAGGAAGCAGAAAATAAAGGTGAAGGCGCGAAGAAAATGAAGGTGAGCTATCCAGAAAATCCAGAAGTAGCAAAGGTTAGGGAGTGAAAAATGGAGAAGATTGATGGTTATTGAAGATGCATCTCAATAACAACATAGGTAGAATCTAGAACATAGCAATGGAGAAAAAAGATTTGTACACCAAATTTGAAATCCATTGTTGTTGATGTGAAATAACGACAATCTAAAGCTCAAGTGTTTCTCTTTTGTTGCTCTCTGTATCATTGGATTAACAAGATTGTCCCTTACTAACGGAATTCTATAACTATTCCTTATGTGAGGTTATATTTGTGCATTAGAATTAAGAGAAGAGACTTCAACTTTATTTATAGAGTTTTTAGCCCGACTCTCTCATCATGGGTTGGGCTCAACTCGGTTCGAACAAACCTATCTTATATTAAACTAATTAAGAATCTTTATATTTTGCCTTATTAAACTAAGCTCGTTAAATAGTAAATTATAATATCAATTGATGTAATCCATATCTAAAAAACTTTTACAAAGATGAGCTTGGAAGAAGTGGAGAGGGAATTTAAGATAACCTTCGGGGTCGAATGAGCATACTAAAAAGCCAAAATGAAGAAGCCAGAAATGGAAAATCCAGGAGTGAGAGATCAAGAACGATCGTCCGCCATCGTTTTTTCTTATTATTATTATTATTATTATTATTATTATTATTATTATTATTATTATTATTATTATTATTATTATTATTATTATTATTATTATTATTATTATTATTATTATTATTATTATTATTATTATTATTATTATTAGGGTTAATACCCTGAAAAACCATAAACTGATACATCTGTGACAAATTTACCCCTAACTATTTTTTTTATCACCAAAAACCTCAAACTGGTATATTTTTGACAAATTTACCCTAAACTGGTACACTTATGACAAATTTACCCTATGTTAATTTTTGTTAAATTTTGACTAAATTAAATGACACGTGACAGTTCTGGTATATCAATTTACGATTTTAGGCTCCGTTTGTCACAGTTTACAATTTTTGTGATTTTTTTTGTAATATTAATCCAATTTAGCAAAGTGTATATTTGTCACAAATTTACCAGTCTATGATTTTTTGTGGTCGAATAAATTAGTTTGGGAGTAAATTTGTCATAAATGTACCAGTTTAGGGTTTTTATGGTCAATCGGGGCAAATTTGTCACAAATGTAACAGTTTAGGGTTTTCCATGGTCAAAAAAATACTTTGGGGTAAATTTGTCAATGGTGTACCGGTTTGGGATTTTTTAGGGTATTAACCCTTATTATTATTATTATTATTATTATTATTATTATTATTATTATTATTATTATTATTATTATTATTATTATTATTATTATTATTATTTATCTTTTCTAGCCAAATAGCCAGCCCCATAATGAAACTTGACCGAATTAGAGAAGGAAAAGAGAGAGAGAGAGAGAGAGAGAGAGAGAGAGAGAGTCCAGCTAGTTGGTGGTTTGGGAAGGGGGAAGAAGATGAGAGTGAGCTTGAGAGAAAAAAAAAATTGAAAGCGGTTCCGTGATTATATATACGAATATAGAGTGTTAGGAATATATTGGCTGATTTTAGGTATCTCTCAAATTGTGATCTCATTATTCTGTTTGATTGTAATTTCTATTACATTAAAATGCTATTATAGATAGATATCATGTAAAGCCTATAAATAAGCTCATGTACATTTCAATGAAATATATAAAAATTGCATGACTTTTTTTTTTTTTTACTTTACTCTTATCAAGGTATCAGAGCCATTATAGTTTGAGAAGCGCCCATTGAGTCTATTGCAATGTGGTGGTTGCAGCAACGTTACATTAGCTGCCGATATCTGTATTTGGTCAAATCCGCTATTGTTGAGTGTTGTTACTCCATTTTCTATTGTTTTGTTTTTTTTTTGTTTTGTTTTGTTTTTTGTTTTTTGTTTTTTTTTTGGTAAAATCGACCACCATTAGACTCATTGCCCTCAAAAGACGTAGACCTTGAAATTTCATTGGCGATAACCATCGCGCAAACTCTCGCGCTTCACCACATCTCCGAATCATAGACCTTGACAAATTTCGATGCTTTTACAACACTTTTAATATCCTACTTTGACAAATGGTATGGTGAAATGCTACGAAGCTCGACTAGCAGCAAAATATATTGCTCAAGAGTATGGAATTGATTATGATGAGATGTTTACTTTAGTTGCATGTCTTATGTCTGTTCAACGTTGTCTTCTTGTTGTCTCTATTAAGAGATGGCTTCCATTCTAGATGGATGTAGAAATGCTTTTTTCAATGGTGATCTTATTGAGGAAGTATACATGGAGGGTCTCCTCCTAGATACACTACTTCTAATAGGGTATGTCACTTATGTTGAGCATTATATAGATTGAAGTAGGCTCCATATGCATGGTATTCTAAGTTTAGCTACACCGTGGAAAACTTTGGATTTAAATCCCACCCTTATGACAATGCTCTCTTTGTTCAACGAATTTTTTATGGGTGTATTGTGCTACTTTTATATGTAGACAATATGGTTATCACTAATGATGATATACCCACATTACAAAACTCCAGTAGTATCTAAGTTGACATTTTGAAATGAAAGATCTCAGTTGACTAAGTTATTTTTTAGGTTTGGAAGTTACTTCAGATTCCTGCTGTTATTATCTTTATCAAGCTAAAAATACCACTGATCTTCTTTTGTGATCAGGTTTCATTGATAATAAAATTGCTACAACTCCCATGGAGGCTAATGCCACATTTAACAACAAAGATGAGACTCTTCATCCAATCCTACTCTGTATTGATAGTTAGTTGGTAGTCGTGTATGCCTTTCTATGATTTGCCCTGATATATCCTACCCTATTCACATTGTTAGTTAGTCCATGACTACGTTGTGAACCACTCATTTTGTTGCCGTTCTTTGCATTCTTGGCTATGTCAATGGCACTTTATTTCATGATCTTCACTTTTCTGCTCAATTTACATTAGAATTGAAGGCTTACTTTGATGTTGACTGGGTTGGAGACCCACTTGATTGCCACTCCACCATTGGGTATCGCTTCTTTCTAGATTGTTATTGCTCAATCTAATAAGAAAGTAAAATATCGTGCTTTTGTTGATATGACAATAGATTTGTTATGGTTGGATTGTTATTAGAAGACATGAAAATTTGTCATAAAGGTGAAACGACACTTTATTGCAACAATCGGAAAACTATCCAAATAGCACATAACGATGTTTTCCATCAACGACCAATCATATTGACATAGACTACCATTTCATATGTTCTCAAGTGCTTCAAGATACCGTTTGTTTTGTCTCCACTTTATCAGTTAATCAAATTGTTGATGTATTCACTAAGGAACATGCACTAGGGCCTTTTCAAGATCTTTTCTCCAAACTCCTGTTGATTTCTTTCATATCACCTTGATTTCTTTCATCTCTCAAATTGTGATATCAATATTCTGATTGGTTGTTATTTCTACTATAATATTATGTTATTATATGTAGCCATCCTATCAAACCTATAAATAGGCTCGTACACATTTCACTAAACTATACAGAAGATGTGAAGATGAACGTGAGCTGCCCCGATGAAAAATCCTGATCCGTCTAAAGGTCACAGTGGCCGAATGAAGAAATCCGGAAGCTGAAGAGACAGAGACCATCCAGAATCAATGGAGTGCCCCCAAAAGAAATCCCTAGTTTGTGCGTGTCTCTAGCTCATGTCGGCTCCAGCGGGAAAGAGAAGCGGGAGTTTCGGCCGTGGGAGGGGAGAGAGAGAGAGGAGAGGACAGGTGTCCCCTGAAGAGAGGATGAATAAAAGAACAAAATAGGGAAAATTACAAACAAACAAAAAAAGTTGGAAGCTGAAGGCAAAAATGGAAATTGCAAAAAGGAAATTGACCAAATAGAAGGGTCTAGGAAATTGCCAGGCTTGCATGCGAGGCCGGGCATGCCAGCCGGGCCATTCGGGCTCGAGCTCGCCTTGGTCTTCTTTTTATCTTACTTTAAGCTCGAAAGCTTGATGGGCCAATAAATTATTTCAATGGGCTTGGATTTGGTCAAAAAGTCCAATGGGGCTTCGTCGTAAATGTCGACCTGGATTGTCGGCATTAACTGGCTTTTGAGCCTCCATTAGTCAGAATTTTGGTCGCGACTCGCGTGATCTCTTAACTAGATGCCCCTAGTTTAAAGATACCGAAGAGACTCGGCAAGAAAAATGAATACAAAGTGACGACACGGCAACATTTTCGGTTGGGGATCGGATAGTGTCATTATCGGAGATATCGATCCCTAATCTCTATAAAATGAATGGATGACCTATATGACATGCAATGTAGGTTCCAAGGGACTAGAATTGTAAATCATAAATCAGGCATCTTCAGACTTTTCTGAAATTTTGTACACATAGTATGTTGAATGACCGATGGTGAATTTTCGAATACCATTATTAAGTAAAAACTGATTGACAACTTTTTAATCCAATTGATTATAAGTAAATTATCAACAAAATAGTCATCCTACCATTCTCAAATTATTTTAAAGTTTTTAAACGAGGCGCGTACTTCAACGGCAGACTATGGGTTGCTTAGGCGGTGCATGATAACCAAAATTTCTGTTCTAGAAATAATTTTTCTATTTCAGACCTGTTTCTGGAATAGAAACCTGTTTGATAAACCTACTCGGTTTTTTTATTTCTGGAATAGATTTCTATTCCAGAAATTGATTTGGAAGAGAAATCAAAAATAGAAATTTTCTACTTCTGATTTCTGAAAGAGAAATCAGAAATAATTTCTCTCACTAAACCCTAATTTCGGTGAGTCCTTCCTCATCTCCTCTACGTCTTTGCCTCCTCCTCCTCCTCCTCCAACTCTCATCATTTTATTAAAAATAAAAATAAATAAACATAAATATATTCATTTTATTCATTTAAAAAAATTATTAAAAAATTATTAAAAATAAATAAATTATTTTTATTTATCAGTTTATTTTAAGTTTATTAAAAATAAATTTATTAAATTTATTAAAAAAAGATAAATAAAAATAATTTATTTATTTTTAATAATTTTTTAATAAATTTATTTTTATTTGCCTCGAGTGTTTTGCCAAATAAATTTATTTTTATTTTTTTATTTTTATTCGTTTTAAAGTAAATTTATTCGTAAAACAAAATAAAATAGAATAAATAAAATAAATTTATTTTTAAGGATATATTTATTTTAAAATAAAATGATATTTTTATTTTATTTTTTATGATTTATTTTATTTTATTCTTTTTTTTGTTACTAAATCATTTTTATTTTTATTTTTTATATTAAAGGTCATTAGTCGTCGCCGCCACCGTCCAAAAGGAAGAAATTTTGTGTCGTCAAACGAATTTCTATTTTTAGAGTAGAAATTTTGTGTCATTATCAAACGGTTATTTTTGCTTAGAAACTCTTTTAGAAATAGAAATAGATTTTTCTATTTCTATTCCAGAAACTATTTCTGGAATAGAATGATTGTCATGCGCGCCCTTACATGCTTTACTTGCCCAGCTTAAAAATTCCACTCTTTCTAATGGTTTAGGTTAATGTTTGCAACTTAGGGACAAAATAAACAAACTATTTTACTACGATAAAGTCACAGTAGATTGTTGACATTGTATTGATTCTGCGGGTACCAAAGTTTATTGGTCAACAATATATTAGTGAAATAATCACTTTACCGGGATGATAACTCTTGTAGTTTGTTTTCAGAGGTGGGTGCCTGTTTCAACTAGTGGATTACGAGTAGCTTACACGCTTTACTAGTATGTCGGTTAACGGGTATGACCTACAAAAAAATTAATTATTCTACCACCATAGAAACTTATTGGCTTATTAATACTATCTCACAATTACAAGTACCAACGTTTATTAGTCTATAACATATTGAATAATTTGATAATTTACCAGATTGAATTACTCTTATATATCATAAATAATCATTCAATTTACAAGCGGGATGCATTGTGTGGTAAATTTCTAAAAAGGAATTGATAACTTACCATTTCACGTCATGGTAAGTTGCTAACATGGTTATTGAATTACCATAAAGTACCTCTCAAACGGGTTGCCTCTTATAATTTTACTAATAAAACATTTCAGATATATTAGCTACGTTACAGAATTACCATCACGGCAAATTGATCCGACTCTCCCTACAACATCAGAAATTTTCAGTAATCCCAATGAATGCACTGCTTGCATCTTTGGATCTTGTCACTTTGCCCTTTATATTGATTTTAATGACTTGGAGAAAGAATCAACAGGTCTAGGGGTTTAAAATTGAAAAACTACCGCCCTTCAAACAGTTTACATATGAAACAGCAAAAATGAAGGGAGAATTACCAAAAAAGTTCTAAACTTATTGCAATTATGCCAGTTCAGTCTTAAACTTTTTTTTTTGGCCAATTTAGTCTTAAACCTTTTATAAATGTGCTAATTCAGTCTATCCAACCAAAATTGATCGATAGGCGCTAACGTGGATGCCGGTTGACGAACATTGACGTGGCAATTTTTTAATTTTTTTATTAATTTTTAAATATTTTTTTGAATTCTTTTATTTTTCCCACCTTCTCCTTCCTTTGGCCGATGCGGTTAGCCTCACCGGCTACTGGCAAAGGTGAGCCTCACCTAGCGACGGTGATGCTGCCGTCGCCACATCTGGCGAGGTCGAGCCTCGCCGACCACCAGCGAGGTTGACCCTCGCCTTGGCTGGGTGAGGCCCTACTAGATCTGGTGAGGCTCGACCTCACCTAGCCAAGGTGAGGGTTGACCTTGCCATGGTGAGGCCAAGCCCCGCAAGATCCAACGACGGTAGCCTCACTGGCCACTGGCGAGATCGACCCTCGCCTTGGCTAGGCAAGGCCTTGTCGGATCTGGTGAGGCTCGATCTTGCCCAACCATGGCGAGGATTGACCTTGCCAGTGCTGACGAGCTCAGCCCTCACCAAGGCTGAGCCTCGCTAGATCTGGTGGAGCCTCGCCCAGCGACAGTAAGGCCAGCCTCGCCACGATTGGGTGAGGCTTGCCCTCACCATTGGCCAATGAGGTTGACCTCATTGGCCCTTGCCATTGGCTGGTGAGGCTAACCTCACCGGCCCTTGCCTCTAACTAGTGTTGGCCGGCCAGGGGAAGGAGAAGGTGGGAAAAATAAAAAGAAAAGAAAATTCAAAAATTCAAAAAAAATATTTACAAATTCAATATATATATATATATATATATTAAAAAAATTGCCACATTAGTGTTCGTTGGCCGGTCAATTTTAGCCGGATGGATTAAATTGGCACAATTGTAAAAAGTTTAAAACTAAATTGACAAAAAAGAAAGTTTCTGACTTTTTTGGTGATTCTCCCAAAAAGAAGTGATCCTCTCAGGCCTAACTCTGATATGTATTGCGTTAATCTTTTGCATGAGAATGTCGGCCCTTGGCGGGTGGGCCCTGATCCAGAATATTGGAAGTCTGCCGCTTCTCTGTTCATAAAATAGATCGAGACTGGAGCCTCGGTGTGGCTTCTTTTGATTATCAATTGATTTCCGACTGTTTTGACATGAGTTGTTCACATTTTAGTGGAGAAATGGATACCATGCGAAGCTCTATGCACGGAAATACGAAAGGAGTGACGGTTGAGCTCCGAAGATGAACTTATGGAACTTGCTTTTGGACGGCTGTGAATGCTGGAAAACTAAACCTTGTGCATAGAGAAGAAGCTACAGGTGCAGGACAGGGAGACGAGTCACTTGCACAATAATCTACTTCAGTGGCTTTAGCTTTCACTTGGCTGGATCTGCTCATGCTGAATGAGTCTCGAGTTTTCAGATTGAAACAAGCATGAATGGTGCCTTGTTAGTCATATAGATTGGCCAGAGAAGTGAAAAATGCGAACCATGTGGCCTGCTCTCTGTGAGGAAGCTAGACCTTTTTCATGCGAACCATGTTATACTCGAGAACAATTCTTGATTCTCGAAGCAGAAGTTCACAGAAAACATTAGTCTAATGTAATTCTAGTCATCCTCAATTGCTGGCTGCAACTTCCTATTTGAGGAACTCTAGGGGTCGCAAAGTATGCCCGTAAGACACGCTTTCTTTTTTCTTGTCTTGATATTTAAGTGCAAGGTTTTCATCAGCCACCCTAGACCAGATACGAAAAGGGTTCGGAACTATTCTACATCCATGAATCGAAGAAAGCTAGAAGACTTTAGTTACTTTTCCTTCTGGACGACAGAGGCTCCACGTAGAGATTTCAGAAAATTTAGCAGCTCAAATAAGTAGAGACATATACAATGGCACAACTGAGGGCATTCCGGATATTGTTTTCTGGGATAAGTACACTAATGGTGCCATAAGTTGTGTACGGCGCTCACTTTTGTGCCAAAAGTTTCCGTCAAATCACTTAAGTGCCAAATCGGAGGAAAAACGATCACTTTGGTGCCACCGACGAGAAATTCCGGCCAAAATAATTACATGGCTTTTATATTTAAAAAAAAAATCGACGTGGCTAAAGATTGTCCACGGTGGATAGCATAAAACGACGCTGTTTTCCTTTCTTCGTAAGAAATGACGTCGTTTCTTGCCATCCATCGTGGATTCACATAAGAAACGACGCCGCGTTGCTCCATAGCAAAAAATGATGTTGCTGAAGAGGGAGTAAAATAGGGTTCGTATACGGTTCTCCTTGACGCCGGCCGTAGCTTGCTCACCCACCGTCGTTCGCTCGCCCGCCGTCGCTCGCCCACCGTTGTAGTTGCGCCGTTGTTCACGATCGTTCAAGTTTGTCATGTTCTCTACGTGAATCAATTTTGCGAAAAATTTAAGCTTCTGACGGATAAGTGAGGGCACGAAGGGCAAATTGAGGGCTCGGCTCAGGGGGAAAGTAGTGGGGAAAGTGGTGGGGATGTCACTTTTATGGAGATGGAATAGAAAAATTGATTCTTCCATCGTTCCTTCGCTTTCTGTCGTGGGGACCAAATAGAAAAATAGGGTGCGGAGGGGCTTGACTCGGAAGGAAACAATGGCTGGATCAAATTTGTTTGTTTAATTAATTGGACTGCTATTGTGGGGGATTGAATGTGAATGCGATTGAATTGAAAAATGGGTGGTGGGGACCTCACTTTGTTTATTTAATTCGGTTTCTTTTGTTTCTGTAAATGCACCGAATTGGGGAGATTTTAGTCGCATTTGTTCCTTGACAACAAAACGACAAGGACCTACATGTGAAGTTGCCGATTCTGTCATGTGGTTTCAACAAAACGACGATGACTTTTTTTCTTCTTCTTTTTCATTGGGTGCAGCATTGACATGGACGCGAATCAGGTAGGCGTCATTATTTGCTATGGTGGAGAGTTTGTTATTAGCACTGAAGATTGGGAATATAGTGGTGGAAATAAATATTTTATTTATGTTAATGTTTAGAAGCCATAATATATTGATTTTCTGAGGGATTTGGTGTATTTTTTACAATGCAAAGTGCAAAAACTACATTATTGTGTTCCTAGGAAGGAATTGAAGGATGGGTTGAGATTTTTTAATGACGATAATGATTTTAAGGATATCATTTACCATTATCTTCATGGTGAAGAAGCTAAGATATATGTTGAGTATTATAATGAGGATGAGGATGAGGATGATGATGGGGATGAGTAGACCACCACTGAAGGAGGAGAAGTGAGGGATCCTGTTCAAGCGAGTAATCAGGTCGGGGATGAATTTAGGTTAGATGAAGGGCAAAATGAGAGGGAGATAAGTTATATTAATAAAGATGAATAAAGAGGGAGATGTCCTGAAATCTTGGGTGAAGATTTGGGTGAAGATGTGGGCGATGAAGACTTCATTGGATTAGAATGGGAAATTGCTTTCTCTAGTGAATTGGAAGATGAATGTTTGGCTTTAGTAAATTTCCTAAGTGATGAAGATGATGATGAACTCACATAGTCAAAACAAAAGTAAAGAGAATTTATGAGAAAAAACTTGCAGCTTCAGCAAAAAGGCCCGAGCCAGTAAATAGGGATGGAGATCCAACTAAGGGTAATATAAGTGAAAATGAAGAAAATTGTGGCGATGAAGTTACTAGTTTTGAAAATGAGCTTGACAATGATGATGAAGAACCTGCTCATCGAAGAAAAAGTAAGTACCCTTGCTATGATCCGATTGTTAATAAACCTGTTTTGTCAGTGGGCATGAGATTTGACAATGCCAAACAATTCAAGGAAGTTGTTGTGAAGAACTCAATTGGTGAACAGAGGAGCGTTAAATTCATTAGAAACACGAAGGAATTTGTGAGAGCTAAGTGCTCACAACCTAATTGTTCATGGAAGCTCTATGCCGCGCTTAGTAAAAATGGGTCATTTCAGATTAGGTTCATTCAGGAGGAGCATACTTGTCCAATTATCTTTAACAATAAAAGGGTAACAAGTGTGTGGTTATCAAAGCATTTTTTTAATACTATCAAAGCAATGCCCGAGATCAAGAGTCCTTAATTTCAACATTTAGTGAATGAGCAAGTGGTGGTTAATGTGTCGATGAATCAATGTAAGAGAGCTAAGATGAGGGTGATGAAGATATTGATGAGTGGGTATAAGGAAGAATATGCACAGGTATGGGATTATGCTGGTGAATACATGTTTCAAAACCCATCTAATAGGGTATATGTAAAGGTTGTGGAGATGCCACTCCCTGATCTTGGGCCTAGATTTGATAGATTTTATGTCTGTTTTGATGTATGCAAACAGGGCTTCTTGGCTGGTTGTAGAAGAGTTATAGGATTGGATGGATACTTTCTAAAGGGTTTATGCAAGGGGGAGTTGTTGGCTGCTGTGGGGAAAGATGCCAATAATCAAATGTTCCTAATAGCTTGGGCAGTGGTAAAGATAGAGGATAAGGATATTTGGGCCTGATTCCTAAAAAAATTAATGGCTGACCTTGAGATAACCGATGGGGGAGGATGGATATTCATGAGCAACCAACAGAAGGTAATTTTATTGTCAATTAATTCACTCCCTTTTAATATTAATCACTTACATATTTTTCTTGACTTGTATTTATTGGTTTGAATTTTTGTAGAGACTTATTCCTGCATTGGCTGAATTGATGTCACATGCTGAGCATAGAATGTGCGTGAGGTATATATATGCAAACTAGTCAAAGAACTTCAAATGAGATAGGCTGTAGAAGCAGTTATGACAAATAGCAAAGAGTACGAATATGGCTGATTTCAGACTACGCAAATAAAGATTGTTACAGCTGACAAATGAAGGTTTTGATGCACTTTTCCAAACAGAAGTTAAGCACTGGTGTCGGGCCTTTTTCAACAAAGAGTTCAAATACGATATCATTGATAACAACCTCAGTGAAGCTTTCAATGGTAGAATTTTAGAGGCCAGGTACAAACCAATTATCAGCATGCTTGATGATATTCAAGTTATGGTTATGACTAGACTGCATAGGCAAAGAGATGAGGCTACAAAATAGAGTAGAGACTGTGGCCCTAGGATTGTGAAGAGATTGGATGTAAATATTGCTGCTAGTAGGTTCTGCCATTCAGTTTGGAATGGAGATAATGGATGAGATTATTCAAAATTAGGATAAGTATGTTGTCAACCTAGATAGAAGAAAGTGCTCATGCCGAGCCTGGCAACTGAATGGAATTCCATGTGCCCATGCCATTTGTGCTATTCAGATGAAGCAAGAAAACCCAGATGATTACCTACATGATTGGTACAAAAAAAGCTCATACCTTGCTTCATATCAATTCATGATGCAGCCTATCAGAAGCAGTAAATTTTGGGAACCAACAAATCATGAAAGCCCTCTACCTTTACCGCTGAAGAAGCAAATAGGAAGGCTAAAAAAGAGACGAAGAATGCAGCAGGAAGAGGCATTGAGTCAAAGGATGAGTAGGAATAGATCAAAGATGAAATGCTCCTATTGTTGCAAGGAAGGGCACAATAAGAAAGGTTGCGAGCTGAAAAAGCAGTATCAACAGCAAAATGTAATGGCTAATTCAGTGCTAAGGACAGGACCTACTGAAGAGTTTCTTGTTGAGCCTATTGAAGGGATGACAGAAGGCCTTGCTATAATGCCTACTGAAGGGCAAACAAAAAGCCATGCTGTAAGGTAATTATCATCTTTGTCTCAGTAACTTTACAATTCTTATTCTAAGAGTTTGATGGTTGACCATGTGTACTAGCTTCTCTTGTATTTTTCCTCTGTCATGTACTTGTAATTTGAGAAGTTTTCTCCATTTAGTTCCACCATAAAAATGAGTAGATGTCTAATTATTCGTTATAGTTGGTCGTAATCCTAATACAGTACATTGTTATAAGGCCTACTAAAAGGCTAGAACAAGGCCCTGTTGTAAGCTCAAGTGTAGGGACAGGAACTAGAATGAGCAGGACAGCAACAACAACACTGAGTCCACTATTGAACAAACAAGAAAAAAATCTTGTAAGTTGTACATCGCTATGTTTGGTCTTTTATGGGCTAAAATTTACATTTGTTATGTGTTTCTCAAGTGAGAAGACGAGCAACTGCACAAGTTGCAGAGATTGCTACAAGAATTGTTGTTGAAAATGATGCACCACAGCAAACAAGAGGAGCTCTTGAAAAAAGATTAAGGCAATATGGTTATGGGATTTACACAAATGAACATACTGAAATGACTATTTTGAGTGTAAGATTTATAGGCCTCATGCATTTAATTTGTTGTACTTCAATTCATTTGGTTGACAATATTACTATGTTCTTGTAACTTGGGTGAACTTCGGAGGTACTTCTCTCTCAAGGTGGGCCAACTCAAGAATCAAGGGTGCAGCCAAAGAAGAGTGCTCCAAAGAAGAAGAAGATAGCTAGTATAGCTGCGAAATAGCCATCCAAAAAGAACCCAGCACCAGTTCCATCTCAACCAACGATTGGGAGCAATAGTGATGATATGGACCAACACATGACACGTGCTAGAACGAAAATACTCACCGTCAAAAACTAGGAAAAGGAAAATGAGGTGACAGAAAACCCAATTAAAGAACCTACACATCCAGTTTGAAAGAGTGCTCATATTATGAATCAATTCAAAGCTCCAAGAGGAAAAAAAGATCAGGGTGTTGTCAATATTGACTGATGGGAGGGCACTGGACATGGTCTATTTTTATGTGATGCTAGACATTATCTCTTTTCATGTTTTCTTTTTTTAGAAGTGTGCAGGATATTATATCATTGATGGTAGTTGCTGCTTGCATATTACCATTGTTTTTTTTAAGAGAGTGCTGTACTTTTGATGATTGGGAAGTGAAGTTAGACATGCTTTTTTTTTTCTTTTGTAAACAATCAATCAATGTTAATGGCAAGTACTGGAATGACTATTTATTTTCTCTTGTGTTGGTTTCGGCTAGAATGTTAGCAAGTCAGTTATGTTATATATTTTATTTTTGATGTTACTGCAATGTTACTGTTGCTGCAATGTTGTTGTTGTTGCAATGTTGTTGTTGCTGCAATGTTGATGTTGTTGGTTGAAGTTATGGATTATAATGAATTTATGGGGTTCTGATTATATGTGTTGCTACAAGAACACTTTGGGTGCTAGTACATCTTGTTGCATCAACATCTATATGGGTTAGTGCAAGAAGATACACCAGCAACTCAACCGATGCAAGAACAAGGTACAAGAATAATGTGCATTTGGAATATGACGTTTGGCACTAACATGTTTTTTTTAAAAAAAACTTGTGCAACATAAGTGATCACTTTGTAATCGCGACTGGCACTTAAATGATCACTTTTATAAAAACTTGGCACTCAAGCAATCACTATTTACAACTTATGACACTGAAATGATCAATCTTGAATTTGACACCATCCTTTAATTTCGGCCATGGTTTGCAATTGCAGCAAACCAGCAAACCATTACCAAATAAAAAATGCAGCAAACCATTACCAAATAAAAAAATGCAACAAACCATTACCAAAAGCTTTCAATGCAGCAAACCATTAACAATAAAAAAATGCAGCAAACTATTACCAAATAAAAAATGCAGCAAACCATTATATTTGAAGTAAAAACTAAACAAAACAAATATTGACAATACACAACTAAATAACAAAACTTTTAAGTGCTCACAACTAATGCATTTTAAGTCCAAACTTGCATTTCTACCCATAGATTACAACAACAAAACATTTTGCTCCATACAAAAATTGCAGCAAACCAAAAAACACATTTTAATTATAAATAATCCAATACAAGTGCATATTCCACATCTTCGACCATGATAGATATACAAACTTCTTCTCATTACTCACTTTACATTTGAATAAACTACCCAAAAGAGTAAGAACACAATCAACGCTCGATAAAAATTTCTTTTAATTTTTAGCCTTGAAACCTCCCTCTTCAAATGGTCCACCAGAGATGTTAAATCCTTCATTTGAGCTTGCATTGAGTTGACATTCTCCAACTCGTCCATTAACATAGGTGGAGGTTGATTTTGGCCTTCAAGTAAGTCCAATATCACCTCTGTCGCTCGATCAAAGAATTTCCTATCAACCCATTTGAAATATTGGCACTTTGAGCCTTCTCTATATTTGCCGCACCCATGGAATCTTCTCCTAGGATTCAACCGAGTCCAAGATGTTCTTCTCGGACTCGGTAATCCTCAATAACAGTAACACTCACCATCTAATTCTCTTTTCTTATAGGAATGTGAGACGTTGCTGAAGCTTTTGTCCTCATTTGCAAGAGTAAGCTGATAACTTTGGAAGAAAATCGAAGTATGCACTCAAAATGGTCGAATTGGGGATTTAGGGTTTCTTATTTAGAGGAAAACGGTAAAACGACGTCATTTTGTTCTTTGTATGCTGATTATATTCTCTGGTGATCCACGTCGGTGTCAAAAATTAATAAAAAAAAACTGTCACGTTAGATTTCCGGCCAACCAAATCAGCGATGGCACCAAAGTGATCGTTTTTCAAAATTTTTGGCACTTAAGTGATCCGATAGAAACTTTTGGCACCAAAGTGAGCGCCGTATATAACTTACGGCACCATTAGTGTACTTATCCCTTGTTTTCTTCAATCAAACAGCGGAGGAAGAGAATAACAGGGAAATACTCTATACAAAATGAGCTAGAACTTCCATCTACCTGACGGGATTTCTTAACGAGAGGACAGTAATTATGGGAGAACGGTAATAATTCGAACAATATTGAATCAACGCAACGGAATAAAATAATCTCCCCTCTTGTGTAAACCTAATAGGAATCGATATAGTAGAGTAAAATAAATACTAAGCACGCGAACACAAGACGATTTTTTACGTGGAAAACCTCCTCGATGTGAGGAGATAAAAAAAAACCACGAGACCGGAGTCGACCTGAAAATCTTCACTATCAATAAAATTGTTCTTCTCTAACAAATACTAGAGGTACATAACAGCAAACGCCTCAAGAACATAATTCTTAGTAATACACATGAACTTCACAAGAGATCAAGGACAAATCTGACCAAAAACGCAGGTTTTGATCAATCCATGAAAAACCTGATGTAGGGAGCTTCAAATAAAAATCAAACCGTCATATTCGAGAAAATTGCGCCACAAACATGCTGACAAAATTTCAGCTCAATTGGACCATGAATCGACCTCCGATGCCAGCTTGATGTAAATCAGATATTGCCCCAAACCCCTGATTTTCTGCTTTCTATTTTTCTCTTGTTACTATTTCCTTTTCTGCTACTACCTCTTTATATAGATAGTGAGAAACTCTATTTCCTCATATAACTTATTATATGGGCTCAAGCCCTTTTTGGGCTTACAACTCATTAGGCTTCCTCCACATAGGTCCAATCATCATTATCTTTCTCTTAACAATTATGCTATTCATTCGCTTAGAAACTATCGAAGAAGTTTTGATCAGTCAAATGTTCTCAGAATAAATGTTGTTAAGTCGGAAGGCCGATGTGAACCTTCTAGGCTTGTACCTCTGCGGAACATTCTTAACCGGATGCTACAGAGCTCCTTGCTAACCTCTCATGCTAATCCAAGGTCTCCATAGCTAGAAACAAGAACACATGTAATCATGTAAATAGATTTACACACCTAATTTGGACAACCGTTCTTGATGTGGAATAGGGATGATCCAAATTCAAGAACTACTCCTCTATTGCCCTTTCTATCACTAGCTCAATGAGACAGCCTCCTCACCCTTTAACGCTAAGTAAACGCTTATTTATGAGGATAATTGTGAGAAATTAGGGTTAGATGAGATATTTGAATACTATTTATAAAGTTTTCAACTAAGACTCTCACATTATGGGACAGGTTCAACTTGGCCCACACTAACTAGTCCCATATTAAACTAATTAAGAAACTTTTATCTCACCTTAGATCAATCTCGTAAAACAATAAATTACAATATTAATCAATATAACCCACATTAGGAAAACTCTTATATATATATATATATATATATTTGTAAAAGGTAAGAATGAAAACTCTTATATATTCATATCCCAAATACAGCATTCCCCTTAAGCATCATGGCGACGAATTCACCATAATCAATTCTTCCATCCTATATAGCAGATAAAATAGAGACTTTTGACGATCATAGTCAAAGGGCAAGTTTGAATGACATTTAGAATGATAAGAACACTCAAATACAACTCAAAAATTCTGACCACGAACATCTATATACAGACATGTGCAAGTGAATGTGACATCCTAAAATTTGAGCCCTCTGAGGGATGAATAAATATGAATTTCATCAATGCATTGTTAGTTGATCTCACTCAAAATTCATCACTCCTGAGATACTAACCTTGAGGGGGAAAGGCTAATGAGAACAAAACTCATATGACTAAAGGACTCGACTTGGGAAAACGACTTGACCGTGAGACTTGCGTGAGGATGATTCTGTAGATAGGCAAGCCGATTCTAAGGACGACAAATGGTCCGACAGGTGATTCTATTTACCGTTATCAAACCTGCGAACGACCCTATGTCGATCCTCAGTAATCGTATACTTTGAAATAAGAATCTATCTTCCGTAATTTCATATAGTCAAGGACGTCCATGCGTCGAGATGTCTTGAACATGGTTTGACACTAGTTGATTACGCAGGAATCCTCGGACCCGCCCGTAAGTCTAAGTTGTAACCAAAATGACATTAGGGTGAAATTGACATGGCATGAGAACTAAAGATTGGGCTTCAAATTATCGAGAACATTCGGGATGGACTTTGGATGAAGCTACAGCGATAGTTGACAACGCCAGTTAAGCCAAATATTTGGAAAAGGGATTTTCGGACCAAGGAAGCGAACCCATGAGGACATGGGCCAGGCCAAGCTAGTGTGGGCCTTAGGCCCAAAGTGGGACAGCCACCACAGTGGGCCTAAGCCAAGCAAATGAACCCATTGGGCCAAACCAACTATTAATCTTTCAAGCCCATGGTCCAACCTTAAGCCCATTTGAGCCCAACCAATTCCCAAGCTCATTTCTATTCATGGCCAAGCCCAATTCTTAGGCCTATCCACCAATTTCAGCCCAAGGTTAGATGTGTAATTTGTGCAAAGTGAAATGACCATTTTGCCCCTAGTTGTAGGGAGAAAAAGGCTAGAGAAGAGAGAGAAGATGATGATGTCATGCATGGGGACTTGAAGCAAGCCTTCAATGGCTTTGATGAGGCCTTGACATCTCTCACATCACTCTCTCTCCCCCCCATTCGGCCTCCCTCGACGGAGCTCTCTCTCTCTCTTCATTTTTCTTCTTCCTCTAGTTACTACTCCAGCTGACCCTTTGGTGAATAATCGAGTCAAAAGTGGTCTTCCTGGATGAATCAGCCTTCTTGCCACCCACCGTTGTCTTCAGGACATCCAGATCGTTCGCCTGGACCTCACTGTTTGCCGATCGGAGTGGCCGTTTAACTCGTGGCCAGCCAAAAGCCAGTGGCAGTCCGATCACCTGGAATTGTTCTGCTCCAACTAATCTCTCATCAAAAACTCAAGTTAAAAGTGATCTTATCGTGGCAATTAGCCTACGATCCACCCACCATCGCGATCAGGAGAGGCACACCGTTCCAACAAGCCCGACCGCACCAAGAACGGAGCCACCGGTCGTCCTGAAATTCGGCGAGAAGGAACCGGCCGCCGAACTGCCTGGTTCGCCCAATTCCGCCTGGTTTACAATTTTGGCCAGTTTTCTCCAATTCTGACCCTTCCTCAGCCCATCCCAACCACAACCAAGATCCCTAAGACCCTTGGGAGCCACCGGTTGCCAGCCAACCTCTTGCCGGAGCTCCAGCTAAGCCATCCAACTTAGTTTCTCCTCCGGCAGGGCTGTTTTTCAATGTTTTCAGTGGGAGTCCGAGCTGTGGTTGCTGTTATGAGCTTGGGATCACTTGGATCATCATAGTAGAAGTCCCGGTGCGTAGCCACCACCATCGCTACCACATTCGTGTCTCCGGCCCGCTTAACGGGTGAGTTTAGCTCCTAATCTTTTGATTAGTGCCTAAACTTGCTTAGGGTTGGTTTAGTTATAATTAATTATGGTTTAGGAGGTTTACTTAAGTTGTATTAGTCCTAAGATATGTGGTTAGATGGATGGATTATATTAGTTTAGCTTAATATTGCTTTCTTTGCTTAATTGTGCTTATGCGTTTAATTAAGCTTGTTTTGCTTAATTAATTGTTTGTTTGTTTTAATTAATGTTTTGTTTAATTTCTGAATTTAATTTATTAAATATTGAATTCTAGAAATTTATTGTTCACATGCACTGTTCACGCAGTACTGATCATAAAGTACTTTCATGAGCATTGTTCACCCGAGAGTGAAAAATTGCCTAATTTCATGTGTTGATTTTATGAAGTGAATGGATGTGTAAATGTATGGGCATCCACATGAATTGAGTGAAGATTTATGTAATGGTGTGATGATTCTAAAATATAGGTATTTTAAGTGGAAAATACTGGGTGTTAGTTTACAATGCCAATAATGTGTTTTTGGATCATTGAAATTAGTGGGATTTTCAAAGAGGAAAATATTGTATTTTGGCTATGACCGATTGTGTACCCACACACGAGTATTTTTATCGGTTATGATAAAAATGATGACTTGAATAGATGGTCTGAGTGGTATACTATATTAGCCTGCGAGCGATATGTCAGCTTAGCGAGAGTAGTATACCGGTGTACTATATCAACCTACGGGCTCTGATATATCAGCTTAGCACGAACAGTACACTTTATCAATTTAGAGAGAGCATTAACAGTATATTATATCATCCTATGGGCTCTGATATGTTAGCTTAGTGAGAGCAGTATACTGGTGTACTATATCAACTTACGGGCACTGATATGTCAGTTTAGCGCGAGCAGTACACTTTATCAGCTTAGAGTTATCAGCTTAGAGTGAGTATCGGGGATATATTATATCAGCCTACGGGTAATATGTCAACTTAGCAAGAGCAGTATACCGATATACTATATTAGCTTGAGGGCCTTGATATATCAACTTAGCGAGAGCAGTATATCTTAACCTTATCAGCTTAGCGCGAGCTATACTATTTATTTATCAGCTTAGAGCGAGCAGTCCTAATATGGGTGGACTTATAGATAGTGTTGAATGGGCCGATCAAGAGATGGTCGTGATGTTATGTAATCAACTGAGTTGATTGATCGATAGCTCAATCTGAATTGATGCATTGATGTGTGAAATTGTTATATG
Organism: Eucalyptus camaldulensis; assembly: GCA_019915185.1. NCBI lineage: Eukaryota > Viridiplantae > Streptophyta > Magnoliopsida > Myrtales > Myrtaceae > Eucalyptus > Eucalyptus camaldulensis. Next base: position 34,650,253 of record JAHSVA010000001.1, read on the forward strand.
CATTAATTATATGCATGAGTGAATCATATCGTTATGGCACACACGTATGAATCGATAATGTGCAAGGTGTGGCAATGGCCAGATGAGATTGCTTGTCACGCGACTCGTATGCGATTGATGAATTGCATCATTTAATGGCCATGTGTATTGCGTGTATTGTGCTAAAATATAACGTGCAGGGTATGGCATGCCGAGTAAGGTTGCATGCAAATCGACTATTGTTTTGTTGGTCTTGGACTTGTTTGTGGGGTGGTTATGAAGAGATACTCGAGTGGAGTTGGTGTACTAATTGGGGCTTAGGGGAGGACTCGCTGAGATTTATATCTCATTGGTTATTGTATAACCATTTTCAGGTCTCTAGTGTGAAAAACCCGAAGCTTGAAGTGGAAATGTTAGGAGCATAGGTGGCTCAGTATAAGAACCTGAGGTGTTTATGGAAGTGTGCTTGTATTTGTAATTGGTTGTCCTATTTTTCTATCCCATGTTTTTTATTGTCAAGGGATTAGTTAAATCGTTTCCGCGTGTGCAATAAAACTGAAGGGTCGGCAACAACTCCTGGGAACGTCATAAAAATTTCTATCAACCACCGAGGGATGCGCGCGTACTCGAGATTCAGGGCGTGACAGTGAACAAACAAATGTGTGGACATCGTACATGTGTGCACGTGTTGCAGTATATTATATGTTACGGTAAGGAAGAGCCTAATCAACTAGCACATCATAAACTTTCTAAGCAAAATGACATAATATTTATACGAAACACAAGTTTGAACTCATCTTCATTAGTTGATGCATTCTATAATAGGGTAAAAATATAGTGTACTTATTGTCACTATGTGTAACATCCTGAAATTTTCATTTATGCTTTCAATTAAATAAATCGGGTCTTTCCATCAACGCGCCTATAGTGCTATTTTCTGAGTTGATCACTCGTAAAATAACTAGACTATCTAGGGAAGTCATTAAGGTATTTTAGTGCGATAGACTTAAGAATTTGACTAGGAATTGACTGCTTGACTGTGTTTATCTGCAGAGATCATTACGGCATATTAAAGATCGATTAGAGATTAGAGATAGGTCGGTTCGACTGAGATGTGTGGTTAAATGTGGGTGATTCAACCAAATTGAAAAATTCTCGTCGATCAGCACTAAACTGATTTTTCTGTCGTTTTGATACCCTGTGTTCGTATTTGAAATCTTGAGATTTTCACGACAACCAAGAATTGCCAATGTGTCGAAGAGATTTATTGTGACTCAAAGAAAATCGACCACATGTCATTTGCACTAAAAATTTTTAAAAGTTACCTAGTAGCCTAGGTCACACTAAAATCGTGTTAGATTAAAATTAACAGCAAATATGAATCCGATTTCAAAAATTGAAAGTTCTATCATGTCATGAGTCATTTTATAAACAAAGGTTTTTTTATAAACCGAGATTTTTGGCGAAAAGTCAAGATAGGGCCGTTTTTATCTGAAAAATTCAGGAACAAATTTTTTTATCGTATTTTTGGGATGCAAGTTGGTTCTATTGGTGTCAAAAATTGTCAATTTGATTGTGGGCACCTCGGTAGAATATTTTAGGACTGAATTGTATTGATTCAAGAATGAATGGAAGTGGAATTGAGAGAAATTTGTGCAAAATTCGTGACCCATGGTCCATGACCTTTTGGATCCCTTCATTGGCTTCTGGAGGAAGAGTTGGGGCTGGAAATTGGCTGAGGAACCAGCTGGCCATGGTGGGGCATGGTCAAGGGGACAAGAAGATAAGTTGGAGACCAAGTGGCCCCCTCAAGCCTTGTTGCCCCCCCTTCTCCTTCCTTCTATCAAGCCCTCCATTTCCAACAAGGTGAAGTTCCAAAAAAATTGCGAACAGAAGCCAGCAGCCTCCCCCTAGCCCATCAACGCCCTTAGCCGCCCGCCGGAGCCACCGCACGCCATCACTCGCGCCTACTCGCCCGCACGCGTCGCTCCACCCCTGCTGCGTCGTCCAGCCCTCTCTGTTGTCATGTTGCCCTATTCGAGACTGCTCAGGCCATGTTGAAGCTCCTTGGACGCCGTTTAACCATCACCTGCCACCGTGAAGTCCTGCTTGGACCGATGCAACCTTCGCCTACCGTTTCAGCCCTAACCAGCCACCATCCAACCTTGTTTTGCCCTAGACCAAAACCGAAACTCCTAGGTCTACAACTCACTGTTTGGCCCGCTTCAAGCCTTTCTAGGCCCCGCTTGGTGCACCCGCTTTGGAGTTTGTCGATTCTCTCCACCTCGCCATCGTTGTGGTCCAATCGGATCGTTAATCCAGTGAGTTTACTCACTAATCTCCCTTAGGGAGTTAATTATGATTAATGGTTAGTTAGTTTATGCTAAGTATGATTTAGGTGGTTAGTTAGAATGGATTCGCGATTTAGTCGTTCGATATTGTATGTTAGGTTATTAGAGTAGTGTAATTAACAAGTAGATAAGTCATAGTATTTATTTAAATAGGTTCAAAAAAATTTCAGGCCTGTTTAAGTATTTAATTAGGTTTTTCCAGCCTAAGTTGCATTTATTGGTATTAATTAATTAATTTCGGTAATTATTTTAATTAATTATTATTTTCCGCAAATTATACCGAAATAATCGATGACCGGAATTTCGTGCTGATTACAATGGCGTGTTTGGTTTATTTATCTAGGTGCTAATTTGTGCAATTTGAGTGATAATTGCAATTTTGGGTATTTATTCCAAAATTTATTAATTTTTGTATTTAATTAGAAAATCGGGCGTTGGTTTACAATGCCAAAAATATTTTGATGGACTATATAATTAGTGGGATTTTATAAAATAAAGATATTATATTTTTTGCTCAAACTGACGGTATACCCACATACGATTATTTTTATCAGGTATTTTTAACATGAAGAAAGTAGGCCAAGACATTATTGTAATTGAGGAATTTAAGTGTGAAGCACAATGTCCTTGGCTGTGGGTGAATAATCGTGTGATGGTTTATAATTGTAGTAAGATGACTATTGAAAGATGAGGTGACGTATGTTGTGTGTGACGATATGGGATGGGTCAAGAAAACCGTTGAACTTCTAGTAGGCCATGCTCATGGGTTCGTGATTAACCGCTGAAGTATGGCTATGCCCATGGGGCTATGATTAACGGCTGAAGTATGGTTGTGCTTATCGGGCCATGATTTACCACCGAACTTGGAATAGGCTATGCCCATTAGGCCATGATTCACCACTGACCATTTAGTAGGCCATGCCCGCGGGGCCATGATTAATAGTTGGAATGAGTGGTTGATTGAGATATAGTATGATGCGTTCCAATTGTTGAGTGATGATTGCACGTATATGAGATATGAATTGTACCGACATGCAGAAGGAAACTGAGGCAAAGGTAAGTCCTCTGTCTTTTGCGTGCATAGGTAGCCTTTGGGCGTATTTCCTTCTTAGTTGGAGTTTAAGGGGTGACCTTGTTGAGACGTCATCTCACCCCATTGTGAGACAACATTTTCAGGTCCTTAGAGGATAATTGAGGAGGACCCGAAGTTTCGGAGTTGATAAGGAGGAGACCGAAGAATCGGCGAACATGTCTGGCTAGTGGGTTGTAGGGCAGTTCCCTTTTTGTTGAGCCAATATTTTGTAAACAGCCTAGATTTGTGTATAAACCTAGAGTGTTTATAAAAGGCTTGTTTTGATTGTGAATTGTTGCTTGCTTTTCTATCCCATCTTGTTGTTGTCCGGGGATTTATTATTTGCTTCCACATGCGCATTAAAATGAATGGGTTGGTGATGCGTCCTGAGACGTCGCTATTTAATCGACCGCAGAGGGATGGGCACATGCTTGGAGGATCGGGGCGTGACACTATAATTGCTATTTTTGCTCATGCTCTAAGGGCATTGTTGTATGGCTATTAGACATCTAACGTTACAACAACAAATAGCATATCCATCCCACTACTAAAAGAAAGAAAGCACAATGTTGGTCATATTTGTTGTTGTTAGCAATTATAGTTTATTTAATGATCTTGATAACTTTTTGTGGAATTAAGTAGAAGCAGGTTACTATGAGCAGAATGAAACCAGGTATATACAGAAATTACGTGTGTTGCATCTATCAGATAAATAAATAAAGGGAGATAGAAATAGATGCATGTAGATTTGTAGTGGTTTGGCTTGTAATAAACCTACATCCACTCTTTCAAACTAATAACCATCAATGGGTTAGAGTACAGTAGTAACTCTTGAAATGTTACAGATGTAGCTTACGTTCTTTCTACCCAAAGCCGTCTCTCCTTGAAGCTTGGTAAATCACACTACCAGTGATACACGCGCTGCTACAATACTTATGCACTTCTCAAAAGACTGTTAGATAGTGTATGACTCTTAGAGAGCAAAATCAATTGACTAGAAGATGTATGAAATATTCTTCTAATTTTTGCAGTTTGTTGTTGTCTATTCTTTTTTTTTTTCACATTGGCCAGCACTAGTCCTTTTTATAGATGACAATCTTCAAGTTGACTGTTTGAAATATAAATGTAGTCATTACAGATTCCAATAAACTACCGCCTTCCTTCTACAATCATCTGATGACGTATCATTTGACCTCTCTTACGTTTCCATTGGATGCTTTCAGTAGTTATCCGCTTTGCACTTGACTACCCAGCGTTTACCGTGGGCATAATAACTGGTACACCAGAGGTGCATCCTTCCCGATCCTCTCGTACTAGGGAAAGGTTTGAATTTATGATCGGTAGATCACAATATTCTTAATAAATCTCTCTCCATTTTTCTTGGACTTGTGAAAGACCTATTACTAGATAATTCATAGGTAGAGCCGAAGAATGTAAACTATACAACTTGCTTTTGCTACCATTTTGAAACGATTAAAAATCACTGAAGTAATGTCTAAACCCAATGATTCAAGGCAAAGATAAAATATTTTGGAACAAGGAAATATCTTTTTTTTAATTGTCTCGACAACTAGATCCCTATCCCATAGGTACAGCCTTTGAATCAATAGAGAACCTTTTCTTCTGTATCTGTATGAATCGATATTATTCCATTCCAATTCCTTCCCAATACCTCCCAAGGAAAATCCCGAATTTGATTCCAAATTGACGGGTTAGTGTGAGCTTATCCATGCGGTTATGCACTCTTCGAATAGGAATCCATTTTCTGAAAGATCCTAGCTTTCGTGCTTTGGTGGGTCTCCTAAAGCTTCTATAAATACGGTACCCCCAATACATCGAAACTCATTGCCCATGGATAAAGAAAAACCGTTTCAACATCAAAAACAACAAAAACTAGATGAAGCTACTGCGAAGGCTACGAACTTAGAAATGGAGAGTAAATTGAAGAAATGACCTTGTAGTAGTGGGGGCGGATGTAGCCAAGTGGATCAAGGCAGTGGATTGTGAATCCACCATGCGCAGGTTTAAATGTAGTCATTACAGATTCCAATAAAATCGCTGGAGATTTGATCCCATACAATAAGATCTTCCAACAATCTTGTCATTTCTATGAATAAAAACTTCGAGTTAAGAGATAGTTTTTGTCCAATGGTATGATAAGTAATAGATTTGATTCTTCATAATTCCGGACCTGTGGTTTTCTGTCAAATTCCTTTAAATTTGTAATAAATAAGGGAAAGTTTGGGTCTTCATCATGTTATTCGTATATGACTGATCTTCTAAGTTTGGATAAATTGTAGCTTCCCTCAACTTTACTTGGTTCTGCCTAGCGGTCTAACTGGCAATTCTTGTGTCAATCAAACTTCCATTTATTTTCCCAATTACGTATGTGAGTTAGACTTCCATAGATCCATTCACCTATATTGGTCCTTCAAGTCATCATGAGTTTTCATACTGACTTTTTCACCCTTAAGATCCCAAGTCTTTTAAGTTCTTTTGCATTGCATTAGGAATAAATTTAATGGTGTTGAATCAACAATGGAAATATGGATAGAAATAACACTTGCACAAAATCTTATGAGATAATTTTGGCATTATTAAAATCCTTAGGGGTTTGCTCAACAATTTCCCCTTTTGTTATAATAACAAAATTAGTTACTTATATGGATGTGTCATGACCTTCCCAAAGCAATTGGGAAATGGTTAATGGATTACTAAGATTTTGCATAGTCTAGACTCTCTTAAACACATATCAATTCACGACTTGGTTCAATTAATAAGAAAAATCAATTTATTTAGGAGTAGCACTAATAAATTATCAGTGAGTTGATTAATGATCCCATGTAATTGGTACATTATAGTTCCATACATCTTCAAAAATTGTTTTATTTTTCTGGCACAAGACTCTTTGAAGTTCTCGGTACTGATGTTCACAGCAACTAACAAGTCCTGAAAAAGATTTGTAAATCCGAGCTTTTGTAAGGTGCAACTAAGGGTTATAGGATGCGGTACCTATAATTTGTGGAGCATTGGTGATGCTGCCATTGTTTTTTACAAAAGCCCATGGACGTCGGAAGGATAGAATAGTGTGGACCTCAGGGTTTGGTTGAATGGTTGTCAACTCTTACTGTAAGAGCTGCTTCCAGTGAATAAGAGGATAAAACAATTAAGGAAGGCTAAGAGATTTCTATCACTTTCCTTTTCAATATTTCAACCGAATCCAAATATCCTAATAAGGTTGGCAATGATTTTTCTGGTTGGAATTTCGATAGCTATTAAATACTTATTGATTAAATACCATAATAACCATCGCAATTGATCAGGGAAGTCTTCTTCCTTCCAAATTAAAGGATGGATGAATGGATAGTCCGAATCTAATCCAAAAGGATAAAGAATTGAACCTTTATGGAGTTTGAATAGATCTATGTGGCATTGCCACATGAGGTTTTCCAGATTTTTAGTGAGGCTATCATTTTGGATTTGTTCGACAATCTTCTCGGGGTATTGCCAGCTAGGCCAATCTCATATTCTTTCAATCTTATACTTTTCATTATGATGAAGAGTATGGAAAACACGCCTCATGATGTACATGTTGATTTCTGCTGGTGCCTTTGTTCTTGACAAGAAGTCAGCAAGCACATTCTTCTTTTCGGCAATGTGTTTAGTTTCAAAAGAGTATTTTGAAAACCATTCAGCCCATCGAAGCAATTAAGAATGTGGGATTTGCTTCTGTTTAAACTTGGTCATTTGGGGAAAGGATACCATGTTTAATTCTACTAGAAGTGATGGCCAATGAGATGGAATTCAAACTTTTTTATCCCATTTTTTACCGCCAAGATTTCTTTGAAAGTGGAATGATAATGCATTTCAGCTTGGGAAAACATTCCACTTTTGTAAGCACATAAGTGTCTCTTACTATCAATTTCTTCAAATAGGAGTGCCGCCCAGTACTCATCACTAGCATCAGTCTAAAGAATTCTCTTCCCTGTTGATGGGATTTGTAATGGAGGAAGAGTCTGCATAATCTCCTTAAGTTCAGCAACTATTTTAGTCTGAGATTTTCCCCACGGTGGAGGATTCTTCTTCAGCATTGATTGTAGTGAATTCAGTAGTTTGGCAATGTTTGGAACAAAGTTTCTGAGATAATTAATTATCCCAAGAATTTTTTTTTATAAAAATTAATTATCCCAAGAAATTGCTGAACGTGCTTTGTCATAAAGTTCTCTTCAAGAAATTTTAAGAATTCCTAAACAATATATGGCTCTGGGTAGTATGTACCTTTATTAAGGTGCATATCAAGAAATTCAATTTCTATCAGGGCAATATTCATATTTCTTTGATAAAGCATAATCCCATATTTTTTTCACAATTTATGCAAACTGCCCAAGGATTCCTCATCAGGGCTGTAGAGCATAATATTATCAATATATACAGTTATACTTGACAGAATTGGTTGGAAAATTCGGCACATGGCCATTTGGAACAAGGATGGTGCTACATTTAGGCCAAAAGAAATAACTTTCCATTGGAAATGTTAGTTTGGGATGCAAAACCCCGTTTTGGGTCTGTTTTCAGGATGGATGCCCAATTGCCAAAATCCAGCTTTAAGATCAAATTTGGAATAGATATGAACTTTGGTTAACCCGGTGAAGAGGGAATTTCTAGAAGGTAAAAGAAATTGTCATCTTGAAGGAAAAGGTTTAGGGGCCAATAATTTATTACCAGTCACATCTTTCTTCTGTTTTGCTCAGCTCGCTTATTGACAGAGAAGGCTTCACAAACCGTGAGAATTTGAAGTTTCAATAAGACCTTGTTGCAGTAGTTCCAAGCATTCCTTCTGAGCAACAACCAGATGTTCTGGGTTCATTCTCATATAACTTGTTTTAGTTGGATTGATGTCTTCATTTTTCTTGAAGGGAAGGTGAACAAAGAACTCCAGATTTTCCCATAAATGATGAGAACACTTTTGAGCGAATTCAAAATGAGATTCAGAATATGATTCTAACAACTTCTACATGATCGGATTTAATAGATTTATTTGGATGAAAAAAAATCTATGGATATTGACAAATTCAGAGAATTGGTCTTTAAACTTAAGACATTTTCCAGGAATGATACGAAGCTGGGAAATATGAGTCATGATGTCCCAATCAATGATCAAATCTTTGTTGGGAAGATTGGATCTGAAATTTTTTGTGGTTATGGAACACTGGGGAAATAACAGGATAGTTACTGGGGTAGTTCTTATATTCGTAGAAAAAGAATCTCCTGAGGCAGAATTGAAATATTGAACACAAGAAGTCCAATATTCTTCAAGAAGAACTTTAGTGTCTAAGATTGAAAAACATTCTTTAGTATCTATGAGAGCAATGACAGTGATAGGTTTAGCGAACTTTGAAGTAAAGATTTTCATGGGAAAATAGGGACAACGAATTTGGCTTGAAAATATGTTAAGTTTTTGTTCCGTTGAAGTAAGAGATATGTGAAACATGTCCTCAGAATCTGAATCTAAATTACTCTCACCAAGAGTTTGGTAACAAGGAATGACACAAAGAGTTTGTTCGAATGGTTCTTCATCCGTAGAAAATAGAGATTTGATGTCATCATTTTCAAGTGAAATTTTAGTTTCAATCTCTATATAATGTATCAGATGATTCTGATATTTTCTTGTTTTAGGGCAATTTTTGGCAAAATGCCCTTTTTTTATTGCAAATGAAGCATCGGGATGATTTCTTGTGGCCTGAGCAATCTTTCCTTTTGCGTAGATACCGCCACTTCTTCTTTCTTCGGAAGTGCTTAGATCCATGTATGGATTTCTTAATCCAAATTTCTTCAAGTCCTTTTTTCTAGAAGATTTTCCACAAGAACGATCACAATCTCGCTTAGAGCATTTAATCTTCAACTTCTGGCAAGAACAGGCCCCATCGAGTTCTTTGTTGTCCGTGAGATAAGTTTGGACCATTTGGAGCTTTAAACACAAATCATCGAGGTACAAATGGATTTCTTGTTGAATTTCACCTAATGGGATGTTTGCAATTCTTCTTTGTCTATTAAGAAAAGATCTCTCAACCTACTGGGATAATTCTTTGGGAATGGAAGTCAAAAAAACTTGCTTTAGGTTTGGATCAGCTTCAATACCATAGAAGAGTTGAGCATTTCTCTATAATGCTTATCAAGGTGCATTTTCTAGAGAGAGCAGCATTTTCTTTCGAAGAATTCTCTCCTTTTGAACTCATGAAGAGCAGAAGGTTTTCCAATGAAAAAATGATATAAGAGGAAAATGATTTTTATAAGAAGATTTTGGGGGTCTTTGTCTAAGTCTTTCATTCACTTTAGGAAAATCATTGGAATGAGTACTTTCATTGTTTAGATCCAAACCATATTTGTTAAAATAGGGTATTTGAGCTTAAAGAATTTTCTCTAAAGTTTTTTACCCTTTGGAAAACTTTGTAGAAATATATGAAATCTCATTTTTCAAACATTTTATTTTCTTTTGAAAGAGAATCAACATTTTCTTTCAAACATCATTTTTCAGACCCTCAAACTTTTCTATCCAAGAATTATCTTGTTGCTTGAACTTTGAATTTTCCTTCTTTACTTCGGAAATCCTTTTAAGAGTGGATTTAAAGTTGAGGCAAAGTTCATCTATAGACTTAGAAACTTTAATAGGAATTTCAGAAGACTTACCTCGATTTCCTTGTCATATTCCGAATTTGTGTCTAAGTCTGAGTCTGACTTTGAGTCTAATTCTAAATGAGCCATCAGATAAATGTTTGCAAATTCCTTTTCGCTTTCCTCAAATTTTGTGTCACTCCAGGTTTCTACTTTAAAAGCTTTCTTGTATTTCTCATACTTTCCTTTCTTCTTTTTCAACAAGGGACAGTTAGGCTTGATGTGTCCTTTCTTCTTGCACTTGAAGCATATTACATCATTGCTTGTTTCTGAAATGGCTAGTATAAACACCTAAAGGGGGGTGAATAGGTGTGAAAATAGATTTTGCAAAATGCAAGAAAAATACTTTACTTTTGACGAGTCTAATGAACAACAGACTTAGAAGAAGACTTCAGACTTTAACAATTATTTAAATCGCATAAAGATATCAATGCAAATAAAGTAAAAAAGTTTAGGGAAGAGAAAATGAACACAAGATTTATAATGGTTCGGCTTAGAATAAGCCTATGTCCACTCTCCCACGTTGACAGCCTTCTGGCTGATTTTCATTATGAATCGCAAAAGGAGTGTACAGCCTTAAAATCTCGACTTCTCAGTGAAGAGATTCTACTGCTCTTTCAAAGTCACTCTCTCGAGTTTCTCTCTTCTTCGAATATAAGTTTGAGCACTGTAGAAGGAAGAATAAGTAATTTGGAAGCTTCAGACTTTGGAACTCTTCTTTCACACACACCTTCGAATGAGTTGAGAAACCTCCTTAAATACTCATCTATGCCTTCTCGACCGTTGGCACTTTCCAAAGAAGTTCTTCCAATCATTCCGTTAGACAGAATCAATCAAGGAGATCTCAAGCCAATTGAAGATTGAGATGAAAGTCCATCAATCATGGGCGCCCATACAATCAAGATCTTGGTTTTCATAAGTAGATTCTTTTCAAATAAGCTTGCCTTCCAAAATGATTTGCTGCTTCAAAATTGATTCCAATAAAGATAACCAATATGGTAGGTGATATTTCCAACCAGAAAACCTGATATATCCTTTACGTACTGAAGCCTTGAAGGAAGAAAAATAATCTTGAGTCTGAGTATGTCTTCATTCTTCTCTTAGTCTAGATCTTCGTCAAAGTGGGCAAACTTCTGATGTAAGATAGACTTTGAAAGAGTTACACAGAAGTCTCGCATACTTCATAATAGAATTTACATAAGTTTTGTCAGCTTCAAAACATAATAAGAGTTTTGTCCAAAAATCTCCCCATTTTTTACGGTGACAAAACTTTCATGCAAATTTAACACTTATATCCTGCAAGACACACTTTAGCAACACATGAAAACTTATAATAACGACATATTATTATAAAACTGATTTGTATTGATTTTGCAACCACGAAAAACATATTAGTCATGACAATTTAGAGTTCAAGGATTCAAAAACTACAAAAGTTCAATCCAAATCCAAATTCACAACCATAAGAGTTAACTACAGAACACAATCATTCACAAAAGTTGATACTGCCAAAAAGCAAAAAAAAAACACTTAAATATGTTCTCATTCTCCCCTTTTTTTTTTAACAACAAAAAGAAAGAGAGTCAGAATAAAAAAAAAAAAGTGTGAATAAAATGGATAAAAGGAATGGAGTCATTCAAGGTTGTCTTAGAACACAAACAAGTCGGAAATCCCTCAGCGACTACACTGCCTCCTCAAGCTTTTCCTAGCACTTATGATAGACATTCTCGACTTTAGCTACATTCTATGAGCCTGTTGATTCAAAGTCTGAACTTGAGTATCTAGAGATTGTACCTTGCTAGTTAGAAAATCTGTAGTAGATCTCAAGGTAGTGTGTAGCTTTTGAATCTCAACCTCCATTGCATATTGCTAAGCTTTTATCTCCAATAGGAGCTCTACTATCCTTGGATAGTTTGCATAAGGTTCTGTTTGAGCACTAGCTTCAGCAAAGTAAGTCTGTGAGGGAACATCAACTTGATCGAGGGCAGTTTGTTTTGCACCCTGACTTGGAGTTTCTGCATCAACTTCAAGGAAATGAAATGCGAAAACATTTTCAACGTCTGCAGGAGATCTATTAATTCCATCACTAGCAGTAGGTACAATTTGAGGAGTTTTCTCAACATCTCCCCCTGCTTTGGTGCCTATAGGAGGAGAGGAGACCTCATCTTCTTATACCTATTCCTTCCCAGCACCAGATCTCTTTTCTTGTTCAGTTTCTTCTCGTGCAACATTTTCCATGTTGTCTGCAGAGTCATCCGATGCTAGTATTGCACCAGTGTCTCCTTTAGAATCTTCATCTTCATTCTCCTTTTCTACTGATCGTTCAACATCACTCCCTTCCTTTTCTTCTCGATCTCTTCCCTCTTCTTTTATTGCTTCAGAATCAACATCTTCATCCTTCTTTTCTACATCACTCTCTTCTTATGCTTCTTGTTCTTTGTCCTCTTCTTCAATCTCCTAAAAATCAATGGAACCTCGAAGATTTCGCAAGGCCAATGCAAATATTGTTAGATCATCCTCCTCTTCTTCATCTATCAGGAGGGTAGACTTCTTTTTCTTTGAAGTTGTTTGGGCAACATCCTTTCCTTTTGGCTTCCTTGCAGCAGTAGATCCTTCCTTGATTCTGCTTGAGGATTCCTTCTTCAAAAGCTCAATGGCCTTAGTCAAATCCTTCAGCCTCATTTCGGAGATCATCTTCATTCATATCTCCATAGCACTAACAGTTCTTGAGCAGAGTTGAGAGGGAAACTGGATTTGAAAGTGTCGGAACAATTTTGTAATCAAAGCAAAGTAAGGTAATTGTCCTTTTTCTTTCATCACAGTCCTGTACATATGTAAGAAGATGGTGTGTGGCAGAGAAAAAGGGATTCCATTGCAAATGGCCTACATGATCATTGCTTCAAATCAAGAGGCATCAGTTTTGAGGGCTGCTTTGGGTCTGATGCAGTTAATGACAATTTTGTGCAACAAAATGTTTGATGTTGGTAATCGAGAGTATGTGATACTCCCACTCGACAGTCTGTCCTTTACCAAAAATCGAGTAGCACTCATAGAAACATTGATTGGTAGAAAACCACTACATTCAACTCCAAGAATATCAGCCAAAGTATTTACATACACAACAAACACTTTGTCACAAACAGTGAACTGAATGTGAGTTCTATCCAAGAAAGATAGATTAGAATTAAGATATGTTGTCAATTCAGGATAAGCCACAGCCATCTCAACACAAAACTTTTCAAGTTGCAAATTGGCTAACCTTTCTCTCAAGTTAACCTTTATGGAGTCAAGGAAGTCAAAGTCCACTGTGCGTAGGTTTATTACTCCTCTGTTCAGCATTTGTGCATAAACCCTCTTATGCTCTTTTGAATGAAACAATCTCGTTCTTTTTCTAGGGACATCAATAGCCACACCCATGCGGGGTTGGAAATTCGTAAAAAATTCGCTCATCATCATCCTTGTTCTCAGCCTGACTTTCTAACCCAAAACGTGGATCAGAAGGAAAGTTCACAAATGCCTTTCAGCTGCTCCTTTTGGCGCCACTCCTAGTCTTTCCATTGTTTTAAAAAAACAATGTCTCGTTCTCGTACCCATTATCTTTCAGGAAACTAGTGATAAAACTCATTGGACTTCCTCCCTATTTTAGAAAGGTGTAATGTTTGAAGAGTACCTTAGGCGTCATTACTCGGAGAGGAACTGTTTCTTGATCAACTTCCTCGTCTACAGGTTGACGAGGAGAGTCTTCACCAGTAAGATCGAAGTATGTTGGTCCTTCAAGCATGCTTTGAGGACCTTGGCTTGCAATGCGAGAGGATTTCCACTGGTACACCATAGATGCAGACTTGGAGGATTTTGATGACATGTTCGAGTGAAGGAAAGATGGAAACTTGCAAAGAAATTTTGAGAGTAAAAGTTTAGGGAGAAGAGATTCGGTATTAGGGTTTTGAAAGGCTATACTCGAAATGAAATGTTTTGAGGTATTTAAAGAATTCAAAAGAGGGTAAATGAAACGACACAAAAGAAATGCCTTTTCATATCAAAATTAAAAATGGTAACTGCTAAAAATTTAAAATCAAATTTTAACAAGAAAATGGTAATTTCTAAAAATAAAATAGGCAAGTGATGATTTAGATAAAATCATACTTGTTCAGAATTTACATTCTAAAAATAATATATTGGATTGGAGAAAATGTACGTACTGAAGTGGCTTCCTCAAGTTGAAGTTCTGAGTCTGATCATCTTCAGACTTTACTTAAGAGGAGAGATGATATTCAACTTGCTGCGAATAGACTCAAATAAGCTTTTCTCCAACAATTTTGTGAATATGTCTACCAGTTGATTCTTTGAATCAATAAATTGAACCATAATCTCGCCATTTTGGACATGATCTCTTATAAAATAATGACAGATCTAGATGTGCTTTGCTCTAGAATGAAGAATTGGGTTTCTTGTGAGATTGATAGCACTTATGTTGTCACATCTGATCTCAGTGCAGGATTCTTCTATTCAAAGTCTCTTAATTGTTGTCTTATCCAGAGAATTTGAGAACAACTCCCAAGAGCAACATATTCTGCTTCTGCTATTGATAATGCCACCATACTCTGTTTCCTTGAGAACCAAGATACCAGCATTTTACCCAACAGCTGACATGTGCCAGATGTGCTCTTTCTGTCGACTCTACAATTGACTAAATCAGCATCAGAATAACCAAGAAGAGTAAAGTATCCTTCTTTTGGATACCATAGACCCAACTTTGGAAAAGTCGTAACATATTTTATGATGCGTTTAACAACATTAAGATGAGATTCATTTAGATCAAACTGAAATTTAGCACAGATGCACACACTGAATAAAATATCAGGTCTAAAGGTAGTAAGGTAAAAAAGAGAACCGATCATACTTCCGTACAGTTTTTGATCCACTTTCTTTCCTCCTTCATCCTTGTCCAGTTTTGATGAACTTGACATGGGAGTTTCTATCCTCTTGCAATTTTCCAATCCAAATTTCTTAATAAGATCTTTGGTACATTTCTCTTGGTGAATAAATATACCTTCCTTTGATTGTCTGACTTGCAGTCCTAAAAAGAATGTCAATTCACCCATCATGCTCATCTCAAATTCATCATGCATAGATCTTGAAAGTTTCTTGTAGAGATTTTTGTTAGGAGAACCAAAGATTATATCATCTACATAAATTTGTACAAGCAAAAAATATTTTACTTCTCTTTTTATAAACAGAGCAGTATCGACTTTTCCTTTTTCAAAGCCATTCTCATTTAGAAACTTACTCAACCTGTCATACCAAGCTCGTGGTGCCTGCTTCAGACCATATAATGCCTTTTTCAATCTGTAGACAGAGTTTGGTTTTCTTGAATCTTCAAATCATGGTGGTTGTTCCATATAGACTTCTTCTTGAATGAATCCATTTAAGAAGGCACTTTTGACATCCATTTGGAATAACCTTGCTACTAGTGCATAGGTTTCGTCATAATCTATCCATTCTTCCTAAGTGTATCATTTTGCCACAAGCCTTGCTTTGTTCTTGATCACTTTACCTTTCTCATCCATCTTGTTTATGAAAACCTATTTCGTTCCAATAATATATTTGCCTTTGGGTTTTGGAATTAGCTCCTACACATCATTGATGGTAAATTGTTTGAGTTCTTCTTACATAACTTATATCTAGCTTTCATCAGACAATGCTTCTTCTACTCCTTTTGGCTCTATCTCAGAAACAAGTGTTATTGCACTGGAGTCTTCTCTTCCTTTGGATCTGGTACGGATTCCTTCATTAATCTTACCAATGATGAGTTCTTTGGGATGACTTGACTTGTACTTCTAGTTCCTATTTGATTTGGGAATTTGTTGATCATATGTTTCGTTTGAGTCTTCTTGTTCTACTTGTTGCTATACTCTAGAAGAATGAATTTCACTAGGGAGACAGACTTTGTTAAGTCTAGAACTAGTTCAGACTCTTCAAGTTGAACCTGATCTAGTTGAATCTGCATATTTTCCTGAAATCTGGCGTTCATAGATTTTTCGACAGATTGAGTCTTTTTGTTAAAGACCCTATAAGCTTTGTTTGTTGTAGAGTACCCAAGAAAAATTCATTTGTCTGATTTGTCCTCGAACTTTCCAGATCGACCATTTGCATTCTTCAAAATAAAGCATTTACAGCCAAAAACATGAAATTAGGAAACATTTGGCTTCTTCCTTTATACACTTCATAAGGAGTCTTCTCTAGGATAGGCCTTAAAAACACAATGTTGATAATATAACATGCAGTAGAAACTGTTTCTGCCCAAAATCGATCTAGCCATCTCCTGTAAAAATCTATTTTTCCTTTCCACAACCTCATTTTATTATGGAGTATATGAAGAAGAGAAAACATGTTGAAAACCATATTCATTACAGAAGTCTGCAAAATCCTGATTCTCCATTTCACCTCCATGATATGTTCTTATCCTAGAAATAGCGTAACATTTCTCGTTCTGAACTTTCTTAGCAAACCTTGAAAAGTATGAAAAAGTTTTAGACTTGTTTGCCAAAAAGAATACCCAAGAGAAACGAGAATAATCATCCACGATTACTAGACAATATTTCTTTCCGCCAAGACTCTGAGTTCTTGTTGGCTCGAAAAGATCCATATGAAGAAGTTGCAATACTTGACAGGTAGTAACCTAATTTATTGGTTTAAAAGAACTTCTAACTTGCTTTCCTAAGACACAGGGAGTGCATAACTCAGACTTCTGATAAGCCAAATTAGTAAGCCCTCGAACCAGCTTCTTAGAAAAAAATTTGGCAATCTGCTTCATATTTACATGACCGAACTTTCGATGCCAGAGACTTGCTTCATCTTAAATAGAAAGAAGGCACTATGAATTTTTGGATTTACGTCCAGAGGGTATATGTTGCCATGCCTTCACCTAGTAAAAGATTGAGAGAAATCTTGACTTATTCCAAAACAAATGCCTTCTTGAAAGTTTATTCTGAAACCTGTGTCACAAAGCTGACTTATACTCAATAGATTATAATTTAGACCTTTCACCAGGGAAACATTATTGATAGTTAGACTTCCAATCTTCACAGTTCCGCATCCTACAATCTTCCATTTACTATTCCCACCAAAAGAAACTTTTCCTCCTTTAAGTATGTCACGCTTTATGAAACAGCTTGAGTCTCCTGTCATATGCCTAGAATATCCACTGTCCAAGTACCATTTGATTTTTCTTTTAATGGTGACCTGCAATCAGAAGAAAAGCTCAAAATTTCTTTAGTACCCAGATTTTCTCGTGTCCAAGAGTGTTAGTGTAAAAAACAATTCTTATCCAATCTTTCCTAACAGGTCTCCAAACCTTGGGATAAACCTTCTCGAAATGTTCTGAGCTATTATACTTAGAACATCTAAGAGCACTTTGGTCAACAAGTTTTATAAACACTTTTTGAAAATGATTTTTATAAATTGTTTTTGTAGGTTTTTGTTTAAGTCTCTCTTTTACTTGAGGAAAATCAATTAAAGGAATAATCTCACAATTCATACCCAGACCAGACTTATTAAAATAGGGTATTTAAGCTGTAAGAATTTTCTCTAATTTTTCTGATCCTTTTGAAAACCTTTTTGAAATATCTGAGATCTCCCCTTTTAAAACAACATTTTCTTTTGAGAGAGAATCAAAATTTTCTTTCAAATCGTCAAAACTTCTGTTCAAACTTTCAAACTTTTCTTTCTAAGAAACTTCATGTTGCCTGAGCTTTAAATTCTTCTTTTTTAGTTAGAAGATCCTTTTAAGAGAAGATTTAAGATTAAGGCAAAGTTCATCTATATACATTGAGACTTTAACAGGAATTTCAAAGTTACTAACATCGATTTCTTTGTCGGAGTCTAAATTAGTGTCTGTCTTTGATTCTGAGTCTAACTTTGAGTGAGCCATCAGACATATGTTTGCGAATTCTTCTTCGCTTTCTTCATATTCGGTGTCACTCCAGATTTCTACTTTAAGAGCCTTTTTGTACTTCTCATATTGCCCTTTTCTTCTTTTTCAACAATGGACAGTTTGGTCAAATATGCCCATTTTTCTTACACTCGAAGCATATTACATCATTGCTAGTTTCAGCTTCTTCTGTTGGTTTCTTCTATGAATTCTGCAAGCTTTGCTTCTTCCAATTGAACCTTCTACCTATTCTGTTTAGTCTTCTAAATTTCTTTATCATAAGGGTCAGTTCTTCATTATCTATATCATCTTCTGAATCTATATTAGCAGAATCAATGTTAGACTTTGATGCAATCGATTTCTTACCTTTTGGATCTTCCTCATAATTGATCTACTCCACTTCGTATGACTAAGTGTGCCTTTTAGTTCATGTACTGATAGAGGCATAATCCTTTAAATCTCTCTTATTAAAGTCTTCACATGATTCTAGTCCTTTGAAAGTTCGCGCAGTAGTTTGTTGATTTTCATTGGTCTAGAAATTGGTTGGCCTTGATAAGTCAGGCCATTCACAATTTCTGTGAAACGACTGAACATATTAGAAATAGATTCTCTAGGCTTCATATTGTCCAAGCAGAATGTTAATTTTTGTTTCTTTCACTCAGTTAGTCCCCTCATAGGTAACATGTAGTCTGTCCCAAACTTCTTTTATTGTTTCACAAGAAGAAATTTGGTTATATTCGGTGGGAGACAAGACACAGTATAAAGAATAAATTACTTTTGCGTCAAAAGCTTGTCTCTTGGCAATTTCAGCTTGTGTTGATTCATTAGCATCAATCACTTCTTTCCCTTTGTCTGAAGCTGATGTTGCTTTAAAATTGATTCATTTTTCAACAATATCCTACTCCAGGGGATCTCTGGATCTGAAAAATGCCTTCATCTTATTTTTCAACACATTATACTCATTTCCATCAAAGTAAGGTGGTTTGATCTTGCTTTGTCCTTCAACCAGTCCTAGAGCCAAGATACTAGTCATACAAGATCTTTAGCTTAGAAGTAAAAATACCTCAATAAAGCAAGCATACAGGCTCTGATACCAATTGAAATGACTAACATAAACACCTAGAGGGGGTGAATAGGTGTGAAAACAGATTTTGCGAAATGCAGTAAAAATACTTTACTTTTAAATTGAGTCTGATGAACAACAGACTTAGAAGAAGACTTCAGACTTTAACAATTATTTTAAATTGTATAATGATATCACAGCAAATAAAGTAAAAAAGTAGGGAAGAGAAAATAAACACAAGATTTATAGTTGTTCGACTTAGAATAAACCTACGTCTACTCTCCAATGCTAACAGCTTTCTAGCTAGTTTTCACTATGAATCGAAAAAGAGTGTTACAGCCTTAAGATCTCGACTTCTCAATGAAAAGATTCAACTGCTCTCACAAAGTCACTCTCTAGAGTTTCTCTCTTCTTCAAATACAAGTTTGAGCACTATAGAAGGAAGAATAAGTAATTTGGAAGCTTTAGACTTTGGAATTCTTCATTCACACACACCGTCGAATGACTTGAGAAACCTCTTTAAATACTCCTCTATGCCTTCTCGACCGTTGGCACTTTCTAGAAAAGTTCTTCCAATCATCCCGTTGGACAAAATCAATCAAGCAGATCTCGAGCCAATTGAAGATTGAGATGAAAGCCCATCAATCCTGGTCGCCCATATAATCAGAATCTTGGTTTCCATAAGTAGATTCTTTCCAAATAAGATTGCATTCCAAAATGATTTGATGCTTCCAAATTGATTCTAATAAAGATAACCAATATGGTAGATGATATTTCCAACCAAAAAGCCTAATATATCCTATACGTACTGAAGCCTTGAAGGAAGAAAAATAATCTTGAGTCTGATTATGTCTTTATTCTTCTCTTGCATTCAGTTTGGATCTTCGTTAAAGTTGGCAAACTTCTTATGTAAGATAGACTTTGAAAAAGTTACACAGAAGTCTCGCATACTTCATAATAGAATTTAGATAAATTTTGTCAACTTCAAAACATAATAAGAGTTTTCTCCAACAGTTTCAACATCTACCATCGATTTCTTCTGGAAATTTTGCTTGCTTTGCTTCTTCCAATTCATTCTTCTTCCTTTCCTATTCAAATTTCTGAATTTTTTTATCATAAGGGCTAGCTCCTCGTTATCTAGTCATCGTCTATATCTGTATCATCAAAATCAGCATTAGACTTAAGTGCAATTGATTTCTTACCTTTTGGATCCTCTTCTTCATTGATCTATTCCACTTCGTACGATTAAAAAGTGCATATCGGCTCGTCAATAGAAAGAGGCATGATCTTTTGTGTCTCCCTAATTGAAGTCTTCACATGGTTTTGGTCCTTTGAAAGTCATCGCAGTAATTTGTTGACCTTCATTGTAGCAGAAATCGGTTAACCTTGATATGTCAATCCATTTACAATTTCCGTAAAGTGACTAAACATATCTCCAATAGATTCTTCAAGCTTCATTTTAAAGGACTCATATTCACCAAGTAAGATGTTTATCTTTGACTCATTTACGCAATCTATTCTTTCATAAGTGACGTGAAGCCTATCTCAAACTTCTTTAATTGTTTCACATGAAAAAATTATGTTATATTCAGCAAGAGACAAGGCACAATATAAAGTAAAAATAGCTTTAGAATCAAGAGTATGTCTCTTGGTAATTTCTGCTTGAATGGAATCCTTAGCATTTTCATCTATCACTTCTTTTCCCTCATCTAAAGCTGATGCTGCCTTTGGGTTGATTCATCTTTCCACAACATCCATTTCCAGAGAATCTTTGAATCTTAGGAATGCCTTCATTTTATTCTTCCACACATTATATTATTTTTCATCAAAGTAGGGTGGCCTGGTGTTGCTCTATCCTTCAATCAGCCCTGGTGCCAAGATACTAGCCATAGAAGATCTTTAGCTCAAAAGTAAAAACACTTCAATAAAACAAGTACCACAGCTTTGATACCAATTGAAAATGCTAGTATTGTCACTTAGGGGGTGGATAGGTGTAAAAACAAATTAAGCAACCAAATGCATAATAAGTTATTTCGCAAGCAAAGTCCTAACTAAAAGTGACACCAGATTTTCGAAGTAGGTTCAAACTCAATTAAGATGGTTTAGAAATTCACAGAATTCAGAAAAAGATTGCGACAAACAAATCAAAAGAGTTAAGGAAAGAGAAAATTGAACACGAGATTTATAGTGATTCGGCTTAGATCAAGCGTACGTCCACTCTCCCACGCTAGAAGCCTTCTGGCTGAATTCTACTAAGGTATCAACAAAGAAATACAATGGTTTGAGTACAATCACTTAGTGAAGGTTTTCTTTTTCTCTCATGCCGTGACCAAATTTTCGGGTGATGCACCACCTAGGATTTGGTTAATAAATTACTAAGTCTAACTTAGCTCGGGCTCTTCCAAACCCATACCAATTCGCAACTTAGGTTCAAATATCTAGCATGCAAAAGGGAGTCACCACTAATCAGTTTACGGTAGGTCGATTAGACATCTAAGTAAAATAATTTGAGAATTATTTTACCTCTACGAACTAGAGATTTTGGGTACAGGGACTTGATTACGTAGATTTCTCTAACGCCCTTTCAATACCTTTCTCTTTTATTTTGAAAAATATTTGGCAAGCAGTTTGAATTGATTTTAATTCACTTCCCTAACATATGAGGCGATTATGCGGGTGCATAAACTACCAATTTAACACTCAAGAAAGCAAATAAATAAAATGTAGAACTTACCTCATAGCAACGAAAACATCTGCAATGTTAAATCAGAATTCACATCGACAATCCTAAATATGATTTCTAATTAATACATAATCACCCAATTTTTGTTTTCACTTGTTTAATGAGAATATAATCCATATGCAATGCAATATTTCTAATCTAACATGAAATGATATGACATAGTAGTATAACCTATCCTATATGACCTAAGCGATAGGACGTAAATAAGCATGCAAGCTTATCTTTAAAGCATGAGATGGATTTATTCGAAAAAATAATTTTTTGTATTTTCCATGAGATTTGAAATTAAAGCAATGCAACACTTAAATATGCAATCTAAATTAATCAAATGACCTAATTCTAATGACGGGCAATTTCTAATTAAATGGACCTAGCAAAAATCACTAAATGACGTGCGTTTCATGAACCTAATTCTATATGACATGCACATGATTTTTTATATTTTAAAAAACTTGTAATTAAAATTGCTAAAAAAAATCAAAATCTAACGAAAGTGAGACATTATCTATTTTAAGTTAGGAATAGACCAATCTGAATCTTATCTTAACTTAGAAAATTATCTCGTCATGCAATTTAATCCAAAAAATATTATCTAACCTAGATACTACATGCATTCAAAAAATATATATATTCTATCATGCAATTTTATCTAGGAAATCAATTCTAATCTAAATGAAATGCAAATGCAATTTTTTTTTTTGTATTTTTTGGAATAAATAGAGCAATTAAAAAAAATTAAACATCAATCATCCATGGTCATCAAAGGTATTATCCATCATTTGAACATAAAAACGATATCTAATCAAACCTGATTGTTCCGCTAATAAAATCAATAAATTGATCTTAAGCCTTAAAGCTCAAGATATCAATCATTCCCGCGTAATTAATTATTCCATCTAAAGCCTGTAAAAAAATTCGTGTATGGTTGCGGATTAGGCAATAAATCCTAATTGGGGGTGCACTTATCACTCAAATTTAGGAATCAGGCAATATTCTCAATCAAATTGAATCGTAGAATATTCAAATTGAGGGCAAACGAGATAATTACCTAATTCAAATTATCGTACAAATAAGCTTCCCAAATTGGAACCGGTAAAATGGATCTTTGATGATGGATCGCGGACCGTGGTCGATGATGGTTCATGGTGCTCAATGGGGAATGATCGATAACACGTATTCAGTAATCCGGAGAAGAACAGTGGTCGAATGTCTTCTCACTTGGTCTTTTTTTGTTCCTTCTCTATATGAACGTATTGGAAGCTACTGGGGACCACCTTTAAAAAACTAGCTAGCCACCTGGACGCCTGCAAAGACAAATCTATAAACTACCGAGATAGCCCGAACAAGAAAAGAGATAGTCAGTGTTGAATCTTTGTCGGATGTTGCGATTAGGGATAATGAAACTTGGACAACGACTTCGTCAAGAACTGCAACAGGACACGGCGCAAGTGCAGGCGTGGCCGGGCTTGTGAATTTCTGGGGCTCCTAAAGTCGCAACAGCCGAAGCAGCAGCTTCTCAGTGTGATTGTCGCAAGGCTATTGGTTGGCACGGTTGCCGCTCGTCGTTACGTAGTTGGGGGATCAGTGGCCTGGACTCACGGTGGATCAACAATAGATCGGAGATGAGTGAGTCGCAGTGTGCTTGCAATGCTATCTTGGTGGAGTTCATCACGAGCGCTCGCGGTGAATGGCACGGCAGCAAGGCACCACGACTCACGTTGGCTTGAGACAGCGGTTGAATTTTCGAGCGACTTCGCGGCCAAATAACCTCCACCGAGAATTCCGAAGTCACAATCCTTTGTCTTCAATCCCTCTGATGCTTCTTCCTCAAAAGTTGACAAGCAATTCTTCAACATTCACCATACAATAAAAGACAAATTCCATCGTTTTGACCAAAAGCCAAAAGCTCCCACGATCTTTGATGATATGCTAGTCAACGCGAGCTGAGAGCTGGAGACTTCTAGATGCACCTGGACAACATCTCGTCTTGACTTCACGCCGAGGCTACAGGACAAGATGATCTCACCAGGAAGGCTGCGATGTGCGCGTGAGCTTGCTGGTTTTTGTGGCAGGATCACCGGGTTAGATTGCCGGAGCATTGGACAGGAGAATGTAGAACGAGCTATACACGTCAGGGGACACTCGATGAAAGTAGTGGAAGCTGGTGGTGATGTGAGGTATAACCCCCACAACAATATGGGAAGGGCAGTCGCGTGAGGGCACTGCAGAACGTGATGGAGCACCGCAATACAACTACGAGATTCGTGACTTGTGTTCTCTCTCCATGTGTGGTGTCCTCTCCGCCATGTATGGAATTGTGCGGCCCCCTAAAACCTTAGGGGTTTAACCTATTTATAGGCCAAGGATTGGGGTTTCAATTTTTCCAAATCCATATTCACAAAGATTCTTTTCCAAACGCAATATTTGTTTTTCCGAACGCAATATTTGTTTTTCCGAACGCAATATTTTTTGTCACATCTACCCTATCCAAAAAATTCTATCCTTTCCCGGAAAAATTTCAAATCCTTATTTTTTCATGAGATAATTTATGATCATAAAAAAAAGGGCTTAGGCCAATTTGCTCGCTTCGTGGGCTTAATCCGGCCGGCCAAGTTAAAGCTCAGAACCACTAATTCAAACCCATCCACCACCGATCCAATAAATAGATGCAAAATATACAAATTAAAAATAAATGCACATAAATTTATATGATATGCAATTAATATTTTTTCAAAAATAAAATTAACCCCTAATTTTTTATACAATAAATAAATTATTAGATCGCCAAAATTTAAGTGTTAACATCTCACTAAGTCACTCTTCTTGTATTTTTCTCTCTTGAATATAATTTGTAAGCACTGTCAATAAAGAACAAGCGATTAAAAAGGCATCAAACTTTGGAATTTCAATATTCACGCTTTACCCTAAATGGACTAAATGACCTCTTTAAATACTCCTCTACGCCGTCCTAACCGTTGGCATTCTCCAGAGGAATTTCTTCCAATCAATCCGTTGGATAGAATCAATTAAGGAAATCTTGTAGCCATTTGAAGATTGAGATAAAAATCCGATAATTCTGATCGTCCATACAATCAGAATTTGGATTTCCATATTAGATGCTTCCTAAAAAGAAACTTTTCTTCAAGATATATTCATTAATTCGTGATTGATTCCATCAATATATTTATAAAAGATGAGCGAGATTCTTCGCTAGAAAGCCACATATTAAGGATAAATCTCATACGTACTGAATCCTTATCGACAACTCAATAATCCTGAGTCTAATTATATTTTCATTCTAGACTTGGTTTTAGTTTGGATCTCGTCAAAGTGGAAAGGACTTCTAGAGTAAAATAGACTTTGACAATATTCTTGATATAACATAGAAGTCTAGTAAGAACAAGAATTAAGAAAATTTTGTCAACTTCAAAACCTGATAGGAGTTTTCTCAACATATACAATGACATCTTGCGATCTTCATCAAATGAATACATCATAGACATCAAATAGTCCTTAATAATTATCACAAATATATGTACTTATCATCATAAATATTATTCTAAGAGCATTTTGGGAATCATCAAAATTTCTAAGGATGTTTCTCTAATACTTAGTAGGTATTTCGAGTACAATGGTCATGAAGATCCTCTGGATTGTCCACCTTGGTATCTCCAAGTCTTCGTGAACTTCCCATTCTATAGACTTGGATATTTCCTGGGGGCATAAACAACACTTTCATGTATTAAGCTTGTAAGAAATCATGGATTGTTTTGTCAACTTCAAAATATATTAAGAGGTTTTCATAGTAAGTTAAGACTTTTACAGATCTATTCACATATTTGTCCTTCAAGCCCTCACGAACTTCTCGTTCTCTTTGACTTATTCACCCTTAAGGCCCTTCTAATCCTTTAAGTTCTTTCACATTGCATTAAGGATATATTCAATGGTGTTGAATCAACAATAGATACCTGGACAGAAAAAACACTTGCATCAAATTGTATGAGATAGTTTCGTCAGGGTTTTTTCAACAATATTGTGATGGACTTACATCATCTTGATCAACCTCTGTTATGATATCTTCAATGAAGCACCAGTCATACTCGGTGCAAGCTTGCTGGAGCTCGTCGACCATTATATAATCACTTCCATCCCTGTCGAAATATTGAAAGGCTACAATTAGATGCTCTTCACATTCAAATTTGATAAGGTGAATTGTTGCGGCTATAAATTCACCATAGTCTATTGTTCCACTGTTGTCCACATCAGCCTGCAAAATAATATCAGACATCACTCTAAATGACCGAATATATGCATCAGACGAACTAATTATATCTGGTCGGTCGGTTTTGGTTGATGTTGAACTTTAAGAACAGCTTAGAAAAGCCGACCGAGGATGCAATTTAAAGACTTAAGTGAAAACAAATGAACCTACAAGCAATCTACTAACAGCATCCATGAGATCATGTATCTCCATGTCCTCCATCGTGGAGCCATATCTTCGCAAACCAGCTTTAAGTTCATCAAAGGTGATTGTGCCACTATTATCAGTATCCATCATTTAAAACACTTCTTTCAGTCCAGCAATCTCCTTCTGGCAGAGACTTTCAACAATTGCCTGGCGAGACCAACACAAGCATTACAGTTTGTCACAATTGAACCCCATTTTTGTAATCCAAACAGGACTTGGTACAGATGAAATGTCATGTAAGTCTCTTACAGTTAAATGAGATGCAGGAATCGTGAAAAATTCAACAGGACAAGTGCACGTTAGGAGAAGCAAAGCATATTAGAATTGAGATTCCGCAAACTTTTTGATGAAAAAGGGATTTGCACTTCGCAATTAAAGTTTGTGTTATTCCATCAAGAATAATGATGTGAAATTCGCCATACGGCATAAGTTTTGTACAATAAATGTGAAGAACACAACACATTCAGTACTCAAATAAAGTGCGTCCTTGTCAATCAAAGTGAGAGCAATTTATCTAAAGGTGTCTGTCACAACCTAATCTCAGGTGCACCACCTAGAATTTGGTTAATGGATTATTAAATCTAAATTTAGCTCAGACTCTCGCAAACCCATACAAATTCACGACTTAAATTCAAGTTTTTGACATGCAAATAATTTTTCAATTAGGAATCGCCACTAAGCTATTATTTGGTGGGTCCATTAGAAACCCAAATAAAGTTTCAAGAAATTTATTTTCCTCATGCGAACCAGATTGTTAGTTCGTAGACTTAATCGCATTAGATTTCTCTAACACCCTTTTAATACATTTTCTCTTTTATTCAGGAAAAATGTTTTGCCGACAACTTAAATTAATCTTAATTTACTTTCTTAACATGTGAGGCAACCATGTAGGTATACAAAGCACCAAATTAACATTTAAGAAAGAAATAAATGAATTATGGGACTTACTTCGTAGCAACAAAAACATCTACATCAATAGTCTTAAATATGATTTATAATTAATACGCAGTCACTCAATCTTTTTTAGTATTTTATCTAGTTTAATAAAATCTAATCTACGTGCAATGCAATTTAACCAAATAACCCAATTCTAATGACGGACAATTTTTAAATAAGTGGACCTAGCAACAATTACTAAATTACTTGCATTTTATGAACCTAATTCTACGTGACATGCACATGATATCTTTATATTTTTTTTATTAAAATTGGTAATTGAAAATTCGGAAAAATAAAAATCTACCTACAGTGAGATATATCTATTTAAGCTAAGAAATAAACTAACCTAAATCATATCTTAACTTAGAAAGATATCTCAACATGCAATTCAAATATATTATCTAACCTAGATATCATCTAAATATGCATTTGTAATATAATTAGAAAGGTATCTAACTATTCTATCATGCAATTCTATAGATGAAATCAATTCTAATCTATATGATATGTAAATGCAATCTTTCTGTATTTTTAGGATAAATAAACCTATAAAAATATTTAAACCATTCAATGGTATGATCCAATCGATTCAAATATGGAAACAATATCTAATCATTTGAAATTTTGCGAATAAAATAAATAAATTCATCTTAAGTTTTAAATATCAAAATATCAATAAATTCCCATGAAATCAATGATTCCATCTAAAGCCTTATAAATAGAATCTAAGGTTGTATATGGCTACATATCAGCAGATAAATCCTAATTTGGGAACATGCCTATCACGTTAGATATTGTTAGACATATATGAGGCAATAAAATATCCAAATCAAATTTAGATAAAATAATTACCTAATTTCACAAGTAATATTGTCAAATTTGAATCAACGGATGATGGCTTGCTTGATAGACAGTGATCAAAGGCAGTCAATGGGGATGGATCACAGGGACTAGTGGCAAGGCAAGTCGATGGAAATCGGCAAGGGCTATCGAGCCACTATTGGGAAACCTGGAGAGAGTGGTCAGGCCGTAAAGTCGTTGGGCTCACATACCGGTTTGCTGCGCGAGGAACGACGGCGTTGGTGAGGAAGTGGTGAACAAAGGTTGATGGACATTCAATGGCTGCGGATCATAGAGTGAACACGAGGACCTTCCTTGTTGTCTTATCTCTCTCTTCCTTGCTTTGGCTCCCATGATGCTTTTGCTTTTTCTTCCCTTCACCTAGAAGGTTGCTTCCTTCTTCTTCTTTTTTTTTTTTTTGATAATAGATAATAAATATAATAAGGAAAGGCCAAATGTACAAAAGATCAGGGCACCAAAAACTTGCACTCAAGATGAGAAGAACATAATGAGTAGAAGGATGCCATGATGTAAAACACAAACACAACGCCCAAACTAGGGCACAGTGTAACTAAAACAAAAGCACAGCATGAACAACTGGCAAAAAACAAAACACCTCAGCGAAGGAGGAGAAAGACGTCGGCTCCAGTAGCTCCTAGAAGCGATGGCTAAGAACTTGGGTGTTTAGGGGTCCCCCAAGAAGATAATGGGATCGATGCCCCAACTCCTCTGCAACCTTTTGTTCCTGAAGTTATCCTCAACATTTCTAGAGGTACTAGCCCTATCTTTTACCACCTTATGGTTCTTCATAGTTTGTAAGGGGTTGTAAGGAAAAGCGAGAATGCAATTGAAAAAGTCCTTACCCATCAAGAAAGAGGTGGCCCAATGGAGATTCTCGGCCCAAGACCTATTTCGCCAAGGCAAATTGCATCTAACCACCCAAAAGAAGGCAATTCCAGCCGTGACGAAGCAATCAAAAAATAGATGATCTATGGAATCAAGCATATCATTGCAGAAGGCGCAAGATCCCCTCTCATCCCCTCTCAATTCTACCACAATACAATAACAGAGCCTAGGTGGGCAGTCTACGCTTGGCAATAAGCCAAAGGTTGAGCTGATACTTTGGCGTGATTGCATTATTCCAAATGAAGACACGCCAATAGACAATGGTTTGCTTCCGCCTAATGGCTTCCCAAGTAGTCGCCACCATAAACTGACCTAATGGGTTTTCCCTCGAGCAAAAACAGTCCGCTTCTTGAGAAAGGATCGGTAGGGGTGCTCCCATGACTCAAGGACCGTCTTGAGAGAGAGCGTGCCCATCATCAAAAAAAAAAGATCCACTGCCTAGATAACCTTGAACTGTAAATAAGAGAGTCTGAGAAGGTTAAATTTAGAGCTCCCCTAGTGTGCCACTTGTGGAACCAGAGAGAGACCGAACGGCCATCCACAATCCTCCAAAAGAAGGCATTCCGAATCTCGCTTCTGAGACTTAAAAGTTTCTTCCAAGCCCAGGAGCAAAAAGTTGGCTTCCTAGTGACCCAAAAGTTCCTATCCTTTAAAAATGTGAAATGAATCCACTTGCAACACACAAAAAGTTGCTTCCTTCTTTTGACCACGCAATAAAACAAAAACCACCTATTCCTCTTCTGCACTCCGACTTTTCGCTTCCACTATAGCGTTATGCTCAGCACTTGCCTTACCCAGTCCAAATCACCACTGGCTCATCGCTTAGACTTGGGTCGGGCACAAACAGCAGAGCAGCGATGGTGAGACGGCTCGCGGGCGATGCAGGTCGTCAGGCCAAGTCACGGATCAGCACAGTAGGACAGTAGGGACGTCTCGGGGCAGCCCTCGATGTCAGCCCACAATGTCCCTCGAGGGGTAGTAGCTAGAGCAACGACAGCATGGCTTGAGGAGCCACTCGTCGTTGCAGGGCCGGGACAGCCCGCGGTGTGCCACAAGGGACAGCAGCTCGGGCTGTCACAGCGAGACCAAAGTGGTAGCATCGTCAGGAGGATGACCTAAGTCGAGACTTGAGCGGCGTGTGGCGAGGTCTTGGCCAAGGCTATGCCGAGATCACTTCCTCTCTCTCTCTCTCCCTCTCCCGTGTGGTCGGCTATATCAATCGGGAAGCCCGCCTTTTTTCCTGAAGAAAGACCCCTTTCATAGTGCCTGCTTTGTACTGCAAAAGAGGAAATTTGAATAAATAAATAAAAAAGAATCGTTAAAATCCATATTTCCTCCACTATCTCCTGCATGCATGCGTATCATGTATCTCCTCAATATCTTTCCTTGCGTTACAAAATTGGAAATACAAATAAGAGTGGACGATATTCTATCGTGGCCTCATATTCACTTCCCCAAATAACAAATTGCCTTCTTTTCTTTATTATCGAAGTTGATAAACCTGAATATAAAAAAATTTGCCCATCTCATAAGTACGAATGTTTCGAAATATTCTCCCATCAAATGACAAAAATAATAGCCTAAATGATCACAATACAATTTTCAGCTACTTAAAAGATAATGGGCTGAACTTGATTTTTGTCATAAGGCTGGCCCAATATTTGATACTGTTGACATTTAAATTGTGGCGACCCAGTTATTTATTCATTACATAGAAAATTAGGGATTCATTTTTAACCCCTAAATGAAAATATTATTTAATATTTGCAAAGAAGTGTTTGAGCCGAAATAGAACTGCTAGATCTAGGCATATCCATGGCTGGCCTGAAAATTATTTTCTTTAGACTCCTAAACAAAATACGCCGCAAACGGTCAAGAGACCCTTCCCATTTGTTTCAATTCTAGAAGTAAAAATCTCTGATTCCTTCATGACAAAGAAGAAAACAAAGAGGAAGGAAGAAATGGTAACTTTACTGGCTCTCCACTAAGTCGAAAATAATAATTGCGGTTGATATAAAGCAACCGACGGTACAGTGGTAGGCAATCCGCACTGTCAAACATAGATATTCCGCCCCATCAGATCGAGAAACGTCAATTTTTTATCCCAGATGAAGGAAGAAACTAGTTATAGTGCCTGAGCACCATTTTAGCACTGACGAATGCGAACATTGCTGAGAGAAATTTTTTGAGTAGACAGTAAAAGCGATGCTGAGAAACAATGTTTGGCTCCTTGAGAAAATGCACTCCATACAAGTTTGTTTAGATGATTGAGAAAGAACATAAGGAACTTAGCATACATTATACTTCATGAGCTGTCAACTATTGGAACTATCGTAAAAGTGTTGGAAACTTACTAACATGTTATCAACTGATCAGTCAAACTTTCATTGCAGACGAGTTTTAATAGTTATCAACGCCGAGCATGAAATAGTGTTCCAATTTTTACCTTACAGAACACTATTTCACGTTGTCTTATTTTTATTAGACAAAAGCAATTCTGGTTTTTATAACCAAATGGAAAGAAAAAAACAAATGTTGGAAAATAGTGCAAAGTTCCTTATTACTTGAAGCTTTATGTTACATTTAATAACGTTTCTGTTCAAAAATTGTTCCAGGGAACAGAAATAGAAAAAACTATTTCTGCTCCGGGGAACAATTTTTTAACAAAAGAAGACGTTTGGTAAACTTGTTCCGGGAATAAAAAATAAACAGAAACACGTTTGGTAAATTTGTGTTCTTTTTTTGTTTCTTTTAATTTTTTAATTTTTTTCTTTTTTTTGTCTTTTTTTTTCTTCTTTTGGCCGGTCTTCGACCTGTACCATGGCCGGCGAGGCCGGCGACCGGCCGATAAGGGCCGGTAGCCTCACCCAGCCGGCGATGCTCCAATGAGGTCGCTAGCCCTCGACAGCATCACCAGCCCTCGACGGTCAGTCGCCGACTATGGCCAAGGCCGACGACCGGCCAAAGAAAAAAAAAATAGAAGAAAAAGAGAGGAGAGAGAAAATTTGTTCTTAAAAATTGTTCCAGAAAAAAGAAACATGTTTTTCTTATTTCTCGTTTATGTTCTAAATATATTCCTAGGAACAAAAAAATAGATTTGGAACAAAAATGCAAATAAACGCATTTCTATTCTTTTTTTTATTTTCTGGAACAAAAAAATAGAAATTTTGTTCATAAACAAAAAAAAAAAAAAAAACCGTTAACAAACAGGGCCTTAGTAGCAATCTTCCCTCATGAAGAAAGGAACTATCAGCTTCACAGCAATTGTCACGGCGCATGCAACTCACAAATGTGAGGACAAACGTTGGAAACAATTAGCACCATCTATCAATAGAATAAATAAGTATGAGGAAAAGGAAACATGAATCATGCTAGAGAGAGAGGGTGATTTTACTTACGAAATAGCTTCTTATATGTGCAGTGCGAATTGAAAAGCTCTCTTGAGTTTCGACAATCCTCTCCACCGCCGAAAATAGGAGAAGATATGTAATATGCCCAAAAATCCCAAGAATACCACCGGAAAACTCACACCCAATCTTGAGTAAATCCCAATAAAAATAGAGTCGCCTTCTTTAGACTCATCTTCAATCATATTGTGACTATTTCGTCTGTCCATATCATTAAGCTCATACCCAGGACAAACTTTCAAAAGAGGAGCTCCGCAAAGTCCATCATTGCCTCGATAAACAGATTGATCATTCAGAGTGCTTAGATGATTGCTCGATGGAATAGGACCAAATAAATTGTTGAAGGAAAGATCCAAACGACTTAGTGAGTCTAAATTAGATATGCTATGAGGGATTTTACCCGAAAGCTTGTTATTGGATAGATCCAAGGATTCTAAATCTCTCAAGTTGCCAATATCTGAAGGGATTTCTCCAATTAGCTTATTTTGAGAGAGGTTCAGATTTTGAAGTCGAGCCAGCCTAGTCAGCCCTTTCGGTATTTGGCCATCCAATGCATTGCTTGAAAGGTCAATGGAAAATAAATAACGGAGGGTGGTGGTGAATTCTAGGGTCGTTCCTTTTATATTAACCATAATAGAAAAGCCCAACGGGAACCTCCCATACGGAGTAAAATTGGAGTTGGCCCGCATCTGCAAGAAGTTGTTGAAACAACGAGGAATCCCTCCGGAAAGGTTGTTATGTGCTAGGTTTAAATATTGGAGATTAACAAGATGGCATAGTTGCAAAGGAATGTTCCCTATAAAGTGATTTCTCTCAAGATCGATTGTTTTAAATGATCGAGCATGTTGTCCAAATGGAGGTATTCTACCAGTGAATTGATTGTCACTGAGATCGAGGTTTACCAAATCTAACTTTAGTAAACATTTTGGAAACACTCCGTTCAAACCATTTTTACGTAGGCCTAGAACTCCTAATCGCTTCAAATGGCATAGAGAGTCTGGAATCTGACCATTTAACTTGTTATCTCCCAATGAAATCCACTCCAAATTTGCTTGTGACTTCCTCCAACATTGCGGAAGTCTCCCTGATAATTGGTTCTTGGAGAGATCAAGAAAAGACAATTCATCCGACATGCACAACAAATTTGGAACATCACCACTGAGGTTATTTCTAGAAAGTGACACTAGTCTTAATAATGGCATCTTTTTTCCAATAATTCGAGATATGCTGCCTCTGAGCATGTTGCCCGAAAGATCCAATCGTTTAGTATTGGATAAAACTTCAGATAGCCAATAGGGAACTTCATCTGAGATACTAGCATTTGAGATGTACAATACCGAAATGTTCCTTTGAGTTCGAAGCCAATTGGGGAATCTAGGTCCTACTTTACAATTGGACATGAAAAGCACTTGAATTTGGAAAGGAGGAACCCAAGATGCACTAATATTTATAGAAAGCTCATTTAAATGAAAGTACAACATGATCAAGCTAGTGAGATTGGCAAAGTGAAGTTCACTGACAACTCCATCCAATTGATTATTACGAATGTCCATCACCTCTAGATTGGATAATTGTCCAATACTTTCTGGAATGGTCCCCCTCAATTTATTAGAAGAGAGGTACAATTTTCTCAAAGATGATAGTTGGCCTATAGTAGTAGGAATAGGACCTGAAATCGAGTTCCATGAGAGATCGAGGAATTCGAGATCTTTGAAATTCCCAAATTGATTAGGTATGTGACCACTGAAATTATTGCCAGAAACATCAATAATCTTCATGTAACTTTGTCCACAAATCAAATCCCCATCTTTGGTGCCCGAAATCCTCCCACTAAATTTGTTAGAACGCAAATTTAGTACTTCCAGGTTGCCGAAATTGCTCACATTTTTCAAGAGTTCACCCTCCAGCCTATTTCTAGAGACATCAAGGAATCTAAGCGGCCCACTATTTTCAAGGATAAAAGTGGGGAATATGCCTCGAAGGTTATTAAAACTCAAATCAAGATGTTCGAGTTTGCTCATGTTTCGAAACCAAGGAGGAATAGACGAATATATGGAGTTGTGACTTAGATCTAGCAATTTTAGAGAAGTGAAATTGACATGCAAAGAGGATGAAACATCTTTCAAATTACATCCCCTTAATATTAAAAACTCAAGAGAGGAAAGCGTGTTGATAGGACTCAACCATTCTTTGGAGTTGGGAAGGGGGACATAAGACAAATCCAAATACTTCAAGTTAGAAAATGATGAAAGCCACTGGAGGTTTTCTATTTTAATAGAGGGCCACCACCACAAATTACTAAGATCCAAGTACTGTAAGCTGGAAAGGTTAACAAGTTGATTGGAAATATGTCCATAGAAGCCTACAGATGAGAGGTTGAGATACTCCAGTTTTTGAAGAGAAACTAAGAAGTTTGGGATTTTTTGGGTTGAAAAATTATTGAAACTAAGATCTAGATACCTCAGATTCTTCAGTTCTTTTAGAGAATGATGAATGTTACCTCGTAAGCTACATTCTAAACCATCACAGGGATTACGAAGATCAAGCTTCAAGACGTGGCCTGTTTTCTCGCTGCATTCGACTCCTTTCCACTTACAACAACCCTCGCCGATCCATGACTGCAGACGTCCCGAAGGATCAGTGAGATCCTGCTTGAACTTCATAAGAGCTTCCCTCTCAGCGCAGATGCAACTTACATTTGTAAAGGCTTGGGAATGACTGGATTTCATGACTTGAATGACAAAGAGTGCACTCAAGAGTGAAGGCACGAACCAAGGGTGAAATGCCATTGTTGCTGAAAAATGAGCTGAGAGCTTCCTGGAAGACATTTACGTTATTTTAAAGACCTTATTTACTCTTTTTTTTTTACGATAAAGACCTTATTTACTTAGAGCTCCCAAAAAAGTTCTTATCTTCCTTCGTCCACCAACCAACTTTAATCATAAAAAATGAAAAAGTCTTTGTCTATCACGTTGGTGGACCCAACCAACTTTAATCGTAAAAAGTAAAAAAGTCTTTGTCTATCACGTGGGTGGTCCCCCCTAACCAACTTTAATCAGAACTAGATCCGGAGCATACGCTAAAAAGATCCCTTGTTCAAGTCGGAAAAGTCATGAAAAGGACTGGCCACCTAAAAAGCATCCAAAGTCTTGCCTTGCAAGACCCGCCAATTAAAGTGTCCGTCATTATCGAAGTCATGGGTCCCACTTATTGCGTACATCACCCCGCCCAGCCGATTCTCAAACCCTAGCAGCCTATCCCCTCGGCCGCCTCCACGAGTGTTTTGCGTCCGTAAAATTCAAGTGAACAAAAAGAAGAAGAAGAAATGAAGTTTGCTTACTCTTGAGATTCGACAGCGATCGAAGCCCCGAACGAATTGGCAATGGCTTCAAACGCGGCCTCAGACAGGACCAGCGTCGGATTACTTGTACGAGGTGGCCGCAGATGTTGACGAGAATGTGTAGATCTTATTTGATAACCATTCAATAGCATCTGATTCCACTTTTTTTATAAAATAAAATTAAAAAAATTGAAATAGGGAATGATAAATTTTTTATTCTTAAGAATATAAATTTAGAACAAAATCAGAAAGTAAAATAATTTTTTTTTTTGTTCTTGAGAATTACTTTAGAATGAAGTCATTTTTTTTTTCCAACAATCCTCCGATGAAATCGCCGGCCAAAGGAAGAATGAGAAGAAGAAAAAGAAAAAATATAATAAAATTTAAATAACAAAAGATTATGAGATTAATTTTAAATAGTTATCGAATGCTTTTAAATATTCAAAAAATTATTCTAATTTATAAAGTAATTATTATTTCTGAGAATATAATAGTTACCGAATAAATCCATAGGGGACGATTTTGATCTTGTTCGGAATACTTCCGAGTTTGCAAGGTTCAGGGTCAGAACACACGGCGCTGATGCACCGCACCACATACTCCCTGCTGCATGGGGCCTCACCATACAGTTCCGTCGCTAAATCAATGGCGAGAAAAAACCTATATAACAAGTACTTTTCTCTTTTTGTTCTTTTTATTTGGCGTGTCGAGACTTCTTAAGGAGGGCTACAGATGAGAACGTGTGCCCACGACGCCCGAGGGCCACAGGGACAGTCGCCGAGAGGACCTTCCACTACCATCACCTGCTTTTCGAACCTGAGTTTAATAATGCAACAAAAAAGTAGGAACATCCTATCGAACATGCAGCAATTTACCCGAATCACTTCCCCATCCCACAATCAAAATTTTCATCCAGGCCGTTCAGAGGAGGGACATGTGATGTGATGCAGTCAATGGATTGTATCGATTGAGCGCGCCATGCCGCAACAAGTGGTAAAACAATCTCAAAGGCAGGCTAATTGCTCCTAGACACTAATTATTATTCTGTTGGTAAATTCTATGAATATTTTTGGCATGTAGAAAATTCATCAACATTTGATGTTGATTATCAAGGAATCTTTTACCGTTAAGCATTTGTTTCACAGAAAATACTTTTTAAAATAACATTTTCCTCATTTTTTTGCTTTTGGATTATTTAGAAAAATAAATTAAGAAAAATCTATATCTAA
Organism: Eucalyptus camaldulensis; assembly: GCA_019915185.1. Lineage (NCBI taxonomy): Eukaryota > Viridiplantae > Streptophyta > Magnoliopsida > Myrtales > Myrtaceae > Eucalyptus > Eucalyptus camaldulensis. The sequence continues at coordinate 34,687,192 of JAHSVA010000001.1, forward strand.
ATTAAAAAAAATTGATTTCTTCTTAGAAGATCAAGCCTCAAAACATGACTTGTCTTCTGGCTGCATTTGAATCCAACCTTCGCCAATTTTAGACAGCAGACGTCTTGAAAAATTAGTGAGATCCTTCTTGAACTTCGCAAGAGCTTTCCTCATGAGGCCAGTGCACCTTACATTCGTAAAGGCTTTAAAATGACTGAATTCAATGAATTGAATGACAGGTGCATTCAAGAGTGAAGGCACGAACCTAGGGTAAAATGCCATTGTTGCTGAAAACGACCTGAGAACTTCCGTGAAGACATTTACATCTACTCAAAGTCCTTATCTACCTTCGAAAGAAAAAAAGAAAGTCCTTATCTACCACAAACTTATCTAGTGGTCCACTAACCAACTATAGAGGTATCCCATCATAATTCAGCGTCATAATTCAGCGTCGGTTACAGACTGCCTGGGGGGCGCAGCGGAGGACTCAACCGAGAGGGCATAGTCGACGGCCTTGACCCGAATATTGCTGGCGCCGGGTTTGCAGGCTCCAGGGCCATACTGCACATTGCTGATGCACCACAACTCAATACTCCCTGCCGCACGCCGCCCCACGTCCCATAGTCTGTCGGCCACGGCCGCAAACAGGTTGCTCTCAGGGAACTGGGATGAGCCCTTGCCGTAGCACTCCGTCCCTAAATCAATGGCAAGAAAAACGTTATATAGCAAAGTTCTTTTTCTCTTTCTGTGATTTTCGTTATGAAGAGTCAAAACTTACATTGACCATAGTACGAAGCTGTGCCATTCTCGCCGACAGCACGGGGGGCCGGAGGAGGAGGAGGAGGAGCAGGAGGGATCGTAAAAGACTCCTGGTTGGGATTCTTTTATTAGACACATGCTTCAAGACAACGCTTCATTTTTTTCCTAATAAAGAAGAATAAATAATATGACACGCGTCACTGAAACGAGAAAAGAGTGGCACAAGCCCCATCCAGCGACCCCACCTCATACATATTACATATCGCTATGTTACCCAAATAAACAGAGCCACCGATTCACTAAAAATTAAGGTTGTGATTGTTTGGAGCCATTGCCAATCCGTCCGTGATGACTTCAATGGCAAAGGCTCTTCCATACAAGGTTGCACCAGTCAACCGACACTCGAAACTTGTTCGAAAATGTTGATGTACCGAGATGCAAAGATAAATTAAACATCTTATAATCCATTTGCGTGGTCAAACCATCACATTAAACACGATGAACCCACGGATAGAGCTTCCAGGGCCGCCACTCAAAGTCATGCTCTGGACACTTTCATGCGCATGATTATGAATGATAAGTTCCTGGACAGTGGACATACCTCCTTATATGCATTGAGTGGAAGTGGCAACCTCAAAAATGAAATCCACTATTTAGTGAACATCAATTTTATCTTCAAAGCTATTTTGGCAGTAGACGGTACCTGTAGAGATATTAAACAGAAAAGCAGATACTCAGTTTGTATAATTAGAACGCAAGCACACAAATGACTCTGAATATTCAAAAGGAAAAGCTGAAGAGGCACATCAGGAAAATATGAAAGGGCAGTAGATTAACCAGCAATATATACAGAAGATTAATGCTTTCGCTTTTAGGTCAACCTCTGATGTTAATGACTGGGACAGTCCACTAGCATCACGGAAAAGATCAAAACCAGGTTTCTTAGGCAAATCCATGCCAGTTGAGTCATTTCTATTGCTAACTATCTGCTCTTCCATTTTTGGATCATCCTTGGCCTCAGATACACCATCTTCCTGAACATCTCTACAAAAGTGTGTGTGAGATATAGAGGGCACCCAGCGGAACAGAAGCATCATTCCACTAAAATTAAAGGTCAAAAGGTACTTGAAAGATTCCTGGTAGAACCTCACAAAACATAGTAACTTTTAAGGCTACATCTCTTCCTTTCTTCTACATCAGTATGTCACCCAAATTAACAGAGCCACCATTTCACCAAAATTAAAGGCAAATCTGTTTCTAAAGGTTCAGCTCAAACAAATTTATTAAGCTCCAACCATACAATACATCCTTCCTCACTAGACAGTACAAAATGTCTTTTAAGTCAATTATTTAGAGATAGTCTATACATCAATGATGAACACGAGGGAAGAAATAAGCATCATGAAGAAGATGCCTGAAATGCCATATTAAATAAATAATTAAATAATAAAAAAAAGCATGAAAGCTTTTTCCAAAGCATGGGCCGCACATATATCAGCTTTCAATCCAGTAAAACACCACAAATCATATTTGGGAATATTTGACAAACATGAAAGCTTTTTCCAAATCCTTTGGGTTCTCAAACAGCATGCAACACTATTCTAACTGTACCCTACATCATGACATCACCTAGGCAACAACATCCTCAATAAGTCATTACTTTCTTCCTATAAACAGACAACAACCACATCAATATTTGAAATGCACAAATTGCCAAATTATGCAAGTTGAGAGGCGCACAGCATCCTCTTTCAATTACAGTGAGTATCCCATAATATAAATCACAATGTTTTCTTTCAAATGAAATCCATAGATAAAAAGCTTGTGAATTAGCTAATACATTACCCAAAACCAGGGATACTTCATTTCAAAACAATATGTGAATCGTCAGTGTTTCAAATAATGTAATGAAACCTCTGTGTTACTAATTTAATAAGTCAAATAATAAATTTCTACTTCTTCCCTGGAAACTAAAATGCATTTAGTGAAAATCTTCCAACTGACGCCAAGAATCCCACAAACCAAAGTGTAACCATTTCCCTGCGAAGTGGGGTTGGAATAAAAGAATCCTACAAAGAGGTAAAAATAGTTCCAGAATTAACATCCCAGGGAACTTGCAGAACAACATTCACTGCGAAGATGGTGAGATTACATTATTGCATAGCACACACATCGGATCAAAGAATAAGAGCATGTTCGTTTGCTTCAGAAATCTTAAGCATTGTTCAAATTTCAGAAAATTATAAGAAAAAGTTTAGCTAACGAAAAATTATGGAATCTAAAATGTGAATCTACGTGTCAAAACTTGAGTATTGCAGAGGTTTCCAGAGTTTTACATTTGAGAAAAAAGCAAAGTGCATGAGCTGCATGATTTATATAGGGCAAAAAGTATAAATAAATCCAGACGGGTATCAAGGAACCAGAATTAAAAGAAGAGCAAAAAACTAAACCCAAGTGCAAAGCCCAAGTACATATCCTATACACCAAACAGTTGATTGTAGGATGCCATCAAAAGAGATTGTGGATAGGAACAAGAATAACCAGTGCCCCTGCTGGAAGCACAGAGAGTGCTGGTTGACTCAGTTTCTTAGCAAAAGCAGCAGCCAAGTATGCTAGAAGGAGGGGGGATTTTAAGCAGGAAACAAGCAGCTGCTGTTAATCATTTGCAAAGTGTCAGAAAGCAATCCAAAGGTTCAGAAGAGCATGAAGGCAGCATAGAATGTCTCTACTTTCAAGTTCATCGTCTTAAACATTCATATGTCTCTCCACACAATCAACAGGTCAACATAAGAAAGCAATGAAACCACTAACGCATCCAGAAAATGTCAGCTTCATGTCAGGACAGGTCCAAACCGCTCCATTGTTAAGCTCTACCGACTCTGCTAAAGCCCAGTCCAACATGAACTTGCATATCAGCCATCTAAAGGACTTGACGTGATCTAAGTTGCGAAAAGCAATGTTTCACATATTGCATCAACAGTGTTCATAGCAAACACCAATTAAACACCCTTGATCATTGCTAAACCTTGTGCCTCCATAACAATTTAGAGAATGCTAGGTTCCATATAGACATATATCACATATTCATGAAAATTGATGTGACGCAGGACTGCCTGGAGAAATGATACAAAGTCAAGTAATATAGTAGACTGATCAGTGCAAGATTATTTCATAAAATTTCGGTCGGTGTTTTGCAATGAAGATGGAAGGTTGCAATAGTGCGTAAACCTTTTCATAGAAGAAGGGGCATTCCAAGCCACATTACATCATGAGGATGAAGACATTGCTGAGAGCCATGACACTGACAACTTCACCAATGTTGAACAATCTTGTCAAGATAACACTGCAAAAAATTTCAGTTTACAACTTGAGTCTCTCAAGCATGAAAGATGTCCAATTCAAGAGCATACAAACAAAAAATTCTGGAAGCAAACTCACCAAAACATGATGGGATTAGACAGCTGAGGAATAACTGCCAGATGGAGAGAGACCAGAACCTGAGCATTCAAAGCTACTCATGTCATTTAGTTTATAATAGATCTTCAGAAGCATAGTCAATACAACACCCCATCCATCAATGTAACTATAGAAAAGTAATATGTCCATGGGCAATAGATTAACTAATGCCACTGAAGGGACAAGGTTTTTCCTGTAATTCCAGCAACCCAAACAAGAGGTCTTACTAAAACATTATGGAACATTTTACCGAACTACCATTAAATGTCGACCATAATATAAGGTTTGTGAGCCAAACTGAGCAAATTTTCTGTACTCCTACGTTCCTGATTCAGACTGGACAATTAAGCTACAAGGTTAGTATTTAAAGACAGAGCCATCAACCGATCCATTGCTATGACTTTGCGATTTATGGAGCTGCGATTTTGAAGGTCCGAGAACTGGAAATCAAAGTTCTTGGACCTTCGAAATTGCAGCTCATGGAATACTCTTTCCTTTGCCACACACAGAGTACAAGGCAGGCACGTCCAATGGACATGAACTGCAAATCAAAGTTCCTGGACCCTCGAAATTGCAGCTCATGGAATTCTCTTTCGTTTGCCACAGACACATAGTACAACGCACGCACGTCCAATGAAAATATTGGAGAATCGCACCTACTCAACACACCATCCGCAGCAAGAACACATTCAGGCCATGGAAAAACTCATATCGGCGACAGACATCAACTAGGAACCTTTCCATATGGAGAATCGCAATCCAGCAATAGATCGCAAGGCAATGGATCAACAACTAGAAACTCAAACAGCAACTCTAGTTGCTTGGCGAACATTATTACCTCCACGGGCCAAGATTCCGAAGCAGAGCAAGACAGAAGGGGATAAGAACCGGCTTGATCAGACCGAGTCCGAAGGAACGAACCACAGCACAACGGCGCGACGCAGCAACGACGAATCTGGGACGTGAAGCTGACGCCGCCACCGAGCGCGTCGCAACGGAGCGGCCAGCTTTGTCGCTCAGGTTCCGGCGACACAGCAGACGACCTCGACCGTCGGCGACACCGCGGCCTCGGTGATGGAGTTGATTCGGGGCACGTGGGAGTGGACACGATTCGCGCGCGCGATGAACGGGAGGAGGAGGAGGAGGAGGAGATTCATGACGGAAGGAAAATCTCGGTGGAAGATGTCCTCCTCGGCTTGCGAAGTGACGGACCAAAAGGGAAGAGAGAGAAAGAGAGGTGGCCTGGTCACCATCTAGACGAAGACGATGGTCGGCTAAGTAGAGAGAATGAAACAAAGAGCGATCGATGATCTGGTGACGCCGTGTAGGATTTTTACCCTTTTTCTCGCCCGCCGCTGATCCCACGCCACTCCGCCCCCGCCCTTTTCCCCAGACGAGACAAGATAACCGGTGCTTCTCGTTACCATCAACCACCGACGACCATCATCGCGGCATCGCTCGTGGCGGGTGTTTTTTTTCCGCTTAAAATATTGACACGTACGCCGCCACGTCACCACGAGTTATCTGAGTTAAAAGAATTTAAAATTTTCCCCCTCCGCCCTCTCTCTCTCTCTCTCTCTCTCTTCGCCGCGGAAATATCTCTCTTCGTCTTCTTCCGCCTCCTCGTCCACGGCCGGCCGAACTCCCCTCCGCTCCTCCCCCGCCGTGGCCGAGCTAAGACCACCCGCCGCGTCCAAGCGAGCGTGGCCGGCTGCCTCTGTTTCTTCTCCGCCTCTTCTCTTCCTTCTCCAGATCTTGAGATCCGGCCGCCCAGGGCCGAAATCGTCGGCGTCGTTCGACCATGGGCGAACGCGCTCCGGCATCGTCTCCGCCGTCTCTGTGGTCAGCTCCGTCTTCCCGAACCCGACCTCTACTTCCTCTGCTTTTCTTCTCGATATTTGAGTTATGTCCGGATCGCGAGCCGGTCATGGCCAGATCCGAAGCCCTGCTAGTGGCCGACCGCGGTCCATGGCCTTCGGGATCTCGAGCTCGCCGTCAAGGCTCACGGCCATGGACAGACCGCGGCCGCCTGGTCCGTGGACGGAGCCGCCTCTTGAGCCGTGGACAAGGCCCGATCCAGATGGGGAAAACGACCGCGCGCCGCCGCGACGACGGAGGGGGTGGCTCGGCTGTGGACTACGCCCGAGGGAGTTTGTGTAATGCGCGTGCAGAGCTCGACGCGACGACGGCCACGCCGACATATTCGACCATTGAGAGAGCATTCGAGTGGATCTTCAGAGCTCCCCATTAAAGAATGTTGGTTCGGGTCCGAATTTGGCTTTTAATTCCGTTTCTCCACCAAAACCCAATTACCAGATATTCGGTTCTCAACCCCTGGACGCGTTCCCGAGTGAGAGCAAATGAACAGAAGGAATTTTTGACGTCAGATGACCGGTCCAAGTTGATCTTGATCATTGCGGCAAGGAAAGACCATGGGACTAACTTTTTTCCTTAGGGCAATCCGCTTCTAAGGGCGCGTTTGGTTGTGTTTCTGTTTAAAAATTGTTCCAGGGAACAGAAATAGAAAAAAGTATTTCTGTTCCGGGAAACAATTTTTGAACAAAAATACGCGTTTGGTAAACTTGTTCCGGAAATAAAAAATAAACAGAAACATGTTTGGTAAATTTGGATAATTTTTTTATTTCTTTTATTTTTTCTATTTTTTTCTTATTTTTCCTTTTTTTCTTTTTTCTTTTTCATTTTTTTTTTCTTCTTTTGGCCGGTCGCCGGCCAAGGCCTTGGCCGGCGACCGGCCGGCGAGGGCCGAGCTCGCCCAGCGGCGGGCGAGGCGCGGCCTCGCCGGGCCACCGCCAGGCGAGGCCGAGGCTCGCCGGCCGCTGGGCGAGCTCGGCCTCGCCGGCCTGGGCGAGCTCGAGGCCGGATATGGGCGAGATCGAGCTCGCCCAGGCCGGCGCGAGGTCGGCCTCGCCTTGATCCGGCGAGGCCGACCCTCGCCTAGCTACGGCGAGCATCGGCCTTGCCGGGGAAGAACAAGAAAATAAAAGAAAAAAGAAAAAAAAAAGGTGTTTCTGATTTGTGTTCCAGAAACAAGAAACACAAAATTTGTGTTTCTTGTTTCTGTTTCTTTTTTGTTCCTGGGAACAAAAGAACAAAAAAGGAACAGAAACGCACACAAACGCGTTTCTGTTCTTTTTTTGTTCCCAGGAACAAAAAAACAGAAAAACTGTTTAAAAACAAAAAAAAAAAGAAACGCAAACAAACGGGGCCTAATTCAATGAACATGAGATATTTTAAAAGTTCATGTCTTAAAATTCTCTTGGTTTCGCAAAAAATATAATATTTTTTAAAAATATGTTTTCAATGAAGTTCTTTTTTCAAGAAAATAATAATGTTTTTCGATATTTGACTACAACGAATTTTGATATAGAAAATCTGATTTGATTTTCTTAAATAGATATACACTTTTTGAGCCCTAATAAATTGCACATGGATAGTCAAAAAATTGGGTTCGAGCACCAAAGTCCGAGGTCCAACCTTGATGGACCCTAACCCAAGCGTTGGGATCAAGTCACACGGCACCTAATCCCATGCATAGCCTTGATGGGGACCTAAGTGGGGGAATTGGTTTTCAAGCTTAGTCTCAATGGACCCAAGCATGGCTTTTGTGGACCCAAGCTTGGGTGTTGGGGATCCGAGCTCGAGTACCAAATCCCACATTTCGACCATTACAAACCTGGATTGAGTGCTAGGGCATCAAGCATGAGTACTGGGGTTTCAAGCTTGACCTTGATGGACCCAAGTGCAAGGGCCAAGGATCCAAGAAGCAACATTGAGGTTTTTCTACCCAAGTGTAGAGTTTCATATTCAAACTCGGATACTTAGTCATTTTTTTATGAATTTAAGCATAGTTTTTCTATTGACTAGGAAACATTTTTCATTAACTAATTTTTCTTAGCAAATTAAATGCTAGAAAATGTTTTTCAAGAAATAAATGGAACCTAAATTCACGATACCAAATTATAGGTCGAGTCAGGTCTCGTAACGGGCTGATTCAAAAAGTTTGCCATCTTGCCATAAGTTGATGTTCAACTCGAACATGCCATTATCAAGATAAATGTGGCCAGTTTCTAATCGCAGGCAGTACAATAAAGAATAAGAATGCAAGGCAATGCAATATTGGTATTTTGTTGAGGATTCAAATTCTTTTGATAGCAATGAATTCGATCCCTAAATTTTATGAAATGCAGGACAGATATTTGGGCGAAAAATTTCGGTGTCCCACACCAACGTCCTCATTAAATCATTACTTCCTATATACAAACAACACCCACATCATTATAACGCATCCTAAAGTACACTCTTTCAATGGCCCTCCTTGTTTGACGTGTACAAAATTGCCAAAGCTTGTAAGTTCAAAGGCACATGACATTCTCTTTCAATGATATCGTAATGATACTACTTCACTTTCAAACGGTATATAAATCATCAGTGTTTCAAATATTGTAATGATACTACTATCTTACTACTATGATAAGTGTAATGATAAATTTCTACTTCTTCCCCCAAAAGCTTAATGCATCTTTTAAAAATCTTCCAATTAACACCAACAATCCTGCCCAGCCGCAGTGAAACCATTTCTCCACTAAGCGGAGCCGGAATAAAATAATCGTATAAATAGGTGAAGAAAACCCCATTCACAACAAAGATGGTGAGATTTTAAGCATAGCATACATATCAGGTGAAAGAGTAAGAGCATGTTCGCTTGTTTTTAAAAGAATGCAAATGCCAAAATTTAAAACATTACTCGAATTAGAGAATATTATGAAAAGGAATTTAATTGCTGACGACAAATATTGGCAAATTATATGTGAATGTATGCTTCAACACTTGAGCATTGTGGAGATTTCAGGAATTTTGTATTTGGGAAAAAGCGAAGTGCATGGGCCGCATGATTTATATTCAGCAAAAAATAAAATAAAACTGTTCTTGGGGGATTGGAATCCAAAGAAGAACAAAAGCATAAAGCCAAGCGTAGTTTTTTTCTTTTAATTCAAATATTAAAAAATATTTTAAAATCCAATTTATTAAAAAACATTATAAAAATTATTTATGTTAGTGATGGTCATGCCATGTATGACAATCTTAAAATACTCAACACGTAAAAGTAGCGAAACCTTGGGTGAAAATAGTACTTGGCGTGGATTTCTTTGGAGGATGGATTTATAAGAATTCACGTTAATGATTTTCAACTAAAATATACCAAATGGACTTAATTGGCAAAATATCAAATGATTTAAGATTAAATTGATTAAGTTAAAATATCTAGGACCGAATTAGTATATAACACGATTTATTTATGATTTTTTTATATTATGATCTGGGTGGACGGTTTTTACCTTGGAACTGAGAACCGCCCACTAAGAATCGATTTCGAAAAATTAGAACCAAGACCTGCCCATTAATTCCATGGATCCACCCGGGAACCGAACTGCCAGTCCAGTCCAGTTCCTGGGTGGGTCCATGGAACCGGTCTCCAATCCCTACAAAGCTTATTTGGCTTTATTCGGATTGAATTGCGAGCCACTATTTTGATTAAAAATTGAAAACTATAAGGTAAAATGATAGATAATACTCATCAGCTAAAAACTTAATTTATTCGAAGATCATGATGCGGTTCTCTTAAAGTTTTTCAACACCGAAAATGAGTGAAGAATTAGACTCCACGTTAAAATTCCTAACCTCACAAAATTTAAAACATTAATCGCTTAACTCATCATTTTCAACGTCAACATAATTTAATCATGGGATGGTTAAAGAAAGACCTAATTATACTCCTAAAATGAGCCATTGGCTTTTACAGATATCTCCAATCGGTTCTGTCCTTCATCTATGTTTGTTTATTTTAATTTGGTTGAATGAAAAAGAAAAGTAAGGGTTAATCCTATCATACACTTAAGAGAAAAAATTAGTCAATAATGCTCAATCACTACAAATATACATTATACGTACATATATATTTGATCGAAAAATTACAAAATAGTTAAGTAATTGAAATAGAAATTCTTTTTTTCTGAATATGTATACTAGTCCGATCCAGGTGAGTGGGAGGGCAGTTCCGCGCCTAGAACTAGGAACCGAACCCGACCGGAACTGGCGTTTTGGGAAGTCCAGGTGATTCCTGGTTCTTTGCACACCCCCATTTGAGGCACTAGCCTAATATTGATTTGAGGGTGAGACCAAATGCCCTGAGTCCAGGGACAAAATAGAAATAGATGTTCGAGGATTTCTGGCGTTTGTTGATGGCAGAAATTACAAACTGGATCTATGGTAATGTGTCTTTGAAATATGTTAGCTTTTGTTGATAGTGCATTGTGGCATAAAGACCATAGGAAGGTACGAATTTTTGGGGTAGTTTTCATTGTCCAGATTCTTCGCCATAATAGCCTAGGGTTCTGATATGATGTCGAGGCCCTGTTGTAGCTCTGATTGTTAGCTATATTTGTAAGAGCATGGTAACCACCTTTCACAGTGTATTGGCCATGTTTTGTTTCAATCCAAATTAGTTTATCAATGGCATAGAGGAGTCTTACTAGAATGGTAAGGATTTCTGCTATGACCCAATCATCAAAAAGTTGGTGGAGAAGGGGAACATTCCAGGTGTTTTGGACTAGATCAAAGAGATCAGCCACTAGCCCAGGTTCTTCTCTAGCAGCAGGCCCACCTAGTATCCCTGTAGGTAACCATATATCTTCATGGATGCTAATCATGTTCCCATCTCCAACTGACCATCTAATATTAGGTAAAATTGAATCCCTCCCAAGCAGTAGATTCTACCAACCCCAGGATGGTCGAGTTCCTCTATCCGCAAACCGAAAGTCCTTTGAATGAAAATAAAGGCCTTTGAAGAGTTTACTCCATAGACATAGAGGTTGTTGGAGTAAACGCCAGGCCTGTTTCCCAAGCATGGCTTTGTTAAAATCTATGAGATCACGAAAACCTAGGCCACCATTGTCCTTACTGCTTTTAAGTACTTCCCATTTCTGCCAATGAATTTTTGATTTGCGACTATCATTCTGCCACCAGAACCTAACAATTCTCTGTTCAATGGATTTGTAAAGGGACATGGAAAGTTTAAATATAGACATGGCATACTGTGGGATCACCTGTACAACAATCTTAAGTAGGATCTTGTTAGCACCCTTAGAAATTAAATTTTCTTTCCATCCTTCCAATTTAGCATTCACTCTCCCCAATATCTAGGAAAACATATCTCGTTTTGAACGCCCTCAATCTGATGGTATTCTCAAATACTTACCAGTCTGTTGAAGCACTGGTATTCTAAACTCCCTCGCCGAATTTTCTTGTAGTCTAAAAAGAGCAATTTTTACTAAGAAAAATTTCACACTTATTTTGATTAACAACATGTCCCGTAGCTAAACAGTATTGATTCAAGATATTGGCGAGATTTTGACATTCCTGAATTTCACCATCTAAGAAGAAAATTGCATCATCAGCAAAAAAATAGATAGGAGAGGATAGGACACCACCTGTTCAGCTTGATACCCTTAATGTGTCACATGTTAACAGCTTGGTTAATGAGATTTGATAAGACATTTGCTAGCAAGATGAGTATATATGGAGAGAGAGGAACGCCCTATCGAAGGCCCCATGTTGGATGGAAATAATGTAACTATTCGCCATTGAATTTAACACTGAAGGATGTTGTCGTTATACATTGCATCACCCACTGTACCCATGTAGAATGGAATCCCAATTTGAGTAGATAATCTTGAAGGAAATCTCATTCCACCCTGTCATATGCCTTTTGCATGTCCATCTTAAGGATTGCTTGGAAATTTCGCTTCCATTTCCTAATTTTAAGCTTCTGAAGTACCTCTTGAATTACTAAAATATTATCTTGAATTTGGTGACCACTCTCAAATGCACACTGTTCCATAGAAATCAGATCAAGTAGCCAAGGTTTCAAACGATTGGCAATTACCTTAGAAATAATTTTATATGCATAATTACATAGGCTGATTGGGCGGTACTAATCTAGTCGTTCCGAGTGTGGTATTTTAGGGATCAAAGAAATAATGGTCCTATTAAGAGTGGTAGGCATCACCCTTGATATAAAGAAATCTTGCACCGATAGAAAAAGATCATCCTGTATGATATCCCAGTGGGTCTGATAAAAGAGTTCATTCAAATCATCTGGGCCTGGAGCTTTTGTAGTCCCCAATTGGAAGGTTGCCTGGTGAACCTCCTCACGAGTGACCATAGTTGTTAATAGGTTATTCATCTATGTTGTGACAACGTGTGGGTTTGATAGAGTATAGGTCCATAGTCTCGATGACCCACTGTTGTATATAATCTTCAAAAAAAAAGGCGGATGTCATCTCCTTTAAAGTTTGAGGGTCGTGCACCCACCTTTGATTGTCGTCCTACAGTATACTGATTATGTTCCTTTGCTGCCTTTGAATGGTAGTCACATGGAAAAAATCTGTATTCTTATCCCCCCATCTCAACCAATTAATCTCGGAATGCATCGCCCAATATTGTTCTTTTTTCGTTGCCATAATTGTTGGATTTCCTTTTTCAGTTTAGTTGCTGTCAGTTTATCATAGTTGCTATGTGGTTGGTTGATGTGATTCTAAAGTTGTTGTTGCAAAGCTGTTACTTTAAGATGGCCATTCGAAAGCTTTCAGCGACTCCACTTAGCTAAAGCAATAGAAACAGCCCGTAATTTAAGCAAAAGACCATAATCTTGTACCTGTTCTGAATTCTAGGACTTGGCAATGATCTCACGGCACTTGTGGTCTTGGGTCCAAAAGGCTTCAAAAATAAAAGGTTTGTGTCGTTTACCAGATGTTGATGTAGTATTTAGTAATAAGGGACCATGGTCAGAACCCAAAGCAAGTAATGCATAAACTTCAGCTTCAAGAAACATGAGGTGCCATTCCAAAGTACACAACACCCGATCCAACCGTTCCTTCATAAAGTCATCCCGTCACGATTGTTCATTCATGTAAAAGCACATCCCTTACTATCTATTTCCATGAGGGAGCAGTCATTTAAGACTGCTCAAAAAGAAAGTAGTCGATGAGGGTTTGCTAATCTCTTTCCCACCGTTTCCCACTGATAGATGATTTCATTAAAATCGCTAGCACAAACCCATGGTAAAGTATTGGAGTAGCTGATTTGTCTTAGCTCTTCCCACAATTGTTGGCGTTGTTGATAAACTGCAGGTGCATGAATGCAAGTAATACGCATAGTTCTACCGTCCATCACATACGTGCATATCATATCAAAAAATTCCAAAGTAGACCGAGCCACACTTAAGGAGATCTGGTCATTCCAAAGAACTGCCATTCCTCCAGCCAAACCAACAAGGTTACTCACATGATAACTAGGAAAATGTAAACTACATTGAAGTTGTTGAATCACAACCTCTTGATTCTTAGTTTCCATCAAGAATACAATGTTGGGCTTTTCCTTGACCACTAGGGTCTTAAGAGCTTGAACTGTTAAGAGATTACCCAAATCCTGACAGTTCTAGCTGAGTAACTTCATTTGTGAGTGGGTGGCTATTAAGGGCCAGGCACCATAGCCCACTATCCTGCCTCCTCTACTACGAAGATTGGTGTATCTAGTAAATGTGCTTCATTTAGGTTCTCTTATACTAAATTCATCATCTCATAGGGATTATACCATTTAAGTTTTTTGGCAGCACCTACTTTAGGAGTGAGTCTTGTACTTTTCAGCTTCTTAGGTTGTGGTGAATCCGTTGTTTCGGTTTGAATCCCCTTCATTTTTGTTGTTGCAAGTATCAGCGCGGTGGTGATAGAGGTCCCCTGCAGTATTCCATCTTGATGACGTTGCAAATTTGGTGCTACAGAGATAGTACATATTGGTATTACTGGTTGCTTCAAGGGTGCTACTTCAACATTAGCACTAGGAGGCAGTAAAGGAATAAGATGGGTTGAAGAGGGAGTTTTAGGTACAATTTCATCGATTTGCTCTATTTTTTCCTATGATTCATAAAAGGTCCGCCAATAAGGGCTGTGTTCCTTGACCTTTGCACGTAACCATTGGCCATAAGCCATCTTGTCTTTGCCTTCTAGTTTTTCCTCTTCAAAAGGAAAGTCCTTACAATACATTACATAATGTCCTAGCTTACCACAATAATAGCAAAAGTGGGATAGTTGTTCATAGCAAAAGTCTAGCCATAGGGTTTTCCTATCAATATGGATCATTGGCCTGTCTTTAGCAGTTCTTGTAAATTGACTTCAACCCTCACTCTCCTTGCTCTAAGTGTTGTGCCCTCTTTTGTATCTACTTTCATTTCTAGTGCTCTACCAACATGTTTAATTGCTTTGCTGATCATGTGCTCAGTACACCATTCCAAAGGAAGGCCGAAGACTTGAACCTAGAAATCGCAACTAGAAAAGTCATAAGAGTGCTTGAAGATGACCAAATGACTAGAGAAAAGCCAAGGCCCACCATCTAGGACTTGTTGTTTTTCTCCATTAGACTGAAATTTCACAACATACAGGCCCGCCTCTCTTTGGGATATCTCAACTTGGTCAATTCGCCAGGCTCGCTTCAAGGTACTTTGAAAAGCTTGGAAATTAATAGAGGGATTAGATAGTATTTTACCTACTAGTGTTAATCTGCATTTCTTTAGTTTTTCAAGAGGCAGCTCATCATCTCAAACCTCAATTTCTTGCTCAAAGCAAAGACGGCCCAACCTGTTACAGAGGGCAGCGAGTCGTGAAGATTCCTCCTGGTCATCGGGGTCCATGTGGTCAAACAACATAGCAACTTAAAGTATGGTAGTACATGTATAGTAGGTACCAAGCTGTCAAGCCAAGGGCATCCGAAACAAAAGGATGTGATTAGCGAGAGGAAGCTCGAAACTGAACAATTGAAGCCATGCAGTAACCGAATTTGGTAAATAATGAAGTACGGAACCGCCAAATTAGTCGGAATTGGAAGCAAAGATGTGCGAAATAGGATCAAGACAAAGATGGGGGAAATGATGGAGTAACATGGGAGTGGAAATAGTGACTGAGCCCCTTACAAATTCAGGGAAAATCATGGGAATTGAACACCAGTAATAAACATAGCGAGAGGGGATGGATTGGGAAGACAGAGTAAGCAAGAATATAATGGACAAGAAGAAGATGGGATGTCATCGGGGATGTTAGGGTTTGAAAGCTAAACTACCATTGAGGTAGAGGAAACTCTGCATTTCGAGAGAGTTTTTCAACAGCTAGATCGCTTCACAGGACATTAAGGGGGTGTTTGGTTGGGCATTCCCAAGGGGCTTTGGGCCTCCAAAGCCCCTTGGGGGAAAATTTTGGTATTTGGCAAAATAGTTGAAAGCCCCTTTACCCAAATATGAGCATTCCGAAGGCTGAATGCTGAAAGCTGGGGAGGGGCGGCATTCGGCATTCGGCATTCCAGAAATGCAAAAATTACTGTTCATCTTCTTCTCCGGCTCATCTTCTTCTCCGCTCGGCTCATCTTCTTCCCCGCCGCCTCAGAGTTCGGCTTCTCCGGCAACCACCACCACAGCCCAAGTGGCGCGACCGCGACCTAGGCGGCGTCGCGACCCGCGACCCAGGCGGCGTCGCGACCCGCGACCTCAGGCCGCGTCGCCTGGGTCACGCGACCAGGCGACGCCGCCTGCGTCCGTGCGACCTCAGGCGGCGCCGCCTAGGTCATGCGACCAGGTGACGCCGCCTGAGGTCGCGCCTTCAGCCGCTAGATCTAGCCGTCGGGAGGCCAGATCTGGCGGTCCGGTGGCCAGATCTGGCTGTCAGGAGGCTAGATCTGGCGGTCTGATGGCCAGATCTGGCCTCCGCGACCTCAAGCCGCCAGATCTGGCGGTCCGGCGGCCAGATTGGCCGTCCGGCAGTTGGCCGGCTGTTCGCCGGCGGTTTGCCGGCCACCGGATTTTATTTTCAAACTTTAAAAAAATAAAAAAAAAATAGCAAAAGCTAATTGGAAATGCTAGTTTTGCCAAACGGTAAATTATTTTTCAAAGCTACTTGAGATTGTAATTTACCAAACGGTGTAGCATTTCGGGAAATCCCTTTATCTCAAAGATATTTGCATTCTCCCAAGTGCATTTCCCAAAAGTTGAACCAAACGGGCCCTAAATGCATCTCTTGCGGCACGCGAACAGTTTGAAGCTGGGAAAGAGGATATGATTAGGGTGCGTCGGAAATAAAATTAAATAAATAATGACCAAACAGTCCAACGATCATTGGGCTGAAAATCACCGATCCTAATTTTATGGAACTGTAGATCGGATAGACACTCTGGGAACCGCCCAGAGCCAGATAGTTCGGCCCAATCAGGTCAACATTGCCATCAAAGTTCTCGAAAGAGGAGAGGTATGTCTTCCTTAAATTTCTCTTTTCCTTGTTTGGCTAAATTCGTGGAGATTACTTCTCATTTTCTCTATTTTTTTTTCTTTGGTTTACGAAGCTACAATATTTCATGCAGAGTTCTGAAATCTCCCCTTTTTGCTCGCGCATTTCCATTTTTCTCGTTGCAGATTAATGAATTCTTTCAAAAACTTTTTCTTTTTTCGTTTTTCAATTTGGTGGGGATATTTGTTGCAGTTGGTTCTCTTACGAGGGAAGAAGAGGACTAGGGTTTTCATGATAGTCTCAAAGACCGGAGCACTTTGACGTTGAGCTAATGCGACCCTTCTTGTGTTTTTAGCTGCGATCGTTTACTTCATTATGGGCTTATACGGGTTCAAGAAGAACTACGGATTTTACTAGGGACCATGGAGACTTCATAAGTGCAGGGTCGGTGAAAAAGTTTATCTTGGTCGGTGAAAAAGTTCATCTTTTAAGAGTTATCTATGCTCATAAGGAGGTCTTGGAGCAAAATTGCCGCAATCGGCAACAAAGTTCGAGATAATCTCGGGCGGAATACTCCTTATACGGATGGGCCAAGTTGCTCACTGAATGGTCTTGTGCATGGATGATGTGGCACAACTGGTGTATGCAATATTTTCTTCCCCGACAAGGTTGACGTGGAGCATACCCGTTGGCTTGACCATCCAGAGCATGAGCATCTTTGACCGAAAAGGAAGAGAATAGAGAGACGCCAAAAAAAAAAAAAAACTCACAAGGAAAAGGTTACAAAAAATCCCAAATCATGCCTCGACAAATTAATTCAAAATTTTAGTTTATGTTATCAAAAATTTCTAATTTGTATTATGATACATCTATATTTGTCACGATCTATGACATCCCGATTTTCCAATTCTATTTTCAATAATTTAATACGGGCATTTCATTGGCACGCATATAGTTCTTTTCCTTAAGTCGGCCACTCATGTGAAAACTAATCTATCGGGTGAAGCTGTTAAGACTTTCTAATGCATCAGACTCGAGAATTTGACCAGGAAGCGACCTTTCGACCAAGCTAATCTGCAAGGGTCATTACGGCATAATTAAAAATCGATTAGAGATCGGAGATAAGTCGATTCGATAGAGGCATGTGATCAGGTGTGGGTGATTCCACCAGATCGCACAATTCTTGTCGATCGGCACTAGATTGACTTTTCTGTCGATTGGGTACCCTGTGTCCGTATTTGAAACTTTGAGATTATCTCGACAACTGAAAGTCACTAATGTTTCAAAGATGTACATTGTGGCTTGAGATGATCAACCACAGGTCAAATGCATAAAAATTTCTAAATGCTACCCGGTAGGTTGGGCCGTGCTAGTATCGTGCCAAAGTGAAATTAACCGTGGAATTAAGATCGAATTTAGAAATTGAGAGTCTGGGTGTGTCACAAATCATTTTAGGAATATTGACTAATCTCCGGAAGATTTTTCATGCAAGCCGAGTTTTTCAGCAAAATAATTAGAGAATGGCTAATTTGGCTCGAGAAATTAGTAGGCTCGCTTTTAGTCGTACCTTTGGGACTTATGTTGGTTCTACGGACAAGTGAAGATGTGACTTGAAGTGTGGAGACATCAGATTAATTTTATGGACTTTAATTTGGACTCAATTGGAATAGAATTGACGGGAATTGAAGAAATTGGATGTACAAGGATTTGGACCCCGGCGGAAATGATATTGCACCCATTGAAGAATGTTATGGGAGAGGAGACAGTGGAAGATGACATCATGTGGGTGATGTCATGTTGATTGAAGCCAAGTGAATGGGGTGTTGACAAGTGGCAAGAGCCCATTGGCCCTCATAAAGCGCAGTTTTTCCCTCTCACCTATCAACATCATCTTCTTCCTTGGACTTTGAAATAGAGAGGAGGGGGAGGGAGAGCTTCGACTGGACCAAGCCAGCCGCACGCCCGACCAACCGACCTCCGCCTGCCCGCTCGTCACCGGAGTTCCTCACCTCATCGCTCACCCTAATCGCTCGCATCTCCATCTCTCTCCATCTCCAGCTCATGCTTGACGCCTCCGCAGATCTGGGGTGGACGCCGAAGTAGCAGCCAGCAGCACCGCCGTCACCCGTTCGCCGGAGCTCGCCGTCGCGGTTGCTATTCGCCCGCTCGCCAGTCGTCGTGCCCGCTCGTCGTCGTACCGCCTTCACCGCCATCCAGCCACGTCCCCCCTACTTCTCCGTTCATTTTGGTCACTGTTAGGAGCTGTTGGAGCTCCCTCCAACTGTCGTGCACCGTCAAAGACCCGTCGAAGCCGCCGCCTACACTACCCGAGCTACCGCCGCCCCTCTCCGCTGTTCCCCCCGCCCGAACTGCCGCCGATCAGCCTCCGTCCAGCCGCAACTAGAAGCTGGAAAAATGGGTATTCCAGCTCGGTTTTGGCCCATTTTGGCCGCCTTCCCGAGCCCGGATGCTCGGCCCGCCTTAAGGAAAGTCGATCATCGCATCGTCCTCGTCGTTTTGGTCCACTCGGCTCGTTAATCCGATGAGTTTAGCTCACTAAACCTCGCTTAGAGGGTTAATTATGCTTTAGGTGTGCTTAGCTTAAGTTAATTAAGCATAGGTGGTTAGTTTAATTTATTTAATTGTGAATTAGATTAAGATGTTTGTTTAATTTAAAGTATTCTTAATTAAAGGCTAAGAGAGTTTATTTAATAATAAACCTTGATGGGACATAATAGGATTTTAATTTTGAATTATTTAATTGCTTCGAAATTCTGGAAATTTATAATATTATATTATATTCCGAAATTATTAAAATGTTATTATTTAAAAAAACGGAAAAATTATTTTTGACCTCGGTAGCTCAGAATTTCGTGCCGATCGCTGCTGTGCATTTAGAATTTGAATTTGATGATTGGTTGTGGCAAATTGAGTGTGATTGCGATAAATAGGGATTCTTTATAAAATCCTAAGTGTGGAAATTAATGGGAAATTAGCCGTGATTGACCACTTATTAGAGGTCATGCCCAGTGAGGCCGTGATTGACCACCTATTAGAGGTCGTGCCTAGTGAGGCCGTGATCAACCACCTATTAAAAGTCGTGCCTAGTGGGGCCGTGATGTACCACCTATTAGAGGTCATGCCTAGTGAGGCCGTGATGGACCACCTATGAGAATTCGTGCCCAATGAGGCCGTGATTGACCACCTATTAGAGGTCGTGCCCAATGGGGCCGTGATGGACCACCTATTAGAGGTCGTGCCCAGTGAGGCCGTGATGGACTACCTATGAGAGGTCGTGCTCAGTAAGGCCGTGATTGACCACCTATTAAAGGTCGTGCCTAGTGAGGCCGTGATGGATCACCTAATTAAAGGTCGTGCCGAGTGGGGCCGTGATTGCCACTGATTGTTAAATCTTCTTATAGGGCCGTGATTGAGAGTAATAATTGATTTGCTAGAATGACATGTAATCGGCCGAGTCGATTGATTGCTGAGACGATCCAAGTGGTTGAATTGTTTTGATAATGTGATTGTGCCACAATTGTTTGGTTATCATAATTGTACGTGGTTGAATTATATAAATTGTGCTAACCTGCAGATGAAGGCTGAGGCGAGGTAAGTCTTCTGTGTGATGTGGCTAGGCCACCCGGTGCGTATGTTCTTTCTAATAGGGGTTTAGGGGGTTGAACTTGCTGAGATATCGTCTCATCCCGGTTGTGGGATTAAAATTTCAGGTCCTTGGTGGACGGAACGGCCAGATAGCTTTGGTTGGCCTTGAGGAGTTGCAGAGGTGAAGTCATAAGGATTGGAGAGCGTGTCCGACTTGTAGGTCGTAGGACAGTTCATTTTTAAGAGCCGGTCTTTTGTAGACTTTTAGCTGTAGGCCTTCGTTTGTAACTCCGTTGGTTTATGTAAGTGATTGGTTGTGAAATTGTTTCTTGCTTTTCTATCCCGTATTTTATTGTCAAAGGTTTTATAATACGTTCCGATTGCGCAATAATAAATGAATGGGGTCGGTAACACTACCTGGGAATGTCGCATTTGTTCGACCGCAGTGGGATATGCTCGTGCTCGGGGTTCGGGGCGTGACACGATCTATCAAATACCGCCACTAAAAATCATACGTGGCTATTTTTTGGACCATAAAAGATAAATGGAGTTGACATGGCATTTACTAGGTATAAGTGATTTTTTTAACCAAGATTATCCAAATGGAGCTTTGACTCAACTTAGGCGAGTGATTATGAGTTTAATTTGCTCCAAATCCGAGGTTGCATGTGTTGTCTGGTGTTTTTCTTGCTCTATGAGTATGCCCTTATGAGAGTTTGTGCCTTTTTTGCTAGTTAAGACTCCTGTTTAGAGTTTTTGCTTCACGGCCAATGTTTTATGACCTCTCAAAATTGCATTCCTTAGCTTTACAAGTTGTGGTTCTTTATCTTCCATGCTCATTGGAAGAAATGGATTATGTTTTGCATTATGAGAGTTTTCACATTTCCAATTTTTTTGGTACATCTAAATCTCGCAAGATGTCTATAATTTGATCAGGATTATCCACCGACAGTATTTTATAACTTCAAGGCAAATGTAGTAGTTGAAGGTACCATTGGGACCTTGGGACTGAGATACTTGTATGAACTTGGTGCAAAGGCCGTCGTACCTAGATTTAATGTGCTTATTCAATTTGCTTGCCATGATCAATTTGCCGAGTGCATTGTTTCTGTTGTGCTGCATATGCTTTTGGATGCCAGGGCATGAAGATTACAATAAGATTATGAACCAAGTTATGAAGGAGCAGACATCTTTGTCTTGGCTTTCTCTATAGTTAGTCGTGCTAGCTTCGGTTCTCATAGCTATCAATTTTACACCACATATTAGGGGAGTGTTTATGAGTTCACGCTGTTAATTTGACCAATCATATTGTTCAACTCGGTGTTAGTGTTGTGCATTGTTTTGTGCCAGAATCTGAATTGCTTGCTTGTATTGGACAAGTCGATGATTGCGGTTTTTTCAAATGGATTGATCATAAGCCCTCATCTCATGACAGGGAATCGATTTGTGGATTGATCAATGAACAGAAAGAGTTGGAAAATAGAACTGAGTATGAAATGTCAGTTGAAATGTCTGAGGAGAAAGCCCACTTTCTCTAAATGCAGCTAGAAGGAGTAAATGACAAAACAACAAAATACAAGCGGAAGCATCTCAACTGGAAGCAAAGGGAAAAATGTATTTGAGAGGCATAGTGGCATTGATCGGATTGATGTGCACAATGCTGGTGTTGAAGTTGGGGGAAAAAAAAAAACACCACTTTCGTTGCCTTGGATTGGCAACAATGTTGGATTGAAGGGTAAATGCTAGGGAAAACCAATGTTATGATGCAAATAAACTAAAACTGTGCTCCACTATCTGGCAAATCTAAGTTTAACTATGGCTGATTGTATTACAAATTCCAAGTTCAACTGTGTACAATTATATTAGCAAATTGAGGTTCAACTGAGTTCCATTGTCTACAATGATAGATTTCTTATTCCATATAGTGCATATCTATTTTAAATTCCTTTGGTAATACTTTTATTTTTCCACTGTTGTCTATGTTTTGATCTATTATTATCATGTCACACAAACTGAAAAGATAGAGGATTTAGGTTCTTAAGCTTTTAATGACTTGTGGTCCTGATTGGAGAGGAGGGATTTGACTGGAGATGAAGAAAAAAAAGAAACAGAACCACCCTCACTAGTTAAATGCTTCAAACAAGGTCTAAAAACCTCTCTTCATTTTAGCAACCAAGTTAGTGTATGGTTCAGAAGAAACAGAAGAAAGGGGACATTGCAACCAACTTAGATGATTATAATAGAGAAAACCAAACGGACATTAGCAACTCGGTCAGTATACGGTTCAGACAATAGGAAAAAGAGGAAATTACGAGCAACTCTAATGATCACAGAACATCCATTAGAGCCAACAGTGATCACAAGCATATGCCGTTGTTCCATTAGCCTTTGCAGATAAATTCAGTAACTCTTGCTGCGAATCATCAGGAATACCAGCTGTAAATAGAGCAGTTCCGGATGGATTGAGTTTAAGTCCAGAAAGGGTCCTGGATAGGCCAAAAACAGAGAGCGCGGCCTCCAAAGAACATGCAGCAGCTTCCCAGGTCTGAACGATTTAATTAAGTCCACATCTATTGTAGCAGATCTCCATATGATCTTATCAGCAATCTCTAAATTGGGATGGTTACTACAAAGTCTTCAACCGTACCACTATAAATCACATTTTCTTCAAACTTCAGAAAGCCATCTGAGTGGAGTCAAATTAAGAAATGGCGTTCCATCGGCAACAAAATAGCAAAAATCCATGTTTATATTCACTATATGATGGTAGAACTATCTTTAAGTGACAACAGGAGCAAGCTCAAGTGAATATACTTAATAAATAAGTATCAATTCACCAAAATCAATAAGCTATACACAAACTGCACAATAAACATCAAATCCTAAAAAATGGGATGTGTTAATCTCAGCAAAAATTGTTCAAAAAGTCATAAACCTATTACATTTTTGCCAATTCAGCTCTAAACATTTCAATTTTACTAATTCAGTTAGGGATAAGTACACTAATGGTGCCATAAGTTATGTACGGCGCTCACTTTGGTGCCAAAAGTTTCCGCCGGATCACTTAAGTGCCAAATCAGAGGAAAAACGATCACTTTGGTGCCACCGACGACAAATTCCGGCCAAAATGATTACGTGGCTTTTATATTTAAAAAAAAAAATCAAGAAGCCTTTAAAACGACGTCGTTTTCCATTTTCATTAAGAAAACAATGTTGTTTTGATGTCCTACGTGGATAACCTCACAAAAACGACGCCGTTTTTTTTTTTATTTTATTTGGAGATTGAAATTAAGGTTTTTTTGTCCACCATTGCTCATCCACCATCGCTTGGCCGCCGTCCCTCAGCCACCATCACTTGGCCGCCGTCCCTCGTCCACCGTCGCTCAGCCGCCATCCCTCGACCTCCATTGTAGTTGCTTGCCACAGCAAGACAAAAGAACAAAAAAAAAAAACGAACAAAAAATCCCGAGAGAGAGGGAGGTGTTGACAATGAGGGCGGAGGAGAGGATGGCGGGGCCACGGCCGCCGCCTTCGTAGCAGCTAGCTTCGCCAACAACCTTCGTGGCATTCCAGATCTTCGCGGCTACCATTGGCCGGATCGCTCATGCTTCTGGAGATTCTTCGAGGTCGCGTTTCCTCTGCACCCAATGATATTTCTTGGGAAAAGGCGGTGGTGAGGTTGAGATTCAGGGGTTTGAAAGGTTGATAAAGTGATTGAAAATGGGGGAAAACTCGCAAAGGCGAATGCGTGGTTTCTTTTCTGGAAAATTACTGGTGTTGATGGTTCTTCTCTGCTGGTGTTGTTGATTTTTGTGCTGTTAGTGTTGTTGGATCTGTTCAGGGAAGAAGACGAATCTACTCGGGGAAGAAGACGATACAAAACGGCGTCGTTTGGGGATTTAGGGTTTTGAATTTGGCGGAAAGACAGAAAACTGCGTCGTTTTGGTGTTAGGATGCTAAAACGACTCATTTGAAGGCCTAAGTGATCCAATGGAAGTTCTGGAGAGCCATATTAGCATAAGAAATTAATAAATAAATAAATAAAAAGGCCACATCAGATTTCAGGCCGATCGGATCGACGTTGGCACCAAAGTGAGCGTTTTTCAAATTTTTTGGCACTTAAATGATCCGACGGAAACTTTTGACTCCAAAGTGAGCGCCGTACACAACTTATGACACAATTAATGTACTTATCCCAATTTAGTTATAAACATTTTCACTTCTCGCTAATTGAGTCCATTTAGTTAATTTTTAACTGGAAATTATTAACATGGGCACCAACGATACCACATAGAATTGCTAGTGCTAACATTGACATTTTTAATAGTATTTTATTATTTTTTATTATTTTTCTCTTTTTTCTTCCTTTTCTTTTTCTCTTTTTCTTCCTTTGGCCGATGGCCAAAGGTTGGCCACTAGTTATGCCAAGCTGACTAGCCTCACCTGCCACAAGCAAGGCACAACCAAGTGAGGGCAAGCCCTGATGAGGGTTGGCCTTGCCCCGTCAAGGGTCGGCGAGGGTTGGCCTCGCCTTGCCCAAGCTAGGCAAGGCCAATCCTCGCCTAGACCAAGCGATGCCGACCATCGCCAAGTCCAAGGTGGCCTCGTCTAGCATCAGCCAGGCAAGGCCAATCCTCGCCTAGACCAAGCGATGCCGACCATCGCCAAGTCCAAGGTGGCCTCGTCGGGCATCAGCCAGGCAAGGCCACCCTTGCTTAGGCGACAGTCGGCCTCACTAGATGTAGCTTGGGCGACAATCGACATCGCTTGGCCAAGGAAGGCCACCTTGGCCTGGATGACAGCCAGCATCGTCTAACAAGGGCCTAGGCAAGGCAAGGCCAACCCTTGTCAGGCCTCGTCAAGGCTCACCCTTGCTCGGCCGCACCTCACCTATGGCAGGCAAGAGTAGTCAACCTGGCATGGCCGATGGCCGATGGCCGAGGGATTAAGAAATAAAAAAGAAAAGAAAGAAAAAAGAGAAAAAAATCAGAAAAAAATATTAAAATATTATTAAAAATTATCTATGTTGGTACAAGCAATCCGACGTAGCACCGTCGACATCTACTTTAACAATTTTTGGCTAAAATTAACCGAATGAACTCAATTGATAATAAGTGAAAATGTTTATGAATGAATTGGCAAAATTGAAAGATTTATGATTGAATTGACAAAAATATAATAGGTTTAAGACTTTTAGATATTGTTAATATCACATAGAACATTTCATTTCAAAAACAGTCGAATGAATAGGGATCACATTCAAATGTTCATTCAAAACCTTTGTTTGCTTAGCTGCACTCCTCTTACTTAAACCATGAGACATTAGGAACTAAAAAGTCCTCTTTTATTTTTATTTTTGTTGCCCACGTCTTGACAGTTTACAGTTTATACCACGAGGACAAAGCCAAAAGATGCTGCAAATCAGCTCAAAAGTTCTACTCTCGAAACAGTCATTAAATGAATCGGGAAAGAGCAAGGGGCGGAATTTAGAATCATATGGTAGCCTAACAAGGAAATCAAGTACACCCACGTCAATAAAAAAGAAACCCAAAGATAATTGGTGATTCGAGAACGCCGAGAATATGATGGCTTTAAATAATCGAACCGAGCTCCGTCCTATGAAGCAATCCAAGGTTTCGAGAAATCAAGGAAGAACCTTAAACGCCAAATCATAAATCGTGGCATAGAGAGTTCAGCCACGAATCAAGCAGGAAGTGAGAGATTTTAGCCATGAATTGAGCTACTTCCCGTGGAGCAATCAATATTTTGTCTTGTCATAGTGGACCAACCGAGAGAAATGGAAAGCAACCAACTTCTAGGAAGAACCCTAAACCCCAAAACAAGAGAGATGAAGACAACACCATTAATATCCAAGGGAAACAGTTCCTCTTTCACTTATTCCACATGGGCACTGTGGTAGTACCGTTTGCATTTCATCGTCCACAGCCGCAATCTAAAATTTTTAATGGTATTTGTTGACATTAGACAAACGGATACGAATTTAGGACATTGCTATAATTTATGATCTTTGGTAGCTTTTTCCTCAAAATTAAAACCAGCGACAGAGAGAGAATATCTCTGCAAAGATCAACACGGCCAACTTAGACTCCAACCTTACCTCTCAACCCTCACACTGGCAACTCCATCCTGTTAAACTCGAAAACAACCCACATATTGAAAAACACAAAAAAAAAACCAAAACAACCAACCAACATTCCAGATAAATAATGTCTAAATTTATTTTGACATCGTTATTATACGTTGACTTCCTTTAACCTCTCCGTCTCTAGCCTTTAAGGGTCCATTCGGTAACACTTATGTTCCGGATAACAATTTATCTTCAAAAATTGTCTTTTTCTATTTTTATTCCTAAAAACAATTACTTAGTAAAAGAACGCGTTCGGTAATTACATAAAATTTCTATTATCGGAATGGAAAAAGAATAGGAATGCGATTGCTACGATTCACAATTTTTTTTGTAATGTATAATTTCTTTAATTTTCTTAACTTTTTTTCTTATTCTTCTTTACCTCTGTCAACTAGCTGCCACCACCGTTGCTGCCCATCACAGGCCGCCTGGCGGCCGACAGCAATCAGCCAGCGGCAGCCGGCAATGACAATCAATCGATGGTGGTGGCCCACCGAAGGTCAACTGCGGTTGGCAATTGTCAACCACCGCCAACTAACAGCAGTGGCGATTAGTTAGCAATGAGGGGTGGCGGCCAACAAGGAAGAAGAAAAGAAAAATAAATAAAAGAGAGAATAACTTAATTTTAAAAATTATTCATAGAAATAAGAAATTATTTTTTTCTACTTCTTATTTATGTTCCAAATATATTGCTTAACCACTTTTCTATTCCAGAAATCGAAAAATTAATTGACGTTATCAAATAGATTTTTATTTTTTATATTCTAAGAAATAAAAGAATAGAAAAATTAAAAAAAAAATAGAAATGTTGTCAAACGGAGCCTAAGCCATCATCGACAATTAGACCGCGCCCCATTTCACACACAAGAGATGGTTTTAAAATCTGTGTTATTATTCGGACCAAACATATATATATATATATATATATATATATGGTGGTGCTATTTTTTAACCCCTAAATAATTACATCCAACCACTGGGGGTTCGCCCCAGTAACCACCCTTCCAAGTTGGAAGGGGGAAGTGGGGGTTCAAATTCCCATATTCTCATGAGGGATTGGGGTGTAGACGATTTCATTTCAAGAGTAGGTTTCAACTCTCACACCCTGTAAGGAAGTAGGGCAAAAGTTTGAGAGTAAGCATTAAAGTAGGATTAGAGTAGGACCGATAAAAAAAAAAAAAAAAAAGATTACATCCACCCCATTCACAATAAAAAGACAAAATCACCATTAATCTTTCAATTGCATTTTTAAGCTTTTCCCTATTTTTTTTCTTTTTCTATCTATGATAATTACCATAATTAAACATTTCAATTAGCATATTAATGAAAAATAAATTCTCATATATTTCTTCAACGTTTTACATACTCAGTGTAAAATCATCCTGCTAGTAGTAAAGAAAAAAATCTTTGATATTGTATAAAACTAAAAAATCTCTTTTTCCATAATTTATTTATTTTTTATTCCTCTTATCTCAAAAACTCACCTTATTGGTGAACTTTTTATCGATTTCATTAGTCTACAATATATATCAAGTTTATTTATTTACTATATCAAATAATTAGTCTTTTTTCCTTATTACACCGGTGAGATAATTTTTATTTATAGAATATGTAAGACATTAGAGGAATATGTAGTAAATACACTAAAAAAGTTTCGCATAATAAGGTATCTTGATATTTTTTTATAAACAATTTATAGATGATATTAGTTTATGTTAATTCAAAATAATGATATTTCACTATAATTTCCAGAAAAAAAATCCTTACTTTATGCAATGTTTTAATTTAATTAAATTTCATCAGCTTAACAATCATTTCATAAATATGAGCAATCACGTGGAAAAGAACGAGAATTTTGGAAGTCTCTCTTTTCAACGAAACAAATTTTAATTAAGAATTCTAACACAAAAAAAAAAAAAAAAAAAAAAAACATATTGCCTTGAATGTACATAGAAAATCTACAATAAACAAAAACTAAACATATGAAACTTTTAATTATGATAAGTAGATCCTATATAAATGTAGAAAAACTAAGGAAAAAGGAAAGTAAATAATTTGAGACCAAAAAACCTATAATATCATCGGAGTCAGGGGTCCGGACTATCAGGCACCTCACTACACCTCCCCACCCCTCAAAACCCGTGAGGCACCCTCTCTTTGCCCCCCAGCCGCCAGGCCCGCCACCATCGACTGCTATAAACGCTTAAACTCCACTCTGATCGAAACCACGGACGGATTGGCAATCTCTTCAAATGCGCGCTGAGACAGCACCAAATCAGCGCCCGTTACGGACTGCCTGGGGGCCACGGCGGAGGACTCAACTGAGAGGGCATAGTCAACGACCTTGACCCGGATATTGCCGGCGCCGGGTTTGCAGCCTCCAGGGCCAGACTGCGCATCGCTGATGCACCGCAACTCGTACTCCCTGCCGCAAGCTGCCCCCATGTCCCATAGTCCATCGCCCACGGCTGCGAACAGGTTGCTCACAGGGAACTGCGAGGAGCCCTCGCCGTAGCACTTTGTCCCTAAATCAATGGCAAGAAAAACGTAATATAGCAAAGTTCTTTTTCTCTTTCTGTGCTTTTCGTTATGGGGGGTCAAAACTTACGTTGGTAGGGAGGACTATAGTACGAAGCTGTGCCATTCTCGCCGACAGCACGGGGGACCCGGAGGACGAGGAGGAGGAGGAGGGATTGTAAAAGACTCCTGGTTGCGATTCTTTTACTAGACACCTGCTGCTTCAGGAAAAAGGTTCTGATTTTTATAATAAAGAAGAATAAATAATATGACTCGTGACTGAAACGAAAAAGAGCGGCACAAGCCCCATTTGGCTACCCCACCTTATACATATTACAAATCGCTATGTTACCCAAACCAACCCAAACCAACAGAGCCACCGATTCACCAAAAATTAAGGGTGCGATTGTTTGGGGAAAGCATTTTCCAAGAATCGATTTTCCAGATTTTTATCTGTTCGATTCACGAAAAATGACTAGTTAACCTAAAATCTTTTTAGTTAAAATATTCATGCATAAAGTTTTGAAAGTGAATTATTAAATCTCAAGAGGTTAAGACACTTTTCAGAATTGCACATTTTGAATATTTTAATATCAAGGAACTGGAATTAAAAGAAGAACGAAAAACTAAAGCCGCAAAACCCAAGTACGTACCCTGTGCACCAAACAATTGATTGAAGAATGCTGTTGAAAGAGACTGTAGATAGGTACAAAAATAACCAGTGCCCCTAGTCGAAGCACAGAGAGTGCTAGTCCACTCAGTTTCTTGGCAAAAGCGGCAGCCAAGAATGTCGGAATGAGGGTTGATTTTAAGCAGGAACCAAGCACCTGCAGTTAAAAATAATTGGCTTAGTGTCAGAAAGCAATCCAAAGTTTCAGAAGAGCATGAATGCTGCATAGAATGTCTCTACTTCCAAGTGCATCATCTTAAACATTCATAAATCTCTCGACAAAATCAGCAGGGCAGCACAAGAAAGCAATGAAATGAAACCACTAAAGCATCCAGAAAATATCAGCTTCGTGTCAGGAAAGGTTCAATTTGCTCCATTGTATAGCGTTACTGCCTCTACTAAAGCACAGTCCTCCATGAACTTGCTATCAGCCAAATAAAGAACTCGACTTTATCTAAGTTGCCAAAACCAGTGGTTCACATTTTGCATCAATATTGTTCACAGCAAACACCAATTAAGCACCCTTAATCATTGCTAAATGCTCTGCCTCCACAACAATTTAGAGTATGCTAGGTTCCACAGCCATATATCACATATTCATGAAAAATGATGTGATACAGGACTGCTTGGAGAAATGATACAAAGTCGACATGATATGCGGGAGATTACTTCATAAAATTTCACCCTTGTTTTGCAATGAAGATGGAAGGTTGCAATAGTGTGTATACCTTTTCAAAGAAGGAGCGGTATTCTAGGCCATGTTGCATCACGAGGATGAAGACACTGCAGAGACCCATAACACTGACAACTCCACCAATGTCGTATGATCTCATCAAGAAATCACTGCCAAATTTCAATTCACAACTCAAGTTTCTCGAGCAAGAAAGATGTCACATTCAAGAGCAAATAAACAAAAAATTCTGGAAGCGAACTCACCAAAACATGATGGGATTAGACAGCTGAGGAATAACTGCCTGATGGAGTGAGACCATAACCTGAGTGCCCAAAGCTAGGCATGTCATTTAGCTCATAATAGAACTTTGGAAGCACAGTCAATACAACACCACCTCCATCAGTGAAACCAGTGAAAAGAAATGTGACCATGGGCAACAGATTAACTGATGCCAATACTGGAGATAATGAAGAAAACAAGGCCTTTGCTGGTAATTCCAGCAACCTAAACAAGAGGTCTTACTCAAATATTAGAGAACATTTTACCAAACTACTATCAAATGCTGACCAAACCATAAGGTTCGTGAGCCAAAGTAGATAATCACTCAAAAAAGACAAGATTTTCCATATCTTTACATGGCAAATAACCGAGCAATGAAGAAAATGCGAATATTCAATGGTGAAGGCTCTTTCAAACAAGGTTGCACTTGTCAACTGGCACTCGAAACTTGCTCAAAAATGTTGATGTGCCGAGATGCAAGGGTAAATCCAACATCTTATACTCCATTGGCATGTTCTAACCATCACATTAAACACAATGAACCAGTGGACAGGGTTTCCAGGGACACCACTCAAAGTCATGCTCTGGACACTTTCATGCGCATGATTATGAATGATAAGTTCGCGGACATACCTCCTTATATAAATCGAGTGGAAGTAGCAACCTCAAAAATGAAATCCACAATTTAGTGAACATCAATTTTATCTTCATAGCTATTTTAGTCAGAGACGGTACCTGTAGAGATATTGAACAGAAAGGCAAATGCTCAGTTTGTATAATTAGAATGCAAGCACACAAATGACTCTGAATATTCAAAAGGAAAATTTGAAGAGGCATAACAGGAAAATATTAAAGGGCAGTAGATTGACCAGTAATTTATACAGAAAATTCATGCTTTTTGCTTTTAGGTCGAACTCTGGTGTTAATGACTTGGACGATCCACTAGCATCATGGAAATGATTGAAACCGGGTTTCTTATGCAAATCTGTGTCAGTTGAGTCATTTCTATTGCCAACTATCTCCTCTTCCATTTTCAGATCACCCTTCGCCTCAGATTCACCATCTTCCTGAAAATCTCCACAAATGTGTGTGTGTGTGTGTGTGTGAGATATAGAGGGCAAGTGGAACAGAAGCATCATTTCCCTAAAATTAAAGGCTAAAAGGTACTTGAAAGATACCTGGTAGAACCTCACAAAAAATTTATACTTCCAAGCCTACAACTCATCCTTTCTTATACATCAGTATGTCAACCAAACTAACAAAGCCACCATTTTAACAAAATTGAAGGTAAATCTGCTTCTAAGGATTCAGCTCAGGCAAATATATTAAACTCCAACCATACAATTCATCCTTCCTCACTAGACAGTACAAAATGTCTATAAGTCAATTATTTAGAGCAAGTATATCTGTTGATGGTGAAAGTCATAAGCATCATGAAGGAGATGCCTGAAATGCAATAAAAAAGGGAAAAAAAAAACAGCACAATTGCAAAAGAAAGACTACAAACTGCCAAAGCATGGGTCCCGCATATATCAGCATTTAATGCAATAAAACACCACAAATCACATTAGGGAATATTTAACAAACACGAAAGCTTTTTCCAAACTTTTTGGGTGCTCAAAGAGCATGCAATACTATTCCAACTGCGCCCTATGCCATGCCATTACCTAGACAACAACATCCTCAATAAGTGATTACTCTCTTCCTATATACAAACAACAGCCACATTAATTTTTGAACCGCACAAATTGCCAAAGCATGCAAGTTGAGAGGCGCACAATATTCTCTTTCAATTACAGTGAGTATCCTGTAAGTTCATATAAATCAGAATGTTTTCTTTCAAGCAAAATCCATAGATTAAAAGCTTTTGAGCTGGGTAATACATTAGCAAAAACCTGGGCTACTTGATTTCAAAACAGTATGTGAAAATCATCAGCGTTTCAAATAATGTAACGAAACTACTATGTTACTACTTTGATCAGCCAAATCATAAATTTCTACTTCTTCCCCAGAAGGTACAGTGGATCTAGAGAAAATCTTCCAACAAACACAGAATCCCACAACATTGCAGCGTAACCATTTCCCCACCAGGTGGGGTTGAAAAGAAAGAATCATACAAAGAGGTAAAAAGAGTTCTGGAATAAACATCCCAGGGAACTTCTGAAACCATATTCACCACAAACATGGTGAGATTACATGCACAGCCACAAACTGGATCAAAGGATACGAGCATGTTCGATTGCATTTAAAAGAAAGCAAATACAAAAATTTAAAACATTAATCGAATCTCAGAAAATTCCAAAAAAAGTTTAGCTAATGAAAATTAATGGAATCTAATATAAGAATCTACATGTCAAAACTTGAGTGCAGTGGAGGTTTCCGGAGTACATTTGAAAAAGAAAACGCAAAGTGGATGAGCTGCACGATTTATATCAAGCAAAAAGTACAAATAAGTCCAAATGGGTATTAAGGGACTGGAACTAAAAGAAGAACAAAAAACTAAACCCAAGCGCAAAGCCGAAGTACGTACTCTGTGCACCAAACAGTTGATTGAAGGATGCTGTTGTAAGAGATCGTGGATATGAGCAATAATAACCAGTGCCCCAGCTGGAAGCGCAGAGAATGCTAGTCGACTCAGTTTCTTAGGAAAAGCAGCAGCCAAGTATGCTGGAAGGAGGGGTGATTTTAAGCAGGAAACAAGCAGCTGCAGTTAATAATTAGCGTACTGTCAGAAAGCAATCCAAAGGTTCAGAAGAGCATGAATGCCGCATAGAATGTCTCCACTTTCAAGTGCATCATCTTAAACATTCATAAATCTCTCGACAAAATCAGCAGGTCAACATGAGAAAGTAATGAAACCACTAAAGAATCCAGAAAATGTCAGCTTCATATCAGGAAAGGTTCAATTTGCTCCTTTGTATAGCATTACTGCCTCTAATAAGGCACATTCCTCCATGAACTTGCATATCAGCCATCTAAAGAGCTCGACTTTATCTAAGTTGCCAAAAGCAATGGTTCACATTTTGCATCAACATTGCTCTCAGCAAACACCTATTAGACATCCTTGATCATTGCTAAACGTCCTGCCTCCACAACAATTTAGAGTATGCTAGGTTCCACATAGCCATATATCACATATTCATGAGAATTAATGTGATACGGGACTGCTTGGAGAAACGGTACGAAGTCAACTAATATAGTAGACATGATAAGTGAAAGACTGCTTCATAAAATTTCACCATGTTTTGCAATGAAGATGGAAGGTTGCAATAGTGCCTAAACCTTTTCATGGAAGTAGGGGTATTCTTGGCCATGTTGCAGCATGAGGATAAAGAGACTGTTGAGAGCCATGACACTGACAACTACACCAACATCGTATGATCTCGTCAAGAAATCACTGCAAAATTTCAGTTTACAACTTAAGTTTCACTAACATGAAAGAAGTCAAATTCAAGAACAAATAAACAAAAAATTCTGGAAGCAAACTGACCAGAACATGTTGGGATTAGACAGCTGAGGAATAACGGCCAGATGGAGCGAGATTAAAACCTGAGTGTCCAAAGCTAGGCATGTCATTTAATTTATAATAGAACTTTGGAAGAGCAGTCAATACAACACCCCATCCATCAGTGAAACCATAGAAAAGATATATGACCTTGGGCAATAGATTAACTGATGCGATAGATTAACTGATGCCAATACTAGAGATAACGAACGAAACAAGATTTTGCCGGTAATTGCAGCAACCCAAACAAGAGGTCCTACTCAAACATTATGAAACATTTTACCAAACTACTATCAAATGCCGACCATACTATAAGGTTCGTGAGCCAAAGTCGATAATCACTCAAAAAGACAAGATTTTCCATATTTTTACATGGCAAATAATGGAGCAATGAAGAATATGTGGATATTCAATGGCAAAGGCTCTTTCATACATGGTTGCACCAGTCAACCGGCACTTAAAACTTGTTCAAAAATGTTGATGTGCCTAGATGCATAGGTAAATCAAACATCTTATACTCCATTTGCATGGTCAAACTATCACATTAAACACAAAGAACCAGTGGACAGGGCTTCCTGGGACACCACTCAAAGTCAAGCTCTGGACACTTTCATGTGCATGATTATGAATGATAAGTTCCTGGACGTACCTCCTTATATACATCAAGTGGAAGTGGTAACCTCAAAAATGAAATCCACAATTTAGTGAATATCAATTTTACCTTCATAGCTATTTTGGTGGTAGACAGGAACTGTAGAGATATTAAACAGAAAAGCAAATACTCAGTTTGTATAATTAGAACGCAAGCACACAAATGACTCTAAATATACAAAAGGAAAATTTAAAGAGGCATATCAGGAAAATATTAAAGGGCAGTAGATTAACCAGTAGTATATACAGAAGATTCATGCTTTTCGCTTTTAGGTTGACCTCTGGTGTTAATGACTTGGACGGTCCACTAGCATCAAGGAATAGATCAAAACCGGGTTTCTTAGGGAAATCTGTGCCAGTTGAGTCATTTCTATTGCCAACTGTCTGCTCTTCCATTTTCAGATCAACCTTGGCCACGGATTCACCATCTTCCTGAACAACTCCACAAATGTGTGTGTGAGATATAGAGGGCAACTGGTGGAACAGAAGCATCGTTTCGCTAAAATTAAAGGTTAAAAGGTACTTGAAAGATTCCTGGTAGAACTTCACAAAAAATATATATTTCCAAGCCTACAACTCATCCTTTCTTATACATCAGTATGTCACCCAAAATAACAGAGCCACCATTTTACCAAAATTAAAGATTACTCTGCTTCTAAAGATTCAGCTCAGACAAATATATTAAACTCCAACCATACAATCCATCCTTCCTCACTGGGCAGTACAAAAAGCCTATAAGTCAATTATGTAGAGCAAGAATTTCTGCCGATGATGAACACAAGGGAAGTAATAAGCATTGTCACAAAACTGATTAGAGAACCCGCAGCAAGTAGAAAGAGAGAAAGAAGGAAGAGAGAAGGAGGAGAAAGAGAACGTAAAAGAAAGAAAGAGAGGGCTGTAGTTTTCTGTAATAACAGAAACCCTACACCCATTGTATTTATATTGAATATAAATTGTATATAACAATAATATCCTTATGTAAGTAAAAAGGGAAATAAAACTCTGATAATAAAGGAAACTTAATAAAGTAACTTAACACATCATGAAGGAGATGCCTGAAATGCAACACACACACACACAAAAAAAAAAAAAAAAAACAGCACACTAGCAAGAGAAGGCTACAAACTCCAAAGCATAGGTCCCCCATATATCAGCATTCAATTCAGTAAAACACCACAAATCACATTGGGAATATTTAACAAACTTGAAAGCTTTTTCCAATTTTTTTTGGGTGCTCAAGGAGCATGCAATACCATTCCAACTGCACCCCTTGCCATGCCATTACCTAGACAACAACATCCTCAATAAGTCATTACTTTCTTCCTATATACAAACAACAACCACATCAATATTTGAACTGCACAAATTACCAAAGCATGCAAGTTCAGAGGCGCACAACATTCTCTCTCAATTACAGTGAGTATCCTGTAAGTTCATATAAATCAGAATGTTTTCTTTCAAGCGAAATCCATAATTTAAAAAGCTTTTGAGTCAGGTAATAAATTACCAAAACCCTGGGCTATTTCATTTCAAAACAGTATGCGAAAATCATCAGCGTTTCAAATATTATAATGAAACTACAATGTTCCTACATCAATCAGCCAAATCATAAATTTCTACTTCTTCCCCAGAAGGTAAAATGCACCTAGTGAAAATCTTTCAACTAAAACAAAGAATCCCACAAAACCACAGTGAAACCATTTCCCCATCAAGTGGGGTTCGAAAAAAAGAATCATACAAGGTTGTAAAAAGAGTTCCAGAATAAACATCCTAGAGAACTTATGAAACCACATTCCACAAACATGGTGAAATTACATGCATAGCCACACAATGGATCAAAGAATAAGAGCATGATCGATTGCATTTAAAAGAAAGAAAACACCAAAATTTAAAATATTATTCAAATCTCAGAAAATTCTAAAAAAAAGTTTAGCTAACAAAAAATAATGCAATCTAATATCTACATGTTAAAAGTTGAGTTTGGTGGAGGTTTCCTGAGTTCTACATTTGGAAAAATGCAAAGTGCATGAGCCGCATGATTTATATCAAGCAAAAAGAAAAAATAAGTCCAGACAGGTGTTGAAGGATGCCATTGTAAGAGATTGCAGCTAGAAGCAATAATAAAAAGTGCCCCAACCGGAAGCACAGAGAGTGCTAGTCGACTCAGTTTCTTAGCAGCAGCCAAGTATGCTGGAAGGAGGGTTGATTTTAAGCAGGAAACAAGCAGCTGCAGTTAATAAATAGCATAGTGTCAGAAAGCAATCCAAAGGTTCAGAAGAGCATGAATGCTGCATAAAATGTCTCTACTTTCAAGTGCATCATCTTAAACATTCATAAATCCATCGACAAAATCAGCAAGTTAACATAAGAAAGCAATGAAACCACTAAAGCATCCAAAAAATGTGAGCTTAATGTCAGGAAAGGTCCAATTCGCTCCATTGTATAGCGTTACTGCCTCTACTAAGACACAGTACTCCATGAAATATCAGCCATCTAAAGAACTTGCCACAAGCAATGGTTCACATATTGCATCAACATTCTTCACAGCAAACACCAATTAAACACCCTTGATCATTGCTAAATGTCGTGCCTCCACAACAATTTAGAGTATGCTGGGTTCCACATAGCCATAAATCACATACTCATGAAAACTGATGTGATACGGGACTGCTTGGAGAAATGATACAAAGTTAAGCAATAAGTGAAAGACTACTTCATAAAATTTCGCCCTTGTTTTCCAATGAAGATGGAAGGTTGCGATAGTGTGTAAACCTTTTCATAGAAGGAGTGGTATTCTAAGCCATGTTGTGTCATGAGGATGAAGACACTGCTGAGAGCCATGACACTGACAACTCCACCAATGTCGTATGATCTCGTCAAGAAATCACTGCCAAATTTCAATTTACAACTCAAGTTTCTCGAGCATGAAAGATGTCAAATTCAAGAGCAAATAAACAAAAAATTCTGGAAGCAAACTCACCAAAACATGACAGGATTAGACAGCTGAGGAATAACTGTCTGATGGAGAGAGACCAGAACCTGAGTGTCCAAAGTTAGGCATGTCATTTAGCTTATAACAGAACTTTGGAAGCATAGTCAATACAACATCCCATCCATCATGGAAACCAGAAAAAGAAACATGACCATGGGCAAGAGATTAACTGATGCCAATACTAGAGATGACGAAGGAAACAAGATTTTTGCTGGTAATTCCAACACCCCAAACAAGAGGTCTTACTAAAATATTATGGAACATTTTACCAAACTACTATCAAATGCCAACCATACTATAAGGTTCGTGAGCCAAATTAGATAATCGCTCAATAAAAAGGACAAGATTTTCTATATTTTCTTTTTTTTGGTAAAATAAATTCACTCAACAATAGGCCTGTAGAAAGCTCCATCTCCTTGTACAAATAAGTTAGGCCCAGGAGTACATGAAGGAGTTCATTAGATTTTCTATATTTTTACATGGCAAATAACTGAGCAATGAAGAATACTCAAATATTCAATGGCAAAGGCTCTTTCATACATGGTTGCACCAGTCAACCAGCACTCGAAACTTTTTTGCAAATGTTGATGTAGCAAGATGCAAAAATAAATCCAACATCTTTTACTCCATTTGCATGGTCAAACCATCACATAAACACAATGAACCAGTGGTCAGGGCTTCCAGGGACACCGCTCAGAGTGATGATCTGGACACTTTCATGCGCATCATTATGAATGATAAGTTTCTGGACATACCTCCTTATATGCATCGAGTGGAAGTGGCAACCTCAAAAATGAAATCCATGATTTAGTGAACATCAATTTTATCTTCTTAGCTATTTTGGTGGCAGAGAATACCTGTAGAGATATTAAACAGAAAAGCAAATACCCAGTTTCTATAATTAGAACGCAAGCACACAAAACACTGAATATTCAAAGGAAAAAGTTGAAGAGACCCACCAGGAAAATGTTAAAGGGCAGTAGATTAACCAGTAATATATACAGAAGATTCATGCTTTTCTCTTTTAGGTCAACTTCTGGTTTTAATGACTTGGACGGTCCACTAGCATCATAGAAAAGATCAAAACCGCGTTTCTTAGGCAAATTTGTGCTAGTTGAGTAATTTCTATTACCAACAATCTGCTCTTTCATATCATCCTTGGCCTCAGATTCACCATCCTCCTGCACATCTCCACAAATGTGTGCGTGTGAGATATAGAGGGCAACCAGTGGAACAGAAGCATCATTTACTAGAATTAAACGTAAAAGATACTCTATAGAGTCCAGGTGGATCCTCACAAAAAATATTAACTTCCAAGACTACAACTCATCCTTTCTTATACATCAGTATCTCACCCAAGCTAACAGAGCAACCCTTTCACCAAAATTAATGGTAAATCTGCTTCTACAGATTCAGCTCAGACAAGACAAATATATTAAGCTCCAATCATACAATATATCGTTCCTCACTAGACAGTACAAAATGTCTTTTAAGTCAATTATTTAGAGGAAGTATATCCATCAATGGTGAACATTAGGGAAGTAATAAGCATCATGAACAAGATGCTTGAAATGCCCCGCCGGGGGGGGGGGGGGGGGGGGGGGGGGGGGGCGGTGGGTGGAACACCAGAATTGCAGAAGAAAGCCTACAAACTGACAAAGCACGGGTCCCACACATATCAGCTTTCAATGCAGTAAACAGCACAAATCACATTTGGGAATATTTAACAAACATGAAAGCTTTTTCCAAATCCTTTGGGTTCTCAAAGAGCATGCAATACCATTGTAACTGCACCCTACATCGTGTCATTACCTAGACAACAACATCCTCAATAAGTCATTACTTTCTTCCTACAAACAAACAACAACCACATCAATATTTGAAACTCACAAATTGCCAAAGCATGCAAGTTGAGAAGTGCACAGCATTCTCTTTCAATTACAGTGAGTATCCCATAAGTACATATAAATCATAATGTTTTCTTTCAAGTGAAATCCATAGATTAAAATGCTTTTGAGTCAGGTAATGCATTACCCAAAAACCTGGGCTACTTCATTTCAAAACGGTATGCGAATCATCAGTGTTTCAAAGAATGTAATGAAACTACTATGTTACTACTTTCATCAGTTGAATCATAAATTTCTACTTCTTCCCTGGAAGCTAAAATGCATCTAGTGAGAATCTTCCAACTAACACTAAGAATCCCGCAAAATCACAGTGTAACCATTTCCCCACTAAGTGGGGTTGGAATAAAAGAATTGTAGAAGGAGGTAAAAAGAGTTCCAGAATAAACATCCCAAGAGTTCCAGAATAAACATCCCAGGGAACTTGCACAACCACATTCACCAAAAAGATGGTGAGATTCTACGCATAGCACACATCTTTGATCAAAGAATAATAGCATGATCGTTGGCTTCCCAAATTTGAAACGTTATTCGAATTTCAGAAAATTATAGAAAAATGTTTAACGAACAAAAAATAATGAAATCTAAAATGTGAATCTAAGTGTCAAAACTTGAGTATTGTGCAGGTTTCCAGAGTTCTATATTTTAAAAAATTAAAAAATTAAATTAAATTAAATTAATAAAATAAAAACAAAACAAAACAAAACAAAAAGAAGAAGAAGAAGAGCAAATGCATGAGCCGCACAATTTATTTCAAGCAAAAATTTAAAAAAAAAAAAAAACGGACAGGTATGAAGGGACCAAAATTAAAAGAGCAACAAAAAACTAAAACCAAGCACAAGGCCCAAGTATGTACCCTGTGCACCAAACGGTTGATTGAAGGATGCCATTGAAAGAGATTGAGGATTGGTGCAACAACAACCAGCGCAGCCAAGTATGCTGGAAGGACGGGTGATCTTAAGCAGGAAACAAACAGCTGCAGTTGATATTTAGCGTAGTGTCAGAAAGCAATCCAAAGGTTCAGAAGAGCATGAATGTGGCATAGAATGTCTCTACTCTCAAGTTTATCATCTTAAACATTCATATGTCTCTCTACAAAATCAGCAGGTCAACATACGAAAGCAATGAAACCACTAAAGCATTCATAAAATGTCAGCTTCATGTCAGAAAGGTCCAAATCACTCCATTGTGTAGCTATACCTCCTCTACTAAAGCCCAGTCCTACATGAACTTGCATATCAGCCATCTAAAGAACTTGACTTTATCTAAGTTGCCAAAAAAAATGGTTCACATATTGCTTCAACATCGTTCACAGCAAACACCAATTAAACACCCTTGATCATTGCTAAACCTCATGCCTCCATAACAATTTAGAGTATGCTAGGTCACATATAGACATATATCACATATTTATGAAAAATGATGTGATGTAAGACTGCTTGGAGAAATGATACAAAGTCAAATAATATAGTAGATGTGATCAGTGCAAGATTACTTCATAAAATTTCGCCCTATGTTTTGCAATGAAGATGGAAGGTTGCAATAGTGCATAAACCTTTACATAATAGTAGGGGTAATCTAAGCCATGTTGCGTCATGAGGATGAAGAGACTGCTGAGAGCCATGACATTGACAACTCCAACAATGTCGTACGATTTCTTCAACAAATCACTGCAAAAGTTCAGTTTACCACTAAAGTTTCTCGAGCATGAAAGATTTCAAATTCAAGAGCAAACAAACAAAAAATTCTGGAAGCAAACTCACCAAAACATGATGGGATTAGACAGCTGAGGCGTAACAGCCTGATGGAGAGAGACCAGAACCTGAGTGTCCAAAGTTAGGCATGTCATTTAGTTCATAATATAGCTTTGGAAGGACAGTCAATACAAAACCCCTTTTTATCAGCAAAACCATAGAAAAGAAATATGACCATGGGCAACAGATTAAATCTAGAGAGAGATGGAGAAGGAAACAAGGTTTTTGCTGGTAACTCCAGCAACCCAAACGAGAGTTCTCACTAAAATGTTACGGAACAATTTACCAAACTACTGTTAAATATAGACCATAATATAAGGTTCTTGAGCTAAAAATGAGAAAATCTTCCGCACTTCTATGTTTCTCATTCAAACTGGACACGTAAGCTACAAGGTTACTATGTAAAGACAGAGCAATCACAGATCAATCGCTATGACATTATGGAGCTGCAGATCGCAGCTCCAGGAACTGGAGATTGCAGTTCTTGGACCTTCAAAATCACAGCTCATAAAATCCTCTTTCGTTCGCCATACACAAAAAGTAAGACGCGTACACATCCAATGAACATGCCAGCAACTTCAAAACACATACGCACCCACGCACGCACACAGAGAGCAAGCCCACATACAGACATTATACCATTCACATTTTGGATATCGCACATGCATTCATTACACAGGCCCATGCTTGCTCATTCTTACACAGAACATAGTTAAAATCACTTGCCCAGCGCGCACATAGCACTCTCTCACACACGACAATTTGATCAACTTACCCACTCAGCTCACAACCAAGCATCCAGCATATACCAGCAAGCATATAGAACACCCATTTTGCGCATAACACATCCCCTGTCCATATTCAAAGCTTGCCTACTTCCTTAACACCTATTCAACACACCATCCATAGTTACGAC
Source organism: Eucalyptus camaldulensis (assembly GCA_019915185.1). Lineage (NCBI taxonomy): Eukaryota > Viridiplantae > Streptophyta > Magnoliopsida > Myrtales > Myrtaceae > Eucalyptus > Eucalyptus camaldulensis. Next base: position 34,729,345 of record JAHSVA010000001.1, read on the forward strand.
ACACTCTGGCCATGCAAAATCTCATATTGACAACAGACATCAACTAGGAACCTTTCCATGCGGAGAATCGCGATCCCACGATAGATCGCAAGGCAGTGGATCAACAACTAGAAACTCAACGAGGACACAACCGGCACTCCAGTTGCGCAGCGAAGGTTATTACCTCCACGGGCCAAGATTCCGAAGCAGGGCAAGACAGAACGGGATGCGAACAGGTCCAATCCGACAGGGCCCGAAGAGGCGAGCCACGGCACGACGGCACGACGCAGCAACGACGCAGCTACCGGGACATGAAACCGCCGTGAGCGGGGCGCGACGCAGCGGAGCAGCGAGAGCTTCGTCGCTCAGGTTCCAGCGACACAGCGGACGACCTCGATCGTCGGCGAAGTCGGCGACACTGCGGCTCCGCTAGCGGGTGGCGAAACCCGGCGCGTCCGATCACAGGCAGCGGAACGACCGGGCCTCGGTGTTCGGGGTTTAAGGCCCGCAAGGTGGTGGTTATGGCGAGGGAGTCGATTGGGTGCACGCGGAAGAGGACGCAATTCGCGGACGGCGCGCTGCTTCAAGAAAGAAGGAAGAGGAGGAGATTCGAGAAAGAAGGAAAATCTCGGTGGACGGTACGCTGCTTCGCGTTCTTGCGAGGGGGGCTGGGCGAGGGGAAGAGAGGAGAGAGAGGTGGGCAGGCTCGCCGTCACTATGCAGGAAGAGTTAGTGGTCAAAAGTGCATGGAGAGTGAGGGAAAAGGGGGAGCGATTAATGATCATGTGATCCGTTAACTCTATATGATCATGGAATCATTTTTCAGAGAGAGATATTCACATTTTCTTTTTGCCTTTTTCTCGCTTGCGCCTGATACATTTCACCATCACGTCCGGGGCATCAACAAAACATTCGCTTGGTGAAACACACTCCTGTATAAAATTCGACACGTCCACGTGTAGTACGGTCTCACGTTCGTTCGAGAAAGGAATTGAAAGTTTTGTTCTGCCCCCTACTCTGTCTCTCTCTTCCATGGGGTCTAGCCCACCTCTGCACACGCTCTGACCCTCTCTCTCCTCTGCAGACCATCTCTCTCCCCTCTCTCTCTCTCTCTCCCCGGGGAAAACAAAATCTCGGAGGGTTCAGAGGAAAAAAGAAAAAAGAAAAAAGGTTCAGCGCTTTCTCTCTCGTCATCACCCCTCCACCTCCGCCTCCGCCTCCCTCTCGCGACCTCCGCTCCTCTCTCTCTCTTTCTCTCTCCTCTGCGAAGCGCCCCTGCTGCTGCTGGGCAACGCCGACGCCGACGCCGACACCGACGGCCACTGCTCGCGTTTTGGCCTCCCTCTCCACGAGCGAAGGTCGCTCTGCTCTCTCTCTCTCTCTCTTTCCTCCGCGAAGCGCCCCTGCTCCTGAACGCGGACACCGCCGACCCCGTCGCCTCCCGCCGTCGCCTCTCCGAGCCCCACCGTCGCCTGTCTCAGCCCTATTGGCGGCTCCCATACATCCGAAGGTTATCTATTTTTTTTTTTTTTTTGGATTCTACTTAGTAGAGTTCAGTCACAGTGCGATGTTAATGTATAAGTTTATAGATACATCTGCAATAGGTATTGCTAATCTCTTGTACCTTCGTCTTGGGCCATTTGTAGGCCATCTTGGCTTCAAATGGTGTTGTTTTCCTCAATATTTCTGGATGTTGAGCATCTGCAGATAATGTAGGTCTGCCCTTTCGTGATTTTGTCACGAAGTGAATAAATAATTGTGTCGGTCAATGTGCTAAGAATTGACATCCTCAAAGCGATTGTTTCTTTGCCGTTACGATGCACGTACCAATTTCATCTATATATATTGAGGATAGTTGCATCCCCATTGGCGGCTCCCATATTAGGTAGACACACTTTTTGATGAAATACTCTTTCTAGGTAGACAAACTAATAAACGGAAATTGGGATTTGAATGAATTTTCTGAAAAGCAGTTTGGCTTTTTAGTATTTGGTCATGTTATTTTGAATGATTGTTGATGATCTAGCAAAGCTTCTCTTCTCTGAGTGGAATGGGTCTTCCATTGACTAAAGTTTGAAAGCTGTTTTGGTATTGGAGTGTCCCTGCTGACGCCATCCAGTAAGCAAGCAATTGTATGTTAGGTTTAAATGGTACAGAATTTAAACTTATTGGGTGAATGATTGCTCGATTGTGGCACGTGATTATGTAGTCTGTGACTTTGTAAAATCGTCAGCTATTTTATTGTGGAGGGTCCTTGTTATTTTTCTTATACTGTTTGCAGTTGCACTTGGGAGAGTTGAGAATCAGCTAGAACTAGTGCGATACTGATGGTTCCGTGTCTACTTGACCATATTTTGACTTTTATTTGGGTGATGCTGAACAGGAAACATTTCTACCTTTGGTACTTCCTCCAACATTGTTTCATTTTTGCTTATGGTCAACTTGGTCAACTGTTCTATGTTCTCTAAAGGTATGTGACGTTGAATGTTCTTTTTTTTTTTTTTTTTTCTCTGGCTGATGCTTTGATAGTAACTGGTAAGTATCGAATATGAATGTGTTGATAACTTTGGACAGATGTTTCAAACTTTGGCTAGAGATCGCCTGGAAAGATTGAATGCTTCTCCTTCTACAACACCGTGGACATTTTTTCGTGTGTATTCAGTGTTATTGGTGGTTCTAACTGTTGATGTGTTTTGGTATATATTCCTATTCTTATGCGTTTTACTAGAAATACCGTTTGATACAGATGTGCTGGCTGTCCTATTGACTTCATTTTACAGGATAGAGTTCCTTAGACAGTCGTGTGATATACATGTTGGATAATAAGAAGTAGGACAGATACGTATTCTTTGGATAGATCCAATGACTAAATCAGATATGCTAAGCTTATTATTGGATAGATCCAGTGACTCTAAATCTCTCAAGTCACCAATATTTAAAGGGGTTTCTCCAATCAACTTATTTTGAGAGGTTCAAATTTTGAAGTCAAGCAAGTCTAGTCAGCCCTTTCGATATTTCTCCATCCAATGCATTGCTTGAAAGGTCAATGGAAAATAAATAACAGATCGTGGTGTTGAATTCTAGGCTCGATGAGAATCTCCCATATGGAGTAAAGGTGGAGTTGGCCCACACGTGAGAAGTTGTTGAAACAATGAGGAATGCCTCTGAAAAAGATTGTTACGCGCTAGGTTTAAAAACCGGAGATTCGTAAGATGGAATAGCTGCAAAGGAATGTTCCCAGTGAAGTAATTTCTCTCAAGATTGATTGTCCTAAATGCTCAAGAATGTTGTCCAAATGGAGGTATTCTACTAGTGAATTAATTCATTGAAATCGAGGTTTTCCAAATCCAACCTTAGTAAGCATTTGAAAGCACTCCATTCCAACCGTTTTCATGTAAGCCTAGAACTCCTAATCACTCCAAATGGCATAGAGAATTTGGAATTTGACCATTTAACTTATTGTCTCCCATTGAAATCCATTCCAAATTTGCTTGTGCCTTTCTCCAACATTGGGGAAATCTTCCGAAAAGTTGGTTCTTAGAGAGATCAAGAACGGACAATTTATTTGTCATGTATAATGAATTTGGAATGCCACTACTAAGGTTATTTCTAGAAAGTGACACTACCTTTAACAGTGGCATCTTTTTTCCAATAATTCAAGATATACTACCTCTAAGCATGTTGCCAAAAAGATCCAATCATTTAATGTTGGATAAAACTTTAGGTAGCCAATAGAGAACTTCATCTGAGATACTAGCATTTGACATGTCCAATACTGAAATGTTACTTTGTGTTCAAAGCCAGCTTGGAAATATTGGACATGAAAATCTCTTGAATTTGGGAAGGATTAACCCAAGATGTGCTAACATTTATAACAAGCTCATTCAAATAAAAGTGCAACACAGTCAACCCAACACAGTAAGATTGGCAAAGTAAAGTTCATTGACAAAATTCCACCCAATTGATTATTACGAATATTCATAATCTCTAAATAGGATAGTTGCCGAATACTTTCTGGAATGTTCCCTCACAATTTGTTAGTATAGAGGTACAACTTTCTTAAAAATGATAGCCGGCCCACAGTAGCAGGAATAAGACCTGACCACACCTCCCCACCCCTCAAAACCCGTGAGGCGCCCTCTCTTTCCCCTCAGCTGCCAGGCCCGCCACCATCGACTGCTATAACCGTTTAAACTCCACTTTGATCGAATCCACGGACGGATTCGCAATGGCTTCAAATGCGGGCCGAGACAGCACAAAATCAGTGCCGGTTACGGACTGCCTGGGGGCCGCAGCGGAGGACTCAACTGAGAGGGCATAGTCGACGACCTTGACCCGGACATTGTTGGCACCGGGTTTGCAGCCTCCAGGGCCAGACTGCGCATTGCCGATGCACCGCAACTCATACTCCCTGCCACACGCTGCCCCCAGGTCCCATAGTCCGTCGCCCACGGCCATGAACAGGTTGCTCACAGGGAACTGCAATGAGCCCTCGCCGTAGCACTCCGTCCCTGAATCAATGGCAAGAAAAACGTAATATGGCAAAGTTCTTTTTCTCTTTCTGTGCTTTTTGTTAAGGGGGGTCAAAACTTACGCTCGTAGGGAGGACCATAGTACGAAGCTGTGCCATTCTCGGCGACAGCACGGTGGACCCAGAGGAGGAGGAGGAGGAGGAGGAGGGGGGATTGTAAAAGACTCCCGGTTGCGATTCTTTTACTAGACACCTGCTTCAAGACAAATCTTCATTTTTTTATAATAAATAAGAATAAATAATATGACTATCGTGACTAAAACGAAAAAGAGCGGCACAAGCCCCATTTGGCGACCCCACCTTATGCATATTACATACCGCTATGTTACCCAAACCAGCCCAAACCAACAGAGCCACCGATTCACCAAAACTTAAGGGTGCGATTGTCTGGGGAAAGCATTTTCCGAGAATCGATTTTCCAGATTTTTGCCCATTTGGTTTGCAAAAAAAAAAAAAATGACAAGTCAACCGAAAAAAATTTCAGTTAAAGTATTCATGCATAAATTTGGGAAAGTGAATTCTTAAATCTAAAGAGGTTAAAACACTTTCCAGAATTGCACCTTTTGAATTTTTTAATGTCAAGGAACTGGAATTAACAGAAGAACGAAAAACTAAAGCTGCAAAGCCCAAGTACGTACCCTGGGCACCAAACGGTTGATTGAAGAATGCTGTCGAAAAACACTGTAGATAGGTGCAACAATAACTAGTGCCCCTAGTCGAAGCACAGAGAGTGCTAGTCCACTCAGTTTCTTGGCAAAAGCAGCAGCCAAGAATGTTGGAAGGAGGGTTGATTTTAAGCAGGAACCAAGCACCTGCAGTTAAAAATAATTAGCGTAGTGTCAGAAAGCAATCCAAAGTTTCGGAAGAGCATGAATGCTGCATAGAATGTCTCTACTTCCAAGTGCGTCATCTTAAACATTCATAGATCTCTCGACAAAACCAGCAGGTCAGCATAAGAATGCAATGAAACCACTAAAGCATCCAGAAAATGTCAGCTTCATGTCAGAAAAGGTCCAATTTGCTCCATCGTATAGCGTTACCGCCTCTACTAAGGCACAGTCCTCCATGAACTTGCGTACCAGCCAACTAAAGAACTTCACTTTATCTAAGTTGCCAAAAGCAATGGTTCACATATTGCATCAACATTGTTCACAGCAAACACCAATTAAAGACCCTTGATCATTGCTAAACACCGTGCCTCCACAACAATTTAGACTATGCTAAGTTCCACGTAGCCATATCTCACATATTCATGAAAAATGATGTGATATGGGACTGCTTGGAGAAATGATACAAAGTCAAGCAACATAGTAGACGTGATCAGTGAAAGACTACTTCATAAAATTTCACCCCTGTTTGGCAATGAAAATGGAAGGTTGCAAAAGTGCATCAACCTTTTCATAGATGTGGCGGTATTCTGAGCCATGTTGCATCATGAGGATGAAGAGACTGCTGAGAGCCACGACACTGACAACTCCACCAATGTCGTATGATCTTATCGAGAAATCACTGCAAAATTTCAATTTACAATTCAAGTTTCTGGAGCATGAAAGATGTCAAGTTCAAGAGCAAATAACCAAAAAATTCTGGAAGCAAACTCACCCAAACATGATGGGATTAGACAGCTGAGGAATAAATGCCGGATGGAGTGAGACCAAAACCTGAGTGTCCAAAGCTAGGCATGTCATTTAGCTTATAATAGAACTTTAGGCGATAGATTAACACCCCATCCATCAGTGAAACCAGATAAACGAAATATGACCATGGGCGAGAGATTAGTTGATGCCAATACTAGAGCCAATGAAGGAAACAAGATTTTTGCTGGTAATTCCAACACCTTAAACAAGATGTCTTACTAAAACATTATTGAACATTTTACCAAACTGCTATCAAATGCCGACCATACTATAAGGTTTGTGCACCAAAGTAGATGATCACTCAAAAATGACAAGACTTTCTATATTTTTACATGGCTAACAACTGAGCAAATGAAGAATATTCAAATATTCAATGGCTAAGGCTCTTTCATACATGATTGCACCAGTCAACCGGCACTTGAAACTTGGTCAAAAATTTTGATGTACCGAGGTGCAAAGATAAATCCAACATCTTATGCTCAATTTGCGTGGTCAAACCATCACATAAACACAATGAACCAGTGGAGAGGGCTTCCAGGGGCGCCACTCAAAGTCATGCTCTGGACACTTTCATGCTCATGATTATGAATGATAATTTCCTGGACATACCTCTTATATACATCGAGTGGAAGTGGCAACCTCAAAAATGAAATCCACAATTTAGTAAACATCAATTTTATCCTCATAGTTATTTCGGTGGTAGACAATACCCATAGAAATATCAAACAGAAATGCAAATACCCAGTTTGTATAATTGGAATGCAAGCACACAAAACACTCTGAATATTCAAAAGGAAAAATTTGAAGAGGCACATCAGGAAAATATTAAGGGGCAGTAGATTGACCAGTAATATAGACAGAAGATTCATGCTTTTCTCTTTTAGGTCAACTTCTGGTTTGAATGACTTGGACGTTCCACTAGCATCATGGAAAAAATCAAAACCGGGTTTCTTGGGAAAATCTGTGCTAGTTGAGTCATTTCTATTGCCAAAAATCTGCTCTTCCATATCATCCTTGGCCTCAGATTCACCATCTTCCTGCACATCTCCACAAATGTGAGTGTGTGAGATATAGAGGGCAACCAGTGGAACAGAAGCATCATTTCACAAAAATTAAAGGTAAAAGGTACTTCATAGAGTCCTAGTAGAACCTCACAAAAAATACTAACTTCCAAGACTACAACTCAACCTCTCTTATACATCAGTATGTCACCCAAACTAACAGAGCCACCATTTCACCAAAAATAAAGGTAAATATGCTACTAAAAATTCAGCTCAGACAAATATATTAAGCTCCAACCATACAATCTATCGCTCCTCACTAAACAGTACAAAATGCCTGTAAGTCAATTATTTAGAGGAAGTATATCCATCGATGGTGAGCACAAGGGAAGTAATAAGCATCATGAAGGAGATGCCTGAAATGCGGGGAGGAAAAAAAAATGGAAACAGCAGAATTGCAAAAGAAAGCCAACATACTGACAAAGCATGGGTCCCACATATATCAGCTTTCAACATAGTAAACACCACAAATCACATTTGAGAATATTTAACAAACATGGAAGCCTTTTCCAAATCCTTTGGGTTTTCAAAGAGCATGCAATACCATTGCAACTGCACCCGACGTCATGCCATTACCTAGACAACAACATCCTCAATAATTCATTAGTTTCTTCCTACAAACGAACATCAACTGCATCAATATTTGAAACGCACAAATTGCCAAGGCATGCAAGTTGATAGGCACCTGGCATTCTCTTTCAATTACAGTGAGTATCCCCTAAGTTCATATAAATCAGAATGTTTTCCTTCAAGTGAAATCCGTAGATTTAAAAGCTTTTGAGTTAGGTAATACATTACGCAAAAGCTGACCTACTTCATTTCAAAACAGTACGTGAATCATCAGTGTCTCAAAGAATGTAATGAAACTACTATGTTACTACTTCGATCAGTCTAATCATAAATTTCTACTTCTTCCCTGGAAGCTAAAATACATCTAGTGAGAATCTTCCAACTAACACTAAGAATCCCACAAAACCAGAGTGTAACCATTTCCCTGCTAAGTGGGGTTGGCATAAAAGAATTGTAGAAGGAGGTAAAAAGAGTTTCAGAATAAACATCCCAGGAAACTTGCAAAACCACATTCGCTGCAAAGATGGTGAAATTTTACACATAGCACACATATTTGATCAAAGAATAAGAGCATGCTCATTTGCTTCCAAAATTTGAAACATCATTCGAATTTTCCTTCTTTCTTTAAGCCAAGTATGTTGGAAGGAGGGGTGATTTTAAGCAGGAAACAAGCAGCTGCAGTTAATACTTAGTGTAGTGTCAGAAAGCAATCCAAAGGTTCAGAAGAGCATGAATGCCGCATAGAATGTCTCTACTCTCAAGTTCATTGTCTTAAACATTCATATGTCTCTCGACAAAATCAGCAGGTCAACATGAGAAAGCAATGAAACCACTAAAGCATCCACAAAATGTCTGCTTCATGTTAGGAATGGGTCCAAATCGCTCCATTTGTGTGGCTATACCGCCTCTACTGAAGCCCAGTCCTAAATTGAACTTGCATATCAGCCAACTAAAGGACTTGACTTTATCTAAGTGGCCAAAAGCAATAGTTCACATATTGCATCAACATTGTTCACAGCAAACACCAATTAAACACCATTGATCATTGCTAAACCTCGAGCATCCACAACAATTTAGGTTGCTGTAGGTCACATATAGACATATATCACATATTAAGTGATGCAGGACTGCTTGGAGAAATAATACAAAGTCAAGTAATATAGCAGATGTGATCAGTGCAAGATTACTTCATAAAATTTTGCCCTGTATTTTGCAATGAAGATGGAGGTTGCAATAGTGCGTAAACCTTTTCATAGAAGCAGGGGTAATCTAAGCCATATTGCTTCATGAGGATGAAGAGACTACCGAGACCCATGGTGTTGACAACTCCAACAATGTCGTCTGTTTTCTTCAAGAAATCACTGCAAAAGTTCAGTTCAGTTTACCACTTAAGTTCCTCAAGCAAGAAAGATGTCAAATTCAAGAGCAAATAAACAAAAAATTCTGCAAGCAAACTCACCAAAATATAACAGGATTAGACAGCTGAGGGATAACAGCCTGATAGAGAGAGACCAGAACCTGAGTGTCCAAAGTTAGGCATGTCATTAAGTTCATAATAGGACTTTGGAAGCACAGTCAATACAACACCCCATCCATCAGTGAAACCATAGAAAAGAAATATGACCATGGGTGACAGATGAGCTAATGCCAATGCCAGAGATGAAAATCGAAACAAGTTTTTTGCCGGTAATTCCAGCAACCCCAACAAGAGTTCTCAGCGGAACAATTTACCAAACTATTGTTAAATGTCGCCCATAATATAAGGTTCTTGAGCCAAAACTGATAAAATTTTCCACACTCCTATGTCCCTCGTTCAGACTGGACACTTAAGCTACAGGGTTACAATTTAGAGACAGAGCAAGCAACAGATCCATTGCTTTGACTTTGTGATATATGGAGCTGCAGATCGAAGCTCCAGGAACTAGAAATCGTAGCTCATGGAATCATCTTTTGTTTGCCCCACACAAATAGTACAATGCACGCACATCCAATGACCATGCCAGCAACTTCAACATACACACTCTCAGCAAGCCCGCATACAGACATTATACCATTCCCTTTTGGAAATTGCACATTATACCATACAACAGCAACATATAGAACACCCATTTTGCGTATAACACATCCCCAGTCCACATCCAAAGCTTGCCTTCCTCTGTTACGTCTTATCCTGGCATGACATACTCTAAGAATTCACCAATAACACCAATTCAAAACAACATCCATAGTAAATAACACAATCAAGCCACGGAAAAAGTCATTGGCGACAGACATCAATTAGGAACCTTTCCGTGTGGAGAATCGCAATCCCACGATAGATCGCAAGGCAATGGATCAACAACTGGAAACTCAAACAGCGACTCTAGTTGCTCAGCGAACATCATTACCTCCATGGGCCAAGACCCCGCAGCGGAGCACGACGGCACGGGACGCGAACTGGTTTGATCAGACGGGGGGGTCGGCAGAGACGAGCGACAGCACAACGACGCGACGCAGCAACGACGAATCCAGCACGCGAGGACGCCGCCGAGCACGACGCAACAGAGCAGCGAGAGCTTCGTCCCTCGGGTTCCGACGACACGAGGGGCCACCACGATCATCATCGGCGACAACCGCGCCTCGGCCGGTGGGGCGAAACCAGGCATCCGATCCGGGGCGGCGATGTTGGAGTAGACACAAGACGAAAGGAAAAACTTGGTGGAAGGTTCCGGAAGGCTTTCAAGCAAGAAGAGCGTGCTGCTGCTGCTTCGTGTCTCGGCTTGCTAAGGTCGGCCGAAGGAATGGATAAGAGAGGGGTCAGCAGCAGCAGCTAGAGAGGGCCGGTACGGGAATCAAGACGTAATCATTCCCCCTTCCCTTTTATTGAAGCAGTAAAGAAGCCTTTCTTTCTACCCAAAATCTTCCCTTTTTCCTCTTTTTCTCACGTCCCTTTCTCCAGACAAAACAACATTTAATGCCGTCAATCACAATCATACCGCCATCATGTGCAGCATATCTTTCTTCTTCAATCAAATCTCGACACTTGTCCGCCAGCCCGGTCGACACCTGTCCCCCAATACATGTCTGGAAGGAATCTGAGTAAAGAATTCAGAAATCTCCTCCCCCGCAGCCGCCCGACCTCCGCTCCTCCCCCGTCGTGCCACGACCAACGGACCCGCCGCCGCCGCCACCCAGCTGGCCACCGCTGCGTCCAAGCGAGAATGGGCGGCTTCCTCTGTTTTTTCTCCGTCTCGTCGTTCTCCAGATCTTTAGATCCGGCCGTCCATGGCCGAAATGGTCGGCGCTCGTCCATGGTTGAACCCGTTCAGGCGTCGTGTCTGCCGTCTTTGTGGTCAGCTCCGTCTTCCCGAACAAGACCTCTCTGCTTCCTCTGTTTTTCTTCTTGATATCTGGGCTCTGCCCATGGCCGCCGGGATCTCGCCCATCACCCTTCGCCATGGATGAGATCCGAAGCCCAGCTGAAGCAATCGCAGTCCATGGCCATCCTGATCTCGAGCTAGCCGTCAAGGCTCACGGCCATGGACAAGCCGCAGCCGCCTGATCCGTGACACGAGACCAGATCTGGGCGGCAAACCCACCGCGCGCCGCCGTGACGATGGAAGAAAAGGAAGGGGGGCGGCTGTGGACGGGGACGAGCACGAGCCGACTGCAAGGGACGACAGAGCCTGCCGCGAGCGTCCGACCGTTTTCACTTACTTTTCGTCCCACGTCATCATACACGTGGCAATTTCCGATTGGACGAGAGCAAAAGGTACAGCCCCCAAAAAAAACTCTCTTTTTTTTGGCGCGCGAAACTCCGGAGGGAGTTTGCGTAATGCGCACGCAGAGCTCAAAGTCAGCAATGCGACCACCCACACATCCGACCGTGAAAAGAGTGGATTTTCTTTCGGTTAAGAACGTTGGCTTACTTCTAACTTTGACTCGATCTAATTTCGCTTCATTACCATCTAAATAGTACCGACAATAACTAGATACGATATGACACAACACATCATTTTTTAAAAAATAAAAAAATTATCACATATTAGGACACATTATATATTAAATATATTTTTTTATATAGGATTACCCTTGTACGCTTGTGATAAATTTAGTCAAAACTAATTTTTTGATTACCAAAAACTCTAAACTAATACACTTTTGACAAATTTACTTTAAATCAGTGCACTTATGACAAATTTACCCTATGTTAATTTTCGTTAAATTTTACTGTCAAATTATTATATTAAATTAAACGTGACAATTGACCGGTATATCAATTTAGGATTTTACTCTCTATTTGTTACATTTTACAATTTTTGTAATGTTTTGTGGTATTAATCCAATTTAACATGAGATATATTTGTTATAAATGTATCAGTTTGAGATTTTTAGGGGTCAAATGAATTAGTTTATAGTAAATTTGTCATAAATATACTAGTTTATGGTTTTTTATGGTCAGTCGGGGTAAATTTATCACATGTTTACCGATTTGAAGTTTTTCATAATTGAAAAAATAGTTTTGGATAAATTTGTTACGCGTGTATCAATTTTGGGTTTCAGGATATTAATCCTTTTATATATACATAATAAATTATCATTTTTATGATTATTTCAATTAAATTAATTTGAATCAAATTCATAATTAAATAATTAATTAATTAATTAATTAAAAAAAGTCTAGAATGAATATACACTAAAAACATTAATCCACCATTTATTAATATCATTTACTATTTCAATTTGACAAATTCAACTCTATTTCAATAATTCATAAAACTTGGAGAAAAAACAAACAATCCATATTCTTGACTCACATGTTAAATATGTTCGAAAGAAGAGAAAAAAAAAACTTAAGAGGTGAATTGTGTATTACGGGAAGTGGAAAGCAGAAGAAAAAAGAAGACTAGATTTTTCTTTTTTCTTCATTTATTATTTTTATTACTATGTTTTATTCACATCTATATTTTTTGATATCTTATTTATTGAATTTTTAAAATTGGCATCGATATTATAATCACGTGTCGAAAACTCGTATGTCAAAATTTCGATTCGAGTGTTAGAGAGTATCGAAAAAGTTGACCAGGTGTTAGAAATTCATATGTCAGAATTCCAAATCGAGTGTTGGAGAGTATCGATAAAGTTAACTAAGTGTTGGATTTTCTGACATATGTTGATCGAGTGTTCGAAAGTGTTGGATACATGTCGAGGCATCTAACATAATACAGACTTTTGGAGAGTGTCAGTACTTCATAACCCACCATCACCCAATTACGAGATAGTCGTTTCTCGTGTTCCCAACCAGGGGAGAAAATGCATGCACAAAAGGAATCGCGGAAGCTTCTCTCCGGATTGCAACGTTGGTGGCCGGCCAAAGTTGATCTTGATGACTGCGGCAAGGAGAGGCCATGGGACTAACTTTGCTTCTCAAACAATTCGTTCCTAATTCAATAAACATGAGGTATGTTTTGCGAAAAATGAACTTTGGCATAGCGAATTTGATTTTATTTTCTTAAATAGATATGCACCATTTGAGTAATAATAACTTACACATGAGTAATCGGGAAATTAGGTATGAGCACTAGGATGCGGGGTCCAACCTCAATGAACCCCAACCCAAGCGTTGGGATCAAGTCATAGCACACCTAATCCTAGCCATAGCCTCGATGGACCTAAGCATAGGAATTGGAGTTTCAAGCTTGGTCTTGATGGACGCAAGCACAGTCATTGTAGACCCGAGCTTAGCTGTTAATGATTTTAACTAGAGTACCGGATCCCAAATTCGGCCTTTTTAGACTCGGGCCCACATGTCAAGGCATTTAGGCATAGGCACTAGGGCTTTAAGCACAGCTTTGATGGAATTGAGTGTGGGCACCAAGGACTTGGGCCCTTGTACGGAGATTCCAAGCTTGGCCTTGATAGACCTAAGGTGTTAGGATGCAAGAAACAACGTTAAGGTTTCCCTATCCAAGTGTAGAATTTTGTGTCCAACTACCAATACCTAATCATATTTTGAAAAATATTTTTTACTTGTTTAAAGAATAAATCATTTTCCTAAATTAAAGCATATGGTTTTCATTGACTCATTTTCCTAAACAAACTAAACACCAGAAAATGTTTTTCACAAAACAAACATAATATAAATTCGCAATGTCAAATTGTGGGTCGAGTTGGGTCACATAATGGGCCGATGTAAAAAAAAAGGTTTGCCATTTTGCCATAAGTCGATGTTCACCATTCAATCCCTGAATTTTACAAAATACATGGTTGACTTTTGGGCAAAATATTTTGGTGTCACGCACCAACATCCTCAAGCCATTACTTTCTTCCTATATACAAACAACACCCACATAATTATACAACATCCTAAAGTAGACTCTTTCAATGGATCTTCTTATTTGACATGTACAAATTGCCAAAGCATGTAAGTTGAGAGGCACACAACATTCTCTTTCAATAATATCGTAATGATACTACTTCACTTTCAAACAGTATATAAATCATCAGTGTTTCAAATATTGTAATGATACTACTATTTTACTACTGTGATAAGTGTAATGATAAATTTCTACTTCTTCCCCCAAAAGCTTAAATGCATCTTGTAAAAATCTTCCAATTAACACAAACAATCCTACCTAGCCGCAGTGTAACCATTTCTCCACTTAGTGGGGCCGGAATAAAAATAATCGTATAAACGGGTAAAGAAAACCCCATTCACCACAAAGATGGTGAGTTACAAGCATAGCACACATATCAGATGAAAGAGTAAGAGCATGTTCGCTTGCTTTTAAAAGAAAGCAAATGCCAAAATGTAAAACATTACCCGGATTAGAGAATATTATGAAAAAAAAAATTGCTGACGAAAAATATTGGCAAATAATATGTGAATCTATGCTTCAATACTTGAGCATTGTGGAGATTTCAGGAGTTTATATTTGGGAAAAAGCAAAGTGCATGAGCCGCATGATTTATATTCAGCAAAAAATAAAAATAAAACGGTTCTTAGGGGATTGGAATTGAAAGAAGAACAAAACAATAAAGCCAAGCGTATTTTTTTAATATTCAAATAATAAAAATTATTTTAAAATCCAACTTTTTAAAAAATATTATAAATATTATTTATGTTAACGCCGATTGTGCCATACATGATAATCTTAAAAGACCCATGCCACGTAAAAGTAGCAAAACCTTGGGTGAAATTAGTACTTCGCACGGATTTCTTTGGAGGATGGATTTATGAGAATTCACGTCAATAATTTTGGACTAAAATGTATCGAATGGACTCAATTGGTAAAATATTAAATAATTTAATATAATAAAGTAAAGATTTTTTTATATTTCTCCCCAGTCAAAAGGAGAGGAAAGTACAAGTCATAGAAACCCCAAACAACGAGCCTTCGGGCACAACACGTTGATTGAGTTTGCACGACCCTCACACCAATCCATGCGAATGGCCTCTCTAGTATCGAGCAAACACAATGAAGGGCTCAACTGGGATCCTGCAAGGCAAGGACGGGCGAACTCATGTGAGAATCATCAGACTGCGACGATGGCAAGATGGCACAATCATTCTCATCGTATATGCTAAGGGTGATTCGGTCCCTCCCAATAACTGAAAGTCGGACCAATTCCCAATTTCTGAAATCGAGGATGGGCGGTCCAATCTCCGGGCGGTCCAATGTAACCGAACCTGTGAAATAGCCGTTCATCTGGATTGCAATATCGTCCCCGATCGTCGCCTCCGACTCGCTCGCCGGTTTCGAGAAGGGACAAATGTCCCCAAATCAACGAGCTCTCTACCATTCATGTACTGTAAACTTGACTACGACGCAAAACAAATTAAAGGACAAACGAACTATTCGCAAGAAATGAGGCAGACGAGGAGACTAGCCTTCCGGCACGAGAGTTCTGAGAGTCGTCTTCCGACTTGCCTGCTGGTCTGAAAGTCGTGAGAGCCGAGAGGCGAGAAGGAAAGAGCGAGGGGTGAGAGCTGAGCGTCGAGCGAATTGAACATCGAGCGAGGCGCAAGAGGCGAGAGGGGAAGGGCGAGGCGTGAGAGGCGAGTGTCGAACGAGGCATGAGAGTGTCGAGCGAGGCTGGAGGCATGCGTGCGTGCGCGAGAGGCGAGAGGCGAGAGGCGATTAGGGGTTCCTTGCGAAAGAGGAGAGGGCGAGAGCAGAGAGGCGTGCGCCCGTGAGAGGCGAACTGGGAACTGGGAAAGAGGATAGGATTAGGGCATGTGAGAAATAAAATTAAATCAATAATGACCCAGCAGTCTAACAATCATTGGACTGAAAATCACTGATTCTAATTTTATGGAACCGAACAAACACTTCAGGAATCATCCAAAACCAACCAATTTGATCCGGTCGGGTCAATATTACCATTGAAGTTCTCGGAAGAGAATGGGTATGTCTTCCTTAAATTTCTTTTTTCCTTGTTTTGCTAAATTCGTGGAGATTATTCTCGTTTTCTCTATTTTCTTTTTCTTTTTTCACAAAGCTACAATCTTTTATACCCAGTTCTGGAATCTCTTCTTTTTGCTCCTGCAGTTCCATTTTTCTCGTTGCAGGTTAATGATTTCTTTCAAAAATCTTTTTTTTTTTTTTTTGCGTTTTTCAATTTGGTGGGGATCTGTGTTGCAATTGGTTCTTTTATGTGGGAAGAAGAAAGACCAGGGTTTTCATAATAGTTTCCGAGACTGGAGCACTTTGATGTTGAGCAAATGCGACCCCCCTTGGGTTTTTAGCTGCGATTGTTTACTTCATTCCGGGCTTATAAGGGTTCTAGAAGAATTGCTGATTTTACTAGGGACCATGGAGACTTTACATGTGTAGAGTCGGTGGAAAAGTTCATCTTTTAAGAATTATCTAAGCTCCTAAGCAGGTCTTGAAGCAAAATTGCTGCCATCGGCCACGAAGATTGAGATAATATTGGGCCGAAAACTCTTTATACGAATGGGCCATGTTGCTCTCTAAATGGACTTGTGCATGGGTGATGTGGCCCAACTACTAGTGTATATAATATTTTCTCCCTCGACAAGAATGACGACGTGGAGCACTGTCATTGGCTTGACCATCCAGAACAAGAGCATCTTTCACCGAAAAGGAACAGAGAAGAGAGATGCCAAAAAAAGACTCGCTTGGAAAAGGGTAACAAAAAATCTCAAATTATACCCCAAATAAATTAATTCAAAATTTTAGTTTATGTAATCAAAAATTTCAAATTTGTATTCTAATACATCTATTTTTGTTACGATTTGTTACTGTCGCTAAAAATTCTACATGGCTACTTATTTAGACCATAAAAGGTAAATGAAGTTGACATGAAATTTACTGAGTACAAGTGATTTTTTTACCAAGATCTATCCAAATGGAGCTTTAATTCAACTTAGCGAGTAATTATGAGTTCAGATCGTTCCAAATCCAAGGTTGCCTTAAATAACTGAATCGAGTTCCTTCCCGTGAAGCAATCAAGGATCCGAGAATTCAAGGAAGAACCCTAGACCCCAAATTGTAAATCACAACATATAGAGTTCAGCAGCGAATTGAGCAGCAAGTGACGGATTTTAGCCATGAATTGAGCTACTTCGCGCGGAACAATCAATATTTTGTCTTGTTGTAGTGGAGCAACCGAGAGAGATGGAGAGAACCCGAGTTCAAGGAAGAACCCATAAACCCAAAACGAGAGAGATGAAGAGCACGGCACCATTTCATTCGTATCCAAGGGAAACAATTTCTCTTTCACCTAATCCAGGTGGGTGCCATCTTTACACCGATTGCATTCCTCCTTCCACTTAGTCGCCACGTAAAATTTTTAATGATACTCATTGATGGAATTGGAACAAAGAAAAATAGTATGTGTACAAATTTGGGGCGGTTTTATAATTTGTGGTTTTTGGCAGCGTCTTCCAGAAACTTTTTTTTTTTTTGGTCGAAAAAGATATGCAATTCATTAGACTCTAAAGCAAAGTTTGCGCAATATCTGAACATAATAAAAATAAAAGAGCATTCAGAGGGTTCGCCAGCCAACGACAAACATAATAAAAATAAAAGATCATTCAGAGGGTTCGCCAGCCAACTACAAGGAGAATCTTCTTGCGATGATGGCCTAGTCGGACACCTCTAAGTGGGCCTAGCCAAAATCTGCAATCTTCAATCCAAGGTCGGATGGCCCATGGGCTCTGCTCAGATCCCATCAAGTAGCGCACGAGTGATGAGTCATCACTCTCCCACAACAACCTGCAAACCAGTTTCTGTGTGTAGATCGAAGACAATCTTTACCCTTTCAAGTGTTTGTTGCAAAGCCAGGGTTTCATCTTCAATTACCGCCGAAGCTCGACCCGATTTGACTAAACCGTCCACTACAACACCGTTCAAATACCGGCACACTCCAGCAACGGCTCCATCCATCGTCCCTTCCAGCCACGAGCCATCCGAGATGAATTTCAACACTCCATACGACCATGGTGGCTTGCGGCTGTCTTGATCGAAAAATATAGGCATTTCGGGCATTCCAGATTGACCGTAGGATTCCAGCAAGCTCTTCTTTTGTCGGTAAGAGATTCTTCGATTCAAACAGCGATTGAACCATTCGCTGGAGCCTCTGATCAGACCAAACCCCTTTCGTCCAAGGGCAGAGGAGAAGTAAATGTTACTGCTATTTTGGGCATTTGGCGACATGGGGGGCAAAGCGGATCAGGTACGGCTTCCCTCTTGTAGAAACTTAAAATCAGCGACGGAGTGAACATATTTGCAATGATCAAGCGCGGCCGATGTAGCCTCCGATCATTCCTCTGAACCCTCAAGAGACTGGCCGAGTCCATCCTCTTAAATTTGAAAACACCAAACATTTGAAAAAACAAAAAAGCAACACAACCGACCAGCATTCCAGATAAACCATGTCTGAATTTATTTGATATCATCATCTGTTGATTTCCTTTCGCCTCTCTGTCTCAAGCCTTGAGCCATCACCAAAAATCAGACCCTGCACGTTTCGCGTACAAAAGATGATGTTAAAATCTATTCTACCATCGGAGTCAGGGGTGTCCCTCATATCACTGCTGTTACATCGGGAAAAATTCAATGGAAATGGGATTCTAAACGAAAAGAAGCAGAAGAAATGGATTTCCTTACTCCTTCAACTCCACGGTGATGGAATCGACGGACGGATTGGCAATGGCTTCAAAAGCGATCTGAGACAGGACCAAATCAGCGCCAGTTACGGACTGCTTGGGGGCGGCGGCGGAGGAGCTAACCGAGAGGGCGTAGTCGACCACCTTGACCCGGATGGTGTCGGAGCCGGGTTTGCAGGGTCCAGGGCCAGACTGCGCCTCGCTGATGCACCGCACTTCGTACTCCCTGCCGCACGCTGCCCCCAGGTCCCAGAGTTTGTCACCCACAGCCGCGAAGAAGTTACTCTCAGGGAACTGGGATGAGCCCTCACCGTAGCACTCCGTCCCTATATCAATGGCAAGAAAACGGAAAGTTAACACAGCAAGTTCTTTTCATTTTAAAACTGGAGAAACTTTTTTATCTTTTTTGTTTTTTCTTTGCTGGTGGGAGTGGGACTTACGTTCATAAGGAGGTACATAATAAGAAGCTGTGCCGTCTGTCATCGGGGGCCATGGAGATAGGGAGCACAAAGGCGAGGAGGAGGAGGAGGAGGAAGAGGAGGAGATGAAGGAGGTGAAGCGGCTGTAATAGAAAAGGGCTCCTAGTTACCATTTTTTTACTGGATACCTGCTTCAACACCGATGCAACTTACATTTGTAAAGGCTTTGGAATGACTGGATTGAAGAAAATTATTCACGTAAACAACTAATTGATTAAGAAGAATTGGATCAATAAATGATTATAAAATATCGAAATCAATAATCACAGCAAAATTAAAGCGTATCTATTTGAGCTATTATTTCAATTGAAGAAAATCAGAGATCTATTGGAATGCCAGATTATTCTCTCTTATAACCTATTTCAGTATAACGGCTTTCAATTGGATCAAAATAACTGATATAATAAAGAGGGGACCTAGTAAACCCTAATCAATAGGTGTCAACTTGGCCATTCCCATTACGAGTTTCAGTTAAACACAATTACCTATATTTTATTGCTCAATTAAGCCCGTTATTAATAGTTGTCAAAACCCAATTCAATAAGATCACTCTAGGCTTTAATAAATATTGGAATATCTATTAACTCGATTATTTAAAATATAAAATCAATTAATTAATGTAAACTTATATTATAGGAAATTTCCAATATTCTTCCACTTTGGCTACATTAATTAACTTATTTTTATTTTGAAAAAGATTTTATATTGAAAATGACACTATTGAGTTAATAGTTGAAAATTTTGTTTTATGTGGCCACAAATTTAAAAAATAATATACTTACCAAAAAAAATTAAAAATAATATTCCAATAACGGCATCTCAAAATAAATCAAATCCTTTATAGGATTATGGAAATCAATATGTTAAGAAAATACCACAATACTGACCTTCCATAATCACATATATTTTTATAGATCATGGGCTTAGTAGCGTAGTAAGAAATAGTGCCAACGTGTGATCAAAATATATACTATTTATTATCGGTTACTTTTTCAACGACATGAAATTGCATTAATGCAATTTCTAAACAACATAAAATTGCACAACTATATCACAATCCAACATGATATATCATAATTAGTGACATCCAGTCATCTTTAAACCAAAATTTATTTAAAGATACTGTTTTGTACTTTTATTTCTCAATCAATAGGAGAAAATATAACAATAGAATCAACAATAATGATTATTGAAAATAAATACTTTAATAAATATCATGAAAGCATTATCAGTATGCATATAACTATAATATCTTGAAATACAAATTTTATAGTTCCCGCTAACAAAAGAAATTAAAAGAATCTAAAACACATATATTCTTTATATGTTCTTTAAACAAAATGAGTCGTACACATTTTATTAGAGAATCAGCCAACATGAACTTAGTTATAATATTTTCAATCATAATATCTCTCCTTTTTTATTAAGTTCTTAACAATATAATATTTGATCAAGTTAATATTTTAACTTTGGCATTGTTGTTATTTATAGCAAAAGTAACTGTTTGTCACCCATAATGCAATAAGACCAATTATGAGTAATAAGTAATTCAACAAAAATAATTAATACATTATAAACTCCCATTTGGGCAAAATATACAATGCACAATTATTTTCCATAGCATGAAGTTTTTAAAACAACAATAAGGAGAATTACATATAATTGTCAAGAATCAATCTCGTTTGGACAGACAAATCTTTTAAATTATACATCTTCATAATATCAATATAGAAGGGAATTACATATAATTTTCAAAATATTTCAAAATATTTATCCCCCTTGGGCAGATAAATATTTTTTAATTATGCATCCTCATCTTTTGAATATGGGAATTAATCTTCATATTATTTTCTAAATCAATGTACACAATAACCTCCTTTAGGTGAATTATTGTATATACTAATTTTTATCAATAGGGAATTTAAAAAATTTATGCCCAAAATTCATCAAACAATATGAAGCACTTTACAACATGTGATTCCCAAGATCATATTGCATTTATCAAGCAACAATTTTTTTAATTTTTTTTATTTTTTTTATTTTAATATTTTGGACCCACCCGCGGGCCCTGACCCGCGCCCGGCCCGAACGCAAGCCCATTGAAACGGGCGGGCCACGAATTAAAAATAGCCCATGGATTTAAAACAAATAAGAAAAAAAACATTTGGGCTAAGCACATTTATTTTGGGCTCTGGAGCCCAAAACCCATTAAAGAAACATAAAGGTTCTGGGCGTAGCCCAGAACTTGAGAAAATACCAAAAAGGAGGAAAGGATGGGCTTACGCCCATCCATTGGCTCGGCCTGGCTGGAGGTTGTCTTCAACCTCCAGTCGGGTCCTGAATTTCCTACAAACCGGGTCACATGACCCGGTTTCGACCTGAAGCTCAAAAAACACACACCAAGTTAATTTTTCTTGAAATTTATTCATGGTTTTTGCTTCTAACATCAATATAATTTACTAGAATGAATTAAACGAAGAAATAAAAGGAGTAAATCTCCACATATAAACTTCAAAAATTCGGATCTAAGTCTCCCATGACTGAAAATTCGGTTTTCTTGAATTTAAGAACTAAAAACTTACCTTAATGCAATAAAATGACGCTAAAACATATATATATATATATATATATATATATATATATATATATATGTATGTATATATAACAATACCCATGCAACGATTTACAATGAACATCAATCAATTGCAGGAATTTGAAAATTTTAGAACTTTTTCATGTATAAACTCTAGAATTTCAAATCTAAAATTCTCTTTCAATTCTCAAAGAAATTATACAAATTATATATGGTTGGAAATATCTCGACATGTAGAATAAAAGCTTTATGGTTTCAGGATTAATCGAGCAAAAAAATCCACATGAAAAAATAATGCCCATATTCGGCTCAAAGAGGAAATTTTCAAATTTTGTTCATAAAAAAATAAAATAAAATTGGGTTCTATGATCATATGCGACTAGTTCCGATACCACATGTGGAAAATTATTCATATAAGCAATTAATTAATCAAGAAGAATTGAATCCATATATGATTGTAAAATACCGAGATCAATAATTACAGCGGAATTAAAGCGTACATGTTTGAGTCAAAAAATCAGTGATCTATCAGAATAAATCTCCATGACTTTTTAAACTCCTTCTTCTTCTCCAGCCTGGTAAGATATTCTGAGAAATACAGCTCGGATAGTTAGAAATATTACCATCCTAGCTTTATTTGGTTTTATCTAAGGCATCTCTAGGCTCTGAACTAAGGATCCGAGTGATTTTCTGCTAAAAGGCTGTCCCTGAAGGCTTTGAACTTAAGAGGTTCACCCACTGTGGGAAGACATACTTATAGGAATCTGATTTCGTTCTCCCTGATTCTAAATCTAGGACCATTCAATGGCTTTCAATAGGACTAAAACAACTGCTAGATATAACTTATCTTTTTATAAACTAGAGAGGGGATCTAGTAAGCTTAATCATTAACCAAATTGGGCATGTTTTTAATATATGCAAAAATCCAATTTAATAAGATCACTTTAGAGTTTAATAATTATTGAAATATCCATTAGTCTGATTATTTAAAATAAAAAATTAATTAATTAATGTAAGCTTATATTATAAGAAATTTCTAACATGGATTTCGATGACAAAAAGTGCAATCAAAAGAGAAGGCACGAACCTAGGGAAAAATGATATTGTTGCTGAAAAGGGAGCTGAGAACTTCGGGGAAAGCAGTTACATCTATTCGAAGTTCTTATCTGCCTTGAACTTAAAAAAACCTTATCTGACCACTGACGTGTCTGGTGGTCCACTGACGAGGTGTAGAGGTATCCAGAGCATATGCTAAAAAGATTCCTTATCAAAGGCAACAAAATCATTAAAAGGACTGGCCACCCAAAAAGTGGCGAAAGCATTCTTACGTGCAAAACCCGTCAATTAAGGTGTCCGTCATTGTCGAAGTCACGGATCTCACTTATGACTGTTATGGTCCGGATTAGAGGAGAGGCGCTTGACTAGAGATGAAGAAAAAAAGAAACGGAACCACCATCTCCAGTCGTATGCTTTAAACGAGGCTTAAAATCCTCTCTCCATTTAGAACTTGGATCATTACAACAGTAAAAACCAACTGGCCATTAGCAACCAAGTTGGTGTATGGTCCAGAGAAACAGAAGAAAAGAGGAAATTACGACCCACTCTAATGATCACAGAACATCCATCACAATCAACAGTGATCGCAATCACACGCCGTTGTTCCATTAGTCTTTGCAGATAATTTCGGTAACTCTTGCTGCCAATCTTCAGGAATACCAGCTGTAAATAATGCAGTTTCGGATTGATTGAGTCCACATAGGGTCCTAGACCGGCCAAAACAGAGAGCACAGCCTCCAAAAAACATGCAGCAGTTTCCCAGCTCCGAACGATTTGATGGAGTCCACATCAGAAGAAGATATCCATATGATCTTATCACAAATCTCTGAATTGGGATGGTTAATACGAAGTGTCCAACCATACCGCTATAAATCACATTTCTCCGAACTCCAAAAAGCCACCCAAGTGAGGTCAAATTAATACATGGCGTTCCATCTGCAACAAAATAGCAAAAAACCCATGTTATAGTCACTATATGATGGTAGAACTATCTTTAAGTAACAACATGGAGCAAGCTCAAGTGAATCTACGTAAGAGATAAGTATCAATTCACCAAACTCAATAAGCTATACACAGATTGCACAAGAAACATCAAATCCCAGAAAATTAGATTTGGTTAATATCACGTAGAACAATTCATTTCAAAAACAGTAGAATAATAGGGATCGCATCTAAATATTCATTCAAAGCCTTTTGCTTGCTTAGCTGCACTCCACTTACTTAAACCATGAGATATTAGGAACTAAAAAGTCCTTTTAGTTTTATTTTTGCTGCCCACGTCTCGACAGCTTATGTGACGGCCCAAGCAACGGTCTTTGGACGTGCGCAAGGAAGGAGTCCCTCTCTTGTCCGACATCGCCTAGGGAGAGAGGTCTTAGTTAGTTTATAAGGCTTGGGTCCCTCTAATCTGTGTAAGCGTTTAAAACCATGAGAGAAAAGACCGAGGTTGGAATGACGGTTCGTCCGCGCTAGGGTAAGTGACCAAAAGCGGAGAATATTACACAGTGGGGGCCCGGGATGTTACAAGTGATATCAGAGCTGACTTCCGACCGCATGTGAGGCCACAGCAAGAATACTGTTTTGACGTCCGTGAGGTCACAGCGATGACGCTCTTCTGTTAAGAGGTGGAGAGTGTGATGGCCCGAACAACGATCTTCGGACGTGCGCAAGAAAGGAGTACCTCTTTTGTCCCACATCGCCTAGGGATGAATGTCTTGGTTATCTTATAAGGCTTGTGTCCTTCTAATCTGTGTAACGTGTTTTAAAGCTGTGAGGGAAAATACCGTGGCTGGGATGGCGGTGACCCAAAGCAGATAATATTACATAGTGGGGCCTGGGATGTTACAGCTTACATTTTATACTAGAAGCATAAAGCCTAAAGATACTGCAAATCAGCTCAAAAGTTCAACTCTCGAAACAATCACCAAATGAATCGGGAAAGAGCAAGGTTGGAATTCAGAATCACTATAGTAGCCTAACAAGAAAATCAAGGTACACCCACATCAACCAAAAAAAACTCATTAGGTGTTGATGAATCGATTCCCCAGATCATAGATCGTGGCAAAGAGAGTTTAGCTACGAATCGGGCAGGGCCCGAAGTGACTTTTTAGCCATGAAGTTTGCTACTTCCCATGGAGCAATCAATATTTTGTCTAGTTATAGTGGAGCGACAACTGAGAGAGATGGAGAGCAACCGACTTCCATTAAAAACCCTAAACCCAAAACAAGAGAGATGAAGAGCACGGCACCATTCCATTTATATCCAAGGGAAATAATTCCTCTTCCACTTACTCCATATGGGCGCCATGTTAGTACCATTTGCATTCCATTGTTCACTTAGGTCCCGTTTGTTAACGTTCTTTTTTTCTATTTATGAACAAAAATCCTTTTTTTTTTTTTTGGTTTCAGGGAATAAAAAAAGAACAGAAACACGTTTGTTTACGTTTTTGTTCTAAATCTATTTTTTTGTTCCCAAGAACACATTTGGAACAAAAACGAGAAACAATAAAAACATGATTCTGGAACAATTTTTAATAACAAATTTTCTCTCTCCTCTTTTTTTTTCTTCTTTTCTTTTTCTTTTTTCTTTGACCGGCGACGCCGTCGAGGTCTGGCGACCTCGCCGGAGTGTCACCGTCCCTTGGCGAGACTCGTTGGCCTAGCGGTGGCCCGGCGAGGCCGAGTCTCGCCGATGGCTGGACAAGCTCGGGCTCGCCCAGCCAAGGCAAGGTTGAGCCTCACTGGTGTGGGACAAGGCTGGGCAAGGCCGCCAGCCCTCATCGGCCAGTCGCCGGCCACCGTCAAGGCCGGCGACCAGCCAAAAGAAGAAAAAAGAAAAAAATAAAGAAAATAAAGAAAATAAAAATAAAAATATCAAAAAATTAAAAGAAACAAAAAAAGAACATAAATTTACCAAATGTGTTTTTATTTATTTTTTATTCCCGGAACAAGTTTACCAAATGCCTTCTTTTGTTCAAAAATTGTTCCCTAGAACAGAAATAATTTTTTCTATTTCTGTTCCTTGGAACAATTTTTGTACAGAAATATTATCAATCGCGCCCTTAGCCGCTATGTAGAATTTTTAACAATACTCATCCACATTCAGAACAGATAGTAAAAATGTCCCAATAGGGTTGGGGCATTTCTATAATCTATGATCTTTGGTAGCTTTTTAAAGCCAGCGAAAAGGAGAGAACATCTCTGCAAAGATCCACTTCAACAGTGTAGACTCCAATCTTGCTATAACTCCTTGAACTCCACGCTGACCGAATCCACGAACGGGTTGCCAATAGCTTCGAATGCGGCCCGAGAGAGGACAAAATCAGCGCCGGTCACGGACTGCCTGGGGGCGGCGGCGGAGGACTCATCCGAGAGGGCGTAGTCGACGACCTTGACCCGGATAGTGCTGGCGCCGGGTTTGCAGTGTCCAGGGCCAGACTGCGCGTTGCTGATGCACCGCACCTCGTACTCCCTGCCGCACGCTGCCCCAAGGTCCCATAGTCCGTCGCCCACGGCCGCGAACAGGTGGCTCTCCGGGAACTGGGATGAGTCCTCGCCGTAGCACTCCGTCCCTGGATCAATGGCAAGAAAAAGGTTATATGGCAAAGCTCTTTTCTCCTTCCGTTCTGCTTGTTAGAGGAGGAGTGGGGGGTTCGAGACTTACGATCATAGGGAGGGCCGTAGAACGAAGCCGTGCCAACCTCGCCTAGAGCCACAGGGACGGTCGCCGAGAGCAGGGAGGCCGAGAGGAGGAGGAGGCGGAGCAGACGATGGGGCTGCAAGAGACTCCTGGTCGCCGTTTTTTTGCTGGACTCCTCCTTCACGACAATGCTTCTTTTTTTAATAATAACAAAATGACGCGTTATCTAAAAAGAAAAAGAATGGCACAAGCCCCAATCGGCGACCTTGCCTTTACATGCTTCTAAAAATAAATTTTAGGATGAAATTAATGTTTCGCACTTTTACGCTGAAAATGTTTAATGTTTTTTTTTTCATTTTCTTTTTCTTTTAATTATTTTTCTCATTTTCCTTCTTCTTCCCCTTAGCCATTCAAGGCCATAGGCGAGCTCGACCTTGTCAACTTGCACCTATGGCCAATGACTAGCCATTGCCTAGGGCAACCGCAAAGGAGAAAATATATATATATATAAAATAATTATTTATTTATTTTATTTTTTATTTTGCCATTTAATAAAGTCATTAGATTGAAATCACTTGCCAAATGATATCCAAACACCAAAGGACATTTTCGACCACATATTACCAAGCAAAAGAAAATTATCTACTTTCCCGAAAAATGATTTTTCAGAAAATGCACCCTTAGGGCCATTCTTATACATATCGCCATCTTACCCCAACCATGAGAGCCAACATTTCACCAAAAAAAAAGGTATATCTGCTCCTAAAAATGCAGCTCGGACAAAATATATAAGCAGCAACCCTCAATTCCATCCTTCCTCACTAGACGGCACAAAATATCTATAGGTCAATTATTTAGAGGTGGTATATCCGTCGATGGTGAAGCCATTTTCCTGCTAAGTGGGGATGCAATAAAAGAATCGTAGGAGGAGGTAAACATCCCAGGGAACTTATAAAACCACATTCACCGCAAAGCTGGTGAGATTGTATGCATAGCACCCACATTGGATCAAAGAATAAGACATGTTCGTTTGGCTCCAAAATTTAAAACATTATTTGGATATCAGAAAATTATAACGTGAATCTACATGTCAAAACTTGAGTTTTGAGGAGGTTTCCGGAGTTCTATATTTCAAAAGAAAAAAAAAAAGGCAAAGTGCATAAGCCACATGATATATACCAAGCAAAAAGTAGAACTAAATCCGACAGGTATTAAGGGACTGAAATTAAAAGAACATAAATTTCAACCCAGGTGCAAAGCCGAAGTACTTACCCTGTGCACTAAACAGATGATTGAAGGATGCTGCCGAAAGACATTGCAGATAGGAGCAATAGTAGCCAGCGCCCCAGCTGGAAGCACAGAGAGTGCTACTGGACTCAGTTTCTTTGCAAAAGCAGCAGCAAGGAAGGGTGATTTTAAGAAGGAAACAAGCAGCTGCAGTTAATAATTAGCGTAGTGTGAGAATGTAATCCAAAGGTTCAGAAGAGCATGAATGCTGCATAGAATGTCTTTACTTTCAAGTTCATTGAGTTAAACATTCATATATCTCTCCACAAAATCAGCAGGTCAACATAAGAAAGCAATGAAACCACTAAAGCAACCAGAAAATGTCAGCTTCACATCAAGAAAGGTCCAATTTGCTCCATTTTATAGCTTTACCGCCTTAACTAAAGCACAACCCTGCATGAACTTGCATATCAGCCATCTAAAGAACTTTATCTACGTTGGCAAAAGCAATGGTTCACACATTGCATCAACGTTGTTGTCAGCAAACACCAATTTGCTAAACGTTGTTTCTCCATTACAATTTAGAGTATGCTAGGTTCCATATAGACATATATCAAGTATTCATGAAAATTGATGTGACACGACTGCTTGGAGAAATGATACAAAATCAAGTAATATAGTAGAGTTGCCAGTGAAAGATTACTTCATAAAATTTTACCCTGTGTTTTGCAATGAAGATGGAAGGTCGCAACAGTGCATAAACCCTTTCATAGAAGTAGGGGTATTCTAAGCCATGTTGCGTCATGAGGATGAAGTGACTGCTAATAGCCATGACACTGACAACTCCACCAATATTGTATGATCTCGTCGAGAAATTACTACAAAAAAAGTTTACGACTTAAGTTTCTCGAGCATGAAAGATGTCAAATTCAAGATCAAATAAACAAAAAGTTCTGGAAGCAAACTCACCAAAGCATGCAGGGATTAGACAGCTGAAGAATAACTGCCTGTTGGAGAGAGACAAGAACCTGAGTGTCCAAAGTTTGGCATGTCATTTAGTTTATAATAGAACTTTGGAAGCACAGTCAATACAACACCCCATCCATCAGTGAAACCAGAGAAGAAATATAACCATGGGTGACAGATTAACGAATGCCAATACCCGAGATGATGAAGGAAACAAATGAAGGAAACAAAGTTTTTGCTGATAATTCCAGGAACCAAAACAAGAGGTCTTACTGAAACATTATGGAACATTTTACCAAACTACTATTAAATGCCGACCGTACTATAAGGTTCGTGAGCCAAAGTGGATAATCACTCAAAAAAGACTACATTTTCCATACTTTTACATGGCAAATAACCAAGCAATGAAGAATACACAAATATTCACTGGCAAAGGCTCTTTCATACTAGTTGCACCGATCAACCAGCATTCGAAACTTGTTCAAAAATGTTGATTTACTGAGATGCAAAGATCAATCCAACATCTTATACTCCATTTGCATGGTCCACCATCACATAAAACACAATAGACCAGTGGACAGGGCTTCCAGGAACACCACTAAAAGTCATGCTCTGGACACTTTCATGCGCATCATTATGAATGATAAGTTCCTGGACATACCTCCTTATATACATCAAATGGAAGCAGCAACCTCAAAAATGAAATCCACGATTTAGTGAACATCAATTTTATCTTCTTAGCTATTTTGGTGGCAGACGGTACCTGTAGCGATATTAAACAGAAAAGCAAATACACAATTTGTCTAATTAGAACGCAAGCACAAAAATCACTCTGAATATTTAAAAGGAAAGTTTAAAGAGGCACGTCAGGAAAATATTAAAGGGCAGTAGTCTAACCATTAATATATACAGAAGATTCATGCTTTTCGTTTCTAGGTCAACTTCTGGTTTTAATGACTTGGACGGCCCGCTAGCATCACAAGAAAGATCAGAACTGGGCTTCTTAGGAAAATCTATGCCAGTTGAGTCATTTCCATTGCCAACAATCTGCTCTTCCATTTTCAGATCATCCTTGGCCTTAGATTCACCATCTTCCTGCACATCTCCACAAATGTGTGTGTGTGAGATATAGAGGACAACCAGGGGAACAGAAGCATCATTTCACTAAAATTAAAGGAAAAAGGTACTTCATAGAGTCTTGGTAGAACCTCACAAAAAATATTTAACTTTCAAGGCTACAACTCATCCTTTCTTATACATCAGTATGTCACCCAAACTAACAGAGCCACCATTTCACCAAAATTCAGGGTAAATCTGTTTCCAAAGGTTCGGCTAAAACAAATATGTTAAGCTCCAACCATACAATCCATCCTTCCTCACTAGACGGTACAAAATATCTATAAGTTAATTATTAAAGGAAGTATATCCATTGATGGTGAACGCAATGGAAGTAATAAGCATCATGAAGGAAATGCCTGAAACGCCAACAAAAGAACAGCAGAATAGCAAGAGAAAGCCAAAAAACTGCCAATGCATGGGTCCCACATATACTGGCTTTCAATGCAGTAAAACACCACAAATAATATTTGGGTATATTTAACAAAGATGAAAGCTTTTTCCAAATTCTTTGGCTTCTCAAAAAGCATGCAACACCATTCCAACTGCAACCTACGTCATGCCATTACCTAGGCAACAACATCCACAATAAGTCATTACTTTCTTCGTATACATAAACAACAACCACATCAACATTTGAAATGCACAAATCGACAAATTATGCAAGTTGAGAGGCGCACAGCATTCTCTTTCAATTACAGTGAGTATCCCATGAGTTCATACAAATCAGAATGTTTTCTTTCAAGTGAAATCCATAGATCAAAACGCTTTTGAGTTAGCTAATACATTACCCAAAACCTAGGTTACTTCATTTCCAAACAGTCTGCGCATGATCAGTGTTTCAAATAAAGTAATGAAACTTCTGTGTTACTACTTTGATAAGTCGAATCATAAATTTCTACTACTTTCCTGGAAGCTAAAATGCATTCAGTGAAAACCTTCCAAGTAACACCAAGAATCCCACAGAACCACAATGTAACCGTTTCCCCACTAAGTGGGGTTGGAATAAAAGAATCGTACAAAGAGGTAAAAATAGTTCCAAAATAAACATCCCAGGGAACTTGCAGAACAACATTCACCAGATGGTGAGATTACATGCATAGCTTACATATCGGATCCAAGAATAACAGCACGTTCATTTGCTTCCAAAATTTGAAACATTATTCGAATTTTAGAAATTATAAAAAAGTTTAGCTAACAAAAAATTGTGGAATTTAAAATGCGAATCTAAGTGTCAAAACTTGAGTATTGTGAGGTTTCTGGAGTTCTACATTTGAAAAAAAGGCAAAGTGCATGACCTGCACGATTTATATTGAGCAAGAAGTAAAAATAAATCCAGACAGGTATTAAGGGATGGGAATTAAAAGAGGAACAGAAAACTAAACCCAAGCACAAAGCAAAAGTACGTACCCTGAACACCAAACAATTAACTGTAGGATGCCGTTGAAAGAGATTGTAGATAGGTGCAACAATGAACAGTGCCACTGCTAGAAGCACAGAGAGTGCTAGTTGACTCGGTTTCTTAGCAAAAGCAGTAGCCAAGTATGCTGGAAGGAGGAGGGATTTTAAGCAGGAAACAAGCAGCTGCAATTAATAATTAGCGTAGTGTCAGAAAGCAATCCAAAGGTTCAGAAGAGCATGAAGGCAGCATAGAATGTCTCTACTTTCAAGTTCATTGTCTTAAACATTCATATGTCTCTCAACACAATCAGCAGGTCAACATAAGAAAGCAATGAAAACACTAAGGCGTCCAGAAAATGTCAGCTTCATTTCAGGAAAGGTCCAAACTGCTCCATTGTATAGCTCTGCCACCTCTACTAAACCCCATTCCTACATGAACTTGCATTTAGCCATCTAAAGAACTTGACATCATCTAAGTTGCCAAAAGCATCTAAGTTGCCAAAAGCAATGGTTCACATATGGCATCAACACTGCTCCAATTAGATACCCTTGATCATTGCTAAACTTTGTGCCTCCATAACAATTTACAGTATGCTAGGTTCTATATATATATTTATCACATATTCATGAAAATTGATGTGATGCAGGACTGCCTGGAGAAATGATTCAGAGTCAAGTGATCAGTTAAAGATTATTTCATGAAATTTCAGTCTGTGTTTTGCAATGAAGATGGAAGGCTGCAACGGTGCATAACCATTTCATAGAAGCAGGGGTATTCCAAGCCACATTTCATCATGAGGGTGAAGAGATTGCCGAGAGCCATGACACTGATGACTTCACCAATGTTGTACAATCTCGTCAAGAAATCACTGCAAAAAATTTCAGTTACAACTTAATTTCTCGAGCATGAAAGATGTCCAATTCAAGCGCAAATAAACAAAAAATTCTGGAAGCGAACTCACCAAAACATGATGGGATTAGACAGCTGAGGAATAACTGTCTGATGGAGAGAGACCAGAACCTGGGTGTCCAAAGCTAGGCATGTCATTTAGTTTATAATAAATCTTTGGAAGGTCAACACAACAACCCAGCTATCAATTTAACTATAGAAAAGAAATATGTTTATGGGCGATAAATTAACTAATGCCAATACTAGAGATGATGAAGGGTACAAGGTTTTTGCTGGTAATTCCGGTAACCCAAACTACTATTTAATGTAGACCATTTTATAAGGTTCGCGAGCCAAACTGAGCAAATTTTCTGCAC
The DNA here is from genome assembly GCA_019915185.1 of Eucalyptus camaldulensis. NCBI lineage: Eukaryota > Viridiplantae > Streptophyta > Magnoliopsida > Myrtales > Myrtaceae > Eucalyptus > Eucalyptus camaldulensis. The sequence goes on from JAHSVA010000001.1 coordinate 34,761,980, forward strand.
TCCTACCTTCCTCATTCAGACTGGACCCTTAAGCTACAAGATTACTATTTAAGAGACAGAGCAATCAACAAATCCATTATTACCTCCACGGGCCCGGACTCGGAAGCAGAGCAAGACGGAAAGGGATGCGGACCGGTTTAATGAGACCGGGTCCAAAGAGGCGAGCCGCAGCACAACACCGCAACCAAGCAACGGCGAATCCAGGAGGCGAAGCCGCCGCCGCAATCAAGCGCGACACAACGGAGCAGCGAGAGCTTCGTCACCCAGTTTCCGGCGACACAGCAGACGACCTCGATCGTCGACGACGCCCTCGGCTCCGCTAGGGGGTGGCGAAACCCGGCGTCGGATCCGGGCGGCGGGACGACAGGGCCTCGTTTTTCGGGGGTTAAGGCCCGGAGGAAGAAGGTGGTGGTGCTGGTGCTGGTGCTGGTGGTGCTGGTGCTGGTGCTGATGATGATGGCGGAGTTGATCCGGAGCACGTTGGAGTGGACACAATTCGCGTGTGCATGCGATGAACGGGAGGAGGAGGGAGGAGGAGGAGGAGGAGAAGATTCGAGACGGAAGGAAAATCTCCTCCGCTTGTGCAGTGGCGGACCGAAGGGAAGAGAGAGAGAGAGAGAGAGGCGCCTGGAATGGTCGGTTAAGTGGAGAGAATGAGACAGATCGATCGATGATCTATCGATGCCGGGTAGGATTTTTACCCCTTTTTCTCGCTTTGCTGCTGATCCTACCCCACCCCGCCCCTTCTCCCCAGACGAGATGTTATACCCGGTGCTCTTCGTTGCCAATAACCAGCATCGCGGCATCTCTGGTGGCGGGTGTTTTTTTCCGCTTAAAATATTGACAGGTAGGCCGCCACGTCACCACGTGTTGTCTGAGTTAAAGAATTTAAAAACCTCTCCTCGAGAAATCCCTTTCTCTCTCTCTCTCTCTCTCTCCGCGGAAATATCTCTCTTCGTCTTCTTCCGCCTCCTCGTCCACGGCCGGCCGACCTCTCCTCCGCTCCTCCCCCGCCGTGGCCGAGCTGAGACTACCCGCCGCGTCCCCCTGGACGCCTGGACGCCTGGACGCCTTCCCCCGCCGTGGCAATTACGAAATATTCGGTTCTCACCCTCTGGACGCCTTCCCGGCTGAGAGCAAATGAACAAAAGGAATTGCGAGAAACTTCTATCTGGATTGCGACGTCGATGACCGTCCAAGTTGATCTTGATGATTGCGGCAAGGGAAGACCATGGGACTAACTTGGTTCCTTAGGGCAATCCGTTCCTAATTCAATGAACATGAGATATTATAAAAGTTTGTATCTAAGATTCCGTTTATTTCACGAAAATTATAACATTTTTTTTATAGTATTTTTCATATCTTTCAATGAAGTCGTTTTTTTCAAGAAAATGGTAATATTTTTCGATACTTAACTAAAACTGAAAATGAACTTTGGTGTAGAAGATCTAATTTGATTTTCTTAAATAGATACACCATTTGGATTGTAATAACTTGCGCATGGTTAGTCAAAAGATTGGGTTTGAGCACCAAAGCCTGGGTCTAACCTTTATAAACCCTGACCCAAGCATTGGGATCAAGTCACACAGCACCTGATCCCGAGCGTAGCCTCGAGGGGATCTAAGTGTGCGAACTAGTTTTCAAGCTTAGTCTTGATGGACTCGAGCACGTCCTTTGTGGACCTGAGCTTGGGTGTTGGGGATCCGAGCTTGAGTATCGAATCCCACATTCGGCCATTACAAACCCGGATCGGGTGCTAGGGCATCTAGCAGGGGCACTAAGGCTTCGAGTTCAGCCTTGATGGACCCAGTGTAGGCGCCAGGGATCGAAGAAACAACATTGAGGTATCCCTACCCAAGCATAGAGTTTATTGTTCAAGTACCAAAAAATATTTTTCACAAAACAAATAAAACCTAAATTCACAATGCGAAATCATAGGTCGAGTCAGGTCATGTAACGGGTTGACTAAAAAAAGTTCGCCATCTCGCCATCATTTGACGTTCGACTCGGGCATGCCATTATCAAGGTAAATGTGGCCAGTTTCTAAACGCAGGCAATGCAATAAAGAAAAAGAATGCAAGGCTATGCGATATTTGATATTTTCGTTGAGGGTTCAAATTCTTTTGCTATCAACGAATTCGAACCCTAAATTTTATCAAATGCATGACAAACTTTTGGGCAAAAAATTTCGGTGTCCCACACACCAACATCCTCAAGTCATTATTACTTTCTTCCTTTATACAAACAACACCCACATCATTATATAGCATCCTACAGTAGACTCTTTCAATGGCCCTTCTTGTTTGACATGTACAAATTGCCAAAGCATGCAAGTTGAGAGGCACCCAACATTCACTTCCAATAGTATCGTAATGATACTACTTCACTTTCAAATAGTACATGAATCATCGGTGTTTCAAATATTGTAATGATACTACTATCTTACTACTATGATAAGTGTAATGATAAATTTTTACTTCTTCCCCGAAAGCTTAAATGCATCTTGTAAAAATCTTCCAATTAACACCAACAATCCTACCCAGCCGTAATGTAACCATTTCTCCACTAAGTGGGGCCGGAATAAGGTAATCGTATAAACAGGGAGAGAAAACCCCATTCACCACGAAGATGGTGAGATTATAAGCATATCACACATATTAGATGAAAGACTAAGAGCATGTTCGCTTGCTTTTAAAAGAAAGGAAATGTCAAAATTTAAAGCATTACTCGAATTAGAGAATATTATGAAAAAAAAAAAAATTGCTGACAAAAAATATCGGCAAATAATATGTGAATCTACGCTTCAATACGTGAGCATTGTGGAGATTTTAGGAGTTTTATATTCGGGAAAAAGCAAAGTGCATGAGTCTGCCCCGCGATTTATATTCAGCGAAAGGTAAAAATAAAACGGGTCTTAGTGGACTGGAATCGAAAGAAGAACAAAAGAATAAAGCCAAGCGTTTTTTTTTTTTTAAATTCAAATAATAAAAATATTTAAAATCTAATTTTTTAAAAAATATATTGTAAAAATTATTTATGTCAGCGATGATCGTGTCACGTATGACAATATTAAAAGACCCACGCAAAAGTAGCAAAATCTTAGGTAAAAATAATACTTAGCGTGGATTTCTTTGGAGGATAAATCTATAAGAATTCACGTCAGCGATTTTCAACCAAAATATACCAAATGGATTCAATTGGCAAAAAAAGGTCAAATGATTTAAGATTAAATTGATCAAATTGAAATGTTTATGACTAACTTAGTGCATAATACAATAAATTTAGGATTTTTTTATATTTTTCCCCATCAAAAAGAGAGGAAAATGCAAGTTATAGAAACCCCAAACAATGAGCCTTCGGGCGCAACATGTTGGTTGAGTTTGCACGACCCTCGCACCATGGCCTCTCTAGCATTAAGCAAACACAATGAAGAGCTCGCCTGGGATCCTGCAAGGTGAGGACTGGTGAACCCAAGCGACACTCATCAGACGGCGACGATGGCAACGATGCCACGATCATTCTCATTTCTCATCGCGTATGCTAAGGGTGATCCGGTCCCACCTAATAATTGGAGACCGGACCGATTCCCAATTTCTGAAATTGAGGATGGGCGGTCCATTCTCCGGGCTGTCCAATGTAACTGGAACCGTGAAATAGCCGTTCATTTGGATTGCCATATCGTCCCCGATCGTCTCGATTTAGTCCCTCCAACTCGCTCGCCAATTTTAAGAAGAGACAAATGTCCCCAAATCGACGAGCTCTCTACGACTCATGTACTGTAAACTAGACTACGAAGCGAAAATCAAAGGATAAACGAACTATTCGCAAGAAATGAGGCGGAGGAGGAGACTTTCCTACCGGTACGAGAGGAGTTTTCTGACGCATTGAGAGTCGTCTTCCGACTTGCCTACTAGTTTGAGAGTAGAGGCATGACCGGCGAGAGGCGATTACCGTGAGAGCTCAGAGGCGAGAGGGAAAGAGCGAGGCGTGAGAGCTGAGCGACGAGCGAGCCGAGCGTCAAGTGAGGCGCGAGAGGCGAGAGAGGGAGACCTAGGCGCGAGAGGCGAGCGTCGAGCGAGGCGTGAGAGCGTGTGTGCGTGCGCGAGAGGCGATTAGGGGTTCATTGCGAAAGAGGAGAGGGAGAGAGCAGAGAGGCGTGCGCCCGTGAGAGGCGAACGGGAAACTGGCAAATAGAGGTGTTAAAATGGATCATAAACCCATTTATGACCCATTTAAATCTTAAATGGGTCATAAATGGGTCACTTGTTTATAACAAAAGATAGTTAAATGGGTTTCACAATTAAAGGTTTAAGATAGGTGGGTCTTAAGTGGGTTTTAAATGGGTTGGGTTGAGAACTCATCTTTAACAAAAACATTATAATCCCTCCCTTCTCTCTTTAACTTTATAAAAATCGAAATTATAATTTTTTTATTTTTATTTTCTCTTTTCTTTTTCTTCCTTTTTTTTTTTTTTATCTTTCTCCTTTTTTTTTTCTTTTTTTTTCTTTCTCCTTCCTCTTTCTGGTCGCCGGCACGGTGACGGCCGGCGACTGACATGGCGAGCCTCGAGCTCGCTGGCGTCGGGCGAGCTCGAGCTCGCCGGATCTAGCAAGGCGGAGGCCTTGCTGACGCTTGACGAGGCTCGAGCCCGTCGACGTCAGGTGAGGCTCGAGCCTCGAGCTCGCCGATGTCGGGCGAGGCAGAGGCCTTGCCGGCGTTGGCGAGCTCGAGGCTTGCCAGATCTGGCGAGACTCGAGCTCGCTGGTGTCGGGCGAGGCTCGAGCCTCGCTAGTTTCGGCGAGGGGCGAGTTCGAGCTCGCCGGCTGACGTCATGGCCGGCGGCCGACCAAAGAAGGAGAAGAAGGAGAAGAAAAAAGAGGAAAAGAAAATAGAAAAATAAAAATAAAATTATATTTTAAAAATAAATTTTAATTTTAATTTTTTTAAAAAATAATTAAATTTCGATTTTTTAAATAATTATTTTAAAATTTATAAAAATTTTCCATTAAATTTATATTGTATAAAACTATTTTAACAATACAATTTAAAAAAAATAATATATATAAAAGCTTGGAAGTATTTTAATAATATAATCTTTAAAAAAACATAGGAATAAGTTTTTCTAAATTTGTTAAATATGAAAGTATTTTATTAATATGAGTTGGGTCGGGTCGGGTATGGGTTGGGTATGGGTCAGGTCGGGTTTGGGTCGAAAAATTTATATTAAGCATAAATGGGTCATAAATGGGTTAATGGGTCAATTTGGGTCGGACCATTAATGACCCGACCCAAACCCGACCCGACCCACCCGTTTAACGGCTCTACTGGCAAAGAGGATAGGATTAGGGCATGTGAGAAATAAAATTAAATATATAATGACCAAGCAGTCTAATAATCATTTGACTGAAAATCACTTATTCTAATTTTATGAAACCGTGGATCAAACGAATACTCCAGGAATTGCCCAGAACCAGCCAATTCAATCTGATCAGGTCAATGTTACCATCGAAGTTTTAGAAAGAGAACGGGTATGGCTTCTTTAAATTTCTCTTTTCCTTGTTTTGCTAAATTCGTGGAGATTACTTCTCATTTTCTCTTCTTGTTTTTTTTTTTTTTTTTTGTTCACAAAGCTAAAACCTTTTCATACCCAGTTCCGAGATCCCCCCTTTTGGCTCGTGCAATTCCATTTTTCTAGTTGCAGGTAACCGATTTCTTTCGAAAACTTTTTTTTTTGTGCGTTTTTAAATTTGGTCGCGATCTGTGTTGCAATTGGTTCTTTTATGTGGGAGGGAGCACTTTGATGTGGAGCTAATGCGACTGTTTAGTTCATTCTGGGCTTATACGGGTTCCGGAAGAACTACGGATTTTACTAGGGACCATGGAGACTTCGTATGTGCAGAGTCGGTGAAAAAGTTCATACATTACGAGTTTTCTATGCTCATAAGCAGGTCTTGGAGCAAAATTACTGCCATCGGCCATGAAGATCCAGATAATCTTGAGCCGAATACTCCTAATATGGATGGGCCATGTTGCTCCCTGAATGGACTTATGCATGGATGATGTGGCACAACTAGTGTATGTAATATTTTCTTCCCTGGCTTGACCATGTAAAGCTGAAGCATCTTTGACCGAAAAGGAATAGAGAAGAGAGATGCCAAAAAAAAAAAAAAAACGACTGGTCAGGAAAAGGTAACAAAAACTCTCAAATAATGCCCCAACAAATTAAATCAAAATTTTAGTTTATGTAACCAAAAAATCAAATTTGTATTATGATACATTTATATTTATCATGATTTGTCAAATACCGTCACTAAAAATCCAACGTGGCTCCTTATTTGGAGCATAAAAGGTCAACAGAATTGATATGGCATTTACTAGGTATAAGTGATTTTTTTTACCAAAATTTATCCAAATGGAGCTTTGATTCAACTTAGGCGAGTGATTATGAGTTCAAATTGTTCTAAATCCAGGGTTGCATGTGTTGTCTAGTGTTTTTCTTGCTCCATGAGTATGCCCTTATGAGATTTTTTGCCTTTTTGGCTCGTCAAGACTCTTGTTTAGAGTTTTTGCTTCATGGCCAATGTTTTATAAGCTCTCAAAATTGCGTTTCTTAGCTTTACAAGTTGTGGTTTTTTATCTTACATGCTCATTGGAAGAAATGGTTTATGTTTTGCATTATGAGATTTTTCACATTTTCAATATTTTTGGTACATCTAAATCTCACGGGATGTCTATAATTTGATCAGGATTATCCATCGATAGTATTTTATAACTTCAGTTCAAATGTAGTAGTTGAAGGTACCATTGGGACCTTGGGACTGAGATATTGGTATGAACTTGGTGCAAAGGCCATCATACCTAGATGTAATGTGCTTATTCGGTTTGCTTGCCATGATCAATTTGCCAAGTGCATCGTTTCTGTTGTGCTGCATATGCCTTTGGATGCCAGGGCATGAAGATTACAATAAGATTATGACCCAAGTTATGAAGGAGGAGACATCTTCATCTCGGCTTTCTCTGTAGTCGTGCTAGCTACGATTCTCATAGCTATCGATTTTACACCACCTATTAGGGGAGTGATTACGAGTTCACACTATTATATTGACCAATCACATTGTTCAATTCTGTGTTAGTATTGTAAATTGTTTTGTGCTAGAATATGAATTGCTCGATTGTATTGGACAAGTTGATGATTGCGGTTTTTTCAAATGGACTGATCATAAGCCCTCATCTCATGAGAAGGAATTGATTTGTGGATTGATCAATAAAAATAAAGGGTTGGAAAATAGAACTGAAAGTATGAAAAGTCAGTTGAAGTGTTTGAGGAGAAAGCCCACTTTCTCCAAATGCAACTAGGAGTAAGCGACAAAATAACAAGATACAAGTGGAAGCATCTCAACTGGAAGCAAAGGGAAAAATATACTTTGAGAGGCATAGTGGTGTTGATCGGATTGATGTGCGCAATGCCGGTGTTGAAGTTGGAAAAAAAAAAAAAAAAACACCGTTCGTTGCCTTGGACTGGCAACAATGTTGGATTGGGGATGGTGGTGTTTTTTGTCTCTCTTTTTTGCTTCTATATAGTGTCACTAGAGGGTAGATGCTAGGGACGATCAATCTTATGATGCAAATAAACCGAAACTATGTTACACTGTCTGGCAAATCCAAGTTCAACTATGGTTGATTGTATTAGAAATTCCAAGTTCAACTGTATTCAATTATATTAGCAAATCGAAGTTCAACTGTGTTCCATTGCCTGTAGTGATAGATTTCTTATTCCGTATGGTGCATATCTATTTTACATTCCTTTAGTAATACTGTCATTTTTCTACTGTTGTCTATGTTTTGATCTATTATTATCATGTCACGCAAACTGAAAAGATAAAAGGATTTAGGTTCTTAAGCTTTTAATGACTATTGTGGTCCTGATTTATTTTATTTTTTTGAACGGAAACCCAAATAGTATTAATACGAACAACCGATACAACCAGCGGCTATAGCATCCGCGCATAATAGATTCAAGAGAGGAGAGGGCGTAAGAAGGGCCCAATTACAAGTCAAACGATTGCTATTATGGGCCTTACAGGCCTAGTCGGCTACCGTGTTGGCTTCCCTCGGACAGAACCCTAGCGATAGATTGGAGAATAGGGTTAACAGGAAGGCCGCCTCTGAGAAGAGAGCGTGATCCGTCCATGGCGGCTTTGCCCGGCGATTCAGCGTTTCTACCATGGTGAGGTTGTCCGATTCGACGAGGATCTATGCGTTTTGGAGCCCCTGTTGTAGGAGATGTCTGAGCAAGAAGGACAAGACCTGGATCTCGACCTACAGAGCAGAGGATGCAGCAACAGCTATTGAAAAACCATCGATAAGTCGGCCTTGGTGATTCCTCCAAATACAAGATATACTGCCTTGATTGCTTCCCTGATGATACGAACCGTCTATATTAACCTTCAAAACCCCGGGATCAGGGGGATGCCAGAGAGAAGCTTGATCTTTGACCGAGAATTCTTGGTGTGTGCAGGAGGCCGAAGACAACCGATCTACCTGGGCATGAATTAGAGCCGCTTCTACAACCTGATTCGGATCGGGAAAAGTTCCCCTGAAAAGGAAACCATTTCAGGCTCGCTAGATCTGCCACAGAACATTGGAGATAAGCGCCATTCGAGATAAGCGGTTTCCATCTCCTACCGTGGACACAATCCATGATTCCATACGCTGAATATTGTTGGGGATGAATGAGACCTCAATCTTGGAATGTGTCCACACCCGATTAGTCCACGAACAGAGTAGGAACAGATGTTCTAAAGTTTCTGGAACCTATTTTTTACATAGTAAGCAGCAGGGGCTTTCTAATATATGTCTTCTATACAGGTCGTCTCTCGTCGCTAAGGAGTTGCTACAAATGGACCAGAGAAAGATACGGATCTTGGGTGCTGCAGGCATCTTCCCGTTGTTGCGCCAAAGCCAGGTAGGAATTTGGTACGATGTAGAAGCACCAGAAGTTAGAATGCCTGCTTTTGTGTGTGTGATTGAATGATATGCTGATTTGACCGTAAATGTGCCTTGTTTAGTTGCTGTCCATATGAGTGCATCTGTAGTGAAGTTAGATCTGAGTTAGATGTCTGTGATCTATTGAATGATGGGCAAGTCGAACAAATTGTGCAATAAATCTATCTTCCATGAACTGGTAGACTGATCAATAAGATCAGCTACTAAAAGAGGTTCTTCTAGGGCTTTTGATCCACCTAGAATACCCATAGATAGCCATCTGTCTTCTCTAATGTTAATGCATTTGCTATTGTGGTCCTGATTGGACGGGAGTGATTTCACTGGAGATGAAGAAAAAAAGAAACAGAACCACCATCACCAGTTAAATGCTTCAAATGAGGTCTAAAAGCCTCACTTCATTTTAGCAACCAAGTTGGTGTGTGGTTCAGATAAATAGAACAAAGGGGACATTGCAAGCAACTTAGATGATTATAATAGAGAAAAACCAAACAGACATTAACAACCAGGTCGGTATACAGTTCAAACAATAGAAAAAAGAGGAAATTACGACCAAGTATAATGATCACAAAACATCCATCACAGCCAACAACAATCACAACCATATGCCGTTGTTCCATTAGCCTTTGCCGATAAATCCAGTAACTCTTGCTGCCAATCATCAGGAATACCAGCCGTAAATAGAGCAGTTTCTGATGGATTGAATCCAGATAGGGTCCTAGATAGGCCAAAAACAGAGAGCGCAACCCCCTTTCATCTCCATGGCAGCATCGCTCTTTGATCGCCGAAGCTAGGGCACTTTTGCCCTCTTTTCCTTTTCTTCACATTCGGCATTGTAGACGGGCTACGAACTTCATAGTCGATTGGGTTGCTAAGTCCCATGGGCTTTTTATGCTTCCCAACAATTGGCCCGTTTTTCCCCCTTCCCAGCTTTTACATCTTTTGTATGCCGAAGCTATAACTAGCAGTTGTATTTATACCACTTAATCTACAATAGCGCTGTTTTCGACCAAAAAAAAAAAAAAAAACCTCCAAAGAACATGTAGTAGTTTCCCAGGTCTGAACGATTTAATTGAGTCCCCATCTATTGTAGGAGATCTCCATATGATCTTATCAGCAATCTCTAAATTGGGATGGATACCACAAAGTGTTCAACCATACTACTATAAATCACATTTTCTTCGAACTTCACGAAGCCACCCAAGTGGAGTCAAATTAAGAAATGGCGTTCCAACTGCAACAAAATAGCACAAATCCATGTTTATATTCTCTATATGATAGTAGAATTATCTTTAAGTGACAACGGGAGCAAGCTCAGGTTAATATACTTAATGAATAAGTATCAATTCACTTAAATCAATAAGCTATGCACAAACTGCACAATAAGGGTGTGCATGGAAACGTTTCTAAGAAACGTTTCCGGCACACTTCTGTACGGAAATTGTTCCCCGGAACAAAAAAGGAACAGAAACGCGTTTGGTTGCGTTTTTGTTCCTTTTTTGTTTTTTTGTTTCTGGAACGAAATAAGAACAGAAAAAAGAAACAAAAAAAAGTTGTTTCTCGCTCCAGAAACGTTTCTTCAAGAAACGTTTCTCTCTCTCTTCTTCTTCTCTTTTTCTTTTCTTCTTCTTTTTTTTCCTTCTTTTTTCTTTCGCCGGTCGCCGGCCTCGGCCATGGCCGGCGACCGGCCGTCGAGGCTCGGCGTCGCCGGCGCGGGCGAGGCCGAGCCTCGCCATGGCTGGGCGAGCTCGAGCTCGCCCAGATCCGGCGACGCTCGGCCTCGCCGAATCTGGGCGAGCCCGAGCTCGCCCAGCCATGGCGAGGCCGAGCCTCGCCCAACCATGGTGAGGCTCGGCCTCGCCGAGGGCCGGCGAGCCTCGCCGTGGCTGGGCGAGGTTGTCGGCCCCGTCGGCCGGTCGCCGGAGGCCGGTGACCGGCCGGAAAAAAGAAAAAATAAAAAGAAAGGAAAAAATAAAAAATAAAATAAAAATGTTTAAAAAATTAAAAGAAATAAAAAAAGAATAAAATTTACCAAATGTGTTTCTGTTCATTTTTTATTCCCGGACCAAACGTTACCAAACGCATTCTTTTGTTCAAAAATTGTTCCCCGGAACAGAAACACTTTTTTTTGTTTCTGTTCCTTGGAACAAAAAAAGAACAGAAACGTTACCATTCGCGCCCTAAATATCAAATTCTAAAAAATTGGATGTGTTAATATCAGGGAAAATTATTTATAAAATCCTAAACCTATTATATATTTGTCAATTTACTCTTATACCTTTTAATTTTGTCAATTCAGTCTTGAACATTTTCGCTTTTTGTCAATTAAATCCATCTAGTTAATTTTGGCGAGAAATTGCTAACAAGGACACTAGTGGAATCATGTAGGATTGTCGGTACTGACATAGACAAAATTTAATAATATTTTAATATTTTTGAATATTTTATTTTTTTTTATTTTTTTCTCTTTTTTCTTCCTTTTCTTTTTTTCTTCTTCTTCCTTTGACCAGTGGCCGGAGGTCGGCCATTGCCCATGCCAAGAGTTCGCCTGCTATAGGTAAGGCATAGCTGAGCGAAGGCAAGCTTCGGTAAGGGGTTGACCTCACCTCACCCAAGCTAGGCAATGCCAACCCTCACTCAAACTAGGCGACATTGGCCATCGCCCAGGCTAACGTGGCCTCATCGAACATTAATCAGGCAATGCCACCTTGGCCTAGGCGACAGCTAGCTTCACCAAATCTGGCCTGGGCGATGGCCAACATCGCTTGGCCCAGGGAGACCACCCTAGTTTGGGTGACGGGCAGCATCGCTTGGTTTGGGCGAGACGAGGCCTTCCTTGGCTTGGGCGAGGCGAGGCCAACCCTTATTGGGTCTCGTCGAGGCTTGCCCTCACCTAGTCGCACCTCGCCTATGGTGGGTGAGGCCAATCAACTTGGCATGGCCGATGGCAGCCACCAACTAGAGGAAGAAGAAGAAAAAAAGAAACGGAAGAAAAAAGAGAAAATTAATTAGAAAATTATTTAAATATTCAAAAAAATATTAAAATATTATTAACATTGTCCAAATCAACACAAGCAATCTTATGTGGCACCGCCGGCGTCCACTTCAGCATTTTTTTGCCAAAATTGACTAAATGAACTCAATTGGTAATGAGTGAAAAGATTTAGAACTAAATTGGCAAGTTAAAATATTTATAATTAAATTGACAAAAATGTAATAGTTTTAGGACTTTTTGGATAATTTTCCTATTAATATCACATAGAATATTTCATTTAAAAAACAGTAGAATGAATAGGGATCGCATTCAAATGTTCATTCAATACCTTTGTATGCTTAGCTGCACTCCTTTTACTTAAATCATGAGACGTTAGGAGCTAAAAAGTCCTCCTTTATTTTTATTTTTGTTGCCCACGTCTTGACAATTTACAGTTTATACCACGAGGACAAAGTCAAAAGATGCTGCAGATCAGCTCAAAAAGGCGGGAAAATTCCAAAATGGGACCCGAAGTACCCTCTTTTTCTCAAATAAAGGTCTGAAGTGAACATTGTTTCAAATAGGGACCCGAAATGCCATCACTTTCTCAAATAAGAGCCTGAAGTGGATGCTGTTTCAAATGAGGACCTAAAGTGATTATGTTTGTTTCAAATAAGGACCTGACTTTTCGGCGATCAAGGGTATTTTTTTCTTTTGCGATTTTCTGCCTTCTTTCTTTCCTCTTTTTTTTTTTTTGGGGAAAATTTCAAAAAATGACCCAAATTGCCCTTAATTTCTTAAATAAGAGCCTGAGGTGGACTTTGTTTCAAATAATAACCTAAAGTGGCTTTGGTTGTTTCAAAATATGGGCCCCACCTCGCCAGTTGCCGACTAGCTAAATTTTTCGACCGGTCAATGGTATTTTCGTCATTTGGCATTTTCCCCTTTTTTTTCCCTTTTTCTTTTTCTGGTTCTTCTTCTTCCTCATTGTTGATGGCTACCGGCCATCAGCGATGCCCACAAAGGACTGGGCGAGGGTCACCTTCGCTGGTGAGGGCCATCCACACTAGCCATAAGTGAGGGATGGCATCGCTTGGGCATGGCAACCCTCACCTAGGGGCCATCTACGAGGTTGGCCCTCGCTAGCTACTAGTAAGGACCGGCATGGGCAGCCCTTGCCCAGCCCTCTGTGGGCATCGTCAGTGGTCGGCTGGCCACTGGCGAAGAGGAAGAAGAAGAACCAAAAAAAAAAAAAAAAAAGAGGAAAGAAAAAAAGGCGGAAAATGGAAAGACAAAAATACCCTTGATCACCGAAAAGTCAGGTCCTTATTTGAAACAAACATAACCACTTTAGGTCCTCATTGAAACAATAGCCACTTCATGCCCTTATTTGAGAAAGTGATGGCACTTCGAATCCTTATTTGAAACAATGTTCACTTCGGATCCTTATTTGAGAAAAAGATGGCACTTCGGATCCCATTTTGGAATTTTCCCGGTTTCAACCTAAAGCTCAAAAAACACACACCAAAAAGGAGGAATGGATGGGCTTACGCCCATCCATTGGCTCGGCCTGGCTGGAGGTTGTCTTCAACCTCCAGTCGGGTCCTGAATTTCCTACAAACCGGGTCACATGACCCGGTTTCGACTTGAAGCTCAAAAAACACACACCAAGTTAATTTTTCTTGAAATTTATTCATGGTTTTTGCTTCTAACATCAATATAATTTACTAGAATGAATTAAACGAAGAAATAAAAGGAGTAAATCTCCACATATAAACTTCAAAAATTCGGATCTAAGCCTCCCATGACTGAAAATTCGGTTTTCTTGAATTTAAGCACTAAAAACTTACCTTAATGCAATAAAATGATGCTAAAACATATATATATATATATAACAATACCCATGTAACAATTTACAATGAACATCAATCAATTGCAGGAATTTGAAAATTCTAGAACTTTTTCATGTATAAACTCTAGAATTTCAACTCTAAAATTCTCTTTCAATTTTCAAAGAAATTATACAAATTATATATGGTTGGAAATATCTCGACATGTAGAACAAAATTTTTATGGTTTCAGGATTAATTGAGCAAAAAAATCTACATGAAAAAATAATGCCCATATTCGGCTCAAAGAGGAAATTTTCAAATTTTGTTCATAAAAAAAAAAATGGGTTCTACGATCATATATGACTAGTTCCGATACCACATGTCGAAAATTATTCACATAAGCAATTAATTAATCAAGAAGAATTGAATCCATATATGATTGTAAAATACCGAGATCAATAACTACAGCGGAATTAAAACGTACATGTTTGAGTTAGAAAATCAGCGATCTATTAGAATAACTCTCCATGACTTTTTAAACTCATTCTTCTTCTCCAGCCTGGTAAGATCTTCTGAGAAATGCAGCTCGGATAGTTAGAAATATTACCATCCTAGCTCTATTTGGTTTTATCTAGAGCGTCTCTAGGCTCTGAACTAAGAATCCGAGTGGTTTTCTGTTAGAAGGTTGTCCCTGAAAGCTTTGAACTTAAGAGGTTCACCCACTGTGGGAAGACATACTTATAGGAATCTGATTCCGTTCTCCCTGATTCTAAGTCTAAGACCATTCAATGGCTTTCAATTGGACTAAAACAACTGCTAGATATAACTTATCTTTTTATAAACTAGAGAGGGGATCTAGTAAGCTTAATCATTAACCAAATTTGGCATGTTTTTAATATATGCCAAAATCCAATTCAATAAGATTACTTTAGAGTTTAATAATTATTGAAATATTCATTAATCTGATTATTTAAAATAAAAAATTAATTAATTAATATAAGCTTATATTATAAGAAACTTCTAACATGGATTTCGATGACGAAAAGTGCAATCAAAAGAGAAGGCACGAACCTAGGGAAAAGTGCCATTGTTGCTGAAAAGGGAGCTGAGAACTTCGGGGAAAGCAGTTACATCTATTCAAAGTTCTTATCTGCCTTGAACTTAAAAAAACCTTATCTGACCGCTGACGTGTCTGGTGGTCCACTGACGAGGTGTAGAGGTATCCAGAGCATATGCTAAAAAGATTCCTTATCAAAGGCAACAAAATCATTAAAAGGACTGGCCACCCAAAAAGTGGCGAAAGCATTCTTACGTGCAAAACCCGTCAATTAAGGTGTCCGTCATTGTCGAAGTCACGGATCTCACTTATGACTGTTATGGTCCGGATTAGAGGAGAGGCGCTTGACTAGAGATGAAGAAAAAAAGAAACGGAACCACCATCTCCAGTCGTATGCTTTAAACGAGGCTTAAAATCCTCTCTCCATTTAGAACTTGGATCATTACAACAGTAAAAACCAACTGGCCATTAGCAACCAAGTTGGTGTATGGTCCAGAGAAACAGAAGAAAAGAGGAAATTACGACCCACTCTAATGATCACAGAACATCCATCACAATCAACAGTGATCGCAATCACACGCCGTTGTTCCATTAGTCTTTGCAGATAATTTCGGTAACTCTTGCTGCCAATCTTCAGGAATACCAGCTGTAAATAATGCAGTTTCGGATTGATTGAGTCCACATAGGGTCCTAGACCGGCCAAAACAGAGAGCACAGCCTCCAAAAAACATGCAGCAGTTTCCCAGCTCCGAACGATTTGATGGAGTCCACATCAGAAGAAGATATCCATATGATCTTATCACAAATCTCTGAATTGGGATGGTTAATACGAAGTGTCCAACCATACCGCTATAAATCACATTTTCTCCGAACTCCAAAAAGCCACCCAAGTGAGGTCAAATTAATAAATGGCGTTCCATCTGCAACAAAATAGCAAAAAACCCATGTTATAGTCACTATATGATGGTAGAACTATCTTTAAGTAACAACATGGAGCAAGCTCAAGTGAATCTACGTAAGAGATAAGTATCAATTCACCAAACTCAATAAGCTATACACAGATTGCACAAGAAACATCAAATCCCAGAAAATTAGATTTGGTTAATATCACGTAGACCAATTCATTTGAAAAACAGTAGAATAATAGGGATCGCATCTAAATATTCATTCAAAGCCTTTTGCTTGCTTAGCTGCACTCCACTTACTTAAACCATGAGATATTAGGAACTAAAAAGTCCTTTTAGTTTTATTTTTGCTGCCCACGTCTCGACAGCTTATGTGACGGCCCGAGCAATGGTCTTTGGACATGCGCAAGGAAGGAGTCCCTCTGTTGTCCTACATCGCCTAGGGAGGGAGGTCTTGGTTAGCTTATAAGGCTTGGGTCCCTCTAATCTGTGTAACACGTTTTAAAATTGTGAGGGAAAAGACCGTGGTTAGAATGGCGGTTCATCCGCGCCAAGGCAGGTGACCCAAAGCGGAGAATATTACACAGTGGAGACCCGGGATGTTACAAATGGTATTAGAGTCGACTCCCGACCGCATATAGGGCCACAGCAAGAAAACTGTTCTGACGCCCGTGGGGCCACAGTGATAACGCTTTTTTATTAAGAGGTGGAGAGTGTGATGGCCCGAGCAATGGTCTTCGGACGTGCACAAGGAAGGAGTACCTCTCTTGTCCCACATCGCCTAGAGAGGGAGGTCTTGGTTAGCTTATAAAGCTTGTGTCCCTCTAATCTGTATAACGCCTTTTAAAGCCGTAAGGGAAAAGACTATGGCTGGGATGGCGGTTCGTCCGCACTAGAGCGGGTGAGCCAAAGCAGACAATATTACACGGTGGGGCCCGAAATGTTACAGCTTACATTTTATACCATAAGCATAAAGCCTAAAGTTCAACTCTCGAAACAATCACCAAATGAATCGGGAAAGAGCAAGGTTGGAATTCAGAATCACTATAGTAGCCTAACAAGGAAATCAAGGTACACCCACATCAACCAAAAAAAAAAACTCGTTAGGTTATTGATGAATCGAGAATGCCAAGAATATGATGGCTTTGAATAATCGAATCGAGTTCCTTCCATGAAGCAATCGTAGGTTTCAAGAAATCATGGAAGAACCCTAGACCCCAGATCATAAATCGTGGCAGAGAGAGTTTAGCTACGAATTGGGCAGGAAGAGACTTTATAGCCATGAATTTTGCTACTTTCCATGGAGCAATCAATATTTTGTCTAGTTATAGTGGAGCAGCAACCGAGAGAGATGGAGAGCAACCGACTGCCATGAAAAACCCTAAACCCCAAAACAAGAGAGATGAAGAGCACGGCACCATTCCATTTATATCCAAGGGAAATAGCTCCTCTTCCCACTTACTCCATATGGGCGCCGCGTTAGTACCATTTGCATTCCATCGTCCACTTAGGCCCTGTTTATTAACGTTCTTTTTTCTTTTTTTTTTCTTTTTATGAACAAAAATCCTGTTTTTTTATTTCAGGAAATAAAAAAAGAATAGAAATACATTTGTTTACGTTTTTGTTCCAAATATATTTTTTTGTTCCTAGGAACAGAAACGAAAAACAAAAAAAAACATGTTTCTGAAACAATTTTTAATAACAAATTTTCTCTCTCCTCTCTTTTTTTTTCTTCTTTTCTTTTTCTTTTTTCTTTGGCCGACGATGCCATCGAGGTCTGGCGACCTCTCCGGAGTGTCATCGGCCCTCGGCGAGGCTCGTTGGCCTAGCGGTGGCCCGGCGAGGCCAAGCCTCGCTGTGGCTGGGCAAGCTCGGGCTCGCCTAGATCCGGCGAGCCTGAGCTCGCCCAGCCAAAGCAAGGCCAAGCCTCACCGGCACGGGACAAGGCTGGGCGAGGCCACCGGCCCTCGTCGGCCAGTTGACGGCCATGGCCAAGGCCGGCAATCGGCCAAAAGAAAAAAAAAAGAATAAAAAAAAAGAAAGAAAATAAAAATTAAAAAATTAAAAGAAACAAAAAAAGAACACAAATTTACCAAAGGTGTTTCTGTACATTTTTTTATTCTCGGAATAAGTTTACCAAACGCCTTCTTCTGTTCAAAAATTGTTCCAGGGAACAGAAATAGTTTTATTTCTGTTCCCTAAAACAATTTTCGAACAGAAACATTATCAATCGTGCCCTTAGCCGCTATGTAGAATTTTTAACGACACTCATCCACATTCAGAACAGATAGTAAAAATGTCCCAGTAGGGTTGGGGTATTTCTATAATCTATGATCTCTGCAAAGATCCACTTCAACAGTGTGGACTCCAATCTTGCTATGACTCCTTGAACTCCACGCTGATCGAATCCACGAACGGGTTGCCAATAGCTTCGAATGCGGCCCGAGAGAGGACCAAATCAGCGCCGGTCACGGACTGCCTGGGGGCGGCGGCGGAGGACTCATCCGAGAGGGCGTAGTCGACGACCTTGACCCGGATAGTGCTGGCGCCGGGTTTGCAGTGTCCAGGGCCAGACTGCGCGTTGCTGATGCACCGCACCTCGTACTCCCTGTCGCACGCTGCCCCAGGGTCCCATAGTCCGTCGCCCACGGCCGCGAACAGGTTGCTCTCCGGGAACTGGGATGAGCCCTTGCCGTAGCACTCCGTCCCTGAATCAAGGGCAAGAAAAAGGTTTATATGGCAAAGCTCTTTTCTCCTTCTCTTCTTCTTGTTATTAGGGGGGGTTCGAGACTTACGATCATAGGGAGGGCCGTAGAACGAAGCCGTGCCAACCTCGCCGAGAGCCACAGGGACGGTCGCCGAGAGCACGGAGGCCACGAGGAGGAGGCGGAGCAGACGATGGGGTTGTAAAAGACTCCTGGTCGCCGTTTTTTTACTGGACTCCTCCTTCAAGACAAAGATTATTTTTTATAATAATAAAATATGTCACGCCCACGCGTACCTGGAAAGAATGGCACAAGCCCCAATTGGCGACCTTACCTTTACGACTTACGTGCTTCTTAAAGTAAATTTTTAGGATGAAATTAATGTTTCGCACTTTTACGCTGAAAATGTTTGATATTTTTATTTTCTCTTTTTTCTTTTTCTTTTAACTATTTTTCTCATTTTCCTTCTTATTCTTAGGCCAGCAGGCCTTAGGCGAGCCCGACCCTCAGCGACCAGCGGAAGGGAAAAAATATATATAAAAATAAAATAAAAATAAAAATTATTTGAATTTTTTTATTTTTTATTTTTTCATGAAATAAAATCACTTGCCAAATGATATCTAAACACCAAAAAACATTTTTAACAACATATCACCAAACAAAAGAAAATTATCTACTTTTCCGAAAGTTGATTTTCCGGAAAATGCACCCTTAATGCCTTTCTTATACATATCGCTATCTTAACCCAACCAATAGAGCCAACATTTAACCAAAATAAAAGGTATATCTGCTGCCAAAAGTGCAGCTCAGACAAAATAGATAAGCACCAACCCTACAATCCATCCTTTCTCACTAGACAGTACAAAATGTCTTTAGGTCAATTATTAAGAGGTAGTATATCCGAATATGGTGAAGCCATTTTCTCCCAAAGTGGGGTTGGAATAAAAGAATCGTAGGAGGAGGTGAAAAGAGTTCCAGAATATTTCAGGGAACTTATAAAACCACTCACCGCAAAGCTGGTGAGATTGTATGCATAGCACACACATTGGATCAAAGAATAAGAAATGTTCGTTTGCTTCCAAAATTTAAAACATTATTAGGATCTCAGAAAATTATAATGTGAATCTACATGTCAAAATTTGAGTATTGAGGAGGTTTCCAGAGTTCTATATTTGAAAAAAAAAAGAAAAAAAAAAAAGCAAAACGCATGAGCCCCACGATTTATATCAAGCAAAAGGTAAAACTAAATGCGACGGTTATTAAGGGACTGGAATTAAAAAAAAAGAACAAAGAAATTAACCCAGGTGCAAAGCCGAGGTACGTACCCTGTGCACCAATGAAGGATGCTGTCGTAAGAGATTGTGGATAGGAGAAACAATAACCAGCGCCCCAGCTGGAAGCACAGAGGGTGCTAGTTGAAGCCCGGAGAGTGCTAGTCGACTCATTTTCTTCGCAAAAGCAGCAGCAAGGAGGGGTGATTTTATGAAGGAAACAAGCAGCTGCAGTTAATAATTACCGGAGTGTGAGAATGCAATCCAAAGGTTCCGAAGTGCATGAATGCCGCATAGATGTCCCTACTTTCAAGTTCATCATCTTAAACATTCATATATGTATATCTCTCGACAAAATCAGCATGTCAACATAAAAAAGCAATGAAACCACTAAAGCGAACAGAAAATGTCAGCTTCATGTCAGGAAAGGTCCAATTCACTCGATTATTGCTACGACTTCGCCATTTATGGAGCCGCAGATCGCAGCTCCAGGAACTAGAAGTCGCAGTTCTTGGACCTTCGCGTCTCCTCGGCTCGCTAAGGGCTGTGGCCGAAGGAAAGGGAGTGGGGAGAGAAGTGGGGCTCGGCCACTCTCCAGACGGGGGGTTAGTTGGTACGGGGAGAACGAAATAGGGACATACCATGCACCGCCCCCTTCATGAAGAGAGAAGCCACGCGCGTCTCCTTCTCTCTCTCCACCAATCTTTCTGTTTTTTTCCCTCTTTTTAACCCCCGTGGTGGCTGCTCTCATCTCATCTAATCTAATCTAATCTAATCCTACCCTTCCCTTTCTCATCCGGACCAGAAAATATCTCGTGCTTTTCAGACCATCGGTCATTCGCGGCGTGTGTTTTTTTTGCATTTTATATTGACACGTGTCGCCATGCAGCACGTGGAATCTATTAGCTGGGTCCACCTTCGGCCCAACTAGCATTAAATAAAATAAAATAAAATAAAATAAAAAAAGAAGTGAAAGTGACGGTCGGTAGGGGATCATTGGTCCGATTCGGTTTTTTGATTTTTGATTTTCGGTTTTTTTTTTCGTTTTTTTTTTTTTAAATTCTCAGTGAGTCGTTTTAAAAAACGAAAGAAACAAAACAAAAGCCAAGTACGCTATCTCAAGCAAAAGCCCCAACAGGAAATATAAAAAAAAGCCGAATCAGCCATGCTACAGCCAAGGCAAGCTATTCCGTCGATAATTCACGAAATGCGGCCGGTACATGCCTGCACAGAAAATGATCGGCACGACTCGAAAACAGATCGATGAAACAGATTCCGAATCGCAAGCACCTCGTCGGCGAAAGCAAATTCAGAGCAAATGGCATCCGAGAGGGGGCAGACCCCAATCTCACGCGCGGGAAACGACAGACAAAGTTGAAAGAAAAAAAAAAACAAAACAAAAGAGAAAAAAAGGTGCTTTTGCTGCTGGAAAACGGCGTCCGGACAAAGCAAAACAGCAATCTCGACCGAGAAAAATTCACAAAAAATTCAAAAAATTCAAAAAAAGAAAAAGAGGAGGTGCAAATGACTAAGGACGACTCGAAAAACCCTAAAAGGACAGAAAGCGGAGGGAAATCGACGGCGTGTCAACGGACGATGGAGGTTCAGAGCCTTACATGCCGAGATCGCCGGAGAGAAAGACGGAAGCCGGCGAGCGAGCGCCGTCAATCGCGAGCAAGCGTCGTCGAAAAACCCTAAAAGGACAGAAAGCGGAGGGAAATCGACGGCGTCTCGACGGACGATGGAGGTTCAGAGCCTTACATGCCGAGATCGCCGGAGAAAAAGACGGAAGCCGGCGAGCGAGCGCCGTCAATCGCGAGCGAGCGTCGTCGAAAAACCCTAAAAGGACAGAAAGCGGAGGGAAATCGACGGCGTGTCGACGGACGATGGAGGTTCAGAGCCTTACATGCCGAGATCGCCGGAGAAAAAGACGGAAGCCGGCGAGCGAGCGCCGTCAATCGCGAGCAAGCGTCGTCGAAAAACCCTAAAAGGACAGAAAGCGGAGGGAAATCGACGGCGTCTCGACGGACGATGGAGGTTCAGAGCCTTACATGCCGAGATCGCCGGAGAAAAAGACGGAAGCCGGCGAGCGAGCGCCGTCAATCGCGAGCGAGCGTCGTCGAAAAACCCTAAAAGGACAGAAAGCGGAGGGAAATCGACGGCGTGTCGACGGACGATGGAGGTTCAGAGCCTTACATGCCGAGATCGCCGGAGAAAAAGACGGAAGCCGGCGAGCGAGCGCCGTCAATCGCGAGCAAGCGTCGTCGAAAAACCCTAAAAGGACAGAAAGCGGAGGGAAATCGACGGCGTCTCGACGGACGATGGAGGTTCAGAGCCTTACATGCCGAGATCGCCGGAGAGAAAGACGGAAGCCGGCGAGCGAGCGCCGTCAATCGCGAGCGAGCGTCGTCGAAAAACCCTAAAAGGACAGAAAGCGGAGGGAAATCGACGGCGTCTCGACGGACGATGGAGGTTCAGAGCCTTACATGCCGAGATAGCCGGAGAGAAAGACGGAAGCCGGCGAGCGAGCGCCGTCAATCGCGAGCGAGCGTCGTCGAAAAACCCTAAAAGGACAGAAAGCGGAGGGAAATCGACGGTGTGTCGACGGAGGATGGAGGTTCAGAGCCTTACATGCCGAGATCGCCGGAGAGAAAGACGGAAGCCGGCGAGCGAGCGCCGTCAATCGCGAGCAAGCGTCGTCGAAAAACCCTAAAAGGACAGAAAGCGGAGGGAAATCGACGGCGTCTCGACGGACGATGGAGGTTCAGAGCCTTACATGCCGAGATCGCCGGAGAGAAAGACGGAAGCCGGCGAGCGAGCGCCGTCAATCGCGAGCGAGCGTCGTCGAAAAACCCTAAAAGGACAGAAAGCGGAGGGAAATCGACGGCGTGTCGACGGACGATGGAGGTTCAGAGCCTTACATGCCGAGATCGCCGGAGAGAAAGACGGAAGCCGGCGGGCGAGCGCCGTCAATCACGAGCAAGCGTCGTCGAAAAACCCTAAAAGGACAGAAAGCGGAGGGAAATCGACGGCGTCTCGACGGACGATCGAGGTTCAGAGCCTTACATGCCGAGATCGCCGGAGAGAAAAACGGAAGCTGGCGAGCGAGCGCCGTCAATCGCGAGCAAGCGGGCGAGCGAGCTATAGAGAGAGAGGGAGAAACTAGAGAGAGAGAGGGAGATTATGGGTTTACGTTGTGGGGAGGCTGGTCGTGTCGAGGGAAATAAAAACCGAACTTTTAATTGTTTAATTTTATCGGTTTGTGGGTTGGTAA